>CM061030.1:14175000-15598750 GCA_030763125.1 Hippophae gyantsensis
ATTACACAAGGTGTTTACAACACTCAAAACCCACAACCCAATTTCACCCAAGAAAATTACTCTCAATTTTCTCTCACAAAAGCTTTTCTCTCAATTGGAATGAACACTTTGGATGATTAATTCATTACAATTACACATCTATTTATAGGAAAATTCACTCCTTGAATTACTCCTTAAATTAATGGTTCCTTGAATTGCTCCTTGAATTAAGCTCCATGTTTTGCTCCATGTTTTACTCCATGTTTTGCTCCATGTCTTGCTCCTTAAATTAAGGAGCTTTATAACAACAATCTCCAACATTAAGGTTGTCCAGGTTTATAAGCAGCATTACTGTTTTGCTCCTAACTGATGTGGAACAAGGATATTTAACATTTTGCAATATTTTGGAATCCAAGCAAGAGGTTTTCAGTTAGATCTGGTAGTTGTGCACAAGTTGATAAAGTCGTTGCTCGTATCAAAAAAGTTCTTGATGAGGAGCAACAACTCATATTCATGGAATCTTGCTTTGGAAAATTTTTGGACATGCCAAAGTGTAGGTTTATTGGGAGTCTTATGCATTATTTATAGTTATGAAAGTGCAAGCCATATCGATCTGTGAAGGAGATTTGGTTCCGGATTTATTCCAAAGCATTACAGTTTTTGCATCCAGAGTTTTGGGTTTCTACAGGTTTGAAACTCTTAATGAATTCTGAGTTTGAAAAAGCTAGGGTTAAAAAGTCTAATTTCATATCCAAATACTTTAAGGATTTTTATTCAATAAAATATTTGGTATTTTTTGTTAGTCGTATTGGAAAACCTCATGCTACTCTTAGAAGTAGTGGTAGAAAAAAAAGGTTATCATAAATTGAAGTCGAGGAAATCTAAAGTTAAGACGACAGAGCCTATAAAAGGGAAAAATAAGAATGTTTGTCCACCGAAAGAAAATAGTGGTGAGAATTCTTTCAACTTTGTTATTATTCGAGCTGATGATGCTATGATATTGTATTAGATATACTTTTTGGAGTGTGACCTTATCAGGAAGTTGAAATAGGTTTATATTTGTAAGGAGGCGATGATTTTGGCCGACATTTAGGATGATTTCAATAATCATTATTGGGGAGATTATGTGTTTAATTATCTTTTTGATAATTTAAACAAAGATTATCGTGAGATGTACTATTTTAAGCACGAATTGGATTTGAAGAAAGAGTATGAAATTTCAACATCAAATGAGGAGGATAAGGTTAGCTATCAGATTTATCAATCTATTCTTGACAATCCATCTCATGTATTTTATTTTTTTATTTTGCTTTATTTTCTTTTCTCTCTAAGTTCATTTTTAATTAGCATCTTAGGTAATTTATTGTAACTTATTTTGTAAGAGTATATTTTTTTTAAAATGTTTGTAATTATTGGTTTTTGTGAATTTGTCATTCTTGTATGTATTTTGTTAAATGTATTTATTTTTAGGGTTAATTACGATTTATATCCGGAGTAATTTTCAAAAACACTTAAAATGTCTACTTTGTTGTAATTATGCTTATAAAGTACGGATAACGATAAAAATATGTCCAATACTGAACATATTTAAAATTGCATAAAAATAAATATTTTGAACATTTTTAAAAATTATCTTATACGTTATGAATATAAAATATAATTAATTTGTATTTTAACTTTAAATATTGTCATTATTATTGTAAAATTTACATACATGTTATATTCATGAGATGCTTACATTTAGGTTTGTCATTTATATATGTAATGATATATAAGCATACATGTAGCATAGTATATGAATCATTACATATAGAAGCATTATATGAACATAACACATATGTAAACTTTAAGTAATAATAACAAAATTTAAAGAAATATATACAAAAATGACAAATTCACAAAAACTAATACATTTAAGAAAGTATAAACTCTTCCATGCAGAATGAAAAAAGTTAAAATAAATTATCTATAATGCTAATAAACAAGGAACTTAGGTGGAAAATAAAAATAAAATAAAATACTTAAGATGAATGGTTCAGAACAGAATAAATATTACCAAACTCATGTGGAAAAAAAGATGACAACTTAAGAAAATTTGCATATTCACTCGCAATGGAGGGAGTTGCTTCAGAAATCCATAACTAAAAAGCCAAACCAAACTGGTAAATTTGATAACGAACTCTATCCCCTTCATTTGATTTTAAAATTCCCTGTTCTTTCTTCAAATCCAATTCATGCATAAAATTGCACATCTCATAATAATCTTTGTTTAAACTACAAAAAAGATAATTAAACATATAATCTTTCCAATAATAATTATTGAAATTATCCAATGTAAGCCAAAATCATTACCTCCTAACAAATATAAACCTTTTTCAACTTCCTAATAATGCTGCACTCTAAAAAGTATATCAAACACAACATCACACCATAATGAGGTAAAATACTAATAAAGTTGAAAGAAATCTCACCATACTTTCCTTTTGGTGGACATATATTCTTATTTTTTCCTTTCTTAGATTTTGTAGTCTTAATTTTTGATTTCCTTGACTACAATTTATGATAACTTTTTTTTTCTACCATTATTGCTATGAGTAGTAGAAGATTGTCCAATACAACTAACAAAAAATTTCAAATATTTTATTAAATAAAATTCCTTAAAGTATTTGAATATGAAATCAGACTTTTCATCTCTAACTTTTTCAGACTTAGAATTCGATAAGAGTTTCAAACCTTTAAAAACCCAAAATTCTATATGTGAAAATTGTAATGGTTTGGAACCAATCTAGAACCAAATCTCCTTCAGACTCACGTAACTTGCTCTTTAGTTGTCAAGACTCGCCCCAAATCTACCCTGATAGCATGAAACACATCCAAAGTACTGTACTAACTGACTAACCGACTAAATTATTACCTTATTTTATTCTAGGTTGTGTCAAAACCATTACTATTTAGTTCTATAAAAATTTTGGTGGATTGTTTTCTAGATTGGAACTAATCATTATGTAGTAAAATGACAATTCTCATATAATATTTTTTCACATACTAATAGATATCTTAATCTTGGACATAATTAAAAAGTAACTCATGTCCATCAACATGGTTATAAGTCATGATCTACCTATAATACATCAAATCATAAGGCTTTTTAGTTTTGATTACTAGTCTATTTACATATCAACAAAATTTGCTATATAAAACGAAAAATAGATTAAACCATCAAAATTATACAACAAAAGATTGATCTTATGCTCCAAAACTTGTTATCACATTATGTTTTCTCAAAACTGCTACCTACGGGGAAAAAATATAATAGTTGAGCTTGAAAACTCAATGAGTAAATGAGTTTCATAAATATTTGTGATTACAAGTTTAAAAAATAATGAGTAACATATTGATAAAAATAATCTATGTTTGATATTCATAATATAATAACATATTATCTATCAGTTATCATGAAATATTATTCTAATAAAAATTATTTTTATATAATTTTTAAAATATAATAATGTATTATCTATAAATTATCATGAAATAACATTTTAATAAAAATAATTTATGTCTAATCTTCAAAATATAATAATATACTATTTATAAATTACTATGAAATAACATGCTATTATAAGTATGTAAATAAAAAGTATAACCATGATATATGTACTTTAAATTTTTTATGCCAAAAGTACTTGGAGATCTAGTCGCACATGAAGGTGATATCTAGCATTGACGTTATCTCTCAACTAAACGTGTGGATGATAAATATCCAAATAGAAAGTATAAGTATAAGAAATGTACTTTAATTTTCTTACATTAAGAGTACTTAAAGATTTGGTCATAAATGGAGGAGATATTCAGTATTAACACTAGCTTTCAATTACATTTATAGAGAACTTTCTTGATAAAACCATTAAAATGGCTTAGTTGGCTCAGGTGATATGTTATGTGTGCATTGACCTAACTAAATTTATACATATCATACTAAGCTACACTGATAAATATCATACTAATATGGTAACATCATATTGAACCAATATGATATTATATTGAACTAAACTAAACTAATAAATATCATATTGATATGATATCATACTAAGTTGAAATACATCTTACTGAGTTGAATTAGACCAAATCTATTTTTCATGATGTCTTATCAAATAAAATGAATACTTTGAATAGTGAGTAAAGCCAATTATCACAGAATATCGAAGAAGAAATATTCTGACATTTTTAAAATATTTACTTAACTTGTAAGCTTGAATAAAAACTTATATAATAAAATTGACTTAATCTGAAGTCGAAATTTCTTGTAAATTATATTACTTTTAGCTTTCTCATAAGAATAATAAAATATATTCTTATAATGCTTTCACAATGAAAGTACATTAAAACTAACATATAATATGTTATTCAAATTCTAGTTAAATTACGTGAATGTACTTTGAACTTTAATACTAAAAAAAACATATTAATAAAACCAAATGAATTAACTGCTTAAACTAAATAGCCAAATAAAAATATAAAATCATGTGATCTAGTTTTAAATTTTTTGAATATCTACTCATAGTATTGTATCATAGTTATTGCTCTAGTTGTATTTAAACATTTTCTAGATCAATCCATCCTATATAATCATACTTCGTGTTAAAAACAAGAATAACATCATAACTTATTTAAATAATCTAAAATTGAATAATACTCTAAAAATGTTAAAACATGGAATGTTAACATATAACTCAATACCATATACAATACTTAGGCAGAAATCGTATTATTACTTATAGTTTCAAAATTCTTACGTTCCTAGTTCCAAATCAAAAGACATACTTTAAAATCTGTTAAGCTTATAAGTAAAATGAGTTGTCTAAAACTAGTTAATAATTTTTTAAAATCATCTCTTGAACTCAACTCTTTAGCTATGAACATAGGTGAAACATCATTTAAAATCACTAAAAAGAATTTCATCATTCAAACACACATAACTTGAAATGAAAATTTTCAAATTATAATATGTCAAAACACTCTAAAAAGTAGATTTTTTTTATATCTCTCTAGAAAGCTAGCATATGTTCATTTTAGATCATCAAATATGTTTTACAAACTAAAATTTCAGTTTGTGTCATCTTATTAAAAATAGTTTTAAAACAATTTTGACCTATCATCACGTAAATAAGTATAATTTTTCATAAAAATATCCAAACATAATTATGTAAAAAGATACAAAACTAGACATTTCAACACATTGAATATCATATGTAAAACCTTTCTAATAACATAGACTACCTTTCAATTTAAAATATGATATTTCATCATAACATACCTTGAATTAAATTACTATAACTTTGCTTAGAGAACTCAAAATAACAAATCATAAAATATTTATAAAATTAGACATCTTAAGCTTTAAACATGATATAGCTCACCTTACTCCAAGATGTAAAACCATTTTAAATAACAAAGATATAGGTCGGATCCAAACAGGGTTTTTAGCATGATTCATAAAATCACTTCAGTTAAATGTGTATAATTTTGTGTAGAAAAATCAAAATGAAAAACCATATCATAAATAGACATGAAAACAGCCACAGAGTTGACAAAAATAATTATAACTTTAAGCATTATAATTATAAGAAAAATGAAAAACAAGAAAGTAAAGAATATCAAGAAGTAAGCTTCAATTTCAGGAAGAACATGCAATATTTCAGTTTCAGACTTAAAAAGATTGATAGAGCTGAGAAAACCAAGTAAAACTTCAAACATTAAAATTCTTAAAAAACGAAGACAAGGAAGTAAACAATATCAAGAAGCAAACCTCGATTCAGGAAGAACACGATTTGAGAAATAACACGTAATATTTCAAACTTAAAAACAGCGACAGAGTTGAGAAAAAGAATTAAAACTTCAAGCATTATATATGATCATAACAAAAAGCAAAAACAAGAAAAATAAACAATATGAAAAAGCATGCCTCCATTCAGGAAGAACATGTTGTTGATACAAGTACAAAGTGATTTGAGGAAGAACACCTGGTATTACCAGCTTCAAAATAGCGATAAAGCTGAGAAAAATGATAAAAAAATCTTAAGAATTATGATTCTAACGGAAATAAAAGACAATAAACTAAACAATATGAACAATCAAAACTCAGTTCAAGAAGAACACTTCGTATTTTAGACTTAAAAAATAGCGACAGAGCTAATTAAAATGTCCAAAACTTCAAACATTATGATTCAAACAAAATAAAAGAAAACAAGAAACTAAACAATAGAAAGCTGAGATCGATTTAGGAAGAAGACGCTCACCAAATGTGATTTCGTGCGAGCTTGTTTGGTTTTGTGATTTCTGAGTTCGTGAATTCACGCAAAATAGCAACAAAGTTGAGACAAACATACCAAACTTCCAGCATTATGATCGAAACAAAAAAGAAACACAAGAAACTAAACAATAGGAAGCAAAGCTCGATTCAGGAAGCTTACCAATCGTGATTTTGTGTGAGCTTGAAGTGCATTCGTAAGTGTGCGGGGAAAATATGTGAAATGTGATACAGTGAAAACTGAGGAAACAAATGAGATATATAAGAAGAACAAAGTGGTATTTTCACAAGCCACAAAATACTGTCGTTTAACCATTTAAGTAGAAAATGTTGTTTCACCTAATATTAGTCTAGTTACTGTAAATCATATATGTACCTGCATTGACATCCAACTAACATCCTCGTTATTTTGAAGTTTGTCATATGTGTGCATAATTTGAATAAAAATATCAAATAAGTTGATACAATATACTTAGATTAAATCTAAGGGGCTTAAATTGAAATATTAAATAAGTTGATACAATATCAAATAAGTTGATACAATAAGTTGATACAATATACTTTTATCTTTTACAATAGATCACGATAGTTCTTTGGCCTCTTACTTGGATTTGAGAATCACATAGATAAGGGGCTTAAATTATATATTTGTGTGTACTTAAAAATCCACAATGTAGTACATACATTTGCAGCTTGATTATTCTTTATAATATGGTACATATATTGATATATATATATATATATATATAAGGTTACGTAGATAAAAATAATTTTGATTTATTTAAAATAAATGTTAACTATTTGAAAAATATCGTAGACTTAACTAGTTATTACTAAGAAAAATGTGTAAAAAAAATTTCATGTTATTTATGTCACATAGTTTCTTAAATTATAAGAGTTATTATTTAGTTTTTTATCTTTAAAAAATAGATCAATTAAAAATAAATTATATTATTTTAATATTTTTTATATTAAAATAATTTGTTTTATTATTAGTTAAACTCTTTTTCTAAAAATACGGTTACATCATATCTAATATAATATTAAAGTTGTTGAAAAATTTGTCATAATGAAAAAGGAATACAGCAACCTACACACACCGTACACATATTTGAATAACATGTTATTCAATTATTAACTATTATTTGAAAAACATATTCAATTATTAAATTATAACAATATTTAAGGGACAAGGTTGATTTTGGTTAATTGGTTTGGTATATATATGAGCAAATGAAACCTTTAATTATAACATTGCTAATTGTTTAATGTTAATGGGATATGCATAGGATTGAGTTTTGGAAGTGTAAGCTTCTTTGGCTGCCACAATGTTGGCTGCTTCTGTTGGATGGAAAGCATCCCAAAACAAATACTTGCTGCGATCATCACATGGCTGTTGTAGTGGTAGACATGTTATCTGCCCATTGTTTCTTCCCACCCCACAACATCCCTTGTCTATCACTTCAAATCCTGTACGTTCATCAATTTTTAACCCTTAAAATTCAATTTCTAACTCAATATGGAGTTGGTATATTTAGACAACAATTTATTCTTGTTTTGATATATTTGTTGATATTTATTCTCAAATAGAAAATATAAAATATCTCCATTTATGTTATTTGTATATATTTTGATCAATTTCAATACTAACGATACATATAAGCTACTACAATTCATTAATATTACTGTTAAAAAATTGACAAAAATATTTATTAATACTAAAACAAAAATAATAAAGATAATTCAAAGGTAATTATTTCCTAATAAATATGACATGTGTATGATCATGTATATGTTTTGTTTACTATTCAAATGTTAATTCAATTCAGTATTAATGGTATTAACACAATTTTTTTTTAAATACCACAATATATGAGTATGAAATTACATTTTTAATAACCCTTTAATGAATACATTTTAATGACCTTATTATCGTAAAAAATTATCATTAATAAAAATAATTATGGCAACAATAATTTATGTTTGTCATACTCATTTCCTTTTTATTTAATTTGTTATTCAAAACTCATGATTTGATTTAATTTATTGTTTTTATTATACTTATGTTACCTTTTTAACGATATAAAAATGAGACTGTAACTACACATGTTTGTAAAGTCATTAAAAAAATAACACTAAAGTATTATATTAATTGTTGATACATTTTAATCATATTGTTATTAAAATGTGGTAACATAGATCATATAAACCCATTTTATGTATTTATTTATTATGTTTATTTGGTTTTTTTCCTAATTTTTTCGAGTAATAAGTTAAAATAGTTTCTAACTAATGTAATAGGCAAAATGCAAAATTAAAATGATATAAAGTAAATATATAAGTATCATTATAGAACATGTACGGTCAATTTTTAAAAACAATAAGACTAAACTGTTATTATAAATTTATATATAATGTTATAATCTATGTGTCACTTTTATAATAACTAAATAATCAATGATTATGATTATATCTATCTATTTATCTTTTCATGTATATATATACACAAAAAGTAATAAATTGAATTTTAAAAAAAGCTAGTAATAAATTAATTTCAAAAATGAAAGTTTGGGTAGTAAATACATAAAATGTATGTAATCTAGTCACTAAAAAGAAACACTCCAAACAATTTAGCAATGTATGCATGCAAAATGAATAACCAATTACCATTTGAAGTTCCCTTGTGACTCAGATTGAAGGTGGTTTTATATGAATCTAAGTAAACAAACTTGGATCCAGACAATTGACCACCATTGAAACGATCAACCAGTTTTCGAAGGCCTGAATTGAAGATGATAATAGCTTTGTTTATGTCTTCGTTACATCGTGTCCTGCTACCACCATTATAACGAGCCAATTGATATGGTATGCAACCAATTTGTCCTACTGCTGTCACAATTACCTTCCTAGCTCCCAATTCATACAATTTCTGTACAAATTCCAATTCACACTTACATATTTGAATCCTACACAAATTTTGTTCAATATGTAGTAGTAGTCGCTAGAAAAAAGAAATATTATGGATAGCATTGCAAGGGTTTGGTTGTTTTACTTTTAAGACCCAGTAAAAAAGTTTCAGGAAAAAGCACAAAAGTGACATTATGTATATGTTTGTTTCTACTTCTAGGACCATGTAAAAGCACTTCAGGACCAAATACGAAAAAATTTATCAAAAATTCTTTCAGGACTTAGAAAACACATTTCGTGTTTGCCGACAACACATTTTATGTTTCTACCTAAATTGTTTTCTTCTTAAACCGCTTATATCGGAAATCACTTTTAACACCAACAAACAAATTTATATGTGCTTATGTTAAAAGTGGTTTTGAAATAAGTGTTTCAGGATTTTTTTTTTCGGGGGGGGCAGGGGAACGGTTTCAGTAAGTACATTATATGTGCTTTTTAAGTCTTAAAAATACTTGTGTTAATTTTGTTCATGTTTGGTCCTAAGACTTTTTTTTACGGTAAGAAATGCTTTTACAAGGGTCCAAAAGCAGAAATAAGCAAATTCAAAAATGACTTCCTTAAAGCACTTTTTTTTAAATCATTTTTGACAGAAAAATAAAAAGTCTTAAAGCATGAACTTACGGTGAGCTGACGGGTATAATCTTGAAGAAGGGCAGCAGCATAAGCTTTAGGAGTGTAATGAGAACCAGTTGTGTAGAAGCTGGGCATGTAATAGTTGTTGAGATAATCATTGCTTCCCATTCCAGAATAAAAGATGCATTTGTTGAGATAACTATTTAGTGCACTTGTGTCTCCTCTAAAAAGCCTTCTCATTTCTTGAACTGTATTTGAAAAATTGGATACTTGCTGGCTCATTGATGTGTGATCGCCCTGTTATAAACAAACTATGCTTTACGCATGAAATTTTCAGATATTGCCACATATAAGTACCAACCCTGATCTACTCATTAGTTTAAACAATTTCCTAAATTCTTAGTGAAAGAGTTATTTGGAAGATCCAATGGTTTTATACATGTAAATTTAACTCAATTTAATCAAATCACAAATCATATGATTAGATCTAATTTAAATCAAAATTCAATTAAATTTGAATATGCTCGACTTTGTCATATTCGAATAATTTTAGTGCATGGTCAAAAAAATTTATAATGATCTTGGAGCAAAGTACAAGTTGAGTCTAAATATAATAAAATGTATGTATATTTGACAATTTTATGGCATTATTTTATGATTTCTTGTAGCATTTGAACTTGGACATTAACCCAAATCAATTAATCTAGGTTGTTTCATAAACAAATTATATACATACTAGATTGTTTCCGGTCTCGTCTCGGATGCCAGATGCACCCGATGCAAAGTTCACTCCCCTTAACAATACCCGTCCACGAGTTCTTGCATATGGTGGTATGAAATTACGAAATCCTAAAAGTTGAGCTGCAAAAAGATTAAAAGGAAAAAAATATTGTCATGTTCATAATACTTTTATATCATGTTCTGTTTCGTGATCATTTTAATGTGACGTAAGTAAACATATCCTATTTCATCATTAAAAAAAATGTTAAAAGCTCCAAGATGAGGTTAAAACAATCCCTAACAAATGGGTGTCATTTGTGTTATGTTTGTTTTTTGTTGTGTATTTTTGTCTTTATTTTTCCAACCTAAATTTACATATTTTAAATATTATAGAAAAATTAATATAATTTCAATCAATTTATTTATTTATAATGATAACAAAATCTAATATCTTTCCAAACATAAAAATTAATAAAAATAATGTATGTTCGTTTTATATCTTGAATTTTTGTCCACTCATCATATCACAATCATTAGGAATGATAATATAATCTAGAATAAAAAATTAATAGAAATATTTGATGAATCATTGTCAACTAAACTATCCACTAATATATTTTCTCATAAATTTAATAATAATGTGAGCAATTCACATACCTAGCACATCAACAAAGGTGAGACCATTAGTGAATCTGCCAGTAGTACCCTGTGGGAAGTCAATACCATAAGGCCTATAATTGGCCCTGGCAAGTGAAGCTAAGGCATTATTGTTTCCATTGTCCACTAATGAGTCCCCAAATATGAAGAAACATGGTACTTGTTGCCCTTGTGGTTGCCTAATTGGTATTTGTGACCATGCCTTATCACTCAACCATATTAGGCTTACCAATATTGTTGATGTCACTAAATCCCCAAACTTCATTTTCATTTTTGGTTGGTGAGAATAACATCAATTTTGTTCATATTTATAGTAATTTTTAAGGAGGATATAAAAATAAAAAAATATAATATAACTTCTTCTGCAATATTATTTATGGAGTTCATGTGTTATGTGAGGGAATTGATAGCTTTTAGTTGCCTATAGCTTAAAAGTTTCTTTTTACGGTATACAAGTTGTGGTGAGGAAAAATTTGTATCATGTGACCTAAACGGGTATACCACATCCACTTGCATTCTTTTCGAATCCACGACTATAAATGAATAAGGAAATATTAATGAAATTAAAGAAAGTAGGGAGAGAACTGAACCAGCAAGATGTATCGTTAAAAGGAATAACAAAGTCAGACAAACCCATATTAGGTTAAAAAATGATTCACTTTTTAATTTAAAATAATTATGATAGATATAAAATATATGAGTACAAAATCAAATATAAATTTATGTACTATTAACAAAATTAATAATTAATCTATACATATTAATATTAAGTTTTAACATAATAAGTAAACCAATTATTTAATATACTATTAACAAAATTAATAATTAATCTATACATATTAATATTAAGTTTTAACATAATAAGTAAACCAATTATTTAATATAACAATTACTTCTTTTTAAAAGCACTTTAATTATTTTATTTTTGAAGCTAGAGTAATTTATTCCTTTAATTTTTTTTAGAGTAGAGCAATTTAATTCCTTTTTTTTATGCAAAGTGTACTTTTCATCAATGAGCATGATTTAAGCTAGCTATTTTTACTTTATTATATGTCTTCTTATACCATTTGGACTACTAAACAATTGGTGGGTAAAACACTTTAAATAATTTCCTTTTTCAAGATAAAAAACATAAATTTTATATCAACCAGACCCAAAAAAAAACACCAACTCTAAAAATAGGATAATTATATAAAAAAATGTGTTCTTATTGATTGTTAACTAAGAAATTCAACTTTTAAAAATTAGTATTTATTGTTTAAAAACATTATCTTAGATATCACTTTTTATTTTGTCATTTTGATACGTTGTTTAAATAATTTTTATTACAAAAGTTATTCAATTTTTATAATTGACACACTTTAATCACATAATTTTGTTTAATCACATAATTACAAAATTATGTGATTAAAATATATTTTTTAATTTAAAAATAGATATTTTATTTATATAACTATAAAATTATATTATTAAATTGTTATAATTTAAAAAATTGAATAATTTTTTTACAAAAACTAAATATGATCAAAATATTTTAATAATACAAATAAAATAACTTGAAGAATTGATCCTATAACCAAACCATAATAATGTAATTAGAAAGAACCTATGATTTGAAATCAGTTAGATAGAAGGAGTCTTATTTGTGTAAGCCACACACAACTCCTTTTTCTCAAAAAATTTCTTTCTTTACTTTTTTTTTGGTTCCTTGTTTTTTGAGTCGCCTTTTTTCATTACTTAGCATTTTTTGTTGGATAGTAAGATTAAGAGATTTATTTGATTTTGGTTCTTCTGTGGCCATCTAGGATGTTACTGTCTAGAAGAATCAGATATGGATTTTGAAGCAATCTTGCTCAACAAAAGATTGCAAGTTGGTTGTGTTATGTATGAATTTGTACTTGTGTATTTACATGAAATTATCTCACCTTGTGTACAAGAACACCCTTATTATAAAATTTAGTGTAAGTTAGTTTGAAAATATCAAAATTAGTGGGTTTTATGTAAGACTAGTTGCACCTTATCACAACTGTGGAGAAAATAAGTTTCATATTGATCAGGAATAAGGTAATAGTACTGCTTATAAGACTAAAACACCCCTTAACCTACTCGTTTTTGGGTTAAGAGAGGGGCCCAGTTGAATAAGATTTGTATCAGAGCTGGAACCCTGGCGGTGGAAGAGCCACCATGCACTACCACTTGTGGCAACAAAGTAAGATCACTGTCGTCCGTCAACACAGTCGATGTGAGGGGGAGTGTTGAGGAAATAAGTCTCAAATCGACCAGGAGAAAGGCAACAATGCTACTAAGACTAAGACACTCGTTAACCTACAAGTTAGTTTTTGGATTAAGAGAAGGACCTGGTCGAATAAGATTGATATCAAAGTAGGAACCCTAGCACTGGAGGAGCCACTCCGCACTACCACCCGTGGCAACAAAGTAAGACCACCATCGTCCATCGACACAGTCGATATGAGAGGGAATGTTAAGGAAATAAGTCTCACATCGATCAGAAGGAAGGCATCAATGCTACTTATAAGACTAAGGCACCCATTATCCTACAAGCTGGCTTTTAGGTTAAGAGAAGGATCCGGTTGAATAAGATCGGTATCAGAGTAGGAACCCTGGTGGTGGAAAAGCCACTATGCATTACTACCCATGGCCAGCTTGTGAGTTAATGAATACCTCGCTCTTATAAGCAGCACTGCTGCCTTCCTTTTGATCGATGTGAGACTTATTTTTTCAACAATATGCATTGTCTTTCTACAAACTTGATTTTCCCTTTACATAATTTTAATATTCCAAATACCAAACACATGAAAAATATTAATAAGTCACTTGGTGATATATTACAAAATTTATCATGTGTGCACTGAGTTTGGTCTACTAATATTACTAAGTTGGACACTTTAGTTCACTAGCTTCTAGAATTTAGTTTTAAAAATAGTATACCACATGTTCGTAAGTTTGGAATATAGGACACCACAAGTTCAATAGTTTTGAAAAAGAGACCTAAATGTTTGGTTGGTTTGAGAAATATGATATATTAAGAGTCTATTAGATCTCTGATATGATATTTTTCAAACTTAGTGGATTTGATATGATATTTTTCAAACTTAATGGATTAAATATCTAACTTGTCTAAACTACTAACTTGTAGGGCTATTTTTCATGTTATTGTGTACCTTTGGAATGGTTAGCTAGGCTCAATAGAATAACGATTGAAAGCAAAATGACTACCAACTTCTTCTTCATGTTTTGATCCTTCCAGTATTCAATATCTTCCTAGTTTTCTTTATATTATTAGATTAGATATGATTTGTTCTCTATATTTTGTTTTGTCTTGAAATGACAATAGAAGTATTTATAGGCCATGTTGTTAAGGAAATATATGGTAACAAATAATGTGAGGTTCTACGTTATGCTAACAACTATAGAAACGCTTATGTTGTGTTTGGTTGGAGAGAATGAAAAGGTATTAAAATTGATTCCTTCTATTAGTGTGTTTGGTTGGGCTGAAAAATTAGTCAGTAATGAAATCGATTCCTAAAGGAGAAGCAATTACAATTCCTTCTCTCCCATTTAAGAATCATGATTCTATTCTCATCTCATTTTTTTTTCAATTTTACCCCACCCCAAATATAACCCTAAACTCAAATCCTAAATCCCACAACTCTAAACCCTAAACTTAAATCCAAAAATCCTAAACCCAAAACCCCAAAACCCTAAAACCTAAACCCTAAACCCTAAACCCCAAACCCCAAATCCCAAATCCTAAAATCCTAAATCCTAATTAGAAAAATAATAATTTTAACCCTAAACCATAACCCACAAATATAACCCTAAATCTTAAATCCTAAATCCCTAAATTCTAAATCCCTAAATCCTAAATCCTAAATCCCAAATCCCAAATCCCAAACCTCAAACCCTAAACCATATTTAGAAAAATATTAATTTTAATAATATGTTTTCTTTTTAAGTAATAATTATTTAGAAAAATAATGATTTCAATAATATATTTTGTCTGATGAAAAAATAATAATTAAATGATATTATTTATCAAACCCTAAACCATATTTAGAAAAATAATAATTTTAATAATATGTTTTCTTTTTAAGTAATAATTATTTAGAAAAATAATGATTTCAATAATATATTTTGTCTGATGAAAAAATAATAATTAAATGATATTATTTAAATTTTACTAAATATAAGAGTATTAAGGTAATTTACAGTTTTTTTCATTTCATTCTAGTAGCAAACCAAACACTATAATACTGATTCATTTCTTGATTATAATGGTCAAACTAAACAACATTGCTTTCTTTCTATTTCATTCTAATTCCGATTCTGATTCTGATTCTGATTTCATTTTATAAACCAAACGTCGCTTTAGTTTTCAAGGAATCACATGAAATATTAATTTTAGGCAAATTAGCACTTTAATGAATCTTATAGCTTTATGAAATGTTTAGTCCCATGGATTTAAGAAAAGGGTAATAGTAAGCGGGTAGATTACAAAACAAATTCTTTAGTTGTATTAAAAATATCAGTTTAATCCCTGTATTATTTTTTATAATATTTTAGTTTTATTTGTTTTAAAAACATGATAACATAATAATAAATAATCAATTTATTTTTAATATTTTTTAATTATTATTGAGATATAATTTTTAATTGTATACAATAATAAATATTAAATTAATAAAAATAAAAAATTAATTAATTAATTATTTTTTTATAACAAAATATTTAAATTATTAAAAAAAATAACAAAATGATTAAACTAATATAACCATCGTAACTAAACTAATAAATCCTAGCTATATTTATCTCTTATAAACATATGCGATTTAATCTCACAAATAGAACTAAAGTGTGGGTATTTTAAACCACAAGCATAGAATCAAAGTGGACGCAATTAATTGCTCCGCTTTAAAATTAATAGATTAAATTGGTGGTAAGTAATGGTACTCTGAACGCAGTCTGGATTTGATTTGCCTCATTAAAAATTTACTAAATTAGGAAAGTTCCACCAATTTTTGCTTTCTATATATGAGATTATGTAATTTTTTTTCTTTCAATTATTGGGGGCCACGTGTTGAAATAAACTAAATCTCAATCTAGGAACAAATTTATTAGCATAATAACTATGCTGCAATGATAGTATAATTGCAGGTCTCTTTGCATTACTTGATAGGTGTTATGTAGCAAGGGTTATAAATACAACATCCCTCTAACTTCCCAAGGACCCATTGAGCCAAATCTGTTATAATTTTTTTTTTAGATTGAATGGAACTTGATAGGATTTGCGATGCCAGACCATTAATTCAAATAGTTGTATTATCTTGAATCCATAACCCATTTGAGCCTGAAACCAAATTGCCATTTAAAATTTATAATATTTGGAAAGTCTAAATTCTCCATTTCACATGACTATAATTTTTTTTTAAACAATTGCATATTAGTAACAGCCCACAACTTCAATTGTTGTAGAATTGCTTCAACTGCATGAAAATCATCCTCCTATTAAAACATTAACGAACTTGACGAACTCTCTCCTCTTGTCCTATCCCTAGTGACTTTTGGGCATTTGCAATACCTTCAGGATCTGCAATCCATTGAATAAGTTATGGGGAACTGGCAAAATGAGTCATCAATAGACACTGCTAACCTTTTTCTTTTTAATTTCTTTCCCTTGGTAAGAAATAGAACAATTTATAAATGGAGACCCAATATTGAGTGAAAAGTAAATTGAGAGTTAATGTTCAAAAATGATGAATACAAAAGATGAATTAACAACCCTGGTTTGTTACATGACATCAAAGTCAAGATGAATAGCAAGAACATAGCAACTTTCAACATGCAGATAGAGATTTCGATCCTTTGAAGGGGTAAATTACTTAGGATTATCACCATACTATTTTAAGTGGAACATGATATAAGGCTATTGTATAGCTAAAGAAACGTAGCATAGCAACAAGGCAACAAGCAAACATGTGATTATGGAGTATAAAGAAAAAAAAAAGTTTCCAAATTGATCGGATTGTGTTGTATAAATGTGGAAATTTACTTACCAAAGAATTGAGTGAAAATCCGGGTGAAAAAGTTCAGATTGCGAGAAACATGGTAACCCATGGCTGGTGGAAGAGGTTTTACAACTGTGTCAATGCTAAAGACGAGTTGCAAGAACTGCAGATAGAAGGTGTCACATGTAAATCTAACTCAAAAGAAAAAGGAAGAAGAGGGGCAGAGAGGAGGCAGCAACTGCATAGATTAACATATAATAAACAATTAAACACTAAACATGCCTTAAAATCACAGTCTGTTGAATATTGGCTCTAAAAGTAACAAATTAGTGGCATAATTTAGGGAAATTAGTGGCCTAATTTGTGGCATGATTTAAGGAAATTAGTGGCATAATTTAAGGAAATTAGTGGTCTAATTTAAGGCTTAAATTATGGCACAATTTAAGGAAAGGGAGTCTTGCTTCATCTATAAATAGGGAAGAGTTCATGCATTGAAGAACAAGGCAAAAATCAGAAAAAACAAAGAGAGCATAAGCAAACTCAAAGAGAGAAAATACTTGTGAGTTTGAGAGTTTTCTATAAATTTGGGGAAACACTTGAGAGATATTATTAGTGAGGAAATTTGTATCTGTATTCTGTATATTTCCTACTTAGTTCAAATAATATCTGCTGCCTCCCGTGGACCTAGGCGAATTGCCGAACCACGTAAATTCTGTGTGTTCATTTTATCGCTTTGATATATTTATACAACGTTATTTATTGCTTCCGCCCACAACAAATTGGTATCAGAGCCAAATATAGCAGTATTATATATCAAATCGAAGCTCTCGACGAGACGAACACAACGGTGAAAGAATCGCTCAAATCGGAAGTCAGAATCGCCGCCAGAAGCTGCCGGAGTGTTGCTGCCAGCACTGAGTCAACTCACCGAGTTGGACCGAGTCAACTCAGTCACTAGTGATATTTGGACCGAGTTGGTCCGTTTTTCATCCGTTTTCAGCTGAGTTGGATCTATTCCTAGCTAATTGAACCATTAGGATTCAATCATGCGGACTCGTTTTTCAATAAGGTATAAAATTTGAAAAAAAAAACACTGTTTTAAGTTGTAAGTGCAAAATTTCTGTTATCTGCTTGTACTTATGGCTGATAAAAGAGAGATCGAAGAAGGTGAACAAGCTGACCTTAGAATTTCTGTCAAACCAAGTTGTTCTACTCGAAGAACTATGTTGTCCAACGCAAAGTTCGAGGTGGAGAAATTCGACGGCACCAATAACTTTGGCATGTGGCAATGTGAAGTATTAGATCTATTATTTCGAGAAGGATCTAATATAACCTTGGAGACCAGGCCAGGAGATTATTCAAATGAAGATTGGAATTATGTCAATCGACAAGCTTGTGGCACAATTCGACTGTGCTTAGGAAAAGATCAGAAGTACTTTGTCATGAAAGAGAATGTGGCTGCAGTTCTTTGGAAGAAACTAGAGGACAAGTACATGACGAAAAGTATTGAGAACAGACTCTACTTGAAGAAGAAACTTTTCCGTTTCCAGTACAAGAAAGGTACCCCTATGATTGAGCACTTAGATAATTTCAATAAAATTTTGGCCGATCTACAAAATTTAGATGTTGAAATTATCGATGAAGATAAAGCTTTGTTGTTCTTTGAATTCATTACCCGAGAGCTATGAGCATTTAACCACAACCACCGTTATATGGAAAAGATGAGGTTAAGTTCGTAGATGTTTCAAATGCTTTGGTAAATAATGAGTATCGGAAGAAGGATCAACATGATCATAGAGACTCAATATCAGAAGCATTGACGGCAGCCAGAGGTAGGACGAACAACAAAAAATCTGGCGGTTCAAATAATAGGGGGCGATCCAGATCAAAGTCCAGGGGAGATTCATCCAGAAGACGTCCTGCAAAGGATGAGTGTGCCTATTGTCACCAGAAAGGGCATTGGAAGAAAGATTGCCCAAACAAGGACAAGTCAAATGCAAATGTTGCACAGAAGGCCGATGAAGATGAAGAATCAGCCTTTTCAGTTTCATCGTCAAAAACCTACTCAGATAAGTGGATCCTTGATTCTGGATGTTCTTATCATATGTGTCCAAACAGACATTGGTTTTCGAGTTTTGAGGAGCTCGATGGAGGAGTTGTGCTTATGGGCAACAATAATGCCTGTCAGACAAAAAAGATCGAAACAGTACGACTAAAGATGCACGATGGTACAATCAGACGACTTACAAATGTAAGGTATATTCCTGACCTAAAGAAAAACCTTATTTCTTTAGGTGTTCTAGATTCTGATGGTTACAAGGTAACATTGGAAAATGGAGTCTTGAAAGTTGTACGAGGTGCATTTGTAGCGATGAAGGGTACTCGGAAGGCGAACTTGTATTTCCTAGATGGGAGTACGATTCTGAGAAAAGCGGTGTCTCAAGTAGTTCTGAAGAAAAGACAAATGATTCTTCCCGCCTGTGGCACATGCGCTTAGGGCATGTCGGTGAAAAGGCTTTGCAAGGCTTAATGAAGCAAGGTCTTTTAAAAGGTGCCAAGACTGGAAAGTTTGATTTCTGCGAGCATTGTGTAATGGGAAAACAAACAAGAGTCAAGTTTGGCACTGCCATTCATCGTACTAAGGGATCTCTTGATTATATTCACACGGATGTCTGGGGACCTTCAAAGAATGCTTCACTTGGAGGTAAACGCTGGTTTGTGATTATTGATGATTTCTCTAGATATGTCTGGATATACACTATGAGTCACAAAGATGAAGTTCTGGATATCTTTCTTAAATGGAAGAAAATGATCGAGACTCAAACAGGCAGGAAAATTAAAAGGCTCAGATCTGATAATGGTGGCGAGTATAAATCAGATCCCTTCTTTGAAGTTTGTCAAGATGAAGGGATAATCAGACATTTTTCAGTTCCTCGCACACCACAGCAGAATGGAGTTGCAGAACGAATGAATCGTACTTTGGTTGAGAAAGTTCGATGTATGTTATCTCAATCCAAATTGAGCATGGCATTTTGGGCTGAGGCTTTGTCATATGCAACTCATATAGTCAACAGACTTCCTACGACTGCATTAGATGGGAAAACTCCTAAAGAGGTATGGTCTGACAACTGCTGCGATTATGATTCATTGCGAATATTTGGATGTCCAACATATTTTCATGTTAGTGAATCCAAACTGGATCCTAGAGCAAAAAAAGCTGTTTTCTTGGACTTTAAGGAAAGAGTTAAAGGATTTCGACTTTGGTGTGGTGAATCCAAGAAGATCGTCTTAAGTCGAGATGTTACATTCGACGAGTCTGTTATGCTGAGACAGACAAATTCAGAGAAAGAGAATGAAAGTCCAAATACTCTTTCTAAGGTGATGCTTGAGACTCCGGAGGATCCAGAAAAGATTGCACCGACTACCGATCGTGGTGAAGATGAAATTGATGATCAAGAAGAGATCTCAGTTGAGGTGGAGGTTTTCTCACCATCACCACCAATCAATCAACAGCCAGAATCTATTGCCACTACTCGACCGAGAAGGGAGATTAGAAAGCCTACCAGATACACAGACATGGTAGCATTCGCACTTCCAGTAATTGATGATGATGTCCCATGCACTTACAGAGAAGCCGTGCAGAGAGTTGATAGTATGAAGTGGAAGATGGCAATGGATGAAGAGATGAAGTCTCTACACCAGAATCAGACTTGGGAGCTTGGTTCAACTTCCCAAAGGAAAGAAAACTATTGGTTGCAAATGGGTCTATGCGAAGGAAGGTGTTCCTGGTAAAGACAACATCGGATACAAAGCCGACGGTAGCAAAAGGCTTTGCTCAAAAAGAATGAATAGACTACAATGAGGTATTCTCACCTGTTGTTAAGCATTCATCTATTCGGATACTATTGGCTTTGGTAGCACAGTTTGATCTCGAGTTAGCTCAACTCGATGTCAAAACAGCTTTTCTCTATGGTACTTTGAACGAAGAAATCTACATGTCTCAACCGGATGACTTCAAAATTCCAGGACGAGAGAATTGGGCTTGCAAGCTGAGCAAGTCAATTTACGGTTTGAAGCAATCACCACGACAATGGTACAAGCGCTTTGATAGCTTCATTAGAGAGCCGTACACACGCAGCCGGTTTGATCACCGTATACTTTCGGAAACTCCAAGACGGTACCTTCATTTATTTGCTCTTATATGTTGATGATATGTTGATTGCATCTAAGAGCAAGGTGGAGATCGACAGTTGAAGGCTCTGTTGAGTTCAATTTGAAATGAAAGATCTTGGAGAAGCTAAGAAAATTCTTGGGATGGAAATCACAAGAGATAGAGTTACAAGCACGGTCTGTTTGACACGGACTCGATGTCTGAAGAAAGTACTACAAAGGTTTGACATTGATGAAAAAACCAAACCGGTAAGTACCTTGCTTGCTCCTCACTTTCAATTGAGTGCATTGATGTCACCTAGCACCACCGATGAGAAGAAGCAAATAGAACGTGTTCCATATGCAAATCTTTGTTGGTGCCTTGATGTATGCAATGGTTTGCACCGGACACGATATTTCTCACGCCGTTAGTATGGTGAGTCGGTACATGCATAATCCCAGAAAGGACAACGCGACGGTGAAGTGGATTCTACGGTACATCTACGGTGCTGTGGATATTGGTTTGAAGTTTGAAAGAGACAAGATCAAGGCAAACAACTAGTTGGATATGTGGATTCGACTATCTTTGGAGATCTGGATAAGCGTCGATCTACAACCGGTTATGTGTTCACAATGGCGGGAGGACCGGTTTGTTGGAGATCAACATTGCGATCAGCGTAGCTTTGTCTACTACAGAGGCAGTATATGGGTACATGTGAAGCATTCAAAGAAGCTATATGGCTTCTCGAGTTGACTAAGGATTTGGGTATTGTTCGGAAGAACGTGGAGGTTTTCTGCGACGGCCCGTAGTGCCATTTGTTTGGCAAAGAACCAAGTTCATCATGGTCGTACCAAGCACATCGATGTTCGATTTCATTTTGTTCGAGAAATCGTCGATGAACGGAATGTTATACTCCAGAAAGTCGGAGCTATGAGATAACCCTGCAGATATGCTTACAAAGGTGGTTACAGGGATCAAGTTTCAACACTGCTTGAACTTGATCAACATCTCTCGAGCTTAGAGCGCCTAGGGCGCATTTGGAGGCAGTGCTATGAACTTTTTCGCCAAGGTGGAGATTGTTGAATATTGGCTCTAAAAGTAACAAATTAGTGGCATAATTTAGGGAAATTAGTGGTCTAATTTGTGGCATGATTTAAGGAAATTAGTGGCATAATTTAAGGAAATTAGTGGTCTAATTTAAGGCTTAAATTATGGCACAATTTAGGGAAAGGGAGTCTTGCTTCATCTATAAATAGGGAAGAGTTCATGCATTGAAGAACAAGGCAAAAATCAGAAAAATCAAAGAGAGCATAAGCAAACTCAAAGAGAGAAAATACTTGTGAGTTTGAGAGTTTTCTATAAATTTGGGGAAACACTTGAGAGATATTATTAGTGAGGAAATCTGTATCTGTATTCTGTATATTTCCTACTTAGTTCAAATAATATCTGCTGCCTCCCGTGGACCTAGGCGAATTGCCGAACCACGTAAATTCTGTGTGTTCATTTTATCGCTTTGATATATTTATACACCGCTATTTATTGCTTCCGCCCACAACACAGTCAACCACTTAGGATTCTAGGTTATTTAACAAGTGAATAAAGGTATTGAAACAATAGATGAACCATAACAAACTTACTGGTATTGAAAAGAATATTTAAACATTAACGATGAATGATAAAGTTAACCTGAAAATGCAAATAAGATTTTTGGTCACAAATCACAATATTTCTTCACATAAAATAAAACCAAGCATTGTATGTCTATCAATGCTCACACATCCATAATTAGGTGTCAAGATATCTACACAAGCACAAACATTCAATAAAAGCAGCCAAGCTACAAAGAGATTTGGAGGTGGCTGGCCTTAAATTAGGGTCTACCAGACCCTGCAAAAATTGCAAAAAGCATTTATGAAAGGGGAAAAAAAAGGATACTAAAGCAAATACGAAAAATCAAAATGACAAAAGTGCTTCTACAGCCAAAAATTGGCAAAAATGACAACAACAAAAAAAATCGGATAGCAGCACAAAATATGCCCTTCCTAAATAGTACTTTATTCTGAAAGACTGAAACTACTTTGACTAGAAATACTGTTAATATAAACACAAGCATACCTGGCCTTATTCACTTTAATAACTAAAGAAGAAGAAATCCAAAATATTTTGATATCCCAACAAATTCTTATAGAAGGGTTGATGCTTTTGTTGCTGATAGCAGGCCATAAAAAGTAAGCTATGATTAATGAAAAAAAAAAAAGACAAATGCACCCAAGATACTTTAGTTTTGTTAGTTTAGTCTCTTTGTTATTTTTGTAACACTTTAGTCCTCTTATTATAAAAAAATGACAACAGAGTAAAATTTTAAATTTTTTACTTTTATTTTATTTTTTTATCAATTTATAGTCATTATTGTCTCGAAAAAAAAGGTCGTAAAGGTCCATTTGTTTAGGCCTTAGGAGTTGTTTAGTCATTTTATTTAAAAAATGTGCTTTTAAGTCCCTTTGTTTGTGAAAAATGTGTTAGACAAGGACAAAATTAATTTTTTATCAAATTTTTTATTAAATATAACAGAATAACATACATGACATATGTATGTTTATATTTTTCGATAAAAATATATCTAACGAAGCAATTTTTTTCTAACAAATCTTTTGATCAAACTTAAATTAAACTTTTATTGTCTAACGTGAAACTTTGGATATTAAACAATAAAAATTTTGTTTAAGATTTATTGAAAATTTTGTTTAATTTTCAAAGAAAATTTTTCATAGTGATTTTTTTAATTAAATATTAACTTTTTACGTGTATATATATATATATATATCAAAATTTATAAATATATATGGAATACATGTACTATTCAGTTATATTTAAAATGAGATTAAAGGTTAACTTTATTCTCACTTGATACCTTTTCACGAACACGAACAAAAAGACTTAAATCACACATTTTTCATAAAGAAAGGGACTTAAAAACACTTTTGCTAATTAAAATGACTAAACAACAACACCTTTGGCCTAAATAAAGTGATAATTTGGGTATTTCATCCTATTTTCTATTGATAAAGACAATTAATAAAATTGATATCTTAATAATAGTTGATATAATATAAAAAAAATAAAAACAAAATAAGAAAATTGATCATTTTTTTGTACCGTCACATTTTTAAAACAAAAGAATTAAATTACTCCAAAAAATAATAAATAGACTAAATTATTATTTTTCACATGACTAAGAGACTTCTACGTCACCCACCCAAAAAATATTCTTTCAATTTTATAGTCACTTTCAAGTTGATAAATCCTAGAGTGGCTCCTCTACCATTCTGAACACTTATGCCACTCTGGCTCTGACATAAAAGGGTGCATTTGATGATCGTTCTAAGTTGTCTCTCTCCCTTTCTTCCCTTCAAAAATCATATAAGGGATAGTATCAATGATACCAGGAGAAACTTAATATGCTAAGGAAAATCCAACTTCAATCTTAAAAAAACATACTGACAATGGCAAAAAAAAAAATTGCGCTTCTAATGACAAATCCATTCTCAAGTCAACTAAAAGAACTGGCGACAAAAGACGCAAACTCCCCAGTCCACACAAACAAACAATGAGGGAAAGGAATAGTCGTTAAATAAAACAATCTTCTTACAACTTCCAACTACCAATCCCGGACAAATTTCGAACAAAATCGAATCTACTTAACTAAGATAAACACAAAAACCAAAGATGTTCAAAAATTTCATCCTGATTCTGTGAGGAAAATAGAAAATTTGATTTAGATAAATGGATTATTAAATGCATAATAAAACCCAGAATATATGTAGAAAGCACAAGCATGTAAACAATAAGAAAATTATCTAATATAGGTTTGCTTTTGCAACTATTTAACAATATAATTTAGATAATAGCCATTTCAATTTTACTTCAGTTACAGAACACATGTAACCTAGTTACTTAAGTGTGTTCCAAGTGTACTTAAATGGTAAGCCAAATTCCCAAACCATAAATAGCGAGCTGGGTAATCCGAAAAACAAAAACATCTAATATTAATTTGAAATTGTTTGGTATTAAATATATAACGTACATACGATTTAAGAAGTGTAAGTACCCCGTCAAGGTAAGTCAAGGTTACGAGACTGGCTTAACAATGGTCTGGATCCAATGAGTTTGGTAAAATATACACCCCGATCGACAGAATACCTCGTTATCCAACTACGAGGTCATAAATGTTAAGACCTGGTGAAAGTACAAGATCTCGATATGATCATGATTCTCCCACTCTCCATAAACGATCTGAGAAAGTTACTTACGAACTTAGATCGATCTATGTATAATAACTTAATAATGTAACGTTTGTAGCAATTTACTTTCTGTTTAAATTAATTCAATTCGTACATAATTTTACCACGTGTAACCAAGTAGATATATACGTACCTATCATACCTATCATATACGTGAGATATAATTCATATATATATAAAATTCTCTTCAAACAGAAATTAAGGTTAGAAAACACAAGCTCACAATATTAACCAATAAATAACGAAATGCAACATAAAAACACATAATTCAATCTCAAAGAAGCTCAATAAATGTAACCAAAATGATTAGGACGAGAGAAGGAAAGAGAAAAAAACCTGGAAATTGCGCTGGAAACTATAACGGAGCTCAGGGTCGATTTCGGAGAGAGAATCAGCATTAGGGTCTTCGACCTTGGAGCGTGAAGACTTCTTGCGAGGGACGTGCATGGTTGGGGTTGAACCTGGCTGGTTCGTAATCTTCAATTTTGCGTCTTTGAAATCGTCTTGATTCTCTTCTTCTACTCTCCATGGAGCCGAAGACATCAACGCCTTTTTGGACTTCGTCATCTTCACCCTTTCACAAAACTACAACTTTCTGGAACGTCTCAGTAAGAAGTCAAGAGTGCGTTTAGATAGGGTCCTGTTTGGATGCCTCAAATTGAAAATTCCCGACTCTTGACAGGAGTAAATTCTTGTTTAAGAAATTATGGAGAAATTTCAAATTTTAGTGCCAGGTATCCTACAGAATATGTTAAAACTTATGTATTAATAAAAAAAATACCTAAATTCTCTTATCTGTCACATATTCTGCTAAAAATTTTAGAGTACATACCTCGCTACATGAGAGAAATGGTGTTTGGGAAATGGATTCTGATTATAGAAAAAATATTATAAAAAAATGATGTTTGAGTATTTGGTTTGTTAAAATCACAAGAGAAGAAAGAAGATGATACTAAGTAGATTCGATAATGATTATCAAACATAATAAAAAGATTCGGTAGGGATTATTGAACATAATAAAAAGATTTGATAGAGGTTATTGAAGATTGGTTTGGTAGGAGTTACTTTGTAGAAAAAATATTGAATTAATATATATTTATTTTAACTTATTTTTGTCTCAATTTTTATCGATTTTTTCTTTTTTTTTTGGTAATTTTTTATATATATTTCTTCTATTTTTAATATTTAATATTATATGTGTAGATTTAATGTCACAAATTTAAGTTTTTAAGATAATTTGATGAATTATCTTAAAACGATTAGACTTAAAATTTAAAGTTAGTTTAACTCATGAAATGATTTTAAATTCTATATTTTGTAACATTTTTTGTACATTTTTTGTTATCCTCACTACATGTTTTTTATCACATAATAAAAGAAAAATTAAAATATGTTTAATTTTTTTTTTAATTAATACGAATTATTAAAAAATTAAATATTAATTTTTAAAATATAATACAAACACAATAATAATATCAAGATTTTTAAATTTGTACTATAAATTTTAAAAAATATATTTTTAAATATAATAACTAAGTATTGTCGTCATTATCATCTTTTTTTAAAAAAAAATTTAATTTTTAAAACATCAATAGTATCTAATGATAATGTCAAGATTCTTAAATTTAAAACATGAATTTAAAAATAAAATCTTAAATATAATCTATATAATGATAATATCAAACCTTAAACTTACGCGCACTTTAAACTTATCATATTAATACGAAGATATGATTATATTTTTTTAAATAATGTATAAATTAAATTATATTAAAAATTATTTTTATAATATTATTATTTATATCCATAGCTCTTTTTTACAATTTGATTTTTTTTAATATTTCTTTTAAAAAATAAAATATTTATATACAAGAGCAGTACATATGATTCAATAAAAAAATTTATACTATAATAAAAAATGTTCAGACAATATCCATTACCCTTGTTTTGTTGAAGAACACCAATAGGAATTATCGTGGTAGGACTTAGATGCTTGGCAGCATACTTTTTGCCTTGTAATTGCTTCAATCGCAAAAGGTAGTGAGTAGTTTAGTATATAAGTTAATAATAATAATAATAATAATAATAATAGTATTATATACTAATATATAAGTGTTTAAATCCAGCTCTCATTTCTTTAATACATAAATACCCACAATTTTTAAATTAATGACATTTCATTGTCATTAATTTGATTTATTTATTTTTTGAAAAATAATTTTATTTACGTTAAACATTTTTCGAGTTACCGAAAACAAGTAAAATATGTACAATTATTATACATCTATTTGTCTAAAAGAAATCAAATATATTGAATCTTATATTAATTAGTGATGTAAATAAACAAATACTTTTCTTAATAATAAAATTTCCATTCTCGTATATATCAAATACTTTTACTGCAAGATAATTAATTAGAGTGACAACATAATTCAACTAGGAATAACATAGGAGACAATTAATAATTCAACTCAGCTTAGGAATACAATTACTATCGAAATATTTAATCCAAAATATTTATTATTACTTGCAAATTAAGTATTTACAAAATCAATAAATAATATTATATAAACAATTAAAGCTTTAGTTCAGATCAATCCAACCTTATTTGCTACGTACCAATTTTATTGAATATCGACACACTACTTGTCTCTCCTCTTGTTTTCACTCCTAATCTTCACATTCATATTACTCATCAAACCATCCCAACCCATAAGTACTCTTTCTCCTAATAAAACCATCATTAATATCAACAACCTTAAAATTGCTCTCACTCGAAAAGGCTACAACGCAATGGCAATAACATTAAACGACATCACTTTAATTAGGGCAATCCAAAATAACACAAATATTATTGGACTGATCACCATTCTTTGCCCTCCTGACCAAGTGTTGGGACAAGTATGTTAAAATAGTATTGGAACAATATTACCGATAACTTGAAATGAACTGTTTGGGTTGAGTCGCGGACTAGGTCGCTCTCTTTAAAACGTTTCGCGGCTCTGCCCAAATTTGTGCAAGCAAACACAGCCTCGTCGTCCCCAGGATAAAACAGCTCAGAATCTTTTTTCTGTCTCGGAACTTCACTGCACTAATGAGGTCCGGAATACTACACCTCTTAAATATTTATATTGCTCGGAAATCTAAGAAAATAATTCTGAATTTTCTTTTCTTTGATTTGCTATGAAAAACCATAGAATTGTTTTTGAGTTGTTAAGTTGTATTCTAAACTCAGGGCTATTGCCCCTATTTATAGTTGAAAAAAAAAGTGTAACGGTCATATAATTATGAAAATAACGGTCAAAAATAACGGACACATAATTATGAAAATAACGGTCATAAAAGTAACGGTTGCATAATTATGAAAATAACGGTCATAAAAGTAACGGTCACATAATTATGAAAATAACGGTCATAAAAGTAACAGCCACATAATTATGAAAATAACGGTCATAAAAGTAACGGTCACATAATTATGAAAATAACGGTCATAAAAGTAACGACCACATAATTATGAAAACAACGGTCATATAATTATGAAAATGACAGTTATATAATTTAGGAAATAACGGTCATAAAATAATAATAATTTTTTATTTAAATTCATTTCCAACAATCCCCCACTTGAATTTTAAATAAAAATAGTTTCATCGAGCAACCGATCAATTAAAAGTATAAGATTGTGCATAAGCAAAAGGTGTCTATCAACTTGAACCTTTGCATAGTATTGATGCTTTAGAATATACTAGAGTAACTCGTAGTTTTGAACTCTATCTCTAACAACATCACACACACACAACCTTTCCAAGGTGTAGTTCGAAAAGCCCGTGCTTTACGGCCATGCACGTGTATCCCAGTATAGTGAATGCTCTAGTAAATTTTGCCCAAAATTAGGAAGCGGCCACACTTCCACATTCACATAGGTGAGTCTATCAAGAGTACTCCTGTAGCTACGTACTCCACTCCACATAGAGTATAGAACTCATTAAGAGTTTAATAATTAACTCATCCTTTTTGTCGCTTCAGGACTTCATGCTTCTAACAATATAGAATGGGACTTCATAATAGCATGATTCATCTCATATCACCTCATGACTTGTTATTACCCTTTGAACTTATTTCTTGGGATCTCCAGTCTATAAGTTGGGTTACCATCATGAGTGACTCTTCATTCTAAGGGCATCAGTCATATTCCTTTCGAGGTTTTTGAAAACCTTTTCTCTTGTTAATCCTTTCGTCAAAGGATCACCAAATTTTCATCGATGCATATATGATCCATTCTTACGACTCCCGTAGAGAATTTCTCTAACGATCTTGTGTATCACATCATCTCTTGTCGTTGTAATAACGGTTCTAAATCTTTGCAATATCCGCGGTACTATCGCAGTGGATCAGGATAGCTGGTATCGATCTTTCCCATAAAGGGATCTCAACTGATAGACTTCTTAACTAGCCTGCTTCTTCACTAGCAGTAGTTAGTGCTATCATTTCAAACTCCATCGTAGATTGAGCCAATATTGTTTATTTCTTAGACTTCCAGGAAACAACTCCACCAACTATGTTAAATATGTAGCCACTTGTTGCTTTGGAGTCTTCTGATAAAGTGTTCCAATCTGTATCATTGTATCCTTCTAGAACAGCGGGAAACTTTTTATAATCTAATCCAAGGTACATAGTTCTCATAAGGTATCTCATAAGATATCTCATAACCCTTTCAATAGCATTCCAATGCTCTACACTAGGTCTACTGGTGAACCTACATAGTAGTCCCACAACATAAGCTATGGCTGATCTAGTGCAATCAGTAGCATAACGTAAGCTACCAATGATGCTCGCATACCCAGTTTGTCTAACACCGTCTCCGGTGTTCTTGAACAACTTTACACTAGGATCATAAGGAGTACATGCAGGTTTACAGTTAAAGTAATCATATTTCTTTAAGATCTTCTCAATGTAGTGAGACTGATTTAGAAAAATTCCCTTTTCAGACCTAGTTATCTTTATACCAAGGATTACACTCACTTCTCTGAGATCTTTCATATCAAAATTAGCACTTAACAAAGTTTTCACATTGTTCACAACATGAATATTTGACCCAAAAATAATCATGTCATCCACATATAAACATATAATAGTGCAAATGTCATTTTCTTATTTATAATAAATGCATTTATTACTTTCATTCATTTTGAATTCATGTGGGATTAACTATATTATCAAATTTTTCAAGACTTGCTTAGGTGCTTGTTTTAGATCATACAAATATTTATATAGTTTACAAACTTTATTTTCTTGACCTGGGATAACAATGCCCTTTAAGTTGGTCCATATAAATCTCTTCTTCTAGGTCATCATTTAAGAAAGAAGTTTTGACATCCATTTGGTGCACTACTAAATCATGGATAGCAGCAAGAGAGAAAAGTACACATATGTAATTTATTCGTGTGATTGGTGAAAAGGTATTAAAGAAATCTACATTTTCTCTTTGCCTATACCCTTTGACTACAAGACGAGCTTTGTACTTTTCAATAGTACCATCGGGTTTTAATTTCTTCTTTAGTATCCATTTACATCCTATGGTTTTACAACTAGGAGGTAAGTCAAGTAAATGCCAAGTTCTATTATACTTAAGAGATTTCACTTCATCATTTATGGCTTCTTCCCATAAGTTGGCATCTAAAGAAGATAAGGCTTCATTAAGAGTTTGGGGATCTTCCTCTAAGGTATAAGCATAAAATCAGACTCAAAGTCCTTAAGGGTTTGAGCTCGTTTATTTCTCCTAATTTCATAAAAATCAGACCCAAAGTCCTTAAGGGTTCAAGCTCGTTTACTTCTCCTAATTTCAGTGTTTAATTGCTTATTTTTATTTACTAGTTCTAGTTATGGGTAAACAACTAGAAGACGAGCCCCCATTATTCTTCAATTTAAATTGAAACATATGTTCATAGTAGTCAACATCATTTGATTCTATAACTATGATCATTTAAGTCATATAATTTATAAGCTTTACTATTCACAACATATGCTATGAATACACATTCGTATGTTCTACTAGTAAGTTTTATTTCTTTTAAGGATCGGGGATCCTAACATAGACTAAACAACCCCAAGTTTTAAAATAAGTTAAGTTTCTTATTTTTCAAAATTTCAAATGGTGAAATTTTACTAGTAGATTTAGGCACTCTATTTAGCACATAGCAAACAATTAATAAAATTTCCTCCTATCAATGGGAAGCAGCACCAGAGTTTAATAAAATTGTAATAACTGACTCAGTAAAAGTTCTAATTTTTCTTTCAGCTTTGCCATTCATTTCAGGAGAATAAGGTGCAGTTTTTTTTCATGAATGATTCCATGAGTTTTATAAAAATCATTGAAGATATTGAAATCATATTCAATGCCTCTATCACTTCGAAACCTTTTTATTTTTCTGTTAAGTTGATTCTCAATCTCAGTCATAAATATTTTAAAAATGTCAAATGCTTCACTTTTATTTTTCATTAGATATACATAAGTGTAATCTGAACAGTCATCTATAAAAGTTATAAAATAGTGTTTCCTATTTCTTGTTAAATTTCCATCAAGTTCACATATGTCATAATGTATTAATTCTAAAGGTTCAGATTCTCTAACTAATGACTTATGTGAAGTTTTTGTTATTTTATCTTGACTATAAAAGTCACATTTTTTTCAAAATCATTCAAAGATAGTTGAGGAATTAGTTCTAAGCTACTCATGTTCTTGATTATGCATTTATTAACATGACAAGGTCTAGCATGCCAAATATTAAAGGAACTCAACATTCAATTTAAATATGCCATTAGTGGCGTACCATTTCCCAACAAAAATATTATTTTTAGTTATTGTATATAAATCAGCCCCTATAGTTTGAGTAAACCCAGTTTTGTAAATAAGATATCCTAAAACTAAGTTATTTCTCATCTCTGGAGTATGCATGACATCCTTCAAGATGACAGTCTTTCCAGAGGTAAACTTCAATACCATATCACCAGTACCAACAACTTTAGTGGAGTAGGAGTCACCCAGTAGCACTTTCTTATCCTCAGACTCAGAGTAGGACTTGAACATATCTCGATCATAGCAGACATGACGAGAAGCACTAGTGTCCACCCACTACCCCTCGGATCCATCAACAAAATTGACTTTAGAAATCATAACAATAAGTTGATCTTCGGTAAGGTTCGCCTGTGGGGCAGGACGATTCCTGTTCTGGCAGTTCCTAGCCAAGTGGCCAGGTCTGTTACAACTATAACACATGAATGTGTTATTCCTTAAGGGGGTAAAGGTCCATTTTGGGGAGGATATTTTTTTGTTTCTATTTTGGTGGTTGCGGTTTTGGTTATTATTGCGATTCTGAGTTTTCATATTTCTACCTTTAGGTTTCAGAATTGCAAATATGGGTTTCTTATTGGTACTATTGTTTGAGACAACGAGTACTTTATCTCTTTGGTTTTATTTTCGGGCTTTTTCTTCTATTCTTAAACGGGTTATAAGACTTTCTAAAGAAAATTCCTTAGTTTTATGTCTAAGTGTATTCTTAAAATCTTTCTAAGCATGGGGTAATTTATCTATAATAACAATTACTTGAAAATGTTCATCTAAAGTCATACCTTCAGAAGTTATTTTGTGTGCTATCTTCTGCATTTCGTGTGATTGAGCTTCCACAAATTTGTCATCAATCATTTGATACTTCATGTATCTACTCACATCATACTTCTTAGTTTCAGCTTCCTCAGTATCGTACTTCTTTTGAAGTACTTCCAAAATTTCCTTAATAGACTTATCAAAATTATAATAGTCATACAAGTCATTAGCTAATCCATTAAGAATAAAATATTTTGCATAGAAAATAAATTTCTATCCAGGTGTTTAAATCCTTTGTTATAGCTTCAGTATGAGAATTAGGTAGTGTTGGTTTTTCAATAATAAGAACAAAAGCGACATTTTACATGGTTAAGAAAAATAAAATTTTTTTTCTCCATTTTTTAAAGTGTAGTTTCTAAAAACAAAATGGTTTGTTGAAATCAGCAGTTAACATTTCAGTAGACATGACAGATAATAAAACGTCTTAAAATTGTTGGGACAAGTATGTTAAAATAGTATTGGAACAATATTACCGATAACTTGAAATGAACTGCTTGGGTTGAGTCGCGGACTAGGTCGCTCTCTTTAAGACGTTTCGTGGCTCTGCCCAAATTTGTGCAAGCAAATACAGCCTCGTCGTCCCCAGGATAAAACAGCCCAGAATCTTTTTTCTGTCTCTAACTTCATCACTGATGAGGTCCGGAATACTACACCTCTTAAATATTTATATTGCTCGGAAATCTAAGAAAATAATTCTGAATTTTCTTTTCTTTGATTTGCTATGAAAAACCATAGAACTGTTTTTGAGTTCTTAAGTTGTATTCTAAACTCAGGGCTATTGCCCCTATTTATAGTTGAAAAAAAAGTGTAACAGTCATATAATTATGAAAATAACGGTAAAAAATAACGGACACATAATTATGAAAATAACGGTCATAAAAGTAACGGTTGCATAATTATGAAAATAACGGTCATAAAAGTAACGGTCACATAATTATGAAAATAACGGTCATAAAAGTAACGGCCACATAATTATGAAAATAACGGTCATAAAAGTAACGGTCACATAATTATGAAAATAACGGTCATAAAAGTAACGACCACATAATTATGAAAACAACGATCATATAATTATGAAAATGACAGTTATATAATTTAAGAAATAACGATCATAAAATAATAATAATTTTTTATTTAAATTCATTTCCAATACCGAGCTTTATTTTCCTCCAAGCTTCCACTACCATTGTCACTACTTCAATACCATATTGTACCTTTCAAACTTGACAAATTTTTCTTAGATTCTATTCCAATTGGTACCAAGATTAATATTTTTTATATCGGTCACCCGCTCGTTCTCATGACTATGTCCGGGAGTAAATCAACATCTCTAAACAAAATTAAAATAAAAGAATGGAATGTTTTTAATGAAGGCAGTTTAATTGTTCATGGGATAGAGAGTTTATTGAATCCTTATAATAAGACCTCATCAAAATCAATAGATGTTGATGATCACGAGGAGTTGATGACAAGTTTTTCACCAAGCTCACGATCTTTGGTGGATGGTAATGAGATTGTAATTGATGGTTATTGGAATTGGGTATATGCAGTACCATTATTCTTTGTCGTTCTTATTTTCTTATATTGTTGTTGTGATCAATGGTGGTTTTATCTACACTTATCGATAGAGTCACCTAATTAATAAAGCTTCAAGGATTAATTATGGCTAGTTAGTGAGTTCGAATTCAATCTAATATCAATGTAAAGTGTCTGTGTGTCATTGTTTATTTTAAAAAAATTATGTTCTAAATCAAATAGTATAATATAAACGCACATGTATCACTTTTAGATTAATTTGTTTGGTGCAATAAAGTTAAGCTTTGTAGCCTATTTCTCCATGTATATTAGTTATAGCATCTAAAATTCGAATTAAAAAACTTAGAATAAAGAAAAAGAAAAAAGATAAAGTTTGTATCCGTATTTTTAATAAAGTTTTTAATATTTGATATTTGATGTATTTGATGGATGATTTTTTTAATTTATATCATATTTTTTGATACTAATGAAATTTTATTTTTTTAAAAAAAATCTTTTCATATGTATTCATGATGCATAATTATTTAAAAAAATAATTAATTTTTGATATTTTACAAAATTTCATATACAAGTCACGATATGATTGATTTAAATACAAAATTTTATTTCCTAACATTCAACGTGGTAATGCAATAGAATGTGTTTGATGATTCATCTCTTCTATATTAAAAGCCAAGGTTTCTATCTGTGGTTGTACTTGGCTTTTTAAAAAAAAAAATCATCTAATATATTTTTTCTAAATAAACAAAAAATCCATATTGATAATATTAAAATAGTGAAATTTATATGAAACTTTATATTTATAAATTGATTATAAAATTTTGAATATATAATAAACTTAAACTTATCACTTTTTTTTTATAATCAATAAAATGTATATAATGATAATACTAATATTATAACTTATGTTTTATGCGTGTTATTACGGAATATATTATATTTATCAATTGATTATGAAATTATGTCTATATGTTTGATTCATATACAAATAAAATTATATTTTAATAAATTATATATACTATTGTTTATTTTTTTATATAATAAATAAAATGTGTATAATGATAATACTAAGATTTTAACTTATATATTTATATATGGTATTCTACATAATGAAATTATAAATATTATTTATATGATTCATACACAAATTAAATTAAACTTAAATATTTGAATGTATATTATTCTGTTGTTATTATACTTGATTTCGAAATTATGATAGTTTCTTTAAGATAATAAATTTATAAAATTAGATTTTTGGATCTTGATTATTTATTTGAGTTGAAAGAACAATTGACATTCGAATAATTATTCTTATGTATGAGATTCTTCACTTGTGATAAACCTTGAATTGTAAAATTATTTACCTAAATAATCTAAATAATCATGGAAACAAAGTTAAATTTTTAAAATTAAAATTAACCAGATATGTTTAGATTAAAATCCATGATCAAATAAAAATAAGCATCCATTTAATAAAATAAGAAAGTTAAATCTAGAAACAAAATACTCTTGATAAGATCTAAATGCCAAAAATGGATGGATGGTGTTTATACTCCAAAAGTTGTAATCTTGATCGTTAAAAGGCTCTTGAATGTTTAGAGATATTCTCTTATCTTCTAGGATACGAAAAAACTTTCAAAAGAGTTGCTTCTTATTTGTTTCTAAGTTTAATCTATATATCTATGTATCTATAAATAATAAGGAAACTATCTATGAATTATATGTGTTCTACATATGGTTAAGAAAGAGTAACCTAATGAACTACTAAATTATTTATAAAAAAAAACTAATGTATAGAGGTCGAAGTCCCAAAGTTACAACGCATGTCGTGACACAAAGCTAAAATACACTCGTATAATGCAACTTGAGAGGACCACACCCTCACACAAATTTTCATTTCATCGTGGCACGCAATGTTTAACATCTTCTATATGAAATCCATATAGTTGATCGTCGCGGTACATTATTTCCTTCGCCATAGTGTGCAATGTTTGTCTTGAATTTGCTTATGCCTTTTATACAATTGTTGTTTCCTGATGCAAAGTTTGCACATCTTAACCTTTTTTTTCTCTTAAGATGTTATTTGAGTGCTCCAATTGTTATGTTTTTGCGTGTTGATATGTTTATCTCTTTTGAAACTAAGACACCTAAAATACATCAAAACATACCCATCATTTCGAAATGATAGATTTGTATAAAAAATTAAATAAATATGTAATACTCAAATCTATTTATTTCAATTAAGCACATTAAAATAATAAAATATGAGTTTTTTTAAAGTATTTATCAATGATTTAATTGATAGGATAAATGAGTGCTTTTGATTCTTACAGCTAAACGAGCACTTAGTTTAAACTCACGTATTTGTTGAAAATACAATGAAAGTTACATGAAATGATATATGAATGTTCCTTAACATGTATCTTCGTAGAATCAATTGAGAATATAGTAATCAATGAAAGGTGGTAGATAATTTCATTAAGAAGAATGTACTATGACAATGAAAAAAAAATTGAATAGTTTGAAAATGATTGATTCATAGTAAGAGATATTATTGAAGAAAAATCTTAAAAGTACAAAATATAATTACTTTTTAACTAACACTAAATAAATTATATGTATTTTTAGATTATATAAATATTTCATCTAAAATTATAAAGCATGCGAGCCTAATTTACAATTCAATTCATTTGAACTAACTTTATAGGAATGTTTCGACAATGTTGATTATAGATAACAACAACTCATAAATGAATGTTATCTATAATTTTTGACCAATTAGTATCTATTTATGGTTTGTGCTATCTAATATTTAACCAATTAGTATCAATTTATGGCTTGCTCTTTTTTTCTAAAAATAATATCTAAATAATTCTAAAAATCATTACATATGCAAGTATAGTTAGTAAAGTCAACACTTTCACAACTCAAATAACTTATGCAATAATAATATTAATAAAGCCAAGTAAAGAGATAACTATCCAATTTGTGAGAATAATTTGAGAATTTCATACCTAAAAACAACTGCATATAAGTTAATTATTCTTTCGATCCAAATAGACAACCTTATATGAGAAGTAAAAATGTAATCCATGAAATCTTTTAGTAAACTTTATTTCAATTTGGCCAAGTAGGTCCTCCAACGTGAATAAAGTAAATAACACAACAAAAATCACAACACAACATGCTAAATTTAGCACATAATAAAAATGACCAATAATAAGAAAGAACAAAATACGAAAAACACACTAGTGATGGTGTGTCTCTTAGGTTCTTGTTCAAACTAGTAATATGCATAAACATAACAAATATTACAAAGCATGTGAAACAATCATACTTACTAAAAAACTATAAAATATTTTCAATCACTTTAAGACTTCATATATGAGAATATTTGATAAAAAATGATTGTATTCCCATAGTTAGTAATCATACATAACACAATAATTCAATAGAAAGAGTCCGACACTTGGTACACAACTAGGATAAAAAGATACTGATTCCTTAAAGATTCATACCAACTCACGTAAAGATAAAAATCAAAAGTAATATAAATTAATCAAAAAACATGCAAATTAATTTAATACAGTAAAAGTAATAAACATAAAGCTATGTACATGTTACATAGAAAGGAAGGAAAACATGTAACAACATATAACAAATAAGTTTTCTAATTCGAGTTTAAATCTAGTATGTTGATACATACTCGATAGAAACTCAGATTTAATATGTTGGTACATACTCAATAGAAACTCACATTATACTAACACATAATAAGATCATGTAAAACAACATATTTAACAAGGTAAAACATGCATAGAATCCCTACCTATGTGGTAATATCTTTGGGTTATTTATGACAACCATTCAATAATAAACAAATCCACCAAGTTATAAAACATATACAACTTTGACAAAAATAAAATCATAAATACCTCTTTCAGTCGAGACCTCTGTCTAAACTGCTTAATACTGCCCTTGCTTACTGTCTTCGCAATTACTAGGTCTGATACATGAACCCGACTTTCTTCCAAAGTCAATACTCCTCAATGTAGTGTGATTAGTAACCGACGATTAGTAAAGTGAATAAAAAGTGAACCATCAATCATGAGAGCTACACTCAACCACTAACTACTAACAACCCTCAACCGAACACACATTTGATCACCACATAGGCTCTTCACCTATGAAAAATGTTCACCCTAGCAACTACCAACTAACACACATCTTATCGTCACACAAGCTCTTCACCTAAGAAAAAGTTGCATCCTAACAATTACTAGTTGACACACGGCTCACTGCCACACATGCTACTAATCAAAAATCAATCCGTAAACACTGCCTCTAGTACTCACCATTCAAGGACATGATTTTTCTCACTTAATCAAGCATCACTAATATCGAACAACACTCAAGATAATAATGATCACAAAACAAAAAAATGAAATTCAATTTGATAGAACTGCACTATATTTTTCTGGATAAGATAAGAAACAAAAATAAATAAAGATATTTATAGAACTTATCAAAGCTTATGACCAACCTCATCGAGAGTCCTTACCAACCATCTCATCGAGGGTTCGATAAGGGATCAAGTGAGGGTCTCGTCGAGGTGTCAAAAAATTCAAAATTTTATTTCTAAAATTGTCGAATAATCTCTATAAATATTTACACTTGAAAGGAAATAAAAATACGAGCGATAATATCGGTGAGTGAGCTTAATGTTCACGTACAAATTATAGCTAATTATATTCATGTATTACTAACCGTTAGTAACTAATCTTACATAAAAAAAGATAAATATATTAAGTAAAATAAATAAATTACATATTTTACACAAAAAAAAATCAACAGATACACAAAAAAAACTACAAAACTTACATGATTTAAATACAAAATTGAAGCAAATAATGTTGCCGGAACTCTAGTTTCGCAAACAAAAATGCCCCAATTCACGAACCCCAATTTTCCATTACCATTAAAAACTTGAAAATGCAACCAGAAAAAGGAAATTAAACAGAACTTTTAAGTAACATGGTCTTTACAATTTACTTGTCTGCTTCAAATTAAACCTCTCGGTGTAGTTCGCACAATACAAACAAGGAAAAGGCAAACCCTAAGCTAGGAAGAGGTGAAAAGCCAAAGCACAGAGAACAAGGAAGGGAGAGAGAAAACTGCAAGAACTCTTTTCTACAATTTAATTTATGTTACTATCTTTCTTTTGGCTTTTCAACTTCTACCTTTAACTCAATTTTGCCACCATGAAAGTATTGGGACTTGGTCTTGGTATTGTTTTGACTGAGGCCTATGTGGAGTTTTTGTTGAGATTTAGTAGGGCTGAGAAGTCTATTGAATTAGACTTTTACCGGTTGTTAACGATGAGCAAACCAGGTAAAAGTTTTATTTTGATAAAAATCATATATTAGGTCTTTAAATGTAATTTTACCATCTATATAAGCCTTTAAAGAGAAACTATTTGTTATATTATTTGTTGGTGAAAATAATTTGATTCTTGTAAATTATTCGAAACTCTAATAAAGAATCCTCGTGTTACCTCAATAAACATTTAGCGTCAGAGCAAAGATGTCAAACTTGCCCCCACCTACCTATTAACAATACTTGGTATGCTCTAGAGTTAAAAGTGTTATTACCTAGTTTTTGTCTTTTTGTTTTTTATCTTTCCCATTAATGTAATTTTGACTTTTAAGGATATTTAAATTGGATAATAGGTTAGTATAGTTTCTTTTTATTGTTCTTATTCTAAGATAATCTTCAAAAATTATAAATGTAATAACTATATAAAAATAATATTAATAAAATGAGTTATTTTATATTATTTTTCCATTAAATTTTTTTTTCCAAATTGTTTCAACTCAATATAATTTTTTTTTCTATGAGCCAAAAAAATTGGGCTAATTGTATCGATGGATCACAATTTTGGGAATAAAAGATCTATTTTACAGTAAAAAGAATATAATTTATAAATAAAAAAATAAAAAAATATATTTAATGATTAAAATGAATGGTATAAGAATATTAAATATATATATATATATTAAAAAATTAAAATAATTTTAAAATTAATCAATTTAGAATTTAAAGGTTATAATTTAAGGTTTAAAATTTAAAATTTAGAATTTAAAATTTATGATTTAAGATTTATAATTTAAAAAATTATAAAAAATATTATTTAGAAGGAAATATTTTTTATTTAAAATACACTTTTAATTATTTACCTTTGATTTTTATCTTTTCCATTTTTAAGTAAATAACAACTCCACCATTCCCGAACTCTAATTTTCGATGACATTACCCACAATCCTTTTGCTTCTCTCCAAATTAAAAGCCAGAGGAGGAAGAGGGAGGACTGAGGTGAGTGTGAGTATGCTTCTGCAAAAACCCTAGACTTCTCCTGGAAAATGTAATCTTGAGCCTTTGACCCAGAAAAAATGGGAGAAATGGAGGACTACAGATTCTTAGAAATAAGGGATGCCATTGTTGCTATCAATCAAAAAGTTAACCTAATTGCCGTTGTCATCGAGTTTGGTTTACCTCGGAAAACTAGAGGCACCGGTACTTCTTCTCCCCCTTTTTCTCTCATCCTTTCGTACCCATCTTTTTGAATTTTGATTGATAGATGATTTCAAAGTGGTATTTCAATTGTTATTCATTCTGGCTATGATGAAAAAAGGCCGGACTTACGGCTGCTACTTAGCTTGGTACTAGTATAATGATGAACCGTCGTGGTAAAGGTTTTTTGCTGAGCCAGTACTTGATATTATTTTTCAGATATTTCCGTTTATTTTTTTTAGTGGGGCCTTTAAAATACTTGAGTGATAGTTTACTCTACTCCATGTTTCTATCGAACATGTTCGATCTGTACTTTCTACTCTTTTTTTAATGGGCTTCCAATTTTCTTTTATTTTAGAAAAATAAAGACTTGTTTGATAGCTATTTTCATTTTCTGTTTCTAGAAAAATGAAAAAAAAATTGCTTGGTAACTATTTTTGTTTACCAAGCATGTTGGATAATTTGGGGAACAAAGAGAATGGAATTGCAATATGAAACCATATTTGTTTTAAGTTATGTTTTGGTTGTTAAATAAACCTATTTTTGTTTTAAAGAAATCAGAAAGTTAAAATGAAATGATTATCAAACAAGTACTTAGTCTGTTTGGGTGCTTTCTACTGTTATGTTTCTGCTTTTGTTCCATCCATTTACCCTTGTTCAGACTTTGGCAAAATATTTTGCAGATTGCTTTTCTTCACTAAAGATAATTGATCAGTCGCATCCAAAACCAGGAATTTCAGTTAATGTTTTTACAGAAAATTTGGAAAGGCTTCCCCGTGTAGCTTCAGCTGGTGACATAATTCTGCTAACACATGTCGTGGTATGCTAACTTGAGCAGCAACCTGAATTTTCCCTCATAATATATATCTTTTAGGAAGATCAGGTTATCCTTGGTTTTCAATATCTCAGTGTCTATTTGTGTTGAACTTGTTACTGGCTCATGGCCTTATAAGCTAGATAATCGACCAATTGCTCTAGTTGAATTTCATTTCCTTGTGGTAGAACTTTCCATGTGCTATTTTCCCCCCATCATGAAGTAGCATTCTGTTAACGGAACTTTGAGAATATATGCTTTACTACAAATTGGTCCCGTGTATGTTGCATGACATGTTGAAGTTGCCCATTTCTCAATATTCAAATAGATTTGTTGTGGTAGAACTTACATATTCTAGCTTCGCTGCTTAGCAGAGTACTACACGTTTGTAGTTATATAACATTCCGCTCAAAATATGACAATTTTTCTTAGAGATTAAACTTTATTAATCTCAATTAATATCTTCTGATGTAGGAAAGTGTATCTAAAGTTGGACATATCATTTTGCAGATGAAAATTCACCATGGAGAAGCAAATGCTGTTTTCAACAAAAAGTTCTCTTCTTTTGCTTTATATGATGGAAAAGATGGCAATGACTTTTGTCCTTATCAAGTTTCTCCAAAATTTCTCCCAAGAGATGTGGACAAGAAGTTCATAGCAAGCCTTAGAAAATGGTTGGGTGGTTTGAAGATTGATGAAGGTATTTTCAAGAGCTCACTGATATCATATAAACAATTAGTTTGACCTTGAGCCAGTTTGACCTATGCTTTCTATCGATTTAAGGAGAAACAAATTGTCTTACAACCTGTATGGAAACATTTTTTTTAAATAGTTGGGGGTGGGTATTCAAACTAGGTTATTTCCTACGAAAATACCAACCCTTTACCACTCTACTAGAGGGCGGCTTGTAATCTAAATGAAAATATTCTTGTGTTTTTTTTTTTCCATATCATGCTAGGGCTGGTTTGGAGCTCCCTTGATGTTTGAGGTTCTGGATTGATGCATAACAGCATAATTGAATCGTTGGTGAATGTTGTTTTACTTTTTCATGGACAAGCGACAAATAGGTTAAATTTAATTGTTCTAGGAGACTTCAGTTTGTTTTTTTTTTGTTTTTAAATAAAATCTGTGTGCTACATATATAATATATAAGGGGTTCGACATAAGAATATACGTTTTATTTCATATGGAGCCATATAGTCCTAGGTCCTAGTTGTCTACTTGTCTCCGAATTATTCACTTGTGTGTTCATTGCAAGGCTTACAAAGTGAAAATTTGGTTGAGATTTATTGAATAAATTATCCTACATGCCCACATTTTAAGAAGTATTCAATATTTTCCTTATAGGCCCGCTTTTGCTCACCCATATACCTTATTGTACGACTGTACAATTGGTTGTAAAGCTGTACAATTGTGTATAAAGTGGACATGGAAAAAAAGATGTTGCTTAAAAGTGGGCATATAAGTCAATAGCACAAAATTATTTGATAAAACACTTGTATCATCTAATCTGTGGATTCTCACACATTCAAATTTCTCTGTCCTAAAGGGAAATGGTATAATTCTTGCACTCTGTCCTTCCAATTTTTACTGTTACCATTGGGTGGAGAAAGTAAAGTTATAATAAAACTTATGCTTAATGGGTTAGAATGTTCAATTTCTAAACTTGATGAAAAAAGAAGGAAAAGACGTGTTTCAAATTTTAGAGGTGGTTAGCTGTAGCCAGTAGCAAAGCTTTATGGAATTTTTCATTTTTGACCAATAATATCAAAGCTTACATAATTATATTATCTATGTATTTAACTTTAAAAAAATTGGACATCACTGTTAATGTTAGAAGTATTGGAAATTAGTTGGTTCAAGTATGTTATTATTTTAGGAATTATTCCTTCTCTTTCTCAAGAATATGTTCTCTTAGCTCCTGGGTAATTTAGAGGATGATGAATATTCCCTGTGCGCATTGGTAGATATGAATGCTGCTATTTGTTTTGTGCCTCAGAATTTGGAATGAAATTTGATGGAATGTTTGGTTTATTGGGTTCATTCAAGTACTGTAACTCACAAGCATGGCTTATATGTTGATGCTAACTCTATGATATCTATCTAACCCTGATACGAAGCATCAAATCGGCCTGTGGTATATAGGAGCAAGTAACTTCTCGCTTATGAGCAATATCAAGAAAGGCAAACACGTTAATTTGGTCTGCAAGGTATATGTCTGTTTTTGTTCCTACTTCATTTATAATATTGTTTTTTGTTGTTGCTAAATTATGTTAATAGTTTTGAATGTGTTCATTTAAAATAGTTGAAAGTGTTGTCTGACCAAGTCATTTTATATATTCTTTTATCTATTTAATTTATTATTTTTATGCAATTCTAGTGTACTGACCCTTTTTATGATTTCAATGTTTTCCATCTCAAGATAATTCATGTCTGTGAAGTTGCAAAAGATGAGTGGATGAGCTTTGTTTGGGATGGAACTGATGTTTGTCCAGTTGATATGGATCAAAGGTGCATGGATGAACTGAACTTCTTTTATTATTATTTTTAATAACACATATGATTGGAAGAGAAAGTGGTGTAAAACCAGTTTCTATTATGAGATTAATTGAGGAAATCTACAGAAAAGGAGTGCGTTACTAGAAAACAAGAACATGCTAACTTGAATAACAAAAATTGATAGAAAACAAGCACTAATATGGTGGTTGTGATGATGCTTATGCAACATTGTCCCTCTTTTGTGAGAGATGAATCTATTCATCTGGAATTGGGTCAGATGTAGTTTATTCATAAGCTGTAGGGCTGTCATCGGGCGGATAATACTGGAAAGATCAGAGATGTTAAAAGGTGGGAAAATTTGCATGTGTTGTGGAAATTCTAGAACATAGGCATTAGCACTGATCTTGTGTTGGATCCTGCAAGGACCAGTTTTCCTATCTTGTAGTTTGGAATAGGTCCCTTTGGGAGTTCTTCCCCTACTTAAGTATGCCATCACCAAATCACCCACATTGAACTCCTTAACTCTCATTTTATTGTCAACAAGAGACTTTTACCTTTGATTAGCAATCTCCAAATGTTCCTCCACATGGTGCATCATCTGCATAGTTTCATCAGCAGTTTTAGGAGCTACATGGCTTTTGAACAGAGGTGGGGATGTGATGTCAGTAGTGAAATTAGGAACTCTGGTGTAAACCATAGCAAAAGTGGAGATCCTTGTTGATATGTTGAGCATACTGTTAAATGCAAACTCAGCTTGGGGAAGAGCTAAATCACAGTTCTCTGGCTGATCTTCAGAATGCACCTCAACATGTTTACCAAGGTCCTATTAGCAACTTCTGTTTGTCCATTAGTTTGTGGATGGCATTTTGAGCTAAATTTTAATGAAGTCCCAAACCTCTTTCATAACTCTCTCCAAAAATAACTAATAAATTTGACATCTTGATGCTGGATATCAGCTATGATGCTATTTTTCTTTTTATTTGGTTTATTGTTTATTTTGCTTATTATCATTGTTGTTTTTTTATTTGTTTATGTAGTTTTTGAATGTTATTGTACTAGCCGAGTGTTTTACACTCTTTGGAGTTAATTTACACAAAATTATGCTTTTTGTATAATTAACTAGTTGTTATATCTAGAGGTAGAGTTAGAGAGCACACTTTTTGGCATGAATTGTAATCAGTTATCATTTCAATAGAATTTTTCTGAAGTTGGGCTATATTAGCTCCTTCTTCCTTAGAGTTTTGTCTGATTCTTTGACAAGTCTATGCTCCTACGCTATTTTGGTATTGGAGCCTCAGGTAGCTTCCCTAAAACTCAGATAACTAAATCGATTGAAGTTGGATAGCATAGTGCATGAAGGTCCCACCACGAAGTTGCTACTCACGTATCTCCAGCAACAAGACAAGAAATTTGACACTCGATTTCAAGTTATGCTCCAGGAAATTTTGTCAATCCACGTCTAAGTGTGAGATCTCGTCTCTGAGATGCGACAATAATTTCATTCAACCCAGATCACACCTCCAACCAATTACCCACTTCATTTGATAAGTTACCTGTGAAAAACCCAACCCATCATAACCAACCAGCTTCATCTACTTACCCAAAGCTCATTGACCAGTCTGAATCATTCACTACACCCTTTTGACCCCCCTCTGACGATCTACTAGTAAACAATTGGCAATGAATTTACCAGAACCAATTATCCATACCCTCGTACTAGAAACATGGAATTCATAGATTTTCGTACCAAGAATGAAACACCTCACTATGGTGGCCAGATGAACATCACTGAATTCTAGGAGTAGGTGAAGGCTATAGATAATTTTTCGATTACATGGAGGTATAGAAGAGTAGCAAGTCAAGATGGTGGCCTATAAGTTGAAGGGTGGTGCAAGTGCCTGCTGGGATAGGATCCAATCCATCAAAAAACATCATGGTGAGCTGCCAATAGTGTCATGGGAATGGATGAGAAAACTGATGTATGATCAGTTTCTTCCAGTAGATTATCAGCAAACCTTGTTTAAACAGTACCATTACTGTCAACAAGGCCAAAGAAACGTAGCTAATTATGTAGATGAATTTCAGGAGCTGGGGGTAAAAAATGGCCTCAGTGAAACTAAATCTCAGGAGATTTCAAGGTTCATAACTGGTTTGCATGAACCTTTGAGGAGCAAGGTGGACATTACAAATGTTATGAGCTTTCCAGAGGCTCTCATACTAGCCACCAAGTATGAGAATTAGTTTCTCAAGGCCAACAAATCTTCTTTTATCCGAAGGAGTAGCTCAGACAGTTATCTACACAGCCATTCCTTTTTCACCTCACCTAGCCTCTAACCCAACTTACAGCAACCATAAAGGACCTCCTGATCTTGCCTTTTACCCTAAAAACATTGGAAAACAACCACTCAACAAACCCAAAACACCACACAACCATTACTACCACCAATTAGTATCCAAAGTATGGTATATTGATATGCTTTAGGTGCAACCAACTTGGACAAAAGTCTAGCAAGTGTTCTCATAAAAAATAGTAAACATGGTGGAAGAGATTGATGAATTTGAGGAGGGGCTTGAAGATGTTGGAAATGAAGTTTGGAGGAGGTGGAATTCCTTGAAGCAGATGGAGCAGAAAGATTCACTAGACTAGTGTAGAGGCTTCTAGCTCCAAGAGAAAACAAAGCAACTCAAAGGCATCTAATTTTCAGAACAAAGTGCACAATTCAAAAGGTGTGTGAGGTGATAATTGACAATAGTAGTTCTGATAATGTAGTGTCTAAAACACTAGTCAAAGCCATGGGATTACTAATAGCTAAGCATTGAAAGCTTTACAAGGTTGGTTGGATTAAAAAGGGACTAGAATCTAAGGTGATTGAAACTTGCCAGGTTCCTTTGTCCATTGGAAAGCTCTACCAAGAGGTGGTAGAGTGTGATGTTCTAGACATGGATGCTTGCCATGTTTTACTAGGAAGATCTTGGCAATTTGATAAAGATACATAATGGGCAAGACAATACATATTCCTTTGTGTGGTAAGGAAAAACCATAGTGCTAGTTCCACAACAAGAGAAGAGTATGGTAAATACTAACGCTTCTCCTAATGTCCCTTTGATGCTAGACATTAGAGGAGCTTAGATGATCAACAGTTCTGGTTCTATTGAGGAAAGAACTATGTATTGGTGAAAGAAATATGTATTGGTGAGTCCACTTTCTCTACGGCTTTTATTGTTTTATTGAATGAGTTTGAGGATTTGAGACCTATAGAACTATTCAATGAGCTTCCCCCATTATGGAATCTTCATCATAGAATAGACCTAATCCCTGGTTGCAAGCTACTTAACTTGGGAAATTAACTAAAATAGGGGGTAAATCTTTAAGCTCATTACCAAAAGAAAGAATTACGTTTTATGTTCACAATATATGAGATAATTTGCAAAAATGCTTAAAACATTTACTTTTTTACAATTTTTTCCATGACGTATGGATAATGATAATAACATGGATAATGATAATAACATGCTCAACAACGTGTATTTTTTAAAGTTCTAATTATGCCCATAATATATGGATAATGATGCAATTATTTCATAAGTTGGGCATGTTTTTATCTTTACCGTTGTGGGTATAATTGCAACAAAATAAATGTTTCGGACATTTTTGCAAATTGTCCCATACGTTATGGGTATAAAATGGAATTAACCCTTACTAATATGAACCAACTTATAATATATTACAAATGTAGACGGCTCTCCACGTCAGACTTACAAAAAAGCCTTGTAAGTGCCCACTATCCTAGTAACAGAATCTTTGTTCCTGTTATGTGAAGTTTCATCACCGGAGTTGGCCATCTTTCTCAGGGAAGAACCTTCACTCTGATACCATTTTTGTGTAAAAACCAGTTTCTATTATGAGATTAATTGAGTAAAATCTACAGAAAAGGATAGGGTTACTATGACTCACTCCTGATTACAGGAATCAAGCAATTCTCAGCTAGCATTGAATACAATGTTTTGCTAAAACTCCTAAAAAATTAACTCCCTCCAATTGCACTGCAACATATATTCCCCACTATCCTAGTACAGAAATGACACCTTGGCATAAAAGACAAAATAACAAACTTGCTCATGAATTTAAATAACGAACCAACAAACGACAATCAACTAGGAAAAAAACAACATGCTATCTTGTAACAAAAAATGATAGAAAACAAGCACTAAAGGAAGTGATAGAGAAAAATCTTTACATCAAGGGTGCAAGGGAGAGTGATGACAACTCTATTGGAAAAGGGGTAGAGTGAGTCACCTATATTAATCATGTTGTTCAACAGAAATATCTCCTAAATGTCAAATTTTCTCCTGTTGAGAGAGAGAGATGAAATTTAGCCTTCATAGTGATAACATGGTAATCTCTGTATCACAGGCTAGAAGATGAACTGGAAAACCCACTTCCTTTGCATTTGGAACCCTTGCCTTTATCAAGAGATGTGTTATGTACTTTTCCTGCTCTTGGAACTGTCTTAAGGGTGAAGCTTGACTGTGGCATAGAGAAATGTGGCCTTCGCTTGTTAAATCCTGGGAGATGGGTGAAATTTGTCAATATACTTTGTGAAATTCATGCAGGATTGTGGAATGGTGTACTGACATCTTTCACAAAGCTCCGGTATACATCAAATGAGGACGACCTTGTGTTAGAACGCACAATGTAAATGATATATTCAGCATATGCATTGTAAAAAGTTATTTAACATGGCATTATACGATGTGGTTCCTTATTCTTATTGCATTGTTGAACCAGGTTGCACGATTCCCGGTTATCTTCTAATCCCAAATGGAGGAAGATACCAAAGTGGAGTTTTCCATGGATGTCACATATCACAGGTTTTTCATTGATAGCTTTTATGTGTCTATTTACTGTGTCTCTATACATGAATCCTCTTAAAATTTTATCTTCTTCGTGTTGGTACTTCTGATATGGATACTTGTCACTTAAGCATGTGTTGTTGTCCCTCAGAAATTGACTATGAAGAGGTGCCAATTGTTACATTAATGGACATTCTTACCCATTCAGAGGTATCATACTCGTTCTATTTCTACTCAATTATCTTGAAAGTTGCTGCAATCTTCTGTTTAACATGAGTGTTGTCTCTATTTTTCTTCTTTTTTTAATCCTATGCTTCCTAGTACAATGATTACTTCTGAGAGGACTTCCTGCACGATAAACTTTTCATTATCTTTTCTGGTAATGAAGGTAAAATTAACCTATAGCTCTTTGATAATATAGTGCACATCAAATGGCAGATGTACGGCATTGTCCATTTTGATTAATGTGACATCTCTTAGTAGTCAGAAAACATTTTAGTTTTACAGATATTGCTTATATATGAATGACTTTAGTTTTAGGTCATCGTTACATTTGTTTTTTGATGGGCATAATATAAAATCATGATGTTTTGGGCTATGTGCGCATAGCGATCATCTTTCTAATTTTGTGCTTTCATTTAATTTGTCTGTATAAAGATTATATATTTATACAGATTAGCATGAGTGACATCATGCTGAATTTCGGTATGTAAAGATAATTATAGATTTATAAAATCATGCAGGCAACCATGATGACACCATGCTGATTCTATGAGATATGAGAGCATGGTTAAATGTTGACATTGACACATTCTTGGCATAAAAACTAATTTTTTTTCCTGTAAAATTTGAACTTGCAACAGGAGTGAAACTTAGCAGCCTTTTTATTTTTGTTTTTGAACTTTATGTTCTTGCGGTATATGGTAACTGAAAATGCTGGGCTTATTTGATGTTTGGTTCAGCTTGTGTGCTGTAGTTCAAGTGTGTTTAAGTTAGAAAAAGGGAATATACCCTATATCGAAAAGGGGAGGGGTGGGGGACACTCAGTTCTATTTAAATAGTAGTTTATGTAATGGTCTGGCGGTAAGACTCATCCCTTCCCGTTTCAAGTCTCCCAAATATCTTTAGTTTTAAAAAAATTATAAATTCTATTTGAAAGAGTGAAGGGCACTAGAGGTCCCGTTACTTTTGTAGGAGTGCTTTAATCCCATTTGCTTTTAAGTGGAGCAAAAAAATATAAACTTTATTTGAATAGAGCGAAGGGCACTAAAGGTTCCGTAGTTTTTGTAGGAGTGTTTTAATTGCTTTTAAGTGGAGCTCTTTAGTCCCGTAACTTTCATTTATTTATCACATAAGTCCTAAATTTACCATTGACCAAAAATTAGGGACTTTGACCAAATTGTTTTTGGGAAAAATTGAATTTTTCCTTTTAAATTTCTTTTGATTTTATTTTTATTTTTATTTTTTGATTATTTAAACTTTAAAGAAATTTTTAAGGAGATTCTAATTTTGTCCCAAAAAATTTGGTCAAACCCCAGTATTCAGTTAGCAATTAATTTAAGACTTATGTGATACTTAAATGAAAGCTATTGGATTAAAATGCTCTACTTATAAGCTAGGGGATTAAAGCTCTTCTTTTGCAAAAGCTACGAGACTTGGTGCCTTTCACCCATTTGAATCTGTTCTGAAAGTGAAAGATAATATGATAATTAAATGTCTTCTGGAATAATACTTTCAGATGGAAAATCTCATTTTAAGTTATTAACTTTTGAAAGCTGAATTTGTTACGGCATCAACTAGAACCATGGGTGGGCCCATTCAGCCCCCTGCTATGGTAAAAAATAAAGCCAGGAATTTGGCACTTGCCTGCTTCTGAATTTATTTGAGCCATATAGGCAGAATAATGGTTATTCCTGATTCTAACAGGTTACGGCTAAATTCAAATGTGTGGTACGGGTTGTAGCAGCATTACCATGGAAGGCTGCAGAATTTCGTTGCTCTAGTGGATCTTACAGGATAAGGTTGACCCTGGAGGATCCAACTGCGAGAATTCATGCTTATTTATATGCAGAGGATGGGGTTAGAACTTCCATCTATAATCTAAGTTATATGTTTGGATCTATTGTAAATGCAATTTTGCAATCAACATTTGGAGGATTTACATTTAAATTTTGTAGTGGTCTGTGCTTCAAAAAGCAAAAGCTTTGTTTCCATGTAATGATAATATTACACCTTCAATCCAACCATGTCATTTATATTTTGTTATAACGATTGCATTGGCAGAACAAATTAATCAAATCAATTAAATCTAAAGTGAAAAAAGAACCCATTTTGAGATCCAATAGGAATTAAACTCATATCTTAAAAAAGGGTTTTTTTTAGAAGTGGTATAATTATTGAAAGTTAGTACCATCCTCCCGGCAAAGATTTTGCCCTCCACAATCTAGTGATCCAGCAGAAAGGTATAAACTTTTGACTTTCTTGTATTATGTTTTACTGTGACTGAAATATTCTTTTCTATCTCAAACATCTGGCAGGAAAAGTTTTTCGACGGTTATCCCAGCCTTGATGAGTTGACGAGGAAGCGTGATGCATTACTTGGAATTGCTGAAAGTGAAAATGGAAAGGAAGTAAAGGATACTGTTAGAAAACCACCATGGGTGCAGTGTTGCCTCAAATCTTATTACTTGACTAAAAATGATATTTGGGGAAGTAGACACTATCGAATATTTGGCACCAAATTGGTGCTTGATTAAGAATATTTTGTTACACCTTTATGGATGTATTCGTCTTTATTTGCTTCTTGTACCTTTTAAATGTTGTGCATGCTATCTGTAAATAGTCATCATGGTTAGCGCAATGTGGTATATGAAGCAAACTATATGAACAGTTCAATGAGCTTTTGTTTGTATTCACGAAAGATTTAAATGTTGTAGCGAAAAAAAAAACAAAAAAAGATTTCTATGATTTGTTATTCTGCTGATTTTTACGGTGCCCTTTTCTGTCTTTGGTCATGATTTATTCCCTAATGGGGATTGCTTGGCTTTGATTTCTTCTGTTTCGTCAGCCTCTTGTTTATTGATACTTTTTGGGTATGCTGATTACATAATATTGTATAATTTTTTATTTTTGTACAATCATTTGTATTATGTAGAATTTTTTTTTTTAAGATTATGTAAAAGTTTAGTACCATCGATGAATGTGGGTTGAATTTGTACGGGATATTTTATTTAGTAAGTTTGAAATTTTAATTTTAAAATTACATCTTGATATTTTTTTTATCTCAAATTTTTTACATTGTAATAACAATATAAAAATAAATAAAATATTAATTTAAATAAATTTTTATAATAAAATTATTTTAATATTGTAAAAAATAAATAAAATATTATTTTAAATATAAATTATTATATTAAAAAGTTTACTGTAAATTTTATTTAAATATATTATATAAGTTATCATTAAATAATATATAAAATAATTATATAATGTAATTTATTATTGTTCAAGAACATGAACTGTATTTTCATTGATTGTATTCAAGAATACATTTTGTACGCTGATTACAATCGAGAAAAATGAATATGTATTTAGTCCCTTCTACATTATTTATACTATTGAAGCAAGAAGTGCATACTAACAACCTTTAGTGGCATGACCAACAACCTAACAAAACGTGTGCAATTATACAATATATGCAAGAGTACAATTAGTATTACTACTAGTATCAGTATGACAACTTGTCTTCCTTAGCTTGGACAAGCTTATTTGCATTAGTTGCACTTTCACACCCAACACCATCACCATAGTTGCTGTTGATTATTTCATAAAAGTAAAGTTATTAACATAATTTTTTATTTGATATTTACTTCTTTTATTTAATAAATAATATTTTTAGAGCTAAAATATTAAAATATAAATTTTGAGATTTTTTTTGGAATTTTTATGATTTTTTTTTATTTTTAACGTAAGGCCAATCAGGAGCTATCATGTGACTTTCCACGCAAGTAGGGACAACGAATAATAGATCGTCGCGTGTGAGGAGGATGAACCACATGACACGTGTTAGCATGATGTTCAATTCGACTTTGGAGCACGGTCAAACAACACTGTCACGTGTTGTCACGCAATTGCTTCTCGCATTCCACCCGTGCACCACGCCATCCTTTATCGTGAATCACGTTATGCTACGTGGTGCTGACTCAACATGCATTGACTTAGACTGATCTCACTTGCCACGCGTTGCACTTTGATTCGCTTAGTGAATTTTGTGTGTCACGTGTCGCACTATAATTGGCTGGCGCTATTCATTTTGCTTGTTTTGATCTGAAGTTGATATGACGGTCCAGATTGCACATGAGCTATATTTAAGCCCCTAATCACCCCATAAACCCAAATGAGCCACCATTAGCATAATTTTGGTCAATTTTTAGAGCAAAAAAGAGAGAAAAATACAGAAAAAATCAAAAAGAGATACAATTTTGGTAGAGATTCAATAAGAGATTAACACTTCAATTCAAAAGATTGATTGTATTTCTTCTTCTACTCTTTTCTTTATCAATTTTTATGTATTTCTTTATAAAAAATATGAGTTTTATAAACACAATTATGTGTAGTTAGTTTATTAATCTATGGATCTTATGAACCAAATTTTCACCATGTGATGATCTAATATTTTACTCCAATTATAATTATATTATTTAATCTGATTTTTATGTTATTAATTGTTTGGCCAACAATTTATCTATAGAGGCAATTAAATATATTTGAGAGAATTATTTAATTGTTTATCTTGATTAAATAACATGCATAGTTTATAGGTAGAGGTGTATGATTTTTATGTATATGATCCATAATTGTTGAACTTAATGAGTAGTATGCAATTTAATTGATATGAGAGTACGATTAAATTAATTACTCTATGGTGTGTAGTTTACTTGAGAGAGAAATATATACTAGGTTAGATTCAATTAATTATGTAATTAATTGATAATTATATTGAGAGGATTTTAGCAATTCACATGCTTAGAAAATTGGATGATTAAGTATTTCTAGATATTTTCTCATATATCTTCTTTTTTACCAAATCTGATTTAGTTAATTATTATTATTTACTTTTATTTATTTTAATTTTGCTTTCTTAAAATATAAAAAATACAAAAAAATTGATTTTTATTTTTTATAAGTTTAAAAACTAGTTTCTAATAAAATAGTCTCTATGTTTTCTTATCATTATATTACTTGTTGTGATACGTATACTTGCGTATTCATTATACGCATAATTTGTGTGGCGATAAGCTGCTCTTGGACATACTTCACTTTTATCACCAACACCCGCTCAGTGGCAATACCATGACATTTAATTTGCCATGTAATAATGAAAATTGGGAGTGAGAGTGAGGTTTAATTAAAATATTTGCATTAATTAATTTGTAATGAAGAAAATTGGTTGATATTTTCATTAACCTTAAAAGGGTATTTATATAAGTACTTTAATCTTAAGTAAGGAAAATAATAAATATAATCATAAATACAAATATTTATAAAATAATAATAATAATAAATAAATATCTTTATAATAATAAGAATAAATGTACATTTCAACTTTTCCCTTCAAGTTGGAGCATAGATATAACATTTATCAAATTTGGATAGCGATATATGGAAGGAACTTTCTATAACAACATGAGTTACAATTTTTGTTAATTGATAAACATTCTTGATGTATGTCACTTTAATGACGTTAGCATCCAATTTGTATTTGATATAGCTTATGTCAAGTTCAATGTACTTAGTTTGGTTATGTTGCACTGGACTATTTGTAATCTCAATTAATGTAGTATTATAACATAATAAAGTCATATACTTCTTAAGATCAAAACGAAGCTCACTCAACCAAAATCTTTAACCAAGAAACCTCTTTAATGTCATGATGAAGAGCATGATATTCGATCTCTGCATTGGAAAATGATGTCTTGTTCTGTTTTTTACTCATCCAAGTCACTAATTTTTTCCAATAAATATAAGATACCTTGAAGTAGATATTTTATCCATTTGGAACCCTTAAAGTCAAAATTTCCATAACCTATAGTGTCTAGATGTCCATGTTTAGAGAAAATAATACTCATGCCTGGGGAGGACTTCAAATAAGCCAACATTCAGTTCACAACTTCCATGTGCCGATCACTTGGATTATGCATGGATTGACTTACTACACTCATAACATAAGATAAATTTGACCGAGTATGCATCAAGTAAATCAATTTTCCTACTAGTCTTTGATATATCTCATTACTAGTTGAAATCTGATAAGGATAAATAGCTAAACCACGATTCACTTCAATAGGTGTGTCTACAGGAGTACAAATAGAATTATCAATTGCAATCAAGAGATCTAGTATATATCATCATTGAGAGAGAAAGATTCATTTCTTAGATTTAGAAACTTCAATACCTAAGAAATATTTCAGATTTCTTAGATCCTTCATTTTAAATTCTTTGGCCAAGTAACTACGTAATCTTACTATCTCACCAACATTAATACTTATAATGATCATATCATCAATATAAACTAGAAGTAAAGTAATATCATCATCATTTCTTTTATAAAAACAAGTGTGATATACTTAGGCCTATTTAAAACCATATACCTTCATTGACTGGCTCAACCTACCAAACCATGCCTTGAGTGATTATTTCAACCCATATAGAGATTTCTTCAACATGTACACCTTCCCTTCTTTAGTTAGGAACCCAGGATGAGGATCCATATACACCTCCTCTAATAGATCTCTATGGAGAAATGTATTATTTACATCGAATTGAAGTAATAGTCAGTCTAGATTCACAGTAATAGAAAATATAATTCAAATAGTAGTCATTTTAGCCACTGAGCAAATATCTCCTAATAGTTAATCTCATAAGTTTGAGCATATACCTTAGCCATTACTCTAGCCTAATTCCTTTCTCATGCTACATCAGAATGAAACTTAATAGTGAATACCCGCTTACAACCTACAATCTTTTTCCCCTTTAGTAATTTGACCAACTCCCAAGTACAGTTCTTATGAAAGACATTCATTTATACTAACATAGTTGCTTTCCACTTGGGATTTTCAAGAATCTCCTAAAAATGACTAGGGATAGGTATAAAAGAAATTTGAAGTGCAAAAGCTAGGTAAGTTTTAGATAAATGGTGATAAGAAATAAAGTTAGACATATGATAAACAATATTATATGAAGGTTTAGAGAAACCTAATTTATCAAGCTATTTATTAGTTCTAAGAGGATACATTTATAGAAAAGACAAATAGGAACTTTATGAATTGTATTTTTGTAGAATGAATTTTGTTTGTACATCATAGTGTAATTTGTACTACAAATGAAAACCTAAAAAAGATACTAAATTAAAAAAAAGTATGGATACCAAATTAGCCTATGTTTTACTTCCTATTTCTCTGATACTAATACATGTATGTTTAGCTAGAAATCATGTATGTTCAGTTAGAAATCAGGGATTTCCTATAGGCAATGATTGTAGCACTCTCTTTAAGTTAGGTCATAAATATTGATCATGTCTAAATTGTAGACGAAATCATTATAACTTTATCGTAGAAGCACTTTGGTGAATATATTTGTTGTTTGTTTCTATATTGGAACATAAGTCATGAAAATAATCCTACATTCAATCTTTTCTTCGATAAAATGTATGTTCATTTCTATATGTTTGGTTCTATCATGTTGAACAGGATTAAGTGAGATGTTGATGGCTGCTCTGTTATCACAATAAAGTTTAATTGGAGACTTTACTGAAACCTGTAGTTTATACGGTAGTTTTTCAACCATAAATTTTGCACATTTCTTGTGCCATTGCTCTAAAATCTCCTTTTGGCTACCACATTTTATTTTTTTACTCCTCCAAGTTACTAAATTTTTGTATATAAATGTATAATATCTGATGGTGGATCTTTTATCTTTTACTGAGCCAGTCCAGTCTACATCAGTAAAGACTTCTATATTATTGGCTTTACTTTTCTTAAAGAACAATCCTTTACTTGGTGATCCTTTGATATATCTAAGAATATTATAAACAAATTTAAAATGGATTTTCTTTGGAGAGTGCCTACGTTGACTTACGACACTAACTGTAAAAGTGATATCATGTCTAGTATAAGACAAATATATCATCTTTCCAACTAGTCTTTGATAGCTGTCTCTTTCTACTAGTTTTCCTGTATCTTCATTTTTCTTCCTTGCTTGTATTGGATTATTGCTCAATTTACATCCAAGCATACCAATTTTGATAAGGAGATTGATGATGTAATTCCTTTGAGATACACTTATTACTTTTTTTGGATTGTGCAACTTCTATCCTTAAGAAGTACCTCATTTGTCTATAATCTTTGACTTCGAATTCCATAGACAAGTTATTTTTTAGTCTATGAATTTCTTTTGGATTATCTCTTTCGAGGGTTTAAAAGAACTTAATATGACCTGATTTTATGCACCTTAAATGATAAAATAGATTTGTATTTGTATATTTTTATTATCTTTAAAGCAAATCTATCTTTATAGAATCACGTGTATGTTTTATTATTTTTTAGGTATTTTAGCTTCAAAATAATTTAACTGATTAACACTCAAAGAATAGTACATGAAAGTACTCCATTACAATATTGAATCATAAGATATTAACATATGTAAAGCTTACATATGATCCAAACAATTGAAAAAAGTATAAAAGAAAATATTACATATGTTCCAAACCATTTAAAAGAGTATAAAATAAAATAGGTTTCCAGTTGTTCAGAGAAATGCGGGCCGTGATGTGAAAATAAAGTGTGCTGCGAGTGGGTGATGTGGATCAAGTACAAAGCATGTGCAGCTTGTCTCATGCCGCAAAATGTAATAGAAGTGTGTTGTAGTGCCTGACAATTTGATATACTATTCTTTCATTTTCCTTACCTATAAAATGGACCCCAAATTCTTTTTTAGAATCATCTCACAACTCTCTTTATGGTTGAATTCTTAGTTTTTATTTATCTCTTCTTTTCTTTTAATAGTTTTAAAGTTATTCTTTGAATTGAGAGTTGAACAAACATAGTTTATATAGTAGTTTTATTTTCGATTCAATAAATAGTTTTGACAATTCTATTTGGAGATTTTACAGAAATAGAAACAATATTGAGGTTCTGTAAGGATATACTTGAGGTATAATTTAAATATATTCTTTTTAGATTATTTTTATGTGTTATTTTGCATACTATGTTCAATTCATTGATCATTTATTAAATTAAGCGTGTTCGATTGAAAATACTATGAGATATTAGTAATGTTATTATACTCGTGAGATATTAAACTAGGTAAAAAAAATTAAATTTTATTTCTTCATCAAGATTTAAACGAAGTTTGTAAAAGAAAACTATATTGACGAAGTATTTTTTCATAATAAATAAGAGAGTTAGATTTAGGATTTTATTATCTGAATTTGATTTATAATCAACTCTTCGATTTTGAAATTGGTTATTTTTATCTTTAAAGAACTCTATTTCAAATATTTTTATAAGAATTATTATTAAAAAATATATTGACGATATATTATTCATAGTAGTCTTAAAATCTGAGAGTTAGTGTTCAGATACTTAAATCATTATCCTAACTTAGACACCTTGATAATAGTATAAATTGATAGCCCATAAAAAGAATCAATTAAATGGTTTATTAATTCCTTAGGAATAAAACATAATTTAAGCAAATATTGTTTGCCTATTGTTTTGTTCAATTTATCCTTACTTTTATGTCATTAAATTAGACCTTTAAAAACACAAATATTATGACAGATTGTTTAGGTTTAATTTTTGTTTTTGAGGATTAATTTGTTGAATTATTTAAAATCTATATGATTCCTCTTTAGAACCACCTTCGAAGTATACTTATCATTTTTTATATGTGATTTGTGCATTTGTAAGCTGTTTATAAATTTTACAAAATTTGTACACTAAATTTTGATGCATCAATCTCCAATCATGATTATATCATCTATATAAACTATCAAAATAGTTTTCCTTTCATCTTGAGTGTGTTGAAAAATATTGTATGATCAAATTTCCCTTGTTGGTATCCTAGCTTTCTTACCACCTTTTCAAACCTATCAAATCATACTTTCAGTGATTGTTTAAGACTGTAAAATGATTTCTTTATTTTGCATACTGTATTGTTTCCTTTGCAAAATCCTGGAGGCATGATCATGAAGAATTCTTCTAATTCTCCATTTAGAAATGCATATTTTTAATGTTTAGTTTGTGAAAAGGCCAATCCAAATTAATAGTTAAAGACAATAGAATTCGAAGAGTATTCAGTTTAACTATTAGAACAAATTTTTTATTGTAGTCAACTCTATAAGTTTGTGTAAAACCTTTTACAACCAAACAAGCTTTGTATCATTCTATTGTACTATCACTTTTGTATTTTATTATAAAGACCCACTTATAATCAACTAGAGTCTTTCCTATGGGTAGTTTGGCTACATCTAAGTTTTAATTTTTACAAGTTCTTTTATTTCTTCCATAACATCTTTTCTTCATTCTAGGATATCTAAAGCCTCATAGATATATCTTTTGGAATTCTTGTTCTATCATGGTAAGAAGTAAAAGAACAAAATCCAAAAGATAAAGTTTTATATGAAACAAACTTAGAAATAAGATGGAAAGTACATGCCTAAGTTTGTTAGTGATGTATGGAGGGAACTTCATGAAATAGCATGAGTCATTATGTACATTAATTGATCAACACTCTTGATATATGTGACTATAATAATGCTAGCATCCAAATTGTCTTTAATATAGTTTATGTTAAGTTTAATGTGCTTTGTTCGATCATGTTGTATTGGATTATTTACAATCTCAATTGCTGCAGTATTATCATAAAATAAAATTATAAATTTCATAGGACCCAAACCAAACTCACTTAACATAATTTTAACCAAGAAAGATATGTAATACCATGATGAAGAGCACAATATTTGACCTCTACACTAGACAATGATACCATGTTCTGTTTTTTACTCTTCTAAGTCACCAAAATTTCTCCAATAAATGGAAGATACCAAGAAGTATACTTTCTACCCATTTGGGAACCCTTAAAGTCATAATCGCTATAACCCATAGTGTCTAGATGTCCATGTTTAGATAAAATAATACTCATGCTTGGGGAGGACTTCAAATAGGCCAAAATTCAATTCATAGCTTTCATGTGCCGATGACTCGAATTATGCATGAATTGACTTACCACACTCACAACATAAGATAAATTAGGCCAAATATGAGTCAAGTATTAGTTGGAATCATATTAGGATAAATAGTTAAATCGCGATTCATCTCAATAGGTGTATCTACAAGAGTACAAGTAAGGTAACGTTCTCACTATTTACTTTATAAAAAAGAGTGTGATATACCCGTACCTATTTAAAACCATATTCCTTTATTAGCCAGCTTAACCTGCCAAACTATGGCTTGGGTGACTTTTTCAACTCGTAAAAAGCTTTCTTCAATCTGCACACCTTCACATCTTCATCTGGAAATCCTAGATAAGGATTGATATACATCTCCTTTGATAGATCTCCATGAAAAATGCATTATTTACATCAAACTGAAGTAATTATCAGTGTAGATTCACAACACTAGAAAGTATAACTTAAATATGAGTTATCTATATAAGCTAATAGAAACATAGTTGATGCAGACCTAAGGTTATAAAAGAGTGAAACATCAGCCCGTAATTGGACAAACTTTAAGAGATCAAAACTTCCTTGTGTGTGTCAAATCAAGCCTTTAGTGCTTACTTGAGACCATAGATTGCTTTTTGAAGCTTGCATACATAGTTAGGACATCTTGAATCCTCAAAAACAAAAAAAAAGATGTAACAAATATGCTTCCTCAATCAAAGCACCTAATGCAAACCCTAAAAGATTGGATCTTGCAACATACTATCAATGTGTGATCGAAAACTACAAGAATGGAGATCCAAGACCCGAACAGAGCTAGAAACCTAAGAAAATCTAGGAAAAATCAAGTTTTGATAATGAACCTTGACCTAATAGCTATTGTCAAGCCACAAATAATAGGTATATCAATGCCACAAGGTGATTGATCTTGATAAGTCCAAGATGTGGTCTAGGACCCAAGAGGTTAAGTGTAACAACTTAGAAAATTATTAGTATCCTTCATGCTATTCGACCTGCATACACGATAGCTTTTATTTATAGCCTAAATTGAAACCTTAAGCAAACCTTTAATAGCTAGAAACTTGATGTAAAGGAAACCTAGAAAAAATAATGACTTGCCCTGCCACCTTAGGCTAATTATCCTTTAACTGTGCACGAGTACCCCCTAGGGAAATACAAGAACCTTTAAAAAATAACATCAAATTTGTCTAGGAAACATGTTACAAGAAAATGAATTTAAGCCCATAAAACTAATTCTAGGATTATAGTAGCCCACGGTATGGTGTAGACACTTAGATGTATACTCACTTAGTCTTGGCTCAAATGTATAGATCTTATTTCATTGATCAATATTGGTCCTTTCTTGGACTCTTGGCCTTTCTATGCATCAATCCACATATCTTGAATCAACCCATTTAATGGATTTTTTAAGCTTCTTGGTCTATGATCTTGTTGTTAGCCCACTTGGTATTTACAAAGGCTCTCGATTCCCATCATTCTCTCTATCCTCAAAAGGATTTGATATCTAAATGTCACCTTATTATCAAAAAGAGATAGGTTAGAAACATTAAACGAAGCACTAATGTTGTACTCACTTGGAAGGCCCAACTTGTATGCATTATTGTTTATTCTTTCTAGGACTTGAAAGGACCATTTTTTCTAGGATTTGAAAAGGACCATCCTTTCTAGGTTGCAATTTGACTTCCTAAGTTCTGAAAACCTTTTTTTCCGCATATGTACCCAAACCCAATCACTAGGTCCAAATTTTATCTTTCTATGCCTATTATTAGCTTTGGTTGCATACTCCTCATTTTTCTTCTCAATTTTTTGATCTCTGTTTTCCATGTAAGCTATTCCTTTTATTGATAGGTAAAGGTTAAAAGTCTATAGGAGTCAATCGATTAAAACCATAAATAATATTTCAATTATGTTAGTTGCATAATCAATTTTATGACATGGAATGAACTAAGCCCTCTCTAAATAAATACACATAATTTATAAAACTTATCAAAGGTAGTCTTTTCAAATGCACCATAAACACTAGCAAAGTCAAATCCTAACAACCTATCATTTAAAATGGAAAGTAAGGCATACCTTTGGGATAATGCATCATCTTCAATATCTTATTTACCTTTTTATACTTGATCATATAAAAAAAGGTCCTAATGAACTCTATCCACGTGGCATGCCTCATATTCTACTTACCTTGAATGTTCAAGTGCTTTAAAGACTCATGGTCAGTATGGATGATAAACTCTTTAAAAGATAGGTATTATTGCCAAGTCTCAAGCTCAATTTCAAAGGTTTTAGAATGGTTAGCTAAAGATAAAATAGGTGAAGCGTATAACTTTTCTTTAATCATATTGAATGCATTTTTTTTGTTCTTTATTATATTTAAATCCAACAACCTTTTTAATAATTTCAATGAGTGGTGCATCTAATGGAAAAAAGTCCTTAACAAATGAGGATAAAAAGTAACCAATCCCTGAATACTTCTTACCTCTGTAATTGATTCAGATATGGGTCACTCATGGATAGCTTTTACTTTTCCTCATCTATCTCAATTCCTTTAAACTAACAACATAACCAAGAAAAATCACTATTTCCATGCAAAAAGTACACTTTTTTAAGTTGGCATATAACTTTTCTTTTATTAAAACATCAAACACACAACACACATGCTCAATATGTTCATCTATATTCTTACTATAAATGAAAATATCATCAAAATAAATCACAACAAATTTGCCTATGAATACATGCAGTATATGATTAATTAATCTCATAAATATGTAAGGTGCATTAGTTAAACCAAAAGGCATTACCATCCATTTATATAAACCATGTTTTATTTTAAAATATATTTTCTATTTGTCACTTTCTCTCATCCTAATATGATGTTAACCACTTTTTAGATTATTTTTACTAACAAGTTATGTTAACCACTTTTTAGGAATAAGATGTCTATACTTAACATAATGTTGTTGATGGTGCGATAGTCAGCACACATTCTCCATGTCTTATCCTTCTTAGGTACTAGCATCATAGACACAAAACATGGGCTCGAGCTCTCCCTTACCCATTCATTAGCCATCAACTCTTCAATTTACCTTTAAAGTTCATCTATCTCCTTATAATCATTCCTATAAGCTGGTTGGTTTGGGATTAATGTTTTGGGAACAAAGTCAAATTAGTGCTCAATCCCTCTAATGGGTGGTAACTTGCTAGGGATCTCTTTGGGGAAACCATCCTCAAACTCCTACAATAAATAAACAGTAATACTAGGTAAATATTGGTCAAAATTGTTAGAAGAAAAGCAAGCATCTATTATACAAGTACAAATACAGGCCAATTAGAATAAAACGCTCCTTTGATGTCACTTGTCTTAGAAAGCTCACTTGTTATTTTTTCTTTATTTCTATTCTTTTTCTTCACTCACATCTTTTTCCTCTTTATTTCCACTCCATTCAATAAACTCCTTTTTTCACTCTTTTATTTTTCATTCTTTTCTTTTTTGTGCTCTCATTCTCACTTTTTTTAATTTTATTTTTCAACTGATCTTTATAAACTTGCTTTGGGGAATGGGGTAATAAATAAATGGATTTGTTATCCTTTACAAGAGTACATCTATTTTTAAATCCATCATGCATAATCCTTCTATCATATTGTGAAGATCTATCCAACAAAATATGCCCTGCTTGCATAAACAATACATCATATAGTGTCTAAGGAAGTGCTAGCAACTTATAAGGTTTAGGGTGTTTTAAGGTGAGCAAATCTAACTTTTCAACTAAGGTAATGCTAACTACAATGGTACAACTCCTCCGTTTATGATTACATTGGAAACTTTTTTATTAACATGCCATCTATTATGAAAGATGTTATCCCTTTGTAGCTCAATGTCATTCTCCTTGACTTGAATCCTCAATGCACGACTTGCTACAAGTGTCTCTCCTTCAACTGTAAGCTCCACATCTACATCACTAGTTCTAGTGGTGATATTTCTCCTTCATTCTCACTTTCAATCTTTGCTTCTTCATTATCACGTGCAATCATGGTTCTTTTATTTGGATATTGTGATGTTATATAACACTTATCAAGACAACGAAAACATTTAGTTTTTCAGTTATGAGGTTGGATTTTGTTTTAATTTTGTCCTTTCTTGGTTCCATTTCCTTTGCCTTGAATGGCTCTGTTTTGGATTTAAGGGTACCCTATCCAACCTCCTCAAATTTAACCTGTAGGATGCCAAAGTATTTGGCTTTTTTTGCAATGATTGGTTATCCTTACTCTTAAGTTGCTTCTCTACTTTGATGGCCTTGTGAAACATATCTTATAATTCCACATAGTAAGGTATCTATACTACATTAACTATTTCATGATTTAGTCCACTTAAGAACCTAGCCATTATAGCTTACCTGTCTTTCTGTATATTGGCACAAATCATGGCTACCTCTATTTCTTAATAGTAATCATCCACAAACCATGAGCCTTTGTAATTTTTGGTAAAGTGCCCTATTGTAATGGCTAGGGACAAACCTTGATGGCCTTCATTTCTTCCCATGTATCTTTGGGTTTCTTATGATTCATCTTCCTAGTCATTACATGTTGATTCACCAAATGATGGCATACTTCATAAATTTGATGGAATTTGAAAATGAGATCTACCTTCTTCTCCTACTCTAGATAAGCCTCTTGATCATTCTTTCCTTGAAAATTTGGTATTCTCATCTTAATGTTGCCTATATTACGATAAATTCTGTCAAATGGCTTAGGTGGCCTATTAAATACCATGCCTATCTTCTCTAGGTACATAACGTGCATTAATGGACAAGAAACTCTCCCCTTCTTCAATATCATTGAAATCTTCCCTATAATCATGAACAAAATTATCATCAATGGGTACTTGTCTTTCTCATCTCCTAACATTGGGAACTAATTGTGGTTATTCCCTTTTCAAGGTTTCTTCAAATCTATCCATCTGGTCTCTCATGTCACCCAATACTATATTTAAGCTTGTAAATTGTTATTCCATGGCTTCCATTATGAAAGCTTGGTTTTTTCTCCCATCTTGGTGATTCCTCTCTATTAGTCATTTCGTGAGAAGGAATGAAAGCATAAATGAGATGTTTAAAGTAAAATATTTCCTCATACTCTCACCTTACGTGTGTACACTTAAGTTGTTCACTCTAGCATTCTCTAGTTCCTTAGAAAATGAAGACCTTAATCAATGATCAATTGAATTGTAGAGTTCAAATAATATCAAAGATGAAGCTAATGGTTAAATAATGACCAAGAAGTCAAGACACAACAAGAATGATTTTTTTTAATTTTTTTGAAACTCAAAGCAAGAAGTATACAATAAAGAAGTGACTCGACAAATGGTAGGTTTTATGACATGAAAATCGAGTGACAATGCACCAGTTCTGGACAGCAAAGAATGAGCAAAAAATGGACTCATTTGGAACTAGAATGAACTGTTCAAATTGGGCAACATGCACAACAATTTTTTCTGGATGATTTTGGGCACTTGAAGTGGGTGGACAACAAAAGTAAATTTTGGATAGTTTTTCTCTTATAGAGTTTTAGACAGCAAGAATATAGGGATTTAAATTCCCAACCGAGGCAAATTGATAGGTTTTTTAGCAACAATTTCAATAAGAGTAAACTCTTAATTTTTACGTTTTAATCCTATAAAAAGGATCAATTTTAGAATTGAATTTTGGGTATTCATGGGACCTTTTCCTTTCTCTAACGGTTACATGTACATCTTAATTACTGTGGATTATGTATCTCAATGGATGGAAGCTAAAGCCACAAATACTAATGATTCTTTTATATATACCAAGAGCTAACAATTTTGCTAGGTTTGGTACACCAAGAGCTATCAATAGTAATAGGGGACTTCACTTTTGCAGTAGGACCTTCGGGGGCCTACTAAAAAAATATCGTGTCAACCACAAAGTATATATACCATACTATCCATAGATAGGTGGAAAAGATGAAGTATCTAATAGAGAGGTCAAGTCCATCCTTGTAAAGACAGTGAGACCTAATAGAAAGGATTGGAGCTTGAGATTAGATGATGCACTTTGGGCTTATATGAGACTACCTTGATCATAACTTTTATATATATATATATATATATATATATATATATATATATAAGTGAAAAGGATAAAAAGAAACATAAGGAGGAAACTTTCTTGAAAAAAATGGCAAAAATAAAAGAAAAGAAGCCAATATGATATTTAGGTTCAAAACAATGAAATCTACCCTATTTTGTTGATATGATTAGTCTTACGATAGTTTTATTTATAGATCTCTTTTTTTTTACTTCATGGACTCATACGATAGTTTTATTTATAGATCTTTTTCTCTTACCCCATGGACTCATGAATTGTTGTTTTTCCTTTTTTATTTTATTTGATACAATCAATAAGCTTAGCCATATTTTGACTAGATAAAAGACCTATTGATCTTAGGGAATAGTTTCAACAAGTGGAGATATAACCTTAAGAAAAAGAATATGATGCTTGGTATAACTATAAAATATGGTGATATTCTAGGGAAACACACATAGGCTTTATTGATTTGAGTCACTTAGTTTGGTTGTTACTAATAAGGTTACAACACACACTCACTTTGAGCTATATTATTATAGAGAGTGCCAATTGAATGAGTGAGTTATAGATCCCTACTAACAGTTACTAGAATTTGGAACATTATTATTATTAAACACTTTAGGTAGAATGTTGAAAAGTGTATTTAGGAATGATTTATTTTACCTTTGCTCAAGGACTTGCAAAGAGTCGATGTGAAGGAGTTTAATTAGTGTCATTTCTCTCTCTCTCTCTGTATATATATATATATATATATATATATCTTTCTCTATATCTATCTCGCACTCTCTCTCTACACATACATACTAATATTCCTACATATTTACGATGATATATTATTTTCTATGTATTTTATGTGTTTATTTTTTGCCATACAATTATTAAGAAACAAATATGAGAAAATAAGGCTAAAATGTATGTTTTAGAGTAAAACAAGCACATTGAGGTATGAGCCAAGTTATGATGTGGCACACTTCTCTCTAATGGCTATGAAATTTTTGAAAAATATTGCGCACTGCGATGTGAGTCCACACGTTTCATGGTAGATGTCTCTCTTGTGAAATTGTGAGCACATGCATTGGTTTCATATTACGACATGATTTTAGTTTCGTCGTGGTACAAATATTTCAGGCATAATTTCTTTGTACAAAATTCACATCGCATCGTGGCATGTGTGTAGGTGCATCATGGCCCACGCTTTGGATTTACACATAATTGTTTAGATTTTCAACACTCTGATACACTTGTTTATAGATTTATTAGGATTATAATTTTAAGTGTATTAGACCGTTACAACCATCACCCAATCTACATTATGTGAAACCCTTATTCTATAAATATGTAATTAGGGTTAACCATACACACAATAGGCAAAGAATATTATAGAGAAAATACATAGAAATAAGGATTTGAAGCTGAGGAAAGATAGAGGAAACAACAAGTTAGAGATCTACCATAGACTCCAATCAATAGTTCTTCTTCTTATTCTTCCTTTTGTTTTTCTTTCTTGATTATAAAGATTTTAATGATGATTGTTTCAGAATCTATGTATGGTTAGTTTTTTATGTGATTGTGAGAAATTTCCAAGCCCTAGACTATGAATTGATTAATTAAATGTTATGATGAATTTTTAGTTTCGATTCTTGATTCTTGATATGTTTGACTCTATGTTTGAATTCTAAAACAATGCACGTATGAATTACAGTAGATAACTACTTTACTGTATGTATATGTTTAATGCTAATCTAAGATGTCAGTATGATATTATTATGTAATCGCTAATATTCTTATTCAAAGTAGTATCTTGTTGCTTTATGATGCCATGACATATAAGGTTAATATATTTGTTAAAGGTTAATAAGAATTGTAATCTTGCATAGTTTAGTTATCTCTCTTTTAGAACTTAATACAATAACTTAATTATCTAGAAACTATGTATAGGTTGTTTGTGATTTAGGTTGGTTTATAATGGTATTCTAAATCAATTACAAAGTAAGAAAAGGTGCATTATGAAGTCTTGTCTTAGTTGCATATATTTTTCAAGTTAAAGTTAAGAATTCAAGGACAATTCTAAGTAGGATTGAGAAACTAATTATTTGTATAATTTGATCATGTATACTTACATATAAGCCTTACATTTTATTATTAAGTCAGATGTAATACATTATATCTAGTAACTTTGGTGATAGTTGCTAGAACTCTAAGGAGACTGTCGGAGATGGTTGTGAAACTCTATTGAGACTTTGGTCCCATTTTATTGATGTTATGAAATGAGGGTCTATTGATGTTTTTATTAGATAATTTTATATAAAATTGAAAATTTTGGGATAAATTGTTGTTGGTTTGGAAAAGTTGATCAATTTATAAAAAATTATGTTATTTGTGTTAAGAATTGAAATTTTGGACTCTAGAGTTGTAAAAATATTATAAATTTATCACAATAATATTTGCATGAAGAACTAAGAATTATTTTGAGATTGAAATTTCTATTTCCAAACAATTTAAGAGACCAAGTATAACCGAAACTCTATTTTTTCTCACCACTAAATTTTCAAAAAGAATAAGAATGACAAGAATATGATTGATCCTAGAAAAATTTTCTTGAGGATTCTATACTCTTTTTTTCACTCATCACCAACTTTTTGAAGAACAAGAAAATTCAGACTTAAGAAAAGGTTAAAAAAAGAACAAGAAAGAGTAAAGATATGAAATGAAAAGGAAAGGAAAGAAAAAAATACAAAACCAAGACTTAAGAAGAATCAAACTCCAAAATAAATCAATCTGACATGGAATTTAAAAAGTTAGGAAATCAAGAAAATAAGAAAAAATCAAGAACTAATAAAGAAAACAAAAACAAAAAAAATGGAATAGAGATATGAATTTCTTTTAGAGCCTGATGTCACGACCTTAATCTTTCAAGTATCGATCGTGCGGCACTTAGCACCGTCCGTTGCACTAAGCCTGCCTTTGAATCCGAAAATGTAACTCCAAAGAGAATAGAGAGAGTTTGCAAAGAATGCTTTGTATTGCTCTAGAGAGAGTTTATGATACAAATGCTAAGAATTCCCAAGGATTTTCCAAGATGGTTAGGAATTTCCAAGATGAATGCAAATGAAGACCAAGTGGTCTATTTATAGGGTGGCTTCTAAGCTTAAGAATATGCCACCACATTCTAGATAATTCTATGCCTAGAATATACAAGAAGGTTCTAGGTTTATGTACAATGTGCCACAAGGCTCTAGGATCTTCTAGCCAACTCTAGAGTCTTCTAGGTTTGTCTAGCTCCTTCATGCACCTTCCGGGATGTTCCGCAAGCTTCCAGCAGCTTCTACATCCTTCCGGGACGTTCCGTAAGCTTCCAGCGGCTTCCACATCCTTCCCGAACCATCCGGCGCATTCTAGAACGTTCCAGCCCATTCTAGCACCCTCCAGTGTGCTCTGGGACAATCTAGGGTCTTCAAGCTTGAGTTGAGTCCGTCCAACTCTAGCCCTTTCTAGACTTCTCTAGGCAACTCTAGAACTTTCCATGTAGAATAGCCTAGATCCTTTAGGCAACCACTATTTATTTTGGATTTTTAGGGACAGTTTGGGCGGGACGTGACACCCTCCCCCACTTAAGTTCGCGACGCCCTCGTCGCGCCTTCAAGCTTGAACCTCTCGATGTCATCTTTGAATTGCCACAACGAATCTTCAGGTTCCCAGCTTGTCTCTACATCCGGAGCGTTTTTCCATTTGACCAAGTACTCCCGATAACTTGGTACACCTCTACGCCGGATCAGGCGATCCGCCAAGATTGAGTCCACTTCCTTGTCAAAGGAGGTTACCACTGCGGTAGGCGCCCTCTTGGATTCCCCTCGACTCATATCTTCCTTGTCTTCATGATAAGGTTTTAGCATGCTTACATGAAAAACAGGATATATTTTAAGCTTCGGAGGGAGTTGCAGCTTGTATGACACCTTACCGACTTGTTTAAGGACTGGAAATGGTCCCTCATATTTCCGCACCAACCCCTTATGAACCTTCCGCAAGCTCTTGAACTGTTGGGGCAATAGTTTAACCAGGACCAAATCTCCTTCCTGAAACTCCACCATCCTCCTCTTCTTGTCAGCCCATTTCTTCATCTTTTTAGACGCCTTGTTCAGATAAGCTCGGGCCAACTCCGCCTGTTCATGCCATGCCTTGGCAAACTTGAAGGCAGCAGGGCTCTTCCCTTCATAACTTGTGGCCAAGGCATGAGGAGTCATAGGTTGTTGTCCCATGACGATCTCGAAGGGACTCTTTGAGGTAGACTCGCTCCGTTGTAAGTTATAAGAGAATTGGGCTACATCCAACAGCTTCGCCCAATCGTGTTGGTTGGCACTAACAAAGTGCCTAAGATATAACTCCAGCAATGCGTTGGCACGCTCTGTTTGTCCGTCGCTTTGAGGGTGAAAGCTTGTGGAGAAATTCAAGTCTGACCCTAACAGCTTGAATAGTTCTGTCCAAAACTTCCCCGTGAATCATGGGTCTCGGTCACTCACGATGTTAGAAGGGATTCCCCAATGCTTCACAACATTCCTGAGGAACAAACGTGCCATCTCATCTGCCGTGCAGTCCGTTGAGGCAGGTATGAATGTCGCATATTTGCTGAAGCGGTCAATAACGATAATGATGCTGCCAAAGCCTTCAGATTTTGGCAAGCAAGTGATGAAGTCCATAGAGACGCTTTCCCATGGTCTCTCTGGAATAGGCAGCGGCTCTAGTAATCCTCCGGGTGCATGCTGCTCTATCTTGTCTTGTTGGCATACAAGACAAGTCTTTACATAAGCTTCGACATCATCCCGAAGTTGAGGCCAATAGTAGATAGACTTGATCAAAGCAAGGGTGCGCCTCATTCCTGGGTGTCCAGCCCATAACGAATCATGGCACTCCTTGATAAGCTCTTTCCTTAAGCTCCCCCATTTTGGCACGAAGATTCGATTCTGCTTGGCATAGAGTAGTCCGTCACTCAGCCAAAATCGTCTCGTCTTTCCTTCCTTGATGAGGGCAAGGAGGTTTTGAGCAAGGGTATCATGCTCCAACCCTTCTTTGATCCTTTCTAGCAAAGGACTACTTGGCCTACTCAAGGCTGCTAATCCCGCCATTCGACTTGTTGGGTCAACCACCATGCTTCCATTGCGCGCCTCTGATTTTTCCACCTGATCAGGGCTCATTATTGGTGGTCTTGTGTCGAGCTCCAACTCGACTTCATGGTCCACCTCCCTCCTTGGAGGTAACCGTTTGGGCGAGGCCTCATGCATCATCCCATGGGACTTATCTAGGGTAGCTTGCACTTCCGTTGGCAAGCTTGACTTTGGTGACGCCTCAAACATCACCTCATGGGACTTATCTGAGACAACTTGCTCGTCCATCGGCAAGCTTGGCTTTGGTGACTCCTCCTCGTTGTACTCTTTTGAGATGGTAAGGTAACTCTCTTTTTCCCTCTTCAATCCCTTCTTGAATTGAAGTGCTGAGAGAGCTTGGGTTGTGCGTTTGGTGGTCCTGTCCGTCGGTACCACGCAAGCCTTCGAACCATCCATAATACACATAGAGTTTGAGTATGGCACCAAGAAAGCTCTAACCTGGTCCAAGAACTCCATGCCGAATACCATCGAGTAGTCATCTATCGGCGCCACTGATAAGTCCACTTGGCCAGTCCAAGCACCAAGACTGACCTTAACTCCTCGAGCGACTCCATGTAATGGCAGTGCTGCTGAGTTAACTGCTTTGAGAGAACCCCCTCCATTGACAACCATCAGGCCGAGTCTCTTTGCTTCTTCCACTGAAACAAAGTTGTGCGATGCACCTGTGTCAACCAATGCTTTGACGACCTTCCCATTTATGGTGGCATCCACGTACATCAAACCTTTGGGGGTCTTTGGGGCACTCTGCAATGCACCAAGTAGGCGCAAAGAACCCATCTTTGCACCATCGTCCGAATCACCTCCATCTTGGTTGTGTGTGGAGGCAACTAAGGCACTCAAGGCCTTCCTCTTCGGACATTCGCGTGCCCAATGCGGTCCGTCGCATATAAAACACGTCACCCGGGGCTTCGAGGCATTCCGATCCTCCTTCTCCTTCCCTTTGTCCCGTGGCTTGAATGAGGAGCCGTCCTTAGGATTTTTGGGACCCTGACTCTTAGCATGGCCTCCACCACTCTTTCCTCCACTAAACTTTTTATCTGAGACTTTCGAGCTCTCCTTGTTTGTGGAGTAGTCAATAAAGCTCTCCGCAGTTGCGATGGCCGACGATAAGTCTTGGACACCACGTCGCTTGAGCTCCAAATTAGCCCATGATTGGAGACCATCCATAAATAAGAATAGGGCATCCTTGTCTGAGGTGTCGGGGACTTCTAGCAACAAGGTTGTGAACTCCTTCACATAGTCCCTTATACTACCCGTTTGCTTTAATCGCCACAATCTGCCCCTTGCCTCCTCCTCAGCGTTTACGGGGAAGAACTGCATTTTGAATTCCCTTTTGAAGTCATCAAAGGTATCAATCGTGCAAACCCCTCGTTGCACATCTCCATGCCTCCGTCTCCACCACAACATCGCAGTGTCGGATAAATACATGGCTGCAGTTCGGATCTTGCTGGCATGGTCCGTTATGCCAGTAGCCTCAAAGTATTGTTCTAGCCCCCATAAAAAGTTGTCCACTTCCCTGGCGTTCCTAACGCCATTAAAGGTCTTGGGCTTGGGAACGTCCACCCTCTTAGCCTCGTTGACGGTGGTTGCACTAGTCCCCGCGGCCATAGCCCGCTTACATAGAGCTAGATCACCACCCATATCCTCCATTCTATGCAATACATTAGCGAGTTCTCTTTGGACAAGATCCCTTACCTTGGCAAGTTCCGCCTTTAACCCATCGATCTCTTGCCTTAATCCACCATCTAGCTCGTTGAGTGACATCTTAACCGCTGCATGGATTTCCACATCCTCGGCCTCCAAGCCATTGCAACGCTCCTCTAAGTTGTCAACCCGGTCGAACAGCTCCCCTAAGCTGTCCTGCGCACTTCCCACTCGTGCTTCCAAGCTAGAAAGCAAGTCTTTCGACTTGGCTCGAGATTCCTTTGGGGCTTTCCGAACTTCCTCACGGCCACGTTCCATTGGTGGAACGTCCATGCTTGGTGTAGCTGGGGCGGTGTTCTTCATTTTTGCCAAAAATAGAGATACTTTAACCTGCTCTGATACCAACTGTCACGACCTTAATCTTTCAAGTATCGATCGTGCGGCACTTAGCACCGTCCGTTGCACTAAGCCTGCCTTTGAATCCGAAAATGTAACTCCAAAGAGAATAGAGAGAGTTTGCAAAGAATGCTTTGTATTGCTCTAGAGAGAGTTTATGATACAAATGCTAAGAATTCCCAAGGATTTCCCAAGATGGTTAGGAATTTCCAAGATGAATGCAAATGAAGACCAAGTGGTCTATTTATAGGGTGGCTTTTAAGCTTAAGAATATGCCACCACATTCTAGATAATTCTATGCCTAGAATATACAAGAAGGTTCTAGGTTTATGTACAATGTGCCACAAGGCTCTAGGATCTTCTAGCCAACTCTAGAGTCTTCTAGGTTTGTCTAGCTCCTTCATGCACCTTCCGGGATGTTCCGCAAGCTTCCAGCAGCTTCTACATCCTTCCGGGACGTTCCGTAAGCTTCCAGCGGCTTCCACATCCTTCCCGAACCATCCGGCGCATTCTAGAACGTTCCAGCCCATTCTAGCACCCTCCAGTGTGCTCTGGGACAATCTAGGGTCTTCAAGCTTGAGTTGAGTCCGTCCAACTCTAGCCCTTTCTAGACTTCTCTAGGCAACTCTAGAACTTTCCATGTAGAATAGCCTAGATCCTTTAGGCAACCACTATTTATTTTGGATTTTTAGGGACAGTTTGGGCGGGACGTGACACTGAGCTCTGATACCAACTAATACAAACCGTAAAGATAAGATCTTGCAACCTACTATCAACTTGTGATCGAAAACTACAAGAATGGATATCCAAGACCCATACATGGATAGAAACATAAGGAAATCTTGGAAAAATCAAGTTTTGAAGGTTTTCATGATGAACCTTGACCTGATGGCTATTCTCAAGCCATGAACCACAAGTATATCGATGTCATAAGGCGATTGACCTTAATAAGTCTAGGATTTGATTTAGGAACCAAGAGGCTAAGTTTAACATCTTAGAAACTATCAATATCATTCATTTTATTTGGTCATACACTACTACAAAAATGGGCTTTAAAGTCGGTTAAAAACTGACTTTATTTTTTTTTACATATTTTACTCATTTTCTACTCTACTTAAGAACTTGTATTCAATGACATATAAATTTATATAACAATTTTGTGATTATTTTAAATAACTACACTATTTCAAATCATAGATATTTTAATGAGCATTATATTATTGAATCATGTCTTTTCCATTTCATTTTAACATAAATAAATAAATTAAACACCAACCTTAAATCACAGTCATAAATATATATAAATTTATTTTATTACGAAATACACAAAATCTACATAATAAAAATAATAACTTACATAATACAAAAATTTATACACATAATATACAAAAAATAACGCAAAGTGAATAATAAGTGTGTATGATTAATATAAATACTTACAAGAGTAAATGAAGTGACAAAATGAAGAAAATGAAGAAAACAAATAGTGTTTTGTAAGTGAGAAAATGGGTATAAAAAATTTAAGTATTTTGCTAAAAAAATAGGGGATTTGGAAGATAATTTAGAGAGGAAGAAAACCCACTAAACGGTGCTAGAATTAGTGGTCGTAGGTGGTCGGAAAATGAGAAAGAGTGGAGGAGGTGAAGCTTGGTTTTGGGTTTTTGGGTATTGTTTACAACGCTGCAAATTAAAATTTGTGTCTAATAGGGGAAGAAAGAAGAGAAAAATAAAAATCCACGTGTATAGCGTTAGATGACGTGTTGAACCGACACTACACGTGGACGTAGCGTTGGTTCTACGTGTCAACCGATGCTACACACGTGTCAACCAACTTTATACGTAGTGTTGGTTCTTCACCGAACTGAGTTTAAATTCATTATAAGTCGTTTTCTCCAAAAACTGGCTTTACATATCGACTTAAATACCACATTTTGTAGTAGTGATACATGATAGCTTTTATTTGTAGGCTAAATTAAAACCCTAAACAAACCCTAATAGCTAGATCTTTGGTGAAATAAAAACTGAAATAGTCCATTACCCGGTATACCATCAGGATAAAGAGATATAGACTCTTAAAAGACTAAGTCTTAACTTGAACAAATAAGGATATAAACACATATAAAAAACACGCAGTAGAATCACAGATAGTATAATATCAAAAAGTAGACAACTTTAATCATAGATATTAAATATCAATAATATAAAGCAAGTAAATAATAAACACTTTCTAATAAGAGTTTATGCTTCAATATGGGAGACATAAACACAACAAAATCAAATTATACTAGCTCACAAGTGATCATGCATAACCTTTTGATTCAACACTCGGACCTAACTATCCCCCACAACCAAGACCACCTAATGTGGTGTGATTGGTAACCAATGATTAATAACTTGAAATGTATCAACTCACACTCTCATACACAGTATACCACTATAATTAAATCATGTATGAGATACACACAATCAAACCACGTATACACATAGCCTAAGATTTGATTGCTAAACTCACTAAGTGACTCACACTTAAATATAGTCTCTCCAAAAATAATTTTGATAAAGATATATATCTTAGAATGAATTTTGGCAGAGTTTCGACTCTTAAACGAGGGGTAAAAAAGAGATAAATGAGGGGTATTTATAGGATTCGGTTTTTCCACCTTGCCAACCACCTCTCTAATCACCTTGCCAATCGCCTCACCAAGGGTGGTGATAAGAGTGGTGGTGAGCTTGGTGGTGAGGTGTTAAAAAGTAATATTTTTTGTTTCCAAAAATTCCTAGTACTATCTATAATTACCCAAACCTGAAACACACTTAAAACCATAAGTAAAAACATCAAATCACTTGCACACTTGCTCGTTAAAAACCAACACTCTACTTAGCATGCACACTACAAAATGTAAATATGCTTGCATAAAAAGTGTATCTAACTATGTACGTGTGTGAATTACTGATTCACAGTAAACAATCTTACAAAGAGAAAGATAAAAACTACTAAGTAAAATAACAAACACCGTGTTTTGTATACAGAAAGGCACACACATAAAGAAGTACAATGAAACTTACAGAAACCTAGCAAAAATAATGACTTGGCTAGCCATCTAAGGTTAATTATTTCTTAAGCATGTGCTCCCTTATTAGGAAATACAAGAACCTTAAAAAGTGAAGATCAAATTTTTCCTAGAAAAAAGTTACAAGGAATTGGGTTTAAGCTCATAAAACTAATTATTGGACTATTGTAGCCTATAACATAGTGTAAACACTTAGGTGTATACTCACTTAGTCATGGCCCAGATGCATAGCTATATTAATAGCTCTTATTTCATCGATCAATATTATGCCTTTCTTGGACTCTTATTGGTGGCTTTTCTCTACATCAATTCACTTCTCTTCAATTAGCCTATTTAATGCTTCTTGACTGGTGTTATTTTCTACATATATTTTTTGTAATAATTCTCACACATTTACAATGATTATTATTTCCTATAAATTTTATGCGCTTGTTTTGTGTTATATAGGTGTTAGGAGATGAAATGAGGAAAAACAAGCAAAAATGTTTATTTAGAGCAAAAATAAAACACTTAATTGATCGAGTTTCGATCGAGATCGATTGAGGAGTTAGGATAAGAATGGTAAGCAAGGTTCGATCAATCTAAAAGAGATTCGATTGATTGTGCATCAAGTCAATCAAACAAGCACTCTTGAGTTAAAAATTGTAAATGTTAAATCGATCAAAAAAGGGCCTCAATGAATCAAGTATCCATAATTATTGTTGTTAAGTTGTTATGCTACCTTGAGGAGCGATGAATAGTTGAATACTATCGACATATATTATTACTATTGTTTTTTTCTATACGATGAATGTGTTAATTCATTTCATTAAAAATTTGCGGCACAATTCTTACTATTTTTATTATAATTTTTTCGTCTTCATCTATAGATTATTTATTTATTAACAAGATTTAGACAATATTTTATCATTAGCAAATGTGACTAATTATACGAGTATTTTTGAATCTCATTTAAATCAAAAATGATATTTATTACAGTTTCTTTTTAATTTATGAACTAATTTATATAAAGTATTTATGACAAGTTTATTGATTTATTTATTGTCTATCAAATTGATTAATAGTTTTATTGTTCTTAACTACTTTTATAAATATATTAAGTTATCACTAATCACAATTATATAAAATTTAAGTATAAAATATTCATTTATTTTAATTTTAATATTTGACTAATTTAAATTGAATTAATTTATATTAATAAAAGTCGGTACAACTTACATGAATTGACACACGTGAAGGCTATTTTTCCTTACATACTTAAATATATAAGTTATTTTGAACTGTTATAGTTTAGGGTTACTATTATATAGAGTGTCATGTATAAGTTCTATAATGCTATTTAAAAAAATAAAAAATAAAATAAAAAAATTAATTTTAACATTCATTTAATGAATTATTTTTTATAAAGTAATTAATTATTATTCTCTCTAATTTTTCTATTAAATAATACACAAACTCATACATCATTTTCATACTTTTTTTTACTTTATAAAAATAATATATACATCGTATTTTTTAATACACATTAAACACATGTTTTTACTATATTAAAAAATAAAATTCTATTTATAAACAAATTATGTTACGTAATTAAACTATTATTATTTTAAGAAAAAAAGGTCAATATGTAAACAAGATAAAAATAACGAATCATTAATTAAAAAACACAAAATAGAATTGATCTACCAATAATATATTTTTATTGATCGTTAAATTTTAAATCTTAAATACTAAATCGATTAGATTTAAGATTATTTTAATATATATATATATATATTATTTAAAATCTACGTACTCAATATATTATTTAATATAAATACCATCTTCTATTCACGAGGACAAGGAAACAACTTATACAAACTTGAAAACGAATATAATATAGTTGAATAAAACTTTATTAATTACATATTATTTTTTATATTAAAAGTTCATTATATTAAATACATGATAACCAACCAAAAACAAAACATAGGTGTAGCAGCTGATTTATTTCAGCATACACATTACGAAAAAGTCTTACTTTTTTAGTTTCCATCCATAGTATCCTAAATTTTCAACTAATACCAAGTCATGGCACATAATAAGAATAATATAGTAATTTACAAGAATTAAAAACCATTATAAAGATAGTTAACCTCATCTTGGTGGATCGAAATATATATAGATTAAACTAGTCCATAAAAGGTGGAAATATCTCTGAGAATGTTGAGCTTAGCTTGGAGGAGAAATATGTAATTAGCAGTATTCTGAAACAAGATTCCAATATTATGATTCGTTTCATAGCCTCCTGGAACCATATTCTGAAGTTGCTTTATCAGCCTCCTTTCTTTCGAATTCTTAGTCGCCAAACGAAGCATCACCATTCTCTTCCTTCTCTTCATACGCAATCCCACTTGTTTTCTAGACACCCAATTATAACTTTCTGATCTCATTTTCATTTGTATAGATATGTACTGTGTACAGACTAGAGAGAGAGAGATAGAGTGTTTGTGTGGAAGTGAGGAGGACTTGATGTGCTGATGATGCTAGGACCGAAATGAGAGTGTATATATATAGGCAAATATATAATAATTTAAACTTATTGGTTTGAGAATAACAATTTTCATATATAATATCTGCAATACTTTAAATTACAAAAAAAATGTTATACATCCCTTTTAAACACAATCATTGGTTGTTCGTTACATGCAGTGCCAGTATAAATTTTTGAGATCAGACTAAATTGATCTGTAGTAAAAAATTTATAAAGGTATGTGAGCTAATTAACTTTTACATTATAAATTATTTTGTGATAAATAAAGTTATATTTTATATAATAGATAAATATAATATGTTTTTTAAAACAAAAAAACAATAAAAAATAATATTTTTAAAACTTATAATCATAAAAATAACAAATCTTATGTTCATGATCTCATATATTTTTATTATTAAAAAAATTATGTCATCATTTTATTTTAAATATCGTTTAATCGAACGTTGTTTATATTGAACTATGATTATTTAGACTCATTCAATGTTAAATTACGTTTAATTAGATCTTATTTAATGTTATTAAAGTGATATTTTATTATTATAAATTTTAAAGATTTTATTTTTTGTAATTTTTTAATATTATATTAGTTTTTTATTTTTTTTATTTACTTATATATAATAATAATTTTTTTTTGGGTAAAGATAGGAATATAAATATCTTATTTTATATTTAAAAATATAAAAATTTATATATTAATATAAAAAATTTATCTAAATAGGAACTGTACTTCACCTCAATCCCCTAGCTCATTTAGTTGCTTTGTATAAAATATATGCTATTTACATATAGGAAGAATAACCGAGAATAACGAATAATATATATATTTATGAGCATTTTATAAATTTAATGCTATTTACATTAAGAACTATCTCGTTCACTCTGATTCTATTTTTTATTCCCAGCCAACAGCCAACAGCCAACCACTTATAGAATTACACCATATCATATATGACATTTTGCCCCTTTAGATTTTCTATATATACGTCAGTATTATCTCGTAATTAAATACACAACTACATAACATATTTTAAAAAATGTGAGGATCAATAGAGATGTTTCTTTTTTCTTTAATACTCTTTAATTAGACTAAATTTCATCTCTTCATATATTTATGTATGAATTTGGTAGTATAAATCTGAGCTTATTTGTTTCATATTTTTTTATGCTCATATAGTTTTTTTTAATAAAGTCTTACATATTTAAATCAAATAATTTTATAAATGATCATGATTATTTGGATTTAATTATTAAATTTTTAATAAGTTATTTTTATTAAACTTGCTCTTAATTTGTTTGCTCTAGGATTTACTAATTGATTTGATTTAATTGATATATGCTCTGAATCATTTAGTTAAGATTATTCATTATTAAATTTGTTCTATAACACACATGGAGACTTGTATTTTTTGTGCTAACCTTAGTTGCAATTGTTCTGTTAACGTGTTTGATTGGCGGAGAGCTGATTAGAATATTGGTCTGGATATCATTCATGCTAACCTTAAAAATTGGGAAAATAGGACAGAGACTCTTAAGTTAGGTACATTAGGGTAGTATCCTAGAAATGGTAGCATAAAACCAAATTTATACTTAAACGTTTGGTTTTCATAGTGAAAAGTTAGATGGTTCGATAAATCGGTGGTTTTTTTCTTAGATTATAGTTGTGATCTACATTATTTTTACTTAAAAATATTTTGTATTATTTTTTAATTCTGCACTTTACTTTTACATGCAATTGCATGGTTGACCCTTTTTTTAGGTTACTAATTTATAAATTGATAAAATTTGAAAGTAACTTATTGATCCCTATCTAGGCTTATTAGGTGTGTATTATAAATTCTCAATTCGTATCAGAGTCAACACTAAATATACTTAATGTTTTTCCTAAGCATTTTTATTATGGATCATTTTATTGAGGATGATAGTTCAAATGATGAGAAACTTAAATCTTCTTTTCTCTTTAAATATAACATTAAAAGTTCTAAAGAATAATTTTTTAAATGTCTTAGAGCCATAGAAGAGAATAATAATTTAAGTGTAAAAATAGAAAAGTTAAATGAACAACTTAAGACATATTTTTTCAATAAATTAAAAGAAGAGAATAATATTTTGCAAGAACAAAATAATGTTTTGAATTTGAGTCTTACATGTTTGAAAGAAGAAAATAATAACTTTGCTCAAGATAATAAAAACTAGTACAAAAGCTCAAAGAATTATGTAAAGTAGTGGAGAGACTTACCGTTGGAGCTCAATGATTGGATAAAATTTTAAGTATTGGTAAGTCACATGGTGATACACGTGACTTTGGTTATAAGAATAAAAGCTCTACACCTTTAATATCAAAAACTACATTTGTAAGACCATCTAACTCTACTCCTACTACTACTATTACTACTACTTATGCACAAAAAACTATTGCATCTATGGTAGAAAAAGCTATTAAGCTTGTACCTTTCTGTCATTATTGTGGTAAGAAAAGTCATATAAGATCAAAATGTAGATTTTTTATGAATGCCCCTGAATTTAATAATTCTTTTCATATGTTCACACAGAATGACTCATAACCATCATCTATCTATGTATGATGCATCATATTTTAGGATGATTGAAAATTACAATAACATGTTCAAAAATTCTACTAGCAAGCATGGAGTCTTAGGCTTAAAGGGACAGTAAAATTCAATACTTTTAATTTTATAACTCATTATCATCATCTTAATATGCATATTTCATTTTCATTAGGGATGAATGTGAAAAGTACAATTAAGTTTAAGAACACGCCAATGAAACCTAAGATAGTTAAGTTACAACCCAAATATATAGAGAAACCAAAGTGCAATAAAATTTGGATTAAGAAATATTGTATTTTTTTGTCACATGATCTTTTTTTATTGTTTCACTTAAGTATTTTTGTTAAAGTGTTTAGATGATCCTAGGTGAACAATTTCTATTATCTTTATTTTATTTATTAGTTAAACTTTAAAAAAAAAAATAGAATCTTTCTTTGGCCAAAAAATATTGGACTTATCCAACCCTTACATACATATAACCTTTTAGTGGCTTAATTCATTTTGATGTTTATTGTATAAATGGTTCCACAATTTTGACTTATGCACACACATATTTTTTAATATATGATAATCAATGTTGTCATAAACTTATTTACACACTCATGAACACACATTTATATTATACTTGAAGTTTTAAATTCTCTCAAAAGATTCTAAAACTTCAACTAATCTTGACTATAAAATTGTGTTGAGTAATATTTATTGTTTTTTAAAATTTTATCATATAGAGGATTTTAGTTTTAAAAGTTCTGCCTATTATGATGTGTAAAGCTTCTGAATGAATAAGGTTGTCTCATAACTAGTGTGAAAATCATCATATTAGGTTTATAATTCATACATGTAGAAAATTAAATTAAAAGGACAATACAAAAAAAGTATTATATTTATAAAAAAATGTACTTGGTATGCTTAAAAAAAAGCTAAAATAAATTTAAAATAAATAAATAATCTTATACCAGTTTTATAAAATAAAGAGAATAAACAAACCAATGTATATATTGATCGGCATAAATTATTAGAATTTAGAATTGATTTTGATTATAATTTTTGATGGTTTATAACGATTTTGATCCCTCAATTCTTTTTTGTTTAAGTTATTGGTGTTTTTTATTACCTTTTACTATAAAATGTGTTTTAAATCCGTGTCTATAAAAAGGTGCATATCAATGAAAAAAATAATTTTCCTTCCTATATATAACAAAATAGATATATGGCACATATGTTTATACTCTTTGAAAAAAAATTGTAATAAAATAATTTTTGATTAGAGAAATTTGAAAAATTACTCAATTCTTTAACATTTATTTTTCATTATTAATTCGTTCATTTTTTTTATAATTAAAAACTTTGTTGAGTTTGTAGAAAAAAAATATTAAGTTAAAAGTGCAAGTAATTTTTCTTTTTCTATTTAAAAAACATATTAAAAAATTATAAACATGACGCGTTGCTTACAAAATTAACTTATCACTGCTTAACATATCTTCACAAACAAAGATAGTTAAAAGTAAAAAACACATTTTAATAATTTAAGATACTAAACAATCCAAATTAAACAAGAGAATTAGTTCAGGTCCAAACCCTATTTTATTAGGTGTGCATGCATTTAAAATTATTAAAAGTACAAATATAACCATTTCAATATTTTAAATACACTTCAAATAAAAATTTTCGAGCATTCGTAAAATCGCTTTAATATTTGAAAAATCAAGAAGTGATTAAAAAAAACTAAATATTGATAAATATTCGGTAAATTGCTTGTGTGGATAGCTGCTTGCCGACACATGTAGCCAAACTAGACACATAAATGCTATCATATTCTCAATACAACTAAGCTTGCATGTCTTAATATGGTGTGCAAACCGTGGTAGTCCTAATGATATACACCAATTAAATAAAGAACTTTAATTTGTAACACAGTACATCAATCGGCACGTACATTTAACGAAGAAAAAAAAGGTAATTTAAATTTATTTTTTTTAATAAAATTATATTTTGATATCTTAATTATAAAATAAGATAATATAAATCTATTATATTTAAAAAAAAAAATTTCGTAAAAATAATAGACTCAAAAGTAAAACAATAAAAATCTATTACTTATACAAATAAACTTCACAATATTTTAATTATTGATATAAAATATACTTTCGTTAAAAATAATAAATTTAAATAATCATTTTCCTTTCATCAATTTATAGTAAATTTTTAGTAAATTTTTATGTCTTTAAAGTATCGAGCACGGCACGTACAGTACTCAAAATACCCATATCATATCAAACGAACATGGACGTGAAAAATGAAATGTCCTACATTATACACCAGTTTTATCAACAACAACAAAAAAAAGAATTAGTGGTAGTACTATTGATATATATAAAACCAATCAACTACTATGTTTACGACATGGACTTGTTAGCAGTTGGAAGCTGAGGCAATAATTCATATAGAAAGGAAAGGTTGGCATTAAGCGAAATGGACAAAGGTAGGAAGTGAATCAGTGATGAGACTCTGAGTGATCCAAAACAAAATGCTCGTGCATATGTTTGTATATGGACATCAAGGTCTCTTTCTAACATAGCCTGTCAAACTAGAAAGCTAAGCACAAGCCAACAAAATAACAGCCCAGCAAACTTGGATTGGGATTGAGATTGAATATTGATAGACCTGACCTGACCTAACCTGACCCACTTACATTATTTTAATTGCCTATATATCAATAGGAAAGCAAAAGCAATTAATTTTCATTGAAAGGAAAAGTTCTCGTTTAATGCCACACACGTGCAAGCCTTGATCAGTCTATGTATAGCACTACTGACATGTTAGTAGCTAGTTTTATTCAGTGTCTTTAACAAAAAAAAAAAAATTATCCCTACTTATATTATTTAAAATTATTCTTAATTAAATTCATAGTTATTATAAATAATTATAATTCATTTTTTTCATTATTTTTATAATTTTATTATTATTTAAACACATTTATGTCAAATATTTTATTATAATATCACTCTATTATCATCAAAAACTATCCCAAATTATCAAAACTAAATGAAACAATTTTGCTTAAACTCACAAATGCTCATGACATTGAATTCCAATTTCCTCCTATACAAGCTATATATCTACTTCTAATAGGGTTGAAATTATTGGGCACTTCTGGAAGAAACATGTGGTCATTACTATACCATATGCCCATATTGTGGTCTGTTCTTGGATTATTATTCATACTGATGATAATCAAGTATAGGATATTTCTAATGCTGTATAAGGGACCCCTTGTGATTATCAGAGTTGTTTTCTACTTACCACCATCCATGCATATCGCTGTTCATTGCATTCACAGCCGTACCGAATAGATTGGTTTTTCAAAAATTTGAAAAATCGACCCACCATGTACATTACCATGTACTGGTTGTGTACAGTATTGCATACCTAAATGTACAGTCCTACACATAGTACATTATCAACTTTGTTATTTTAGAACAATTTTCACATAAATTTTTCACACACTATTTTAAAAAGTAAGTTAAGTCTTAAGTGATTTTGTTTTCGTTAGATTTATAAACCTTTGATAATTTTTTCTCTCTAAGAACTCTTTTAAAATGAATTAAGTTACAAAATATATTCGTTAATTCTTAACCGGGAGAGTTATATCAAATCTAATATCTACTCTTCAATATATGATAGTGATATTATTCAATTGTTACCTTTTCACAAATAATACTAGCCATTAATTCTATCACTGAGAGTGGTTAGGAACTCAAATCATCTAAATGGTATCGATTAAAAGCTAAAGATGCTACTCTGGTTGTTGTAACTTATCGATCTTTAGCTTCATAGATGGGTGTTGACTAATTTAACAAAGCTTGTGTATTGATTAACCATGTAAGGTAGAAGAAAACAAAAGCAGACATGAATGGTATAAACAAACTATTTCATCAAAGAAATATCGAAGTGGGTAGAAATTGATCTTACAACCAGAAAAGACAGATGATTGATTGCACCTTTGACAAGGCCTACAATTACTGTATCTCAATATATTCATTTAATGTCATTTTCACATTTTCATAGAAGAAACATGTGCACGTTCAAGTGTCAATTTTGCAAGTTTAATCAATCAAACCACAAAACGTACACAAGAATATTGCATGAGATAAGCCAGGAGGTTTTACTTTTAACTTTTTTTTAACACATGTTTTGAATTTTTTTTCAATACGTACACTCAAAAACACAAAAATCGTAAGAGTTTCAACACATTCGTCGACGAAAGGTGAATAGAAAATCATGTTATGTTTTTAAGAAGAGTTTTGGACCATGACATTACTCTTGAATATCTATTTAAATGAATTTTTTCTTTAAACATGTTGAGTTTTGAGTAGATATAAAAAATAAAAAATAAAAGAAGAAGAAAATTATGGTAACGAGGAAAGCTGCTAAAGTTAAAATTTATTTTAAGTGGTTTTGTGGACAAGCATCGTCAATAAGTCAAATCATCAAAAGGGGCCCTCTTTGGCAACTTTTTTTTTTAAAGAATTTTTAATTCAAAAAAACCATCCTTATAACTAAATTACTATGCCAGGATAAGTATAAGCCAGAAAGACAGAGAACTGGCTTTTACCAAAAGAGAGAATAGAGAGAAGGAAAAAAATAGTCAGAAAAAACGATCTTAAATTTAATATATATGAATATAATACAGTATTATTGATAATTAAAATTATATTTATTAAATTATATCAAATAGAAAACTAAAGATAAATTAAAATAATGATACACATTGGTACTAAAAAAAAAAGAGTATTTCAAAGCCTGAGGGTCCAAGTCAAGTACAGTCAAGTTAATACATCATACAAATTGAGTAAGCACTAGAGGAACTTTAATTAACAGAATATGAAGTAATCAAGCAAAACATAAAAGAAACCAACTAACCGAGTCTATATATGGTAAGAGAGTATAAACGTACTATAGTTCAGTCCAAATACACAAAACGATGCCTGCACATTCCTAACAACTGGACTGGAACATGGATGCTTCATTGCTTGAATTAACAAAGCTTTCTCAACCGTGAGCCAAGTATCTGTTTCACTGTTATAAAAGACAAATCAAGCTTTTCAGATTGTAGACTATATCAAGATCACTTCATAAGCAATAAAATTTTCAGGAAAAAATAAGAAGTCACAAAAAGGAAAATAAATATTTGCTAAGAACTATTCTGCACCAAATTAACTATAAAAAATAAACGCAATCAGATGGAATGCAATAATTTTACATTCAACCGTGTTACTGATTTAAAATGTGATTGTGAAGTACAATTATGAAGTTGTTGTAATCCCAAATCTATATGGTCATTTCTTAAAAGCCATCTAAAACAAACATGTGAAAGCAGGTATTTCCTCGGTCTAAAAATTGAAGTGATTAGGTATCTGTCATGAGAGAAGTTTGCAACCATGCATGTAATATCAAAATTGTCGTAACTAAATAAACGCTTAATTTTTTGTTCAATAATTAGTATTTTAACTCGATATTGTTTGCAATCAAGAGATGGTGATAACAATCAAAAAACAATAAATTAACCCCCTCAAACTTTAAATCATGAACTTTTTTTAGTGAGAGTGTCTGACGTCTCTCTAGAGTTTTAGGGTTTTTTTTCTTCATCTGCTACCGATTCATCTTCACAGCCACCACTCCCTTCAATTCCCATTGCTGCCAACCACCATCTCCACCTTTCCACCTCTGCCGTTATACTACTTCAACGTCCAATTTCTTTTCATGCCTCTCTCCATCTCTAGCAAACCCTCATCTATTGGAATCACACTTCATCAGTTTTTGGTTGGATATTGTTGAGGAAATGGAGGATGCTGGTGCCGATGATATGAAGATCCATGTATATCAATTACCGGCTATCTGAGTACCATGAAAGAAAGTTTTACAGCCCTCTACTTCTTGATGATTAATATCTTGTTTAACCCTTTTTTCTTTCCTTTCACTTTTTTTTTTCTCTGGATATGAGTTTTTAAGGGTTCTAGCTTGATTGGTAGTGTAATTTTTGTTTTAGTTCTTTTTTATTTTGTACTAATGTGGGTGGATCCACTGTTTTTTTAGTCTAGATTTTTATCCTTATCTAGTTTAAATTAGTGTAAAATTAGTTTCTTGGTGATGTAGAGGACTTTTGTTTAGGCTTGGCTTCTTCTTGAGGATATGATAGTTGTATATCATAACTAGACTGAAGAATAGGATCCGTTTGGGAGACAATCTGTTATGGCTTTTCAGATTGTGTGTGTGTGTGAGTGTGTTTTTTTTTTTTTTGGCTCTGGTTTGGATAGTGTAATTTATGTTGCATTTAATAAAATATCTTTTGGACCAAAAAAAATAATAATGGAGAGGCAGGTGATAAATCAACCACAAACATATACGGATCATAATTATTTAAAGGAACATATTATTTTCCTTTTCACCAATAACCTATTTCAAATATCAACAGCTTAGCTACAAAAAACTAGTGGATTAAAAAAATATATAGAATCAAGCTTCTGGAAGTAGATATAGTTTTTATTTGCTAGAGAATTTAACCTTGAATCGAAGAAGATCGGCAATTGCTGTAAATCATTTGCTTCAGTGTTCCCTCATGCACTAAAGGTTGCTTTTCTGTTATAATATTTTCAGGGGAATAGTCCTTGGAGGTTTGATTTACTGCCTCACTTGTCACATGATTGTTGTCTTTCAAAGTTGTTTCCCTTGTCGAAACTTTCATGATAACCTTGTTAATCTTCCCCGAGGGTCCTGGAGTTCCTCAATCATATAATAAAAATACACAACATTAGACATTATCTTAGAGATTTCAACACATGTATTATGTCATAGGAGGATAGGCTACATTAGGAAATGCTTCCAAGACGAACCAAAAGAATATTGGCTGAGGGCAGGATAAGTATGGATCCTGTTGTTTGCATAATCCCTCTAAAAAGTATGAGGAAACTACAAATGGCAAAAATATCCATTGGATTAGAGCTTTCACGGATATTTGTTCTATGTGATTTACTTTAAATCGAATCAAAACGGATAACTTTTGGGTTGGGTTAAACCTTGATCCACATACAAGATCAACAGAACGGATTATGATCCATATGAGGAAACCCAAAAACGAAAGAAAAAGGACCCAAGAAGAGTTCTATTCTTAACAACTGAGGATTCTTCTAAGCATCTCTAAAGACGATGCATACATTTGTGCAGACTTGCCTCTCCTATGTGTAACAATCATAAGAAATGCCAAAAGAATCGGCTCCATTTAAAAAGTTTTTCCTACATTGTCATAACTCATAGTAGAACCCCTTTGTACTGGTGGAGAAAACTGTTAGTAGACTTGAAAGGACTAAAACTTTCATTAAAAATCTCCTAACAAAAGTTATCATTAAAATAAAAAACATAATAGAATACCTCAAAGATAATAATCCATTTCCATAGGTACTAAATATATTATCCACCAAAACATGCCGTTTTCTATTTGCAAAGGAAACTACTTCACTTGCACAAATAATAATATTTACTTGATTTTCCTCGTATTTTAGACTCTTAATTGCTTTACTTTAGCTGAATCAATGGCGGACAGCAGATATCAGGATTCCAAAAAATATAGGAAGGCCAGTAACAAGAATATGATAGTAAATAAACCTCAATTTGCAATGTCCTAGTGTTATCTTGAAAAATATTTGGAATTTCAAGCACCCTTGAATAATTTTTAAGAGTTGTTCAAACCCTGCTACGTAAAAGATTTGAATCATATTTCCCAATTTCCACAAAGCAACGACACTGTTCTACTATTATCTTTCATTCAAACTCTGAGACATGTTAAAACTCCACTCCAGTGGACTGAATTATAAAGAGCTCATGTTGTTCTCTCCTAATTTATTGATTTATCCTCAATATTTTGCATTTAGGGATAATATTATGTGTTGTTTACTAGACATGACATTATTGACTATCTAGAGTCAAAATAAGTTTCTCAAAGCTTTCAGCCACTTCTTTTCGAAGACTTCCCAATAGAGCTTTGCTAAGAGAACTTTGAATCTTTTAACTAAAATTGATCATCATAAGCCATAGTTTTCTATCAGTTGGCTAAGGGGAGTAAAATTCCAAAAACATCTCAATCATTATGCCAGAAACCCCCAATGATATCACCTTCTCCTCTTACATCCTACATCTCCTTCCATAATATTTGGCTGACTTCAAATATCTTCCGCTTAAGCAGTGCAAGCTGAATGTACATGCCAATATCCTAAAGCACAACTAAAATAAAGAGTATATTGTAAATTGGCAAATGCTCTCCTCACCGAGTTTCATGAAGTGAATAGAAAACAGAACATACATGCAGAACAAGTAGCTGCTGAAGAATTCCAATGGAAGTCTGCAGAGTAAATGTTCCATATACAAACCTACCACATGATATATAGAATGATGGGCTCTTTCATGATGTAACCTAATCTTATCATAATATGCCAAAAGCTTGAATTTTCGTGTGTTTTGATCCACTTACCCACATCCCATGTAACTTGGTATGTGGAACACAAAAAATAGAAGTGAAAGATAACAAATATCAAGCCAAACAACACATACTAAAGCGTTCAACAACCACTACCTACTTTTGAAGGTGGGAGCGGCTAAACAATTCAATGCTTTTATATTGGACAATGCACGTTTTTATCTTCTCACACACAGAAACAAAATCCACTCCCTCTTAAAAGTACACAACCAACCACTCAAGATCTGTCATGGCTGTACATCCAGTTCTGCAAACCTCCACCCAGTTGAATGTTTAAATAATAGTTATATTACAATATAGGGGAAGCAAGTTTGATGTGAATAGCTATAGAAGAAAATATAAGAAAATAAGAAACAAATTACACGAAATTATGCTAATTACATTCTATAATTTTCTTAAATAATAGAAATCATCTCCTAAGCTTTGCGAGAGAGATGTTGTTCAACTCTTTTGAGATATTAATCCACTTTGTTGGTATTTTGATCTCAATTCAAACTTAGTTGGAAACTCATCTGAGTTCAGATAGAGATATACATATACACACAAAATGAAAATGAAGTTTAAAATTGAAGAGGTCAATGTGATTCCAATTTAGCCCATGATTCTGAGAAAGGACAATTGTTTGGAAGCAATTTGAAGAAAGACCAAAAGAAATAACGGATGATAAAAATTGAGAGAGGATGAAAGGAGATGCTATTGCAAACTTACATCTAGTACTCAAGTATTGTCTAGCATTCAAGATAAGAAAACATTTGATATGATGTATGTCATTGAAAAAAAAAACTTTATATTCTTTGGATGTCAGAATCCACATCAATACCATATAACTACCACATAAGTAATAGATCATGTAAACACTCTCCTTTCTAAATCAATATCAGGGGAAGTCTTGACTAGTATATCTCAAGGCAAGCTGAAGCTTGTTATATTATAAATAGGCCAACATCTTCTTTGTCATTGTTCTTTTAATGTTCTAAGACAACTAGTTGGATGTATAGTGTAAGAATAAAAAAAAAACTAATCAAAAATGAATAATTATCCCCAAAACCTTCAATCCCCTTTTCACAAAAAGTGCATTTGGTAAAACAAGAAGTACAAGGAAATCTGTCAATGGCCTAAATGAGGAACAGGGAATTTGTAGAATGAGACGGTTAATTACAAATATGTAAATGACCATAATTTTGCATATTAGGATAAATTAGTTTGTTAACCCTAACTTAATTACTCTATCAGAAGCAAGTTTTTCCTAGCATGATCATATATTGAGTAAATTAATCAAACTGAAAATGAACAAGCTGGTAGAAAGGAACATTACCAGCCTTTTGTGTTTTCCTGACTAATAGTGGAGAACCAACCAAGGAAGCATACATGTAAGTATCAGACTTCAAGTACTCCACAAACTTCTTGAGCCGCCTTTTATAACTGGGTTCTTTAAATTTCACAGCTAAGAACACAATCACCACTCAAAAATTGAATTCCATCAACAAATATATGGAATAAAACAAACCCACAAAAACAAATTGAGCAACTAGGTACCAAAATATGGAAAGAGGAAAAGTAAAAGTACGAAAGAAACAAACAAACCTGCAGTAGAAGAATGATCGATCTTTAAGGAGACAAGAGGAGCAAACAAGTATGAGTCAGATTTGAAATAGTCCACCACTTTCTTGAGGAATTTTTTGTTGTTGCGCTTAATGGGTCTTACTCTCTGCACTCCAAGCATAACCCTCTTCTCCATAATTGCTCTGATTTAGCTTTTTTCTTTTCCTTTGTCTTCGTTTCAGTTTTCCCTTAAAAAAATACATGGGGGTTTAGAGTTTTTGGCGGTTAGAATAGTTGGGAACAGATGTCTCTTGCTTGGAGCCTATAGTGTCTTGTTTAGATTTTGGATTCCAACACGTGTTGACGATTTGAAATAGTTGGATTATGTTTAATTTCTTCGGAAATTACCATTACTCTTCAAATTCATAACAATAAGAAAGTATCGTAACTTTAAAATGAAAAGATATGAGAAATTGAGAAAGATATTATTTATATTATTATGAGTTTAAGGTATTATTTTTATGATTTTTTCTACTTTCTATCCTTACTAAGTCGGTTCTTTAATGTTACATTTCTTAGTTCCTGCTTTAGCCATAATCTCTCTCCAGTTAGTTACAAGCAAATTCTATAAACTCTCTAGGTCTTCTAAAAGAAAAAAAAGAGCATATAAATTCTGGAAAACTTTTTTGGAAACCCATTTTCTAACATGTTTAACTGGCGTTGTGTATGTTTATTTAGCTATTTCCGATAACAAGCACAGAAATGATGAGTGACACTCCTTTTTACCACCTTCGCTGAAAAGGTGAGGCCTAGGGATGGCAATCCTATTGTATTTGGGTATTATGTTTACATGTTGAGTTCGTGCCTTGTTATGTCGTTATTAGTAGTGTGTTCACAGACTTTATCCATGTCTTGATGTATCGTATTCGTGTGTTGCTTTACACAAAAATAAAAATAAAAAAAAAGAAGAAGAAGACAAGTTTTTGTTAAGTAAATTATTTATAACAATAACTAATAAAATGAACTCTAAATTATAAAACAATGAGAGATGAATTATGATCCAATCATCTTTTTATGGTTATAATAGTGTTCACGTTCTTATTAACATGTAAGTATTGTTTGTGCGTATAACATCCACAAGGTAATATTTGGAATATAACATTTGAATTTTATAAATAAAAAATGAAAATGAAAAAAAAATTAGAAAACAACAAAAATTAGACTTATAATTATAAAAATAACAACAATTATATTTATCTAATATATTTTCATTATTAAAAAAATTTGATACGTTATTTCATTTTAACCATCGTAACGAAATTTCAAAGTTTTTCTTTTTCTCTTTCTCTTTTTATTTCTCTTTCTCATTCCTGTCCTCAGAGTCATTAAACAAATCCAATACAATGATCTCTCTTACTTTTAACCTTTTCCCTTCCATGTATTAGAAATTCACTCGAGTTCTTGAAGATCGATTCCATGCTTTGGTATTGTACACCAATTTGAATACCTGATGATTAATTCAAATTACGAAAGCTTACTCAATCTTGCCTAACACTCATTTTTATTATTATGATTACACTCATACCATTAGACCATTTATCTAAAAAGTTCTGTCTCTTATACAATTTAAATCTAAAATATCATATCTATAATTTTCACAAAGTTTGAGTTATGGTGGGATACTACATCTACTTCCCTAATATAATTCTTCTTTCATTTTGGGTTATTGTATGATTCTCTAAGGAAGGTCAGGTTCTTTTAGTCTTTGTCTATTTCTTTTTTCTCAACATGAACAAGATGTTCCTTATTGACAAGGAATTAGTAATGAAACTGATTTCATATAATTTTTTGATCATATTTTCTGGTTCAAAATTAGTTTTATGAATTATTATCATATCATCTTTTTCTTTGTTTATACAAAAGTTTTCATCATAATGTCTTATTATTTCTTCATCTATTAGGACTAACAAACTAACTCTTTATTCTTAAGATTCATAAAATGTTTTTCTAATTCTTTTCTAAATTCAATTAAATTGGGATTATTACTTATTCTTTATCTTTAGGTTTTTCTTCATTATTTCTTTTCTCGTTCTTAAGTATTAATATATCTTATCCCCTAGATGATTCTTCTTTTAATCATACAAATTGATTAAATTTGTAACTTTTGATTTCATTGTACTTTAGTATGTTATTTACATCATTTTTTAATTCTGTAAATTTTTTATTATAATTATATTTTTTATTTCTTTTAAGAGTTCTTTTTGTGTTTCATTTATGTCTTATAAGGACTTGTTGTTTGATTTTTATACTATATCTAGTTTTTCTGTTAAAAGAATTAAGAATTAAAGCTTTCATTATTGTTATTAGGTTCTTTGATATACTTATTAGGTTTCTATTAAAGTCTAATTCTATATTTTTTAGTTTATTTTTGAACATTATTGGGATAATGATATCATTTTTTTCTTAATATTATATCATGGACTAATGCTTTCATTGTTTTAATTTCTTATTTTAAATATTCAATCACTCTTTCTTTATTAGAGGTTTCTCTTTCAGAATTTATAAACATGAACCTTAATACATTACTATTTCTTACTATATTAATTTTTCTTCCTATTATATAAGAGATTTCTCTTTAACATTTAAGTTTCATTTTTCCTAATAAAACATCTTTCTTATTTATTATTCTATTATCTAAGAGTGCTAATTTTATTAATATATATATATTTTTTCTCTAAAATGTGGTTTTATTAAATTCTTTTTAAATAAATTTATCCAATTTTTTTTATCTTTTTGAGAAATTTTAAATAGATTTTTTTGTTGATTAATGGTATATTATACCTTATTTTTACATCCATAATATTAATACTAATTTCTTTATTATTTGAAATATTTTTCTTAACTTTTAAAATAATTAATCTTTAAATCCATCAATTTTCTTAAATTTTAATCTTACTTAAAGTATTTTTTTAAATTTATTTTTACTATATACCATTTCTTACGATAAATATCATAAAATGTCTAGTATTTCTATTATTTTTTAATTTTCTATTATTTTTATCATTTTTATATATAAAAATTACTATTCAATTTCGTTAAATTTAGAAAATATTTGTAATTTTTTTTTTAAACTTTAAAGGTATTTGTGATATTAAGGTTTTTCTCTTGATGTACTTATTACTAAAAAAAGATAATAATAATAATATACTCCCATGTAATTTTAATACTAATTAGTACCTTTACACAAAGCTATCATACAAGAATTTTTCCCAAAATAAATTTTCTCAGCAGCACACCATGTTACTGCTTAGTTTATGGTATCAGAACACATGAAGTTGAGTAACAAGTCAAATGAAAGGACACAGTCAGCTCTAGGCTAATTCTCATTCAAACTGATGCTTTAAGCTTGACCCTAAATGGATGGATTTTGGAGGTTGATTGAAAATATGTTCTAAAACTGCAATGTATGATCTTAACATAACTAGTCACTTGACCTCATGGACAAGCATATCGACCACATCGATCAATCGCGGGGCTATGCCGGGAGGGTATGGACTGTCATTAGGGTTATTCCAAGTATATTATTGATACCCAACGACCAACCAAGCGATGCATTAAAATTCAATTTAAACCTCACAGAAACAAGGTTTGTAGAACATTAAAGCACATTTTCAGCATACCTAAGTTTCATTTCAATTCATCCAATCAATAGAAGTTTAAGACTCAAAGGTAGTTTCAATTCAGATCCCAAAAAAAACGTTGTTGCAGCGGATAATCTACCACGATCCTTCAGCACCCACAGTAGGATTCGTAAATGCAGAGAAACCCCAAAAAGTCTTCAATGCATAGGGTGGATAGGTAGTAACACCTTCCTCAGTGATTTTAGCTATCTGCAATATCGTCAAGCATACTAGCTCACTAATATTTAAAATCAAATTCCAATAAAATACAGACAATTTACACTTCATTCACATTACAATACAATCATCAATTGGAGGACTACACAAAAACTCAACATGTTTACCTCTTACCAGTAACCTATCATGTTTACCCCACACCCCAAAGCAGGGGGGGGTGGGGGGGGGGAATTGGTACATGGTAAGACAGCCATGTAGAGTAGCAAGTTTCTTCACAAAAAGCAATAGGAAGTTTGTCTGAAAGTTGAGTTTTAAACCAAACGGCCATAAGAATAAAGGGAGAGAAATTCATGCGATCTGGCTAATTTAAGGCAAACCTAATCATTAGACAACTCTAAAAGGGTGACGACATCAGAAGAAACAGGGGATATAAGTCTGAATGGAGGACAGAGGGTTTGGCAATTTCAATTTATATACACATATTTAATCTAGAAAAACCCTTTTTCCTTAATCAGATTGCTTTAGCAAAAATCATGTATGTATCATAGTTTCTTAACCAGAATAATTACTCCATGAGATTCATGGATTGGAGGGGGAAGAAAGAGGAAGATAGGGAAGATTTAACATGTGGGAGGAGAGAGAATCAGGAAGTTCCAAGTAAACATCAGCATGGAAAATACTAAACAGAGCAAGTAAAATTCATCCTATTGACAGAAAGAACAAACCTGAAGCTTGTTGACGGCAGACCTATCACGGTAAAGGAGTACACGCATGCATTTCTCCAACAACTTCACACCTTCTTCAAAAGTCAAGTTCTCATGCCACTCATCACGGAGAATGGGACGAGCAAGATGATTCCCAAATCCAGTTGCAACATGATTGTCCTCAAAATGTACACCTATCATGCTTACCTACAAAAGTTTAAAATTTGAATAAAGTTAGGTATCTTAAAGTGATGGAGTATGGAAGGCTTAAAATTTGCTTAAAAGTAAAATTCCAATACGCATATTCTTTTATTTTGCTTGAATGTGAGAAAGAAAAGATTTATTTTTCATTGTTAAACGAATGATTTGAAATTGAATATCATAGGATAAATTTGAGGAAATTTAGCTGTCTCTACTTTGGTATACAGAACATGGAGGAGAAAGGGTTAGCTAGTAAATGCATAAAGCATGCCAGAAAGGATGAGGAGAAAGCATCAATTGCAACTTTTACCATGCCAAGGTACTTCTGCCCATTTTTAACTCCGCCAAGGACAAGTGAGTTCCACAGCGGATTGAATTTATTACGCCTATTGTACATCATCCTTGTCAAATAATTGTGTACCTCTTTAGGCCCCAAGGAGTTGCCATCATCCCACATGTTGTCATATAGGCTATCAACATTAACACACAAAACAAAAATTATTTAGCTGAAAGTTGCTGCAATGCAAACAAAAGGAAAACAACTAGTAAATTGACACTAAAAAAAAAAAAAAAGTAGAATACACAAATGATTGGTAAAGGTCAAGTGGAAAGTTATTACATGAGCTCATCAAGATAACGCAAAATCTCCTGTAAATCACTTATTTCTCCACTTGCACCCAGAAGAGAATGCTTTCCTATGGGCTTGATTCTCTCAACACTCTTATATCGCAGAGTAGACCCGTAAGAACCTACAACAAATCAGTCATGCTTTTATAATGGAGGCATCATAATGAAAATTTTCAAGTGACATTTATAGACAGGTTTGCTGAGAGCAAACATTAAAAGGGCATGCAGCTGTAAAAATAGTGTTTCCCAGCAATTCCAAGATTCCACTGCCAAAATACTAATGAAGTCAAGAACAAATTAGACCATAAAGCGTTATTGATTAAAGAAGATATACCATACACCTGAAGTAATTAAAAGGAAAACAAAATCAATCAGAAAAAAAAAACTGAAAGCAATCACATAGTTTACATGTCAATGGAAGTCAAAATTCCTCAAAATGCCCCTTTAAGTAGAGACCAGAGAAAGATACAATGACTATATTTGTTAATAGTATTAATTTTTATTTTGTTAATATTGATCTCCAACTCAAGCAACCCATTTCTTTTAGAACTGAGAGAGAGAGAGAGAGAGAGCAATCTTTTTCTCTTCGTGCACAAAACATTAAAGAGACAGCTTCTGTATTATACAGCATGGAGTCAAAAGGAAAGTTTGTTTTGCAAGATTGTATATAATGAGACCAAACGGAAACAAGCATAATGTATCATAATGTCATGGGAAACAAGCAAGAGGAGATGAGCTTCTGCTAAGAAAATCATATGTGCTTGACAAAAAGTTTGGCTAATAAGATATAACGTTTTACCTCATAGCCCAAACATAAGAAGATCACATTTGAATTTTTTTCTAATTTATTCTTAAAACATAGACACATCTTAGGTGCAAGGAGTTAAATATATTATTAGCAAGCCAATGATTTGATCATTCTGAGAACTTCATAGAAACAAGAGCATTGTAAATGACTAGAAATATATGGAGAAAATGACATCAACAAGTTTTAACAGTGAGCTCATATCATCATAGTTTCATTAATTAGGCATACATGTCCTAAAAGAAACTTTCAGCATTGCCGTTAGAATCCTAGCCTTTAAAATCACCAGCGTTATAGCTATTTGCTAGGGCTTATTTGATTCTGCAACCAAATTGGCTACTAGGTTCAATGCAGAGTAGCAAAGGAGGACATTCTTTTTTCTTTTTCTTTTTTTATAAGAAACATTATATTATATTAATGGCTGAACTGCTAGGTTGGTTCTAAACTTGTCAAATTCAACATTTTGGTCCCTTAATATTATTTTCGTAATATTACGTCCACTATTTTTTTATATTTAACAATTTTAGTCCAAATCTAATGATAATCAACTAAATATTTAAAACTTTAAAAGTCTAAGGACTAAATAATGCAAAAAATAAGTTCTTTTAACACAAACTTTGATTGCTATAGCATAATTTAGTCTAATTTTTAAATTTAAACTAAGTGTATTAAATTTAAAAAGACAGTGGACGTAATATTACGAAAAAAATTAAGAAACCAAAGTGTTAAATCTGATAAAAATTAAGGACCAACGATATAATTCATCAATATTAATTAAGTAATAATTCCAAAGGTATAAAGTGGATCAGTAATCCACTTACAAAGAGAGGCACCAAAATATACCAAATAATAGCTATAATCCCCGTCCAAAACAACTTTCCAAAATCTAACTAGAATAAACAAGCTTTTTAATTCAAATTCATGAGAAATTGAGAATAGTCTTTTAATTTTTTTGAAACCGACCCCTAAGAGATGCTATAATAAAACTTTCTCCTACAAATAAATACTATCATTCTCACTACCAGGAGGACATTCTTAATGTTCGAAAAAAATTATTTTGATAAAATATAACTTGTGTAATTAAAGAGTTTCACCACTCCCATATAAAAAATACTACTTGAAATGCTCATTTCTCTAGGAATCTATCATAACAAATATGGATAAATTCTCATCACATTTTCTAAAAGTTTGCACCAAAAGAAACAAGGTAATATGACAATTTGGTCATTTTACTTTTATAAATTAAAACATAAGTCAAATTTCTTTAAACTGGTGTATTTTAGCCCTAAGGATGGGCATTTTAATCATGGATAACTGAAATTATGGTTATCTAAAAAAATCCAACAATTTTTTCACAAAAATAATCATAAACGATAAAACGTGCAATGGGAATGCTTATTGTAATTTCAAAATCGTAGTTAACCGAAACTAATTATATTTTTTACAGACATATTATTACATAGTAAAAGATACTTTTAATACTAAACACAAAACGTTTTAAATAATTAGATTGAGTTTTCTTTATTTTTACATATATATTTTTTTATTTACTTAAAAACATGCTTATAGCTAAATAAAGAAAAATAATGTCAATATTTTAAATAATTTAGTACGATAAATATTATATTAACTTTTTAAAAATCTTAAACCAAGTATATTTGTGTCAATCAAAAGATAAAAATCATGGTTAAATTGTAGAGAAACTACTACCAATTTATAACCGACGGTTGAAACTATCAGAAACAAGTACAAGGCGGTTATGGTTATTAGCACCATCCCTACACCCATCTTGTTGCACTATTGGACATTTCAGTCATATTTTTGTCATTTTTGGTTATTTGTCTGGGAAAAAACTTAGGTAGAAATAATTTGAAAACCTGCTAGAGCAGGGGAGGGGGGCTGGGGATGGGGAATGTTTGATGATGAAAATGTCCAATAAAAAAAATAAAAATAAAAAAAGTGGGGGGAAAATGTAAAGTGACAAAAATGTGCCAAGAATAGAAAAATGACTAAAGTTAGATAATGTAACTAGTGCACCAGTTAAAAAAATGTAGTATAGTGAGCTACTGAGCCTAGGTATTCACTCACAGCACTTGATAGTTTTTTATTTATCTTTTTATTTTATTTTATTTTATTTTTTTATAAGTAGTAAGGATTTCATCAGTTATGAATCAAAGTTACAAACTGAAACAACAACCAATACACCAAATATTCAAATACTAAGTGAGCGTTACACAATAGATCCATATTACAACTCACATTAATATTTGAATGTGGTAATCGAAACAGTGATTCTTTGATAGCAATGGAAATTGAACTCTGAATGTAACAATTGACATAATAAGCAAGAAACCCATAATAAGCAAAGACAGTACCCATTAGAGTGCACCAAACCTCCAAGATCTAAACTGCTTAGGAAACAAAATAAAAAAAGAGGAATCGCTCCAAAGGCAAGCCAATACCAGCACTACTAACCGAGGAAGAGAAAATTCACACACGAGTAGCTGGACCAAAAAAAAACAGTCACAACAGATCTTTATTTAAATCAAAAACTTCAAGAGAGTTAAGTGGCCACTCTCTGAAGACCGTGAAGATGAAATCTTGCGAAACCCAGAGGATAACAACAAGAAGGTAAACCTTCAGATTAACCACCCACAACCGAAAGGTTCAAAAGAAAAAAAGAAGACGAAACTAAGGTGGGAGAATACGAGTTAAAGAGGGATATTAAAATAGGAAAATGGGTTTGGCAGGAGAAGTGCCGATAAAATGCGAGTTAAGCACTTGATATTTGATACAACTAAATTCATGAGAAAAAAAAATCATCACATCAATTTTTGCGTCAACATTAACCAAAAAATTTGGTAATAAAATTAATTCGAAGCATAAAACTAAACCAAATAATTAACCCAAACGATAAAACAAGGGAAATATATTAGCAGCTAACCTCCCATGTCAGCAGCCATAAGAATTCCATCTTTGTATTTGATGGAAACTACGGATGTGCCCGTCACATATGGGTACCTTAAAAGCAAAATAGAAAAAGATACTAAACATAAACGAAAATACCCAGTGAATCCCTAAAATCTCAAAAGCCTTATACAGTATCATCTAGTCACGAGTGTATGACTGGGTATAAAAGAAGAGAGGGACTGATAAAATACAGGGTTCTTTGTGAATCTGATTCGGACATCGGAAGACTGGATTTTCCTTCGTTTGATCCTTGTAACTGCCTCAACAACCAAAACATCAACGGGATAGATAGAAAAAAGAAAGGGTAAAAAAACAATTCATTAATGTCGAAACCAGAGAGTAAACGGGTGATTAGAATTAAACTTACAGTCATATTTTCGCTTTTCGTTCGTAAAACAGAGATTTTCAGAGAAGGGGAAGAAATAGTTCGCAAATTTAATGCTTCTGCTGAATCTATATACTTCAGCTCTTTCGTTTTGCTCAAGATATGGGGTCTTTTTTAGCTACTCATTTACTATTTTAGCCTCACTATTAAAATAACAAATAGTTTATGTAATTCCTTGCAAAAATATAACCAAAACTATAATCCTTATAATAATTAATAAATGAAAAAATAAATATATCTAATTAAAATAATTAAATTTTAAATAATAACATGAATTCAAAATTCATTATTTTTTAAAATATTTTCTTTATTTTAAAATAAAGAAAATATTTTAAAAAATATACAATTTATTATGAAATGAGTATTATAAAAGAAAATTTTGATACATCCAATTAGTAGAATCGAAATATTAATAAAAACACATTTTAAAAAATGAATTAATACATCAATAAAACTAACAATATTATACAATAGAATAATAAATAAAATATATAGTTTATTAAGAATAATTTATAAAAATCCAAGATACTAGAAACTAAAACTCAGATATATTTGCTATTAATATTAAATATAAAAATTTAAACCAAGTATCAAGTTTAACTTATGAGAATAAAAGAAGAAAATTATTCATTTTCAGTACACTACATAGTAAAGTATTCATTAATAAATTGTCATAATAGTTTAATATATGAACAAAATGAATTCATAAAAATAAATAAAATTTTTCTAGAGATTGGACAAATAATAAAACCAAAAATATCAACAAACTTTAAAGTACATAAAGAATAGAACTTAGATGTTAAAGAAAAACCTCTAATGTTAAGAAAAAAATAATGTATTAAGGTTTAAGTTTATAGACTCTTAAGAAAAAACATCTAAAAAGTAAAGAGAGATAATAAGACTAATAAAAGAAATAAAGGATTTAATCCAAAAAAATAATATTAGGAAGAGAATAATACAATTTTTCTTCCAATAATATTCAAAAACAAATTACAAAATATAGAATTATACAATAATGAAAGGCCTAACAAGCATATCAAAAAACAATATAGTTATGATGAAACTTTTATTCTTTTAATATAAGAAATAGATATAACACATAAATCATATATTAAGTCTTTACAAGACATAAATGAACACAAACAAAACTTCTTAAAGAAATAAGAGAATATGGTTGTACTAAGAAATTACAACTAAACATACATAAGGAATTTATAGAATAAAGAAGGGATGTTATAGACAATGAAATTATTGCATAAAAGTTATTTATAAAATTAAAAAAAGAACGAAGATCGAATGCATTAAAACCTATGAATAAAAAAATGATGAAAAACCTAAAGATAAAGTAAAAACTATAATCTCAATTTAAAGAAATAAAAAAAATAATTTACGAATCTTAAAAATAGAGATATGAGGAAAAGTTTTATACAAATAAAGAAAAAGATGATATGACAATAGTTAAGAAAATTGACTCTGAACCATAAAATATAATCTCAAAAAACTATATAAAACTATTACATCACCAATATCTTGTCAAGAAGGAACATCTAACTCATATAGATAAGAAAGAAATAAGCAAATACTAGAAAAACCTAACCTTTTTATAGAAGAAAACAACCACTTAAAATAGAAGAATGATTATATTAGGAATCTAGCGGTATTATTCCACCAGAAAAAAATTATTTCCTATATGGGAAAAAAAATACAGATATTGGATTTGTAATGAAGAAATATATTATGTTAATGAATACTTCAATAGACTTCAAATAAAAAGGAATTTCTACGGAAAACAAACATCTTGAAAAAACCTTTTAAAATAAAATTATAACTAATAGAAAAATCAAATATAGATAATACTTGTAGTATTTATCTACTAGAAGAAACTTGAAAATATCTGACTAAGAATTTGAATATCCTTCATTAGATAATGAATTATTTATATAGTATTACAAATCCAAATAATACTTATATTAAAATAGAATTAAAATTTAAAAGTTACACAAGTTATGATTTATATGCATATATAGATACAGAAGTTAGTATGTGTGTGGTTAGTAAAAATGTATTTTTGGAAGAACTTGAAAACCAGTATATGAGTATAAAAAGTCTTAAAAGATATAGATATAATGATATGAGTATATTTGTAAGAATTGTTAATAATACTACAATAAATCTTTATAAAATTAATAAATAAAAAAATGAAAATAAAGAAACTAAACTCATATTTGTATATAAATAAATGTAAGAAAATTATAAAGTTACATAAATTTTTTGATAAGTAACTTAAAGCTTTACTTTTCTAAATTTCTTGCAATTTTCACTCCCTCTCTACTAGAGAAATTGACTCTATGTACTTTGTAAATTGAATTTTTCAACCAAAAAAACATTCTATTGTAGTATAAATTCAGTCTTGTACAAAATAAATTCACTCCATCAACCAAGGATTTGTTCTACATTCCTAAAGAAACCACTATGTTTTTTCAATGTACTTTTTTGTCTCTTGTTCACTTTGATTTTTGAAATTCCCTTTAGTAATCAAGGCTTTCTTAGGTAGTCCTAATGGCTAATAACTAAGAGTTCCTTCCCCAAATGACCCAAACTGAGTTCGTTACCACATTTTTTATTCCACAACTTATAGGTCATGTTGACTCTATCCTTTCATTTATACAAAAGTACACACCTCCTCCAGTAATAAGGAGCTACAATGAACATGGTAAGGATATTTGAGTTTCTTCTAAGTCTGGTTATGATAGTATCCTTGCACTCCCTTCCTTCACGAGCTCAACTCCTCCTTAAAGTACAAGTTGTGCGACCAAGATGCGTGCATGAGCCACTACTCTTACCATTTGTATTCAATTACTCACGGGGTTACTTCTTCACAAGATGTAGAAACCTTAGCCTATGTGTCTTAACAAGGTCATGTTCCACCCATTCATATACATGTTCATGTTAGGACCAAGAGAGAAAAGAAAGTATATTGTAAAGGCACATGTGAGTCTATTAAGTGAATTAAAGACAAACATCAAATCCCTAAAATTATAAGTAAATTAGGCATTAGAATCATGCACAAGATCAAGAGGACATACTCTATCCCTTCCCGTATAGGTTTGTTGCCCATGTCATCTCACCTTTTAGACAATGATGATCATGCACTAGGGTGGTACGTTCTACACTAGGAAGCGCTGAAGGTGGGTATGAGGTTTTCAATACCTCGTCTTGTGGCACATTTATTGTCTACATATGACCTAAGCCTAGGCCAAATCAACCTCAATAGGTGGAGGACATTACTTTGCTTGGCTGTGAAATCTGATGAATTGGGTATCAATTTGAATAAGAACGAGACAAGAGCGATGTACTACATAAAAAGAAACACTAGATATAGGAAAGGTATATGTGTCTATCATTTCATCTCGTGGTTTCATCTTGAAAATGCCAAATAGTCAAAATAAATGGAAAAATATGTATTTATATGCAAGAAGTGAATTGTAGGGGGAAGGATCTGTTCACAATGTTTGGTTGATATGGAATCATAATTTTCTCACTACCATGCCCTAGGATGATGTTACATCATTTTGGACCAAGTAGGAAAGAAAAGATCTATCATATCGAGTTGCAAATTTTTTAACATATATCCTACTGGGAAATTCTTACCACATCGCACTTTAAAGGCTCTAGGATTTAAAGGTATTAACCAGTAGGACCTATAGGTCTTGGAACAAATGATATGGTAATAGACTCAGTTTGGTTCGTTTAGGGAAGGATTCTTAGTTATCAACCAATAGGACTACCCAAGAAAGCCTTGACTATCAAGGGAATTTCAGAAACAAAAATGAACAAGAGGCAAAAAAGCACTTGGAAAAAAGGAATGGTTTCTTTATGAGCACGAAGTGAATCCTTGGTCGACGGACTTAATTTCTTCAATATCAAGATAAATTTCTTCTACGATGTCTACTTTTTTAGTTGACAAACTCAATTTATAGAGTACCATAACTTAATTTCCTTTGTAGAAAGGAAGTGAAAATTTCAAGAAATTTAGAGAAATGAAGTGAATGGCATAAGTTTAATCCCTAATATACTTTTTGAGGGGATCTAAAATCCTTCTAGAAACCTTAAGAAGTTGAAAAGGTTTGTACTTAACAAAAGTTAAAACATTTTGTACCTTAAAAGAAGTCGAAAGGTTTTGTACCTTAAAAGAAGTTGAAAGGATTTGCACCTTAAGAGAAGACAAAAGGATACAGTAGGTCATTACTCAGTAATAGGTACTATATTCTTTTATCTTGCTACAAGTTAAAAGATAAACTATATACATGACCTTAGTAACAACAACCTAGTTTACAAATTATAACGAGGTACGTGGCTTTAGGTATTAATGACATATTAAATGATGATGAATAATGTGTGTAATATGGACTGTTTACTAGATCTCTACCAATGACCTGACTAATTACCACCTTTAAAGACCAACCCATCCCAAGACGTGTACAAATTGTCCACCCTTGAATGTCGTAGCTCGACTCATTACATGAATTAACGTAGCTCGACACATTACATGAAATGATGTAACCCTACTCATTACATAACTTAACATAGCACGACCCAATGTACGACTGATAGTTTTTAAATATTTGGTTTTATCCTAAAAGATAGTTGATCAAGTTGAAATAGATACTTCTAAGGTGTAAAGATAGAAGTTATTTTAACTTGAGACAATTTATCTATCCTATCATCATTATGAGTGATCGTTCCAATTAAACAACGATACATGTTGATCGAAATGCCTATATATACATCCATATAATCATTGTATATCCATAAATGTCTAAATTCAATTGTAATTAAGGAAATAATTTGATGATTTCAATTTTTACAGGAAGATAACAAATTATATTTGTTTGTGAATTTGACTCTTTTTGTTGCTACTAACCATATTAGGAATATCTTTTAAAGTTGCCTTGATCTTATTACACATTAGAGTAAGACATAGAAGTGTCTATTTCGTCGTGAGATTAAAAAAAATAGTAACAAAACATAGGGAAAGAGAATGAAATAGAACAAATAAAAATAAAAAATGAACTTAATAATAAAAATAAATCCGACTTAATTGTCTCTACAATTATTGCTATATAAGTTAGGATGGTTATATGAGTTGTTTTGATAACATTTAATTTTAATTTATTATTTTAAAATTATCCAAAATATTTTACTAAATATAAAATAAACTATATTCTTGGTGTTTGCTTTCAAACCAAACGGGTCATAAAACTGCTATTTATACCAATAATATCAAATGTTTATATAATAAATAAATTTTTTGTAAATTTTTTACTTATAATTATTATTATTATTGTTCATATGATTTTTTATAATTGTGATGTGCTATTTTAGCAAAAAAAAAAAAAGGGACAGATGTTAATAGACTAAAATGACATATCATAATTACAAAAAAATTTATCTTATAAATTTATTTTAAAAATAAATTTTATGGATGAGTCGATGAGAGAAATTTAAAATCTGATTACAGTAAAAATACATTGGATGTATCTTAGAACAAAAGTAAGATAAATCAATACAGAGAATGACCATGGCAATTACAATAACATGGAACCATGGCAATAGAAACAATTTCAACAATTCAGATGCAAACATAATATTAAACAATTAAAACACCAACATAACAACCACACTCCAAGTCATAAACTTAAACAAAGAAATAAACTTTACATGAGATGATAGGAATCCAACAAATTCAAGAAAGCTGACTAGTCAATCAACATGCTAATATAATCTAATCAAGCGCAAGTCCTTATTTCCAATAAGCATGATCTCTTCTGTTGTTTCTAAATGCACAACAACCAACAGTATATACCACGATGAGGAAGATGAGGAATATGATGTTAACAATGGCTACTTTCTTCCAATCCTTCTTAAGGTTGTCTAACAATCCAGCTTTGCATGACTCACAGTTGAAACACAGAGTATTCTTGTCATTGTTCCACGCATTACAATCAGGGTTGAAAGAAGAGACATTTGAGTGTTTATTCCAGACTGTTGGGCCTCCATAGCTAAAGTTGCACTCATCCGGTGGTTTACAGCAACCAGACTTCAAAATGTCAAATTAGTAGATTAATTAAACATCAGAAAAGTGAATGAATAGGTTTGTCATTTTAAGAGACATATGTAAGATAGAAATTATTGAATAGTGGTAATTTTTAGGATACTTGTTATCGTACTTTTACTTCATATTCATGTCATGTCATTTGAACATCGATATTTTACAAAAATAATAAACATATAAATCACATAAAACATATTAATGATTGATTATAGAATTCTACTAAAAATGTTCATTCAATTTATTTACCTACAAATATGCATACATATGATCTAAAAACGTTATTCAACTGGGAGGAACCGTGAAAAATGAAAACATCAAATTATCAGTGGTGTTGGTTTCAAATCTTTCAACCAAAAATCTTGAATTTCAACGGATAAGATTTAAAAATGTATAGAGCCCACAAGTATGCAAGTGTCAGACAGAATGGTCCCGTTCTTTACGTAAAAACTCAAAAGTATAGTTAAATACTATATTTAAAAAAAAAATTTAAGTTCTTTTGTTTGTTAAAAATGTATACTCTCTTTATTTGTGAAAAAATTGATAAATAAGTATAAAATTAATTTTTAATCTAATTTTTGGTTAAATATAACTAAATAAAATATGTATCACGTTCATGTTTATATTTTTCGATATGAATGTAAAAAATTAATATTTAATTAAAAAAATTACTAAAAATTTTTAAGAAATTTTTTTCTTTCCTAGAACAAAATTTTATTGTTTTTTAATATTTAAAGTCATACATTAGATAATGAAAATTTTATTTAAATTTAATTAAAAGAATTTGTTAAATATTTGAGTAAGTTTTTAATTAAAAATTATGTTATTAAATATATGTCTATGAAATAAATACAAATATATATGTGTCATATATGTTATTCTATTATATTTAACAAAAATTTAATGAAAATTCAAATTTTTCTATACAACAACTTTTTCACAAACAAACATATATAAAAACACATTTTCTAGTTTTATTAAAAAAAACACATATTTTCTAAAAATAAGGATATTAGACAACACATGAAGCTCAAACAAATGGACTTTCACTGCACTTTTCTCTTCTCTCTGAAATAAGTTGGTTCATCTCTTTCAATTTTTAAACATACTCCAACAAACATTATGAAAACAGTGTTTACATTATCTCTTTATAACGTGTGAGTTAGAAAGCGACCATGCATGGTCAGTAAAAAGTTTAAAATCACATAGTAGCCAGAAGACAAACCAGACAACAAATACAAAATGTGTAGAAATTTGATGTCCCACAGGATGTAATTGGCTCTAAAGCACAGTATGGAATCCAACTGGGAAAGGTTCAAAAAAGGATCCTCCCTAACCAAGCAAATGCTAAAAATACCAAGTGTTAGAAAAACACCCCAACTTTTTTCTTTCAAAACAGAGAATAATTTAAGCCCCCACAACTCAAAATATGATGCTTTCATAGGCTAAATCATGATAGTAAAACAAAAGTTCAGGAAAAAAGTTGGGAGTCGAGAAATATGTTAGGCCTTTCCATCAAATATGTTAGGACTAAACTATTAAAATTTAAAAAAAAGATAAGTGAAAGATATGAAAATAGAGAAAATAAATATGTTTTTGACTCTCACTACGTATACCAACTTCAATGTTAATCCTCCTTAATCATAACATAATAATTTATTGATAAAATTTTACCCAATAATACGAAAATTAATTTTATATTTGAACGTTTGATATAATATCAATACAATACAAACATAAGAATAATTACGAGATAATTAAATTTAAATATATTACTAATAGTTTTTCGAATTAAAAAAAAAATTATTTTTTATACAACATTAACAAAAGATTGACACCCTACCTTTTAAGAAACAAATACGGAGTAATGCTTGAAACCCAAGTTGGACTCATTAGAATGGTCAAAACTCTAAAGATAGAAACCTAAACTTCAAACCTTGGACAGATAAATGCGAGTTAAAACCAAAACTAAAATTATTTAAGTAATTGAACTGAATAAAAAATAATTATACAGACTATTTGTAAACATGTGGGCGATCCATAAGAATTCAATATCGAATGATTGGGGATATCAAAGTAGTGAAAGAAAGTAAAATCGAACAACAATCAAATCAAAATAAAAAAGAATTACATACAATAACCAGCATTGAGAAGTAAAAAAATTCAAAAATAAACCAACAATTAATCCAGTATCATGCAAGAACTTAGAAAAACCCAAATCGTTAATCACTTCGGATCTCAAACAAAACATAACAAAAAATGGAAGACCAATTAATTCATACCTGAAGCGAGGACAATTTTTCAGAATAGAACTCCTTGACAGTGTCGTGAGCATATTTGTCGGTAAAAGTGGAGCAAACCTTAACTCTAATCAAACAGCTCCTGATTTTGTTCCAATTCTTGGCATTATTAACTCTGTTTTGCAACCAATCTGAGTAGTCCCCAAGTTTATACTCCTTATAACCACGATTCGACAATACTCTCCCAGCGCCTCTATTCGTAACAAGAATAGCGAAAACAGTGAAAACAGAGAGAAGAACAATGAAAATGAACATGACGAGCAAATAGAGCCATAGAAGTAATGAAACTTTATAACAAGCGCCAATAAGTCCGGCAAGCGAGACCAACATGAAAAAAACGCCAAGAATAATCATTGGCTTGTAAAGAAACTTATCACACTCGTTTGATCCTGAATGTTGAAGGTATATTCCTACAATGAGAATTGGGATTGAGAAGATAAATGTGATGAGGTTGAGAAGACCCACTAAATTGTTACTAATACGCATCTTTGGGGAAACCTTTGAATGAACCCAATAACGAATAATAGGAAAAAGAATCGAACTTTGGGAGAACAAAAAAAATCCAAGTAACCAGAAATCCAGAATGAGACAAGAACGTTAAGAAGAAAAGGGTTGTGGGTGTAATGTGTATGCGTATATTTACGTGGATTAGTGGGTGACTGGGTGGATGCGAACGGTTGGGCTTTTGATTTTGAAACAGAGAGTGAAGAGAGTATGTGTTCTTTGAGATTAGAGAGGAGTTATGACTCCCGCAAAACTCGCCAAACTCGGCTACGCGTGGCTGATTTGAGTAGGAAATTTGAAAAATTATTTGTACGTTATGTATCAAGTTTATGCGGTTGTTTCGTCGAATTATTCCATGGAAAAAGTCACAATAATATTAGGGTATCTATATTAATTTCTTTATTTTATTAAATTTGATGCATATTATTTATCTTATTAATACGAATTAAGATATTTTTATAAAAAAATTCTAATATTTATTACATATAATAAATTTAAATTAAATATATTATACAAAATTAATAAAAAAATTAATAAATATAATATTTGGTGTAACTCTAAAAAAATATTCAATTTTATAAAATAATATATTTTTTAGGATAATATTAAGTGTTATGGGTTTGATATAATTAAAAATTTGGTATAATTTTTGGTGTAAAAAGGTATAAAATTTAGTGTAATTTTTAGTGTAAAATGATGTTAAGAATTAGAAATAATCTTAGGGCACAAATTTTTATTTATAGGCAAATATCTTTAAAAAAATATTACATTTAAGATAAAGATGAAAATAATAAAATAGGAAATGAAAAATAGGATATAAAGACTCGTATATTTATAATATGTGATTGAATAAGTATGGATATCGCTTTTTTCTTTCATTTTTTAATATTATTTATTATATTTTAATAATAATATAAAAAAGTGACATTTTTAATTTTTTTATAAATTTAGTTTTATTTAAACTTAAACTAATTATAAATAATATATTATATATTTTATTTTAAGTTATGTTTTTATTCTATTAAAACAACAATAATTTTATTTTTTAAAAATTATTTGAATTATTTATTTGAATTTTAAAAATCTAAAATCTTATAATTATTTAATAATTTATTATTATTATTATTTCTAACTAATTTGTAACAAAATTTTATTAATGTTATTTAGTATAAAAGAATTATGTATTTGTTATTACATATATTTTATTTTTCTTTCTTTTACATAAATATTTTTTATTTTTTATTTTTATAAATTTTCTTTTTTTATTATAAAATATTTATTATTAGGTTTGTTTTTTTTATAATTTTTCCTTTATAATAAAAATAAAAAATTACTAAAAAAATATTTAAAATATTACTTGAATCCATATTTGTTATTTAGGATCTCCATTTTCTACTATGATCTCTGATGTTATGTTCCCATAATGATTTTAAGTAGAGACGAGAAATAACTTTTAAATCAAGATGGAAAAAGTTATTCTTACTTATAAGACTATAAAAACTCAATTTTAATATGTTTTGATGTAATAAAAATATTTATTTTAATAATTATGAGGCTAAAAAAATTACATAATCCATAAATTATTGGATTAAAGTGATTATTTAGAAAAAAAGACCTTTGTTATCTTGTATCCATTTTTTTTTTGCATATATAATTTAAAAATAATAAAATTAATTTATATTCCTTAAAGTTGGCAATTTCCCCGTGGGATCTTCCAAAATTAGTTTTGATATAATTATAAACAACAACACCAACTTGACTGCCTTGCTTATTTAAAATCATTTGGGTGAAATAAATTCATGTACAGACAGTTATATTGAAAGAAATAAATTAAATGTTATAAGAGCATTTGAAGATGATTTTATCATTTCATGATAAGCACAATAATTCATAGATTTTAGCTAAAACTTTGGCTCCTAGACATACACATGCATCCACTCATAGTCTTGATAGATGGGCTCTTAATAGTTCTGTTAGGTATTTTTTTTATTATTGATTTACCTCAACTTGTCAGGTAAGTTAAAAATTATTATAATTATGATATTAACATAATTAATATGGTAGTTAATTATATGCTAAAAAATATATCATGTCGTATTATTTTAATTAATAATTATATATTATATCATATATGTTTGTACTACAACTTATAACATAAGAAGCATTCTTATTATATGTATTGCATTATCTTTTGTTAACTCTATATTCATAAATTAAATAAGTTAATCACACTTCTTAAAACTTGTGTACTTTAATCATATTATTATTGTAAATTTAGATATTTTAGTAATTTCTTGATAATTTTGATTTTTTAATTTTTTTGGTAAAAAAATTTAAATTAAATTGAATTAAAACTTACAAAATGTTGATAGATATTTGAATAGAAAAATGTCTTAAAAAATTAAAAAAATAAAATAATTAAAATTAATCTAAAATAGTTAAAATATCAATAAATATAACAAATTAAAATAAAGTTATTACTATTTTTAATTTATGAACCTAAAGTTATTATATGTTTACTTTTTACTTATTGAAATATAAAAATTTGCATATAAGTACGCTTATACACAATAAAAAATAAAAAATTAAATAATAAAAGTTATTTTTTGAAAAAAATTATCATTTATCATAATATCATAATTATTATACATATACTGAATGTAATTTTACGTGTATTTACCTTTCTTTTATTAAGGGCGAGAGGATTGAGCGATAGAGAGAAGAAAGGGGGGGAAATTGTGTAATTCCTCACTCTTAATCACACCCCTCTTATTAATTATTTTTAACCACTACTTTCATTATATCACTATGCTGTCCAATAGAAATTATTAATTGATTATGAAATATATGATGATATAATTTTTCAGATTAATGAGATGATTTTTTTAAAACATAATGTAAAATAACACTTGATTAAAAGAATAAACAATGAGAAAATAATACTTTATCTACTCTAAAAATAATAAAATAACATTTATATTATATTATAGTAATAGAAATTATTCATTGTTATTAAGATAAAAAATGATATGTTATTATATGTAAATTTAATGCGTCTATTTAAAAAAAAAATACCTAATGTTAATTAAAAAAAAATGCAATGTTATTAGTATGGAGTATCACCTCACCTACGTGAATAATAATTCAGCAGCAATTAACTTTATAACAAACCAATAATTCCAAAAATAATTTAGTTATAGAAATTGGCAAGGAAAATAACATACACACAAGATATAACAAATCTGCTAATTTCAAGTCAGGAAGTTTGTATTGGTATCACCTACATCGGAGCTGATTATATTGCATGCATTGTTGTAGCGTAGTAGCACAAAAGTTTCATGATGAAGCACGCAAACTCAAGATTATGAATTCAATTCAAAGTGTGAATTGTGTAATGTTACAAACAAAAATATCCATTAATTAATTTCAGGCGAGAACAAAAACAACATTTCAGCTTGACAGAGATTTTTCTGTTAACTTGCCTTCTCAGCTGTGAATGAATGAGTATTCTTTTGGCTCCAAGATGACATGGGTTTTTTGAGCAAGTGTTTAGCACCGAACGGTAAGTGACACAAAGAAGAGTTCATAACTGTTGAAGCTAAAAGTTTCTCGGAGCTAATATTTGCCTAACAAATATTATAACGACAAGGAAAAGTGTTGATATTACATATTAGTGCTTCATCACTGAATTAATAACTCAAATGATATTTATCATTAATGTAACTTTAAAGTCTCAAAATCAAACCTTACAAAAAAACATGTGTATACCTTCCTCAAGTAAAAAAAAATGGTGCTTTGTATGATAGGTAACTAATTTAACCTTTTGAAAATCAAATTTACATGAATTCTTTCATCTCAAAACAAAAATTTCAGCCAATTATCCCAATGAGTAAAATATTTAATTGATTTTGTTTGTGTTGATCCAAAACAGATGCTTTCTATACTAAAGAAATTGACAGAAGAATAGCTACAAAATGCCATGGCCTTTTCTATTAAATTGAATTCTCATTCCTACTATCATTCCCGTTAAGTTTCAATTATGCGAACTAAACATGACCGAAGAATGTAACCAACTCCAAAGAATGCAGAGAGGAATCAAAAATTAGAACATGCACTACACAGCTTTTTGTTATATTTTGATTTGTTTAGGCGTTCCCATTGTTATTGTTCCAGACAGTTGATGTTTAAAATCCAAGACGATAAGACAAAAAGAAGAACAAAAACGTCATTAAGTTGCAGTTTTTGTATTCAGATACTAACAAATGAAACAAAACCCAACAAGAATGTTATAAAGGAGTAGTACGCTAGATTTGAGCCACTCTATTTCCTGCCTCTTTTCTTCCCCATCCCTGCCGCCCAAAACACTGAAATAGTGCTACTGTGCTCATAATGTGGGTGGAAGACAACTGCGAGAGATGACACTCACTAAAGGTGTCATAACTGCGTATCTACTATCTACTAAAATCAAAACACAAATCAAAAACATCCAAGAACTGGTACGAATATGTTAAATTCCCAAAGGCAATTTTTGTTTACATCCATATTGTTTTGTTAAATTCAACGAGGTCTCATTTCCGGCCTTTATTAAACCACCAAAGTAAAAATAACATGCCACTAACTTTGTAAAAATAAAGGGGAGCTCTGCTCAAGGAGTGAAGAAGTGATAATAAACCTCAAACAGATTCCAATCAAAGAGGGCCAGGGAAAGCTCCACTCTCCCTTTGCTCATTCCACTTCTCTACCTGCAACAGTATTACCAAAAAAAACAAAAAGAGAGGTGAGAGGAGGATCACCTTGAAAGTCATGTTTCACACACATTCACCGGTGGAGGCTTGATCACACAACCTTAAACACCCATTTTAGTGAGTTAGAATACTAACTAGACTACAAGCCTAGTGGTTGGGGATGAGCCATGATGACATAGTTATTTAGGAGAATTTGAGGTAGAAACATTTTATAAGTCCAATAAATGATAAAATAGGTAACATTATATAATAAAGATAAGAGATCATTACCTATCACCTACAGCTATAGAACAAAATGCAATTACTTACCCATTCACCTGGGCAGAGGGAACGGTAGTATCTAGCAAATCTCTCACACTCACCAGACTCTTCACCCTTAGCTGCCAAACACCTACATAAACATATTCAGGAAATAAGAAAAGAGTTTGATTTTACCCTAGATTTAGATAGGGGAGGGAGGGAGGGAGGGAGGAAGATAAGTACCTGTGGAATTCAATGTATCGTGTGAAACAGTGTCTAGATTGATTTGTTGTAGGGAATCGAAAATCTACAGGTGCTGTTTTCAGCTCAATCTGCAAGCAGTAGCAGAATATTGAGGTGAATACATAACAATCAAAATTACAAGTTACTTCAGTGTAAACACTGAAGTGATATGATTGGAATATTATGTGGGGTATGTTGTTCTCACCAACAATGCCAGATTGCCAGGACCTACGTGTGTTTTCTCTCATATAGGCAAACTATGTGCCATAAATACAACAAATTCAGAGAGAACTAAGTATTAACCCAGGAACGCCTCTACATTTTGATAATCCTTTGCTCAAAAAATTTCATTTTCAAATTTTTAGCTCTAATATTTAATTTATTATTTATTTGTAAGTTTTTTGTGCTAATTTTGTATTATTAATTATTAACTGGCACCCCTCCGAGTTTGAGTCTTGGATCTGCCACTGTCTCTACATGGACATACTAACAGTCAATACTCTCCGAATCAGCAACACATATAGTGGATGTTACATATGGGGTGATTAGCAAATGTCTAGAGTTACCATAGGTTCAACCTAGAAAAAAGATATCAGACTGTGAAGATGCCAAAATGGTTTGAATTATGCATTTGATGCCATAAATTCACTCCATATCTGCCACATGGCATCATCTTATAAAATCACTTGTTAGGGAAACATAAGCTGCACAGAGATTTCTTAGCAAATTTTTTGTCTTGACAAGAACTAAAATAGCGAATTCTCACAAATAAGCAATCTCAAGGATCAAAGAAAGAAAGACATCCAAGCACTTAACCATGTAAACAACAAACTTGACACATAATGAGAATTGAGAGCTTGTGTCCCTTCTACTAAATTCTTTTTATTTTCAAAATTCAAATGAATTAATAAATCCTTCTACAGAGAGTCCAAAACAGCATATGGAATTTCATTTCATAACAGTAAGGTCAAGTATGAATACTATCCTGGCTCTCCTTTGGTTAAGAACATCATTCCTAGATTAATATAATATTAGCATCTTAACAATAGTAGTTTATTCACCTCAATTTGCCTCTGAATGCCTTCCATTCAGTGCAAGCAAATGAAGTATACTGTTGAACCAAGAAATATACTTGGAAACATGTGATATGCATAGCATAAGTGGCATTTTCTCCAACATGCTCTGAGCTGAAAAGTACATGCTTCTATTCATTTTCATAGATTATATGATCACACAATTCATCATAATTTGTTTTCTCTCGACATTGACACATAGTGCTTTATAGTGATGAACCAAGGCATACATTTGAACAAACATGCGCTTTATGAACCAGTGTGAGGCCTGGTAAGCTACTTATTTCGAAGATCGATCCACTTCCTTAAAATATTTGTAATGTTCATAAACGGTGCAAAGATATCAAAATCTAAACCAGGCCCTAAAATTATATGAACAGTGAAAATGCATTTTACATTTACAAAAAGTCAACAAGGGGAAACCCAAATCTATTTAAGGAAGAAAAAAAAATCTAACGAAACAGCTGACAAAATCACAGGCAAACTTTAGGTCAATTTATCAAACCCCAAACTATGAAATCAAATTAGGTCAAAACAATATGAAGACACCCATCGAATGCACTATAAATATGAAGGTTTCCTTTTTTAAAAAAAATAAATCGACATTTACAAAACACAACATATGCTAAAATCATATGTAACATACAGATATCCAAAATTGCTAGCCAAATCAAATGGTTTTGAGCAATCCAAACCAAAGACATATAGTAAAAATAACAATTTAAGGAAATTGTGTCAATATAACAGCCACAAGTAAAGAAAGTCAATGGAAACTAATGAATCCAACCGAAACGTAAATGGCATAAATTAAGAAGTCTCGAAAACAAGGCGAAGTTTTCATCTTTGTTGATTTCGACGCAAAAGTGATTTCTTTCCTTTTAAATGAAAAATGGAAATTTTGTGGCGATTTGAAGTATTTTGCCTCCTTGGGATTTTTAAAAATAGAAAATCACCCCGCAGAAGAACAACATACAAACACAAAAATATATCAAAAATGGATCAAGTAAGGAAACATACCTCGTCCGCCATGATTGATCGAATCAAAGTGAGGAGGGAAGGCTTTCTCTGTTGTTCGATCCGCGGCGAAGTAGTTTTTGTTCCGTAGGAAACCTCAAAAAGTTGATTTTTAATTTTTAAAGATAAAAATAGAGGTAAATTGAAAGTAAACAATTAGTCTTTTTTGAAAAATATTTTATTATTCTATCAAAACATGTAAAATAGTGATCCAATACATATTATGGGAGTTCGTAACATATTTATTTATTGATATTTGTTTCGGTGAACCATTAAGTTATTATATTTAAGTTATATTTCATGTTAATAATATAAATTAATTACAAGATGATAAAATAAAAACTAAAAATTATATTTTATAATATAAATTAAAATAATTCAGAGATTATATTTTATGTTCCTTTCAAGATTGTTAATTTTTGAAAAACAAGGAGGATATGTATTTTATAATATGAGGGGAGGAGAATAACGGAGATTATATTATTTTTTTAAAATTATATACTTTATTTTAATAAATATATAAAAATTTAAATTTTTAATTTTTTAATAAATTTAATTATATTCAAACTCAAACTAATCATAATAATATATTATATATTTTATTATATTTTTATTCTATTAAAATATCATTAATTTATTTTATAAAAATTATTTAAACTATTTATTTAAATTTTATAAATATAAAATCTTATAATTATTTTTATTATTTTAAATTAGTTTGTAATAATTTTTTATAAATATTATTTAATATAAAAATATTATATATTTATTATTATATATTTTTTATTTTTCTCATTTTTACATAAATATTATTTATTAACTTATATATTTTTTCATTATAAAATATTTATTATTAACTTATTTTATTATAATTTTTTCTTTATAATAAAAATAAAAAATTATCAAAAAATAAATATAATATTTAAAATATTATTTAAATTTTCTTTTCTTATTTATAAGTTCTTATTCTCTACCAAAAATCCTAATATATCTCCGCAAAGATTTTAAATAAAAATGAGGAATAAAATTGATAATTTACATGAGAAACGAAAAAAAAAAGATTCTTATCTATAAAATTATGTATCATATTTTACTAAATACATAAAAATTTAATTATATTTAAACTTAAATTAATCATAAATAATATATTTTATATTTTATCTTTAAGTTACATTAAAACATCAATAATTTTTCTTTTATAAAAATTATTTGAACTATTTATTTAAATTATTAAAAAATCTTATAATTATTTTATAATTTAATGTTATTCTTTCAAACTAATTTGAACAAGATTTTATCAATATTTTTTAGAAAAAAATGTCACAAAAATCACTTAAATTAAGTCATTTATATCATTTAAATCTTTAAGTTAAACAATATTCTTTAATCTTTTATCTTTGTACAAAGTGTTAATTAAAGACAAATTATATTATTTTATTTTTTAAAATATAAATATTTTATTAAGTGATTAAACATGGTTAAAATACAAGTTTTTAACTATGATAAAATCATAATTAATATAAAAAACTCTCAAAATATTTATTTTTAAAATTTATTAATTGTAACTATTTTATTTTAATATTTTATTATTTTTTATTAAAATAAAAATATATATTTAAATAATTTTTTATTTCAATTTTATTATTATTTATCTTTCTTAAAATATTTTATATTAAATTTTATTTTTATCATTGTTAAAAACTTAGATTTTAATTGTGTTTTAATTACTTGATAAAAAATATTAATATTTTAAATAAAAATTATTAAAATAATATTATTTATCTTTAATTAATCATTTTATAAAGTTAAGGTATTGAACGATATGATTTATAATTTGAGAGACTAAACGTTACAAATGAATTAATCTAATAAACTTTTATAGAATTTTACTTATTTGTTTAATATAAAATGATTATGTATTTATTGTTATTTATAATTTTTTTTTCATTTTATATAAATATTATTTATTTTTATTTTTATTGACTCAAAATTTTATTCTTTTTATTACAAAATATTTATTATTGACTTAATTCTATTATAATAAAAATAATAAATAATATTTAAATATTACATGGATCTATGTTCCCTATCAGAGGGTCATTGTTCTCCATTAAAATCTCTAATATATCATTGGAAGGATTTTAAGAGGATAGATTATAAATTTTAAAGAGAATAGATTTTTCTACCATCAAAATTTAAGATTTTTACAAAAATATCATTGAACTTTAATTTGTTACTTTTATACCATTGAATTTGTAAAATGTTATAAAATATTATTGACGTTAATTAATTAATGAGACTTAAATACAAATTACACTTACAATAATGATATTTTTATTAAATTTGAAAAGTTTAATAAAGTAACAAAAAAAACTTGATAGTATTTTTATAACATTTATAAAGGTTAATGATATAAAAATAATAAATCAAAATTCGATAATATTTTTACAATAACTTTGAAAATTCGATTGTAAAAACATATATTTAATCAATTTTAAATCATGGGAGGGAACGGCTAGTTGACTACACTACATATTGCTATTCAAATGCATTGAAAGCTAAATAATGATAATCTAATTGATTAAAGTATATGCAGTGTACATAGTTAATCTTCTAAATATATATGAGATCACCGGTTTGAATCTCGACGACCTTTGGCCTTCATATCAGGCTGAGTCTTATCTATATTGCTAGCAGTTGATAAAAACAAAATTTGTGATGTTATCCTTAATATCTGATGCGTTTTCTTTTTTTTCTTTTAAAAAATTTATTGATGGATTGGTTCATATTAGAAACAAATACTATTTTAAAGGTATTTGTACAAACTGGTTATTATAAGCAGGACATCCTAAATGTTTTAAATAATATATACAAATCTTTATAAAAAAATATGCAATTTATTCTCTAAACTCTTACATTTATAAATTTTTTTTTGATAAATTACGTTTATAATATTTTGAAAGATATAAGGTAAATTTTTTTATATTTTATAATTATATTTCTCTCTCTTTCTATATACAAGAATTGAACTAAAAATTCATTAGATACATGAAATACTAGACTTTTTTATAACATCCTTCGTATTGTATAAATATGCTCTAATAATTGTTTTAACTTTTACATCTTCTTATTTTAAACTTTTAAATTTCTTAAAATTAATTTCATCCATTAAATTTTATTTGATAAAGGAATTAATTTGATAACTACCCATCATTTCTAATTAATTTTTTCCATGATAACACTATCAAATTCTTGTGGTAGAAGACGAGTTGGAAACATTTTTTCTTTAATCTAAAAACATTATATTAATTGTTTTTAATAATAATACTAAATTTTAATATGCAAAATAGTTGCCGATTTTCACAAGCTCAACTCAGATATAAAAAAATTTAATTCATTGGGTAAGATTTATTCGTATACTTATAAACGTATGAAAATATCATATATCTTAACTACATTATTCAATACTCTTTACTTATAAAAATCTCAAAAAATTATTTTTATTATATTAATATTGTTGTATATCTTGATGTAAAACTAAGTGTGAAAGCAACTTCACTAATATTAAATAATATTACTATGTAAACTTACGTTGCAATGATAATTAATATATTTATAGTAAATATATTAATAATTAATTATATAAATTAATAAATAATTTAGAAATTGTCACAAGTGATCTATTACTAAAGTTAGTTACAAGTTTGACGGGTTTAGGGTAAGAAAAAATCTCTGAGATAAAACACCATATACTCCTTTGTTAACACCTGTAATTTAGATCTCTCTTTCATCTGATCCAAATTTCCTTAAATATTGCAAACCAAAAATTAAAAGGAAATCCGTGTAAGCAAAGTAATTGTGAGCACTATATATATAACTTTATTTGACTTAGTAGTCACGTACTGAGAAAAAAAGGGAACTTCAATCTACTACTTGATCACCAATATGCCAGAAAATCCTTCTACAGCTGAAACAGATCAAAACAAAACTACTCAAGAGAATCAAACATCATATGATCATAAAGCTATTGAAAACTCCAATGTTGTAGTTCGTGAGACAACTGAGACTGAAATTGTTGAAATTAAAGAAGAAGATCCAAAAACAAATAACATGCCAGAAGACAAACCAATATTTTCTGGAAAAATGTTATCAGGAATATTCAAAACACTCACTTTTATTCTCTCTCTTCCAGTACTTGCCTCATTTGTATGGTTATTATATATGGGAGATTATGATTGTGAAAAAATATTAAGATTGCCCAAATTGCAATTTGGGATTGGGATGGGATTGATTTTTGTATTTGCAGTTAGCATTTTTTCTGTTTGTATAAGGTCTAAGTTTCCAATGCCAGCTTTTCTTGTAGTTTTGGTGCCTCTGCTTGTGAAGCTGACTATGGGTCTTGCTTTGTTGGGTGCTTACAAAATGGAGAGTAGATCGATACCAGCTTCACCAGTTTGGCTTAAGTTTAAGATTTATGATAATTACAACTGGAACAATATCAAGACATGTATCTTTGACACAAGAACATGTGATGATTTGAGATCACAATCCCTCAAGTCATATGACTTTAGCCTCAAAAAGCTTTCATACATTGAGGTAATTAATGTACCTTTTAATCTATTTTTCTTCTTATTATAATTAATGTCACTTTAAGAGTTGAAACATTATTTGACTGAAATTTCTGGGTTTGAGTTCCAAAATCGCTCATTTTGATAATGTTATGTAAGATTGTGCATGTTAGTAATGTACACGTTTTACATTATCAAAATTAGTGATTTCGTGACTCTCTTTTTTAAATACCAAATATCTAGAAACCCATCAATTTAAACATGAAATGTATATTTCTAACCATTAATCATTTTTTGTTGAATTCGTTGGTGTGATGCTGCATATTGACGAATTCAATTTTTTGGTTAAATTGATTCATCCCTAACCTTACCCAAACCTTTATTTTCAATCCCTCATTTAAAAGAAACTAGTTAAAATCATGTATTTTGCACATAATTTGTTAACTTTATAATTTTTTTAAAATTATTTTACAATATATTTACAATTTATTTTATATAATAAAAAATAAATAAAAAATAAAAAATTAACTACAAGTATTTTAATTAGATCCATTAATGTAAAAACTTATTAACTAAATCTTAAGTATATATTGAAAATGGATATGATAAGCATTAATTTCTTGAGTTTTGAAATTGTTTTGAGTGCTAATACATTTTTTTCTAATAAGTATCAATAAAATAAAATATATATAAGGATAAGATATCTATTATAACAGTAATTTCAGTTTTTAAAAAAAGTTTTTTAACTTAAATGTTTTTTTTTAATTTGAAATAAAAGATAAAGGATAATATATGTTATTATTTAGAAATATAAAGATATTTTTATCCAAAAATTATTACTGTGATTTATACTTTTATATATGGTGTGTGTATATATATATATATATATATATAGAGAGAGAGAGAGAGAGAATTTAACCTTTCATTATTGGACATGTTTTTTCAAGTATGGATGCTGCAAACCACCAACAAATTGCGGATTGGAGTATGTAAATGTGACTTGTTGGGAGAAGAAAGATTTGAGTATGGACAATTCCACGTATGTATATGATAGAGATTGTGACTTGTGGAACAATGATAGGACTACGTTATGTTACAACTGCAACACTTGCAAAGAAGGCTACTTCAAGACATTGAAAAGCAAATGGTGGAAATTAGGAATGTTCCTTGCAGTCATGGCTTCGTTACTCATTGTTTCTCATCTCTTGCTATTTCTTGCTACAATGTGGGAGCGTTATGGAATATGACAACGCTCTTAACTCTCTCTCTCTTTTTCTTTCTTTTTTCCCCTTTGCTTATTTGCATTTTTATTCCTTTTATGTTTGCAGGTTTTTTAATTTAATAAAGTTAGATTTTGTTGCTAGCTAGCACTTACCAGACTAGATTATGATGCATAATTCTTTTAATAACAACAAGAATAGAAAATAAGAGGCATTTTGTTAGAATTAAATATTTATAATTGTTTGTAAGGAAAGGAGCTCAGGTTTACCATTCATTTTTATAAAAGATAAAAAAGAGACTAAGAAAACTAATATTAATAAAAGTAGAGAACAATTTCTCCTTTCACACCACCACTTAAATCACCCAATATAACGTTTCATGTATAATATATTCAAATCCATCTAATTAATGATAAGTGTCTATACACATCACTAATACAGTGACTACAGGCAGTGGCCTAAGTTTTACAGATATGTGAATAGATGCTATGTTTTTCCATAGTTTAAATCTATTCTCTTTTCAAACATACTTAGTTAACGAAAAAAAAAAGGAATCTTAACATCAAATCACTAGATAAACCACAATTTAAGCAAGAAAAAACTAACATGAAAGACAAAAACCTAAGGGGAGTGAATCACGTACTTGAAAACTAAATAAAAGAACTTGGAATGAGTTTTAGTACCACAAGTTTCAAACTTCAGGGTAAGTCATAAGTGTGTGACTTAATTAATGTGTTCCATAATAAGCCGAGAAGTGCATGTGGAATTTCAGTCTTTACAAACACAATGAAGAGTCTGCTTTCTCAAATACAATTCTGCACGTATAAAAACTTCAATGGCACTATGTACAACGCAACCAGGTGGTTTTAAAAGAAGCACCAGGACAAAAATTTGCCGAAGAATACCTTCCATGTAAGACCAGTCTAAGAATGAAAAACAAAGCTGACGACCAAGCTTTTCAAGATAAATCCCAAGCCACACTTTGGATGGAAATTGTATGTTTCGTAATTTTCTGACTATGCCAACACAACTGCACTTTCTGGTACGACGTTCCAGCTAATCAAATGAGAGCCAAATTGTAGTAGTTATAGAGAAAAGAAGATCAACTGAAAAATTAATCGAATTCGACATGTGAAAAACCATCTTTGGTACTTCATATTGTTTCAAACTAACAAAAAAATGCTAGTTTCCCTCATCCAGACAACTGCTGGATATTGACGACTAACCATGGCAACTAGGAAATGCTTGCAGGCTTGCCGCTTTGAAGAAAAATTCTCTTGTCAACCTCTTTAGACTTCCATGAATGAGATTCAAAAGATGAATCCTAGTCCCAAACACACTGATTCCTCCAGTTTTAAGCCAAACGATGCAGCAATATCAGAAATGATACTGTTTGCATTGTTCCAACAGGGACCTTTCACAGTATTTAAAGGGATCATTTCATTTGATTTTGTGTTTCCCTGCAGAGTTCTCATTCAGCAACTTGCCAAGATACGAGTGTACTTATAAACCTACATGCGAGGACTTACAAAGTAGATTAAATGAGAATCACATAAATTTTTACCAACAATGCTGAATGAAAGAAGGCATTTTTCTCTGGAAGAGGCAGATTAACACTAGCTCAATTAGTCTCTCTCTGGAAATAAACTACTTCTAATTAATCATGTCCATCTTGCCTACTATAGTTTTCAAAAGTTCTGGTAGCATAACAAAAAGAATTGAGAAACTTCTTATGGGAAGGGGAAGTAGGGCTGGGATCAGTAATACAATTTAGAGAAATGTGTTTGTTCTTTACAGGATATTGCATTGGAGGTTTCATTTGAACTTTTGAAGCAAGGCTCTCTATGGCATCCAGAAATATAAAATAGATCGTCCCATCTCATCTCATGTCTCATTTAGTGTCTCTAACGAGCTCATAATACAATACTGTCTCATTTCATTTAGATACCATCTCATCTAATCATCTCATTTAGATTATAACCCTAATGAAACTAATTAAACATATATTGTATCATTTTTCTTGTTAAACTTATATTATAAATAATCATGTATCATATTTTTTATTATTTTTGTATTCTTACTTGTCTCATTTAGACCTATTAGAGACAAACAAGATATCTCAATTAGTACCGTCTCATTAATATCTTATCTCATTAAAAATTAAATGAGACAAGATGGGATGAGTTTTGAAATTAATGAATTGTACTATGAATCTCATTAATATTTCATCACAACTTATACCTCTAATGGCATCCAGTAGTTACAACTTATACCTCTAATGGCATCCGGTAGTTACAACTTAGAAGAATGGGTTGCATGAAAATGAAAAGAATCACGAGGGGACTTTTTGCCTTCATCGAGGAGTTTGTAGAGGAGGATTATCAAAGGCTTACGGATACAAACTACCAGATGGAGAAAGGTAAAACTTTGGCAGGAAGCACATTTAATTTTATTTCTTTATCTGGTGGATATCTCAACTTGTAGAGTCCTTCTGTATCTTAATAATGCCATAGTACATGTTATGAAAATTGAAGCATCTATAAGTCTTAAGGAACTTGAATTACTGGAAAATTGAGGAACTTATGGCTTTTCCATCAACAATATATGTAACAATTCATCTAGAAGGGATTGTGGAGTGCAGACTATATTCTAGAGTCCTCTAGTGAGTTTTCATATAAACACTCCTTTTGAGTTTCTAGCAGAAGATCCTTCCATTAAATATTGTATGTTTTAGAGTACCTGATTGTGCTTGGCAGAATAAAAATACATGTCATCAGGTTCAGTCGAAACATCCTATATCCCCTATATGTCCCCTTCATTGGTGGGTTATGTTAGAGTGATTAGATGAGGGAAATTTGTCACTAAAATGTCTGAATGTCTATTGATAGTAAATTAGGCAGTTAAAAAAATTAAATCTACACTCTGCAGCACTGATTACTTGCAGATTAATACTGCTAGTATTACAAAGGAATGGCTTCTGTAAGTTTGTAAAGAAACCAAAATACCAAGGGCAGATAGTGTTTTAGCTCAAGTATGGTTCTTTAGGGTGACGATATTGCAACCACCACAACTATTATTACCACAATAATCTTTATTAATGACACTTTTATTCAATAATAATGCCTTCAAAGTGTAATTAAATGTAAGGGTATAATAAATAATTCATACACTTTTGCGGTGGCATTAACAAAAGTTGTTGTGGTAATATCATTAACCGCTCTCTATATGGAAAAAACATCCGGATATTTGAAAAGCTGGAGTGAATGAATTCAAATTGGAAGAAGATATTATTTTTTGCTTCTTCATGGAATCAGTCTTTTAAGAATTTGATTGTAGACTACTGTTATAAATTTTCAAGGAGTTTCATTTTGAGGATTTTGGTCTAGAGGTAGGGTTTCTATGGTTTTGGCCAAAAGGAGCTTTTAATGTTGAGGCACAATACTTTTTTTTATATTGTGTTGACAGCTTTGTATTGTTCAACTTCATTACAATTATTCTTTTATTTTTGTATCAAAAAATCAAAGTAACTGATATAGTGCTGAATTGAATGACTTTAAGGCTTCAACATGATTTTCAAATTTCATGGTAAAATGTCCAAAGGATAGAAAAGATGTAATCTACTGCTAGATTATAAAATAAATCCATCCTTACATTATGAAATCAGAATGGCTGCTTCATCTTCATGCAATAGGAGGATCATGAGCTTCCCCCCTGAGCTGCATCGCCAGCTGCATTTTCTGCAGCCACACCATTCCCACTTTCATATGCAGCCACACCATTCCCACTTTCATATGCAGCCACACTATTCCCACTTTCATATGCAACCACTCCCTCCCCAGCTGACCCAACACCCTTTTGGGCATGAATCCTCCCATAACCATCAATGTAGGGAACTCTCCCTTGCATGGGGGGCGGGTACAAAGAATCAGGATTTGAATAACCAGCCACATATGAATTTGGTGCTATAAGATGTAATAATACTATTAAAAGAAAACCACTTAAAAGAGAAAGGACAAAAATAAAAATAAAAATAAAAAAGGAATTATTAAATAATAATCACACTTGACCAAAAACAATTACCATGTGCTCTCTTCTCTGCATTTATGACCTCTAGTCGCAACCTTTCAATTTCTCTTGCCATTGGAAAAAGCTTCTTCTCCATTACTTGCATTTGCTCTACTTGCTCTATGTTTGAACCTTTTTCATAGTCAAATGTAGCGCTGTATAAAATAAACAATAGAATCAAAATTAGCATGCCTACCAAAATATCTCAAAAAGCTATATAGTATGCTTCCGAACAAAAAATGAACTACAAAAGATAAGTGTCCCAACCGAACACCAAAATGGTGAAGCTCCTCAGCCATAGTCAAAAGATCCCAGGTGCAAGTAGGTTCATATTATTAGATCAAGTCAACTGTTAATTAAAAACACATGTTATAAAATTTGGTCATATAATGAGTTGAAAACATTGCACACCATTCAATCAGACATACTGGCTCAAGGTTTTTCAGGTCAAAATAAGTCATGTATATGACACAGCTGATTTTTTTTTTTTTTGACGACCTATGTAAGTTGGTGGAAATGGAATTTCCTCTTAACTCATGATATTACAGAAGATCCAAACTTCCATAGTATCTGCAGTCTTGGTGCTTCACTCACAAGGGTAATAGTTTGTCGATCAAGAGAGAACTATAATAACATACTAGTACATGCAATGTAAATCTAACACAAACTTCTATCTAAATTATTTGAGCTAAATAATTTAAAGCTTACATATATTACTGGTTCATCATTATATCATGTAAGAGTCGGATACAAAACACACCAACAGTGCACTTTATTCATAACTCTTCCACAAAGGACAAGATACAAATTAAAATTAAGATCAAGTATGTAGAGAAACGGTCAACCATATCAAGGTGCCATGTTTTACATGAAGAAGCTAGGAAATAGTCATGGCTGAAAATTAATGGCTCAACCTCACTCACCGTAAAGTCTGGTGTTCTTTCCTCAAACTGTCAAGTTCCGCAAGCATATCAGGTAGGTTCTTAGCATAAACACGGGCTTTCTGCAATTCCTGTGTGCCTTTCTGAATATGGAGAATCAACTCTTTCCGTTCTGTTACCAAGCTTTGTGCCTCCTTGTAGGCCTGCTGGAACTCCTCCTTCACACCCTCTCTAGCTCTAATGTCAGCTTCCATTTTTGCAATCTTATCAAACAAAACCCGGATCTGAATGTCACTTTCAGTCTGAATGCTTCTCATGTGTGCTTTTAGCCTTTGTACTTCTTGCTCAGCAGCTATAAGCTCCTCCCTCAAAATCATATGACTAGTTGCCAACCTATTATTATCCCCAGCAAGTCGTTCAATCTCAGCTGTTTGAACAGCAATTTTATTTTCCAGCAATTCAGGAGTAGGTCTTGGCTCTAAGGGATGTTGACTAGCAGCAACAACAACCAATCCAGGATATTGACCATGTAAAACCAACCCTGAGGTGTGAGCAGGATGTCTATCTAAAGAGGTCGGATTTTTCCTTCTTCGAGCCATTTTCTACAATGCCCTGAGAATAGGATCAATATATGCAGTAAGAGAAAGACCCCAAATTTTAGCTGCCAAAAAAATAGACCCCAAATGTGACATAGCTACTCATTAACAAGGCAGGAAACCAAAGATCCAGAAACAAGATGATGACGATATATGGATCATAATAACCATTTTCTATCCTCCAAAGAGGAAACAAACTAAACTTAAGAGTATAATTGTCAGTCTGTATTTGCACTTATACAAGACAGCACATTCTTCTCCTAATACACACTATTATGATATCTGAAAATATAAGATGTATCACACTTGTGCTATTCTCATTACTGAAAACGCAAAACTTAAAACATACAATTTTTAGATCAAACAATATATGGAGTAGTTTGAACATATGAGATGAAAGGGGAGAGTGAGTACGTGAGCCACTAAAGCTAACAATTCAACTAAAGTGATTTTCCAAAATAATTAATTTTATTCCAATGCTCCACCTGCTACTTCTTTACAGTTTACATGCAACCAAATTAAACTTAAAATCCCAGCATACACAGATGAGATTCGAAATTGGGTCCAAAGTGGTGGGATGGGGAATCATACCACCTGAATCACAAGCTCATCCCTACTCCCTGGTCAACTTATCTTAATTAGGCAGTAACATATAACTGAGCTGAGCACCAAAACACAAGCAAATGAACATGAAAATATCAATCATCAATTACAAGTTATATCACGTTGTTCAAACCTTATTTAGAATATATTTTTTCCACAAACTTAAACAAAAATTACTCAAAATGTGAAAGCAGGGTGCTTTATAAATTAAACCACGGACTACAAAAATCAGAATTGGACAACTCGACCGCTCTTTGACACCCAAATGCCATTAATCTCGCCCGATGAAACAAATACTATTTAATATAATGGGGAAAAAAACACCGATGCCAAATTGCTCATAAATCGTACAAATTCAGAATGATAGAGATCATTCGAGAAAATAGTAAAATATCTTCTTTTTTTCTACCCAAAAACAGCCAAAAGCAAAATCAACAAGTATGATTTATGATCGCCCTTTTTTTGGAGAAGGCGGAGTAAGGAGAGAATTAAGAAACTTACACAATATTTTGGCGGCCAAATTTATAAAACTATTTGGGATTTTTCTGAATCTCTTATGGCTTTCGCCTTAGCAAAGTCCTTTGGGAATTTTTGTTCTAAACAATAGTGATACAGAGAAGGGTACGTATTTTCTTTCTTTTAATCATTTCCCCAAAAAAATATTAATAATACATATTAAGTTCTATATTTGCATATTTTTACAAATATTCTCGGGGGTATCTACTTTTATTGTTTTTTAACCCTTATTTTATAGTTAATATGTTTAGATTATTTCTATTTATGCTATTAATATTGGTTAATTTTAACTCTAATATTACTAAAATATTTTAATTTATGAATATTATTATTAAAATTAATCAAAATGTAAATTTAATAGTTAAAAATAAAGATAAAAATATATTAAAAGTGAAAACATGTGTACCAATTTAAAAATTTTATACTTTCAAAAAATATTAAATATGAAAGTTAAAATTAATTATTAATTTATGGTATTTTTATAATATATTTTTAATTAAATAGTATTTTTAATTTTAAGTTAAATTTTTAATTTTTTTATTTAAATATTAAAGAATCAATAATATTAAATTGATAAAATAAATTTCAAGCATAATTAAAATTATTAAATTCACAAAAAATAAAAATAAAACTTTTCTTTAATAAATAAATAAATAAATAAGATTAAAAACAAATATACACACAAACTTATCGATTGGGAAAAGAAAAATAAAATACATACAATAAATTATTTTTTATATAATTTATCTAAAATCACATGCATTAAAATAAATATTTTTATTTTTTAATTATCTATAAATAATTAGGGTCTAAATTTTAGTAAATTAAATTATATAACCTAAGATATAATTATAAAAAATAAATATATTTTTAATTTTATTATTTATACTCAAAATCAATAATTAAATTAATAAATTAAATTATTTTATAGAATATTACTAATTGAGATTAAATAACAAAGCAATGTATATGAAATAATTTACTTAGATTAAATTATAATAAATTTATTTTTAAAAAATGATTAGATTAATATAAAACACATTCTATTTATTGAATACGTAAATAATTTGTTTAAAAAGTTTTTTTATGTGAATCTAATTAATTAATTAATTTTTTAATGAATAAATGAAAAAAAAAATTAACACAACGTTGTAAGAAAGTTAAAAAAGTATTTTTATATGAAATTAATTAATTAATTTTTTAATAAATGAATGAAAATTTTTGAATAATGAAAAATATATAAATATTTTAAAATTTAAAGGTTAAGAGAGATGAAGAGATATAAGTAAAAAAAAATCAAAAATATTGAATTATTTTTAGGATTCTTTTTATTTTTAAAATTTATTTTAATAATTTAAAAAATAATAATAAAATATGATAGAGATAATGGATGAAAAATTAATAATGTTATTTATATGGATTTTTTTGTGACAATAGTATAATCTTGATATCATTAATGATAAATTTTCAAATGTTAATAGCATTATATGAACAAAAGATGAACCTCTCTTATTTTTTCTTAATTTTTCCACAAAAGAAAATAGTTGCCAAGACTTTTATGTGTTTTTTAATGTTATTGTTTTGTGAGAAAATACTAATAATGTATTCTTTTTATATATTCTCGGGTAGACATTATCGATTTGGTAAATTAATAATTTATTTTAAAAGTCGAGCTTATATTGGTTGTTTTGAAAAAAATCTAACAGATTTATAAATTCTCAAAAATTAACCTTCAAAATGACCTATAATGTCGGTTTGATGTCAATTGATTTAACAATTTTGGATCAATAATTTTTTTAAAAAAATTATATAAAAACATAACTTAAAACAAGAAAAAAATTATTAGCATGATGTATCTTCATTTGAAGGATTATAAATGTTAGTTATTTTTTAAGATAAAATATTTTTATGTAAATTTATTTTTAAATTTACTATTAAGTTTATCGAGTAAAGTCGAAGAAATAATAAAATTTCAAATAGTCGTATCTTAGGTATATATTTTATAAGTATAACACATATGATTGCACTCATGTATTTAATAACATATATTTATAAATATGAAATTATTTTTGTTACTAAAATATTTATACTGAAATATAGAATAAGATATATGCTAAAATATTAAATAAGATATGCTTTAAATTAGAGCTTAAATCTTAACCTAAAAAGATAGTATAAAATATACTTTAAAAGAACTTTTTTTAAAATAAGAGTTTTCATGATTAACGAGTACATTCTAAAAAAACTCTTATTTAAATAGGAGTCTTCATTTTTAATAAGTTTGTTTTAAAAGAACTATTCTTTAAATACGAATATTCTTAATTAATGAGTATTACTAATACTATTTGTAATAGAAAATATATTTATCAATTACATAAGAGTCTTTTTAATTAATGAGTATTACTAATCTTATTTGTAATGAAAAATATAATTATCAATTACATACGAGTCTTCTTAATTAATGAGTACTACTAATCATATTTGTAATAGAAAAAATATTTATTAATCACATAAGATTAAGGGTTTTACTTTTTTCTATAAATAAAACGCATTACTAATTGTTTCAATCAAACACACAAGAGTATTATTCTCTTATTTTTAATTTCTCTCTCTTGTTTTACAAATATAAGATTATAATTCTTTAGGTTTCTTTATTTAGTTAATTTATCAAATATTTGTGGTTATGTTTGATTGATTAATAAACCTAATTAGTTTATGATATTTTGATCATATGTTCTTGAAGCTTCTTTTTTATTTTTGTTCTTAAATTACTAGATCAAATAATTGTGTTTGTCATATCATAATTATTTGATATAATTATTAATCTTTAAAGAAACAAATTTTATTGAATTTATGTTTGATCTTTTCACTCTAAGATTTACTAGTTCATTTGATTTAAGTGACATATATTTTGAATCATCTAGTTATGATTATTCATTATTAATTCGTTCTAGAACACACACGAACAATTGTGTTTTTGTACTAACTATTTTACAGTTAATTTGGGAACATATATGATTGGCGGGAAACTTATTGAAACATTGGTTTGAAAATCGCTCACGCTAATATTAGAAACTGTGAAAACAGAGTAGAGACTCGTAAGTAAGGTACATTGGGGCACTATCCTAGGGAGCGTAGCATAAGACCAAATTTTGTACTTGAATATTTGTTTTTTATAGTAGAAAGTTAGGTGGTCCGGTGGACCGATGGTTTTACTCTTATATCATGGTTGTGACCTAGGTTGTTTCCACCTAAAAATATGTATATAAATTATTTTATTTTTGCATTTTATTCTTGCACGTGATTGTATGTCTGGTCACTTTGTTTAGGTTATTAAATTATAAATTGATAAAAAATTAAAAATAATATATTCATTACTTTTAGGATAATTAGGTCCATATTTTATAAATTTTTAATCATCAATTAATTAGGAAAATAAAGTATAAAATAAATTGACTAATAAAGAACAAGAAAAGAGAGAAAACTCAATAAAAATCCTTTCATGCTCAAAAATGATTTCAACACCAATGACTCTTTTATCTATTTTCTCTCTCTAAGATCTCCATTATACACTAGTTTCTTTCTCTATTTAGCCTCCAATACCACAATAATGGAATTTGAAATTGATAAATAACCTAAGAGAATGCAAGAACATGTCTAAACCATTGATCAAGTAGAAATAAAATCATGATTCTTTAAGGGAAAAAAGAATTTCGATTCCTTCTATTTTAAGAATCGATTACATTCCATTTAAATTTTTTAACTAAATCAAACATAAAATTAAAAGAAATTAATTCTGATTTCATTTCATTACAATCAACAAAACATAACATAAAAGCTTTGATATCAAATTTGATGTAAAAAGAAGCAAAACAGTTTCCAAATTCAAGTGAACAAGGAAAGAACAAGAAGAGAGTTCGTCGATCCAATTCAATGCGGAAAGAAAATTTACTTTCGGGAAATTTTTACAGAATATCAATTCACAACTCAATAGCTCGAATTATGTTAGTGGAAACGCAAAATCATATACTCCTAAGTTCACGTTTTAACTAACGTCTCTACAAGCCTAATCGTGCATAGAGATAAAATTAAATAAAAGAAATAACAACCATTAACAAGGTTAAACGATAATCGAAATTAAAAGTCTTTAGTCTTTAGTCTTTAGTCTTTAGTCTTTAGTTGCTTGAGATATTGCTCCAAGCACTTTGACGATACTAGGGATTGGTAATTGTATGGATATAATTTTTTGTACTGCTTTTTATGACAATATCGATGTTGTTGGGAGAGATAAGGCGTCCAACACATTTTAAGTATTTAAAAAATTTCACCAAACACTAATTTTTAAAAAAATAGAAAAATAGAAAAATACTAAAACGAAAAAGAAAAAATGGGCAGAGGAATCCGTGCCTTACTCTGTGAATCCACTTCCTTCGTCTTCCTAATACCCTCTCTATCGTCAATTTCTTCTTCTCAGCTTAGCTTCTTCAAAACCGTCAGAGCTCCTAAACTTCGTCGTATGGCCACGGAAGCGTCTTCCTCACCTTCATCCCTCACCAGCGGTGACGGTGTCAACCCTCCCGCGCCTTCTCCTTCGGCATCTTCGGCGATTGATTTTCTCACTCTCTGTCACCGTCTTAAGGTAATTTTTTTCCCTTGCAAATGGATTTCTTGTTAGCATATGGAGAAAATGTTGAAAAGTGAGAAAGAAAATTGCGAATTTTCATTTTGTTTTCTAATGCTTGGTGTTTATGTGTATTTTTTTTTTTGGATGATTGGATTTAGACGACGAAAAGAACTGGATGGGTGCGGAGAGATGTTAAGGATTGTGAATCGATAGCTGATCATATGTACCGAATGGGGTTGATGGCTCTCATTACTTCGGATATTCCTGGTGTTAATAGGGACAAGTTAGGATTTATCTTTATTTCGTTTCGAATCTATCACTTTAAATTTTGTATATATATATATATATTTTATGTCACTTTTGTTTTTTAATGTAATGTTTGGTTGTCATTGAAATGCATTTGTTGGTGGTTGCTGATAGATTCTTTTTTGAATTCTCAGGTGTGTTAAAATGGCAATTGTTCATGATATTGCAGAAGGTGAGCACTTTGCTTTATTTTTATATTTTTTACTGGTCCTTTGAGCGAAGAGAGATGAGGCCAACATACTTTTGAGACGTCATTTGATATATATCTTCTAATAAATATATTTTCGGTTCATACATAGTTTTGACATTTACCTATCAATAAATGCCATTTAAGTTTCTACCTAGAAGTAATTTTGCATTTCACACTGGAATAATGGAATGGGTGGGAATGCTTTATAGCTCCCGTGGGTTGGTTTTTATTCCTTATCATGCCAACCCTTAAAGCAAGAGGAATCATTTTGAGCCGAGTAATGCTGTATGATTTATTCGACTGTGGTACCTCAGCTATGATTCTTTCTTTCTTTTTTATTCTTATGATTCCTATGAAGAGTTTCAATATATTCCTGAGTTTGTCTGCTCACATTCACTTAGGTCATTTAATTATCTTAATATTTTTAAGAGAAAAATGTCATAGAATTTCCTTAGATTAAGTTATTTGTACTGTTCAGTCCCTTAAATTAGAAACAGTATCATTTAATCCCTTAGTCAATTAAAGACAAATTATATTATTTTAATGATTTTTCTACTGAAGTATTATTATTTTTCTATCAATTTAACACGATTAAAGCACGAATATTTGACAATGGTAAAGTCATAATTAATATGAAAAATTGACAAAGTATTCATTTTTAATATTTGTTAAAATTGTCACCATTATATTTTAATGTTTTATTAATTTTTATTTTTTATTAAAAATTAGAATATATATTTAATTAACTGAATTTTATTATCATTAATTTTTTCTTAAACAAAAATTTATTTGTATCCTTATTAAATAATCGCATTTTAATAACTTGACAAAAAATAATAATATTTTCATAGAAAAATCATTAAAATAATATAATTTGTCTTTAATTATTTCTTTTTACAAAGCTAAGGAACTAAATAACACTGTTTCTAATCTAAGTGACTAAACGGCACAAATGACCTAATCTAAGAAACTTCGTTAACACTTCACCCTATTTTTAAATAGCTATTGTTGGAGACATTACACCTTCCGATGGGATACCAAAAGCCGAGAAGAGTAGACGAGAAAGAGAAGCATTAGATCGCATGTGCAAATTACTCGGTGGAGGGTCTAGAGGTACTGCATCTGTTCATGATTTTTTTCTTACTTGCCAACATTATGCCTCTGCCAGAAATTGGTTAATTGTTTCTTCTTTTCTGGTTCTTTTGTTTACATTGCAATATTCAGCTAAAGAAATAGGCGAACTGTGGATGGAGTATGAGGAAAATTCTTCACCAGAAGCTAAAGTTGTTAAAGACATGGATAAAGTACGCAGAAATTTAATTCCCGTTGATTAATAATTCTCTATTTATACTTTTTGATGCCATGCATAAGTCATGTCTCATCATTGCAATTCAATGACACTTCTTAGAAGTACTGACATTTATTTGATGTAATCATGCAATGCATAGCACTATGGTCATGTTTGGTTGAGCTGATTCAAGATGGGAATGGAAAGATTTTCCCTGATTCTTATGTTTGGTTGGACCTCAATTTAGTAGGAATGGAAAGGTGTTTGTTGAACTAACCAGAAAAACCATTCCACCATGGCACTACCCATTAAGAAAGCGTTTTCCGCTTAATCATTATATGTGACATTCAATTCTCCCTTATATACCCGAACGAATATCACATTAACAACTTTTCTCTCAACTTTTTATATAATATTTTAATTATTCTAAATTGAAATGTTATCTCAATTAATAATTATATATATTTGGGCTAAAGCACTTTTAATTAAAGTTTATCAAATAATATTATTAATAATAAATATCATGTTCTATTATTATTATTATTAAATAATATCAAATATGTAATTTTCATTTTAATATATTATTTGTAAAAGTTAATATATTTCATTTCATTCCATTCCGGTTTAAGGTTAAGTTATACACGTAATAACTTCCCCATTCTATTTAATTCCATTGACATTCCCTTTCACGTTAATTTCACATTTTATGGACCAAACATGACCTAAGTCTTATCTCGTAGATAGTAATAAAAATGTTGCTGCATGGCATTTCTTAGAAGTACTGTATGTAGTATAAATTTTGAAGGGTTGTAGATTACCTGTGTCCCTGATTTGTTCTTGGAGGTGCGAAGTCTAATGGAATGTATGCCAGACAAAAAGAAATTTTCAGGTGTGCTAGATGGAATTTAGAGAACAAACAGCTCCTAATCACTGGCTTGACACTGCTTCTCTGAGAGAAGCAGAGAAAATATTAAATATATATGCACAGGCATAAAGCCCAAACCCAATTTTAGAATAAGCGTGTAATATGTTAGCATACCCCTACAAACTTGTTCATAACTACATGCTACTGGTTATTAGTTTTACACTTTACGAGTTTGTTCATAGTTTGATTATTTAAGGGTTACAACACGATTATCTTGATGATAGAATTTCTTTCTTCTATTCAGGTGGAGATGATACTTCAAGCCTTGGAATATGAAAATGGTGAGTTGTAATATTCCTTAAATGTACATTGAATATATTTACCAACTTCCTGTGAATCATTTCTAGATTTGAGTTCCTTGTTCTTTTTAATATTTTGGGGGCTTAGGATAGAATTGAATTTTGGGGGGGGTCTTTAATCCTTTGGATAGAAGACTTGAATTACTCTGGTCAACTAGTTTTCCATATTCATGCACAAAATGCATAAAGGCCAAAAACTCTAAGATGTCTTTTACATACTCCCTGAAATTTAAATAATGGTGTCGTTTTATTTTTTCAATTACTTGAATGGTGTTGTTTGTACATTGCATGGAGAGCAAAATTTTGTATGCTTTAGTACTGATTACTCTTTTGCTTTCCCCCTCATTCTTTTAACCTCGATTTCTTTTGTCAACTTTTGTCACTTCAATTCGAATGGCTTGATAACCATCGAACTTGTCACTCTGATCTGCCATTTTTCGGCTATTCTTTTGTCAGACTACCATATTGAATTGAGTATGTCAAACTGTAGGGTTTCTTTGTTGACCTATTTACTATCATGTGAACATTAGTGTCCTTTTAGATCTGAAAATAAACATCAGTGCTGAAATTATATTTGATTTTATGCAGAACAAGAGAAAGACTTGGAGGAGTTTTTCCAGTCAACTGCTGGTATACTCCGATTTCAGCTTTCTCTTTTTTATTTTCTGTCCTATGCTCCCACCAAAAAAAAAAAAGATATTTCATTGTTTTAATGCTAAATTGCACATTAGAAGAACTTAAAGTTTGTGTAATTTCACTATTAATTCTTTAAACAATTGTAGATACTTTAACCCAGAAAGTCAGAAATGCAGCTCTAATGTGACTACAGAGTTATAGAATTGAGATCCCAATCATATTGCTTTGTTTCCTCGTTTAGATCCTTTGACTCGATGTGCATTCATTTTATGAAACATTTGGGGATGCATGCTTGCTTATTTATTTGGATGCTTTAAATTGAAAATCTAGCAGAAGCATTCAAATTTCTTAATTCATAATTTTAATGGCATTTCGATGTTATTAACATTGATGTTAATGCTTTAACATCGTGCAGGGAAGTTTCAGACAGAATTAGGCAAAGCCTGGGCCACAGAGATTGCATCAAGAAGAAAAAAACAAGGCTAATTTATAATTTGAGTGTTGTAACTCCATTGTAAACTTGAGACGCAAAAAGAATACTGTTCTTTCATTTTTATAAAGTTTGAGCCATTTCCGACCAACCTAATACTGTGGCGTAGGGTAAGTGTGATTCAATTTTGGTTAGTTTTGATTTAACATGTTAATCGAATTGATATTTATTTTATTAAATTAAAATTTGAAACCGACTTATGAAATATAGGTTAGAAAGCATTAATTTTCTATTAAAGAAAAAATATTTAAAAATGAGTAAATTGTTGAGAATAAAGTGTTATTTAGATTTTTTATTAATTATAATAGTTTTATTTAGAAAATTAACATAAGGAAAAAAAATATAAGTTTTTGTTTCACCTTTTCAAATAATATAAATGCTTAAACTAAAGTTTGTTGATTATAACAATATATGATACAGGTATATACTGTTATAGTATTAGGAAATATGTACGCTCAGTGGCAATCTCTTTGCTATATACAAATTTAGACCTCACTTGCGGTCTTTGGAATTAGGAAAACTTGAAACGTATAATGCTTTTGTATTTCCCCAGTTTTCCTGCAGGCTTGCTGTTATAGCATAATTTAGTGTAAGATGACATGGACCAGTCAGATGATAAAGTAGAAAAGAACACATAATAGAAAAATAAGAAAGACAACCTGGATATGTCAACTATGCTTCATACTGCTTCTACCTTTCTCTTGCAAAAACCACACCTAAACCAGTCCTTATGCTGCATAACAGAGAATAATTGAGAAAAATAAAACTTAGTTTTCTGTGGCATGTGTAATTTTTTATATACACGGAGGAGCTAGAATTCCCGACACTTATTAGTGGGTGGCAAACTGTGTATTTGTTATCATATCCGTTGACCTAAAAAAATGATATTTTGTTGATTGCTTATTTATTTTAATAGATTATAGGCCACGTAAGAAAATAGAAATTGTCACCCCTGTACAAATTATTAATTACTATAAATGAGGCTGTTTAATGGGGGATAAAATTCATTTAAGCAGACTTGTCCTCCAATTTACAATTTTGCTTCCTTGATTTACCCACACATGGAGTAAATTTTATTTGGATCACTTAAAGTTTGAATGACCCGCTTGATACGGGCCAGCTCAGAGTTTAATTAGAACCAGAAAAGCTCGATCCAATCCTACTCTAGTAATTTTAGGTTTGGGTTTGGACTTGGGGCAAAATGTTCTACTTTGAGCTCGGCACAAAATGTAAATTTTATAAAATATACTTAATTTTGATAATTTTATAAAATTATTTTATAATTTATTATTTCATTTAAACTTGCATACCAACTTAAGTAAATTCAAAAGGTCAGTAATATAGCTGTCTGGTGCAAAACACTTCTGTGAAAAATTGCTTTACTTAGAAACATTTTATTTAGTATATCCAAACATGCTCTAAATTTAGGACAAACTGCAATTGAAACTTTTGAAAGCTCTGCGCCTCTGCCCCTGATTTTCTTTTGGTTCATACAATAGTTTAAGGTCTTGGATTGTAGAGGAGAAAATAGAAAAATAAAAACATGAACTTGAACAATGTAATGTTTGCCTTCCCTCACCCAATAACACAAACTGTATCAATACTTCGTCAGGCACCAAAAGAGACGGTGAAAAAAAATCATGCACAAAAAATGCTTCTGCGAGAGAAGTTGCCAAATTCAATGGATGAAACCATAAAAATGCTTCCGTGACATCATTATGCATATGATAAAATGAATTTTGAGCATATACTAAGAGTTCATACATGTAATCACAGTTCACGTATTTACTGTGTAAAATGAATGAAGGCATGAGTTACCTAATTGCAGAAAGTATGGTGAACTACAAAGTTTACTCATTTTTAGCTTTTGAAGAGTTCCACAAAGTTGCAGAACTGTCCATCACTCCTTTTTGAAAAACAATATTCAATGACTCTTGAACGAGCTACATGGAACCTGGAAGAACACGTTAAACGAGATTCAGTGATTAAAAAAAAATCTCACAACTGAAATCACTGACCACATAAAATAAAAAACTCAACCATCAATTTTATCTCATGGTCAATTTATTTTCCGAGTTTGACAGATAGAAAATCGGATTTATAAAAACTGATTGGCATAGTATTTATTATGACATTCTATGATTTATTTAAGACATTTATGAATCTACAAAGAAAGCTAACCCTGCATGATGCTAGGAGAGCCATGTATTACTAAATTGCCATGTAGTGGGGACTGACTTCAAAATTGACATATTGTTAAATAACAAAGAAGATATGTAACTCATTACTATAAAATCAATAGTCAAAATCATATAAACAGAACTCAAAGTACAAAACTATAATAATATGATAAAAGAAAATATTAAAATGAATTTTTTTCCATATGCAGGTTTACCTTCATATGATGTGGCATAATCTTGATATCAAAGGGTACATAAAACCATGCCTCAGGGGGGTAGTGTAAAAAATTCTCAGGTTTACTGGTATATACATCTGCATATTGATGTATGTGGTAGGCAAAAGCAGATTCCTGTCCAGTATCTGTTAAAAAGGTAGCTCCAAAGGATCTATTGAACATCATTTTCATCCTGTGGCGAGCCTTCTTCCTTTCCTCGTTTAGCTCCATCAACAATAACTTGTATGCTTCGTTTTGCTGACTATTAGCAACAGTTGAGTGCAATTTACCTAACAGCTCTTGTATGATATGAAACTTTGCCTGCATAAAGAGAGCAGAAAAATGAAAATAGATATAAATACATACAAGAAAGGCAAAACAAAAATGTTCTTAAGAATTAAAATAATCCCCTTTTAAAGGAAATATACTAAAAAATTGTTTCGATGATATCTCCACAGAGGGAAGACTTTTCATTTCTTAGCATTTACCCCCACAAGATTCATTTTATAAAGATCATATAGAAAGTGGGCAAAAAATAAAACAAGGATGCATGAAAAAATCAAAGTAAAACGACCTAAGTCACTATGGCAAATAGAAATATTTGCCTCAACTAAGATGCGCCATCATTTAATTTAAAATATTAAGTGCCTCTTATAAATTATAATGCAGTGCACGAACTAACCTCGCTGACTCTCTCCCACACACAGGAAAACTATAAAACCAAACACACATCTAATAGGAAAAAGGAGCACTTCATCATTATGTATTAAAAAAAGGGAAAGAGAAATGTTTTAGATCACAAATGACGTGTCAGGCTTTGCTTGGCTCTTACTAATGATTAATAGTATATGTGAGTCCCTGTACGTAAAGAGCCAATAAAATACTACCACAACATTTGAAATTATCACAAATTTGTGATATAGTAGTGCTCTAAAGGAAAAAGGACTAAACACACTAGAGGTCCTGTTAAATCAAGTTTATCCAATTTGCTTCCTGCCAAATTTTCTTATCCAATTGTTTTTGGTTTGATGAAATTAGGTCCGTAAAGGAAATTTCCAACCAAAACTAATGGACAACATCCATTTCGTAGGTCAAACATTGATTAAATTTATAAAACAAACATAAGATATTCTTTTATGCTCTTACATAAGTGCCATAGAACAATAACTAATTATCCATCTACAATGAACAATAAAACTGATCCATTCCCCGATTATATTGTTTCTCCTTTTTTTATGAACTTGTTTCCTTTTTTTCTTTGCTAAACCCTTGTATTGTACTCAAGAATAGAAAAATAATAATACTATTATTGTTTATTTTATGCGGAAAATGCAGTTTCAAATATTCTTTGACGACTATATGTAAAGACAATATGGATTGAGTTTTTTCTTATATATAAAGTTGAATCTACGTTTAACCAAGCAAAATAGATATTGACAGTTAAATCTGAATGGAATACCCTTTGAGGATCTCATTTCATTAAATCTAAAATAGTAGGGAGCAAATTGGATGGGATAAAAATTTAACACGGAGAAAATTGGATAAACTTGATTCAACGGGACTTGTATAATTAAACAAAGAAAAAAATACATAAAAAGGCACGCAAACAAATGTTAAACAACACTAATCCTCTTCCGCCAACGTTGAGAAGGAAATTAAATACAGAATGCCAACAAGGAACATAAATGGAGATGGTAAGAAAGAATTATCAGAGAAAACCTGTTCAAAACGATAAGCATCTCCATTTTGTATATGAATTTCATTCTGCAGTTCATTAAGAAAATGAATTCATATCGTAAATATAAATAATTTAATATTTAAAGATTATTATAAAACATCTACAAGGCCAACTCAATATTAACACAAACCAACAAACAAGATCATAAATAGCACTTCAGACTGCAATGTTCTACAAACATTGTTGTAACAATCTTTGATAATTTTAACACTTCTGTCTAACATTGTTCATCGGATCACAATATATACTAAAACGCATTGTGTAAACAACTCTGTAAAAGGCAACTGGTAGTTCACAGAGTAGAAATCACATAAGAGTAATGAATCACAATGCTAATCACATAGATTAGAAATCCAATTCAACAGACCTTCTGCATATCTAGCTTTATGAATTGGAATCCCATCACCATATTACGATTACTAGTACTTCTTATAGGGTAGACCACCCTAAAGGCAATCTGGTAGTTCCTACTAGAAAAACACAATCCAACCATCTTCTTTTAGCATAGGCACTTCTGATATCAGACACAATATAGCATAAAAATGTTTTCATAATTTGTCATATCAGCTAGACAGACAGCTACTGCAAGATCACCTTGAAACCACCAATAAGCAGCATGTTATTTCTTTTCATTGCCACCTCAGTAATATTCATCCAAGTCTAACCTAAGAAATAATTCATCTTTCGTGACTTTCAGACCCACAAAAAAGAGTTGACAACATTCAGAGTTCCAAAAGCTAACAATTTTTAGGACTGCATCTTTCCCACTTCGTAATTATTTTTAGAACTACAAATGTATAAATTAAAATGTAGAAGATCAAACTAAGCAGATGCATGAAAAATTTGCATACTTCTAGCTCTTGGATGATGGCAGCAGTACGCCAACCAGCTTTTGAAGGCCCTCTCAGATCACTAAATAAGTGATCCCCAAAGTATATCACCTAAAATTTAGAAGTAGAGATTAAGCATAATTTAAATTAAACGCAATATCAATGAGTATTGACTGTAAGAAACGAATGGAGTGAGTAAAATAATTTTAATTCTCAGCTTGTTCAAAATAAAAACCAAGTAGAAAAAAGCCAAGGAATCTTTTATTGTTTATATAAGTAAATCATAACATTCGACATACCTCTGGCCCATTCCATTTGGTAATTTGGAGAAAGGATTTAAGGCAACCATGGTAGTAGACTTTATTTGGAAGAAATGCATCCACTTTTGTGAAGGTTAATGTGTCTTTCTCCGTATCATAACAACTTCATAGAGGTTTCCCAATAAAAAAGAACAGATGCCAGATAAGCATGAAAGAAAACAGTGTGGAAATTGAACCATGTCTAAGAAACCGAAAGAAATGACAAATGAGAAAAGAAACTAGTAAGCACAATAAACACACCGGAAAGGATGTTCTGAAGTATAAAAGTCTGGTTTGTTTGCTTTTGCTATGACTACATCAAAGAGTTCCCTCCACGAGTCTCTGTAATCCACAGAATCCTAAATATCATACAGAAAAAAGCTCAGGATAGCATAATACCAATTGATGCACTCAATGGCTGTGAAAATAGCCATGCAGACCAAATTATAATCATATGACAATAGCATAACTTTTTATCATGCTTGCTTTCTCTGGAGAATTCAAGATGTAATCTTGTTCCTTTTTGCTACTAGGATGAGAGGGTGATACACATGCCTATCTGTAGTGACGGGAACTGAGAGAAAAGATTGAGATCACGATAAAGCTTGAAACTACTAACAAATTGTTTTCTTTGAGAAAAATGCTTCCATGACGAAAAGACCATATCTATAACCAACATTATGTAGGAATGGTATCGCAAAAGTGAACTTCAGAAAAAGTAGATTGCGTTGAGCATTTGAAAGACTAATAAAAGCATTGATATTATAAGATAGAAAAGAATTGAAAAGAAGATACCCAAAAAGACAAAAAAAAGAATGAAAGCAGTTAAATGCAAGACACATGGACAAACATTTAATAACATAGAAAGAAATGAAAGAAAACTAGAGGAAACTTTTCAAATTAAAAAGTTCCTATGGCAAACATGAAAGTGAAACCGTACTGTGTCATTGAAAATCTTTTGTAAACCACAACTAAACAAAAGAAAATCAAATTAAGTAAACTCAAATAAAAGTAAAGGCTATAGCCCTGTTGAAGACAAAGCATTCTCATAATTATGATTATGAACTTGGTTTGTATGAAAACTTTTTGTGGATATAATTTACCTCCAGCATAAACCGCATCCCTCCATCCACAAAGTAAAATGGTGAGTTAGTAAGCAAGAAAAGCTTTTTCCCTTTCTCCCTAAGCATTTTCAGAAAGCGTAATAACTGATCCTGAAATTTTCAGCCGCATAAGGATGGATCAATTAAATGGAAGCATACAATTAAATACATAATTTGAAGCAACTACAGAATAAATTACAAAGGAAACAATTTGGTTCATTAGATAATAAAAATTGGAAGAAAAACAATTAAAAAAAAGAACTTAAAAATAGTAAGAACTAACATTTTTTACAAGGTATCTGTTAGGATCACAAAGAATTCCTCTGTGAACCAAGCCACTACGGTGAACATGTTGGATTGCACGATTTACATCTTGATAGATATACCACGCATCAAATTCTAACTTAGCATCAACGAAATATTGCACAATATCTGCAATGAGGCATGCCTGCAAAGTAATGATGTATTAGAAAAAAAAGGATTTGGAGGAACTTTATATCCTGCAGATGAAAAAAACTGTGGAGGAGATTCCTGACCTTGGAAACAAATAGTGTAATATACCCTTTAGGGAAAAATATGGCAGGGTCCCTTACATTAAACCAAAAGGGTCATGTAGTTCCTTAAAAAAAAAGTATCATTTGGTCCCTTTTGTAAAAAAAAGGCCAAAGGACAACAAATATTTTTTATTAATATTATAAATAAAATAATATTATTTTCTCAATACTTTATTTTATTGATAAATAAGGAAAGGATAAAAAGGACTTTTTGCTATGGTATTTATCATAAAAAGTATTGAAATATTGAGTGAATAGTAAAATTTGTCCTTTTTTGATACCTTTTACAAAATGTAAGGAGTTAAATGATATCTTTTATAATATAAGAGACTAATCGACACAAAGCTCCTAATGTAAAGGACCTTTATAACACCTCAACCCATAATTAATAGTACAAATGATATTTTACCAAGATTAATACTTCAAAGCATTGTTGTAAAAGGCCATTTTGAGGCTTGCGACAAAGGCTATAAAAAAAAGTTTCGTAGGTAGTAAATTAAAACTTGCGTCATTTTGGTCTGAGGCTTACCCATTAAGGCTTTTATGCCTCAAAGTGATTAAGGCTTTAACCTCGACTGGTTTCCATTTTAAGTTAGTTTCGTGGATTACTCATAAAATTCTTACTCGATTTCACAAAATTAATAAAAGGTTAGAAAGTCATTTATAAGAAAAATAAAAAGAAAAATATCACAATCTCATAAGCAAATATGATAATGGTTACTTCCTTTACATCTTTGGTCTTCCTTCACCTACCACATTTCTTTTCCTTTGCCTTCGATAGTTTTAAATTTTTCTTGTCATTAAGTTGCAACATTACAAGTCACATTTCCCCTCTATTTGACTATTTATATTTTTACTCCTTCTACAAATTGATATTTGAGCAATAGATCTACAAATTATATGATTTACTTTGTGTGTTTTATTGTTAGTTTCATGATTAATTGCTTATTATGTTAATAATTGCTTCTATTAATATTTTAATGTTTTTTAAAATTAAAGTTTGAGTTACTTTACATGTTATATTCATATTTATTGCTTATTGAATTAAATATTGCTTTTACTAATATTTTTAAGGTTTCCAAAAGTTAAAGTTTAAGGCTTATGTCTCGGACCACCTTAAAGCTTAAGTCTCACCTCATTTAAGAAAAATGCCTCGGTACTTAAAATAGCACTTTACAAGATTGCTTCAAAGGGAGTGTTTTCCTGAGAAGGACAAAGTTTTCTAGTTGATGAATATCAACAGTACCACAATCTACGTAAATTTTGTGGAGCTGCACTAGGATGAGTCTCAGCTTCCAACATTCCAGGATACTACAAACAGACCAGAAGAAATCTTGAAAACCAAAAGTATAATTGTTTACTCATCCAGAAGCTTTTCAGTATGTGTGAGTGTTTAAGTGCTAGTAGTGACAAGATATGTCCAATTATCTTGACGTTAAGTAGCCATTTTTAACAGCTGAAATGTGCTTGCTATCACTCCTGCACTGATAGTACCTTCACATGGGACCAGTAAAACTCGACAATTTAACCACAAAAATATCTTTCCATCAGCCATAGTTTCAAAATTCAAATGCCAACCCAAATCCTAACCCACGATCTTCCTTCCACCCGTCACTAACTTTATGATTAGGCACTATTATATAGCAGTGCCACTGACAAACTAGTATTTAAACATTACGTAAAGGTTACAGTCAGCATAATATTGTGTCATCTAAAAATTAGTATGCTGAGAAGAAAAGAATAGAGGAACCATAAAAGTAGTGATTCTTAACATTTCAAAGATTAAACGGAATGTTCCAGAGTCTCCAGTGTCAGTTTAAGCCAATAACTCTGACAGGTTTATGCTAAACATTGACATTTTATGATAATTCATATGTGGTTTCATCAATTTACCCTGTGAGCGAAAAAGAAATCTAACATCAGGGACATCAAAATACTATATTGCTCTCTCCCAACAAATCACAATTGTGAAGTATTCCCCAGTCCGCAATAGAAAAAGAAGGAACTCAAGAAGGAAATGATCTTTTAACATGGCAGACAACTTTCCCAATGCATTTTGGAAAAGTGTTAACTAAAGATTAAAATCGATGCTTTACAGACATGACTATTGTTATACTACTAGTTAAGAAAATATGATAGTAAAAAACGAACCTCACTGAAGCAAAAAAAATCCATCAAACCAATAAGTCGTCGTGCTTGATCACGGCCAATGTGTCGAGTTCCATATATCTCGTTTATTTCCTTCCTACTAAGCTGCATTTTGAAAATAACTATTTTAAGAATATAAGTCATTAAAATCACATATAATATTGTACAAGTAGAAATCCAAAAATATAATATAGGAAAAAATGTCATATGTCATTTTTCTTTGAGTAAAAGTGTTGTTTAGTCCTCTAACTTTAAAAATGTGCTCATTAATCCTTTTACTTATAAAAAAAATGTGCTTATTAGTTATTTTACTTATAGAAAAGGAGCCACAAAAAAACTTTTATTAATAAAAAAATTTTAAACAAATATTGGTGAGGATATTTTGGTCATTTACCTCTACCCTATCAAACAAATAAAAAAACTACAAACATAATTGGTGAGAGTATTATCGTCTTTTACTCCCATTTAATGACTGGAATACCCCTGATAATTTTTTATTTTTTAAATAAATTCAATATTATTAAATATCCCTTTTCGGAGCCATTTTTATAAATATAGGGACTAAACGTCACCTTCTCAAAGTTAAGGGGGCTAAATAATATATTTTGTATAAATAAAAGGACCAATGTGACCTTCCATCCTATAATACATTGCCAAGTTGAAGATGGCATAAAAGCTAATTTCCCCATTTTTTGTTTGATAGAAGTCCAAAATTATATTTAGTGCCTCCAAGAATCACCTTTGCACTAAAACCCTTCTTGCTCCTACTAAAACTTCGAAAGCCTAACCACCCTATAAAAACAACCCATACCTCTTTTGGATAATTATATACATGATAGGTAGCGGTCAGCTACTATGAGTAACACCATTTTTTCTTTCTGGTGACAGAATTTAACCTCTTTGTTAAGTAAGAAATCAGCTTCCAAATTTCCATGTACAACTGTATTTAGATAAATTGCCACTTATTTATGTGGACAATGAAAAAAGAAATTAAAGAAAGAAAGAATGGATGTTATATCTAATTATTTCCATCCTAATGAAGCCGTTCATTAGTACTATAATTTTCTTCCTAATACCTAACTCTAGAAAAGCAATACATTAAGATGCCTCATCTCGTGTGAATGCTGAATACATTAACCACCTTCTCCATAACTGTTTAGAAAGCACTACTTTCCTTACAAAGTTGATCTCATGCGTTATTTTCCATTTGCATATGGTCCAATTGAATATGCATTTCATAAGCACTTCTAAGAACTTTCAGCTCTTTACAATTCATTTCTATAACATTGTTAAAGTGCAAGTGGAACATACATATTCAGAACAAGTAGATGTAGAGTACCTTGCGACGACCATAATAGCATCCATCTGGCTCAATTGACCCAAAGAAGTCCAACTTCAGTAGACATCCATTTAGCCTATCATAGTACAATCCTCTAATGGGAAAAGTTGGATCATACTTAGAATCCAAGCAAACCTCAGGATAGTGAAACTGAAAGAATCATGAGCAAAGACACAATCAACCATACAAAGCAAAAAAGTCGTAATATCCAACAGCATCATACTAACAGGCTTAACTCACCTCATTAACCATGTGCTGCTTTGCAAGATCATATATCAAGCTCTGCAAATTGGCCGAGTAATGCGCCAATGTATAGTCATAGTCAAATCCATAAACTTGAATATTATCTAATCTCAAATTCTTATTGACATATATCCCTAATTCAAAAAATATTAATTAATGCCAAATTCAAATGTATAGTAAAGAACATGTCTCATATATTACTCATTTGACCAACCTTCCGGATCCATTTTTGGCATCAACTTAAGGACCTCTGGAATCTTGAGGAAACTCCGTTTAGCCACATCAAATTCCTGCCGAATCTTCTCAATCTCATCGTTTGCACCAGCACTATCTACTTCAGCCGGAGCATCTATATTACCAATTCTCAAGTGATCAGAGGAAGCAACCGAACTATAATCCTTGCAGCTCCTTCCGAGTCCTAAGAAAAAAAAATTGAAAAAGGAGTAACTTGGTGAGCTCAAACGTCATAGCAGGTACACTTCAACACAAATTTATTTTAATAAATGTTCACTTTAGCTCAGTTGAAGAGCTAAGACCCAGTGATTATCACATTTTCACATTCTTTCTTAGTTAACTTATGAATCTCTACATTTGAAAAGCTGAAGAAAGAACCAAAACCTCCTACAGGTCCAGATAATGAAGAAATCGTCCTCTGCGCCACAGAACAACAATTTTTAGATCGAAATAATAATGAATATAATATTATATATATTACAGAGAGCACGATAAAGCTAGAGGGAGGGGGCAATACGTGAATGTGAAAACGAAGAGGAAGAAGCCTCCGAAAGGCGGCCATGACATCGAATGAGAGGTTTGAGTTTCAGCGTTCGAAGCCAAGTAGGTCTGAGTTCTCTTCTATTTTGATAATTGATCGAGTTTGGTTTCTGTGAGCAAGAGAGATTTTGATGTGAAAAACAGATAATAGGAACCAGAATGGAAGGTCACATGAGTTTTTCACAAAAAGTGCGGCGCGCCGATATGAAAGCCACTTTTTTCGAACAACATTAAACCGAAACAGTATATTTGTAAAAATTTATGAGCAGTGAACTTAGATAATTTTGTTTTTAATCATAAAATATAAAAAAAAAATTAAACATAACACATATAACGGTAGATAAATTATAAAATATTCAAATATATATGTCACAAATAAATATAAATATAAACAATGTCATACCATTTACTAATTAAGAAGTGTAACTTGCATAAATTTTTTGAAAAAACTGTTACAAACAAAAGATTTATAAACATATAAGCAAAATATAAACTATTGTTTTTGGTTTTTGTATTAGTTTTGGTTATCTGATTATTTGTTAATGGTTGTGATTTTGTTCTAGTTTATTAGTTGCTGGCTTATGATACTTGATTTGTAAAGAATGGTTAATATGTTCTATCTGTGATTAAGTGTCTATTAGATAGCATCCTTGGTGAGTAGTTTTGGTTGTTACCTTTAAACTCCCATTTTAATAGCTTAACTATTATGGATAGGACGTAGTTTTCTTGTTAATCATTTGTGTCATAACTGTTGGCTGTAATTTTGTTTTTTGCTAATAAAATTTCTTTATTTTTGATAAAAATATATATAAGCAATTGATTATTTAAAATAATAAATTACAAATTGAAGACAAAATGTAAAATAATAAAAATAAATTTTTATTGATACATTTTTTTACCTAATATTTGATAATTTTATATGTTATTTTTTAAGTTCATTACTAAAGATATTATTATATGAAATAAAAAAAATAAAAAGTGATCATAAACTCACATATATTTTATTATTATTAAATAAAATCACATATTTTTGTATCAATTAACATGTTTAAAAAAACATTTAGACAAATATAATATCATTGATATTTACTTATTTTATTATATATCTTTTAATGAAAAATTCTTGAGAGATTTTGATTTTTATTGCAAGATGTCCCAATAATTATAAAATAATTAAAATTTGATTTTATTACATAGAAAATATAATTTTATCCTTAAATATTTAAATACAACAAAACACCAATTCATTCCTTCTTCGTCGTTCATATATCTCACTCCTCCTTCATCCCTATCTACCACTAAACATATACAAATCCTAACATTTTGATACTCAAAATATTAGAAATATTGAAACCATATAAAAACCTTAATAGTTTGATAACCAAAATATATATATATATATATATATAAGTAATAGATTTTATAAGTTAAAAAAAGGGTATCATGAGTAATTTTAATAATTAGGTTCATTGATATTCTTAGTATAGTATATGTTATCACTCATACAATCATACTACCAAACTATTGATGAAGAGAATAATAGACCTAAAAATAACAAGAGTTAAGATCAACAAGTGAGACAATGAGGGATAAACTTCGTCGTCAAGAAGAAAATAATTGAATAATTAGATGGGTTGAAAAAAAACATAACTATACTTAACAATAAAACACTAAGAAAAACCTATACACGATGAAGATTTTTTGTTGTTGTCTGTAAAAGTAAAAGTCCAATTTGAGTTTGATGCAAATGGTTAAAATATATGCTGTTTTTTATGACTACCAATCAAATAAAAGGTTATTTTATGTAGCAATCCTTACATCTCATACTACAGGTAGGGTAACAGTTAACGCGTTTGTTTTGGGTACAAAATGTCACGGGTTTAAATAATGTCATCCTTATCTATTACTTATCTTATGTGCATTAACTTAGGATCAATTTTAATTCATTTAAATTGGATATGCATGATCAATCTTTTTCTTAATTTGATTCTATTTTTTCTAAGAGTATATACTATATACACAAGATGTACTAAGTTAAAAATCCTTTTTTTAGTATAAAAAAGATTATGATATTATAATAAATAATCATTATTGTTGAGTAGACCTCATGTAATAATTGTCCTAGTTCTATTGTATCTTTTGTTTCATTCTTCTGAGCTTAACGCTCTAACTCTTATACATAGAAAATAAGACTCAAATTTTTGACTACTTATTCTATATAAGTTATAAGCCATTTTTTCACTCATATAATTATCTGATTTAGTTCATCAATCTAATTAATGAATAAAAAATCTACTCAAGTTGTTCTATCTCTTTTTAGAAAGAAGGGAACGTATAAAATTTCATGTCTCAGCAAATCACACGTAGAGATATTAATAACACACATAAAGTTAATGGTATTTCATAACTAATCGATTAAGTAGTAACTCGTAGACCACCTAAAAATGAATATTTATTATTTGATCTATACCTTGATATAAGAAGTTCAACGAGGGATATACCTTTCCACAAAATGGTGATGAAAGATATAACTTGTACACATTTTTACATTTTTCAATTCGATCCGATCCATTTGTTCATAGAGCTATTTACTTGATTGTAGACATTTTAAGAACACTTCTAACAGAAGGACAAATAGTCAATTTGAAAGAATTTATTGTCAACCTTTTTCATATATGAATCTATATGATTCAGAAGAGAAGAACTTATATTAGCATCTCAATTTCAATTCAAACATAAGTTTGATTCACACAAATATTTACCATCCAAAAAGAGAAAAAATGGGGTCTTTGTCTAAAGAAATGCCATGAGAAATGGTAGATGTATAGAACCTTTCAATGAGATAGTATTTTTTTAACTCTCTCAAAATGAAATATCTTCTGAACATTTGGTGATCTCAGATGTGTCGATATTCACAATGACCCATTATTTCGATGAATCATTTCTTTAGATAAAAAATTAGTATGAGTAAAGGATTCATGCATAAAGATATAAAGTTTATTTTGAATCGTATCTAAATCTTCAGTTTTTTTTGTATAGGGAAAATTAAAGCAAAATAACTATAAGGAAAAGGTATAAAAAGATAGAATTAAAATGGATCATTATCTATCACACACCCCTATTTCTTTTCATTTTCCCATTTGATCATAGTCTTCAATTGAACTTGACAAAATTAGTAAAGATTGGGACTCCTTACTTTTATTCAAGAACATATGAATAGTCCCTTGATTTTGGTTAAGTAGTTGCCGAATCCTTTACTTGGTATAAATAGAGAAAAATAGGTTAGTGTGATCTGTCTTATTATTAAAGATTCATCTTGAAGTTAAAAGATCCTTCGTTTTTTTTATTATGAAATATGAAATTTTTCTAAACTAATTCTTAGGAAATATCGAATCAGATCATGCCAAAAGAAAGAGAAGCCCCATTCCTATCTTTCCTTTTTTACGTCCTTATATCGCTGCCCAACCAGAAAGCGGACAACTAATGTGTTCCATTTATTCAATAGGATTTTATGGTATAACTAAATATGTATTTCTTTTATTGATTTATAGAAAACATTTATTTAAGGATAATGTTATAAAATCATTTTGTTATAGCAAGAGCATTTAAATAGGTTTGATTCTTTATATATATATATGTGAAAATGAAAGAAAAACTAGAAGAAAGTCGAGTCATAAAATAGTTAAAATAAGTATTTGAATATTTTTTCTACAAAGCGATTTGGTAGTGGTCTACCGAAGATATAATGAATATTCTATAGACCTTATCGAACCTAATAAAAAAATTTGAAAATTGATCTTTCCTTTTTTTTAATCTTTTTTATTTTATGCTGAATCGATAACCTATGTATAAAGGAAGAATGATTCTTTGAATAAAAAAGAAGACGATAAAAACATTCAAGATAGATTCTTAGATCCTATCGAACTTTTTATAAATATCTAGTAGATCTTTAATGAACTCTGGTATTTTTGGAATAATTTTTATTTCAAATTTTTTATAGGATGATGAAACATACGAATTACAAGATAGACAAAGTATCGATTGTAACAATTTATTCGAGATAAATAGAGTGAGATATCTTATATGTTTAAAATAAATAGTGCGTATTATTATTTTTTTAAATGTATTAATTTATGCTCTTTTAATACTGGAGTATATAAATTTTTAGTTTTTGATTCAATAAACGAAAATGCAAATCCGTTTGGAGGTTTTTCAGTAACAAAATTAGTGTCAAAATTCTATAAGGATTATTTCGAGGTATAATTTTAAAACAAATTCTTTACAGTTATTTTTATGTTTTATTTTTATATGTTTTGTTTAATTTATCTGTGATTAAATTTAACATGATTGGTTGTTTGTAAACATGATATAATAATAATATTGTTATGCTTACGAAATATTGAATAGGTAAAACATTTCTATAAAATAAATTGATTTTATTTTTATTCAAGATTTTATATTAAGGATATTAGAGAGAAATATATTATTTTTCATTACAAACTTAAATTTGAAAATTAGATTTTAAGATTTAATGATCCGATCTTATTTAGAGTATTGTCCTTTTATTTGTTAGTACAATCGCCGAGTAGTTAGAGTTAAGCTATATTTCAAAAAACTTTATAAGAAATATTATTCGAAAATGTATTGACAACATATTTTTAGTAATTGTTTTAAAACTTGAAAGTTAATACTCGGATAATTAAATTCTTAGGTTTAATTTGGACACCTCGAATAAAATTTAAGATGTTTAACCCCACCAAAAGTAGCATATAAATAGTTCATTTTTAATTTTAAAAAAAAAGAATTAATTTAATTAATCAAATTAATTATCAACCTCACCCATAGGTGTTAATTGATTTGTTTAATTAACAAAGAATATTTAACTCAACCAAATGTGGTATTCATATAAAAAAGAGAGAATCAATAAATATCAATTTATATCTTTAATAGCTTAAAATAATACGAGAAAAACATAATTAACTTAATTATTATATCTTTAAATATTCTACTATTATGAATGATAAAAAATTGCATTATTGTTTATTAAATCTATATCTATGTTTATTTTTTTGTTATTAGATTAGGAAACACTAAAACCAAAATATCGTGACATGATGTTTAAAATTTAATTTTGTTTTTAAAAGTTTGAATAATATATTAAAAACCACATATATTATTTCCTTAAATTGACCTTGGGGATATAATTGTTATTTTTTATAAAATGATTTGTGCCATTGGGAGAGTTTTACAAATATAAAACAAAACTATCTGTAAGATCGATATTGATATAAAACAAAACTATATGTAAGATCGATATTGTCTGTCTTGTTTCATCAACATACAAGTTAAATGACTATTGAATTTGAACAATATGTAAGGCGTTTTAATGGTGTATTGGGTAATGGTAATTATGGGTTTAGAGTTGCAACTGTTGGATTTAGATTTGAAGAGGAAGCATGGCCTCAAGTTAGGGCTGATATGCTTAATGAGTTACAAAATCATCACAAAGATTACAAAGCAGACTTTATGTAACATGAATAGCTTTGATTTCCTAAGTTATACCTGAGAAGACACTTGATAATTGTCAACTAATTGTTTCTTTGCAAATCAAACTTTATGTAGTATTCATTTAATGTAATTTTCTAACAACTTATATCTTTGAATTGAAACAATTGATATATTTTAATATAAAACATTTAAATCAAATACATATGCGTTTATCCAAAATAAAATTTAACTACCAATTACAAATAATTAACTAATTGTCTTATGTAGTCATTTGATTAGAAAATGGTCGATGAACATATGTGACTGATGAACTAAAACATTCTTGCAAGATATTTCAAAACTTCTTGAATTTTTTGTACCATTTCTTAGACGGAACTACTACAAAAGGTGTTATTTAAGTCGATATTTAAGTTAGTTTTTGGGAAAAATTGATTTATAATGAATTTAAAGTCGGTTTGTTGAAAAATTGACTTAAACACGTAGATTGTAGCATCAATTGACGTGTTGAACCGACACTACATGTAAGACGTAGTGTTAGTTCTACGTGTCAATTGATGCTACACACGTGGATAACATCGGTTGACACGTAGTATTGACACTGCGTCTTACGTGTAGTATCGGTTCATGTGTTCAACTGACGTTACACAAAAGATGTAGTGTCGGTCCTACGTGTCAATCGATGCTATCCACATGTGTCGCATTGATTGACACGTAGAACTGACACTACATCCTACGTGTAGTGTCGGTTCAACACGTCAACCAACACTACACATGTGAATATTTTCCTTTTCTCTTCTTTCTTCCCTAGACAGAACAATATTCCAATGCTGCATAACTTTCAAATACCCAAAACCGAACCACACTCCTCCTCCGCTTTTTCTCATTTTCCGCCACCTACGACCATTAAATCCAACATCATTTAATGGGTTTTCTTTCTCTCAAATTTATCTTCTAAATCCCCTATTTTTTTAAGCGAAATATTCAAATTTTTTATACCTATTTTCTCACTTACAAAACACCATTTTTCTTCATTTTATCACTTCATTTACTCTTATAGTATTTCTATTAATCAAACACACTTATTATTCATATATATTTTATTTATTTATTTTTGTATATTATGTGTTATTATTTATGTGTATAATTTTTTGTATTATGTAGGTTTTGTATTATATGTATGTTATTATTTTCATTATGTAGGTTTTGTATAAATTTTCATAATGAAATAAATTTATATATTTATGAATGTGATTTAAGGTTAGTTTTTAATTTATTTATTTTTGTTAATATGAAATGGAAAAGACATGATTCAACAATATGATGCTTATTAAAAATTTAAGTTTGAAGTTGTGTAGTTATTTTAAAAAAATATTAATCATTACAAAATTGTTATATAAATTTTATTTTATATATCTTAAATTTAAAATCAACTCAAATGATGTGACATATTATTATTAGTAATTACAATAAATCTCATATAATTATATTTGTGTGTATATATTTGTTATGTTTGGTTTTTATATGTTTATTTTTGTATGATGTTTTGATATATATTTTAATAATTAGGGAATTCATATATAATAATATTTGAAATATATTGGTTGGATACATATCTAATATACTTAATGTCATTAATAAAAAATTGATAAATCTTGAATGTTAAAGTATAGAATTTAGCAGAACTATATTTATAGAGTTGAAAGTTTATTAGAATTTGCTTATAAAAATCATAATAATGAAATTAGAGAAACTATTGCAACCACTTTATCATCATAATCACGATCAATAAAAACATATTACAAAAAAAAATGAGGTTGTAATGGTTTAGTAAGGAATACATGAACATATCAGCAAAGTTCGATAAGGGCAAGCGAACCAAACAGATATGTTTAATAAAGTCCAAACGCATCAAACATATATATTCGATAAAGGCCAACCGAACTAACCATTTATGTTTGGTAAGGTTAACTGAACTAACAATATATGTTTGGTATATCCTGTCGAACTTATCATTTTCTACCTTTAGATACTTCTAATGTCTCATTGTTATTTTCCAATCAGATTTTTTATTTTTCACATTTATTTTAGCTCGAAAATGCTAATGGATAGGAATAAAAAATGTGACTAACTATGAATACTTGAAAATCATTATAAAAAAAGAATACCTAAAAATTGCCATAAAAATATTAAATAGTTTGGGCCTGGTAATGGGTGGTGGTTTTGCAAATTTTGTGAGAAAGATAGGTTGGGCCTAGTAGTGATTGATGGTTTTGGGGTGCTGCGAGAGAGAGGGGGAGAGGATGCGAGAGAGTTATTTGTTTTTTTAATGGTTGAGAGAAGATTGAATGTCTAACCACATGTTTGGTTGATTGGAATGGAATGAAATGAGAATTGATTCATTCTAATTTTATGTTTGGTTGGGTTGAAAAGTGAGAATGAAATGGAATCGAGTTCTAAAAGAAGAAATTAGTATTCCTTCTCAACTCTTAAGTAATCAATATTTCATTCAGATCTCAATTTCTTTTTCTAATTTTACCTCAACCCCAAATATAACCCTAAACCCTAAGTCATAAATCCTAAACCCTAAATACCAAATCTCAAATCCTAAAACACTAAACCCTATTTAGAAAAAAAATAATTTTAGTTCTAAACCTTAACCCATAAATATAACCTTAAATCTTAAAACCTTAAACCTTATTTAAAAAAAAAGTAATTTTAATCCTAAACCTTAATTCATAAATATAACCAAAAACCCCAAATCTTAAAACCCTAGATCCTATATAGAAAAATAATAATTTTAATCCTAAACCTTAACCCACAAGTATAATTCTAAATCTTAAATCTTAAATCTCAAACCTCAAAACCCTAAATTCTATTTAAAAAAAATAATTTTAATAATATATTTTATTTTTAAGTAATAATTATTTAGAAAAATAGTGATTTCAATAATGTATTTTGTTTTACGAAAAAATAATAATTAAATAATATTATTTAAATTTTAATGGATATAAGGGTGTTAAGATAATATATAATATTTTTAATTCTATTACATTTAAATTATAATAGTGATTTTTTCTTTAATTTCAGTGAGTTTTAATTTTTTTTTCGTAATTTTCCTTTTTCAATTCAAGTGGTTTCTGGAAGCAGGATGAAAATACTAGTAAATACGTGCAAATGCTTAAAATTAAAACAAAGGAAGAAAGAGAGCATATAAATTGATCGTTCTCTTCATTTCTCTTCTCAATTGTTCCACATTGTCTCGTCGTCTCAGCCATAGTTGCAGTGCTTCGAATGCTATCCCAACCCAAAAATAAATTCACCTTTCTAATTTGACGAACCGATTAGAGAATGGTGCTGATAGAATCGAACGAGATCGAAGAGAAGATTATCAATCGCCCAGAATATTCTACTAATTCGACGTCTGAATCAGCTGCTAATGCTAACAGAGATGTCTCTGACGGTTTCGAAACTGCCAGCGATGGCGAACTCGAAGCCAGTGATACCGACGACGAGGCGCGACATCCAAAGCAATTAGAAGCACAACAACGAGGGAACAAAGATAAAGAAGAGCAACAACAACAGCATCAACATGAAAGGAATGTGACAGAAGAAGAAGATGATGATAAACCAATTGTTTCACCGACCGACGACGAGGAACAAAAACAGGTTTGTAATTTCAATTCAATTCTATCTTTAACTTTCAACAACATATTGATTTATTTCGTTGTGTATTCTACCACTATTTTGTTATTTACTCAATCTACGAAAATGATTTTGCAATTTCATTTAGGTCAAGTTCTTCTGATAAGTTAGGTTACTAACTTATGATTACATAATTCGAGGTTAAAAAAAAAACTTTGAGTTGAATGCAAAGACGATAATTTCACGGCTTATAAATAATAACGTTGTATTGCCAGGAGTTTTGTTATCTGGGAAGACGAGAGGGGTCCGTATACGTGCTAATAAAAAAATAAAAATAAAAATAAAAAAAAGGTTTGGGTTGAAATTTTTGTATGGAGGTTTCTCTGTTACTTTCCCTTAATAGTTTTCTTCCTAATGACCGTTTCTTTCGAGCATCAAAGTATTTGATTTTACATTCATTTCAGTCTTACCTTAATAATAAGAATATAGAGATTGTGGTATAGATCGTAAAATTATAAGATCTGACATTTTCATTACGGATGGCCTGACAAGACTGCCATATGATATCATAAGCTAATATTAAAGATGCATCACAACTTTATTAGAAAAAATATCTTAGGGAAAACAAAACAAAGTTTTTAGTGTATTAAGATGTCTACGTCGAGTCTTTTGCTTTTACAGTTGTGCTACCATCTTCACTTTTATTATTGATTTATTGCTATGGTTAAATGGCTGAACGTAACAATTGAGCATGCATTAAGTGGTGATGAGTGTGGCTTTTATTTATTGATTTAAGTTCCCTAGATTTATTATGATTTATAAGATATTTCATCTCATCTTTACCAGAAAGCAATGGCACAAGCAAATGATGCTAAAATAGAAGGCAATAAACTCTATGGCAGTGGCCAGTACGAGGATGCATTGTCAAAGTACGAGTTTGCTTTATATCTTGCACCAGAAATGCCTTCATCTGTGGAGCTACGTTCAACATGCTATTCTAATCGTGCGATATGCTTTTTGAAGCTGGTGTGTTTCCTGCCCATGTTCTTAAACATATCCAGTGCCCTTTTTTGGGATTTTCCACGGTAGATATATCTTATCAGATCTGCAAAAGCACATCTGAGTATGCTAACCTGTAACACATGTCGAGGAGTTATATGTTTCTTCTCTTTCACATTTTTTTAGAACTTTTTGTTAATTCTGACGTAATTAAAAAATATATAATTATCTTGCATATGTTGACATCAATGACTGTCATTTATGTAATAACACATCAAAGCTGCATTGACTGGCTTGCATCTGTGCATGAAGTCATGCAAATATACAAATGCTTATATCCAAAGAGAAGAGCATGCACATAAAAAGGAAACCTTTTATCATATAGCTGACTCTGGGAGGATGTAACTGTCAATTAAGCTGCCTGTTGTTTTTCAACTCTATCTAGATTTGATATGTCAACTCCAAGCTAATTAAGGCTTTTGGCTTGTGCCGGCTTGCTTTAGTTGAACTCAAGAAAATATAATGTATCTAATTTCTAATGTATTCCTATAGTGATGGATTACAATTAAAGGGTTGCCTTTAAGTTAAAAGCTTGGGGAGCTTAACCTCACTAATACATTACATTCCCAAGTTTGGTTCTTTGTTTTCATGAGCAGTAGAATTATGATGAAAAAGAGGGGGGAGGGGGGGAAGAATTGTAATTTAAGCTTTTTGCAGATTGCTTTTGGAGAAAGTAATACTGGTATATTTTGAATGTACAGATGGGAGTATGAAGATTATAATCCAAGGAAAATGGCTACCATTTTATTATTAGAAATTAAGTTTTTGTTATATTCTTCTTTTCATGTAGTTTTCATTTTCTCCTTAAGAGGATCTGTTTTGAAGCTTAAATTTTTCAAAGTTTGTAAATTTTTATGCAGTTAATAGGAGGAAGCATCTTTTTGCTTAATTTTTAAGCTTGTGATGGATTTTATGTGTGATAATTTTTTGGCTTCTTTGGACACATTCTTTTGTGAAATTTATTTGTGTTTTAGCTTCACTTTGCAATTAAAAACATTTTGCTAATTACTTGAACCAATTTACTCTGATCCTAAAACCACGGATATGTATAACTGTTGGGATGCCCTAAATGAGTAGGATTGTAAAATCTCTTTCCTTCCCACAAAAACACACACACACACTGTTTGAAAGCTGTCTTCCCTCCCTAGGTCTGTATTCTTATTCTTACCGTTGTTTTTGAGCTTATGAGGAATTCTTAACTTAATTTTCTCTATTTATCCTTTTCCCTTGTATGGATCTTTTAATGTTAGTTGGGTTCTGAATGGTTATAGGGAAAATATACAGAAACAGTTAAGGAATGCAGCAAAGCATTAGAGTTAAATCCATCATATTTAAAAGCTATGCAAAGAAGAGCAGAGGCACATGAAAAGCTTGAACATTTTGAAGAGGCGATTGCCGGTAAGTTCTATATATATTGTATCAAATATTTTGTGTTTGTGTTCATATCAGTTTCTGTTGTTATAAAATTGGCTTGCATAGTACCAATTGTATGTTCTCAAATCATATGCTTGCTTTTTACATTATTTTCTTTGTTGCAGATACGAAAAAGATGTTAGAGTTGGATCCCTCAAATGACCAAGCCAGGAAATCTATTCGCCGCTTGGAGCCATTGGCTGAACAAAAACGAGAAAAGATGAAAGAGGAGATGATTGGTAAGAATGTCTTGTGCATTTTATGCTTTTATCTTTCAAGCTTTAAGGGGCAGAAGCTTCTATGATGATGGTTAGTATGTCTCTTGAGGCAAATATCTCATGATGATGCTGCGTATATCTCTTGAGGCAAATATTTCATGATGATGTTGAGTATGTCTCTTGAGGCAAATATTTCATGATGATGTTGAGTATGTCTCTTGAGGCAAATATTTCATGATGATGTTGAGTATGTCTCTTGAGGCAAAAATTTCATGATGATGTTGAGTATGTCTCTTGAGGCAGATATTTTATGATGTGTTACTTTAGATGCAGATTATATCACATCAACCTTCTTGAGATTGAGAATGACTAAGGAAGACCTTTTTGACCTACAAACTTTGGCTTTTGTGGTGCAATGTTTCAAAATTCCCTTTAGCGTCTTGCAGATTCTTGGGAAACCAATGAAGGTTAATTACTAAAGTCAGCTTAATGTAGGAAACTTTTTTTTTTGGGATGGGGGGAGGGGAATCGGGATTTCACTTATGAAACTCTAGGAATCAATGGTAGACTCCACAAAGCGTAGATATAGTGAGTTTTTCTGATTTTTGCTCCATGTGCAAATCTCAGATGCTGAAAATTATTTAGATATTTATTTGCAAAAACAAAATTTATGAGATTGTGCATGGGTCTGTACCTTTTATTATTATCCTGCAACTCCAAGAGCTGCTTAACAGTCCAGCTGTGAGTCTGACAGACTTCTGCATTACTCCTTGAAAATTTTACAAGTATCATGACTGATTACGATCTTAGAAAATAATAAAGTTTCTTTAAAGATGTTTCAAAAGTTGTCTATTTTGCAAACTTCAATTATTCCCATCTAAGACTGATGCAGCCACTAAAGTCTATCCAAATAAGCTCCATAGTTTATAGGTTATGCGAAGTTACCAACCATCAAAATATGATGAGATGGCTCCAGGTAAAATTTTATGGTTTTCTAATTTTTCATTTTTTTTTGGGAATAATTGGTTTTAGTAATTGGCGCTCTTCATCTGACAAGTGCATGGTGCATCACCTAAAGAACTTTTCACTAGTTTATGAGTTTAAATAAGTTACTAATACTGAATGGGAAGAAAAGAGAGGAATTGTCTTTTTGTTTAGAGTTCTTTTTTTAATGTATTATTAGTAGAGTTCCATATAGAAATTTTATGAACCACTCCAGGGACTTTTGGGTTATAAATAACTAAGTCTTTTGTTTGTATGAAGCATCGTAGAAAAGAATCCACTTCTAAATATTAATGAAGTTTTTTTTTCTTTTTTCTCGTATTTATAATATTTTAGGAATAATTATTCTCTCTTCCATTTGGACTTTGAAGTCCTTTTATCCGATGAATATCATTAAATTAGTCATACTCTAGAAGTGCTATAGTACTCGTCTAATAATATAGCTAGGTTAGTTTTATTCTAAAGTTGCTAGAGTGCTCGTCTAGTTGAGGTTTATTATTAGGCTCGTCCTATTCTAGATTTGCTAAGTCATACGAGATCCTTACCATATTATTGGTGCACCTGCGCTTTTGTCTTGCATCAGGTGATACTAGAGTAAGGTTTAGCTTGGGAAAATGGAGAAATGTATTCAAGTGATGCGAGATGCAACACAAAAAATAAAAGAGCTCATTGCTCAACTAGCATTGATTAGGGGTGAAGTTGATGATGCAAATAGACCTCAAGCTTAAGAAGTAGATGGTGTACATGAAGATAGGATCGAACCAATATAGCCCAAAAGACAAGTTAAAGGATTATCCCTAAGAAGACTTGTTGATCCAATACCTCCAAGAAGATGACTTGTTGATCCAATGCTCAAGGAAGACATGGTACCCTTACTGACATCGGTTAGCGAGGGTGGTCTTGGGTGTTACATATATAGGTTCACAACCCTCCTCTTATGAGCTAGCTTTTGAGGTGGCGTTAGGTGGGTTCATATAATTTGGTATCAGAGTCACTCGTCTGGTTGGTGGGTCATGTACGAAGGTTCTCTGCACGAGGACGTGCAGTCTAAAGGGGTCAGGAATGATGCGTCCCATATCGGTTAGTGAGGGTGGTCTTGGATGTTATATATATGGGTTCACAACCCTCCTCTTATGAGCTAGCTTTTGAGGTGGAGTTAGGTGGGTTCATATAATTTAAAGATTATAGTCTCAAAGTTGACTTCCAAATTTTCGACGGCAACATGTTCCTTGATTGGATTTCAGAGCCCGAAAGAAAAACAAGTGAAGCTGGTAGTCTACAGACTTAAAGGAGGAGCTTTAGCATAGTGGGATCAACTTCAAAAGTTGAGACAAAGGAAAGCTTCGATTAGAACATGGTCTCAGATGAAGTGATACCTAATGCGTATGTTTCTTCTGATTATAATCAAATATAATTTCAACAATATCAAAATTACAAACAAGAAAATCATTCAATTTAAGAGTATACCACGAAATTTCACCGTTTATTTGCTCGAAATAATTTGGTAGAATTTAAAGCATAACAAGTTGCACGCTATATAGGTGGACTTCGTTGACCAATACAAGATCGAGTATTCTTGCATCTTCAGTATGGACAGTCATTGATGCCTACGACATGGCCCTCCAAATGAAGATGTAGTTAGGTAAGGTAAGTTTAAGTAAGATCACAAGCTCTGTCAAGGCCATTAGTTGAAAAAACTAAGCCAACATACAATAAAAGAAAAACATTTGAGAACTGAACATTAGTAACAAAGCAAACTCAAGCAAAGTATAATACTGCTTGCAATCCTTCGCGGAACCCTTTTGGCTGCCCAATATGAGTTTGTTGAAGTAGATGAAAGGGAACATGTTACTTGCAAAAGAAGATGTACCTAAAGGTTTTAAAATGGAGAGAAAATCATTCTTTGGAATGCCTAGCAATAAAGTGATATTTTCCTTGGTAGTTAAAGGAGAAAAGATGCCCTGACTTCAACCATTTCTAACTATGTACAAATAATCATGGATGAAACCAATTATCATGTTAGAAGAATTTCAACCTTGGCTACCACCAATGTGGGATATCCAACATAACATTGATCTCATTCTAAGAGCAAGTTTGCCTAACCTTTCTCTTTATCGTCTAAGTCTAAAAGAGAGCCAAATTCTCTAACAAAAGGTTGAAGAGTTAATTCGCAAAAGGAAGGTTCAAAAAAGCATGTTTCCTTGTTGTGTACCAGCCTTGCTAGTTCTAAAAAAGAATGGAGATTGGCATATGTGTATCGACAATCGAGCTATCAACCAGATGACAGTAAAATACAGGTTTCCAATACCACGTCTTGATGACATGCTTGATATGCTGTCGAGAGCATCCATATTCTTCAAGATTGATATATGCAAAATATATCATAAAATCCGATTCAGACTTGGAGATGAGTGGAAGATTGCATTCAAGACAAAAAAAGGATTGTATGGATGGCTAGTCATGCCTTTTTTGAATTATCTAATGGACCTAGCATGTTCATGCGGCTCATGAACCACGTCTTGAAGCCTTATAGAAGTTTGTAGTTGTTTACTTCGACTATATCTTAATTTGTAGTTGTACCTAAGAACATCTGGATCATTTAAGAAAAGTATTCACAACTTTGAAGGAAAAACAAGTTATACCTTTATTTGAAGAAATGATGCTTCTTGACCACCAAATTAGTGCTCTTGACCGCTAATGTAATCGAAGTTGATGAGGAGAAAGTACGGGCAATTCAAGACTGATAAACTCTCAAAATCATAATTGAAGTTCAAAGCTTCCATAGATTAGCAACTTTCTATCGAAGGTTTATTAAGAACTTCAACACTATTGTCTCCCTAATTATTGAATGTTGGAAGAGAGGAAAGTTCAATTGGGGTGAAAAAGTTGAAAAAAGTTTCCAGTTATTGAAAGAAAATCTGACTTTTGCACCAGTGTTAGCATTGTCAAATTTTGATAAAATCTTCTTATGGAGTGTGATGTCTTGGAAATAGGAATTGGAGCTGTTCTATCTTAAGAAGGGCGACTAGTGGTTCACTTTAGTGAAAAACTTAGCAAAGCACGATGAAATTGGACTACATATGAACTTGAGTTATGCAGTATTTTGTATTTTGAATAATTGCGGACTTTATCTCATCTAAATTGTATTGATCATGAGGCACTGAAGTTTATTAATTGTCAGACCAAGCCCAGCAGGACACGTCAGGTGGATTTCCTACTTGCAAAAATTTCCTTTTGCTCTAAAACGCATCTAGTCAATAGAATAAAGGGGCTTATGCATTAAGTCGTATGACAACCCTATTGGTCACTTCAAGCATTGAAGTTGTAGGGTTGTGAGTGTTAATTTTGAAGATGAAGATTTCAAAGACCTTTGAGAAAGTTGCCGACTAAAAGAGATGTAAGAGACATGCACATACATACATGAGGGATACTTGTTTCGAGGTATTCAACTTTGTAACCCTAGAACTTCACTAAGGGAGATCATTCAAGACTTATGTTGGAGGATTGAATGGGCATCTTGGATGAGACAAGACCATTGCACTCGTGGAAAAAAGGTACTTTTGGCTTTGGGTGGAAAAGAGATGTTAGCAAGTTTGTCCAAAGGTGTTATTTGTGCCTAATGTCCAAAGGACAAGTTGAAAATATTGGATTATATACATCTTGTCCTTGAAATCATTTGGGGAAGACTTATCCATGGATTTTGTGTTAGGACTTTCAAGAGCTCAAAGGGGTATAGATTCATTTTTTTTTTTTGTTGATAGGTTCTCCAAGATGGTGTATTTTATTCCCTGTCGCAAAGCTGTAGATACATGAAATGTTGCTAAACTCTTTTTCAAAGAGATTGTTCATCTACATGGAGCTCCACGATCAATCACTTCATATCGTAACACAAAGTTCCTTTTTCATTTTGCTTATCCTCAAACAGATGGTCAAACAAAAGCAATGAATTGTACACTTGGCAACATGATTCGTCGCCTCTGTAGTGACAAACCAAAGCAGTGGGACCTCACTCTTGCACAATTTGCGTTTGCTTTCAATAGCACTACACATAGTTTAACTAATAAGACCTTATTCGAGGTTGTATATGCAAAAGCCCCAAAGCATATAGTGGATTTGGTTAATCATCCAGGGTTTATGGGAAAAGCAAGGTTGTCGAAGAAATGACAGATAAGATTCGAACTATTCATTCAAAAGTAAAGCAAAAGTTTACAGAGTCCAATGCCAAATATATATAAAGCAGTAGTTGATAAGTGCAGAAGAAAGAAAGTTTATCAAGGAGGAGACATAGTGATGGTGTCTTTGTGAAGTTGGCATGTATAACAAGTTAAAGGTCAAGAAATATGGGTTGTGTTGAATACTTAAAAAGATCAAGGATAATACATATATAGTGGAATTACTCAAAGATATGGCCATCTCGTCAACATTTAATGTGTTAGACATTTATGATTACCATTCATTAAAGCCACTTTATCCAAAAGAAAATTCGGGACGAATTTAAAACAAGTGGAAAGGACTAATATCGAATGGGAAGAAAAGAAAAAAAAGTTCGTTTTGTTTAGAGTTCTTTTTTCGATGTACTACCAATAGAGTTATACATAGAAATTCTATAAATCACCCTAGGGACTTTTGTGGTATAAATAGCCAAGCCTTTGCTTTTCGTATAAAAGAATCCACTTCTAAATATTAGAGAAGCTCTTTTATTCATTTTTTGTTATTCTTAATATTTTAGGAATAATTTTTCTCTTTCGTTTGGAACTCGTGAGATAAAGGAATATCTTTATGCTAGTCATAGTTTAGAATTGCAATAATGCTTGTTTAAAGACATATAATATAGTGTTATTCTAGAGTTACTAGATTGTTCGTTTAGTTGAGAATTATTATTAAGTTTTTCCTATTCTAAATTTGTTAGAGATTTTACTTAGATAGTTTCCTTATATTTGTATTATATTATAATACAAATATGAAGATCTCTTCTTAGAGAGTGAGTTCGGTTAGCCTAAATTTAGCTCACTTATTTCTTAATTTTTAAGTACTTTCATATTATTAGTGCAGTTGTGTTTCTATCTTGCGTTAGTTTCATGCATCACAGAGACCAGTTACATCATTGAACCTGCCAAACGGTGTGTCAAATCTTTCACTAGATTGTAATAAATCAGTGGTTTTTATGAAGTTCTCAAGGCCGTCACTTAACAACTTCAAAAACTAAAACTGTTGCCTGCTCTTGATTCACATACATTAGCATGAGCTTTCTGTTATAAATTGCATTCCTTTCACTCCCCACTCCTTGGCCATGCATTTAAACTACTGTTTCTGGTTGGCAGCCTTTCTCAAGCTTTTGATGCTTGTACAGGCATCAGCTGCAAAATCAATTTTTTCTGGGTCAATAATTTAGTTTTGTTTGGAATCAGAAAAATACCATATCGGGGAAATAACTTAAAAAACATTTTTTAAATAACTACTATAAAACTTCAGAAGTTCTTTGCCAGCTGCAGCCAGGATAATGGTTTGGCTTGTAGTTGAACCGGCATTGAACCGGGATTGTTACTCTGCTTTTGAATGCCTACAATTTGTACTCTTTTGCTTTTCTAACTTTTGTTGCACTTAAATACGTGTGAAGAAATTGTCTTTGTGTGTATTGACCACCTGTTCTGCTGAGGATATGCTCCAAGGCTAAGCTTAGCATTGGCTTTATTGCTACTAGTCAGACGTATATTGCAAGTGAAAATTTGCACTTGTGAATTAAATAAAGAATATTTTTATTTATGATAATTCATTCGTAATATAATATTTTAAATAAATCTTAAAAATAATTATTAATTTTATAAATACAGAATATACATTTTATTTTTATTACTGACATTTTATTATTCTAATTGAATATCTGATTTTCTTGTTTTGCTATGATGTAAATAACATTGTAAAATGTCAAATTCAATAAGTAAATAAAATAATTTTCTTTATCAATGCTTTATAATAGGCATAGAAAAAAATGTAACATACATGTAAATTAAGAGATATTTGTAAGTTTCAAAAGTAAAAAATTTTATAGGTTAAATCATTAAGATTGCCATGACATACATGAACATAAAGATTCAAAATATTCAATTGTTTTTTTGGGGAATTTTGTTAGATAAATATTACAAAGATTGTGAAACAAATGAAAATTTAATTATAATTACTTATTTAACTTTATTGTTTTTCATATCATTAAAAGTCATACATTTTAAAGTGAATGAAAAAGAAAAATAATAATATAATTAAAAAAAAGTTGGACTCAAACCTAACTATGTTGCTTTTTCACACCTTGTATTCTCAAATCAATAGATAAAATTCTCCTACATTGTTTTAAGTTACATAAGTATTATTTGATCTTAAAAAATATCAAATAACCTCACAACAAATTTGAAAAAAACAAAAAAAAATCATGGCTACCCTTGGTGTTAGGTTAGGAGCAGTAAAGATACATCAAAATAACTATAATAAAAAAGTAGCTATTTTAATTTTATAAAAAAATTAAGAAAATGATGATTAAATAATCAAAATTGAAGATTTTTGGAATTCTAGTATTTCATTTCTATCCAAGTCATGATATCTGTTATTTAATATTCTACAAATAATTAATTTTAATGAAAACATTAAAAGTGTAGAAGAATTTGAACTAATATAATAGTAATATATACTATTTTTATATAAAATAAAATTATAAAATTATGATTAAATAATCCACGTCAAAGTTTTTTGAATTATAGTTTTTATTTTTTAACTAAGTCATATTGCATGATATTTATTATTTCACAACGAATTAATTTTAATTAAACATATTAAAGTATTGAATAAGTATGATCAAAATAATTATGTATAATTTATAACTTTTTTAAATAAAAATGAAAATTATAAAAGGGTGATTAAATAGTTCTAACTGAGTTCTTTTAGAATTTTAGTTTTTTAATTAAGTCCTTATATCTCTTATTTATTATTCCTAAAAGACGTAATTTTGGTTAAAATTATTAAAATTTTGAAGAAATAAAATCAAAATAATGATGTGTAATCTATAATTTTTAATTTTATAAAAAATAAAATGATAAAAAGTGATTAAATAATTATAATTGGAGTCTCTTAGATTTATATTTTTTGATATAATTATGCTATTATGTGTGTTATTTATTATTCTTTTTCAATTTTAATTAAAAATATTAAAGTTTTTAAAAAATATGATCAAAATAATTATATGCGATAGCTTTTTTCTTTTTAATTTTATAAAAAAGAAAATATCAAATAATCTTAAATGAAGTATTTTGAAAATTTTAGTTCTTAATTCTTAAGTAATCTATTATATTCGTTATTTATTATATCAAAAAGTTAATTTTAAATAAAAGAAGGTTACGAAGGAGTGAATAAATAATCCTTTTGTTTTGAAATTTTTGTTCTTAATTTCCAAGTAATCTATTATGATTGTTATTTATTATCTTAAAAAATTAATTTTAAATAAAAACATTAAAAAATACATATAAAAAGGTGTAAATTGAGATGGTATCTGAATGAGATTTATATTATTCATTAATTTTCAAATCTTATTTTATCTCATCTTATTTTATTTTTAATGAGATGATATGATAATGAGATGGTATTATTTAAGATATCTTATTTGTTTCTAATAGACTTAAATGAGATGAGTAAAGATATAAAAAAAGTAAAAAAAAAATGATATATTATTATTTTTAATGTAAGTTTAATAAAAAAAATGATACAATATATGTTTAAAATTGGGTCTATTAGGACTACAATGTAAATGAGATGACATATTTAAATGAAATTAGATAATATTTTACCATGAATTCATTAGAGACATTAAATCATACATGAGATGGGATGAGATAGTCTAATTTATATCTCTAATTAAAATTAAATTATTTTAAAATTCTAGTTTTTAATTCCTAATTATGTCATTGTATTCATTATTTATTATTCCACAAATAATAATTTTTTATTAAAAACATAAAAGTTTAGATAAAGTATGAACAATCAAATTCAAAAATAGAAATTTAGAATAAAAAATCACACATCATTTTATGATGCATCATGGGGTTAAAAAAAGTCAAATAGTAAATATTAAGGGTTTTATGGTTTTTTACTAATGAATATGCAAACTCATATATTTATAATAAGTAAACTCATGCATGAAATATTTATAAGATCAATACCAATTGATGTGTTGAAGTATAATTATCTTTATAATAAAAGAGTGATAAATAATAGATATTGTGAACAAAGAAATACTAATTATTAGAGGAGTACTTAAGATAACTTTAAAATAAATTGGGTACCAAAAGAATTTTTTTTATTATATATTATTTAACTTAATTCTTTTGAGAAGCAGAACTTGATTTTTTCAACATTGAATAGATAGAGTTAATTCAATTGGAGTGTGCTTAACTTAATTCATGGAAAGAGAAGATGAGATGTGTAGAAGGCCTAGTCTCTATTTCGAATGCTAGATGGAGACTTAAAACATTAGAAAGTAGGGATACTTTATTAAGCTTAATGAATTGATGAGAATTATTTTTCTAGTTTCCCATAAAGTTATTAAAGAATTTAAATGGAGTAAATTTAAATTCAATGATATATCAATTGTTAATTTTTTAATTTTTTTTTCTGTAATTAAATAAAAATTAGTCCAATCAAAATTTATTTCACTTAATTAAATTATTATGTAAAAAGATTTGAAAACAATTATATTATGACATGTCATAATTTGTAAGGATAAAGTTGTCATATGAGATCTATTGAGGGTATAATAGTAATCTTATGTTGAAAGTGCAAAACTCACTCTTTTTACTATTATTATTATTATTATTATTATTATTATTATTATTATTATTATTATTATTATTATAATTATTATTATTATAATTATAAGATTGACTTGCAGCTCCAGTTGATTGATGTTTAATTACTTGTACGTTAACCTTTTGAGCAGGGAAGCTGAAGGAAATGGGGAATTCAGTGTTGGGACGTTTTGGGATGAGTGTTGACAACTTCAAAGCTGTCAAAGATCCAAATACAGGCTCCTATTCTATTTCATTTCAGCGTTAGTTCTGCAGCTTATAAACTTATGATGTTATTAGCTGAAGAATTCATCAATAGAACTAAATGGATAGGAGGCGCTACATTTTTATGTGCAGGATAAATTATACGAACTTATGCGGTGTTTTTATATGAGATAATTGCCTTAATGAACAGAGTTCTCTTTCTTTTGTGATGATAGCACACACCAGTGCATATAGTTTTGTTACTAAAACAAGAACATCAAATCGATGCAGATTGTTTTTCCTCTTGGGAAGGTTTCTTTTCTTGATTGATATGCAACTGGTACAAATTGTCTCGCCCACATGTCATAGCACTTGTTTTCTACTTTTGTACCATGACAACAGCTTGGAAGCTCACATCACATCAATCTACTGTTCATATATTAGTTATATTGCACATCACTAATTAGGCATTAGTCATGTGCACATCACTAATTAGGCATTAATTAGTCATGTGCACATCACTAATTAGGCATTAGTCATGTGCACATCACCTAACAATGGCATTAGTTATACGGTAATTGCGGTGCAATGTAGTTTCAGTTATGTTGCATTTTGCAGTGTATATTTTTAATCTCAGTTGTACACCAGTGTAACCACATTACATAGGTGTGAAACGGAAGTCTAGAATTGCCAAATATGCCCGACAACTACATTTGGTTTAAAAGCATTCAGTGATTTATAACATAACCATTTCTATTATCACCACTATTCGTATCACTTTTTGATGAATGTGAAAAGAAAAATAATCCTTCTGGCACTTGCGAAAATTCATCTCCAGTGTATCACATATTGATGAAAAATCACGAGCGACCTTCAATCAATGTTTTCCTTATTTTTATGGTTTTCACAATTTATTTATCCCCACCTTGTTAGCAAATCCGTTCACTTCTTTTAGAGTTTGAGCCACATATCAAATGTTCCTTTGGAGAGTGGAGTTGCTCTATTTCAACAATATTTAAACGTTTACCAACTTATTGAAGTTCAAGACTTGAGCCAAATAATTTTCGACTTCACTCATGCAGACTTCAAATGCAAAACACGGTCTCCTTAAATCGTTTAGAGAATTCCTCAAAAAAAAAAAAAAAAAAGGAATCGTTGTTTTTTCACACACATCCCCAATTGTATTCATAATACATCCATAGATAACTAGCTTAAAAATCCTTACTCCTCAAGATTATTCTGATTATCTCATGCTCTCTAAATGTTATAGCGTGATACACTGTTAAACAAACAAAAAGCCGCTATCTGTCCGGCAAGCATATATTACCTTCGTACTCATACCACCATCCAGGTCAAATGCCGGTAACCAGCCCACTTAGCAGCAACACGAATTCCGATAGCTAATGCGGCGCCAAACAGTGGCAAAGGAAGTTTCCTATTTATCACAATTTCTTCTTCCTTTCCACTTGAAGGTGCCTTTGAATGATGATAGATAGCTAAAGCAATATATGAACCCATCGCCAGTACTCTAACCCATGGTTCTCCAATAGCAGCCAACACAGCAGCTGCAGGCAAAGCAGATGAAACATCGTCCCTTTTTTTGATGAATCGTGAAAAACCATATAGCCCGAGCAGAAGTGTCCAGAAGAAAGGCTCAGAGATGTAACCTCCCACAGCTGCATAGCCAATTAGGGCCCCAGTAGTGAGCATAAAAGGCTGGCTATTTATGGAATTTGGAACTGCAGCTTCTGCAATGGCGAGCACAACTGATGCCAGCAGAATTACCATAGTCAGCTCTGGAACTGGAGTATAGGCAAGTATGGCAGAGTAGAAAGACCGTATTGTGTACAGCATGGTTTCAATGCATCTGATCAGTGATGTGATAGGATCACCCAAGAAATGGAAAATAAGGGCCAGACCCAACTTTAAGAGGTATCTCCCAAAACGAACAATCCCCCATGCAGCCCTTCTCCAGTTGGATAACTCAAACAAGACAGCTCTCCATGCATAGATCAAAAAGGCAAGTGCTGCATAATTATTACATTTAAGAACGGACAGTGAGCAGTATATAATTATTTCAAGCAAGCTCTTGCTAATAAACTAATGTGCTTTTAAATTGGTTTTGAGGATTAAAAAATAAGGTGCTGATTTCAATGCCTAATAAAGTTCAATCAATCTCTGCCCAGCAAGCAATCAAATGGAAAGGTCTACTTGACATTCCATCGATGACTGCTGGTTCAAATGATTACAAGGTACTAAGTACTAACGAATAAGTTCATATGATATAACAAACATCCACAGGATAAAATAGAATCCTTGAGATTATATCTGATCTCCTATTAAAATTACTTCCGATGTGTCAAAATTTCACTGGTAAAGAAAAGAGAGCATTCAGGATGCTCAACATTGAAGATGCATTTTAACATGCCCTTGCTTCTATTCAAATTTCTAAATTTCACAATCACGGTAGTATAAATTTACTACCTTCCTAGTCGATCTCTTCTATTGTAAAATAAGACATTAGAATCAAGGCTAAAATGTAAAGATAGACTCAATTGACAACACTGTATATTATACAAATTAATATCATCAAATGCCATGGTTGACAGAGAAGTAGTTTCACTTGTACAAATTTGAGGCCTTTAATCAAACTATAAAGATGGCCAAAATTAGCTACCATTGATAAGATTTTTGAAGACCAAGTAGTATTGAACTAATAATAGCACGTTTTCACCATAAATATCATTGACTTTTCTGTTTTAGTTCAGAGCCGCAAAGTTGATCCCCTTTCCCACATAGTTAACTTGCAAATCCTTTATATTCATCTTTTGGATGTTGCAAAATTTAGAAGAGTAGTCTTTTGGCAGTTTTCTTTAAATCTATAAAACAATAAAATAGCTAGATTGAACTTGAACTTTTGCTTAACCAAGAAAGAAATCAAAAATCAAATTTTTAGATTCCACATTTCGAATAAACCACACGGAAAAAATGAATAAAGGAGGTCGCTTGTAAATGAAAACAAATTACCAACAAACCAAGGCCACCTTACTGGAGGATCAGACACTTCCTTTGTCAAATACCTGAACCGCTCAGGCATAGTACTTTCTCCTCTAGCCTCTTTCTCAGCCTCATCAACACCATCATCCTTCGCACACACAGAAATGTTTAATTTTCTTCCTAACCAAAAGCCAATTCCTTTCCCATGGAAATCGTGAAAGTAACTGTTGGTTTTGTTATTGAATAATTGGCATTTCGTCACAGAAGGGCGATAAGGGGCAATTCTATAACAGGCTGTGGAATTGCTACAAGGAAACTTCCTTTTGAGATTCAGAATAGTAGGGATGGGAGAGATGAGGGTAGAGGTAGCCATTGACAAGTTTTGGGTTTAGAAAGATATTGCTGTTGGTATCAATTGATAAGTAAAACTGACCAAAAAGATGATTATTTCCTAACTCTTAATCATCTCCACTGTAATGAAAATTGGTAAATTCTTCCAGTGCTAAGCAACAAACCTAAAATAATAACAAAAACATTCAAGAAATATGAAATATCCATCATCATTGTTGAGAAAAGCAGGGGCGGCTCAAAAGCTAGTGAGGCCCTAGGCCGCAATTAAAAATGAGGGCCTTGAAATGTATTGAAAAGTTGAGAATAACACATTTGAATGATTGAAAATGTCATAAATCATCATATCACATCATTAAACTAGCTAATATGACAGTATCATATATACAAGGTCGGCAATTCTAAGATAAAATTGAAACCAATAAATCAAGATATGCCAGAGATTACCTATTACATATTAAAGCCAACCACGCAAAATACTTCACGGGATTGGGCCGGCGGCAACAGAGTTGGAGGATACTTGACGACCAGCGTTGGTGTGAAAAAGAGAGTGAAATTTGGATATGTGGAATCCAATATACACTGGGGCTTTTCCGGTTTTGTTTTTCTTATGATTTTTTTCCCTTAATAACTACGTTTATTTAACTAATTTTAATATTGTTATCAAATTATAAAATATTTTTATTTTAACATAATTTTTTTTAATTTAAAATATATATTATACAATTAAATATAATTTTTTTTAAATATTCTACACTTGTAAGTCCTCTCAGATTTTGGAGCCCAAATTTATCCCAAACATTTAGCATGAAAAAAAATGTAAAACCTACCTCTATTTTGCCCATTTAAGTAAAATGTTATTTTGAAGTTTGTCTCATGTGATAAATTAAGATTGATATATTTTTTTTGGTTAAAAGCTTATGTTTAAGACTTTTCCAAAGATGATTGATGTTATTATTGCTCATGTTTTATGTTAATTTAGTAAAATTTTCATAAAATCTTCACTAGATTTTATTAGAAATTAAAAAATATAAAAAATCATAGATAAAAAAAAGCAAATAAAAAGAACGTATCAATATCCTAAACGAATTATTAGGGCTGTTATTGATTCTTTTTTTTTTTACCAATTTTCTTCAATTCTTTTGCTTTGACAAATAGTAAGTTGCAACAATACAAATATCATTTTTTCATACATTTGGCAATTTTTTTTTTATTTTTAGTAACAATACTAATTATGTTCCTATTTATAAATTATTTAACACAATAAATAATTAATTAAATAGTTAATTAGCAATAGAAAAGGATAATAAAAATACAAAATTATAAAACCATGAGTTTTAATACCACCATCTTTTTAATTATGTAATAATCATGCTTTTAATTGTATCATGTTTGCTTTTAAAAGAAATTATATGTAGTATAATAAATTTTTTAAGATTTTCTCCAAACTTTTGTCGAAACAGATTTTCTCCAGACTAGAAAGTTCCTTTTTGAAAAAAAGAGGAATTTGTTTTTATCATGAAAATTTTAACATAATTTCCTAAAACATAACAATCATACTAATTTTATTCCCAAAAAAAAAATCATACTAACGAGAGTTATTAAAGAAATTTTTATTTGCTTAACAATAATAAATAATTAAATAATTTTCATTAATAATTTATTAAATAAATAATTTTTTTTATCATTAAAATTTTAATTTGTTACAAAAATATCATTAAATTATTATTTACTACTTTAATATCATTAAACTTTCCAATATTAAAAAAATACAATCGAATATCTTGTTATTTTTATACAGTTAAATTTTAAAAAATAAAACAAAAAATATATATAATTTGTTGATAAAGGTATAAAAATTTATAATATTTTTATAATAATTATAAAATTTAATTGTATAAAAATAATAAATTAAAATTTTATAATATTTTTTATAACAATCCTGAATTTAGTGATAAATAAATTATTTACTCTAATTATAATTGATCACTGAAATATTTTTTTTATAAAAAATTTCTTATGATAACAATTTTTATTATTTTAAAAAGATGGTTAAAAAATGTAAAAATGAAAAATGAAACAATAATACGTGGGAGCCAATTATTTCTTAATGTAATATATTTTGTCGTCTTCCGCGTGCTTCGCTCTCCACTACACTGCGGATGAAGATTTGTATCTCAAACGATTTTAAAAATCTGCCATTGAGAGAAATTTTGATTGATAATTTGTGTGAAATTCCCCCCAAATTGCCTACTTTAATTTATACTTATCACGCTCAAACATGACTTTGTCTTCAATTTTCAAGGTCTCTTGCAATTTTCAAGGGCTCCTTCGATCCCGTGGCTGTTGGGCTTCGGTTGCTGATAATCTGGCAACAAAGCGATTCAGTGGAAGCACACTTCATGTTAGACAGGTTTGCGCATATATCATACATGTTTTTTATGTTGAAAATAGATTGTATTATTTTTCAATTACTTTTGCATAATAGTGCCTTATTTTGAATTTTTGATGATATAATGCATTTAATGATTTTATTGATTTTACGTTTAGTAAAATTCAACAATGCAAATGGATATTAGTTGGGTTAATTCAATCCATTCTAAAAGCTGTGTTCTTTAATCTAGTAAAAATTTGTTTAAAACCCATTCCATTCAGTTGGTGGACTGTTCCCGACTGGATTGGATAATCTTTCTATGATTGCCACAGATGTTTTTACTTTACAATGTGATTCAACCATAAAGTAGTATATTTAAAATTCATCTTAGCTTGCTTGTTTTCACCCATGGAATTTCTATATTGTTTTTATTTTATCTTGTGATAAATAAAGCCTAATGAGAGGTTTGGAACTTTGGATGCTAGGTAAGCACGGATGCTAAAAGTGTTACTTCTCGGCTGCGTGATTCTGGTCTGTTACGCACTCAGGGCCTTATTGGTGGGAATTGGATTGATGCATACGATGGGAAAACTATAAAGGTTTGTCAGGTCATTCGTTGAGTGTCTGTAAGTTTGAATTATGTTTTATGGCTTTCCATGTTTTCTATCTTATGGAGCTTTATGCAGTATTGCTTAAGATTGTCAATTAGCTCAATTCGTTTTTTTTTTTCACTTGAGCTTGCCTTCTTTAGATATTGTCATATACAATTCTCGAGTCCTAGACTTGTCTTACCATAGTGTTATCCCATTAGCCCATTTACAATCCATTAATTTTGGGAGGCCCATTAGGTGCTCTACATACCAAATGAGATAGGATGAGTTGGGATGAGTTTTAATTAGGATGGGTAATTTTGCACTATGAATCCATTTGGATCATCAAATGGAATGTGGGATGGTATGGTACATCCCAATTTACATCTGTAATGTACATGTTGCTGCTGATCAGTCGTATTGCATTGACCCTCAAATAGGTGGAAATTTACAATTTTTTTTAAGAAAATAGCAGTGTTCAAACTCAGATACATATGCAAAATGAACACTCAAAATCAATCCATGTAACATAGCATGAAGTGATGTATTCAAGTTGTACATTTTTCTCTTTATTTTCCAGTGGCTGTCTTTTCTTTGTTAAAGTACTTTCAGTTTTCGTTGCTTTAAAATTTCGTTCAAGTTTTGTTTTATTTATTGACAGGTCCACAATCCAGCAACCGGTGATGTCATAGCGGATGTCTCATGCATGGGTCAAAAGGAGACAAATGATGCTATATCTTCAGCCTATAGTGCATTTTATTGTATGGAACTTTTGACTGATTCACATAGTTATGCTATAAATTACTTTCTGGGTGAAACACTTCTAATACATTGAGCATATTATTCTCTTGAGCTAAACTTTTAGTCCTCTGATTTATATATCACAAGTGTTACCTTGCTTCCAAGTTCTGAATAATATAACCTCCCCTTGTTTCATTATGCAAACATTTTTGTTTCAGTTATTTGAATTTTCAGTTGATGATATTCTCAACTTTGTTTACTTATTGACATACATATATTTTGATATCATTGTAGCTTGGAGCAAGCTAACTGCCACTGAGCGGAGCAAACGACTACGAGAATGGTATGTCACAATCATTTGAATTTTCAATTGGTCTTGAATGGTTTATTTCATTATTGGACTCTTATTTTGAATAATTTGGACACTTCATTTTCAATTGTTAGTGTCAGTTTCCAGCCAATCTGTCAGGTGAGGTTTACAGCCACCAATGTTCAAATAACATGCTCCTATGCTGTGTGTGTGTGTGTGTAAGGCACATAAAGTGTTCGACATGCTTACTCATTCAAACTGTGCTACTTTTGAAGAAAATGTTTGTGAGATCTAAACAAGCGCAAAATATGAAGTTACAATGATTATAAAGAGATAAATGTAAAGTTTTAGGATTGTGTTGGACATTTGTGCATAGTTCTCAGATAGAGCATGAACGTTAGTAACAAGAGTAGCTTTCTTTTATTCTTTTTGAAAGCTTCTGTCAACCTTTATAATGCTTGGCTCTTTTGTTCTCTTTGTTTCCGTTATAAGTTGGATACAATGGTTGGAATACCATATTCCCAATTATTATTATTATTATTATGACATCATTCCCTTTAGTTGAAGTTAAAGAATGCGTGTGATGCAGGAGGGTGTTTGGCTTATAGATGTTAAGGTTTTCTTAAGTGCTGCATTTTGATGCGATGCTGGGAAAGTTAATAAGTTTACTGATACATATTATCATGTTCCATATTGCAAGGTACAATCTATTAATGACCCATAAGGAAGATCTTGGACAACTCATAACCTTGGAGCAAGGAAAACCTCTAAAAGAAGCCATGGGTGAGGTAACCCCATCAAGCTTTTTATTGAGATACTTAAATGACTTATCTTGTGCTAGTCTTTCATTATTCAGTAACAATTATGTTCACATTCATCTGATAGTCTCATATCATAGGTTGGCTATGGTGCTGGTTTTATTGAGTTCTTTGCTGAGGAGGCAAAACGTATATATGGTGATATAATTCCAGCAACTCTTGCTGATCGACGGCTTTTTGTCTTAAAACAGGTGATTGTACATTTTTCCCTTAACAGTTTGAATTATTGGCCTTTTCTTGTTACTTCATTAATAAAATGGATTCTATACATACATTTATTTTCAAGGGGTTTTAAGCATTAATGCAAGAAAAGTAAAGCAAAAGAAAGTACGAATTCAAGAAAAAGGAAAACTATTAAAAATATAGAGATTGGATACTTAAACATCTTGTTATTTTTGAGGGGTTTTAAGCATTAATGCAAGAAAAATTCAGCAAAAAAGTACGAATTCAAGAAAAAGGATACAACTTTAAAAATTTAGAGACTAAATATTTAAATCTTGTCTTTGAATTAGGGTCCAATCCAACAAAATAAATTTTGTTAACCAACAACGTAACATAAGAAGAAAGGAAATGAATGTAAAAAAGGTTAAGTTTGAATCACTTTGCAAAGATGCATGTGTCCCAAGAGCTATAGAGATGATTGCAGTCCTTTAGCCTGGTTGTTTGAATTTTGCTATGATGAATTCAGGGTCCAATTCAACAAAATAATTTTGTTAACTAATAACATAACATAATAAGAAAGGAAATGAATGTTAAAAAGGTTAAGTTTGTATCACTTTGCAAAGATGCATGTGTCCCAAGAGCTATGGAGATGATTGCAGTCTTTAGCATGGTTGTTTGAATTTTGCTATGATGATTTTCTCTGAAGCTCAAAGAACTAACAAGGTGGAGCATAAATAAATCCTGATGCTAGTATATATCACTTTTTCTGAGGCTCTTAGCATCTTTGAGAAGTATGAACATGATTTATTACCTATCTGTAAATCCCTCTAGTTCTGCCAACATTCCTAAGAAGCAACATTAAGGAAGACAAATTAAACGTACTTTCTGTACATAGCACCATAGGAGAGGAATGTTCGACGTGCCAGTTGTGCTTTTGTTGTTTCTCTTATTTGAAATATTTTTCATGTAATTAATGTTCTATCTTGCAGCCTGTAGGTGTTGTTGGTGCAATTTCGCCATGGAACTTCCCCCTAGCTATGATTACCCGGAAGGTAGGCAGACTTTTATGAAAAACATGTCATTATTTTTTGAAGTCATTTTTGTAACCTGGTGCTTTTGTCAGGTGGGTCCCGCTCTTGCCTGCGGCTGTACAATTGTCATAAAACCCTCTGAGCTCACACCTCTCACAGCTTTAGCAGCAGCTGAGCTCTCTCTACGAGCTGGAATACCTCCGGTACATCCTATTTCAGCTTGTTTCAATAAGAGAAATAAACCCAATAACAACTTTAACAATTACTACACATTTTCCCCTTGACTTACATGTAAATATTACTACATGTTGCTTGGACATTAATATTTCAGGTGTTTTGGATGTGAAGATTCTCAATGTAATTTTTTTTCACTTTTTCCTTATGACTTCTAGTTATTTGCAATACAGGGTGTCGTGAATGTTGTCATGGGAGATGCTTTTGATATTGGAAACGCTTTGCTTGCAAGCCCAGAGGTATTTTTTTATAAGAAACATTATATTGTATTTTATGTAATAATTACAAAAGTGCATAATGGATGCAAGCCCTTTGGTTTATGCCATCATATATATTGCCTTTTATCCATCTTTTTGGCTCTATGATGCAATTTATTATGCATGTAACTAAATTTACTAATCAGAGCTCTCTTTATGTTGTTGCTTTATACATATGGTCCAGGTGAGAAAGATAACATTTACAGGTTCAACAGCAGTTGGGAAGAAATTGATGGCAGGAGCTGCTTCTACAGTGAAAAAGGCAAGTGTAGTCTATAGGAAAATGGTATTTTATTTTAATGAAGCTCTGGATATTACCTCATAGTTAATTTCTATGTTTCATGTATGTTATAGGTATCTTTAGAACTTGGTGGTAATGCACCCTGCATAGTTTTTGATGACGCAGACCTGGATGTGGCAGTGAAAGGGGTGGTGAGTTCAGGGGTGGTCTTGTTGCATTATGGTTATGTTGTTTCATCTTTTAAATTTCTTTTTCTGCTTGCATGTGAATTGGATGGCAATCATTTAAAGACTAGGTAAAGTAAACTAGATTCTTGTTCAATTGGTTTTTTTTATGGCCAATATTCTCATGCTTGAAATTGAAGAATGTGTACTCAAGATGTTTTGACAGGAGCATGATGATTCTAATATTGAAAGTTATTTGACGCTAAAACTTACAAGTGTAAAGTGCAAATACTATGATTAGTTCTCCATGAGATGGTTTCCTTGTGCGATCTTGCCTCAAGAATGTGGGGCTCTTGGAAATATCCTGATCCACTAAAAATGCTCTATGTTCTAAGTAGACTTTGAAGATTGAGTTGATTAGGCAAAACTTTCTACGATGCTCAACCATATCTATATACACATGATCTTCATTACGGTGGTATAAGACCTGCCCACACAAAAGATTGAAAAATTGAGGAAAAAGAAGAAACCCTAATGCTATATCGACTTATATAGCAAATTGTCCAATGTTATTAAGAACATGTAGCTCATTCCTTCCACTATATTTGACTTTCGAAAAAAAAGCTGAAACTCAATCTGGGAAACCAACAGGCCACAAATTTATGTCCCTGTTTAGCAAGCTTGTTTCTGCATCTTACTATTAGGCCATAGTGAATGATGGATCCCGTAACCTAGGTGGACTTTGTCCTAATTGATCCATAGATTTACACACAAGATGTGACTATGCTGGAAAGCAGGATTTAGGCAACCTACATTGGTTAAACATTAAAATATCATACCTTCTGTTTGATAACGTGAGTGGTGGGTCTTGATCTGTGGGTTTATTGGGTTGATTTGTGGGTCAGTTTTTTTAATGTCTTGTCAACTGGTCTTGAGGCACTACTGTCTCTCCCACACTTGTGTTGTGTAGGTCGCAACATACCCTTTGGATCTACTAGTATTTTATATCTGGCTAAAGTTGAATGGAAACATCTTATTGGGATAGTGGGTATTCCTTAGCATGTATTATCTTTTATAATAAGATTCTGATTGTCTTTGGTGTATTAATCTTGATATTGCTAATTTTAAAGGGAAGTTGCTATATTCTGTCCACAAAACACTAATGTCAGAGCAATTAAATAGTTCACCTAATAATTTAATGCTCTAGATGTTATAAAAATAAAAATATTGCTCTACTATTAGTAAAAATTGCTCTGGCAATAGGGCTAATCTTTTTAAGTACATTTTCCCCACTTCTACAGTTGGCAGCAAAGTTTCGCAATAGTGGACAAACATGTGTTTGTGCAAATAGGGTTATCGTGCAAGAAGGTATAGATGAGAACTTTTCTCTCTCTCTCCCTCCCTCTTCTTTTTTGTGTGACTTTATATACTTGAATTTGTTTCTCTTTTTGTTTATCAAACTTTGTTTTTAACTGTCACAATTGCATCAAGATGCCTGCAATCCTAATTGAACACTGTTGGAATTTGTCTTTCTTCTTCTTATCAAGCAACATCCTCATCTTAAATGGAAGCATGAGAGTGTAAACTTACACCTATTATGTTGGAGATTCCTCATCATCAGATATGCTTTTGATTCTTGATTGCATATTTAATTTGGCTGCAATCCCTCTCACCCCACTCCTCTCTCATCCATAGAGAGAAAAGCAGGTCTTCACATTATGATAAAATGTTTGTGATATACATGACTTAAAGGTCGTTTCATGTCGATGATGTGCTATCCTTGTTCAGTGATTTATCTGTTTAGTTGTACCAGTCTTTGGTTACTTTCTTTTCAAGCATACCATCTCTTTCTTTTTGCAACTTCAATAAGCTTTTTTTTTCTTTTGTGTTTGTATGTGTGTAGGTATCTATGAGAAATTTGCAGATTCTTTTTCAAAAGCTGTCCAAAGTCTGCAAGTTGGGAATGGCTTTAATGATGGTGTGACTCAGGTAGTCAGTCTCATATCTTGCATTGAACTTCTTTTCCTTTTCCTCATTTATCCATTTAGCTTGTTGAAACTATTCTAGGAAGTTATAAAGATTGAAAATGCTATATTCATGTTTTGTTGAACACTCAAAGAATCATCCATTTATGGCACTTGAGTAATTTTGCGTGCTAGTTTTTAATAAATTCTTCAATCTATGTTATGATGACTTGCACATGAGGATAATCAAGGGGGAGGGAAGTTATTAAATAATATAAATGAAATGCTAAACCCACCTTTCACAAGTTTGAGCTTTTGGAGAATTAGTGTTTGACACTTATACATGGTATCAAAATAGCAAGGTCCTATAATCGAATTCCTATGACATTTTTCAAAACCATTTACTAGCCTTGCAAAAATACAAGGAAACTCACTCTTCATAAAAGTAGAAGTGATGGGCTTTTGTAAAGAAATAACTCACACTTAAGGAGAATATTAAATAATATAAATGAAATGTTGAGTCCACCTTCTACTAGCTTGAGCTTTTTGGAGAATTGGTGCTTGACATTACTAAAATTCCCCTCCCAAATTTTGTGCAAAATATTTTTCTCATGTCGTATTTATAAATGCGTCTTCCTATTTTGTAGAAATACAAATAATGTACCCTCAAATCTATCATTTAAGTATTTTTTCTTTGATGATACTATGTACTCATTTACACCTTCTCCATATGCACATTCCTTTTGCTCTAATGTCATATTATTTTTGTCGATCTCACCAAGTAGAGTGGTAGAGTGGTAAATTTTTCCGTGTCCCTAAAATTTTCACGGTTCAACTTCCTCCTTTCTAACTATCATTGAGATTTTTTTTTATCTCCCTTACAATTTAAATACTACTAATAATTATAATATATAATCTTCTTCGTGTTCATTTTTTCTTTAACAAATTAGATTTTGTTTATATTATCAGAGTTTTTTATTTTTTATTTTTTTATAAATATCAAGCTATGTTATTGAATTTTATTGATATTTTATTATTTTGAGATTTTTTATAGTTACATTAGCAAAAAAAAAAAATGCATATTGAACTATGAACTCTAGTGGCACAATATTCAAAAACATTGTAATTCTCAAACAATTGTAACCTTTTTGAAAGATAAACTCCATTATTTTGTAATAACTTAGATCGTGAAAATCGTTCTTTCTTACTATTATCATTGAAACTCTGCTCCCCAAAGATAAATCCTGGCTCCGTCCCTATATAATCACGTTTTATCCTATGAATAATGAGGAGTAAACTTTGGGTACTTATGCTTAAGGATTAGATCTTTAACGTTATGTTTATTCTTTCAGGGTCCTTTAATAAATGAAGCTGCAGTTCAAAAGGTTTGTTTTACTGTTCAACTCTCAATATCCACCTCCCTACTAACTGTAAGTATACTGATTGGTATAGTTTGGTTTTGATTTATAGGTTGACAAGTTTATTGGCGATGCTATCTCAAAGGTTGGTTTTCTGACATTCTATCAAGTTTAATAGCTTCTACAAGTTACAGTCGCCTGAATATGATGAAAAACATGTCTTTTAATAACTGAAATGGTTGGAGGTATCTTTGGAAGAGAATTGAATGATAAATGAGAAAGACTTGAGAAAGTATGGTTGTTGCCAGTTAAAAGTCTATAGAGGAATGGAGAAGTGAAATACGTAGAGTGTGGAGGGTGATAATGTCACCTTTGTCTTTCATGTTTGCGACATTGATCCATATTACCTCTCTAGTGGGTCAGAATTCTTCAATTGGAACTTGGAAGTTTTCTCCTAGCCTCAAATTATTGTACTGTATGTTTTTAGTATTATCAGGAAACAAATTACTTGGCACATCACAATATTGTCTAGTATATCATAATTTTGCTCATTGCATTAATTCTATTATTGTAGGGAGCAAAAGTTCTTCTTGGTGGGAAAAGGCATAGCCTAGGATTGACCTTTTATGAGCCTACAGTTATTAGTGATGTCAAGAATGAAATGCTCATATCAAGGTAAACCCTCCAACTTTGTAAGGTCCTAAAATTAGGTTGTTTTTTGGTTTTTACAGTGAAAATTAAATTGTTTGTTAATTTTTGAGTTCATGACCTTAGCTGCCTACTATCAGGCTATATCACAATGATTATTTGTCTCGCATGGGATGCATAATTTGTGAGAATCTGAACCACATTAAGAATCAGAGTTTTATTGTAGTTTTATATAAGTAAATCATAGATTAATCGAACAGAATGTCTTAGCTAGTTGCAGTTCGCATGCATGGGTGTGAACGTCGTAAGACTAATGCTTTTTGTGAGTAAATACTAGCAGGTGATCGTCCTGAAGGACTTTTTTCTGGCTTCTGCTAAAGTGTAATACATAATACAATTTTTTTAAATGTTTCGCAATAGTTTCATTCTTAGCTGTTGCATGCTGACATTTTTTCTTGACTTAGAGAAGAGGTCTTTGGACCTGTAGCACCCCTTATACGGTTCAAAACTGAGGAGGAGGCTATCTCAATAGCTAATGATACCACATCAGGTAGGGCACTGGGCTTTTGCATTTTTTTTAATTTTTTTATTTTACTTGTGAACAACAATTCAATTTTTGATTATAACCATGCATAAAACCTTTTTCACTCCGGTTTTAAAACCTAATTCAATCATTAACAAATTTTGTCCTGCATGCACAATGTAGGATTGGCTGCATACTTATTTACTAATAGTATTCAACGGTCATGGCGTGTCTCTGAAGCCCTCGAATATGGACTTGTTGGAGTGAATGAAGGCATAATTTCAACAGAGGTTGGTCTCCAACTGTACCCTTTAGTAGGATTCCCTCACGGACCTACCTTGTATAGATTGCTTTATAAGCTGTTGTTATGTAGGTGGCTCCGTTTGGAGGTATCAAACAGTCAGGTCTTGGACGGGAAGGTTCCAAATACGGAATGGATGAATATTTGGAAGTAAGTACACCTAAACATCCCTATTTTATTTGCTTTTATGAATTTTTTTAAAGGAAAAAAAGAAGACAAGTTTTACAAACAACCCGTTATTTATTTTATTTTATGTTTGCAGATTAAGTATGTTTGCATGGGGAATATTAACAGTACTTGATTTGCATGGCTATTAGAAGAGAACGGGAATGACTTATATTGCATGTAGGAAAGGTGAAGCATCTGCTTTTTTATTTAGAACTTGAACCTTCAGTTTTGCTAAGTAGCATGGTGTGAGAGTGAGGCCATTTTCAATGTTTGATCTTGGTGGAAATATGAATTACAATGTATATTTGCTAAGCCGCCACCTACTCTGCTGCTTTCTGCATCGTAGGGAATTTATTTTGTTGCCCTACACTCTTAAGAATTATATTATATTTCTACTCCATGCTCTATGTGCATCTAATAAAATGGAAAGTTTTAATAAAAATATATATGCATTATATTGTATTTTGGTTAATATATAGTCTGTATATTTTGAGTTTGTGATGGTTGAGGATAGACTGCAAAATTCAGGAAGTTTGAGATTGGAGATTAGGCTATTGTATCAATCAATACGTGAACACGAACACGATACGATACAAACCCACCAGCGATCACAGCACGATTCAAATCTACGATTGATTACGTCACGGATACGACACAATATGATTCTATCCTTAATGGTGATGTTATAACAAAAAAAAAACGAACAAACAAACATTTTAAGCAATGAAAGATAAAGGAAAAGATGGATGATCTCCAAAGTGGCAAAGAAGAATTTGAAAAAAGTTACATATTTTAATAGCTTTTTTGAAGAAAAGAAAAAACAAGAAAGAGAATAAAAGAAATAATCATTTTAAACATTCAAAGAAGTTGATGTTGGAAGTGAAGTTTCTGGGCAAGGGACTTCACAGTTACAAATTACTTTTGGTTCAATCAAAGCTGGTTTACATATACAGTTCCTTGTTTGGCCTTTAATGGAACCAAATCTTTTGTAAAACTCTTGACCACATAGCCTACTAACAAGGCCTGAGTTCCTACATACTCCAGTCGGTGCAGTTGTAGTAACACTACTTTGACACCATTTATCATTTGTTTCACCTGCTTAATTATTTCATAGTAAATTAAATATGAAGAATTTATAGTGATTAATAATTTTGAAATATATATGATGGATTTTTTTTAAAAATGAAAAGAAAAAAAAGAAAGAGATTAAACTATATTAGTACCTTGAGAATAAATTACTAGGCTTGATACAAGAAGAGAAAGGATGAAAATGACCGAAACCTCCATGATTTGATCAAATTTTCTTGACTTTTGTTTATCTGGTATCATAAATACCAATTGTTTTTCATTTGTTTCGATAGGAATATGTAATTTATAGTGAAGCCAACGAGACAAATATCAAAATCGATCATAGGTTGTGTTTTATCCAAATTGACATTAATTAATAGCCATATTGGAATTTAGCCACTAATTAAGAATATGCCTAATTGCTTTTTATTTTATTATATATATTTCTTTTTGGCAGAAATATGCTATTTATTTTTTAAATTTTCCACTTAACCATATTCTTATTATTCTTTGTTTCTTTTAGCTGTATCATGGAAACTTTTTTTTCCCTTAATGGAAACTCTGTTCTGTTATGTGGTCAAATTCAAAATAATTTTGATTCTTAATTTCCAACGGTGGAACACACATTATTTAGAAGATATGTTTTTTTAAGTGAGCCTAGTACATGTTTTTATTTTATTTTAATCATCTCTTAAGAAATCAATCTAACAAAAATTATACTTACATGAGTTAGTTCAGTTGGTTCCATAGCCAAGATGATGGTGTAAGTTCGAATGATGTTCTGGACGTTAGCAAGCAGGGTCACTTGTACATCTTACAAATAGAAGGTCGGGTTCTTGGACTAGATGAGGGGGGTTACGAGACAACTAGAGGCAGGTCGGCTGAAAACATGGAGTTTGAGAGAGCCTCCTCCCTTGCATAGAAAGTGTATATTTGTCGGTATGGGATTTATTTCCTACCCGTATGTACTGGGTGAAAGCACTCCTATTATGTCCTGTATGCAACCATGGAGAGAAAACCTTAACAGGTAGATAGAAAATTATACTATATAGTCAATATGATGTAAGATAATATAGATAAGCTACTTTCCTCATTGACTATTTTTTTTATCGTGAAAAAAGACAAACCCTTATGTCAAGGTTTTTTTTTCACAGAAGCTGTACAATATTAAATTTAAGCCTAATCACTTTTTTAACTATAGGTTTATGACACGAGTATTGTAGTCTTATTAGTATTTTAAATTTGTTCACAAAATTAAAAACTTATAAATAAAATATAAAAATAAAATAAAGTGGTTATTTATTAAAAATACCGTGATCTTTTGCCCGTATAAGGTTTATTTAAAACGAAATGAGGCATGTATTACATGATAGTTATATAATTTTTTATTTTTTATTTATTAATAATTTTAGATCTCTAATAATTGAAAAAATTCATAAACTTACAATTTTATAAAAATGAAAACATGTAAAGTATCTCATGTTTAATTAGTTTTAATATCAAGATCGACCCAAATCAACATTAGAGCACGTGATTGTGTGTCTTGAGGATCATGACAACTAACATCCTGATATGATTTTGGTATAAGTTGAAGATTTAATGTAAGAATTTGAAAAAAACTTTTGGCCAGCGTCTTCCTTAATTATATAGCTATATTCCCTGCGATAAAATGACAACAATTTTAAAAACATTATGTTCCACAAATCAAAAAACTTCAGATAACTTTACACATAAAGAAAGTAGCCTAAAGCCATACATAACTACATCTTGTAAGATACATACCATACACTACATAAGACATTATCACTAGCTCAAAACACAACAGTCAAAATACACTATACAACTTAACAAGGAAACAAAAACAATCCAGATTGCATGAGTTTATGATAAAACTTGTGTAATGTGATCTCAAAACCTGTTATTTAAGAAATAACATAATACTTATGTAAACTGCATATGAAATGCTTATAAATTATCTTGAATTACATACTGATAAAAACAACATGCATATAGTCTTTATGATAAAATAATGTATTCATAAGTCTCTAAACCCGTGTAATGTGACCTTAAAACTTATTATATGAGGGAGGAAAATAAATATAAAGGGTGGGTTGGAAAGCTTATTGAGTAGATGAGTTTTATTAAATAACATAATACTCATGTAAACTGCGTATGAAATGCTTATGAATTATAGTCTGAATACTCATAAGTCTTATACCATTGATGTCCAATAGCTTTGATAATAATGACTGGATCTACTACTACCTCGTCCATTGAGTATAACAGAGCAAATGATGGTATAACAATGAACATCAGAGTGATACTAGGAAATATGGTCCGAAGAATCTCGATAGTAGTTCCATGAACAATCTTTTGCGGGATTATATTTTTTTGATAGTGGAAATGCCATAAAGCGCGAACCAAGATTCGATTGAGAATAACTAAAATTTATTTCAATATGCCATTATTAAGATGTAGCGATTGTGATCTGATAGTATTAGCTATTATACGACTAGAAATCAAGACGAAGGTTACCGACTTTCGGTGGACGCAGAGCCAACGAGTTCAGTCGAACAACGTAACGAGTCTAAGGTTACAGAAGTGTTGGCTTGTTTGAAGTGCAAATCCCACAGCTCGATTGAAAGAAAGGAGAGAAAAACTAGTCTTGTCGTTCCATGCCCGCAGGGGCAGAAAACCCATCGCTGTCTTGGCTACCTAAGGTGGGGCTCAATGCCTAACAAAAACGACCAAAAGAAAAAAAAAGGGGGAAAAAGAGATGTATGGCTGAGGGGAGGAGAGAAAGAACGCATGCATGAAGATTCTGTCTATTCTATCGGAGGTTCGAGATTCTATGAAAGGACTTCTAAGGCTAAGGAAGTACATTACTGAGAGAAGACTTATAATGAAATGACATTATGATTAAAATTATTTATCCATGATCTTTAGAATATAATAATGTATTATGATTAGTAAACTTATAAAATGTATAACCACGAGAAATGTATTTTTTATTATTAAGAGCATTGGGGATCTTAATGCACACGGAGGATACATTTAGCATTGATACTAGCTCTTAACTACACGTATGAGGAACTTGCTTGATATTGCCATTACAATGGCTCAGTTGGTTCTACTGATACATGAGTCATGTGCATATTGACTTAATTGAACTTATAACATGATACTGAACTTGTAACATCATATTGAATTGGTAAACATCATAGTGAGCTGAATCTAGACCAAATATATTGGTCATGATGTTTTACCAAGTCATTGTATATCTGAATGTTGAGTAGAGCTAACTATCATGAATACATAGCATGCAACATCTGTCATAATATTTTTATTTTTTTGTGTTTCCTAATCTAATAGCATAAAAAAATAAACATATATATGGATTCAATAAATAATTATGCAAATTTTTATCATTCATGACAATGAAGTATTTATGGATATAATAATTAAGTTAATTATGCTCTCTCATAGTATTTAGGTTATTAAAAATATAAATTGATATTTATTGATTCTTTCCTTTTTTTATATATAAATACAACCTTTGGTGAGATTAGATATTCTTTGTTAATTAAACAAATCAATTAACACCTATGGGTGAGGTTGATAATTAATTTGATTAATTAAATTATTTTTTTCCTAAGAGATTGAAAATGTACCATTTAAATGACACCTTTAGTGGGATTAGACATTTTAAACTTTATTTAAGTTGTCTAAATTAAACCTAAGAATTTAAATATTCGAGTACTAACTTTCAAGTTTTAAAATCATTACTGAAAAATATGTTGTCAATACATTTTTGAATAAAAGTTCTTACAAAAACTTTTGAAATAGAGCTTAACTCTAATAACCGGGTGATTATACCAACAAATAAAATAACACTACTCTATATCAGACTGAATAATTAAACCTTAAAAATCTAATTTTCAAATTTAAGTTTGTAATGAAAAATAATATATTTTTCTCTAACATCCTCAATATAAAATCTTAAATAAAAACAAAATCAATTTATTTTATAGAAATATTTTATCTGTTTAATATTTTACAAGCATAACAACGTTATTATTATATCATATTTACAAGTAGTCAGCCATGTTAAATTTAATTACAGACAAATTAAATATAACATATAAAAATAAAACATAAAAATAACTGTAAATAATTCATTTTAAAAATATACCTCAAAATAATCCTTACAGAACTTTGATCCTAATTTCGTTTCTAGAAAACCTCCAAACGGATTTGCATTTCTGTTTATTGAATCAAAAATTATAAATTTACAAAAGCATAGCTAGTTCTTCTCAAAAAGAGAAGAACTTTAAAACAAAAAAATACTAAAAAAACAAAGAAATCTTTTTAGAGAGAGAAAGCAAGAGAGAAAGAGAAAGAAATGTGTGATTTTTGGGATGATTTTTACAATAGGGAGATGGTCATTTTATAGGCAAGGAAAAGGCTAAAAAAGTGAGAAAATATATCAAAACTTTGTCTTGAATGTGTTTGGACAAGTTGGCACACGTGTGAGAGGCGAGATTTATGGTAAACGAGTATTGGCACGCACGGGACAAGTGTGGGTGTATGTTGTGGCATGTGGGACTCAACACAGGTATGTGTTGGCTATACGTAGGCATGTGCTAGGTGTGTGCTGGTTACGTGTAGGGCTATAGAAATATGCACTTAGTTATAGATCAATAAGGACTTTAGATGCTTGTAATGTAAGGCCAAGGTAGGGGTCAATAAATGAAGACATTTTGGCTCTTTTCACACCTTAGCTTTCTTTTTATTCATCAAGTACTTTTTAACTATAATTGAGCTTTAACTTGATATTTTAGTGCACACTCTCTTATCATTCTTTTCATTTTATTTTATTTCGCATCTTTTTTTTGTGTAACTTCACAAAATCCCAAACTTATTTTCAATTTTATTTTATTTTTCTTTAGAGGATGTGTTGAGTTTTTATTTTTTTTCATAGAATGCATTACATTTCACTTTACTCTGTAGCATAAAACTTAATTGTGTTTTTTTCATACAAGCTAAAGGTGCAAGGGTAAAGATAACACTTATTGGTTAGGCACAAAATGTGGCTTAAAGATATAAAAGGTTCTATGTTAGGCTCAAATGGGTGACTACAGATATTAACAATGGTTAGCTTGAAAAACACAATTAATGCAAATAAGACCTAAAATAATTTCTCTTGCTAAATACTATTTAGGATTTTGCTTCAAGCAATGATCAAATAGATTCTAAAACATGAAATATCTCATCAACTCGCACGATTCACCACAAAATTTCTCTCAATAAGAGCACCAAAATCAATCATGAACAAGTGCATAAAAATTTGAATCAATCTAGTCAAAACTAACAAGCATATTACATGATTAATGTACATATCTTAACAAACATGTTATATTCCTTATCCTAGTTATGAAATTTTTTTTATCATTGAGTTCATATGTTTTATATCAAGCATGTTTGCATTTAGTTTTCATATATTTTTCAATTTCTACCCAAATCATGATTAAAACATCCTAAACTTAAAAAAAACATTTCATAAAAATTAAGAATGCATATAAAAATGCTCATTCTTGTTATCTTATTACTCTCCATATTAATTAACCTACAAAACAAAAACAATAAAAATATAAGTAAAACAAAATTGGGTTGCCTCCCAACTAGCATCACATTTAACATCTTTGACTAGAAAATCATATCAAGTCTTAAGGTACATCCCTCTATGTCCATTTACATTTAAGTTTTCCCAAAAAAAGTTTGAGTCTTGATTTGTTTAATAATACTTTATGTTCTAGTTTAAAAACATGGTGCTAGTTCTCTTATCATGCCATATTTTTGTACTTTTTGGGCATTTTTTTATGAATACTACCATAGCTAATCTAATTTATGTATTTCTAGCATCATTTTCACCTATCTATTGGACTCTTTCACTTGTCTTCTTGATTAGGGATGGTAGGATAAAGGTGTGAGATCTAAACTTGGTGGCCCTTCAATAGATGGTTTGAGCTTAGATCTTATCTCAAAATTTTGCACAACCATATTAGGTAGACATATGGGAGGTGAAGCCTATAAATAGTTCACACAATCAACAATATTAATCATAAATTCTATAATTTAAAAATTAGAATAGATTAAGTTATTTCTTGGTGAGTTTTATTCATTATCACAAAATCATGTGGAATAGTCTTAAGTGTGGGCAACTTAACAGATTCTTTTAAGTTATTATCACTATCAATCACATTTATCATAAAGCATTCATTAGCATTATCAATATCAGGGGGTTTAGATGTTTTAAAAACTTTAAATGTTACTTGTTCATCGTACACTCTCATTGTAAGTTTACCTTTTTGTACATCAATGAGTGCTTTTCTAGTTGTTAAGAATAGACGACCAAATATAATAGGAATGTTACGGTCCTCTTCCATGTCTAGTATAATGAAATAGATGAACTTGTCTAATTTTATTAACACATCTTCTACTATACCTTTAGGTCGCTTAATTGATCTATTTTCCATTTGTAATGTGACTAAAGTGAGTTTGGCTTTACCAACCCCTAATCTCTTAAAGATTAATAATGAAATAAGGTTAATGCTTCAACCTAAGTCACATACTCCTTTCTTAAAGTGAATGTATTCAATAGTGTAAGGGGTGTCAAAATTACCTAGATCTTTCAATTTTTGGGGTAGTTTTGTAGCAAGGATGACACTACAACCTCTAGTCAAGGTTATTGTTTCATTATCTCCAAGCCTTATTTTATTAGACAAGATGTCCTTTATAAATTTGGCATAAAAATACATTTGTTCAAGTGCATCTACAAATGGTATATTTATGTGCAATTTTTTGAAGACATCCAGAAATTTTAAAAACTGCGTGTTTAACTTTTGTTTTTGTATTCTCTAAGGGAAATGAATAGTATGTTTGTAGAGGTTTCTTTTTTTTTGGTTGAATTATTTTATTTCCATTACTCTCTTTATTTACTAATTTCTCCCCATCCTTGTTAATTTCATGTTCCTCATCATCCTTGTTGGTTTTTGATTCCTCCTTATCCTTTTTAGTATTATGGTATTTTTCATCCTTTTGAGTCTCATGTTCCTCCTTTAGAGTTTTACCACTCCTAAAAACTATGGTGTTGCAATGCTCTTTACCTTCTCTTCTTAGGTTTATAATTGTGTCACTTGGAAGGTTACCTTGAGGGTTTTGACTTATCGCTTGGGCAAGTTTCCCTATTTGGTTCTCTAAATTCTGAATAGAAGCCTCTTGAGTAGACATTTTTGTATTTATCATTCCTCTATAGGTGACTTTTTCTCTTGGGCTTGTGATTGTTGTGGTTATTGAAAACTTGGTGGTGGAAATGATTGATAGTTGAATTGATTATTACCTTGATTGTTGTTATTCCAAGAGTAATTAGGATGTTGTCTCCATCTTGGGTTATATGTGTTCGAGTATGGATTATTATTTTGGTTCACATTACTTACATAGAATGCTAATTTAGGATTATTTGGACGATTATCAAACAAATCAGATCCCCCATAAAACACACAAAACACCTATGAACATTGGATTTGGTTTATACTAGCTGGCGAGTTTTGAGCCTTCAAAAGATTTACAAAAGATGAAATGTGAATTGTAAGTGTTGTAATATCATTTACCTCATGAACTTTGGCTACTCTTCTAGTGACTTCCATTCTATCCATTGGCTATTGATAATTATTGCTAGCCATTTTCTCAAGTAACACATAAGATTGATTGTAAGATTTAGCTAGTAGAGTCCCATTAGTGGATGCATCAATTATGGTTCTTGTTTGGGTATTGAGACAATTGTAAAAAGTCTCCATTTAGATCCAATGAGAAAAACCAGGGTGAGGATACTTCCTTAGCAGTTCTTTGAATCTTTCCATACTTCGTATAACGATTCTCCTTCATATTGTTGGCAGGAGGTAATATCATTCCTAAGCTTGATATTCTTTATTGGTAGGAAATATTTCATCCAGAATTTCTCCACTCAATCATTCCAAGTTATAATGAAATTAGGTGACAAAGAGTTTAGCCAAATTTGAGCATACTCTCGCAAAGAGTAATGGAATAATCTAAGCCTAAATTCCTCTTCAATCACACCACTAAATTTGAATGAATCTCTAACTTCAATAAACAATCTTAGATGTAGATAAGGTTCCTCTGTTAATAATCTACTGTATTGTCCAACTATTTGTAGCTTTTGAAACATTAGTGACTTTAATTCAAACTAATTAACTTATATTTGGCTTTTGTAATAATTGGATTCAGTTCTTCCAACATAGATATTTCATATTCATTTATAGTTATGCTCTTATCATCCATTAAAGAAATCTAATTGTTCAAATTTAACTCATTAATATTTATTTCTAATTTATTCTACTTGGGTGATAACTTATTGTTTTCTTATTAAATTAAGAATACGTTTGATTTCGAGATTTAAAGGCAAAATTTCACCCTTACAAACTTTACTCATGCAATAGACTCAATTATGTAATAAAAATGAAAAATATTAACTAGATAAATAAATTAAAATTAAAAAAATAAAGAAATTAACTAAAATAAATAAATAAATAAATAAAAATACATAACTAACTAACTAAATAACTAAATAAATTAAAATTAAAATTATGAAAAATAAATATAGGAAAATAGCTAAAATAAAATAAAATAAAATAATTAATTTTTAATATTTATAATCCCTGATAACATTGCCAAAAACTTAACCGAACACAAATTGTGTGCAATAAATATGCAAATATATGTATCACAATAAGTAATATAATGATAAGAAAAGATCATTTTCATAAATATTATGTCATTAGAAACTAATTTTTAAAACTAAAAAAAAATAAAAATCAATTTTTTTGTGTTTTTATATTTTAAGAAAGTAAGCTTAAAAGAATTAAAAATAAATAGTATTAATTAATTAACTCTGATTTGGTAACTAATAAGATATATGATAAAATATATAGGAATTCTTAATCCCCAATTTTCTAAACATGTGAATTATTAAAATTCTCTCAGTATAATTATCAACTAATTACACGATCAATTGAATTTAAACATGTATTCATCTATCAAGTAAACTACATATCATTTAGTAATTAACCCAATCATATCTCATGTCAATTAAGTTACATATCATTCATTAAGTTCATCAATTATAGATTACATACATAAGAATAATACATCTCTACCTAGAAATTATTCATGTTATTTAATCAAGACAAACAATTAAATACTTATCTTAAATCGTTTTGATTGTTTTTATAGATCAATTATTGGCCAAACAATTAATAGCATAAAAATTAGATTAAATAATATATTTAAATTGAAATCATAATTGAGGTAAAATATTATATCATCACATGTAAAAATTGGGTTTATAAGACCCCTAGATTAATAAATTAGCTAGATATTATTTTGTTTATAAAACTCATATTTTTTTATAAAGAAAGACATAAAAATTGATAAAGAAAGGAGGAGAAGAAGAAATACAATCAATCTCTTAAATTGTAGCACCAATTTCTTCTTTAATCTCCACTAAAATTGTATATATTTTTGTATTTTTTGTATTTTTCTCTCTTCTTGACTCCAAAATCTGATAAAAATTATGTTAATTTCGACTCCTTAAGACAATTAGGGGTAAAATTAGGCTTAGTTGAAATCTAGAATGTCAGATCAGCTTTAAATCAAGGGCTAAAGTGGAAAAAGAAACTCCATCCAATAGGAACATGCTACATGGCATGGAGAAAAGGCATATCCAATCAGTGCGCAACATGTGGAATGGGTGATTGGTCTCGGTCAACGCACGCTGACTCAACACCATGTGGTGATTTGTGATTTTTGTTTACGACTTATGTGGCACACGGGTGGAAAGAATGGATGAATCAGGTGATGATGTGTGGCGAGTGCATTGACCAAGCGAAAAAAATTGGAATGAATGCTGTGTTGACACGTGGTATGGTACTACGACACATAGTACATACAAATTTTCACGATTGGCCTTCTCCACTTGTGTGTCATCCACACAGCTTGATGTGTCACCTCTTCTGCATGCGTGACATCCACATGGTAATTTTTGATTGGTCCTACACTTAAAAAATTCATAAAAAAATCCCCAAAATTATATTTTCCCACCATTTTTACTAAAAAGCTCAAATTTTAATATTTTTAATTCCAAAATACTACTTATTGAATAAAATGAGCAAATATTAAGTATAAAATTGCACTAATGACTCTATCATCATAGAGTCATCAGTGATATGGCCTCAAAACCTATGACTTGAGGGGAGGAAAATAAATATTAAAGGTGAGCTGGAAAGCTCATTGAGTGGATAAGTTTTATAAAATAACATAATATTCGTGTAAATTATGTATGAAATGTTTATGAATTATCTTGAATTACATGCCGATAAAAATAACTTGTATATAATCTTTATGATAAAATAATATACTTATAAATGCATAATCTAAGTTTGGTACTACGAAAGATATAAATGACATGCTCATGACTTATAATGAAATAAAATTATGATAAAAATTATCTATCTATGATCTTTAGAATATACCAATAAGTTACAGATTTTCCTCAAGCATATTTACACAACAGCTGTTGCTGTCAATATATATCTGATTCTTAGCTCATGATTGGGCAGAAGCAATGGGATGTTAATAAAATATATTATACAAAAAGTTGAATCCAAAATAAGAGAAAAATCAGCATCCCCTGGCTGCTGTTACATATTGATTTAATGCAGAGAACCATGATGATGAAGACCTTCTGCCTTCAGAGGATGATCGTCTTAAACTTGATCTTGAACACCTCGCTGTGCGGTTTTGTCTACTCCTATCAACACTGCAAGGAAATAACAAATGACTAATATTTGGAGCTCCCATGCAAAGGCCTGCTGTCATTTTCATTGATGGAAACCTCTGGAAACTCAGGGACCGGAAAGAAGACCTGAGAGGAGACATTCGAGTGCAACGAAACTCAGGAGTGTAAAATGGGGTTGTTAGTGATGCTTGTTCTATTACCTCACTGGAACATGTGCAAAACGACAAGGATAAACTACTTGAACTTCTTGATATTTCCTTTACCACCAGTCCAACACCCGAAAGCTTGGTGAAGGAGACTATGCCATTCCGACAGAGAGGACAGGCGATTGAACCTGGTGGACCCTGAACCATGGTTGAGGTGCAGTTTGTAGCACAAAGGTACAGGGCACACTGAGAACAGAACTCATGTTCACAACCTGCAACATGGGATGCATCATTATTATCAATGACCAATAAATTTATAACAGCAGCAGTTCACATTTGCTCTAAATCAATCTTGGATTTCAACAGGTCATGTCATGACAAAAACATCATGCTCTCTTCTTGTTTGATTCAGCATATTACACAAAGAACTTCTCTGTTGCTCCAAATTAATTTTTTGAACCAAATATTGCTAACTCAAAAAAGGATTAAAACTTGATGCTAAATGTTTAAGTGACATGGTTATAAGTGAAACCGAAAAGAAATCGATAATGTGGTCATATCTCATATAATACTTTAAAAAAAAGAGTATTTGTGTTATAGTTTAAAAAGAGGCAAAATTAATTCTCAAGTTACAAGTTAAGTTTTGTATAGGTTTTTTAACTTTTAATATTTTTAAATTTATGTACCAACTTGAATAATATAGTTTCATATCTATATAAATTGATAAAATAATTTAAAAATTAAACAATATAAATTAATAAATACATAAAAAATAGATTATAACAATATTAAGTATATAGTATGTATAACAATGAATATTTATATATTTATGTGATTTTGTCTATAAAAAGCATATCATATGTAATAGTTTAGAAAATGGTTGAATTGTGTTTTAGTTTGGGCAAAATTTAACCTTAAACTTGAAAGTCTATTTTTTAGTCAATTTTATTTTTTAAAAAAATAAAAAAAATCTCATTTTACAAAACATAATTATTATAAACATAAAAATATTAATATCTTATAAATTTATAATTAATTTTAAATATAATATAATACATTATTATTATTATTAATAAATATAATTATAATTATATTTAATAAATAATTATAATTATGATATAAAAATTAATATTCATATATATCCAACTTTATATAAGATACAATACAAACATGGAACATCATATGTAAATTTTGCATGAAAATATTATGTAATATATTATTATTAATATAATAAAATATATAAATTATATCTAATTAATTATATTTTAATACTTAAATAAAATCATTATTAATAAATATTTGTTATCTTAGTAATAATTAAAATTATAATAATATTAGAGATATGTGTTACAATGTAATTTATTTTTAATTTTTTTAATCTTAAATAATTTATTTTTTTAAAATGTCAATAATTTTTCATAAAAATTATTGTAACTATTTACTAAAGTTTTTAATAATTTAAAATTTTATAATTATTTTATAATTTATTATTATTATTTTAACTTATTTTATAATAAAATTTTGATAAGTTATTTGTTATAAAAAATATATTTTTTATTATATAAATATAAATTATTTTTTAATTATAAGAAAAATAAATTATTATTTATTAAAAATTGATAGATGTTGATATTTTATTTTTGGTTTTTTTTTAGAAAATAAGAAGAGAAAAAAAAAGAAATTGAGTTAAGAATTAAGAAAGGAAAGAGAAGAAGAGAGTGAAATGGTGAGTTGAAAAAAAAAAAGGAAGGAAAGAATGTAACGGTGAGTTAAAAAAAGAAAAGAGAGAAAAGAAAGTGAAATGTGGGTTGAAAAAAAAAATTTGACTGGTCTGAATAAGTTTTAATTTACTTATTTTTAAATTAAAATGCCCTTAAGTTTTTTTTAAACTATCACAAAAAATAGGTATTTCATAGATAAAACCTAAAAAAATTGACCCGTTAATGGTTTAAATAAGTTTTAATTTACTCATTTTTAAACTAAAATATATTTTTTAAAATTATCACAAAGAATATACTTTTCATAGACAAAACACAGATGAAAACGGAACAGAGAACAAGTTAACTAGCAAATATGACCATCAAACTGAAACACTCCTCAGAAAAATGCCTTAAAGTTGGACAAGTATTCGAACAGTAAAGTTTAAAATATCCTGATGTATTATTTTATATTTCAATCTTTCTTTTTTCATATTTTAATTTTGAAAGCTGATTTTGATTTCACGATTAACTACTTGCAAATATTCATACGGTATATTAGCATTTGAAATGTTTTACCTTCTGCAGCAACGGTACAGTGTCTTTCCAAACAGACCACACATGGATCTTGGCACGGAGGTAAAGAGTCATTGTTCCGCCATCCACATTCTCTGGAATGATACCACAAGAAAAATGACAAGTATCAATTTATTGTACTCCATTCAAGTTTTATTTCAAAACCGAACCAATCCAATCTAAGTAGTTCTTGAAAAATAGAAATAGAACCAAATCAATTAAATGTGTAAAACCAATCCAAATTGAACCAAAAAATTTAGGTTAGTTTGGGTTAGATGGATTGGTTCTTGAAATTTTTATTTTTTCTTTAGATTGTACTACATAAATTTTTGTTCCTTTAAAATAAATTTGATTGTATAACCTTTAAGCTCTACAATTTGTATCACATATGTGATGATATTATAATTTTTATTGTTTAAATTATAGATTTATTATCTTTTAATGTACTAGATAATATATTAGAAATATGAATTTTTGAATGATAAAAGATTGAATAATGAAAAATAAAGATATTAAATATAATATATATATTGATTGGTTCAGTTTTGATTAATTTTTGGCATTTGAAAACCGAATAACTCATATTTGATCAGTTCCACAAAACTTAAAAGCAAACTAATAATCTTTCAAATCTAACAAAATTGGGTGGATTGATTAATTTGGATTTGTATTTGTTCCGGTAATTTTTGCACTACTCTATACTCCATGGTTAAGTGATATTAAAATTTAACTAAAATTCTATGTTGATGATAACATTATTCATGCAAATTCTTATCGAATAATTTAAGGAAAACTATTAAATTGAGAAGATAACAAAAATTAAGAAAGCAAATATTTATACATCTGCATAAATTGTAAAGATAAATTAAACTCCTAGAAAGAACAGAATGGAAACATTTTGTTTAGATTTCCATCTCCTTCTCTTTTGATTGAATCGAAATATCAATTTAATCAAGTCAATCTACAAGGCAACTGTTGCTAAAATAATCAACATTAAAGTATTCATTGTAAGAGTTTATTGTTTGGCATCATAAATTGCTGCCGCTAGCTCTATTTAAGAAAATGATAAAATTAAGTAGTAAATTGCAATGATTAAAAATAATATATAACCAAATTGAAAATATAAAGTACTAAATTGACTTGAAAAATGATATAGTAAATTGCAATCAAATTGAGAGTAGTATTAAATTGAAATGAAAACAAAAAAACAGTAATAAATAGTGAAATAAGTGAAAGTTTTAGTAGTACATGTAAATTTTGTTTAGTATATAAACAAATGATACACTTAGTTGATGTTTGGTCGGAGAGAACGGAAAGAAATCAGAATTGATTTCTTTCATTTTGTGTGTTTAATTAGGCGGAATAGAGGGGACGAAATGAAATTGATTACTAAAGGAGATGAAATCGTAATTCCTTCTCCCCCTTTAGAAATCATGATTCCATTCCCATCTATTTTTTTTTCAATTTTACCCTTATCCCAAATATAACCCTAAACTCAAATCCTAAATCCTCAAACCCAAAACCCTAAATCCAAATCCTAAAATCCTAAATCCTAAACCCTAAACCCTAAACCCTAAACCTTAAACCCAAAATCCTAAAACCCTAAACCCCAAATCCTAAAACCCTAAACCTTAAACCCTAAATCCTAAAACCTAAATCCTAAAACCTAAATCCCAAAACCCAAAACCCTAAACCCCAAATCCTTAAACCCTAAACTCTAAACCCCTAAACCTTAAATCCCTAAACCTTAAATCCTAAACCCCAAATCCCAAAACTTAAAATCCTAAACCCTAAACCCTAAACCCCAAATCCCAAAACCCCAAAACCCTAAACCCTAAATCCCAAAACCCTTAAGCCTAAACCCCAAATCCCAAAACCCTAAATCCTAAACCCCCAAACCTCAAATCCCTAAACCTTACACCCTAAACCCTAAATTCCAAATCTTAAAACCTTAAACCCTAAATCCAAAATCCCAATTTCTAAAACCCTAAACCCTTTTTAGAAAAATAATAATTTTAACCCTAAACCTTAAACCTAACCCTAAACCCTAAACCCCAAATCCTAAATCCCTAAACCTTAAATCCCAAATCCCAAACCTCAAAACCCTAAACCCTATTTAGAAAAATCATAATTTTAATAATATATTTCTTTTTAATTAAGTAATAATTATTTAAAAAAATGATGATTTCAATAATTTATATTGTCTAACGAAAAAATAGTAGGGGTATTAAGGTAATTTATAACTTTTTTCCATTCCATTCCATTCCAGTGGCAAACCAAACACTGTAATCTCGATTCTGAGCTTGATTCTAGTGGTCAAATCAAACAACATTGTTTCTTTTTCATTCCGATTCGAATTCCGATTACATTCTACGAATCAAACGCCACCTTAATCCTAAAAGGTTAACCTCAAAGGAAGGTAAGTTACATGCTACTTATAAACACTATACTAGTATCTTTCTTAACCAATATAGGACACTTTTTTTATACACTGACATCCCCCCTCAACATACCAATACTTTCTGTTTTAACTTATTTTTATTATATTTTAGTTATATTTAAGTTATTTGTCTTTCTTTTCTTTTACAAAGTTTATGTATTTAGTTTTTGGGAGACCCATTGGCTTTTTTTTCTTTTCTTTTTTAGCCATTGATTCGACCATAGCTCTAATATTATGTAAATTATGTTTAGTGTATAAATAACATGAGATATTTAGTCCTAAAAAGTTAACCTAAAAAAAAATAAGTTTCATATTATTTACAAACATTATACTAATATCTTTTTTAATTAATATAAGATACTCTTTTTATACACTAACAGATAATTAGTTGTTTTGAATAATACTGTGACAGCATTGTTATGGCTGTGCTTCAAAAACTCAATCAAGGAATTTCTTATAAAACTGTACGAAACTACAGACTAAGTGGGACCATTTTATATAATCTTTCACTTTATAGTGAAAATGGGTTTTTCTTTAGCCAAGATCTATTGCTATAATAAAATACCGATCGATTACAGCAGAAATGCTTAAACGTTCATTTACCTGACAATTTTGATAATGCTCATTAGGGGAAGGGAGAGGTACGGAGAGGGAAGAATCTGAGTCTGGCCTTCTGGCTGCGTGCTCAGAATTTCCTCAAGATGATTTCTATGCCACGAGCGAGCAACCATCAAAGGATTCCATCTTTGAAGGACCAGAAGAAAACATGGTTAAGTTGACAAATTGTAGCACTAGATCAAGAGATTGTCATAAGATATAAAGCAGATTGAAAGGAAGAATAAATCCTACTTATAAATAAATTGTGTTCTAAATGAAAAACCAAAGCCAAATGTATTAAAACAAAAATAATTGAGAGAACCAATTTAAAGAAGCCAATAAATACAAATTATATCCATGTAAATGTGATGTAATTTGAGCCTGATGATATCAGAATGTATATAAAGTTACTAAGAAATGCATACCCATTTGCATTTTCTACATCCAGACTGGCACCCTTGGCTATCAAGATCTGAACCAGAATGTATTCTAACAGTAAGAGTACAGCAAAAATCAAAAAGTTCATTCAAAAGTTTATTCAGAATGAAAACTTACCTGACAGCATTGCGCATTTCCACCACTTGCGGCATAATGAAGGGGTGTGCTGCCTGCACCTACCAAATGAAACAGCAGTTAAGAACTATAAAAGACATAAAAACTCCCATTGGGGCAATGGGAGTTTGAAAAAACGTAGTGATGTAAATAAAATCTTTTTGAAGAAAATACCCTAAATAGCAAATCAACAAGTTGATAAATAAACTTAATCAACTGAATTCGAAGTTAGTAAAAGAACTTGAATTACGAAAAAATGGAAGAAAACACGCTCACGAAATTCATTTAAAGAATCGCAGCTAACAATTAGCTTAATCTACTTTGCCAATATAATGCATAAGAGATGTTAGATTTAACCGTTAGAATAGTATAACTACTAACTAAAACAACAGCAACTCCTGAAGTTTCAATCTACTATGCCCAAATATAATCAACAAAATAAACAAAGACGACAAAAAAAATGGGTAACATCGGAGTCACCTATTAGGTCAATTGTAGTTCCATCTTCCACAGTTACGTCAGAGACAGAAGCCCCCAAGTCCATAAGTAACTGTACAGTTCCAAAATGCCCATTCAGGGCAGCCATATGCAGGGCCGTTATTCCTCCATCAGCAGGCCTATTAATTACTTTACGCAAAACACTGGCACATGTAGAAGTAAGTCAGTAAAGCTTCCATTGAAAAATACAAAAGAATAAAGTGAGGAAACTGATGTGAGGTTACTCACTCATGCTCAAGCTCTGTACTTGATTCTCCATTATTTGATCCATTATTCATTGTTTTCCAAAAATCAGGGGAACTAGGGATGTAATCAGCCAGAAGAAACCGTATGCATCGTGTATGACCATTCAAAGCAGCCAAGTGGAGAGCAGTACCACCATTTAGATAATCAGCTCTGTGAATCTAAAGTAGAGTTGACCAGAAATTCATCAAAAAGCGTGAAACTTGTAATTGCCAAATGAAATTATGAAATTGTTTGATAGTAGGAGTCTTACATTAGCTTTATAAAGAAGAAGAGTCAAAACAACTTCCCAATAACCATGCTGGCAAGCTTGCATCAGAGCAGTCTATTCACCAAAATATAGAGAACAGGTCTATATTATTAACAAAAACATGAAAACATAACCGCACTTCCAACATAAAAAGTGAAGATTTGACAAAACGGTACCTGACCACGATAATTCCTCAAGTTAATGTCCACCCCAAACTCAAGCAAGAGGGAGACTACCTATAGACATGAAGATGAACAAACACCATCATTAAAGTTGTGGCCAACCTAAAAAAAATAAAAAAATAGACTTCTGAGTAAATATATGCCAAGTTAATAGTCCAAAATACCTCATGATGGCCCTGAGCTGCAGAATAGTGTAGTGGAGAATTACGAACACTAAAAGTGGAGTACCTAACTAGCCGGGGATTATATTCCAACAAGGCCTTGGCTTCTTGAAGGTCACCATCTCTAGCTGCTGAAACTAGACGCTCCCCAGATGCTGAACAGCCAAAAGAATTCCCAACAAGGCTTAGAAATCTCATACCTTCTAAGATTTCAATCCCCAAAATAATTGAGAGTATTATCTGGTGAAACCGGAGCTAGTTTAACTATCTAGCAACACTTCCTCATTTCTCGAAAGCGAAAGTTAGCAAAGAACAACAAACCTTAATCTTTCCATTGGGTAATAAAAGACCAAGGAAGAAATTATGGAGGTCCACACCCAAAATTATAACAGCCTTTCCAGATAAAACTGAACAAACCTCTTCAAAAACAAGCAATTATTAAAAGTTCTAGTTTCAATGATGGGATTAGTAAGGATCTCGTTAACTTCGAGAAATATAACTAAAAAACAAACAGAGAATTCCCAATTCTCATCAACAAAGTTCAATCTTAACCAAACAGTCACATTCAATTCCAAATTATACCTGAGAACCAAAATCTCTAAACCCCACAACTGGATATTCCTCAATAAGTAGAAACTCTGTTCCAACTCTACCATTAAAAAAAAATCAAATCTAACTTCAAGATGTCTCAAGAGCCAAAATCTTCGATACCCACTTCAAATTTATCTCCCAAAAGAAAGATATGGGTTGGAGAATGAGAATCTGTCAAACCCAGATCGAATATTATCTTTTGAGGAGTTATCTGATCAAACTTTTAAATGGGAATTGAGAATCAAAGACGTAGAATACACCCAATTTGACAAGGAGATAGAATATTAATGTATATTTTAGCTGGCAGATTTTGCCATAAATGAGAAGAAATAAATATAAATAATCTAAAAACGAAAATATGTAGGTGCTTAATAGGGAAAGCGACCTTTTTACAGCATTCCCAACCAACAAGACCGTGCAAGAAATGCGTGTCCCCATGATTGGGTATTATTAGAAGGTCAACTTGGCAGTTGGGTTGTTAATTTTCTTTCTTTAGGAGGGCTTGCAAATGAGATTCTTTTTGGCTACGAATAATAGTTGGGTTTGAAAATGAGTTTGCAAGAGGAGAAAAAGGGTCAGCTGACTTTGCCATAAGCCAACAACCTCGATACCTATATGAGACTATGGTCGTCAGTATATACTTTCCAAATATTTTCTGTATTTCTAGATTCTATATATATATTTGGGTTTTTGATGATTTTCTAATTACTAGTTTTGATCTATGCAAATAGGAAGTTCCATGGTTTAAATTTAATAAATATGTAATAATATTAGTTAATTAATAATTTTAAGTTATATTATAATAATTATTTTATGAGAAAAAAATCAATAAATTTATTACTTTAATGAAAAATATATACACAATAATAATTATATTACAAGCAATAGATATAATACTTTGTGACAATAACACACCATCTAAGTATGAGTCATACTTTTTTAATAAATAAATCAATTATAGTAGGACGATACATATTAACTTAATACTTGATTACTCATGATTAATCTTAAATATAATAAACAATACATATGATTACTCATTTAATAATTACTCATTAAATATATAATTATAAAATTTATAAATTATTACCCTTAATGTAATAAAAATAATTGTATTATATAAAATAATTATTTATAAAAAAAATTATGATATGAACATTTTGATATTTATAGGTGTAAATAACTAATAAAAAAATATGAAATATTTATTTATTATATAAACATTTTGGTATCTATTGATAAAAAAATAAAAAAAGTAGTTGCGATCAAATATTACAACTCTTTATATATAAAGATATCATAAGTGAATTAATCTAACATTCATTAATAATATGAATTGTCAATCTTAATATAATAAAAATAATGGCATTATATAACATAACTATTCATAAAATATATATTTATTTTATAGACATTTTGATATTTATTAGTGTAAAAAATAACAAAAAGGTATAAATATGTATTTAATATATAGCTATTTTAATATTTATTGGTATAAAAACTAAAAAAAGTATAAAATATGTGTTTATTGTATAAATATTTTAATATTTATTGGTGCAAAAAACTAACAAAAAAAAATCATCGATCAAAGATATCATAAGTAAAATAATTGAATAGTCATTAAATATGTAATCATTAACTTTATAAATTATCACTCTTAATATAATAAATAAAATAACTAGACATGTTTCAGTGAGATGTTCTACTGAAGAGCATATGTCACAAGCCTTAACCTATCCACTAGCTAATTATTGCACCAAAATAGTAAGATTATTAACTTGGACCTTAAGATTAGGGCTAATACCTACATCATTTACCTTTCCTTGTAGGTTATTACGGATGCCAAATAGTTGAGAGTTGGATACCATAGTTACAACTAAGTTCCTTCTCTTATGTGAAGTTTTGTTCATTAAGGCTCATTTACTAGTTGCATCTACCATGTTTCTTTTCATCGGCATTAATCCCTCATATAAATATTGGAAAAATAATTGCTCACAACCTTGGTAGTGGGACATCTTGCATATAATCTCTTCAATCTCTCTCAGTATTTATCTAGGATTTTCTTACTAAATTATCTTATGCCATATATTTCTTTTCTAATTTGTGTGGCCTTAGAAGATAGAAAGTACCTTTCCTAAAATAATTAGATCATTTGGAGATAGTACATTAAAGGAGATAATATAGTCATTCCTTTGCACTATTAGCAAGTGAAAAAAGGAATGCTTTAAGTTTAATTTGCTCGTCAATGATTCCAACTAGTTTCATTGTGGAGTAGATTAAATGAAACTCTTGTAAGTGCTTATTTTGATATTCTCCAACTAAGCCCTTGAAAGTAAGTAATAGATGTATTAGTCCAAGTTTAAGTTCAAATCATTCCTCTAAGTTGGGGTACATAATGTACAAGAGTGTTGCTCTAAATCAAGTGTAGCTAATTGTTTAAGTGTTGGGTCTACTATCGCTATCTCTTGTTGTTTGGTTTCAAATTTATATAAAGAAGTGGATTCTATTGTGTCTTCTTACGGTGACTTTTTTTAATTTTAAATTGTAAGAATATCTTTGTTACATTCAGATCTAAACATAAAAGTAAAAGTAAAAGTTAGTAAACTAAAATAAAAAATAAAAGAAAAATTAGTAAACAAAAATCTAAAAAAGAAATATATGTGAGAAAATAAAATAAAAATTAATTTAATAATTAATAAAAAAAATTTATAGATTAAAAGAAAAAAAATATAAAATAAATTTTAACAAATAATTAATGGCAAAATTATAAAGTAAATCCACAACAACAGTGTCAAAAACTTAGTACCCTTAGAAACATGCAAATATACATGATTAAACTATACAAGTGATTAGTAAATTAAGAATAAATGTTATCGATACTCAATAAATTAGTTGATCATCATAATTCATAACATACATAGTCATGGTATTTAAACATAAAATTAAATAAATCAAAAATCAAGGATTGAATCAAAAAATTTAACATAACATTTTATTAACTAAATTCATAATCTAGGGTTTGAAAATTACCCACAATCACGTGAATAAATTAACTAGGCATGAATCTCAAAGAATCATAATTGAAATAATAGAAAAAGAAGAAAGAAAATAATAATAAGAAGAAGCTAATGACCTAAGTGTATTTTGGTATAAAATCAGTATATTTTATTTGTAAACTTAAGTGTATTTTCTATAAAATCAGTATCTATAATCTATGGTTACTTTATTGCTAACTCAAGTCACATATTTATAGTATTGCATCGTAGTTAGAATTAGTGTTATAGAGGTTCAAAACAATTGAAATAATAATCTAACAAATCTAGAATAGTTTGGATAAAGATGTCCTGAAAATATGACATTTAAATGCAAATACAAATGTGAGGTTCTCAACGCACGTATACTTGTACCACGATGAAACCTTGTTTCTAATGTTGTGTCGCTGTGCACTTATAATCATGTCGTGATGTGCCATTAATTTTTCCAATTTAATGTTTTGATCCCTTATTGATGTATCTTGTATAAATGTTTGCATTTAGATCTTCCATTGTTTGAAAATTATCTCTTTGATTATGAGAATTTGTTTGGTCCTTTGTCATTTGAATCTTTTAATGTCCAAAAGTACTTGAAATATATCAAAACATATTTCGTGATTTTGAAAATATAATTTATAAAATACTTAGGTAAAAATATGATATTAAAACTTAATTCTCTCTTTTAATTTTGATAAATCATAACATATGCATGCTTTTTAAACACATATCCCATATACATTACAAATTTATGACACCCAATCGATGTATGGCACCCCAACTCTTAGAGTTGTCACAACATTGGTTCCTCGCTATGACAATAGTTACTATCTTGCAATACTCTACACATACATTACACACTAACTCAAAGATCTACTACCTTATCGGCTCCTTACATATGGACAACGTTGCGAACTCATAACTCCCAACTGATATAAGATACACCATCATATAGGCTCTTCACTTATGGGAGCTATTGTACTCTTGTAACTACCAACAAACATACGATAACTCAACCCTGAGAGATATTCCTTAAAATGATGCGACTTTTTACTAGCTAATGATACATTTTAACTCTTAATAAAACCTTATACTATCTCACATTTTTTACACTCAATGCATTATTTGAGAAATATGAGAAAGTCTTCTCTTAGATGTCTTATGCCCTACAGATGAACACATTGTTTCTCAAACAACCACTCAAAAAGAAAATGGACCAAAAATGATTGTTGAAGTCTGGTGTCAAACAAGTATAGCTTTTTACTCCAAAATCTAGCCAAATAAACAAGAAAAGGAAAGAAGAATTTACAGAAAAAATTTAGCCTTTCGGACCCTCACCAACCACCTCGATGTGCCCATGCCAACCATTTTGGCAAGAGTAAACAATGACACAGTAAAGGTAAATGCTTCCAAAACAAAGTTGGCAAAGCGTGCCAACCATTTCAACGATCCATCGACAAGACGATCGATAAGCTCTCAACAAGCTTCCTGAAAACCACATAGAAAATCATTTCAAACACTAAGAAACTTAGACTCACCAAAAGGATAACATAATTCAATGCAAACTGTATGCAATCTAATAGAATGAGTGTATGTAACAAGCAAACACAAAACTATGTCATAAATGATACTGAGCTATCAGTAACTAACATTACAAAGGACATACAGAAATAAGAAATAGAATGCAGATAACATATTTTGCATATAAAAATTCCAACAATAAAACGACAGGATCTACACTTAGTCTGTTTATCTCATACGAGTGTCTCCCACAATTTTCCAATATTACTTATTATATTTTTTTTACAAAGCCTGCAATGTCAAATGTTTATGCTTGAAACTTAGGAGACTTTCCATTACATAGCTTGGAAATATGACGAGGACATTAAGGGTTTAACCGAGGAACTTCCTCAAGTTAAGGAGAATGTTGATTGATTCAAGAAGAGAGCAGAAGATTCTAAAACCATTGTAGACACTATAAATCTTGGCCATTATCGTCTGAAAGAAGGAGCTCAAAGAGAAGGGATAGAGAATTATTTGCCCTTTGATCAGAGAGTATGTATGTCAATGAGCTTGTTGAAGATTTGAGAAGGCAATTAGAGGAGGACAAAATTATTGCAAAGTAATCCACAAAAATCCAAAAGTTGGACAATCAAGTGGTTGATACTGAAATGCGAGTTAGATGGGGCCCCCAATTAGATGTTATTGCCATAGGCTACCCCTATATTTGGCCGAAGAGATATAAACCTCGAGGTTGTGATTCCTTCAACGATCGAGGTTTCCCTTCACTTGATGAAGCTTTGGAGGCCTAGACCATTGGTTTAACCAATTCCCATCAATGTGCTAATGATATAGATCTGATTCCTCATTCTTAACCTTTCAAGTGGCACCTAGGAATTAAAGTTATGGCTTAAGTGGATGTCATTGATGCCCTTGATCGGATTGTGGGTGATTTCTCTTAAGCTTTAGAATTATATTTTAATCATGCTTGGTTATTTTTGCAGCTAATTTGTACAATTGTTTCTATCTTCTAAATTCTTTTAAGAAATTTTATATTTTTTTACTTAAATTTGGATTTTTGGAAGTTTTCTAACAAATTTAAAGAAATTATTTATCACTAATTAAACATTTGATAATATAATATTTAAGTTAAATAAAATTTAATATTATTTTAATTTTTTTGAAAAAATAAATATTGAATAATAGGTGAGAAAAAAATAAATTTGATTATAAGAACACCTAATTTCTCCTTTTAGATTTGATTGTGTTTTAAGTTTGTTAGAAACTCAGGCCTAACTCAATCCAATAAGATCTCATTCAGTTAAGAGTTGCCTAAGCTTATAAGCAGTACTGCTACCGAACTCTTGGTTGATGTGAGATTGAAGGAAATTTAATAACCTTCCTCCACACGGAAAAATGTGGTCTCACAAAGCCACGGTGAGACTGTTAAGGACAACGCCCAAGTCACTGATAAAGTTAGACCTAACTTTGATACCATGTTGGAAACTCAGGCCTAACTCAACCCAATAAAATCTCATTGAGTTAAAGGTTGCCTAGGTTTATAAGGAACATTGCTACCTTTATCTTGGACGATGTGGGACAAGGATACTTAACAGCCTCCCTCCACACGGTGGACAAAGGTGTACATAAGCGCCACAGTGAGACTATGATAGAGCCCAAGGTCCAAGCACATAGAGACTAGGAGTAGAGCTCTGATACCATGTTAGAAACACAAGCATAACTTAACCCAATAAGATCTCATTGAGTTAAAGGTTGCCCAGGTTTATAAGCAGCATTGCTACCTTGATCTTAGCCGATATAGGACAAGGATACTTAATAGCTTCCCTCCACATGGTGGAAAAAAGTGGACATAAGAACCACAGTGAGACTATGGTAGAGCCCAAGGTCCAAGCACATAGAGACCAAGAACAGAGCTCTGATACTATATTAGAAACTCAGGCCTAACTCAACCCAATAAGATCTCATTGAGTTAAGGGTTGCCCAAGCTTATAAGCAACACTGTTGCCAAACTCATGATCGATGTGGGATTGAAGGAAACTTAACAGCCCTTCTCCATACAGACAGAGGTGGTCTTACAAAGCTATGGTAAGACTGTTAAGGACAACGCCCAAGTCACCAATCAAGTCAGGCCCAACTTTGATACCATGTTAGAAACTCAAGCCTAACTCAACCCAATAAGATCTCATTAAGTTAAGAATTGTCCAGGCTTATAAGTAACATTATTGACTTACTCCTAGCCAATGTGGGATAATGATACTTAACAGACCCCCTCCACACGGTGGACATTAGCACCACGGTGAGACTGTGGTAGAGCCTAGGGTCTAAGCACATAGAGACCAGGAGAAAAGTAAGGGTTGCCTTTTTGAATCGTTGCATATATCGACCCTTGGTCTTTCGTCTAGTGTCTTGGGACCATAGTGTTATGTTGCGGTTTTTTTCATATTTGTGATTTTTCTATTTTCTTTGGTCTTAAGCATTCAAGCTTATAATAGTGTACTTTTATTCGAATATTCAGAGGAAATTATGATTATACTTGTGTCCAAGAGGAATATGGCTTAGGATATGATAGTTGAGTTTGAGAATTCTAAGAACTCAAAGGGAGATAGACAACATGATGATGGAGGTCCTTGAAGCTCGTTTGGACGAGATTTACTGGATTTTTTGCGAACTTTGGAAGCCCATCAACTCTTCGATAAGTCTAGGGTCTTTTTAGCATGCTTAACGGGTGGAAATTTACAACATTGGTGGCCTTGTCTTGTAATTTCTACTTAAATAAAATTTCCATTAAGTGCTTTTACTTTCTTCTCAAATGTTGTTTTCTTGTTTTTTGGTATTTTCTTTTTTGTGTTATGAAACTTCGATCTCTTAAATTATTCAATTTACGATTGATTCGAATTCTGAAGTCCTACGAGACTTCACCATCAAAAGTGTTATTTATTATTTACTAATTATATTATTTTTTATTAAATATTTACTTTTTAAAAAAATATTATATTAATTTTAAATTTTATTATCTTTAAGCATCAAATCGTGTATTTTAAAAACAATAAAATAACAATTTCATTATTTATTTCGATAATCTTTCTTTCATTTTCATATCTATTTTATTTCAATTTTATCTTTAAATAAATACATAAATAAATCCTAACTTAAAAATATTATTTAATCTTTTCATAAGATTAATTAATATTTTTAAATAATAATAATACTAATAATATATTTTATCTTATAGAAAAATAAGAATTAAAATAATAATATTTAAATTTTACGGTATTAATTTAATATATTATTTTTTATTTTATTCTAATTATAAATTAAATATTATAATATTAATTTTTTTTAATTTTAATAATCAAATTAAATAATATAATAATAATATTTTTTTCTCCTATATTTAATTCTTTATCATTTTCGTTCTTATTTTTTTTATTACTTGAAACAAACATCTCCCTATTATTGTTTTGACTATTTGATTGCTTGTTTGGCTTTTGATTTGTCTGGGAAATTATGGTCAGTGTATTAATTTTACTTAGGGAAGTTGCGAGGTCCTTACTCCCTTTTTATGACATCTTTAATTAGATAGGTTATCCTAGTGACATAATTTTATTTTTTTTATTCTTTTATCTAAATTTTTAAGTTAGTAACTAGTGGTATTTTATGTAAAAAAAATTATCCTTTTAATATAATTTATTATTTAATTAATTTTTTTATATATATAATAATAAATATTTCATATTTAAATGATATTTTTAAATAATAATTAATTTATTATCTAAAAATAATATTTAAATATCATACCTATAATATTAGACACGTAAAAAATATCACTAATCATATAATAATTACATTAAATTAATATTTTTAATAAGATATAATTAATATATAAGTTAAAAATATAGATAAAAAATAAACAAAACAAAATTATATTAAATAACCAACCCTCTTTAATTCGTTTTCTTTAATTATTTTTGACATTTTGAATACTTATTAATTAAGTTGGTCGGAAAGTTCCTCATTCTCTCTTTATAAGGCCACCGTACGTGGTGCCATTGAAAACTACAATCGAGGGTGCCGAGGATTGTCCTTGAATAAAGTATTCTTCTTATCATCACAGTTAATTAAATTGCAAAAAGAGAACTAAGCTTTAAACATGGATCAAAATTTTACTCAGAAAAACCAGCAAATATAGAGGAAAAAAAATTAAGGAAATGAAAAGCGCAATGAAAGAGACTAAAATACCTCAAACTATGGATTTGCTTAGTGGTAGAATAAAAGGATCCCATGCATACTTGTACGAGAAGTTATTTATTATTTTTATAATATTCTTGTTATTAATTAGATTTATTTTTCTCTACAATTCTTACTAGGTATTCGTTTTTAAAACGAAATTACACTAATCTTAAATTTAACATGATTTTATTAATTAATTATTCATTCTTTTAATTTAATTAGATCCATAATCATAAACTTTCATCATAAACACCAAATTGTAATTGAACACCTCTTCTTTCAACCAAGAGAGTGCTCCCTCCAACCTCGTTGTTTGTCAAGAGGTACAATTACAATACCTCTCTTTGACTCAATTGTATTAAAATTGGTGATCCCTTATATACTTTCTTATCAATTAAAAGTAATCCTCACATTCTTGAGTCTAATCAACTTCTCTATTTTGCTGAGAATCTTAAGAAAGGGAGATATTTGTTTGAATATTTTGAAGTAAATCAACCGAGGGATATAATCATCCCATTTATGTTTCTCGGGGAAGCCACCAACAAGAAATCCTAAAAAATTCTATTAAGAACTCCAAAAGTACAATTATTTAGATTCAATTTCATCTGGTGTTGCATCAAAGTTAAAGACATCTAGCTTAAGTAGAAAACATAGTCCTCATCTTTACGAGACTTTACCATCATATCTTCAGCATACACTTCAATAATTTTTCTAATATCTTCTTCAAACATCTTGTTAGCCAGACACTTATAAGTAGCCCTTTCATTCTTAATCTCGTAGGCATGACTTTGTAATAATGTCCCATATTTAATGATGAATGACGTTTTCTCCTTATCTTTTGGATCCATTTTAATTTGATGGTAATTAGAATAAGCATCTATATAATTCATGAGCTCATTACAACTAGTTAGGAAAGGAGTAACTATTATTCGGACAAGTTTTGTTGAGATTAGTGAAGTGCTTACAAATTCTCCATTCACCGATGTCCTTCTTCACAACCATGGAATTCTCTATCCATTTTGGGTATATAACCTCTCGCACGTAATTGACTCTTATGAGCCTATTAAATTATTTCTTTGTGGATTCATTATTCTTAAAAGAATGCTTTCTCTTCCTCTTTAGTACAGGTTGACAGTTAGGGTCTACATTGAGTTTGTAAGTAATAACATTCGAGGCATTATACACTTGAGGCATTGTGTGGAAAAAATAAATCTTCTTCTAAAAATCTACCTTATTCATTTTATATGAGTAACTTGACAGGATTTTCAAGAAATAATAAACAAAAAATGTCAACCACCATATATTTTGCATGCTCATATAACATAAAGACTATTTACTAAATTACTTTCCCTTCATAAATACTTTAAACGAAGGGATGTTTTTTATCACTATTTTTGGGTGATCTGTTTGGGGTTGAACCATTCATTTCTTTTATCTCTTATGTTTGTAGTGTTTTTTGTGTGACTTTTGTTATTTGTCTATATGTTTTATCTTCTTTTGATTAATTTAATAAAAATATATTGTATTTTTTGTATTGGCATTCTCTTTTTTCCTTACTCTCTCTACTTGGGACAGTTTTACAAGTCTCTTTGTCTAGTTGTCATACTGCTTAAATGAACCTTTTTGTGTGATCATTGTTGTTTTATGGTTCATATGATTTTGACTTAAATGAAAGTGTGGCTATTTTGACACATGTATTCCTTGAGAGTATGTATTACTAAATTCTTATATTGAATTTAAAAGGAACTTTTTCCTATACACATGCAATAACATTGTGAATTTGTATGATTATTTTGAGAAGTTTATATGGGTTTCTTGTTTTAATGATTTGTATGTCTCTAACAAGCTCTAGAATCTACTTTAGTATCTTTTGAGGTGAAATCATAGGTACTGCTTGGATAGAAAGATGATTTAGGCTATCTTTGAATCGTTTGATCTTTTCTTACTACCAATGTTTTCTTATCCTTAGTTTCCTCTCTTAAGCCTTTATTTTGTCCCTTCATTTATTTGCACTTATTGGCTTTGCAAAATGATAAATCCCACTTACCTTGCACACCTTCAATTGAGTTTCACTATATTACTTATTAAACTTTTGGGAATATCTATTTTACCCTCTATTTAAAGAAAAAGAAAGAAAAGAAAAGAAAGGCTATCAATGAATGAATGATAAGTTGTAAAGGAAAAAGGCCCCATGTTTAGGAATGTAAATGCATGAAATTTGATAATTAAAAGGAAAATAACCTAGTTTAAAGGTTTTCTACACATGGTTGTGAGCTCATTGCTTAAGCTGTATTTTTTGGTCATTTAAATGTATGCTTAAACTTTTAAATGTCTCTTCTCATCTGCCAAACTTTGTCCTATCATTACAAGCTTTAAAAGACCTTTTGATTTCATTTTGATTGGAACTTACTTTAGTTAAGAGAAATGCTAAGAGTGAACTTATGAAGTTTGGTTTACTTGAGTCAATATTTCTATTTTCTTTGTTCGTAAAAACATATTTTGATGGCATATAGAGTAAACAAGTTTAGTAGAACACATATAATACATATCTTCAAAAATTCAATCATAGCCTTAAAATGAATGCATTATAGATTGATTGTTACGTGGATGTTTACGTTGAATGTATTAGATGTTTTTGCTAAAATATATGGTTTTGTTTTGTCCCACCTTACCATTTTCTCGCTATATGCTCACCATTACCTCGACAAATAGCTCGCTAAACACTCCAGTAAGGGGGTTGGTGAGGTATATAGTGAGGTACCCTTTTTTCTATATTTAAAACTCCCTAGTGCCTACTTTCTTCACACCTTAGAATAATTTCCTTCTATTCTCGCTTTACCAGTATATCCTATTTTATAATTGTTACCATATATGGCCACATATCATAAGCGATAAGAAGTTAAAGTAACATGAGCCTTCCAATCCTTATAGCAGTTCCCCATTATGGCATAGCATTATGTCAATATTCATGACTATCCTAAAATTGAGAGAATGTTTGCTTACTATTCTTGGCTTTCACTCTATTTTCGAAATTATTCCTATAATGACAAGTTTATTAGGAAATTTTAAGATGTCATTCCTCTTGTCTCCACTACTAATTTCTCTACCTCTTTTGTCCTTAGAAAATGCATAGTTACCTTCTCTTGAGATGATATTCGTAGTTTATTATCTCTTCTTAATATTCAATTTCTAACATTTCCTATCATCCAGTTTGAATTTGAAAATATTGCTACCATTTATCTCTTTGAATTCAATAGTGAATGCTCATGACACTATTGAGATGTCAAGCTAATTGTCCAAGCCTAATCACATGTATATTGGTAATGCCCTTATTCTCAACTCTTTTTCATTTAATTGTTCTCTTAATATTGTTGTAAGTGCCATTATTCATCTCTGTTCCCATCTTTTTAATATCCCTTTATGCCGAGGACACTTCCTTTGTGTGACTCTAAACGGTGATGATATAGATTTTTCTAGCATGATTTATAGAACTATCATTTTTCATACCATTGCTCCTCCTTCTTCTACACTCCATTGTCCATCTTTGATTTCCAAGTGGGTTTTGTTATTTTTCATAACATTTCTTTAAACGTATCGAGCATGCCTATTCTCACTTGCACTGTTATCTCTAAAAATCATTCTAAGCATACTCATGCTACCTCTTCTCCTTCATCTTCTATGAATGCTACTCAGTGCACGTGTTATGCATCCATTCCTGTGTCTTCTACCCTATCTACCTCAGTTCCTCTCAATAAAGAATCTACTACACTTTTGAGAAATGTTTTTCAAGAGTTGCAAATTTTTAACCAAAATGTCATGGATATCCATCATTTTGAAGCTTTTGCTAACGTGTTATGGCTTTTTATTGTCATGTTGTACTGCCATTTCATGGTTCACCAGTTTCTTCTCCCTTAGTAAGACCTCACCCTACCCCAGCCAGATTTCCTTTCTCTAGTGTTTCTTCCCTTGGGTCAATGTTCAATTTGTTTACTGCAAACGGTAGAGATGAGTTCAATGTTCCTTTTGAGATTGATTATTCCTTGATATAGTTTTCTTCCAATGTTCTTAATCCACAAATTATTGCACCACCTACTTTCCCTTCTAAGGTTACATAATCTTCTCATAATGGTGTTCATGGGAATGTTGATGCTATAGAGGGAGACAGAGAATGTTGATCTCATTTATGTCTCTACACCATTGTTTCATGTGTGCAGGTTATAAATGTAGATTGAAGTCATCAAGCTTCATTTGTGTTATGTGCAATGGTGTAGAGACCCTTGTGTTTTAGATTGATAGAGTGGATGAGTTGATACATGAAGGTGGATGGAGTGCACAAGTTGAAATTTCTTGGTATAAGTGTGTCTTTCAGGTTTGGGTATGCGTTGCTATTTTGTTCATGGGAATAAACATCTTTAGGTATCTTCATGATCATCTCATGATAGATGTGAGTATGCATTTAATTATGTAGTGTTTTAACATGAAAAGTCAAAGAGGATGAATATAGGTCTTATTATACTTAGTTCTTATGTGTTGGCTTTTCATGCACAAAAGACGATATTTGTTTATTTTTACTCAATGTTCTATTTTTCTTTGTGTAAGGTTGGTTATTACAGATTAGTAATACACACATACACATAATTAGGAACACTATAATTAAAAGTATGTTTTCACACATAATGAGGTTGGTTGTTTTAGTATGTATGCTAGGTCAAGAGTGGTGGATTTTGATTCATTTTAGGTGTGGATATTTGTGAATTTTACTCGACATTTTTGGAAATGAAAAAAATATTTTTTTAGTACCTCGTCACCACCCTCATCACCACCTTTGGCAAGGTTACTGGCGAGGCAGTTGGTGAGGTGATCTATCGAAGCTCTATCAATAGCCCCACTTATCTTTATTCTTTACCTATGTTTTTAGTACCAAAACTTTACCAAAATTGATATTGTAATTTATATTTAATGAGTTTAGTTATCAAATTTAATGAGTTTACTTATCAAACTATAATCTGTGTGTATACGTGATTTGATAATGTATCTCTCATACACGTTTTGAGTTATGTGGAGGATAGTGTGTCCTTTGGTACCCTAAGATCAAGAGTGATTCTCACGATGTCTCGTTCTATATATTTCACAATACGAATCTGTGGCTACTAATCATATCACATTTAATGGTGTTGGTCGTGAAGAGAGTCGTATTTGTGTGTCAAACCATGACGTTGTGGAAATAGAAAGTAAAAGCACTAATAGACAGTTCAGATAGAAGTCAAATCCGATAGAGATAATAGTGGTTTCATTTTTTTTAAAGTTGTAACTATTTTATTTATTAATGAATTGTTTGTTATTGAGTGGTTGTTTTAAACAACTCAAAGATGTTACCGCATAGATATGATGTTTATATAAATATTATATTAATATAATATAAGTTTAAAGTATATATATTATAATATATTTTAATTTAAATTTTGATTAAATGTTTAAAATATAATATATATTGTTAAAAGTTATTTGTATATATGATTTGATGTTATCTGTGATTATGATACATTTTTTTATTTGATGTACATCCTATATTTAAGATTGTACGAGTTAGATTCGGCTATTAAGGAGTAATATGTCATATACTCTTTCAAAATTATAATTTAAAAAAATTGATTTGACCACTTTTCTTACTCAAATGACAGAAACGGCTTTTGCTTTAATTAAATGTTTCTTGCCTTTTTCTTTTAACAACGTTTTGTAATTTAATTAATTCCTCTGTGGGGTGATCTTCATCTATACATAAATATGAAAGAGACTTCCTCGTATACACGTTAAAAGAAAGGAAGATGGAGAATATAAAGCTTAGTATTCCAACTTTTATTTAAGCAATTTTTGTATTTATAATAAAATTTAATAGATTTCATACACAGACAGTTTTTTTGGGTAACTAACTATAAATTTATAGTTTATTTTATCGTTATAACATAGGGATATATTATTTTGAAATTCTAATGCACAAATGGTGAAAGAAAAAATCTTAAAGACATTATGTAGTATACAAATTTGATTATTATTTTTATTTAATTTTTATTTTTATTTTATTTAAATTTTATATTTATAATTTATATATATTTATATGTTATTTTGATTTAAAATTATATAATATATTTTTTAACTTATTTGTTATTGTGATTATTTCTACAGTTAATTCCATCTATTTTACTCAAAGTTAATAGATTTTATCAACAAATTATAACAGTTGTTGAAAATATATTATTATAATTTATTTTAAATTTTATCATTGTTAGTTATCAAAAATAATTAATAAAAATATTTTAACAGTGATGATATTATGTATTTTTTTAAAAAAATTGAAATTTTTTAATGAGATTAATACGTGTAATAACAATATTTAAATTCGGTAACAATTTTGAAATATATATTTGAATTCGATAGTGATTTTAGTTGACTTCCTACGTCAGATATGAGGTGTAAATGCTACTTTGTATGTCACTTATTTTCAGCTTGATAAGACCTAGAGGATGATTTTGTTCTTGGAAGCAAATCCAAATTTTATATAGTCTCTTTGTGAGCTGCCTTATCTATAAGTAATTTAAAGTTGTGATCATGACATACATATATCTAATTATCCAACAACACAAAAGAAGCAACAAGGCAACACAAAAGCAAAAAAAAAACCTACAAAGAGACAGATATGCGCCAATATTTTTCTTTTTCTTTTTCTTTTTCTTTTTATGAGCCAATAATGTTGTTAGCTACACACCCTATACTTTTTTCCTTTTCTTCTGGAAAGGAAGGCCGAAATGGTTGCATTTTATAAAAAAAACAAATAGTAAGATCTAGTAGCCACGTAAAATTTGTTGCATCTTAGTAAATAGAGAGTAAATATATTCGTATAATATATATTTAAGTAAATTTTATTATAATTACTTTATATAATATGTATGACACTGCACATAAGATCTAAACATCAATACATACATGTTATTGTATCAATATCAAAAAGTATTAATAGAATATCAAGTAATAATATAAATATTTTTATTAAAATATTAAATAATATTTATTATTAATTTTATTTATTTTTAAAAATAATTTACCTTTACGTATCTTTATAGTCATATATTTTTAACCTTACTTTTTTCATGTTTGGTTTGTCTTTTTTTTTTTCAAAAAAAAAAAATAATAATTTGGGAAATGCCTCTTCCTTGAGTTAGGCATCGTAATACAGTGTGATGTTTGTTTAATTTTCAAACAAAATAACTTAATTAAAAATACTTCTCAAATATTTTTTAGATTTTATCAATCAATTAAACATGTATTCGTTATTAATTCCACATGAAGTCATTTCTTAAGCCTACTTAGCCTATAAATTTAGGTTTTATGTTTTACATTTTTCACATATTTGATCCTTAATTCTCTTAGAGATGCCTAATGATAAAGCTTTACATTGAACAATTAAAGAGAAATCAAGATTGAAATTATTTAATCTTCTCTATAAGTAAAAATGTTTAAAATTAAACTAACCATGGTATTTTGAATGAGTATTGTTGCAAAGAATCCCTAACAAGAGGGAAACTCTTATGAATAAGGGGAATTACTAGAGTGATGAATATCAAGATTGTTGTAAGAATACCTTTTTTGAGACAATGGATCATGTGAAATAATATGATAAATTTTTTATGAGTAGTTTTACTCAAGTCATGGCTCCTCGATTATTATAATAAAGACGTTTAAGGAGCCTGTATTCTCTTATTTGGAAAAGATTAAGGCTTTTATTTATTCTCTTATTGAACCAAAAGTTGAAGATAACAGCTCCTCATTATAAGTTAACTTGGAATGAGTTTATCATATTGTCTTTTTTGGACCTAAGTTTTTCAACTTTGCCTTTACTAACTGCATATTTGCAGAATATAATCATTTAGATCTTTGCTAAACCAACTTTTCTTGCAATCACCATCTATTTTAATTTTTCAAAAGCTTTCCCAACATGCGTAACTAAAGTTTCCCTCATTTGTAATTCTTCTTCTAAAATATTTGCAAACTCTCAACTTATGGCAATGCCCAAGGTGGAGTAAACAATAAAATATATAACAAAGATGGTTTGCAATTGAAACTCACATAATCATTTGTAATTTATGTAATCTGAGCTAGTGTATTATTAAATTGAGATTATGTAACTTCACCTCATGGACTTACTTTGAGTGTTATTTAGGGCATGACATTTCTTTGAGCAATTCAAGTAGATTTTTAATTAAATGGTTAGCTTAAATCATGTTTGATACCAAGACCAGTAGAATATATGCAATGTATTCATCATGGAACATAAACATGAATACTCAATCACTGTGTCTTTTTTCATGCGCTAGGACCTCAATGTTTTTATTTCTCTTACCTTATCCATCCACTATAAATTATGAGAGGAATAACAAAAGGATAATAGCTTTAAGTACCATTTTAAAGCTATTTCTTATTACTTTTCACATTTCTTCTAGGGCACCCACGAATATAGTTGAAGAGCATAAAATAATCGTGTTAACAATATCTAAATTAAATATCTTGAGTGTGAAAACAAAAGAATTTTCAATCAAGTCAAAAGTATCAAAATTGATTTGAGGCAAAAGGATTGTTAAGGTTTTATAGACATTGTTATCATCTCCTCAATATGTCCTACACTTCAAGAGGAGGAAGCACTTAGTTGCATAGCCTCTTTTGTTTCTTACAATACTCGTTAGGCCAACTTTTACTGTAACCATGGTGAAAGGTTTTTCATTGAGTGTGGCTAATCTTGTAGAAATAGAGAACAAAGTAGAGAGTTATTTCTTCCCTCATTATTGAGAAGAGTAAGGATGCATTTTACCCATTGATTCACCCTATAAAGAGGACCTGGGTCCTGATCAACCAAGTAGGTAGTTTTGACTTGTCTTATAGGTATGCACACATTGAGTTATTTCTTAATGGGTTTAGCGGTAGAACAATCTTAGTTTTTGTGTTTGTTGTTTTGAAACTCTATACTCAATTATGTATTTTGATAATTTGTAGTCAACTTCTAATTTCATTTGTTTGTATAATAATCCGTATGAAATTGAGTGAAACTCTTTATCTTCATTTTCTTTATTTATATTTAAAATTATAGACTATTCAAATTAGTAGTCACTCTACCTAATCCTTTGTCAAGTTTATAATATTAGCTTATTCGGTATGCTTTATGTGAGTTTTTAGTCTACGTGATTATCTCATAATCATTTTTTATTTATTGTGTGTTATACACTGATTTTTAAATCGTGTAATTAATTGATAATCATCGTTGATCTCTTGGATATTCTACATTGATTTTTAAACTGTGTGATCAACCCATAGTTTTTTTCAATCTCTTGGGTGTTCTACGTTAGTTTTTAAATTGAGTTATCAAACCATAGTCATTTTTATCTCTTTGACGTTCTATGTTGGTTTTTAAACTATAAAATCAACCTATAGTCATTTTTCGATCTCTTGGACATTCTACTTTGGTTTTGAAATTGAATGATCAAACCTATAGTTATTTTTGATCTCTTGTGTGTTCTACGGTAGTTTTAAAACTATGTAATCAATCCAAAATCTTTTTTGATCTTTTGGGAGTTCTACTTGATTGTTAATATCAAGTAATCAACCTAAGGAGATGGGTCATCTTAGGGTCTCACTATCTTTTCCTTAGGTTGGTCCACTGAAGTGATACCTCATGATGCCTATATCTTGTTAGAGGGAGTTAAGATAAAGATGTTTCACTCTTTAAGCAAGGAAATTTTTTCGAGCATTCTACATGATCATCGGCATCAAATGATTAACATAAGAAGATAGGTTGTCATAGGGCCTCACTATCTCGTCCTTAGGTTGGGCCACCAAAGTACTATCTTGTTATACATGTATTTTGCCTAAAGGGTGTTGAGATAAAGTTGTTTTATACTTTAGGCAATGCTATTTTTTCGAGCATTTTACCTTATCGTTGAAACCATGTGATCAACTATATGAGATGGGTTGTTGTAGGGCCTCAATGTAACATTGAAGTGCTATCTTGTTATGCTTGTATCTTGCTTATGGGAGTTGAGATAAAACTACCTTACTCCCTAGGAAAATACTTTTTTCAAGCATTCTACCTGATCATTGACATCAAGTGATTAATTTGAAGAGATGGGTCATCGTAGGGACTCATTGTCTGTTCTTTAGGTTGGGCCACCGAAGTGCTACCTTATTATTCTTGCATATTGCTCATGGAGCTAAGATAAAACTTCCTTACTCTCAACAATATGCTCTGGGCAAGAACATTTTTTTGGAAGTTCTACATGATCATTAACATTAGGTGATCAACCCTAAGAGATGGGTTGTCATAAGGTCTAATTGTCTCCTCCTTAGGTAACGCCTTTGAAGTGCTATCTCTTGGTGTTGCATCTTACCCGAAAGAGCTGAGATAAATGTGCATCACTCTCAAAGCAAGAACATTTTGGAAGCATTCTATTTGATTGTAAACATCATCTAATGCATACCTTCATGCATAGTCGAGTTCTCGGCGTATATGTCATCTTCTTCCTCCTACTCCAACTATCGGACCTCCCTTTCTTGTTTCGGTTGCAACTGCTTCTACCCTTATTTCATCATTCTTCTATAATTCTCTCAAGAGTTTTGTATTTTCCCTTCTAACTTCACGTATCACTCCTCTTATTTCTTATGGTTTCTTTGCTACTGTGGGTAAGACATCATCATGCCCTTTTACCTCATCTCATTGAAGGCAATAAGGGAAATCGTTCAATAGTTTAGGTTGCATTTCCAACTTGGCATATTGTTTTTCGTTAACCATGTTATGATTGGGCATAAATCTAAGCTATGTTTATGTGTGTAGTCTCTTTATTCAATTAATCGAAGTTAGTAAGTGATTATCCAACTAAAACTTTTGTATTTCATAGTGGACACCAAATATTTATTTAGATAATTAGGACAAATAGATACCACGTGTGTAAGATAAATAATAGTTATCGTTTAGATAATATCCTCTTTATTGCACGCACGCGTGTATATATATATATATTTTGGGTTAAAAAACAAAAACAAAAATAATAAATATTTAAGATATTGATATTTTAAATTTAGATTACGTTATCAATATTGTAATTTTTTTTTAATAAAATTAAAACAGGGTATAGTGATACGGTACAGTCTGTAACAAACTAAAAAAATAAAACAGAACGAACTGAACTGTTAAGCATAAATTTGATCGGACTCAGAAACGAGATCGGTGATAGCTAGGAGAATCGGGTACTGTTGTGTGTAGTCGACCCCACCGAGATTAATGACTAACCCAATCCTCTACAGACAAATATGGACCGTCTGATTTATCCTTTCCGTAAACATACATAAAACTCAAAATATTAAAAAAAAAAAAATCACTTTTATTCGTTCGTGCTTATCCATATCTCCTACTAAGTTTCCAAATCAGTCTCGAAAAAAATAAAAACTTTTCCACAGGGAGAGCTCGCTGTTATAGAAAGTGTATCATTATCCTTTATTACCATAACTCCAAGATTCATCGTAATCACATGTAATCAACACCTTGATTCACAACCGAAAATCTTTGCGTTTTCTTGTTTTTGAGTTTTCAGAAAACAAATTAATATAGGGCTTTCCTCTTTGTTCTATCTGATTTATTTCCTTTTTCCCTCCTCAACTATGCTATCACAATCTTCATTGGACCTGTTAAATTTAGTCTCTATTGAAGATTTTAAGGTCATACGTCGAATACCAAGAGTCATGACCGTGCCGGGAGTTACATCCTACTACGAAACCGATGATAACAATTCTGATGTTGTTTCCTCTGTTTCTCAAGAGCGCAGAATCATCGTCGCTAACCAGTTACCAATTCGAGCTTTCCGAGACAAACAGGGTCAAAAATGGTGTTTTGAATTGGATAAAGATAGCCTCGTTTTGCAACTCACAGATGGGTTTGGCCCTGATGTTGAGGTCTTGTATGTTGGGTGTTTGAAGGCTGAGATCGATGTTTCGGAGCAAGAAGAAATTGCCCAACTTTTGCTTGAAAAGTTTAGGTGTGTGCCGGTTTTCTTATCTGTGGAAATCCAGAACAAGTTTTATCATGGTTTTTGTAAACATTATCTTTGGCCTTTGTTTCACTACATGTTGCCTTTGTCGCCAAGCCATGGAGCGAAGTTCGACAGAACCCAATGGTTAGCTTATGTCTCAGCAAACAAGGCCTTTGCTGATAGAATCGTGGAAGTGATTAACCCAGATGAAGATTACGTTTGGATACATGATTATCATCTTATGGTTCTTCCAACTTTCTTGAGAAAAAGATTTTACGGTGTGAAACTTGGATTCTTTTTGCACAGTCCATTTCCTTCGTCTGAAATTTACAGAACATTACCGGTACGTCTTGAAATCCTTCAAGCTTTACTAAATTGTGATCTTGTTGGGTTTCACACATTTGATTATGCCAGACACTTTTTGTCCTGTTGTAGTAGAATGTTAGGTCTGGATTATGAGTCCAAAAGGGGTTACATTGGATTGGAGTATTATGGTAGGACTGTTAGTATTAAGATTGCGCCAGCTGGGGTTCATATGGGTCAGCTTGAATCCATTTTGAGCCTTTCAGAAACTGCCAAAAAAGTGAGAGAATTGAAAGAAAAATTTGAGGGGAAAATTGTGATTGTGGGTGTCGATGATATGGACTTGTTTAAAGGTATTAGTTTGAAGTTTTTAGCAATGGGGATTTTATTGGAGCAACAACTAGAATTAAGAGGGAAGGTGGTTTTAGTTCAGATTGCTAATCCGGCAAGAAGTAGAGGTAAAGATGTGCAGGATGTTCAGGAGGAGACAGATGCTATTGCTAGAGAAATAAACTGGAAATTTGGTGGACCGGAATATCAACCTATTATTTTCATCAAAGGTCCCTTAACGTCATTGGAAAAGTATGCATATTATGCTATTTCCGAGTGTTGTATTGTGAATGCTGTTAGAGATGGAATGAATTTAGTGCCTTATAAGTATACAGTTTGCCGGCAGGGGAGTCCTGTTTTGGACAAGGCATTGGGAATTGATGAGGCTTCTAGTCCTAAGAAGAGTGTGATCATTGTGTCTGAATTCATTGGATGCTCACCCTCACTTAGTGGAGCAATTCGCGTCAATCCGTGGAATATTGATGCTGTTTCAGATGCCATGAATTTGGCCATCACAATGCATTACAAAGAGAAACAATTGCGACATGAGAAGCATTTTAAGTACATAAGTTCTCATGATATTGCTTACTGGGCTCGTAGTTTTAATCAAGACCTTGAGAGAGCTTGTAGGGAGCATTACATGAAGAGATGTTGGGGTATTGGATTTGGTTTGGGATTCAGAGTTGTGGCTTTGGATCCCAACTTTAGGAAGCTATCCTTGGATCATATTGTTTCTGCATATAGTAATACTGATAGCAGATTGATCTTATTGGATTATGATGGCACAATGATGCCACAAGCATCAGCCGACAAAACACCCAGTGAAGAAATTATTTCGGTGTTAAATTGCTTATGCAGTGATCCCAAAAACGTTGTCTTCATTGTTAGTGGCAGAGGAAAAGATTCTCTCAGTAATTGGTTCTCTCCATGTGAGAAGTTGGGTATTTCAGCAGAGCATGGTTACTTCACAAGGTAAAATTCAATGTTTTGTAGTTAACACAAATTTTTTTTTTTTTGGTTTTCTTTAATTTTTGCTTGTTACTTCTTGGAATTCTTGGAATAGATGGACTAAGGATTCTCCATGGGAGACTTGTTCCTTGACAATGGATTTTGATTGGAAAAGGATTGTATTGCCTATAATGGAGCTTTACACAGAAGCAACTGATGGGTCTTTTATAGAGCAGAAAGAAAGTGCTGTGGTGTGGCATTACCAAGATGCTGATCCTCATCTTGGATTATGCCAGGCAAAAGAACTTCTTGATCACCTTGAGAACGTGCTTGCTAATGAGCCTGTTGTGGTTAAGAGAGGTCAACACATAGTTGAAGTGAAACCACAGGTATGTACCATATTGAACTAAAGTTCGATTAGTCATTGGTAGATTTTGAAATTTTAGAAAACTAACTTCCTGTTGGTTAAGAAATTGAGATTGCTGAAGTCATTGTTTATGATAGGAAAAGATGCATCACAGATCACTTTATTTTTACAAATTAAACACATTAATCAAACCGTTTTAAATTTATGCACTTTAGTCACTTTATTGTTGTACTAATAAACATTGGTAATTTTTTACCATTTTTTAATCATTTTAGTCACTTTATTTTCCTTTTTCCCCCATTTTATTCTAATTTTTGAACATTTTTCTCATCAAACATACATCAGTTCCTGCTAGTAAAGTTCAAATCATTATACCTTAGTTTTTCCCTGAGAAAAAAAAACCCAAAAACCAAAATTGGCAAAAAATGGTGCAAGTGTTCAATAATGCGACAGCATGGTGAATAAAATAATACAATAGTAAGGTGAATACAGTGTTCAATAGTGTAACTTTAAGGTAATTAAAATGTTCACTAATACAAGTAAGGTCATTAAAGGCATCACTTTAAAACAAAGTGATTAATGTGTCAAATATGTGGAAGTGGGTAGAGTATCATGCTACCTTTTTTTTATTTATGCAGCAAGGAAATTAGAAGTGAGAACAGAATAATATGGTGAAATATTTTGAGAACGTCATAAATCCTTCTGGAGCTAATAAGTTGCAAATTCGTTGAACTTGGTTCTGTGTATTTCCTTGATAGTATTGTCCGACTTTTGTGAGCGATTGCAGGGAGTAAGCAAAGGTAGTGCTGTTGAAAACCTCATTTCGACCATGCGTAGCAGTGGAAAGTCACCAGATCTTGTATTGTGCGTGGGGGATGATCGTTCTGACGAAGATATGTTCAAGAGCATTGAACGTTCAACATGCAACTCCTCCTTGCCAGCAATATCAGAAGTTTATGCCTGCACTGTTGGTCAAAAACCGAGTACAGCCAAGTACTATCTCGATGATTCAGCAGAAGTGATGAAGTTACTTGAAGGCCTTTCCACAGCATCAGTGCCACCTAAGCATATACCTTTTCAAGATGCATTTGTTGGATTTCTGTAGAAGTCACTGATATCATTTTGAAAGCTATAAATGCTCGTTGAAGGTAGTGTTGCTCTCTGATTTTTGTCTTTCTTAGCAGGTCTAGATGCAGTGATAGAGCTAATGATACAAATCTTGTACAGGTCATATTCAATTTCTACAAATAATGTTCTTTCTTTTTAAAAAAAAAAGTTATAAAACCAGTTCGAGCAATTTTGGTTTATGATGTTTTTCATTTTTGACTCTTTAATCAATGCATACTCAAATTTGAACGTGTTACAAAATAAATCTCATTTGAGCACATGTTTAAAAGTAGTAATCATGGTTCAATATTTATTTTTTGAGGTGTAATATGGTGTTTTGGTCATCGTTAGCCATTGGATTTACTAGAGTTTTGTTGAGATTTATACTTTTGAATACAAATACAAAAGTAAAAAATTTATTGAACACGTGTCCAAAACTATAATAGTTTATTGATTTGTTCAAAACTATAATAGTTCAAAAATGAAAGTACCTCATCTTAGATAATATTTTCAATTGGTTCCTACATTTTTTTCTTTTATCTGTACATATGTTGCTATTCCATAAGTGGTTTTAATGGGTAGTTCTTCACTACTGGCTTTACCAGACTCAGAACCTAAGATGCATACCATTGTACAAAAATAACACTTGAAACAAAATATCAGGGTCTTGCTATGTCGGTAACATTTTTCACCATTGATTTTTGCTTTTTATGCTCACCTGTACTTATGTTAAGTCATGCGCTCGTATGAATATACATTTCAAATCATGAGACGCGTAGTGTCAACTTCCAAAGGGCCTGCCTAATTACATCAATTAGCCTCCTAAGGGCATCTGGGTGGGGTTAATTAGGCTTGAACCCTTTATATATTGTCATTTACTAAGGGCATCTGGGTGGGGTTAATTAGGCTTGAACCCTTTATATATCGTCATTTAGGATTTTGTTTTAAGTAGAATTTTTTTTACCTTTGCTGTAGAAATGATTCAGTATGAATATATATATTTTTTGAGGGAGTTAAAATGAAACTTCATATATGAAAAGAATTTTGTTATATAATTAAAAAAATTTCATCTAACTCAATGTTTGAATATATGAATTAACTTGGAGTTTGACCCATCTAACAGTTTGAGTCATAAGACGAGTCATCCCAAAGACCTGTTTGTGTTCGCATCCATGAATATACTCGTGGGAGAGACTTATCTTGTAGAGCTTTGGCATTTAGAGGATCGACTACTAGTCTAAGCTATGGGTGACTATCCTCAAATTATAAATATGTTTGTCTTTACTTTTATGCCCTCTTGATAGGCTTAGATGTGTCTATCATGTGTAATTAACACATTTATATGTGACATTCTATATATATATGGATTACCTAAGAGATTCACACATTTCATAAATTGTTCTGATTTTTCTCTAGGTTTTTTATCTGTAAAATGAATCAATTCCAATATTCTGGCGTCCATCGTGGGGTTCAGATTTTAAGGTCAAGCTTTGGCTTATGATTCCATACTTTCAAGGATTCACCTCGAATACTGAAGAGATTAAAAACATGTTCCATGTACCTTCAGGATCACGATCATCATGGTAGGGACGCACGTTGAAGGATGATTGAGACTAGCAAACGAAGAAGTGGTGGTAGCGCCTGACAATGCCTCGTCAAGTTAGAATAGAGATCGACCCTCATTAAGAGCTAGTTTATCAACTTCTCGAGTTAAGAAGAGAACTCGAGATGATTAAACAAGAAACCAGGAAGCTACACTCAGTCAAGTTTCAGATCCTCTGATGGTCACACTATTAACATGGTCGGTGGAATAGACCATATCGTATTATGCTTGAGCATAACAGGAAGAATGCAAAGTTAGGGGTGATCACCTTTCTACTTCCATGTGACCTAGTAATGAGCAATGGTTGCAGGAAAGAAAAAACTAAGAGGCGTGATTTTAGCCTTTGGAGGAAGCTAACAGAAAGCAAAACTAGGCCTTGAGAATGACCATTGAAAGATAAGAAAAGGGTAAGGTTCCTTATGATGTGGATAGGGACTGCAAGCAATTATATGTATCCTCATTCTTCGATGAAATAGAGAATGATGAACCACCTGCGAAGTTCAATGCTCCTAAGTGCCTTGACTATAAGTAACTAAAGACCCTGTAACTCATGTGTGACACTTCAAGAGGGCCATGACCCTTATGAGCCTTACACAGGACAAAAGAAACACTATGATGTGTAAATTGTTTGCTACCACCCTCTATGATGGTGCCCAGAGTGATTCAATAACCTGACACCCCGCACCATAGCATCCTTCTCATAGTTTGCTAGGTTGTTTATCACTAATTATACATGTTGATGACTCTATGAAAATAGAGTCATTAGTGTACTTTTTTACTTAATATTTACTTGTTTTATTTAATAAATATTATTTTTGGGGCTAAAGATATTAAAATATAAATTTTTTAGTAAAAATGTGTACAAATATAATTTTTGGAATTTTTTTAGATTTTATGAATTTTTAACGCAAGACCAATCAAAATCTGCTACATGGCCTACCACACAAGCATGAGAGTTGATTGGGCAAGCCATGCAAGCAAGGATAATCAATCATGTTATGTCACCATGTGTCTCTACTCGATTTCTCCTCGCGTTCCACTTGTATGTCATGCCATCCATTCTCGCGAATCATGTCTCGCCGCATGGTGCTGACTTAGTGAGTTGACTCTGATCGGTCTCCCCTGCCATGCATCATGCTCTGATTTGCCCAGTGAATTTTGATGCCACGTGTCGCGTTATGATTGACTGACATTGTCAATTTTGCTTGTTTTGATCGTAGCTCTTGATCTGACGATCCAGATCACACACGAGTTATATTTAAGCCCATAATCACTCAATAAACCTGAAGGGGTCATCATTAGCACAATTTTGGTCAATTTTTGGAGCTAAAAAGAGAAAAAAAATCAAGAAGGGACACAATTTTGATGGAGATTCAAGAGGAGATTAAAATTACAATTCAAGAGATTGATTGTATTTTTTTTTTCTATTTTTTTCTTTATCAATTTTTATGTTTTTCTTTATGAAAAATATGAGTTTTATGAATATAATTATGTATAGTTAATTTATTAATTTAGAAATCTTATGAACTCATTTTTTACCATGTGATGATCTAATATTTTATCTCAATTATAAATTTTATTTAATTATATTATTTAATCTGATTTGTATGCTATTAATTGTTTGACCAATAGTTTATCTATAAAGGGAATTAAATAAATTTGAGAATATTATTTAATTGTTTGTCTTGATTAAATAACATACATAGTTTCTAGGTAGAGATGTATGATTCTTATGCATATGATCCATAATTGATGAACTTAATGAATAATATGTAATTTAATTGACATGAGAGTGTGATTAAATTAATTACTATATAATGTGTAATTTACTTGAGAGATGAATACATGCTAGGTTAGATTTAATTGATTATGTAATTTAATTGATAATTATATTGAGAAAATTTTAGTGATTCAAATGCTTGAACAATCAAATGCTTTTGATAGATGATAGAGATAAAATTATGAATGAATATGTAAACCTACATTAAAAGGGCTGAATCTAAGTATTATAAGGCCAAACATTCAAACTAATCAGTTTGAGTTAAAGCGAGTAATGTTTCAAATGCTACAAATAGTTAAAAAATTCAGCGGATTACCAACAGAGGATCTTCATCTTTATCTCATATTGTTTATTAAAGTTATAGATTCATTCAAGTTCAATGGTGTGACAGACGAAGCATTTAGGCTTAGATTGTTCCCTTACTCTTTATGAGACTGTGCTCGAGCTTGGCTAAACTTTTTACCACCTGATTCTATTACAACTTGGAATGGTTTGGCAGATAAATTTTTGATGAAATACTTCCCACGAACAAAGAATTCCAAGCTTAGGAATGAAATTACTTCTTACCAATAACACAAAGGAGAATCTTTATATGAAGCATGGGAAAGATTCAATGAATTGCTAAGGAAGTTTCCTCATCATGGTATTCCTTCTTGGATTCAAATGGAGACTTTTTACAATGCTCTCAATGCTCAAACAAGAACTATTGCTGATGCATCTGCTAATGGAGCATTGCTAGCCAAATCTTACAATCAAGTTTATGATTTACTCGAGAAAATGGCTAGCAATAATTATCAATGGCCAATGGACAGAATGACAACCATAAGAAGAGTAGCCGGAGTGCATGAGGTAAATGATATCATAACACTTACAGCTCAAGTGTCATCTTTGGTTAATCTTTTGAAGGCTCAAAACTCACCAGCGACTATAAACCAGGTCCAAAATTCAGGATTATTATGTTTGTTTTGTGAAAGAGCTCATTTGTTTGATAATTGTCCAAATAATCTTGAATTCGTATGTTATGTGAGTAATGTAAACCGAAACAATAATCCATACTCGAACACATATAACCCAAGATGAAGACAACATCCAAATTTCTCTTGGAATAATAACAACAGTCAAGAGGCTTCAATTCAAAATTTGGAGAACCAAATGGGGCAACTTGTTCAGGCTATAAGTCAAAGGCCTTAAGGTCGCCTTCCAAGTGACACAATTGTAAACCCATAAAGAGAAGGTAAGGATCATTGCAATGCCATAGCCTTGAGGAATGGTAAAACTTTAGAACAGGAACATAAGACATAAAATGATGAGCAAAAATAAGAAATTAATAAGAATGGGGAGAAACCAATGGATAAAGAAAGCACTGAAAAAGAAATAATTTAGCCAAAAAGAGTAACCTATACAAACCCACTATTTCTTTCCCTCAAAGACTGTAAAAGCAAAAGTCAGATACGTAGTTTTCAAAAAATTTGGAAGTCTTCAAGAAGCTACACATAAACATACCATTTGTAGAGGCACTTGAATAAATGTAGTCTTATGCCAAATTTATGAAGGATAAACTATCAAAGAAAATGAGGCTTGGAGATCATGAAACAATAACCTTGACTAAAGGTTGCAGTGTCATCCTTAATAGAAAACTACCACAAAAGGGTCAATAGTGATGACTAACTTCATAGTAATTGATGTCTCAACTCACTACAACGCCATTTCGGGCAGGCCATGCAAACACAAGATGAAAGCAATCTCATCTACCTTCCACTAGGTGATCAAATTCCCAACTGGGGGGTATGGAGGAGATAAGAGGAGACCAAGAAAAGGTCAGGACCTGTTACAATGCCATTATGAAATGGGTCATTTCCAAGTAGCAATCAAAATAGGACCTCTCTCGAAGAAGGCCTGGGGGTAAAAGTCTAGCATGATTTATCAACACAAATAAAGTATGAGACCTACCAATGGAATATAGGGAGGGGAATCACCCTTTAAAGCTAAGTGCTGATTTGACAACAGAGATGGAGGAGCAACTAGCCCAATTCCTAAAAGTGAACTTTGATGTTTTCATATGGACCCTTGTAGACATGCTTGGGATTGACCCAAAGGTCATAACTTATTTATTAAATGTTGATCCTAACGCTAGACCTATCCAACAAAGAAAGAGAACGTTTCCTAGGGACAAAAATGAGGTGATTAAAAGTCAGGTTACCACTTTAAGGGATATAGGGATTATGAGGGAAGTCAACTACCTTACTTGGTTGTCAAACGTGGTGTTGGTGATGAAGAAGTGCATATCACCCCATATATGTGTGGATTTTACAGACTTAAATGAGGCATGCCCTAATGATTATTTCCCTCTCCTTAGTATCAATCAACTAGTTGACACTACCATTGGTTTTGGATTAATGGTTTTTTTTATGCCTACTCTGGTTACCATCAGACCAAGATGTGCCTGGAAGGCACGGTGAAAATATCTTTTATCACCGAAGAAGGGACTTTCTGCTATACCAGAATTCTGTTCAAATTGAAGAATACAGGTGTCACATATCAATGCCTTGTCAATTAAATGTTTGTAGATCAATTGGGGAAAAAATGGAGGCATATATGGATGATATTGTTGTAAAGTCAACACAGCTACTAAACCATGTCAAAGACTTGGAGAAGATATTTTCCATAATCCGAAGGTATGGTATGAGGCTCAATCCTAAGAAATGTGTCTTTGGTGTTGCCTCTGGAAAATTATTAGGTTACCTCATATCTGCCTGAAGGATTAAGGCCAACCTAGATAAGATACAGGTCCTAGTGAGTATGAGGTCTCCTACCAATTTGAAAGGGATCCAAAAATTGAATGGAAGAATAGTGGCACTAAATAGGTTCATTTCCAAAATGCACGGACAAGTGCTTGTTGTTCTTTAAAATGCTAAGGAAGAACACGTCAGTTTTTTGGGACGAAGATTGTGACAAAGCCTTTGTAGGAATCAAACTATACCTTAGCAAACTTTATGTCCTTGTTAGCCCCTTCTCAGGAGAGACACTTTATTTATACTTGGTTGTGGCCTCTCAGACTTGCAATGCCGTATTTTTAGGTGAAAGAGACAAGGTCTAACACCCCATCTATTACATCAGCCAAATTCTGATAGACGCTGTGAAATAAACCAAACGATTGACAAGTTGGTCTTCGCATAGAAAATAAGTGCACAGAAGCTCAGGCATTACTTTGGCTCACATAGTGGTACTACTTACCCTCTAACCACTCAAAAGCATTTTGATGAGGCCAGAAGTCTCGATAAGATTGGCTAAAATCGCTATAGAGTTGGGAGAGTACGACATTATGTACACGGCTAGAACATCCATTAAAGGGCAAGCAGTGGATGACTTTATGGTAGAATTCAGTGAGACACTAGAAGTCATTAGTGATGAGGCACTAGAAGAGGTGTGTGGTGTGGATCACAAAGAGATACCAACCTGGCAAGTTTTTGTTGATGGCGTGCACAACTTCAATGGTGCTGGGATAGTGGTGGTCATAGTTGATCATGATAAAAAATTATTTCTAGTATATTGTCAGGTTGGATTTCTAGGAAAAACATTATGTCATAGAGTATGAGGAGACTATATTTGGGGACATGACATCAAAGAAACTCGGGACAGATAAGATCAATCTACATAGCGACTCTCGACTAGTGGTCAACTTGTACTTGGGGATGTTTAAAGCCAAAGATGGCAAGATAAGGAAATATTTGGAGAGGTTAAAACAAGAGTGCTCATAATTTTCTGACTTAGAGATCAAGCAAATAGCTAGAAATGAGAATGGTTATGCTGACGCTTTGGCCACACTAGCGTCTATTTGAGAGGCCAACCGTACTCAGGTGGTGTCGATAACAATTTTGGAAGAAGCAAGTTTGGAAGAGACCGAAAGAATAGTTAGATGTGTAGATGCTCCTACCAACCCATAGCTCACCTTGATCTTTAACTTTCGAGAAATGGGATACCTACTCGAGGATCGCAAACTTGCAAATGAAATCAAGGCCAAGGTGGGACGATACCTGATCGAAGTTAATAAGCTATACAGAAGGACCACACTCGGACCCAAGATCTTATACATAACCAATGAGGGATTTGAAAGACTAATGTTTGAAGAACATTAAGGGGAGTACGACTCTCATTGAGGTGGAAGGAAGCTATCCCAATGGATTATGAGGCAGGGCTACTATTGGCCCATTATGCTTACAGATTTCACAAAATACACCCAGGATTGTGATAAGTGCCAAAGATTTATCCCATTGTCATACACAGTTCCAAACACCATAACGAGGGTGGTAAGCCCTTGGCCCTTCTATAAGAAGGGGCTTGATATAGTAGGACTTTTACCTCAAGCAATGGGTCAAAGGAAGTTTTTACTACTAGCCATTAATTATTTTTCCAAATGGATTGAGGCGGAGCCTCTTGGAAGAATACGGGAGAAAGAAGTGATTCAATTTATTTGAAAATCTATAATTTTTCAGTTTAGTTTACCCAAGGAAGCATCACCCACCATTCTCTCCTAGGAGCATTCTTGATAAATACTATTTGTATTGCTACGTCATTGTTAATTTTTTTGTCAAAAATATTTGATTTATTATTATATTTTATTTCTCTGTTAGATTTAGTTGTCAAATAGAAATTAAACAAAAATTAAAAAATCAAAAAAATAAAAACAAAAAAAGAATATGCTAGAGTGTATTATTTGTTTAGAGATGGAAGATTTAGATTTTTAAAAAGAATAGAATTATAATTACCTTTAATTCAATCTCATTCTTTTAACTCGTCTTTTAGCTCTGAAAATATGAGTGACCATTAGGATAACCCCGTTAGAACTCTTAAAGATTATCCCCACCCTACCCACATAGCTACATGATCGTCGTACAAATTGTGTATGTAGTGAATACGTAAGTATACGTATCGTAACAAGTAATATAATGATAAGTAAAGATCGTTCCCATGGAGATTATTTTTTTAGAAACTAATTTTTAAAACTAAAAATAATAAAAATCAATTTTTTTGGGTGTTTTTATATCTTAAGAAAGCAAAATTAAAATAACTAAAAGTAAATAGCAATAATTAATTAAATCAGATTTTGTGACTAAAAATATATATGAGAAAATATCTAGGAATATTTAATCCCCCAATTTTCTAAACATGCAAATCATTAAAATCCCTCCAATATAATATCAATTAATTACATGATCAATTCATTTAACCTAGCATGTATTTCTCTCTTAAGTAAACTACACATCATATAGTAATTAATTTAATCACACTCTCATGCCAATTAAATTGTATACTACTCATTAAGTTCATCAATTATGGATTACATACATAAGAATCATACATCTCTGCCTAGAACTATGCATGTTATTTAATTAAGATAAATAATTAAATAATTTTCTCAAATCTATTTAATTGCCTCTATAGATAAATTGTTGGTCAAACAATTAATAGCATAAAAATCAGATTAAATAATATAATTAAATTAATATTATAATTGGAAAAAAATATTAGATCATCACATGGTGAAAATTGGGTTCATAAGATCCCTAGATTAATAAATTAATTACACATAATTGTGTTCATAAAGCTCATATTTTTCATAAAAAAAGACATAAAATTAATAAAGAAAAGAGTAGAAAAATAAATACAATCAATCTCTTGAATTGTAGAATTAATTTTCTCTTGAATCTTCACCAAAATTGTGTCGTTTCTTGAATTTTTCTATATTTTTCTCTCTTTTTAGCTCTAAAAATTGACCAAAATTATGCTAATAGAGGCAAATTAGGATTTATGGAGTAATTAGGAGCTTAAATAAAACTCAGGTGCGATTTGGACCGTCCGATCAGCTTCAAATCAAGGGCTACGATCAAAACAAGCAAAACTAATAGTTTCAACCAAACACAACATGACAAGTGGCATCAGAAGTTCATTAGGCGAATTAGAGAGCGACGCGTGGCAAGGGAGATTGGTCAGAGTCAATGTTCGCCGAGTCAGCACCACGTGGCGCAACGTGATTCGCGGGAATGGATGGCGTGGTGACACATGTCATAGTATGTTGACTGATTTCCGAACTCGAATTGAACGCCATATTGATACGTGGCGTGTGTTTCGTCCTCCTCACACGAGGAGAAATGTGATTCGCTCTCTGTGCTTGCGTGGCATCCGCGTGGCTTGCTCAGTCAGCTCCTATACTTGCATGGCATGCCACGTGGTAGCTTCTGATTGGTCATAGGTTAAAAATTTATAAAAAAATCCCAAAAATTATATTTTCACCCCTTTTCACTAAAAAGTTTATATTTTAATTTTTTTAGCTATAAAAATACTATTTATTAAATAAAACAAGTAAATATTAAGTAAAAAAATGTGCTAATAACTCTATTTTCATAGAATTATCACTACACCATCATGCATAATGCTTTCCCCTAACATACCATAAATGGGTTTTAAGCCTGGAATGATATAACTCTTGCCCACTTTTCATGGCTTAGCTAGTGAAAATCTATATCTATATATCAAGGAATTTGAAGAGGTTGTGGCCATCTTTCATAGCCAACAAAATGCTATAAACTCTGTTAAGATGAAAATTTTACCTTTCTTCCTAAAAGACAAATCAAAAAGTTGATATATTCTTTAAGATCGAGATCTATAGGTACATAGGTGGAAATGACCTAATCCTTTTTTAATATATGCTTCCCTCCACCATGAGACCAATAATCTTATAGGACATATCTCAACCCTTTTCAAAAAGATAGTGAAACATTATACCAAGTCTAGGAGAGGTTCAAAGAGTTACTAAACATATGCCCAAACCATGGGTACGAAAATTGGTGCTTAGTTTGCTACTTTTATGATGGAATCGTAAATATGGAGCACGAATTTATAGAAATAATGTACAATAGTGAGTTTTTCCAAAAAGACCCTAACTAAGCCATAGAATGCTTGCGTGAGTTAATTGAGAAAGCCCATACATGGAGAGAACCTGGCGCTACTGATAGTATTAATAGGTTACGACCAACTGGAAACTACCATCTAAGAAAAGAGGACATCTTTAAAGCCTAACTAGAAGCTTTGACTAAGAAATCAGAGGCCATAAAAATGAAAGGTAGTAGAAATACTCATACAATTGCAAGGGTAGGAAACTCAGGTACATGCTTTATTTGTGGGGCAGTAGAGAAATTAGCTCAAAATTGCCCAACCTATAATAAGATTATAAAGGTTTATGAAGGAAAATGTAATAATGTGACAATGTTTAGAAAACCTTACTTACCTTATTCAGAAACATACAATCCTGGTTGGGAAAAACATCCAAACTTCAATTGGAAGTCTGACTAACCCATACATCCTAATGAAAGCTGGAAAACCGAGCCATAAAGAAATTGCCTAACACTTCAATATAATACATGACTAAATATGAATCCTTTATAGGAATCATTACAATCATTTATGGAGGCACAAGGTAAAGCTAACCAAAAGTTCGAGGTTGTCCTTACCTAAGTGGCAGTGGAGAACAAAGAGACCAGAAGCCATATCACCAAACTGACCAACGTTTTCACATTACAAAAGTAAGGAAAGTTTCCATCTCAACCTTGATCTAACCCAATAGGCCAACATATGGCATAAACCTCTACTATTGATACATATAATGTTAAAGAGGTTAATGTCATTTCAACTCATAGGGGTAAAATTCTAGAGAGGCCAACTAGACCTAGTCCACTTGTCAATATAAGCACTAACACCACTTATGCTAAAGTAATCAAGGATTTATGCATCATGAAAAGGAGGCACCATATCAAGAAGACTGCATTTCTGAGTGAGCAAGTTAGTATGGTGATAGCATAAAAGACACCATCGAAGTATAAAGATCCTAATTGTCCCATAATTTTATACTAGATTGGGATGCACAAATTTGGTCAAGCCTTCCTAGATTTAGGAGTAAGCGCCAATTTGTTGCCTCATTCTGTATACTTACAAATTGGACTTGGATAGATCAAACCCACATCTGTGGTACTACAATTGGCTGACCATTATGTGCAAAGACCAAAAGGGATGCATGAATATGTTTTGATCCAAATCAATAAATTCAACTACCCTGTTCCCTTATCAATAATAGGAATGGTTTTAGGAAGTTATATTTTGGGAACATAACTTTGGAGGTGAATATTTTCCATGTAGGGAAGAAACCACAAGATGGTGATGAATGCTATCAGACCTATATGATTGACACGCTTATTGAAGAGGAAGTAAATATACATGATGAGTTTCAATCAGTTGAGTATCTTTTCCTTAATCATAATTTTAAATCATTACTTTTTCATGATACATTTAATGTTTCTTTGGTTTATGATGAAAAGCAAGATAAGTAAAGATTCATATACACGGGAAATATTATACAAGGGTTAATTGTTCTTTCAACTCAAATAGGTAATTGGAAACTAGATGAGGGGTAGAGAAGCCAACCCATGGAATATTTTTGCGAGCTCTATATCAATTTAATCAAGTAGGCCTCACAATGTGAATTGAGCAATTAAAAAGTAGAATTACTAAATATCATGCTTAGCTCAACACAAAATAAAAACAACATTCAATAATAAATAAGAAACTATAGTAAACACGTTAGTTATGATATGCCTCATAGGTTCTTATTTAGGCTAGCAACATGGGTAAACATAGCAAATATCACACAACATGTAATCATATATTACATACCAAAGTGTAATAAAGAGTTTGACACCTTGTACACTTCCAAGGTAAGAAGATATAGAATCCTTAGAGACTTAGCAAAACTCACATGCAGATAAAATGGTAGATTATACAAACATACAATCTGATTAAGCATGAATACAAAAATAAGTACAATACTTGATATAATTTTTGTTTAAGGAGATACTGACTCCTTAAAGGCTCAACTCAAATAGGCAAACAACAAATATACACTCTTGACAAATAATCAAATACAAATATTAGAAAGCAGAAGCAATATTGAAAAGGTAGAGAGCTAACAATAAATAATAAAAGCTTTCTAATCAGATTTTAAACTTTAGTATATAGAAACATACACCATTTAAACTTTGATTGTACTAGTCACACATTAAAGCTTGCAAAACATCATATATAACAAGGTAAACCTACAAACCCTATCTATTTGCTAACATCGTCAGGTTGATAAAGGTAGCCACTCAGTTGCAAACAATCCACTAATCAATAAAATAATTACAACTTTGATAGAAAATAAATCTACCAATACATCTACCAGTTGGGACCTTTGTTCACACTACCTATTATTGCTCTTACTTGTAACTTTTGCATTGACCTAGATTAATACATGAACCCAACTTTTCTCTAAAGTCTACACCACCAAGTGGTGTGATCAGTAACTAGAAGTGTGACAACTCTCAATCTTAAGGACCACCCTCAGACTCATAACCTATCTCTTATTGCACATAGCAAGGCATGTGAGTACTCAATACACTTAACTTAGATCACACTCATAATGAGATTTTTACTAATAAACAGTGCAATTTCAAGCTAATAGATAGCTCACATGCAACCCATTTGCAAACATCGTGTCTAGTTTTCACCACTCATAAGCATGGTTTTTCTCACACAATCATGAATCACTAACACCGAATAACACTCAAGGTATTAGTGATCCAAAAATATAAAAAAATGATATATTAATTTGACAAAGCTTCAGTGCATTTTTTTAGATGCCAAATAAGAAGAAATCGGGGTAATTATAGAATTCACATTTGTTCCAAATATCTTTTAGTACTTTTCATAAATACATGTACTAAAAAAGAACCAAAAACACAAGTGACAATGTCAATGAGTGAGAAAGCATACACACTACAAAAACCAACCACGTGGTATATGCAAACATACTTGTATATAAAATGTACCTAACTATATGCATGTGTATTACTTATTCGTAGTAACCAAACTTACATATAGACATGCATATACACTAAATAAAATAAACAAACATTGTGTTTTGTACATAGAAAGCCAACACATAGACACATGTACAACAGAATTTACAATAAGTAATAAAGATATTAGCAACCACACTTTGAGGAGTTGTCAAGTGAAAGAGAGAAGCCAAAACCCTCAATCATAAAGACACCAAAAGTTGAACTTTTTCCACTGCCTAAAGGTTTAAAACATGTATTCTTGGGTTCATGCGATACTTTTCCTATCATTATATCTTTTGAACTTAGTATTGAGCATGAAGAAAAATCGATAAGTACATTAAAAGAACAAAAAAATGCACTAGGTTGGACTATAGCTGACATAAAGGTTATTTCTCCATTAATTCTTTCCCATAGAATACATTTAGAGAAAGGATCTAACCTCCAAAAAGACTTAATCCCACAATGAAAGAATTAGTTAGGAAATTAGTCTTAAAATTGCTAGACTTAAGTATAATTTATCCAATCTAATAGTAATTAGGTAAGTTTAACACAAGTAGTTCCAAAAAAACCTGGGGTATTAAATGAGTGGTACATGTGCATGACTTTATCAACCAAATCTTAGAACGTATAGCTAGCCATCCTTTCTATATTTTTCTTGATGGGTATTATGTTTATTATCAAATATAGATAAGTTTAGAGGATTAAGAAAAAAACTACCTTTACATGCCCATATGGTACTTATGCTTTTTGTAGGATGTCTTTTGGTTTGTGTAATGCATCAACCACCTTCTAGTGTTGTATGCTTAGTATTGTTTCTAATATGGTTGAAAAATTAATGGAAGTTTTTATAGATGATTTGACTATTTTTGGTGATTCCTTTGACTCATGTCTATTTAATTTAGAATTTGTGTTATTTATGAAGAAAAATTACTTGTTTTGAATTGAAAAAAATATCATTTCATGATATCTTTTTGGGACTGTTTTGGGTCACATTGTGTCTAAAAAGGGAATAAAGGTTGATAAAGTCAAAATTGAATTAATATCTAAATTACATATCCCCTAATAAGATAAGTTCTCTCTTTTCTTGGAAATGTTAGTTTTTATAGGCTATTTATACAAAATTTCTTTACAATATCTCATCCATTGTGTAACCTTCTAGTCAAAGATTTCAAGCTCAACTGGACTCAAGAGTGTGAGGAAGCTTTCCAAACACTAGTTACCAAACCTACTTTTACTCCTATCATGCAATCATCTAATTGGAACCTTCTTTTTGAAATTATGTGTGATGTAAGAAAATATGTATTGGGGGTTATCCTTGGACAATGAAGGAATATGAAGCCCTTTGTTGTTTACTATGTTAGTAAAACTTTGAATAATGCACAAATAAATTATTCTACAATAGAAAAAGAACTAGTAGCTATTGTTTTTACTTTAGATAAATTTTGTGCTTATTTGACTGGTTTGCTTATTGTAGTGTTTAATGACCATGCAACACTTAAGTACCTTCTTACTAAGAAGGATACAAAGGCTCACTTGATTATGTGGATTTTTCTTTTACAAGAATTTGATCAAATCATCAAGGATAAGAAAGTTATTGAAAATGTTATGGTTGATCATTTGTCTCATTTAAAGTTTAATGATTCTAAGGATAATCCACCCATTCGAGATGACTTCTCCAATGAACCCTTGTTTACCATTAGCCAAGTATCTTGGTATGCACGTATTATTAATTACTTGGGCTTTAGTGAAGTTCAATCTAATTGGAGTGCACAACATAGGCAAAAGTTTTTGTTTGAGGTAAAAAGAAATTTATTGAGATGATCCATATTTGTTTAAGTATTGCCCAGACCAAATTATGATATGTTTTATTTCAAAATGTGATACTTATAATGTCTTGAATTTTTGTCATTCTAAAACATGTGGTGATCATTTTTCGATGAAAAAAGTTAGTGTAAAATTTTTACAATGTGGCGTTTATCGGCTCACTTTGTTCAAAGATACCAACTTTTTTTTTGTCATTCTTGTGGAAGATGCCAAAAAATTGGGATTATGTATCCTATACTTGTTATTGAGGTATTGATTTTAGGGGACCTTTTCCCTTTTCTTTAGATATCTTTATATTTTTCTAGTTGTAGACTATATGTCCCGATGGGTAGAGGCTGTGGCATGTAATGCTAATGATATTGTAATGTGGTAAAATTCTTAAAAGAAAATATATTATCTAGGCATGGTATGCCATGTGTTATCATTAGTTACTAAGGGACCCATTTTTGTAACCGTTTTTTAAGGCTTTGATGTGTAGCTATAGTATTCTACATAAGGTTTCTACTACTTATCATCCATAGACAAATGGCCAGATTGAGTTAGCTAATAGGGAGGTCAAGCAAATTCTAAATAAGGCAGTTAATCCAAACCGTACAAATTGGTCTTTAAGACTTTTTGATGCACTTTGAGCATATTTCATTACTTAAAAGACCATCATTGGAATGTATCCTTATAGGCTTGTCTATGGAAAACCATTACATTTACCTATTAAGTTTGAGCATAAGGCTTATTGGGTTGTTAATGCCCTTGCCTTTGATTTTAATACTATAAGATTTCAAAGAATGTTACAATTATCGAAGATAGAAGAATTAAGGAATGATGCATATGATAACTCTAGGATTTACAAGGCTAAATTAAAAATGGCTCATGACAAGCAGATCCTAAGGAAGAACTTTCAGCCATGCCAGTGTGTTCATCTTTATAATTCCTGATTACATCTCTATCTTGGAAAGCTTAGTTCAAGATGGATGGGCCCATTTGTGGTGAAATAAGTTTTTCCCAACGGTATTATTGAGATTGAGGATCCAAGTGATAGGAGCATTTTTAAAGTTAATAGACAATGTTTGAAAAATTATGTGGAGAGAATAGATTATTCTATATGTTTTAGGAAGGTTCATATTGTGACTCCAATCTACAACATTGATCATGTTTTATTTCTTTTTTATTATTTTATTTATTTTTAGTTTATATTATTTGTTACTTCTTATTTTTCTCATCTTTAGTAAAGGTAATTTTTATGTGAAATTTCATCGCTCAGGTTCCCTTTATCCTTTACTTATTTGCTTCATATTTAATTTTCAGATATCGAGGACACTGTCAAATTTAGGTTAAGGGTGGTGGAACTTTGTGCACAATTTTTATTCACATTTTCGGTATACATTGATGCTCATTATTTAATTTAAAAGAATAATATAAAAAAATGCTTAGATATTAGTAATTTTGCAAAAATAAGTTTTCATTACATGTTTGAAATGTTCAAATGAAAATATTTGCACTATTGTCTAGATGTTGACTTCAAATTGTTTGGTTTGTATCACATTTTCTATTTTGATTACTAAATAATAACTTCAAAAATATTTTATACACATTACTAAGCTTTATGGTAAGATGGATGCTTAATATATATATATATTCCAGAGAATTTTCATGTCTAAGTATATATTTTTATAATCTCACACCTTTTGGGAATAAGTGGAGAAAATTGAGAAAATAGTTTATGAAATTTCATTGATATTTTGAATTGGTAAGTTGGTGTTTAGAATATCGTTTCTTGATTTGTGGAATGAATTGGTTGAAAAGCTATATGATGATATAAGTTAAAAAAACAAGATATATATTTTTTGTGAGAAAATGCTATAGTAATTATGCTCCATCTTTTCTTTGTATTATTCCTTGCATTTAAAAAAGATAAAAATAAAAAAAATAAAAAAGACAAGAAAATAAAAAAAGGAAGAATAAAAAGAAAATGTTATTCATTTTAATAAATATTATATTCTTTATCTTGGAAGATTAAAAGTTTTCATTGATTCTTAATTTATAAGAAGGTGTTATTCTCATCAAGCTCTATTTATATTGTGTTCTCATTTATAGTACTTGAAATCGTAAAGCTAGTTTGTGATAAGAAATGTTTTCCTATCTTTAGATCAATGTTTTCTTGTTTGTTTGTCCTAAAGAAAAATACTTATCTCCTAAGTGTTTCTTTGTTTTCCAACTTCATGGGTGAAATTCCTAGCCCTTAAAAATAATTTATCCCTTAGGATATAGAGTTGAGGCTTTTATATAAACAAATTATCAAGGCTAATATGTGTTGTGTTTTGTAGTAAGAAGGCTTTGGCGTAGTTCACACACACACGATTTTGGAAATAATTGAAATAATTTACGTAGTAATTATGATATTGAACTAACTTTTTGTTTAAAATACTTAAGTATTTTTTAGATTTTTATTTTGACCAATCATCATGTGTTTATTTTCTTATTTGTGCTTCAATTAAAGGACTAGCAATGAACTAGTTGGAGTTGTGATAATAGCATAAAAATATATATCTAAAATATGTAAATTAATTTATGTTTATGATTCAAAAAGTTTAAAATTAATAATTATTTATATTAATTAAATAAATATTAATCTATATTAATTATGATTTTTTTATGCAAATAAGATCAACAAAATAACAAAACAATATCAAAGAAATCAAAATTTGAATTTTGAAACATATCTTCATAAGATTATATAAACAAGCAGTTGAATTTGGATCATAAATTTTAATTAGAATATACAAATAAGATTATTTAAGTTGATATGAAAAGATAATAGATTTTTCTACAATTTCATATTTCATACAAAATATCTAAATCGGATCCAAGCCCAAAAATGAACTTAAATCTGAAATATATGACATTTAAACATTTGTTAGAATTTTTTAATATATTTTTTGTATAAAACTCCAAATTAAATAATTCGTGTACATCTAAAAAGATAAGAGATTTATTTACAATTCTTATTTTTGATATATTTTTCAAATCAATTATCTTCGAGAAGAAAACAACTTGATTTTATCAAGATTCGTCAAAACTTCATATCCCAACACAATAAGTAGACGAGGTATTCAACAGTTTAAAGCATCAAAAAATTACAAAGTGCTCTTACTTTTTTCTTTCATTCTTTCTCTCTCGAATTTGTGGGAATGATTTGTAAGCTAAGCTAAAGCTAAAGCAAGACTAAAGATGAACTTAATTATATAGTTTTTCTATTCCTTCTTTAATTCTTATTAAGTACTTTCTGTATTACAATTTTGTTTTGAGGAATTATTTTGTTCATCTTTTGTTATATTTAATATACTATATTATTCAGTTCATAAAAATTCAAAAATACTTTTTTTATGTGCAACTCTTAGTTATAATTATTATATTTATTTTATAAGTTAATGTTTTACTGCGATATTATTGTTCGATATATTATTGATCATATATAACTTATAATAATGAATCTTGCTTATTCTTTAATAAAAAATATCTTCTCAAAATAAATACATTAGTTTTTATAATTGATGTGTAATTTTATATCTTTCGATTGTTTATTTGGAATGTGAAGCAAATTATTGAGTAATAAATAAGAATTAGAGCCGATAATTTTAAAACGAAATAATTAAGTGAATCTTTGTTATTTAATATTGATTTTCTTTTCTCTAAAATTATTATTTTTATATTTTTTAATTATTATTATGAGATAAACCTTTTTTGTTAATTTATTTTGCTTTTCAGTGGAATCAACACTTAAAATTAAGCTACAATTTAAATAAAAGTAATAATTTTAAGTATGATAAAAAATGGCTGATGTTTTGAAAGTGCTTTATGGATCTATAACAAATCTATAGTGAAGTTTTTTTTTCTGCCCCGGAAGAATTGATGTGAATAATGAGTTTTAAATTGGGTTGTGATTGTTATCTATTTTAATTTCAATTAATATGTCTAATAGTTATTATCTAACGATTAGATTTAAATATCTTATTTTATTATCCTTATAGTCCCTCCCACAAAATAGGACATATACTTATTTCTTATATTTACATATGAATTAACAATTATATCTTTTCACTCAATTTTTAGTAGTCTAATCTTTAATCTTAATTTTGTTTGATAAATATTTTTTCTATTTTGTCTCATAATTTCGCTTTTCATCAATTCCTCACTCATATTTCTCGTTATGTTTGTACATATGAAAAAAATTGTAAGTTTTCGAGAAAATATATACATAAGTTAATTAAAAATATTTAATAATAATAAAACACTATAAATAAACATATATTACATATACTATGTACTACCAAATATATAACATTTAGGTGAAATTATGTCCTCACCTAGTGTCTGCTTCAGAAAAGGAATATAAAAGTTCATTTATGTTATTATTATGCCCATTTGCCCATATGTAACCCGAAAAAAGAGCCGAATGATCAATTAATTAACGTTCACATTGCATATTCAGTCATTCACTTGGCATTGGATGAAATTGCTGCTCCAACACTGGTCATGCTAACTAAGTGATGGATTAGATGATTAATTTACCAAAACTCATAGTTATTATTATAGTTAACATCTTACATCATCCTTTTATAATAGAAATTATTGAAAATTTATTACTGAATTAAGTAATTATCCCAAAAAATTTATGTAAATTAACAATTACTAGTCGGATGATTATATGCGAGAACAGTTTTAGTATAACAGTTATTTGTAATTTCTTATCTTATCAAATTTTGTGCATCCTAAGATGTATAGAAGTGATTTCCAAATATTATGTAAAAGAGTAACGTGTTATGTTTGTTGTATCATGGATTTTCGGATATATAGATGTCATAAAGATGTCTTAACTTTTAAAAGCATGCCTATCAAAATAAACTTTTATGGTTTTATGGAATAGAAGCCTTCACAAGAACAAAAATAATGTAATGTAACGTTTAAGTGTCTTACGTTGGAATGTATGTTTGCCTTTTGAAATATATATGTATCCAAAAGGGTCGGTTATTCATAGAAAACTTTTGTTAAATTTTCACTCAAAAAAATAGTTGATTGCTTGTGTGTAAAGTAGGGGATGGTTAGTGCTTGACAAAGCCACATTTCCACATCATTAGTGGAGAAGAGTAGCTTTTTTCTATGCCTTTTTCAAGTAGACTTTCTATTGTTAGTAACTTTTGGAAAAGAGTTTTATGGGTCCTTTAGTTTTGTAACCAGTTTGCTTTTCCTATATTTGAAACTTGTTTTTTTTTTATTTTTTAATAAATTTAGAAGAAAAAATAAAAAACTTATTTGGTATAAAATTCACTTTATTTATTTCATTTCACAACAAAATAAATAAATAAAATTAATTAATAAAAGAAAAGTGAAAATGAAATATGGTTTTAAAAAAACCTTTTTTTTTTAGTTTTAAAAACCATAAAAAATGTAACAAAAATGGAATTGAGTTTTAACTTGAAATTCAAAACAAGGATTTACTTAACTTTCAAAAATATATACTTTAATTGTTAAACAAACTGCATAAACCCTTACTTATTTTTAATTCCCTTTTGAAAGTTATTAAGAATCAATATCAATCGCTCACTATTTTAATATTATTATAGTTTATGACTTAAACTAATTAAACCTATTTTTAATAATACGATATTAATACATCAATGAAGAAATAATAATATTAATATTATCTTTGGAAAATAAAATGAGTTTTGTAGAGCCGTTGTTTATTTTGGCAAAATTCTTTTATAAATATGTAAAGTTTTGTATATATTATTTATTCTAAAAGTAAGAAACATAATAAGTTTTCAAGTTTAGTAAATCTCTATAAAGTGTTGTGTGATTTATGTTTCTCTTAAATAAATTAATATTAGAATTGTATATTCTAATTTATTAACATTTAGAAGTGGACCAATTCTTGGCAGAATTACAGTGATGAATTTAATATTTTAAGTTTGTTAGTCTAAGTTTGTAAAGCATAATTGAATTCTATTCTTGGTAGAGTTATAGTGGTGATTTTAGTATTTTAAGTTTGTTAGTGAAGCTTGTAAGGTATAATTGAATTCTTGTCAACTTGATGGTAGATCTTAAAGTAGTTGAGGAGTGAAAAAGCTAATGATTAAAACTACAAAATATGGGCAATATGTATAGAATTTTTAATGTCTTAAAGTAATTTATTAAGTCGTTATTTTCATTATAGTCTTTACAAGAAAGGTTTAGATCTGTACTAATGTTTCGATCAACTCGAGTGACACAAGTTAATAAAACCCGTATAGCTAGCACCTGAAAGATTCACACAATAACTTAAGTGCAAGTGTGTATCAAAGAGCAAATTTAATAATGAATAATCTTAACTAGATAATTTAAAAGATCAACAAATAAGAGAAAATCAACTAACAACTCTAAAATACCAGTTAAAAGCAAAATGTCACAAATATTATTGGCTTGTTAACTCATCAAACATAATCACAGATGTAACAATTCTACATGAATAGTTTTAGCAAAACAAGAGAGAGTGAGAATAAGATGAAGAGAATAATGCTTAATAAGGTTATTGTATGATTGACAAAATTATGAACCAATGGTATGTTTAAACATCATGAATTGAAACCCTAGGTCAAAAGTTAATTAAAAATTTTTCCTTGAAAGTATTTAGAAGAGCTTAAAAACATAAGCAAAATATAGTAAAAATACTAATTGACTTGAGTAATAATTAGGTTAAATTTTAAAACCTGGCTACTTGATCGATCTATACGTAGCTGGATCAATCAAGTATAGACACACGTAGAAACTAATATTACAAACAAATATTTTGTTCACGAATATCACCAACACTCATAAACCTTATATTAGAGAACTCTCTTTTGGAGATAGGAACTAAACGGTGAGAACTTAATAGTGCAAAAACTCTAAAGAGGAATCAACCTCAAAGATTCATTCTAAGGAAGCAAAAGCTTTCCAAAAAAGAATACAAAATGAGAAGGAAGAACCTAATAGTCCAAAATAAAGTAACACCTTTAAAAAGAAAAATAAAAAACTCAATTGGGATAAAGAAGTAGAAAAAGAATATTGGAAAAAAACGTATATGATTTATAATGATCCAATAGAATAGAAACTGAAGGAAATTATATCAACTATAAAATACCAAAATTAATAACTCTAGATAATATTATTAAAAATTACTCTACACCAACAACCATTGCCACAAGTAGGTTGAAAACCCTAGGAAAGAAAGTATGTCCATTAGTACTAATCAGAGAAATGCCTCTTATAGAGATAGTAAATATAGTAAGACCACCAGTACTTTTTCGAGAAACATTCCCCAGAAATACATTTATCATTGAAGATGAAGAAGACCAATATAGGAATTTAAGTAAACCATAATGGTAAGTCTATATAACTTAGCCAAAAAATCTATTAGAAACATATCAAATATATGAAATTTTACACTACAGTAAAAGAATTTTTCGTAGGTAGTAAATTTAATATTTTTGAATGAGTTAATCCAATTTTTGTTTATAAAGATTTTCGTGCAAATTCAATTAAGAACTTATATCCAAGAATTAATTTATATGAATTAAATTATTTTTCTAAAAAATTTCAAGAATGTTATCAAAAACTTCGAAAAGAAAATCACAATATGTGACAAGCTTGTCTATCTTAGATTTTTCAGTTTACATATAGACTAAAATAAAGAAGGTTGTGTTAAACCCTACCATTTTATCAAATTAGGGATCTCCAAAACTAATATAAAAGTTTCAAAACCAATGGTGCTTTTTAGAAAATGAATTCAATTCAGATTAATTCTGTATTCTAAGAGGATAGATGTTAAGTTAAATTTATCCTAAATTAAAAAAAAATCATTAATTCTTCTAAAGTCAAGGCATATTACTCTACTAATGAAGTTATAATCACTTTTCGTAACAATACGACCCTTACTAAAGAAGATGGTGAAAAAATCAGTAAGTTTAAAACTAATATTAATAGCAATAATTTAAAAGTTTATCAATAAATAATAAATGTGTTTTATTTTTTGCCAAGAGAACCACTGAGGATCACAAATGCATTTGTTGTAGTAGAGATCAATAAGATGAAGATATATCATCGTCTACTTCGTCAAAAGGACTATAGGTAGAAAACGATAAAAAAGAATAAAGATATAGAACCTACATCTTCAGTTTAAAGATCATGTCAAGAAAATGAAAGGTTTAAAATCAAAAGCCAAAAGTATAAAATTAGGAGAATTATTTTAAGTATGGATAAAATAGTGATTTCTCACTATTGTAAACATAGATTCTTTGTCTTATAAAAAGAACTCTTATTTTCATTAGTTGGAACTTCAGTAATAAGAAACTCTTCAAGAAACTTAGTTAGCTTTCATAATTGTAATAATTATTAATATTATGAATGAAATAAAGTGTAATCATTATTTTTTATTCTCTTAAGTCTAAATTGGACATCATATCATGTACAGATGTAAAAGTTTCATCAATATCAAGAAAGTATTAAGGTTTAAACAAGCTGAAGTATATCAGGTGTAACAAAAGAAGCCAAACAACGGAAGAAAAGATCATGATAAACCTATTAAATTCAAGTATGATAATTATAATTCTATTTCAATTAAAAATCTTAAATGATTAAATATTTTTTTATAATATTTATAAAACTAATAAATAAAAAAATAAAGATAAAAACTAGTTACAAGTCTGTATAAAAATAAACATAAAAAAATTTTAAAATTAAAATAATGTTTTAATAAAAAACTTAAAAATTTATCTTTAAATAATAATATGTAAAAAGTAACAACTAATATTAAATGAAAAGTTAATGTCGTTAACTATTCAAAAGTATTAATGATATTAACTATTCAAAAGTATTAATGATATTAACTATAATACTCATGGATCTTTTTATAAACCTCAAGAATATTAGTAAAAATATGCTAAATTTTAAGGGTCTTATTTTGAAGATAAATAAATATAACAAATAATGTTAATCATAGAATAATTTATCAATTGTGTAGATGCTAGCATATTTTAAAATATAAATTTAATCAATAATTTATTAAAATAAAAAAAACAAATCAAATAAAAAGATATATTTATAGTTAAATGAACTCAAATCAATTGCTGAAAATGATTTGTTAAAACGTATGTTAAAATCATATACAGTTAAATAAACTCAAATAAATTTAAAATCATTTATGTATATATATAATATATATATATATATTCTGAAAAAAATCATGTTGTTGATAATACAATTCTTCTATAATAAAAGTAGAAATTTTGAACCAGCTGTTACCTTTTTGCTTGATTGGTGCTTCTTTTGCCAATATAATCTTAAATTGAAAAGGCAAGACCCCTTTTTTTCCCTTTATTCTAAACTAGAAAGAAGGAGGGGACTTGAAAGTCTATACTTTGCTTCGGGTGAAAGAAGCTACATACCAAAAGCTTTTTAAAAAGGCAATGGCTATCAATAATTATCATCCCGGCTGCGAGTGATTTGTTGATAATGTGCTTGCTTAAAGTTTGACCTTGATGACATTATCGTATATAATTGTGACTATTTTGCTTGGTGGGGTTTCGCCACTAGTGAAACGAATATTATATGGGTCCTTTTTTCTCAACTTAAAGAATCAAATATATAAATTCTTTAAGGAATATACAGGCGTAATTGACTTAATTTTGCTAATCAAAATCTATAATTCTAACTTGAAACAAGGCTAATGAGTCTTACCCGTAACACTAGATGAATCTTACCTGAGTTATATAATTGTATAACTTAGTTTATACATATATAAATATATAGTGGAATAAGCATATCAGTGTTATGCTATTGTTTGTTTGTAAATAAAATTTAAGCCCTTTAAAAGTCCCACACAAATTTAGACTGTGGTTGGATGCTTAACTCGAAAGCACTTTTTTAGAGAGAGAATATTTTAATTGGTATTTCACGATAAAACTTTAAGCATTTTTAAGAACTCTTGTACACATTTAAGCATTATAAAGTGCTTGTAACAAGTAAAGTCTCCTTAATCATTTCTCCTAAAATCACAAGAAACACCTATAACATTAAATACTATTTACGAAATTACAATAACTGTTGTTATGACACTATTATAGTTACTACGAGGGCTAATATTTTACTTATTACAACAAATTAATATAAACACTTTATGATCTTGTTTGTTACAAGTGCTTTTATTTATTTATTTATTTTTGTCAACCACGTTACTATAAATGATGTTAGAATAATTTTAATAATTACAATATACAATTACTTTTATAATCATGTTATCAAATGGGTACAATTGTTTTTAATACTTGTCTTGATAATGATGATTGGATGCACTTTTTCTTCGTATGGACTTGATAACAGATAACACGTGCACCATTAGAACCCCAAAGCACCATGGGATGTGACGAACTTTGGTTCTCCAATGCTTAAGGAAGTTCAAGTAGTACGAAAAAGGAGAAGATTGATGTCTCTTCTTGTGATCTAAAGAAATGAAGAGAGATTTAAGGAAAGAGTATAGATTCATCTATCAAGTTCTGTCGAGGTAAGTTATGAGAGAGATATATGGTGAATATATATAAGAAAGAATACTACTTATTGATGACTTTTACCCGCAACAATAGATTTATCATAATGTCAAAGCTATCTCTTTGTAAATATCTCATTGTCTGTTAATTAAGATATTATATTTTGGTTATTTATTATGTCGGATATTTATCTAGTATTGACTCTCATCTTTTAACTCGATGCTTACTAAGCTAGTATATGAGTTATTTGCTGATTATAACCTCTCATATTGTGCCACATGACGTGAACTAATTTATACCTAAAACTAACCCCTAGACTTTCTAGGCCTAGATACATGGGCTAAGAGATCTATTTTACTGTTTTATCATTATCTGGATTCACGACCCTCTAAGACACATTAGCCGCATCAAGCCCATTCTTGCAAGATTATTATCTACCCATAGGAAATATTTCTCACTTGACTCAAGCATTCAAAACGTGCACAATGACATCTTGTCATTGAGAATTTTTATAGATTCTCAACCGAACTCCCAGTTGGGGAGTTAGGTCGAAGTCAAAACTAAAACATAAGGAGTCAACTTTTCCTTTTTGGGAGGAAAATGAGAAGTTCAAATTTATGGGCTTAGAAGTCCAAGGACTACCCAAGAACTTGGAACCGTTGAATGGGTTCTTTGATGGATGGATGAGATCCTTTTTCATCTTCTATAGAAAGGGAGCCTCCCCTCTTCACTTCTTCATTTCATTTTTCAAAGTTCACTTTTGAAAAGAAAGTGGAGAGTGGAGGAGATTAGTAACAAGGTTTGGTAAGTTCTTATTTTCCAACCTTTTTCATTTATTTACTTTCTTAGCAATTGTAGAAAATGCAGGATTTTATTTTCCTACTCTCCAAACACTTCGCTCCCCACTACACTTACACTAATACTTTCATACATATGCAGTGATGAAGGAAAATGCATTTGGTTGTCATAGGATTAAGCATGCACAGACTAGGATGGAATGAAGGAGAATGTACTTGGTTATCGTAGGATCAAGCATTCAAAACGTACACTTCTAGAAAGTTTTCTTAGTTTTTTTAGTTTTAAAGTTCTGCTTTCTTTTAGAAGAACTACGTATGCTTTTATAGATTAAATCATGATAATTTTATTGCTTTTAAGTACTCATCAACAAACCAAGGTGATTTGTAATTAAGAAGTTTCAAAGAGGAAAAGAGCCCTTACTTCTAGAGTAGTTGTTATCAAATTGCCTCTTTACTACTAAAATAAAGAGTATTTAAGTCAAGATTTAAAAATTTTTTTCTTAAAACTAACTTATATTGAATTTTAAGTCGATATGCTTATAAACCGACTTAAAATTTCAAGTCGATTCATATTAAAAATTAACTTCAAATAGACTTAAAATTAAAAAATTACTAAAAAACTCAAAAACAAAGCATCAGTTGATATGAACAATTGGCGCTACATGTGGCACATATCATTGGTTGTACACATCAACCGACGCGAGGCCACATTTAGCATCGATTGTACATATCAATCGACTCGTAATGTTACATTAGTTAACACATAAGACTGACCTTGCACGTGGCTTTGCATTGATTCTACACATCAATCGATGCTACTTGTCACATGTTCACATCCTATTGATATTCAACTAGTGTCGACTGTAAATGGCACAAGTTCACGACCTATCAAATTGGATGCTTCTCTTGGAATTTTATCAAAACCACACACCCTTCTAGACTTTCTAGAGTCTATAGAGGTTGAAAATTTAGACTTGTAAATTATAGTTACTAGGCCTCAGAAGTTCACTATGGATCTGGATCATCCTATTAAGGTTCAAGTTGGTCAGAGGACCGTTTAAGGGTCACTAAGGAAGAGGGTCATAGAGCTATTGAAGCTTGAGATATTATTGAGACTACTACTGTGAGATAGGTAAGAATCAAAAAGAGTTCAAGTTGCAACTCATATAACCCATCAGGCTCACATTACATCTTTGGCAACATTAAGGGTTTCTTTAACAGTTCAAAAGGCTACTTTAGGAGAAGAATGGGCCGCTTTAGCTTAAAAATAATGAGGAGTTAAAGATCTATCTATAAGCTTGTATATCTTGAGTATGAATACAATAGCTTACTTTTAAGATTGGGATAGCTCGAGTAGGTACAGTTATTGATAAGTATACTCGTGACATACTAGACGTATAGGCTCAAGGTTTTCAAATTATGAGATGATGGTTTAGATGGATTTATCTAAACATGACTCTCTCCACCACTATCTTTCTAGGTGTTAAGGAGAATGCTTCCCACTATGGCATAGTTTCCTCTGATCGGGAGAATGAGGGTTCTAAGAGGTGTGGCAATGATCATGTTGAGGTGATTGAGGAGGATACTAATGCAAGAGATGATGCTTCTTAGGGAATGACTAGATATAGAGATTAGTATACTATGTCTTGGAGTTCTTTTGATTTTAGTTCCTATCAAAGTGCATGTTCTTGATGGCTTTTTTTTGTTGTAGATTGAGTCGTTGTATAGAGATTTTGGATATATATATACACACACATATATATGTTTTGTTGTTTCATCACTTTTATGCTTTGGAGTTTTGTGCTCCACTTTTATCTTTCAATAGTGACTCTTTGGCGATGTCCATATGTGCTATCATCTATTTTAGGATGGTGGATGATCCTTATTAGAAGCCATAATCCATTATGTTGGTACATAATAGTGTGTACTTATCAAGAAGCATGTTTAGAGCCCGATATGAGGATCTTTCATGGGGGATACAATGTAGTATAATCAGTTCAGAATGCAAGGATGCTTAATCCATAATGGTTTAAACAACTACAGATCCATACAAGTCCGACCATTTTCCCAAATGATCGGGCACATGTTTGGCCACATATGCCATGTCTGGCCACCTATGCCATGTCCAATCAAAAGTGTCATGTTTAACCATATGTGCCATGTCCGACCAAATATACTATGTTTAACCAAATGTTCCATTTCCATCCACATACACCATGTTTGACCATATGTTCCATGTTTTCCCTCATATGGAATGTCTAACCCTTTATGCCATATCTAACCATATGTGTCATTTCCAACTATATATTCTATGTCCACCCACATATGTCATTTAATCGAGCTTAGTTTGGCCTACTTTTTCACGTGTCCATCAGCTTGTCTAGCTGTTTTTGACTTGATTGTATTCTCAATGGGCATGTGTTTGGACTTTTTCATGTTCATGGGATTTGTTTTTATTTTTTCTAAGTTAGGGTGATTTTTTTGAACTAGGGTGTTCCTAGTATACTAGCCCTTATGCTTGGTGCGCTTGAATTTATCTAATCATCCAAGTATTTGGTTTCAAGACTTGAAAAGTTTTGTTGTTCTTTGTGGATTATTCCATCTGGTCATGAGTGTCATTGCACTTTGTTTATTCATGGTGATTTTCATTAATTCTAGGATTGGAGACCCATTTCTCAACGTGAGTAAATGTAAGTTTGCATAGATGGGATGTATAAGTTATAGCAAGTCCTGGATTCGGGACATTGTTGCTACCTATTCATTGACCAACTAGGGCGCGTCATTGGGATCTATCATCCCAGGAGATAAAGAGCTTGTTAAGTTGCTCATTGTGTTGGTTTTAATGTGGATTGTAGAGCTTATACCTATGGTGCATCCTATCTTTGACCATAGGTACCAACTTCTATTGATGGTGGTGGACTCCCGTCTCAAGAACTTAGAGTGCACCTATAAAGATGTTGTGGTTTCTAATTTTTGAGAGGTGTGAACTTAAGATTATTGAAGTGCAAACTTCCTAGAATATGTGCATCTCAATCACTTTTTTATTTTTTTCGTTTGGACTTCCCCCAACCTTATGTCATTCTGTGAGTATATATAAGATGTAGTTTTTAAGCCATTCATAGCCTAAGTATTCCCTTTATTTATGAATTCAAATTACAAAGTAAATAAAACCTACGTCTATAAACTTGAAATGCAACAATGAAATTTTTAAAGGAAAATTAAAACAAAGTTGTAAGGTAGCATTCTCCATTGTTTTGCCTCTTGAGATCTTATTGTAGTCCCATTTAGACTTTCAAGGCATAGAATTCTTTGACCATTTTTCTTCTCCAAGTACTATTCCAATTCTTTGTGTTAGGAAATTTAGGGCAAGCTATAACTTGGGATGTGTGCAAGAATGATTGTCCTAGAATCCCATTGTACGGTGATGGACTATTTATTATGAGGAAGTCTACTATGATTTTTTTCACATTAGTGTCCTACCCAATTATGACTGGTAAAATCATACTTCCTTCAAGGGTCATTAAAAATTTAGAAAATCTCACTAATGGGATGGTCACTAGTCTTAGCAAGTGTGTGAGCTTTATAGCTTTTCGCACATCAAAGAACGTGATGTCAACTAAGCTACCAATTTTAATTAGGATTCTATCCAACTTTATATGTATAATTAGGAGAATGATTACCAATGCTTCATTGTAGGAATGAAGTAGTTTACGAGCTTCCTTTTTTGAGAAAGTTATGTCTAAGCTGTCAACTTAGGATCTTTTCTTGGGTCGTGCATAAAGGTAATGTGGAGGGCCTCTTGGCTTGCCTCTCTAATGGGTTCCTTACAAGAACTACTATAGTATCCCTTAGTAGATATTCCTTGGATGATCTAGACTTCTTGAACTTCTTATCTAAGAGCTTGTTCTTGCTCTCTTGGAGGATAGGCCAACTATTGTTATGGTCTTCCACTTTATACTAATTCTCTTAATTATTCCCTCTTGATGAGGTACTCAATTTTATGCTTTAGATCTTAACATCCTTTAGTTTAGTTCCTTAAGTACCTATAAAGCTTACAATACTATTTTTTATTCAAGCAAACATCTTTTGTTATCCCTTGCAGAAGCTTGATTGTCTGAACCAAGAGGTTGATTCATCTTGAAAGGATAGAAAATATGGCCTCTTGGAGACCATGTAAAATGTAAACTTCTTTTTGAAGAAGTTTTTTCCATACTTTGAAGGTATTTTCTTCAAAGACATCCTAGTTTAAAGCCTAAGAGACCATTATAAAATTTTTTCTCTCTAGTTTTTTATTCAACAAGGTGTAAGATATTGATGTCAATTTTTGTCAACACCAATAATTAGATGTACATCTCTTTCCTATGGACTAAATAATAGATAACACACTATTAGAACCTTGGACCACCACGAAGTGTGACAGTTCTTAATCCTTTAATGCTTAAGTAAATTCGGATAGTACGAAGAAGAGGAAAACTAACATCTTTTCTTATGATCTAGAGAGGTAGAAGAGATTTAGGGAGAGAGTATAGATTCAAGTTATTATCAAGTTAAGTCAAGTCAAGTCATGAGGGAGATATCTAGTGAACATGTATAAGATAAAATACTACCTGTTGATGACCCTTACTCGTAGTATTGGACTTATCTAGTGTGAGAGCTATCTTTTTATAATTATCTCATTGTCAGATAATTAAGAGATTATATATTAGTTGTTTATCTTGTCATATATTTATCAGATATTAATATTTATTTATTAACTTAGTACTTATTGGACTGGCTTGAGAGTTAGTTATCTATTGATTAGAACTTCTTGTGTTGTTTCATATGATTTGAACTAATTTACACCCAATAACATCTATTTTAAACTTACAATCATTTCTCTATAGTTTAGTTGCAAAATGTTCTTGAAAAGACTTATATTCGAATCTTTTTTTTATTATAGTGTATCCAAATGCGTTCGTATATTAAGCTATTTATGAAAAAGTTATTTTGTAAAATTGTCCATCATCTCTCCATTTTTTTATGGACTATCTTATTTCATTTGAAATATAAAATTTTAATTACATGATTCATAAATATATTCATTTAAAAATCTACTAAAAATAATAAATATAATATTTTAAAAATGTATAATAATAAAAATAATATTTTTAGTTTTATAATTTTTAAAAAATATTCTATCAATTGTATTAAAAATTTGAAGATAGAATTGTGGAAAGGTGTGACTTTTGAAGGCTAAAAATGTTAAACTAAAAACAAAGTTATCTAGAAAGCATCCTTGCGATTGGGAATAATATTCTTTTATATATTGCAATCCATACTCGGAAGAACAAAAGAAAAGGCTACTTTTGAAATTTGAATTATGGTTGTTCTAATATTATTGGTGTAAAGTGTTACGAATGGAAAAGAACGTGGAATTATAGTGGAAAAACTTTTTCCCCTATCAATCAATATTTTATAAAATTGAGATTTGATAAATTTATTTAAATTAAAAAATTTGATTAGATTTGTTATATTGGTCAAGTATAACAATTTTTTTTAATTTGATTAAATTCAGATTAAAAAATATACAATTCGTTTAAATTTGAATCAAATTTAAATCGACAAATTTTATAATTATTTATTATACAACTCGTATTGAATTACTAATATATTATAAATAAATGTATATTTTATTTTATAATATATTATATTTAAATATTATAAATACTATAATTATATTAAATTATTATTTTAGGTTAAAAATAAATATAAATATTAAATTTTTATAATAATTTAATAATTATCCGAACATACTTTTTATTTTTAGTTGTAACTATAAATAATAAATTTTACTATAAATATAAAAATTTAAAATTTAAATATTATGTATGTTGTGTTTTATATATAATAATGTATAAATAAATTTTAACATTCATTTAACCTTATTCGATCTAAATAATTCGATCGGATCGAATTTTAATTGGTTCGGATTAATTACATCGTTTGATCGAATTTGTATTAAAATATTTTAAATTTAATTTAAATCATATCAAATTTAAATTTATGAAAAATATATAATTTTGATTTATTATTTATAGTTATCTTTTATTAACGATGCCAAGCAACCAAATAAATAAAAATTAGTGTAAGGAAGAAAGGAAATTTCTTTAATCAACCGAGTAAAGAAGATGAAAAGACATTCATCCATGTAACTAGGGCATTAATATCCCCCCACCCCCATAGATGTTAATATTATACTAACTAGTTTGAATCCAAATCAAATATACTATTATAATTTAATACATAAAATAATTTATATATTATAATTTTATTATTAATAAATAATCTCATAATTATTTTATCATCTAATATCTTTAGATTATATTCAATAAATATCTAATAAATTATTTAATATATATAAGATTATTTTATTAGCAAGAATTATATAAAACTTTACAAAAAAAAATTCATGTGTAATCAATTTATTAAGGTTTTCTAACTTAAAAAAGTTACTTAAATCTTCAGACTCTTTAAAACCTATTAACATATTCTTAATTTCTTAATTTCATGTCCAAGTATGATAAAGGACGTGTGCAATTTATGTGATCGCTTTTTCTTACGTTGATCAAAATAGTAAGTTAAATGCGTGGTGTAAATTTAAATAAGATCTAAGTAAAAAATCAAAAATAAAAAAAAGTTTGAAGGCTTTAATGTAGCTTTTAGGAGTTCAGAATCTTAATGAATATATATATATATATATATATATATATATATATATATATATATATATATTGACTAATAAGAGTCTTCCAAGTAGAATAGTATAGTTATCTATATTTATAGATAAAATAATAGTTATCTATAAATGTGCGTGGTCCGTTGAGATTTAAATGTGACTACTTTATCATATCTTGCTGATAAGGAAATGATTAATCTCCTAGGTGGCCACTACCAAATTACAGGTCCTAATTAATTATATAACATTGATAAATGAATTAATGCTTATCATATAAGATTGGAATGCTTACCATATAAGATTGGTAAAATACTCGTAAGCACTAAATATTATTTTCATAAAAAAGAAAAAGAAAAAAAAGCACTAAATATTTTTCTTCTCCCAAACCTTATGCTTGACGTGTTACTTATTTCTCGGGTATATGTTAAGATTAAGAAAAATTCTAATGAAATGTGTTATATTTAAATCTTGTTAAAATTAAAATAAATAAAAACATATTTTATTTATTTATATTTTTATTTAATTTTTTAAATAAAATATATTTATTTTTAATTATTTATATCCATTTAAACTTAATATATATACCAGGTTGAAGTGAAATAATTAAAGCAAAGTTTGATCATTGATTAAAGTTTGTAAGAGATGTCACTAATATGACAATAAAGTAACGTTTATCTAAGATAAATAATAGATACACCTAATTGGATAAACCAGATATATTAAAAATATTATTAATATTCATTTATTTATAGATTTTTTTATATGTTATTCGATAATCATGTGCTAGATAATTTTGTTATAATACCTTGATATTTGATTTATTAATGCACAAAAACTTGATACATAAAATATTATTTTATATATTTTTAAATAGTTTGTAAGTGCATGAATCACTTTATAAAAAGTAATAAATATATTTCTAGTCGTTCTAAAAATAAATTATGTTGTTTCTAAATAATTCAACAAAATTTTTAAAAACGAAAAATAAACCTAAATATTTTATCATTAAGTTTTGGTTTTGGTTTTGAAAATTCTACACTATAATAACATAAAATAATAAAAGATAAAGGATAGATAGGTTTACACAAATTATAGACAGACATTTAATTTATATTTATTAATCAATGAATAATTAATAGGATATTTAGCTAGTTTAATTATACTTGTTTAATATTAATTAAGTTATTAAAGATATAAATTAAGATTATTGATTCTCTCTTATACATACAAATAACGCATTCGATCGTGCATACTATTTGTTATTAATTAAAATACTCTCAGTTGGACCTATCAGGTAATTTTAATTAAATTATCTAAAAAAATAACAAACCATTTAATTATCACCTTTCATTGAATCTAACAATTTAAACTCTCATTTAAGGTGTTAAAAGTTGGATACAAGTTTAATGTATATGAGAGCTAACTTTCAGATTTTAAAATCTATTACAAAAATATGTTATCAATATATTTTCAAATAATCATTCTTATAAAAATCTTTGAAATAAAGTATAACTTAAATCCAAATAATCAAATCGAAAATCGAAAAGTATTAACTTTAAATCATATCTAGATAATCAAATCATAAATCTAACTTTCATATTTTAAATTTATTACCAAAATATTTCGTCAATATATGTTAATGTAACAAACTTTGTATAAATCTTGAATGAAGAAATAAAACTTAATTCATTTTATAAAAATATTACCTACTTTAATATTTCACAAGTATAACAATATAACTAATAGAATATATTTAAAATTTATACCTCAAAAATATCCTTCCAAGTAAAGAAATTCAATATTGATCTCTATTTGAAAAATCTCCAAACAAATTTGTCAATACTATTTATTGAATCATAAAACTACTATATAACTTAAGAAAATAAAAACTCTAAGCTACAACAAAATTCTCATAGAGAATTTGTTTCCAATACCTAAAACTCTTAGCTTTTGGGTGTGTATTTTACAATATGAAGAGATTTTATAAGGTATAAAAATACTGCAAAAAAGAAGAAGAGAAAAATGGATCGTGAGGTCGTGTTGCATCATTCATTAAATCTAATGCGTTTTAATTACGAACCGAGACATTCGCATCGTGACACGCTTTAATCATTGCCACAGCTTCCATTAAGTTGTGCTTCTAGAACTTCTTTTTGTTTCATCCCCTTACAAGTTTGATAGATTATATGTAAGACTTATATATGTTATTAATACGGGATAAAATTAGAAAAGAGAAAGTAATTTATTTTGTTTAGAGTTATACTAAAGTAATAGTTTATTTTGTTTATGTGTATTACTAGAGTCCCACGTAGAAACTTTATGAACTATTTTAGAGATTTTTCAACTATAAATAGTTAGGTCATATACTTTATGAGGCATCCTAGAAAATAATCAACTTAATAATATTAAAGGAGTTTTCTTCTTTCTTTTTTTCTCTTATTGTTAATTTTTAGGAATAACTCTTCTTTCTTCCGTTTAGAAGTCGAAGTCCTCTTATTCGTGAGATAGAGAAATATTTTTAGGCTAGTCATACTCTAGAGTTGCTAGATGACTCATCTAAATATATATAGCATAGTTAGGTTTGTCAAATTCTAGATTTGTTAGAATACTTGTCTAGATAATAGTTTTCTTGTGTTTGTTTCGTAACACAAATACGAGGACCTCTTGCTAGAAAGTAAGTCTAGCTAGTTTAAATTTTACTCATATTTTGTTTATTTCTTAAATGTTTTCATATTATTGGTGTATTCATACTTCTGTTCTTCATTAGTTATCCTTTGTATTCTTTTTGTTTATAATTGAATACTTTTTAATTAATTTAAAGTTATAAATACCTGAAAAATAACAAAACATATACGTGATTTTGAAAATATAGATTTACTAAAATGATGATAAAATTATACAAATATAAATCTATTTTAACACAAAAGTGTAAATAAATCAGTTAATATTTGTATCTTTCAAACACTCATCACTTATTCGATGATGCTTGTACTAATAGGCTAATTATGAAATCTTGTATCTTGGTATCTTGTTATTTATGGTGTGTTAGAGATTATACCATACGAGGAATCTATTCCATTTGTTTGAATATGTTTTTCTTTACTCAATTAAAATAATTTTTTTAATTGCCCAAAGATAATTTTTTTATTGATTGGTTTGGTATCAGGAGAACATATATAGCTTCAGATAATTTTTTTATTGATTGGTTTGGTATCAGGAGAACATATATAGCTTCAGGAGTTCTAGTTTAAGAACTAGATTTTTTTTTATTTACTTAAAGGTTGTAAGAACATTCAGTTCATCACTGTAGGAAGACAGGTTTTTAAATCCCAAGGTTTTCATCATTGTTTCAAGTATAAAGGATATGAATTCTTGCTATACTTATTTTAATTAAATTATTAATATTATAAATCTTATAGGTCAAATTTTTGTTAACTATACTAATTGCTTTCATGTGATTTATAAATAAAAACTAATTTTTTATATTAAAAAGAATTACTTTCTCTTTTTATTAAACATTAGATTGTTTTTTTTTTAATAATTGTACTAATCATACATTTTATTAACTTAAAATACAATATTATCACTTATTTCAACAATAATAAATAATTTTTCATAATACTTTAATACAACAAACCAACAAACTATAAGAAAATAAATACATTTTTATCTTAGCAGAAATAATATATTTTTAAATAGTTTTGTCATTTATTTCCTTTAGGCCTGTACTCGCAAATTCCTTATTATTAGAGGTGTCAGTTGGTAGGGTTAGGCAAGTTTAGGATATTGTTGTTAAATAGTTTTATCATTTATTTCCTTCATGATTATATCCAGAAATTCTTTGCTATTAAGAGTGTGAGGTTAATTTGGTGAAATTAATCCAATTTTAAAGTGATACAGTTTTAATCTAAATTAAATATAATATATATTATAAATGATAAAATTTTAATTCAAATAACATAAATTTAAGTTGATTTAAATTTTTATTTTAATATATTAGTTTATTTTTTAAAATATATTTGACGATTTAAAATATTATAAATTTTTTTATAATTTTTAATTTTTAATCTAATTAGAATAATAAAATTTTATATCAAATTCAATGTAATTTTATTTCAAATTTTTATCTAATAAAGTAAAAAAGTTTTAAAACTATAGGTATATTAGAAAACAATTCAACAAATCATTACTTAAAATTAAAGTAAATAAATATTTTAGACTTAAATTTCATATAATTATAATTAGTAATAACATAATATATTTACAAAAATATTTAAGAATAATAAAATTATAAACTAATTTGACAAATCTACGAACAAATCAATGAACTCATCATAATTGCTTTATATGATATAATTGATGAATTCAAAAGAAACTATAACATATCTCATTTTTAAATAAAATTCATAAATCTTCATATAACTAGTTATGTTTGTTGTTAATAAAATATTATATAATTATTGTTAATAAATGAATAATCAATATATAAAGAAGGAAAAAATTACAATAAAAATAGTAACAAAAATTACTTTTCATAACATGAATTAGTAGACTTAGCATGTATAAAATAGTAGTAATAATATATAAAAATAATTATAATTATTTTTTTATTTTAATTCTAACCCTAATTTTTTCATATTATTCAAGTTGGTTTAAATTTAAATCGATTCATATTCGATTCGTATCTTTCAATTCTCATTTGATTTTTACAGTTGAATTACAATAATTTTATGACTTATATTAGAAAATATTGATTTAGTTCATTATTAATCTATTTTATAGTAAATATTACTTTGTGTATTTTGAAAAAAATAAAATCATAATAAACCTATAACCCTAAAAATTAACATTTAAAGGGAAACTATAAATGTGTGTCATCGGTTTTAGGGGTGCCGACAGATAATTTTAGATATATATATATTTTTTAATAAAATTTACATCACAAAATAGAGCTTATAATTAAGAAAAAAATTAACAAAATATATTTATATATTCTTATTTAAAAATATTTAACTTTGTTAAAAGTTAAAGTTTATTTCAAAATGTGTCCCAAACTCTGATGAATAGAATGAAACACGAAATTATCAATGGAATGAAACACGAAATTATCAAAGGAGTGAGAATTTGGGAAAAAAAAACAAGGGAATAAACTTACTAATAAAATTTACTAAAACATGTTAAAACATGCTTATCTCAAAGAAATTTTTTTATTTTACGTAAATATTATTAAATTTAAAAATTTAATTATAGAGAAAATGAAAATAATAAATATGTCATATATTAATTAATCCATATTTATATTATATATAAAAATTTAAATCACACTAATAAATTTTAAATAAAACTATCCTTATATTTTTAGATAATAACATATTTTTTCTTTTATATTTTATTCTAAATGGAAAATAATATGTATTATATTTGAGTAAAAAATTTACACAAATATTTTGAATTATGTTGAAATGATAATTGGACAAATAAAAAATAAAATTATTTGTCAACTAAATATATTATGAAAAAATATTAAATCAAAATAATTATAAATATTGACACATTATATATTTTTAAGTTAAGTGGACTTACTTCATTAACATTTTAATGTAATCAATTATATCTAATTTTTAAAGAGTAAACTAAGATTACTGGTACAAATAAAAATTAAAGATTTATTTCTCTTTCTTACGAAAAATGATATTTTCTATCTCATACTAAACTATTTCATTTTCCCTCCATCTATTATCTTTATTTTATTTTAAAATTCTAATTAATATATATGAAAATAGTAAATTTTATTTGTACGAAGTTATTAGAATTTAAAAATTATAATAGAGAAAAAATTTATATTTTTAATGAAAAAGTAAAGTGACTGAGTGAGAGAAGATTTGTTTTTTATTTGTAAACAACATGAGAGCATCGTAAACAAAATATTATTTCTAATAAAAATTAAATTTTTCAATTTAAAAAAAATACTAGATTGTCCTTTTCAAAGAGTATTATTATGGCATATTTTTGGATTTTTTTATTTTTATTTTAATATTTTTGAAAACCCTATTATTAATTAATATTCTAAAGATACTTTAATTTATTTAAATTATTATTAAATTTTTAAAAAAATATATCAATAATTTAAATATAAATATTTTAATTGAAAATATGTGTTTTTTAAAGTATTAATTTCCCACTGTCGCTATATACATAGTATTTTATGATCATTTTTATATTTAGGTAAGAAATTCAGGTACAAAATAGAAAATAGAGAGAAGGAAAGAGGAACGGAGAGGTGAGGGGATCTGATATTTCCTTTTCGCTTTGAAATCTCTAGTAGCTGTCTGTGTGACGCACAATATATATCAGTCATATGGATGGAGAAAGAGAAAGCAGATAAAATTCCACAGTCCACAACGATACTTGAACTCGGAAAAAAGCTCACACTTTCTTTTAATTTTGTTTGTTTTGTGAAAAGTTCATGTCTAAAAGCTTTTTACTTTGCAAACCTGAAAATGCAAGTTGTTCGCACACTAATAAAAACCTTTTTTGCATCATTATTGGCTGTTGGGATTTTCTTATTTTGCTCTTATAACATTGGATTTCATTCATTCTCAGTTCCAGTCATCAAAGTCATCATTTTTCTTTACTTTCTTCTTCAACAACTCGAGTCAGAGCAAAAACAGAACGAACCCATTTAGTTTTTGTTCATCTTTACCAATCATCATCTGAGTTTTTGGCAAAAAGTCGAGAATCAAAGTTACAGCAAGGAATTGGATTTGGGTTCCTTATAAAAAATACTTTGATTAATTTGTAAAATGAGAGCAGGGTTGAGTACGATTCTGCAAACTCTGACGCAAGAGTCGGCCAGTGTTTTGAACCACTCGATCGCTGAGGCTGGTCGGCGCAATCATGGCCAAACCACACCTCTCCATGTGGCGGCGACACTTTTGGCTTCACCTTCTGGTTTCTTCCGTCAAGCTTGTATCAAGTCTCATACCAATTCCCTACAACCTCTTCACTGTCGAGCTCTTGAGCTTTGTTTCAGTGTCGCTCTTGAGCGTTTACCCACTGCTCAAAACATGAGTCCAGGAATGGAACCACCCTTATCCAATGCGCTTACGGCGGCTTTGAAGCGTGCTCAGGCCCACCAACGCCGTGGCTGCCCAGAACAACAGCAACAAACTCTTTTGGCTGTAAAGGTTGAGCTTGAACAGCTTGTAATTTCTATACTTGATGACCCAACTGTCAGCAGAGTCATGCGTGAGGCTAAATTTTCTAGTCCAGCTGTAAAAGACGTCATTGAACAGTCTCTCAATTCTTCATCTTTTGCCACTGCATCAGCTATTCCATCTCCAATTGGGTTTGGTTTTCAACCAGCAGCAGCGCCGACTTTGCCGGGTCGTAATTTGTACATGAATCCAAGGTTGCAGCAACCACAGGGGAACCAAAATGGAGACGTCCAAAGAGTTATGGATATATTGTTGAGGGATAGGAAAAGGAACCCAATTTTGGTTGGTGATTCAGAACCTGATGCCGTGATGAAAGAAGTAGTGGGGAGGATTGAGAAGAGAGAATTGAGTGAAGGGTTACTTCAGAATGTTGAGGTTGTTCATTTGGAAAATGAGTTTTCTTCAGATAGGATGCAAATATTAGGAAAAGTTAAAGAATTGGGGGGGTTTGTTGAGGCCCGGATAGCTAAATCCAATGGTGGTGGAATTATTCTTAATTTGGGGGACTTGAAATGGCTTGTGGAGCAGCCAGTGAGCTCCAACGGAGATTTAAGTTCTGGCTCTTTGCAGCCACAACAGGTTGTTTCAGAGGCAGGGCGTGTAGCGGTGGCCGAGATAGGGAGGCTTTTGTCGAAGTTCGGAGAAGGTGGCAGTGGTCGATTTTGGTTGATTGGAATTGCTACTTCTGAGACTTATTTGAGGTGCCAGGTTTATCATCCATCAATGGAAAATGATTGGGATCTGCAGACAATGTCGATTGCTGCTAGAGCTCCTCTTCCAGGGTTGTTTCCAAGATACCTTTTTATGTTCATCCTTATAACATGATCAATTTTTACTCTCCAATGTCTGGTCATGGTTTTAAGTGTCATTATCAGCTTAGTATTGAAGCATCTCCTATGTGACGCTTATAGTACTATTTTATTTGTGATATTTAGTGTCAAGAGTTTCTGTTTATTGATTTCATGAATGTTGATCTGCTGAATATTGAGAAGTACATGATGATGTTAGAACTTGGTATAATTGTTGTTTGGTTTTGAGGTATTGGGTCTATATCTCAGGGTATTTATATATCATTTCAGAATTAGTTTAGATATGTCTGACCAACCCTTGAATTTTTTTTTTTTACCAAATGATTATTGGGATGATAATCGGGGTGGGGAATCAAGCCAATGATTTTGGTAATATTGAACCTTTTATCACTCTACTAGAGAATGGCTTTTAACCCTTGAATGTTTTTTTATAGGTTTTGGGTCCTGTTATAGTGCAGCTTCATTGAGTTTATTAGCCTTAAAAGCATCCTACGTGATCATCGTTACTTTTTGTAATATGTAATGACATCCATATATGTTGATCTTCAGGCTTGGGACCAACAGAATCCTTAGTACCTCAATGGAATCTTTGTCACCTTTAAAAAGTTTCCTTGGTGCATTGAGGCATCCATCTGAAAACTCAGATCCTACTCAAAGAGAAACTTGTTGCCCACAATGCAAGCAGAATTATGCACAAGAGCTGGAAAAAGTTAGGGCCAAGGAGCCTGACAATTCATCTTTGAATGTCAAATCACAAGAAACTCGACCTCCTCTACCTCAATGGTTGCAGACTGCTAAAACTTTAGACCAGACAAAGGTGGGTTGAGCTTGGATTAAACAACAAACGCTTGGTACTTTATTTTTCTTGTTGATGCAATTTCTACTTAAATCATTTAAGTGAATGACATTATTTCTGTACTTCTGCAGGATAAGGACCAAGAATTGAACATAAAGCAGACAACTGAACTGTTGTTGAAGAAATGGAGTGATGTGTGTTGCCGGCTTCATCCTAGTTTTCATCAGCAGACCTTAAACTCTGAGATAATGGCTTCATCCACGCTCTCAATGGCAGGCTTGTACAATTCAAACATGCTTGGATGTCAACCTGTGCAGTCCAATTTGCAGGTAAATAAGAAACTTGGGGAAAGTTTGCAATTAAACTCAAACCCACTGCCTAGCCAACCATCTCAGCAAAATGTCTCTCCACCAGGAAGTCCTGTAAGGACTGACCTTGCCCTAGGTCAAACAAAGTTCAGTCCAACCGGCACTGAACAGATTAATGAAGAACGCATCAAAGATTGTATGGGCTGTATACCTTCAGAACCACAAAACAATGTTGCTGAAAGGCAGATAGATGTTAAACAACCATTCCAGTTAGATGTTGATTCATTTAAGAAGCTCTTCAAAGGTTTACTTGAGAAGGTGTGGTGGCAGAGAGAAGCAGCTGCTTCTGTGGCTGCAACTACAACACAGTGTAAATTGGGCAATGGAAAGAAACGTGGTACTGCATCAAAGGGAGACATGTGGCTATTGTTCACAGGTCCGGACAGGGTTGGCAAGAAGAAAATGGCATCAGCTCTTTCTGAGCTAGTATCTGGGTCCAGTCCAGTGATGATTAGCCTTAGATCACAGCATGGTAATGGGGAAACAGATTTTAGTTTCCGTGGTAAAACAGTTGTTGATCGAATAGCAGAAGTAGTTAGGAGAAACCCGTTTTCAGTAATCATGCTTGAAGACATCAATGAAGCAGATTCACTAGTTTGTGGGAGTATAAAACAGGCTATGGAAAAAGGACGTATTGCTGATTCTCATGGGCGTGAAACCGGTCTAGGAAATGTTATTTTCATCCTGACAACAGATTGGTTGCCAGATGATCTCAAATATTTGGTGAATGGTTCGTCCCTTGATGAAGAAAAGCTTGCGAGAATCGCAAGGGGAGGATGGCAGTTGAAGCTTTCCCTTTTTGAGAGGACAGCAAAGCGTAGACCGAATTGGCTTCCTGATGATCACAGACCCTCAAAGCCAAAGAAGGATACATGTTCTGCTCTTGAATTTGATCTGAACGAAGCTGCAGATACGGAGGACTACAAAGCAGATGGCTTACACAATTCAAGTGACCACACAATTGAACATGAAAAAGAACAAATCCTCAACAACAGTTCATCTTCAACATCTTCACCAGTACATTGCGACCTGCTTGATACTGTTGACAAAGCCATCGTCTTTAAGCCATTGGACATCAACACAGTACAGAGTGTCATTAAAAGCTCCATCACTAAAACAATTTACAGCATTGTTGGGGATGGAATATCACTTGAAGTGCAAGATGATGCAGTTGAAAAGATCTTAAGCAGAACCTGGCTTGGCCAGATGAGTTTAGAGGAATGGGTAGAAGTAGTATTGGCTTCAAGCCTCCAGCAAATCAAAACACGCCTTGCCGGAGCAAAGCTGAAGGACTCCATGGTTGTGAGACTTGAACAAGACAGCAATCCAGATAGCCAAAGCTGTGGGGAATTGCTTCCAAGTAGCATCAAAGTGGTTGTGGCCGATACCTAATGGGTTTTAGGGAAGGAAGAATATGGATAGTGTTGTAAATATAGTTAGCTTTTTGGTGTAGTTAAGAGAGAGATAGACATTCAAAAATGTACATTTTACTGCTACTTTGCTTTTTTTAAGGCAATTTTACTCGCATATTTGTTGTGTATTAATGATATATAAATTAACATACTAAAAATACATGTGTGAATTGCAATCATTTATCAGTAAGATGAACCGTTGTTATTTTTATTTTATATTTTTGATTGAATTATCAATCTTTGTCAATAAGGTGAGGCTTCTCTCTTAATTTTTCCCGCCCCTTTTTGTCTGAGTTGAGTTAGTTCAGTAAGAGTGCCCGAAAATTGATGAGAATGACGTGGAACAATTTCTCTTGTCTTTGGCTAAAGTGAAGCTTAATATAGTTCAAAAGAAAATGAAGAAATAATTTTTTGTCATCACTCTTAACAAATAAATGCCACAAGCGAAATTCAAACTTACAACTCATGGACACCACCCGTATGTGCCGGTATTGTTTGTAAAGTTAGAACATGTAATTTGAAAAATAAAAAAAGAGTTCAAAATATTCAACTTATATTCAATCCGTAAACTTAGAAGTAGTGACTTTAGGGGAAATTTTTATAAGGAATTTGAGTTGCTTCTCAAAAAGCAAGTTATTATTAACAATCAACCTAATTCAAACTTGAAATTTTGTTAACATTTTTAATAATCGATCCTAAATATATATTATCTCCGTAATTTACATCATCTTCAATACATAAGTATCTACAATGATTAAATTTATAATTTATTTTGATATCTTTCGTATAAAATTTAAATTTTATGAAAAGATTAATTTATTAGATGAATAATCAATATTAACTTTTTTTTAATAAAAGAAACATTAAATGAATGTGATTTGAATTTAAATCATAATGATAAAATAGTGAGTCATATCTTTGTTCACACATGTCCAACAATTCTTTTTATCATAATTTGATGCAAATATCACTCACATATCAAATTATAATTGACACATATTAATAAATGATTTTATGGTTATTATCACTCACTTTTCTAATTTAACATTTAATTTAATATTTAGACATGATTTAATATTACTTTTATATTAAACATGTCTCTTAGATTTGGAAGAGATTAAAATTGTTGTTAAAAAGAGTGGGATGTAAATTTCTCTTATATTAAATTATCAATATTATTTGATCTTTTATATTAGTAGTGTGGTTAGTTATTCCCATTGTTTTTAAAAATATTTTTAATTATGGACAAAATATATTATTTTAATATAAAAATGTTAAAATAATATAGTTTGTTTTTAATTGATTATTTTTTTTAAAGTTAAAAAATTAAATAAAACTATTTATAATCTAATGTACTAAATAATACAAATAACCGAATCTACAAAACTTCTACGATACTTTTCTAATAAAAAAAAGTTGAATTTGTATTTTTATTTTACATAATTTATAGCTCAAGAACAATGATATTAAAATTTAACCACCTGTTTGTTACATGTTATAAAAATGTACAAAATATATAATTTTTATAAGATTATACATTTAGTTTGTAATTTAAATTATAATGTATAAAATAATAATTATACAATTAAATATAAATTTTGAACCACCAAGAATATGAGCTTAAATTATATGGTACAATGAGTATAATTTATTTGAATTTTTAATTATAAAATTATGTTTTTTAATCTAAAATTTAAATGGTTTAATTGTAATGATAATTTTTTTTATAGATAAAGTTTTATTTTTATCTTAATACACTTTTTTTCTTTTAAAGTAAAAATCATATATTTTTAACATATTCAAAGTAGAGAAATAGATGTACAAATATTGTAAGTTTGTAAGTTTTCATAAAGTACACTTTATTACACCAATTATTTACTTAAACAAACATGTTACACTAATTTAATTAAAGTTTCACACAAGTATTAAATATCACAAAAGGGTATTTTTGGAATATAAAAAACTAACTTTACTTCTTCTTTTTTCTTTGCTAAATAAAAAGAATAAACTAATTATTAACAAATGAAATCCAGAGAATTCGGATAAAAAAAAATTAGAGTGCTAGATATAGAAGATAATACATGAAATCATTAAACGTATAGCAAATTTCTTCAAATTGTAATTTTTTCATCTAAATTATTTTTGTTTCAAAAAGTTGAATATTTTCTTAAAAAATTCATTTATAAAGATAATAGATATGTACCTATTAGGTATACATTACTTTTACAAAAAGTTTAAAAATTCATTTTATAAAGATAATAGATATGTATTATCCTATTTTTTGTACAAAAATGGGACAACATAAATCTATTATCTTACAAATAGACTTTACTATCTTTTTTGTAAAGTTAACGAACTTACGTTATCCTACCTAATAGGTAATGGAATAAAGTATATTTTCATTAAATGTATAAAACTAAAGTATATTTTTATTAGAAGTAACAGACTTAGATTACATTTTCTATAAAAATGCATATCTATATATAAGAATAGATCCGAAAAAAATTGCTTAAACAATTTAAAATAATAACAAGGAAATTAAAACATACATGTACTGAAAAATTAGAAAAGAAAATAGATCAAATCAAAGTTAGAAAGAATATTGGATTGCATCTTCTTTATTAGTGAGCGAAGGATTTGGGAAATTAAAGTTATGAGAAGACAATGTCTCAAGATAATATTATGTGAGGGAAAAAACTATTACCCATAATTTTTCTTAAGAAACCAATGCTAGATTTTCTTTGGCAAAATAAATAAATTGAATAGAGAAAAGACCATAGAATGAAAGTAAACATTAGACACACGTTTACCCCTAAACAAGAAAAAACAAGGCATGGGCTCGACACCATGATCGAACAACTATCCTCGATTGTTGAGATTTGGTATAATTAGGCTATGGACTCCATTACAAAGGAATCCAAAAAGAAGAGCGTTAGGTAATACTACTATCACATCCTCAACATCCCAACTACTCTACCGTACTCGCCCACTCAAACTCAAGACGAGGGTGAAGAAAAGGGTAAGGACTCTAGGGCAAGTGATGGTGAACCTAAGGTGGGAAATGAACAAGATGGAGATGGAGTTGGTGATCCTTAGTTCTTTGGTAGGACCGAGCCCTTTTATTATATATATCTTCCTTTTTTATAAAGGCTTGATGCCTTCTTCATTTTGTATGGGCACGAGCTTGTCCTTTGTAATCTAACATAATTTTTTAATAAAACTTATTTTGAGAAGCTTATATTGTATATGTACTTATGCATTTATAGCATTTATTATGATGTTGACCCATTTCCTTACTTTGTACGACATTTGCCATCATGGTTATCCCAATGTCATTTCTTGTAAAAGAGGATTAGGGATACTATAATTCAGACATCCTATTTTGTTTGAAGCAACTACAAATTTTCATTCTATCTTTCTAGCTAGAACGTTATGGATTCTGATCGAGCTAACAGACATTTAGCTCGAGCATTAAAACTAAATAATGATAAATTAAACATCGAGGTAGAAAAATTAAAGGTCGAGCTATCCATCCATAAGGATAAGCTCTATCTTTATGAAGAGACCAAGTGTGAGCTCCCTTCTTATAAGGAGCAACTATTTCAAACTTGAGCTCGAGAGAGAAGAACCATGACTAAAATGGCCGCTCTATTTGATAGGGAGTCCCATTGGGCTTACTTTTACATGAAACGATCTGAATGAATGTTCCTCAAGTTGATGGGTGTTGCTAAGGAATTGGAACATTCCACACTTAACTCAAACTTAGCCTCCACCAGAGTAAGGGCTACTATCTGTAAAAAAAAGTTATCAAGATTCAGGTCAAGTTGTTACCCTTAGTGGAGGAGGAAAATGACCCAGACATTGGTTGTGCATCCAAACGTCTTAAAAACTTTTAATGATTTTGGGAGATCAAGTTCTCTATTAATGAACTTTAAAAGTTTTGTAACCTTGATCAATAAACTTTATTTTAAATAGGATAAACTTGTGAAGCTTGATCAATTAAATATACTTGTATCCTAACCTAAGAAATTGTTGGAATGTGATATACTCGATCCATGATCAAGGTAACTAACTTGTGGTGTGAAATGTGCTCTACCCAGTTTGTGACTAAGGTGATCAACTCTCTAATCATCATTTTTTATAGTGCTTTACCTGATTCCTAATCGAAGTGATCAGCTCGTGACATGGAGTCTTAAGGGAAAGTGCTCTACCTGGTCTGTGACCAAGGTGATCAATACTTTTAGCATCATCTTGTTAGAATGCTTTACCATATTTATGATTGAGGTCATCAACTCATGACATAGAGTCTTAAGGAAGAGTGCTCTACTTGGTCAATGACCAAGGTGATCAACTCTTTTAACATCATCTTATCAATGCACTCTACCTGGTTCCTGACCGGGGTGATTAGCTTGTGACATGGAATCTTAAAGGAGGGTGCTCTATCTGGTCTGTGAATAAGGTGACCAACTCTCTTAACATCATCTTGTTAAAACGCTCTACTTAGTTCCTAAACAAAGTGATGAGCTCATGATATAGGGTCTTAAGAAAAAGTGCTCTACCTAGTGTATGACCAAGGTGATCAACTCTCTTAACATCATCTTATCAGAGCGCTCTACTTGGTTCTTGACCGAGGTGATCAACTCGTGACATTGAGTCTTAAAGGATAATTCTTTACCTAGTCTATGACCAAAGTGATAAACTCTCTTAACATTATCTTGCCAAAACGCTCTACCTAGTTCTTGACTGAGGTGATCAGCTTATGACATAAAGTCTTAAGAGAGTGTGATTTACCTAGTATATGACCAAGGTGATCAACTCTATTAACATCATCTTGTTAGAACACTCTATATGGTTCCTAACTGAGGTGATCAGCTCATGATATGGAGTATTCTTGGGAAAATAGTGTCATTGCTCACCAAAGTCATTGCACATATATAGAGGGTGGTACATAAAGATGGTAAATCAAAGTACATTAGAAGTGATACATTTTCAAGTGTCTAGCATTCCAACTCATGCTATCTTCAACTCCCTTGATATTTTTCAATGAGTAGTTCCCTTCTGGTATCACTGTGCTTATTTGGTATGAGTCTTCCCAATTTCACCCAATTTTCTAGGTATCCACTCCTTCTTATTAAGGAAGACTCATTTGAGAACCCATTTATGCTTGTTTGGTATGAGTCTTCCCAATTTCACCCAATTTGCTAGGCATCCATTCCTTCTTGTTAAGGAAGACTCTTTTGAGAATCCAATTACCTATAACGAAGGATTTAAAACATATCGCTTTATTGTAATAATCGTCTACCCTTCTTTTCTGTTCAACCATCCTCCTCAAAATTTCGTCTCTTTTTTCCTCTATTAGAATCAGTTTAATTGCCCTACTTGTAGTATTTTGGTCTTTGATTAGGATTGATCTTACAATGGGCACTATGATCTTAGTTGGTATCACAACCTTAATCCTATATACTAGTAAGAATGGTGTCTTGTTAATGCTACCTTTGGAACTAGTCCTAATAGCCTATAATGCTCTTGGTAGCTCCTCAACCTATCTTCCTTTAGCATCTTCCAACTTTTTCTTTAATATATTGATTACCACTTTGTTAGAAGACTCTACCTGATCATTAGCTTGTGGATAATATGGCATCGAATGGCACATCTTGATATAATACTTGGTGGTAAACTCTTTGATGTTATGACTTGTAAATTACCTTTCATTATTGATAACAAGCTCATTGGGTAGGCTAAAGCGAAAAACTATGGACTTCTAGATAAAACAAATTACCTCTTCTTCCCTTATTCTTCCTAGAGGCTCCAACTCAATCCATTTGAAAAAATAATCTATGATGGTAATAAAAACCTATTTTAGCCCATAACTAGTGGTAAAGGTCCTACTATATCTAACCTTCATTTATAGAAAGGCCACGAACTAGATATCCCTATCATCATGGTTGGTGGAATATATGATATGCACATATATATCCTTGGCCTTGATTTAGGAACTTCCTTACTAAGGCTGCATCGATAGTTGTTTCTAAGGTTGCCAGGTATAGGTTGAGGACACCACTTGGTTGTAGACTAACCAGCAACTATGGACATCTCAAATATTTCTTTGCCTCTTTGAATGATTTCTCACCATTTTAGTTCCAAAAAAATTAGATTTTCCCTGTAATATTTTGAAGAAATGTGCATACTTATCAATTGCCTATGAGATGAAACAGTTAAGAGTATCTATTCTTCTTGTTAATCTTTAGACTTCCTTGATAGTTTTAGAAGGTTAAATATCTATCGATGCTTTTATTTTCTCAAGGTTGGCCTCAATTTCTCTTTGGTTGATCATGAACCCCAAAAAAATTATTAAACCTATTCCAAATACATACTTAGTCGAGTTTAGCTTCATTCTATATTTTCTATGATATATGGCACCAACATTTTTCAAGCCAAAAGGCATGACTTTGTAACAAAATTTCCCTTGATTAGTCATGAAACTTGTCTTTTCCTGATCAAGGTTGTACATCTAGATTTGATTATAACCGATGTAAACTTCGATGAAATAGATGGCAATATTTCCTATAGTGGCATCCACAAGTTAGTCTATGCATGGCAATGGGAAACTTTCTTTTGGATAGGCCTTATTGGAGTCGGTAAAATCTACACACATTTTCCATTGTTTTTCTTTACCAAGACAACATTGACTAGCCAATCAAGATAGTACACTTTTATTATATATCAAGCTTTCAAGAGTTTTTTAACTTCTACTTTCACAATAGTGTATCTTTCTTTATTGTATAACCTTTTCTTTTTCTTGAAGGGTTTAAACTTTGGATCCATATTGATGGGGTGCACTATGATTTATGGGCCTATTCCAGGCATTATCCTCATGGGACCATAAGAACACATACTTATTTTTTCTTATGAACTCATCTAAGTTTTCTTGTTTGTTCGGGGATAATGATGTACCTATACAGACAATCTTATGAGACTCATCCTCAGATAGGAATAAGAGATGTGTATGTTCAAGTGATTCGGATGTAGGAACGTGCCCATTGCGAGGGTCAAGTTCTTAATCAAGCATAATGATAGATGGCATGTCGTGGGATAGAAGTAACATGGATTCTTATCGTATTATCAAAGATTAGTCGATGGCAAAAAGTCGTACTGTAAAATTCGACCTAGTAGGCGATTCTAGTTAGATCAGACCCTGGCCAGTGACATCTATCCTAGATGAATCTCCTTGTCTAACCATGTTCTAACCAACAATGCTAGTCCTAGGTGGTAATCTTTGGCCAGCCACATTCTGAGTAATGACACTTGACTTAGGTGGCACTTCCTAGTTGGACACATCTAGGCCAATGGTACTTGAAATTGGACGACATTTCCTGGCCAACCACCTCTTTGTCGATAGTACATGGCTTACGAGTTATTTCCTATCACGAATAGTCATCTTGGCAACCAAGCCTTGGATGGCTATAGGTCTAGCATATGCACTTTGGGCATTGGAGGATTTCGTATGGGCATTTCTTGGGATGATGACTGGTCTAGGAGCTAATGGATTTGGTAGGCACTCTAGAATGACTTGGAGTGCATTGTTCACTATGTCTAGGTGGGCTCGAGTCTGAGCTCGCCTTACCTTTTTGACCCACTGAGCTTGTTGTGGGCAGATAAGTATATGTGCAACACTCATATTTCTAACAAGTTACAATAAAACTGGAAAGATGGCCTTCTAGTTAGTAAACTAGACTTCTTGACTATTTGGGTCTAAGAGGTGGAATTGGTTGTCTGATCTATGACTCTTTTAAAAAGTTCAAAAAATCAAGTAAATGAAAATAGCAGATCAAAAGATTTTTGAAGTTCCCTTTTGAGAAAATATTATACTAAGGTACACATTCTCTTTTTAATTTTTTTTTATTTCTTAACAGATCAAGAACTTAAAGAACTATTTTTGAGAGTCTTACAATTTTGAAATTTTTAACTAAGTAGAACATACTTCTTTTCCATAGATGGCATTAGATGTTGATATCAATTGTTGTCAACAACAAGTAAGAATGTTCTTCGTGGAATCTACAAGATAAACAAGTTGTTAGAACTATGGACCACTTTAAAGGGATGATATTCAACTCTCTGATACTTTAGTTAGTAACTATAAGATAAAGGATAGAAGAAATCTACAGTCTCGTTTTAGTAGTTATATGAAAATAAAGTGTTTAGTTGTAATTTTTTGTTATGAGATCAAGTAATATTTTAATAATAATTGTGTACATATGTGAATATATATATGGGAAATAATTAATCTTATAACTATTTCATATTTGATTAGGGTTGAGTTGTTCTAGCATTGTAAACACTTAACTTTATAGATATTTATCCTTTGTAGATATTTATTATTTGTAGACATATATCCTTAATTATTTCCTCAATTATCGTTTAAGATAATTAAAGAATAATCTTTAGATTTTTTCTTAAAATAATTAAAAAATAATCATTGGATTTTTATTCTTTTATATAACTATCTTGCGTTCACACTTATACGATGATTTAGCATTTATTGGACTTGACTCATAAAACTCTTTAGTGATTGAGACCACTTTTTCACTACCATATGAGATGTATGAAATAACTCTAACACATTATTACATTAAAAAACTTCCACACAATTACCACATAATGATGACACATCAAACAATATGTACACCACAAGTTCTATATATCAAACATGACAAGTATTCTCGCGTATAAAGAACATTCAAAGAGATTAGAAATGGACAGATTAAAATGAAACAGTTTGATTAAGATTAGGCTATAAAGTAACAAAGATGAAAGATTTAAGAATATTTCAATAGAGTTAAAGTAAGAGAGCAAAAAGATACTAAACTGATTATAATCCTCAAATAAAATTGAATAGAATCAAATTAAATAATGTTTAATATTAAATAAATTTAAATAATTGTAATTTAAATTAAACGATATTTAATATAAATTAATGTGTTATAATTGTTAAATAATGAAAATATATAAGTTAAATGTAAGAAGTAGTATTTCTATAATTACAAATTTTATGTGTTATTTGTTTTAATAATTTTATTATCCTAAAAATTTAAGTGAAGAAAATGGTTTCGTGTAGTTTCAAACAAACACTAGTTTTTATAGGATTTAATTATTAATATTAACTTTTCATTTTTTTTATAAAAATATATCTTTTAAGTTATAATAATAATAAAGAAGGATATACATGTATTTGAGACATGCCCAAAAAAAAAACATTCATAAACTATACAAAGGTGTTAAAAATGAAAGGGTTATACTTTACCATTTCGAAAAAAAAATGAAAAATATAGGAAGAAATGAATAAAGCGAAGCTACTGTCGCCAATTAGAAGATAACGATAATGATGACACCTGTAAGAGAAGCTTATTGCTCCTCTCTGCTTTGCTTTAACGGCCGACTCCATCCCAAGTACTCCAGCAGATTTAAAACGTCACTATGTCGTGCCAGCTTCTCTGTTAAGAGACAACCTAACGCCAATAAATCATGGAACCTTGGCCTTCTCTCCAAAAGGTTTGAAAAACCCTTTTTACACTTTGCTTCTTTGATTGATTTTTATGTCCGTTTGTTTTTAATTTTGGAACTTTGAAATGGTTTCTTTTAGTCTCCTCTCAAATGGTTTTTGGGTTTTTTTTTCCTGAATTGCGTATTCTGTTTGTAAGAGAAAATGCAGGGACGAAACTAGATTGAAAATTGTAAGGGGCCAAGTTTCAAGTGAGGAATGAAAAACATTTTAATCTACAAATATAAAATTACTGTATAAAGGTATAAATATAAATTCTTGATATTATTGGTGATATGAAATGAAACAAATATATATTTTTCTAATATATGATCACACACATACCACGTACACACAATTTTTAAGATAAAGGTTGAACCAGTGCCAGTAAAATAATTTCAGTTATACTAAACAATAATTAGGAGATAGAGTAATTTAACGATAATTCATGGAGAAGTATCAAACCTTCACTATTCAAATAAAGGCCAAGTAAAAATGAAAATATACAAACGAAAACAAAAAATCTAATAATATAAATTTTATGAAAATCACCACATATTTAATACACATCTTTAATATTTCGTGTACTATACCATATACTTATATGGACAATGTTGAGGGTTAGGGGGATTGGCCACGCCTAGCCCCAACATAGTGTCATCCTGAGAACATGACTGCAATAATAATTGTATGCAGTTGTTCGTGTCTCTCTCAATGAGCTCGTTATCTCATGCCCTGGAACTTCTGCTAGAAAATCTTATTATCAATTATCAAGTGTCCTTCTACCTTACATTTCATCCATACCCTTTTAGCCATTAGATTCATTTGTGACAATCTCAATTATTGAAGTTTCTTATTAATTTGTCATATTAAATTATCCACTACCATGTATAATTCTTAGTAACAATTAGTTGAGAATGAATGTTGGAAATATATAGATTTTTCTCTTTTTTTTTTATAATAGGAAATATATAGAATAGAGTATTAGTGAAGTCTCGAGTTTCCCACTCAAATAGCCACCTTTTATTATGTTTGTTCTACCTTTTTTATTTTTTTGATGAAAGGATAATTAGGGGTGAGGTATTCAAACCAAGCATACCTTGAGAAGGTGACAAGCCTTTTCCTCTCTACTAGAGGGTGCTACCTTGTTACCAAGTTAGAAATGATAATATGAAAGAGTTTTAGCGAAGGTTGATTTGCATTATTATGGCAGTACAACCCAGTGGAAAAAAGTGTAGCCTACATCAAAATGAAGATAGTGCCTATTGGTGGTAGTGCTTGATTACTCAATGAACATCACAACCCTTGAAAATTATATAATTTTGTATTTTAGAGGCTGTCTTTCCAATAACTTTTTCAATCTTTGATGAAGATGTGCTCTTACCGAAGTTCTTTTGTAAACCAACAATATCAGGGCATCCATGTGGATGACCTAGGCTATATGTGTCTTTTATTAATATCCAAATTACTTTGCAGCTCTGAAGGCTCAGTTTTTGATCCCTTGGGTATCAATCCAGATGTATCTTCTAGCCTAAATGCCAATTTGGATAATTTTTTTGGTTTGCTATCACAAACATTTGAGAGCACTTCAAGTACAAAGAAGGAGAAGTCTTCAGCTCGTGGAGTAGCAGGTTTGTATCTTGATCTTTAAACATCATTTTGCTCCACAAGATCATAAAAGCTGCATTTGATGTTTACAAACTATAGCTTTGGCATTGATTAGGATACTTTGACATTGGCAGCTGCAATAGAGGATAGTTCCATTGACTTTGGTGACTTTTTGAAAGGCCCTTTACCTGGAAAGTTTCTTAAACTTTTGGGATATCTGGCTTTATCGCGACTTGGAATATACATACCTCTTGGTGGTGTAAATCGAGATGCTTTCTTGGGAAATTTGGATCAGAACAGTTTGTTGAGTACTTTAGATTCATTTTCAGGAGGAGGCATTGGTAGACTTGGGATTTGCTCACTTGGTATTGTTCCCTTCATCAATGCACAAATTGTCTTCCAGCTCCTTGCACAGATTTACCCTAAACTACAGGATCTTCAGAAAAGAGAAGGAGAAGCAGGAAGAAAGAAGATTCTTCAATATACTCGATATGCTTCTGTTGGGTTTGCCATAGTACAGGTGAGGAACTCAAGCCAATTTGTGATGAGAACATATTACAGTCTCCTGCTGTTCACATTTTTTGGGTACACCAGTAAATTATAAGTTTAATAACTTTGTGATCTTGATTCCCACACATGAGCATCCCTTATTTTATGTGCATTTTTCATCGATGTCACAAGTATTTTGTTTTCAATTTTAATGATTTTATTCCCTACTGTATCTTGTTCCTTTTTTCTATTTTCTTTCTTTCCTGCATTAACGATAGCTGACATTTTTTTTTAAATTCTGATAGCTATAATAGACTTGTTTAATTAGCAAGTTAAATGGACTAATACTCAAAAACTCAGTTTTTACCAGTTCCCTCCTAAAAAAAAAACTCTAAGCTTGTATATATTTGATTGTTTATCCCCAAAGTAGTACTGCTAAACGAAGTGCACACAATTCATTCCAAATAATTAAATGGTGAAGTGCTTAGATGGTCCCTTTATTTAGGTCAAAGGTAATCTTTAGTGCCATAGCTTAAAAAATGTGTTTTTAAATCTTTTGTTTGTGAAAAATGCAACATTTAAGTCCCTTTGTTTGTGAGAAAGACACCAGACAATGACAAAATTAATTTTTCATCTAATTTTTCTATTAAATATAACCGAATAACATGTGTCAAATGTATATTTATATTTTTGTTAGTTATATATATACATAAAAAATTACTTAAGATTTTTAAGAAAATTCTTTCTTTCAAATTTAAACAAAATTTTCCATAAAACTTGTACAAAATTTTCATTTGTTTAATATCCAAAGTTATACAATTAGATAATGAAAATTTTATTTAAGTTAATCGAAAGGATTTGTTAAAAGAAATTTGTAATTTTTTAAGTACAATTTATTTCATTAGATATATGTCTATTGAAAAATACAAATATGCACGTGATATATGTGTTATTCCGTTATATTTAACAAAAAATAGGATAGAAAGTTAACTTTATTTTTGCCTAGCATGTTTTTCACAAACAAATGGACTTAAAAATACATTTTCTAAATAAATGTACTAAATAGCGTCTGTGGCCTAAACGAAGGGATTTACATGACACTTTTCCCATAACTAATAGTGATTCTCTTTAATTTGTTTGAAAAATAGATATGTTACGCTGTTGGGAATGTGGTTCAAAAGCCACTTAAGGAATTATAAATGGAAAAGGAAAATAATTAAGGAGATATGAATCTTGTACAAATGTGTGAATCAATTTTAATTTGAAAGAAATATTTGCGTCAATGTGTGTGCATGGCAGCTCTATTAACATTAGAAGTCTTGCTTTGGAAGGATCGGTCATTAGTTATTAGCGTGCTGATCAAGCCCATCTCCTATACCTATATATATATATATATATATATATATATATTATGATAAGTGCTAAGTGTGTACAAATTGTAAATGTCTTTTTTGTCTACGTCTTTCCAATTTTGGCAGACTTGCAAACGTTCTTTAATTTTTCGGTTTCTTTGTTTTGGATCTTTTGGTGAGTGAGATTTTGGTTGTATTGGGATTTGGAGTTGAGAGTTTATTTAGGTTATTGAGAAAAAAGAATTTGTATTCAATAACTAAATATTAAGAGGATTTTATGGGGTTTGGGTAGATGTAGGAAATTTACCAAATCACGTAAAATTCTTGTGTTCTTGTCTTGTAACATAAGCTGAGGCCATTTTCATACTAGAAAATGAGAATTGATTGCACATGGTGTTTTAGATGCCTGTTGATTCAATGTGTCAACTGCATTGATATGTTGAAATGAGCTTTCATGTTGTAATTATGTATCATAAGATACTTGGGAAACTTAATTCATTGTATTTTTTCTTATTTGTCAGGCAATCGGCCAAGTACTGTACATTCGCCCTTATGTAAATGACTTCAGCATGCAGTGGGTTCTATCTTCCATAACACTGTTAACACTTTGCTCAGTCCTAACAACATACATTGGCGAACGGATCTCAGACCTAAAACTTGGAAATGGAACTTCTCTTTTGATATTCACAAGCATTATATCCTACTTGCCTGCATCCTTTGGTAGGACTGCTGTACAGGCTCTTCAGGATGGGAATTACATTGGACTTGCTACCATCTTCATCTCCTTTTTCCTCTTGGTGTTTGGAATTGTATATGTCCAGGTAAGTGGTGCTTTTATAATTGATATGTGCCTCATGGATGTCAATAAATTTTAGAAATTAATATAACAAAATATTTCAGGAAGCAGAGAGAAAAATTCCACTTAACTATGCCTCAAGATACTCCAGAGAAAGTGGGGGTCTTAGAAGATCTGCATATTTACCTTTTAAGGTATGTAATCCAGCCTTTTTCTTTTCAATGCAAAGCATAGACTTTTAAATATTATGAAATAAACATGCCCTGTTTTGCCTCCAAAGTTCAATAGAGAAGCAATGCTAGTGCATTATCTGTAACTCTTGCATTCAAAGTACTGTTATTTACTAAAGAGGGGGGCTTGCTCTTTTGGCTTTATTTGTGATGAATTAAGGAAGATGATTGTCCGTTAACATTCAAGTAATCAAGAAATACCAAGTTCTAGTTGTAAGTACATCAATTGTTTTTCAATTCACAATGGTTCACTCACACTCGATACAAATCACTCCCAAAGATACAAGCTCACGCACTCCCAACAATGGTGGTTTTCTCTCTCTTTTTTTAGCCCACCTTTAGTCTCTAATGAGCGATTCAACCCTAGCAATCCCAATACAAGAATACTTATACCCTCCCAGTTGATAATACTATGTGGCCCATTACTTTTTGTCCCTCAAAGTACATTCCAATACTGTTTTGGGTAATTTCATGTGAAAATAGTGTGTTTAATTCATAGCTTATGATGCGAGCTTGCTCAATTGAACTAATGCTCGCTTGATTAAGGCCTGATGATCATTCGGCAAAATGAGCTGATTGATTACCTTCTCATTTTGATTTCTAAGGCCATACTAAAACCTGAGGCCTTTAGCTCGTTGCAGGATCGAACCTTGTCACCTTTTCACCTAATTGACCTCTTTGTAAATCAATCGACCTCCATAGTTCATGTCTTCAGTAATTGTGCACAATCCCCGTACATCCCTCTCACTCCAAACTCAATTTTTCAAAATGTGGCCCCCCGATTGCCCAATGATATGATTAGGTGCCCTCCTAAGATTCGCATCACTAATTCTCACAATTCTTATTTTTCGCATGGTGAAAGCTTTGAAAATGAACATGTTAGGTATGCAATTAATAATTCTTGACATTCTTAATATTATCATACACTTTCCCTCTTGCATGATATTCTTTATTGAGAAAATAGAAAATAGTTCAACAGGTCCTGTAGTTTTTCAAAAAGTATACTTTAGTTCCATAGTTTTTTATTTAAGCATTTATAGTCTATTAACTTTTAAAACGTCCAATTTAAGTTCAATTTGACAAAAAATGACTTTTTTGATGGGTAAAATTGGAATTTCATTAAAATAAATGAAAAATATTAAAAAAATAGTTTTTTAAGCTACACATCACTCCTTATCCACCCCTGTGCCGCGCACCACCTTTCTCTTTCCTCATCCCGTATTTCTTCTCTTTCTCTTAGATCTCTTAGTGACCATTTGGTGGCAGGACAGGACCATAGTTGGCACAAACTAAAGCGATTTGGTTAGAATGAGGTGTTGGATAGTCATGCAATGGTTGTCGTTATCTAAGAGCTCATCGGCATTGAATTTTCAAAACATGCAGTTCACACCTTGTATAATTAAAATTTGAAAAAACTCCTAAACAGAGAGATGACTGTTAGGTGGTGGGCATGTCACAAAGGTAAGCATGGGGTGGTCGATGGAGGGGTTGGAGGGATCTGGGTGGTGGGATGGTGGCGGGTGTAGGGTAAGAATTGTGCAGTTAAAAAAAATTAATTTTTAAAATTTTTTATTTTAATTAAATTCTAAAATTAGTCTTCAAAAAATTTCAATTTTTTTCAAATTAGACTTAAATTAGATTTTCTATAATTGTTGATGGACTATAGTTGATTAACTAAAAAGTTATTAGATTTATAGGATCTGTTCAGCATCATACCTTTTTTTATTTCTTTGACTTCTAATATAAATGCACCCAAGTACATTTTTTAATTTCTTCGATTTCTAATTAATTGCTTCCATTGGTACTAGCACCTCTCTACTTGTTTTCCTACTCTTTTCCTTTGGTTGGTAGTGAAGCTGATTTCTTTTGACTCTTCATTTTGTCATTTATCTCTCTCAACTATTCTAGGTTTAGAGTTGTTGGAAATGGCAAACTTTTCTTCATCCTACAGTATTTACTTACCAATTTATTAGCTTGTTGATCACATAGGGCACTCTGGATTTGCTTCTTTACTCCATCTTCCTCTTCCATTTATGTAGTTTATATATCTTATACTGTCTATAGGTGTTGCTTGTTTTCAGATCTATAGTTTTTTTAGGCTATTGTAAATTATGCTTCTTATTTTATTTATTTATAAATTCTGCTTCTTATGATATGTAATTGATTTGACCAAGTAGGTGAATAGTTCTGGAGTGATGCCAATCATATTTTCTACTTCATCTTTAGCTCTTCCGGGTACTCTTGCGCGCTTCACTGGGATTGCTGCATTAAAGAAGGCTGCATTGGCTTTAAACCCAGGGGGTAAGATTTGATTCGCATAGCTTTAAACATTACATCTCTCAGTTGCTGTCTTACAAGCATTTTTGAGATTTGATTAAATCTTTGTCATTATTAAGTGTTGTAGTAGTAAGCAGTTTAATCGTATCTGATACATTCTGTGCAAGATCTCTGAACTAATTACCATAACTATAAATAATTAAAATCCATCACAATGCCAACTGTAAAAGCTGGAAAATTTCATTTGGGTTATTTTAAGTTCAGCCCCTGTAAGGGGTACATAGCACAGAATCATCCATGAATGCATTATCATTTTGGGTATTTCGTTTTCACTCTCGAATGTTACATCTGACAGACTAATATTGACATGGTTCTCTTTGTAGGTTCCTTCTATCTTCCAACAAACATCCTTTTAATTGCCTTTTTCAACTATTACTACACCTTCCTACAGTTGGATCCTGATGATGTGAGTGAACAGTTGAAGCGACAAGGTGCATCAATTCCATTTGTAAGACCGGGTAAAAGTACAGCTGCATTTATCAAAACGGTAATGTTTTGGTTCTTAATGACTGACATGTCTCATTCATTTACATCTAGTTGTTAAATAATCTTTGTTCCGATTTTAGGGTTCGTTATCTTAGTCGTAACATGATTCTATTTTTGGTAACCTTTTTTATCCATATTTTTAATGTGGTACCTTAATGATACCCCATTTAAAAAAATGTACCAATTTGATGTAATTTTTCATTTAATTATAGATTTTTCACATGTGTTACTATACACGTGCAATATTCGTAAGGCATTCCCTCTTAATATCGTTTAATTAATTGATTATTTGAAAATGTCATCTGAATATCGCACGTGTATTACTACATATGTGAAAAATTCCCAATTAAATGATATATTGCATTAAGTTGATACCTTTTTTTTTAAATGAGGTATCACTAAGGTACCACCTCAAAAATATGGGTAAAAAAAGATACCAAAAATAGAATCGTGGTACTATTAAGGTAGCAAATCCCTGATTATAAATGCATATTTTGCTTATACATGGGCTTACTTTGGATATGATTCAACCTTTCTATCTATCATGAAGTTCAAAATTCTGTCTGATTGTTGTTGCCTGTTGTGTTTGGACATAGCATCATTTTATTGTTTGCTTTGATGTTCCTATTACACTGGACCAGGCTGTTTGATTCTTTTTTGGCAGCTTGTAAAGGATGGTTCATTGTTTTGATAAATAAAATCTATATAGTCTCACTCTCTATGCCTATCCTTTCATGAATATATCTTAGAACAAGTTGTCTTTAGACAGTTCCTTCTTTGATCATTTTTCTTTATGTGGAGCTGATCTTTGTCAACTCTGTTTCAAGCAGTGTTTCCGGTTCTGGCATGATAGAACATTAACTTTGCTTAAAATTATTTAAAGATTAATTTATGTCCATTCATCTTTGAATATAGGTCCTTAGTCGGATATCGGTGCTTGGTTCAGTTTTTCTGGCAGTCCTTGCTGCTGGTCCTGCTGCCGTTGAACAAATCACTCACCTGACTGCATTCCGAGGATTTGCAGGAACATCGGTTCTTATTCTTGTTGGTTGTGCGACAGACACTGCCAGGAAAGTTCAAGCAGAGATAATATCACAGAAGTACAAAAACATTGAGTTTTATGACATTGACAAGTTTGACCCTTGAATGGGACTGACCAAGCAATGGCTTAGAAAAAGGCCTTGTGCAATATTGCAATCAAGAAGGTTTTTGTTGTAGAATGAATTGTTAAAGTTGATTTATGGTTCGTAATCTTACGTTTTTGTTTTAGGCATGTACATAGTACTCTAGCACATCAATGGTCAATCTTTGACATCTTAAACGACATTGTTTGTAAATGATGTTTTTAATGTTAGTGGCCTATGGATTACAACCATTGTTAGTAGAAGAAAAGGAAAAATGTTACTATTTTGCTTATGTGTAGTGCTTGTCGCATACCCCATTTTCTCTCTTCATGCACTCTTTCTTTTCACATATATTTTACAATTTAAAATTTTACACATTTCTCTGTACACTCTCTATGTTTCCAAAATTAAAAGGTATATAACACTTGATTCTCTCTGGAGAAAAATGTTTAGTAAAAATAGAAAAAAAATCAGAAATTATAATTTAATTAAAAAATTTCTTTTTAAAAATTTATAAATGACTTTATATTTTGTAAATGATTCCTCAAAAAATTGAAAAGTAATACTTGATTCTATCTGGAGAAAAATATTTATTGAAGATAGAAAAAAAATAAGAAATTAGAATCTGATTAAAATTCTTCTTTTTAAATATTTCTAAATCACTGTAGATTTTGTAAATGATTTATTAAAAAAGTAAAAATTAAAACAAAAAATTGTTATGTAACATATTTGATTAAAAAGCTCCGAAAAAAATTAAAATTATTATGACTTAATTTTTTTTGTTTTTTGTTTTTACTATGAAGTAATAAAATAAATTAAGTGTTGGACTCTACTTTTTTTTAGGTTTTAAAAAATTAGAAAATCTTTACCAAACGTTTTTAATATAACTAAGTGAAAATTGCTAACAATATTATTTTAAAAAATATTTATCCAAAAATCATAAATAGAAAATTGGAATCCTTATCTATAATTATATAAAGTATTACAGCAAGTAATTCCAATAAATATTTCAAACATTTTAAATATTCATTCCATAACTTTTGGCAACAAAAAATAGGAAAAATACTTTTTTGAGTGATAAGATTTTGAAAATATGTATTTTAGTATCTAATCTTTTAAAATATGGTAAATATAATTTGATTTAAGGTTAATTATTTTAAAATTATTATAAATAGACATGTAAAAATGATGTATCACGATGAATAAAAGATAAATTTATCTTAATGAAAATAATTAAAAGTTATCAATTTTTAAAGAAAAATAAATACAATAAAAAATGAATAACATAAATAAATTAAAATATTTATAATATTAGATTTCAATTCACATCTTACCGATAGTCGTTAATCCCCTTCTATATTGTTGTCGTCATTCGAAGTTTTTCACTTACATCGTCAATGTGTGAGTCACAGATCCACCATCCCAAAACCATGCACCACGAAAACTATACCAATAACTTTTTATGTTGCCAACAGTCTCTCACCGTCAACGCCAAATAATATAGTTGTTCATCGCGTTTTAGATTGGGTTTTCATTATCGATCAAGTTCGTAATGTTTCATCGCCTTGTCAAAAACTAATAGTAATAACCATGGGTCAAAATTCTCTCGGACCATTCCAATCCATTTTAGTAACATGTATATTAGTTAAGTTCATTCAATTCTTGAGTGGTTTAACTTGGTTCTTTTATTTTCGAAACTTTCATATATCTATTTCGTTTGGTTTTCGAACTTTTCATTTTTGTTGTTAAGTTATATTTTAAAATAATTTTTAATATATTGCATTAGTTTTTTTAATAAATTAAAAAAATTAATGTTTTTTTTTTTAGGTCATAAAAATGATTTTATATGAGATGATATGTTTTTATTTGTGAAGGGTATATATCATCTCATATAATAATTATTATAGTTAATATTTTTGAAGGGTTAAATAAATATATCCAATTATTTTGAACCAAATATTTGACTATTTAAGTAAAATGGTGTAAATCATTTGTAAAAAATATTTAGATAAATAAATGAAGAAACTAGAATAATAAATTGACAAGTTAAATACAAAAATCAAACTTTCCTAGCTTAAAGCCATGACCTACAACTATCCTTGAGATTATTATTGTTTATACTTTAAAGGATATTATCATAATTTTTACATCTAAAATAAATGAACAACCTTGTATATTAATTGCTCAACCTCTTCCAAGAGCAAGTGTTCTTGACCCTTCTTTATTTTTGTTGAGCATACAAGTGCCTTCTTTATTTTTGTTGAGCATATATATTACAGGTCAAGGTTCTCATATGTCTTTATTTTTTTATTTCTCATGCTCCTCCCAAGATGGTTGTCAGAGTTTTTGTTTTTTCGCTTATTATTTTATGGTGTTACAATTTGTCATGAGTTTTTTTAGAAGGAGAGAAATGATAAATAACATAAATAAATTAAGATATTTATAATATTAGATTTAGATATACTTTGACATTAGATATGGAAGAGAGTTAATTAAAATTTAAAAAGTTTTGATATTTGTTATAATTTAGTTATATTTAACTTTTATATTTGAATTAGATTTAGGATTGATTTTGTTATTAGAAAATTCTTGTAAATAGTTATTATTATTATAAATTTATTTCACTCCGAATATGAATTAAATATTTTTCCCTCCATTATCTTTCTCTCTCCAAATCTTCTCTTTTTTCCTCTTAATTTCTCAATTCTTTAATGCTAACTCTAAATTCTTCATTTTCTTTATTTTCTCGATTCTATTTCTTTACATATACACTTCAAAATATTTTAATATTGATAAATGTACTCGTTATTTGTGATGTTATAAGACATTTACATATTTAAATAATAATCTAATTAAAATAATTAATTTAAAATAAATTTATGTTTACATTTAAAATAAATAAAAACCTATAATTCACGATTTAAAAAAAATTAGAGACGTACATTTTCAAAATTTAAAAGATTCTAGATCCCAAAAACTTGCTTATTTTATCCAATTTTATGGGTAATTATTCTACATATTAATAAAAAAATAAATATTTATAAATATATGTAATAAATAAATTTAAATTATAAGTTTTATTGTTTAAATATTTTATAAAATTTAATAAAAAATAGTGGTGATATTTTCACATAATTTTTTTAAGAAAAATAATTTTTAATGATTCAAAATAAAAATACATCAATAATATTTAAATAAAAAATATCAAATTATCATAACTATCACAAGAAGCACAACAATATATTTGTAATTCAAGGAGTATATTTTTAGGAGTATTCTTATTTAGTATTTTTTGATCATATTTAAGATTGGTTATTTTAATTGATAATATAATAAAGAGTAAAATTAAAAAAATATTATCGAATTATTGTATTTGTTTTGTTTATACAATTAATCTATTTTTCGTGTTGTTTATATCATCTAATTATTATAGATTTAGAAATATTTTGATAATTTTAAATATATCAATAAATTATCTGAATTGTTTTAAATCTATCATTCATATATAACGATGTTAGACAAAAATTAATATAATAATATAAATAAAACAAATATAATAGTGAGTGATATAAAAGAGATGAGAAATAAATATAATAATGGGTGATATAAAGGAGGTGAAAATAATTAATAATATGAATAAAATAAATGTAACAATTCGATTATATTTTTGTAAATTTATCCTAATAAAACATACATAAAGTTATCGTAATTATGTAAAATAAAAAAATTACAAATAATATTTATGATATTTATTTAAATAAAAAATAATTAACTATTAATATACTTGTGAGAAAGCTTTTAAATAAAATGAAGTGAAATAGAAGAAACGAGGAAAGAGACAGTTAAGATTTTTGAGAGAAAAAAAAGGAAATAATAAATTATTAAAATAAATTTTATTATTTTTATAATAAATATATAAATTTTAACGGTCAGAATAATAAATTATTAAAAAATTAAAAAATTCCTTAAAATTTATAATAATAAAAATAACATTTATTAATATTAAATAAATTATAATTAAATGATGTTTTATATTTTAATTTTAGTTATATTTAATTAAAGTAAATAAAAATAAAATAATATATTATAAGTTTTTTTAATAATAAAAATATATAAAATTGGTATAAAAAAACTTTATAGTTATAAATCTTAAGCTAATATTTTAATTATTTCCGTAAATTATTTTTGGCTACCATAAGAAATTTATAGGTTTCCATAATTTGTATCTACTTTTCAGTTAACAAGGTTGCTCGAACAACATGGCTATTTTTCCACCGGTTCTTTGAGTAGCAAAGGCCAAAAGGGTATAACATTTCTTCTGAAACTCCCGTTGCGATTTCGATCGCAGTGATTTGGTGAAAAGAAATCATAAGTATCCATTGCTTATTTGATTCCCTCTGTATTTTAGTTTTCGAACATCGAAATTGATAGGTTTTAGCTTTTGCTATTTCAGTTTTGAGAATGAAGGCCATGGCCGCCAGAGCCTACAGCATAGTGGCCTTGGTGCTCGCAGCTTTCTCTGCCTCCACTGCTTTCTCAGGTATTTAACACTCTTAATTGCTCTAATTTATAAAGAATACATCATATTTCTGGTGGGTATGTAGTTCCTATATTAATTTTTTCATTTTGTTTTTGAAGTGTATTTGTGGAAAAGAAAGTCTAAGGATTTGGAGTCCAAGATTCAAGAGCTGGAGAAATCTCTCAAGTCCTCTTTAGATAAATGCGCCGCTGAGAGGCAAGGTCGAATTCGAGCTCAGCAGGTACACCGTTTGTTTCCCGAGAAACTACCTGAACAGAAAAGGGGGAAGCCCTTTGGATAATACATACCTGTTTGTACAATCTATAATGCTTCTGCTAAGTCAAAAGTATATGGTATGCTTATTTGGGTTACCAACAAAAAGAAAAAAGAAGAAAGTATTTGGTTTGATTAGTTGCACATCTAACGAGAAAACGAATCTTAATGTTACGGAAAGGAAGGTCAATAACTTCTATAGAAATGAGTAACTGCATTCTGTTCTACCATCAAGACTGCATCTTTAGCACTCCATCAAACAGTAATAATATTAAACACAAGATATGTATCATTTTATACAAATGGCTAATCGCAAACAATTTAAATGGTAGAGAGTTTCAGCAAGGGATGCACAATTGTCTTTACACCACCCTCCATGTCAATGGATATTTGTGTGATTGATATAATTGTGTAGCTAACAATTCTATAGGTTCTTATTGTTAAAGCTTTTGTGCCTTTTATTGATTTTGTTTTCCTGCTGTACGATCTCGTGATTTGTAAAGTTTTGCAGGCTTTGAGGGAAAAACTGGTTCAGCCACAGTTTAAAAATTTTCAGATGACTTCCTACCCAATGACGCCTATTGGCACCATCGAATCCTGCTTCTCTACTAGGTTTTTTTTTAATTTATTACAATTTTGGGTCACCTAAAAAGGATTTTTTGCATTCCATACTTGATCTCTTATCTTTAAGGATATTGTTGGGTGTAAATTAGCATATACACGTGGCGAGAGATAATTGGTCTCAATCGACAAGAATGACTTACTTACCAATCTAATAGGCATTGGATGATCAAATGAGCATATTTCCTAGGATAATCTAAATTATCCCCAATAGTCCGTTAGAGATAGCTATGGAGATATAATCGTAATGCTACAAAAAGCCAATCTAAATGGATAAATAATATGCATCAGATAAAATCTAAACCTTATATATGTATATTCACCTTGTTCACTTCATACATAATACTACCACTTGAGATACAATTTCTACACTTTTTTGCTTTTCTCATATAGAGACCTTAGTTTTTTCCATTATCTACGACTACCTATATTGACTTAAGCAGAGGAGTGTTTTCGAAAGACACCATGCCGGTGTACATAGGAAGTGTGTTCTATCGAATGACCATTAAAAATATTTTTGAAAGAGCATACATCGCGTTCTTCACGCATATATCAATTTTATAGGTCTTTAAAAAAAGACCGTCTGTCGAACCAATTTTGTATGGTTTTTAGAAAAAAAGATTGTCCATCCATTATGCAAAGTCTTTGAAAAAAGACTACATGTCCTTACTTTCAAAAGGAAACAATGAATGAATCTGCGAGTATTGAAACTTCGACCTCATTTGAGAATCACGAGATCCTACCGATTGTCAAGATAGCCGTCTAACCACCCATCTGTCCTATGCTCCCATGACCTGCCTAAGATGTAGATTCAACACCTGCGCCATTGTGCCCACACTGAGCCCGATTGGCACGCAAAAGAAGAATATGAAGAGATGCCTGCTTGAACATGACAGAGAATATACTCTTGACCATCCTGAAATGCCTCCCTATGCCACATGCTTCAAAGCTACTTCTTGTTCACTAGGATTCCCCTGCCACATCTTTCAATGCCCATAGTACATAGGAATTGACCTGTAGTCAGACAAATGATGATGTGGCAGTAGACATCTTCCACAATGAGAACCAAGTCTTTGGGCTGGCTGAACAGAGTCCACCCATATGATTTAGAGTCAACCAGCCTTGGAAGCCCAGATACCATTATGTTGTCCACTCCTAATGGACCACTTGGGATGACCAAGATTTGCGATATCACCTCGAGGCCCGACAATGTGCACACTTTGTCCAATCAAGTTATGTCGATCATGCAGCCTTAGCAGCCAATGGCCGTCCAAGAGAAGAAAATTTCCGTGGGGATGTATTGACGATTCTCTGTCCAACAATTGATAGACTCGTTGTACAATTATAAAATGTACGACAAAGGTAGAAGCCTAGACCTAGCCGTCTCAACAGAGTCCCTGTTCACCCTTGAGGTTATGACTATTCCTCTCTCCAGTAAATTCAAGATGCATAATACATGCACTTATGATGGACTAAGAATTTCTTGGAGCATTTAAAAAAACTTCAAGGGATAGATGGATCTTTACATGTACTATGGTGCGGTAAGATATCATTCATTTCAATTGACATTAACATTCAAGGCCAGAACATGGTACTGCACCTTGAAGGCTAACACTATTGGATCATTATCAGAGTTTGGTATACAATTTCTATCACACTTCTTGGTTATGAGAAGAAGGTCGAAGACAATAGCACACTCGTTAATATTGGTTGCTTATCTCTTAAAGAGATTATCCAATGAATTTTCTCTTTTGATGACTCAAGGTTTATTGGGCTGGTTTGTGAGTCATTTTTGTTGATCGGTACCAATTATCTCTTGCCACGTGGTATGTACTAACATCATGAATAAAATCATTGAGGGAATTAGTTCATTGTCATTTTATTGAAGTATTAAATCTAATCTGTGTAGGAACGGAACACCTAGGCAACCTTTACTTGTACCTCTTGCTAGGGCATGCTTAATCTTTAATGTGGCTCGTGTTCCTCCAGCTTCTCTGGAGGGTCTTGGAGAATACTCTCATTGCTGGATTATGTATATCTTTCATCTAAATACTGATATCGAGAAGCTCTGGAAGAATCCAACTAAATCAAAGTTCAAAGCAAAGGTGTGTGCCTTTTGGAAACTACTATGTCACATACAAAACTTCAATTACCATAAATTCTCACATCCTTAAAGTTTGGATGGATGGATAGGTGAGAGTCCCTAGATTGAAAGGTGGAAGGATGGGAGTATTTGCTACTAGATCTCCACATCGGCCATGTCCCATTGGGCTCACTGTTGCAAAGGTAAACAGATGCTGCCCCTTCATGGATGCATCTTTGTACTGTGGTATAAGAATATGTTTTCTGTTTCATCCTAGAGTAAAATCATGGAAATGAACCACAGAATAATAGACCTTTGGGCAACTGTAAGGGCCTAGGAATATTGTACAATCTGACCTCTTATACAATAGTGCTTGGAGACTTGAGTTTCAATCCTTCGACAATTTTTTTGTGAGTAAATGAAGATCAAAATTTGAGCAATTTGGCTCAAATGATGGCATGATATAAGCTATGTGAAATAGACTGAATTTTCATTATAAACAATTATTTTGTTTGTATCCTGAGTCTGTTAAGTTTTGGGACCGACTTAAATGATTAATAATTATGAGCATAGGGGATTTCTGAGAATATAAGCTAAAGTAAAATAAAATTTTATTTTTTGCCCCAGCTTGCACAGAATTTATATGTTCTATTTACTTTGACTTTTTGTGTGTGTGGAACTTAAATCATGTTAAAGCAACATATACACAGCTTCTTTGCTATTCAGCCACTCTTCATTCGAAAACTGGTTATTACATCACTACTTCAACGTACTTCTGTTGGAATCAGAAATAGAGTTTAAGCTGGAATAAGAAATGTGTGTTTGAAAATTCACAAATGTATTCTTCCAGGTGGAGTCAATACACGGGCATATGGTTCTACTCTCTGGTGTGGATCTGGTTGATGGAACAGTAAGTTATCTTTTGAAGTTACTTATAAAATGGCGGATGAGGTTACATTCTAGTATTTATAAATAAAAAAAGTTCATAATTTTTCCCATGTTAATATACATTAAAGAACCATGTGGTGAAATAGTTAATTTGAGTTTTTTTGTTTTTTTTCCTTAATAATAAATTTGGGAAAAAGGGGGATATTTTAAAAAATGAAAAAGTGATTAATTTTTTTAAAAAAGAATGTTAGTCACTAGAGAGGGCGAAGAAATGATAAGAGGAAAGAATTAAAAAAGGATCAGGTGGGAGAGGGGAAAAGAAAAAGGAGCAGGTCAGGAGAGGGAGAATGAAAAGAAAAGAGGAAAGAAATAAAAAGGAGCGGGTCGGGGGTAAAAAGAAATAGCAATTAATATGAAACTGACATTTAATTAAACTATTCACTTTTATTTGTATTCCTAATGCTTTACATCTCAAAAGTAAACACTTCGATTATGAAGCCAAACAAATTGCTAAACATGGTGAAAGATTATGAGTCGAGCTGCTTCCATTCCTTTTTCACTGTGATTCATCTCCGCTTATTTTCACTAATGTATTAGAAGATGAGTCCTGAATAATTGTGGGTTGCCCTTCTTCTTATGAAAAATCGAATGACTTGCTCTTCCCTGCATGTTGAGCCCATATAGATTGCTTTTCTCTACTAAGAAACCTCTTTTGATCTCATTCATTTGAAAAACAGACTTCCATTGATACTCCTTGAATCAATAAAGTTAACCAAACAAGCAAGTTATATCACAAAAATACCCATCCTATTACTAATCCAACAACATTTAATCAAAGTACAGAAAGGGTTTACCTATCTATAGCTTTGAGGATTAATGTTTTCTTTGGCACTGATCTCATTGTCTTTAACTTGTCAACAGCCAGTACTCGATGTGAAACCTTATATTCCGTACTGTGACAGCATCCAAGGAGCAACAGTGCCCCAGTGGTTAATGGTATTTATTTCTATACTTCTTCAGCGTACTAAAACTCTTATCTTGTTTTTAAGATATCAAAGCAAGTGGACTTGTCGTGAATTGAGTCACCTTCCATTGTATGATTATTATATATTAGTAAGTAAATCAATTGTTGATATGGAGATTTAAAATTTTTTGCATTTGTTTTACTGTGTAACGTGTTCACGGCTAATGAACTAGTACACATTCTCTGTTGAAACTGGAGAATGATATTGACATGCTATGATTTTTTTGTATTTCTCTGTGAAACTAAATATTCCAATGTATTTAGAGGAAATTTATGATTTGAAATGGACATGATGTGTTCCTAAAGTAGGTGTTATACCTTTTGATTTTAATAGGACTGATCACCTTAAAAGCGTCTTTCCGCCTAAGCAAATACGTTTGTGTTACATAGTTATGCATGTCCTAACTTATCTCGTGTGTTTGCAGGCAGACAATCTATTAGCAGTAGCTTCTGTTAGCTTCTCTGAGGGCCTCGCTTCAACTCTTGCTGATTTTTGGCGAACAGCAGTAAGTGGTGGATACTTTGAATTTTAGTTGGGGATATATATTTTTTATTTTTCTGCAAAACTTTTCTTGCTCAAACTATTTGTCAGTAAATTGCGGTTGCTAACCTGATTAATATCATTTACTTATACATGCTTATGCTCTTTAGACTTAAACACATATAAAATGGAGCAAAATGTAAGCATTTCATTAATCCCAAAGAAAGAACAAAAATGCCATCAGAATTCAGAAAAGAGGCCTATCATGGTGAAACTGTGCCTGATTGTGTTATTTTAGTAGGATATTAGAAAAAGAACTGGCCAATTTTTTGTTATATTTATTTTTAACTGACCCTGAATTTTGATTCATTAGCAGGATATTAGGACTCGCTATCAAACTTTTTTTTTCCTCTGAATTTACCCTGATTTTGGTTATTTTAAGGGAAAAAGGTCACTCTATGCTTCACCAGAAGAGTTTCTAGTCTTGATAAAGCAAGTACTTTCTTGGGATATTCGATCGGTGTCTCAACGGAGTCGACCTCATGCTTCCCTTATTAAGACTGAAAATGGTAAACATGTGGAAAACTCCCCATTTTCTGATGACCATGAAGATGAAGAGGCAAGTGACCATGGAAACGATTATAGTCCAACTCCAGAGGAAATAATTTATCACCTGAATTTGGAAGCATTTGATGTTTCATACAGAATTGATTGTGATGGTAATGTCGTTGTGGAGAAAGTCGCACTGTCATCAGTGATCCGTAACAGTCAAAATCGTTCTACTTACTTGACATGGAGAGAAAAGTTAAGCTAAAATTTCCGGTTGGGACATAGTTCAATTTTTCTGATTGCAAATATGTTTGACTCGTTCTTGTCCCTTTCTCAAGAGAGAGGGAAGGAAGGAAGAACACAAACCATACACAATCAGATGCAAAATTGGTTCAGTTGAAACTCTGGTGCTTAGTAGGCCATAAATTTCTGTCATGCGAACAAGTATCTCATCACATGATGGCTGGGACATCAGATATTCTAAAGAAAAAGAACCCATGACTTGTCGGAAAGTGACTTTGTTCCTGATTAAATGCCTTCCTTGCACTGTATTTAACCACTCAGTATGTTTTGCTATGTGCAAATCTTTTTTATAAAATCAAATTATATTTGGTGCGATTTTAGCTGGTGACTTAAATGGTAAGAGAATGAGTCTTACCATTAATTTACTATGTAAATCACATGGTTTTGCTATGTGCAATCGAATGTCAAATGGGTGAGTAGATTTCTATATTTTTTTTACATGTGTAGTGTGTGCACTGTGCTCTTGAAGAGGAAAGCTACGTTTTGTTTTAGGTAAAAGTTTTATATAGTACTTCAATTTTTTTGTAAAGATATATAGTAGTACCAAAACTATTTATATGTGAAGAGTATGCTAGTGAGTTTTTTTGAAAAAAAATATTTAAAAAATGTGAAATGAAATGTATGATAGAATTGACAATGATAAAATAATGATAAAATAGTAAGTTTATTATTTTTTTTAAATTTTATTTATTACTGTTTTACATTTGTAATTTATTTATTATTGTTTTAAGTTAGTAAAACTTGATCAAAATTAATTAAAATTATTTTTTGTGGTCATTTTGGATTAAATTGTATATTTTTTTCAAAAGAAAAGGACTTTTAGTGATAAATATAATGGGTACCCTTAAAGGTACCATTTTGTACCCAATCCCCTTTTTTTATGTCTAGACAAATTGTTGTATTTAAATTTTGAATATATAAAATTGACTTGTTAAACTCTTTTTAACTCGATGTAATATGATGTCACGGATATTTTGATTCTAAGCGTTAGAACCTGCTAGGCCTAACATTTATGAGGGTGCTATGTGAATTAAATTGTTATATATAATTGATATGTGTTAGTAACTGATTGTAAGTAAAGTTTATGACGTGAGATTGTGAAGTAATCGAAGAATAACTTATTAATTGGGGAGCCAATATAAAAAAATAATTGTTATCACAATTAGCCAATGCCTCTATAACAAGTGTTTATTAACGATTTTTAATATGATATTAGAGTCGTAGATTATGTTAGTACGATAATAACATGTTAGAATAATTTAATAGAATATTTTTGGATCGTGATATATAATGTCTCTGTATTACTGAAGTTATTTATTTTGAGAAAATTATTTAATTGACTTATAATTTATAAATAATTAGTTAGATTATATATTTTATTTTTTTTATTTTGTGTTAGTGTTTTAATTATAATATTTTATTTAAAATATTGATAATATTTTTAAATAAAACATAAACAATGGTTTATTATTTAAAATTTTATAAATATATATAGTATTGATTTTTTGTTCTTAATATTTTGAAAAAAAAAGTCTTGAAATACATTTTTTCTTTTAAGCAGGTTTTATTATAACTGGAGGAAAATTGATGTTAATTTTTGTGGAAAAGTTTAGAAGAATACTCTTAAAATAAATAAATAATTAATTTTTTGTTTAAATTAAAATAAATATATAATTATACATATTTTATAAATAATAAGTGTGATAATTTGTGATAATGATATACAATTCAAATATTATATAAATATGAATGTGTTGATATGATATCCTTAAAATATTTTAGTTATATATATGATTATCATATTTTCATAGAAAATTTATCACGAAAAATTGTAGAAAATTTTGTTTAATATATAAGTAAAATATAACAGAATAACACATATAAATTTATTTAATTAATTTTTTAAATAACTATATACTCGTAAATAAGACTTGTTTAATTAAATTAATATTTTGTTATTGTTTAAGAAAATAATCCGACATGAACACGATAGACATATTCTTATCAAATTTAAAAAACTTTTTTATAAGTTTTTGTTTTTGTTTAAAAATAATGTCTATTAATTCAACATAAATATTTTTTATTTATAAATAAATTAAAAGTATTCGATTTATTCATTAAATGATTAAATATTAATCATATTAATTATCATTCTTAATAATTATATTAGTTATTATTTATTAATAAAAAGTATATTTATTAGGGAAATATTTTTATAAAAAACTTATTTATTATATAAATATTTTGATATATTTTTACCTTAATAAAAAAAATCAAAAACTAAAAACAAATGGGGAGATCAACTGAAACGAATTCTGCTTTTAATATAGAAGATAAAACAATTACTCATAGTAGTGAAAAGTTAATATCAAATAATACTACCTGAATAACAATTCATAATAAATGTATTTGTCATGGGAGAAGTATTTATTGATATAAAATAATTATCAATAGGTAATAATTTTAAGGTAATACATAATAAACTTTAAAATAATTATTTATAAATAATGTATTTAATATATAGATATTTTGATGTTTATTTACTTATTAAAAGAAAATTAATATTATCCAAAAACTAATTCTTACTTTTTTTTTAAATGAAATGTTGTGTACTATGGATCTAGGACATCCCGTCTAGGGTTGACATCTCTTTAGCGCCATCTTCGTTAGTGTAATTATTATGGAGATATTTGATATTTATTAATATACTAAAAACTAACAAATCCAAAAAAAGAGAAGAATAATCAAAATTATATCCGATAAAACTAACCAAAGAATTATATATAAGAAAAAAAAAACGAACAAAATATAACCTATCAAAAATCATCATATCTTCAAGAATAATTGTTGTTTCACCCTAAAGAAATATAAAAGTATTAATTTATGGGCACCGAAACTCAACCAACTCAAATAAAAAATCAGAGTTATACTTAATTTCATATTAAGAGTTCATTATAGCATTAAAAATATCAGCTTGATTCTAGATAGCTTCATATTTTATAGACAAAAGATTAATACAGTATTAATATGATTTCGAAGGAATGGGTTATTATTATATCACTCCAGTATCAATGTGGTAATCTCTTTTACTAATATACTTTTTTAACATATATAAATTATTTTTATGAATTCATGATATTACATTCTTATTTTGAATTTAAATACATGTGGTTCTTTGGCTGGAACAAGTCGGGCTATGATATGTAAATTTTTGATGATTTATGAGAAGAAAAATGAACATAACACATGGTTCAAATTATAACATTACAAGAAGAATAAGGAGAAGAATCTGAGGATTTTAAATAGCATAGGATAACACCATGATAATTTTTATAATGTTTTAATTTCTCTATTCATGTATCTCTAAAGTTTTGGTAACTTTTTTGATGAATGTTTATGTGCCCATGTATTTAGGAGAATGAATTGTTATATGAACTTGTTTTTTGATAAAACTTCATCTTATCTCTCTTGCTTAGTTCCTTGGTCACTATGAATAAGACATTATTGGTGATTCTAAACAAACCAAGTTTCTTCTCCTTGAAATAAGTGAGAATATCACAAAATCTATGACAAAAAAGGCGACATAATTTTATTTGTAATTTAAGTTAAATATATATATATATATGTATGTATTGTATGTAAATTATTTATTTGTAATAAATTTAATTCTCAAGTAATTAAGTAATATTTAATTTTTTAATTATTAGTATTATTTAAACTCTTTTAAACAAATTTTGATTTTTTCTACTATTATGTGATCGAATACAAGTTTTGAAGATAATAGAAAATGAGTAAAATGTATAAAAATATATATAATTTAAAGTCGATTTACGGATTGAACCAATTGACTTTAAACTTTTAAACTTAAAGTTGGTTTATCTAACTGATTTTAAATTAATTTAAAGTCGGTTATTAACCGACTTTAATAGTATATGTTGGCGTAGTGTTTCTTAATGATGATATTCAAGAAATTGTGTATATCTCAGAGCTTGAGGGCTTTGTTAGTGAACAATTTCCTACACATGTGTGCAAGCTAAAAGAAATTTTATATGGTCTTAAACAAGCTTCATAAGCTTGGTTTGTCAAGTTTGGTGGGTGTTTACAGCAACTAAGCTTTGTTACAACTCAATCTGATACTTTGTGATGACTTAAGCTAAAGATAGGGATAATGTCATCTTCTTGATATATGTAGATGTATTTTGGTCACTAAGAATAACACTCAGTTGATTAGTAAGTTTATTTCTAAGCTCCACCAAGTTTTCTCCTTGAAGGACCTTGGTTAGTTGCACTACTTTTTGGGTGTTTAGATCAATAAATAGATGTTTGTAAAAATGATCCAAACATGCGTTTACTCGTGTGATGTTTGGCAAAATGATCTCTAAAACTAATGGTATTTAAATAGATCTCATAGATACCTCGATGATAGATACTCTATTTGTGGTTTTTATATCTACATAGGTCAGTTATTGATCTCTTGGAATTCTAAAAAGAATAAGGTTGTATCTCATAGTTTAAATAAAACTGAATTTCGTTCTTTGACTTATATAGTTGTAGAAATTATGTAGATTCAAAAGGTATTCACTGAGTTGAACATTGAGTATAACAAACAACCTTTAATGTATTGTGATAACGTGAGTACATGTCACTTAGTTAAGCATCATGTGTTTCACTCAAGAACAAAACATATTAAGAATGATTTTCATTTTCTACGTCAAAAAAGTTATGATTAGTGAGTTATTTATTGTTTATACTCGATTCAAAAACAAATTACATGTATACTTACTAAGCCACTTATAAGTCAACGATTTTGTGAGTTAAAAACTAAAATGTGAGTTATATGAGTAGACTTTACGGAAAAGTATTAGAATAATATTGTATGTCGCATGTGATTTCGTTACAAAAGGAATCGAGTTTGTTAGAGCATAGCTCAACCCTTTCGCCAATATTTTAAGGGGTAAGAGTGTAATTAATAGCTGCCTTAGTTACGATCCGAATGGGGCTGGGGTTGGGGCTGGGGCTGGCGGCTGGCTATTCATTATTGCTTACCACCCCAGCTAGCATTGAGTATCTGGCCAACCAGACCATTTCGGCTTTAAAGAAAAAGATAGAATATATTAAAATAACAAATCTAAAAGTTATTAAAACTGTTACTATGGGGTCACAATCGGGTTGTATTATTTCCATTAAAATTGATACATAGGGGCTCACAATCGGGTTGTATTCTTTCCATTAAAATTGATACCAGGTCACAATCGGGTGGTATTCTTTCTATATTAATAATGTCCTGCACACGTTTCAATTAATACATGAAAAAAATTAGAATTTTTTTCTTTATATAATCTATTTATAATAATAAAAATGTATGATATGAAAAAAATATTTATCAACTGAAATTTAATTTTATATTTATGTCATTTTGTATTATACATTATCATCCTTATTCATACAATAATTTCAAGAAAACTTACTTATTCATACAATAATTTCAAGAAAACTTACATAACTGAGATTGAGTTTAAAATGATGCAATTTTTTTTGTTTTAATTTTACGAACTTAATTTTGTTTATTTTATACATGGGTTTAAAAAAATTAACGCAAATGTTTTATTTATTTTTATTTACATTTTTTGCATAGGTTGTGATACAAAACCGACACAATTGGGTAAAATTTGTGTCGATTTTGTAGTAAAACGACACAAAATGTTCATAGCTATATTTGCACTGTATGTTCTTAAAATCAACAAAAGAAAACGACACAAATAACTAGTTTTTTAATAATGATTTAATTTAACCTAATCTTATTTCACAACATACTTCTATTACTACTCATTACTATGACTATTTTTTAAATTTATTTATACACACAATTGAAACAATTTACAAATGTGTGCATAATTTTCTTACATGAACATGAAAATTCCACACCCGGTTCGAATCCAAATCTAGATCTGTCACCTTTGCCATTGTCCCACCAACCCAACGCTATCAAATCCTGCCACCATATTTTTTGGCAAGTCTCTAAGATCCGTTGTTAGTTATTTTTGAATCTCTTCTTAGTGCTCCATCTCTAGAGCTACCTTCTCCCTGTTGCTTTCTAGTGGAGATTATCGTTCATTCTCTTCATCTTTCCTTAATGGTTTCAACAATAAATATATATATATACTCTCTCTTTGTGATAACACGTTTTTTTATTTGATTTTATTTATTTTTGATTTAGTTTGTTTTTTATCTCTTATTATTGTTTTTATAGTTATTATAATTGGTGGTGACTTCTTTTGTTAGAATATGTGGTCTTATCGTGAGAGTATCATGTTTAAATTGGTGGTTACTATACGTGTTTTAATTAAGTGAGATAGGTTTATCTTGAAATCATTTTTATATATTATAATAGCGCTAACAATAGAAGTCACAATATATTTATTTTTGTTATTAATTTGAGTTAAGAGAAGAGGGAGTGTATTGGAAGAGTAGTAATTTTATTTTTATATCTTTTATTTTAACCGTCGTTGTTTAATGAATATATAATTTTTTATTAAAAAAATAAAAGGGTTTTAAGGGTGGTTATTATATCATTTTTTTCATTTGATAAATAAGAAGTTGTAAAGTAATACGAAAAATCTTGTACATATTTTTTTAATGTAGATTCTAACTAAACTTTCTTTAAAAAAAAAAAATTTCTTGGTGGTGTGTCAAATGTATAATACTTAAAAAGAAGTCACATGAAACACAAGTTTCACCATTTTGTTTTCTTTTTAATGCAATTAATGAGTGGAAAATAGAATACAATCGTCAACCCAATACACAAGTTTTACTTTACTTGTTATATAAGAAAATAAGGGATCTATGGAGAATGAGTTTGATACTTTGGGTTATTTATATGCTATGATTATGACAATAGTATCAAGAGGCATAAAGAACTTCTAGAAATATTAAAAATCAAGAACAGCACACGCAAAGACTTGGAATGTTTACAATCAACGGTCATCAACTTTGTGCGTGCACATTCACGGAAAATTCCTTGCTTATATTATACGACCAATTCAGTCATTCTTTATTTCCATATTTGCCCCTGGAGTCTTAAAAGAACTGCAATAATGCAATTCACAGGAAGTATTCCTATTGCACCTCAAATTACTTTCTTAAACAAACATGACATTTTTTAAATAAAATTTATTATATCTAATTTCTAAATACTTTAAATAATTATGAAATTTTTTTTATTTACTCTTAAAACTTATAAAAAAAAAGTTTCAAATGAGATTTAATTAAATTTAAATTTAATATTGAAAATTTAAAAAAAGTTTCAATAACATTGAATAAGATTTAATTAGATTAAATTCAATATTAAAAATGTATAAATGATTATAATTTAATTTAAACATTGTTCAATTTAATGATAATCAAAATAAAATAATATGACATTTTTTTCTTTTTTCTTTTAATAGTGAAAAAATATGAATTATACATAAAATATATTATTTTTATAATTATAAGTTTTAAAAATATCAATTTTTTTTCTGATTTTTAATCAAACCCATGTATTTATATCCATTGCACCTAGAGGGAATCTTATATACAATAGGCTACGAACACGTGGTATAATAAAACATAATCATTTTGATATTTTATTTTTATAAAAATAGAAAATATATAAGAAATGATAACGAGATAAACATGAAACATATAACACATTGCAGGTAGGATTTTAGCTTTCACCTGATAGGTTTTTTTGGTTCTTAATATTACGCATTTTTTCAAAAATATTTCTTAACTTTACTTATATCATTTAACACCGACCAAGTAAATTAGCAATCCTTAAATAATATGTAAAAGTATTATATAATCATATCAATCTTAAAAATAACATATTAATTATATATAACATACATACACATTGTATAATATATATTCATTTTTGTATAGAGTGTAAATAAATTAAATATAAAAAATAATATATATTAAATATAAATTAAATATTATTATAATATCAATTTAATTATATATAATATTTATGTTTTATTTTAAGATTTCAAATCAAATATTTATGGTTGTTTTATTTTTTTATTATCTATTTTGCACCTTGGTTTCTAATGGTTTTTAGTAACCTCTGTTCCTAGCTTCTTCCTTTTAAATTTTTAATAAATTTGATAATATAAAACGAAAGGTGGATAGAGAATTTTTTTTTTTACATAAGGGACTAATATTAGCTATTATATTCTACTTAGAATACTTGTAAATTTAACATTTTGATTTTATGAAATTTATTGTTTTATTTTCTTACCTTTTATTTTAGTACTTGATATTAAAATTAAAATTTAATTCAAACCATCATATTTATAACATTTTTGACATAATTAAATACTTAAAATTTTCTTCATAGTAAATTTTATTGTAATTAGTAATTTTATATTAAATTTTATAATTAAAGTTAATTTTTTTTCTGAATTGTGTATTAAAATAACTAACATTTTGTAAAATAACAAACTAAATTGATTGATTCTAAACACTTATGTTATTTAAGATTTTTTTTAGCTATCATATATATAATTACATGCATGACAGTTTTTTTCATTTATACTTTAAAATATCATAATTTTTCATAAGTATTATATTAATTTAAAAAATATTTTAAATTTAATTGTTGAATTATTTGAATTGTCTTAATAGAAAATTTAAGACAATAAAAATTTACACTTTTATGAAAAAAAAATTAAAGCCTTAAACTTTTAAGTATTTTTCTTTTAAAACAAAGGTCTATGTTTTCTGTACGAGTAGGATCCAAAATAAACATTTAAAAAGATGAAAATATATAATTGTCCCCGTGCCCTACGTAAGTGTTGAACTTTCAACCCCTCCTTCAGCTCCTTCCATTTAGGTATAAGCGACTTATTATCTAAAGCATTTTAATTAATTTAATAGTTGAATTTTTAACGGTTTTCGGACCTTTTTTATTGTCGTACTCACCTCGACCGATACTCGACGGTAAATGATCCAATTTTCAGTAAGTAATTATATGTTCGAGTTTAGAGAGGTTATAATAAAAATTGATTTCACCACATTTTTAGTATAAATAAATAATTCGAACAATTTATTTAAATTAAAAATTTTTATTTAGTATATAAAATTTGAATCGAATTGAATTGATAAATTTTATAATCGAATTAATAAATTTAAATTCGGATTAAATATTATAGAATTCATTCAAATTCGGATCGAATTCGAATTTACATATTTAATAATATATTGTATTCGATTCAAACCAAATTATTATTAAACTATAAATAAATAAATATTTTATTTTAAAATGTATTATATTTAAATATTATAACTATCGTAACTACATTATATTACTATTTTAACTTTAAAATAAATATAAATATTTATAATGATATAATAATTATATAAATTTATTTCTTATTTTTTTTATTTTCTTTTATTATAAATAATAAAATTTACTATAAATACACATGTAAAATTTAAAATTTTTGTATATTATATTTTATATATAATATTAATTTATAAATAAATTTTAATATAAATATGAGTTTATTTGTTTTAAAAAATTTGATATTTTTAAATTTAAATTGATTTAAATTAATTATATTATTAAATATGATTAAATTTAGATTTAAATATTAAAATCAGATTAAATTTAAATTAATTAAAAATAAATAAATTTATTAAAGCTTTTTTAAAAACAAGAAATAGCGTTATATTATAGCGATATGCCACTATCAAAGTCATCAATAATATGTCTAGTGCATGGAGCTAGATTTCTCTCACCTTTTGTTTCTCTGTATTGTCTATTAATTATTCTGAATTATAAAGTGTATGACGCTGACGCATACCGGACAAAGGCAATAATTATATTTAGAAGGATAAATATTAGTGGTGTGTATTTTTTCAAAAAAACTAATCAATTAATCTGATTAAACTAAAAGTATATCATTTTTGGAAGTTGGCTTATATAAATAAATTGAAAAAATATCATAATAATTTTATACTTAATATTAAAAGTTATGAAAATTGAATGAATGAATGAAATCAAATTTATAATATTAATATATATTAAAATTTAAAATATATTTATAATTATAATTTTAAATTTATTTAAAATTATAAAATTTAAAATTAATCAATAATTCTTATTCAAACAATCACGTTCATTTTTATCATTTATATTTCACGTTAATTTAAATTATTTTTAAATTAATATAAAATTTGATACAAAATTATCAAATTAATAACTTTTTTCTTATATTATTATACAAACTATTTGTTCTTGATTTACAACTTCATCTTTATGTACGATATGATGTGTCATATGATAATCTTGTGATTTATATTATGTTACGCCGACAACTTTAAAATTATAAAGTTATTCATTTTTTTTATAAAGTGCTACTTGCAGTATATAATTATATTAATATAAATGTATGTTTTAGCATTTTTCTTTTATTTCTAATACCAACCATCAACCTAAGAGGCTTTTATTGCTTGCCAATGTATGGTCATACTTTGGTTGGTTTACCTCGTCCATATAATGAATGTTACGTCTGGTTGCATGTCTTTTTCTTTGCATATAGTTAAAGCTTGAAATGTGTGAAAGCCCATACGTATTTTTCTATATAAAAAAATGAAACTACCTTTGTTATTGCGAAATACAAAGGGATAACTTTCCAGAGAGTTTACCTGTGTCAAATATAATATTTTAATCACATCTTTTCATTATACACAAATTATCTAATTATTAAAAAAATTAAAATTTAATTACTATTTAAACAATGATATAATAATTTATTATTAAAATTAGGAACAAAATAATCACCATCTATCACTATTTTCGTCCTTACCATACATTTTTTTAGTAATTCTATTACTATTATTTGATCATTTTATCTTTCTTTATTTTTTATCCCTAAAATATTATGTGTATGTATAATTTTTTTTCACTTTCTTGTTACGTATTAAATACACAAATTATTGAAAAGAGACCTTAAAAAAATAAAAAAATTAAAATAAATGAGTAACCTAGACAAAGATAGATAAAAAAAATTTATTATAAAGAAAAAGAAATAAAATATAATTTTATCCCAATAAAAAAAAAAGTAAAAAAACTGCTTATAGACAATTTGTTGCCTAATTTCTAATTTTGTACTGCTATAGAACAAGGACTAGTCTATCAATTGCAATAGCTTAGGAGATGTCTAATCATTTTCATGGTTTTATACAAATATTTGTACATTAATTTCAGACAAATTAATATTTTTTATGTATTTATCTTATGTTATATAGGTATTAGGGTACGGAATGAGCAAGATGAGGTAAAAACGTGTATTAAGAGCAAAAATAGTGCATTCAATCGATCAAGCTTCGATCGAGGTTCCACACATAAAAACAGGGATCAATAGTTCGATAAATTGAGCCAATGGTGGATATATAGATTGAGATAAGACTCGATCAATGAGCTACAGATGACAAATTAATGAATGTTAGTCAAAATTAGACTGATCCAAAAGGGACTCGATTGATAGAGCGTCTATAAATTGATCTTATTTTAATCAAGAGCTCTCAAGATGAAAATCATAAATATTAGATCAATTGAACAATGGTCTCGATTAATCAAGACATCCGATCAACATGCAAATATGGAGTTCTTTAGCACTAGTTTTTAAGCCAGTATTATCAAGTAAATTCAATTATAATCGAAATAAGCTTGAGAAATACACTATAAAAATAACTTAATGGGTCATTAGAAACACACATTATCTAAAATTAAATTATCATAGTAATAAAAAAGAATACTTAACTGTCAAAAAAATATTAAGAAATTTATAATATATGTAATAAGTTTCAAATTCATTATCAAAACTGATAACAAAAATTTTGGTTGTTTTTTAAGAACTTATATTGTAGGTAATTATAAATAAGAAAGATTAGTTAGATGAAAACAATGACTTAACCATAATAATTTTGATGTCGAACATCTTCCAAAAAACAAGAATAGTTTAACAGATGTATTTATAATAGAATTAACACAGTTAATTATTTTTTTCTTACAATAATGAAATATCTTGATATCAAGATAAAGAAAAGAAAAGGATAAGAATCCTTCCAAAACAATTCAAATTTTTATACCTAGAGATGTCTCTTTTGGAGAAATAAATTAAACAAGAATAACTAACAATTCAAAACCAACATTATAGTCTAAAAATTCTAAAGTTCACCTCAAAGATTCATTATAAGGAAGGTAAAACTTCTAAAGGAAAAATTCAAAATGAGAAGAAAGAACTTAATAGTTGAAAAGAGAGTAACACCTTTGAAAAGAAAAAAAATGAAACGCTTAATTAGGTTGAAAAAGTAGGAAAGAAGATCAAAAAATGACTTTGTGGTCTATAATGGTCCAAAATTAGGAATTTATAGCAACTGTCCTAAAGCAAGAAAAACTATTATCGAATTTAGTTGAATGACTCAAATTTTTTCACTAAAAGAATAGAAACTAAATGAATTTATGCCAACTAAAGAGTACCAAAATTATTAACTCTAGAAGATACAATTAAAAATTACTCTATAGCATTACAATAACAACTATCGCCACCAAGCAGGTTGAATACCCTACGAAAGATAATATGACCACCAATACTATTAAGGGAAACACCTCCCATAGAGATAGTAAAGATAGTATGATCACTAGTATCAATCAGGAAAACATCCCAAGGATTACATTGGTCATTGAAGACCAAAAAGGCCAATACATAAATTTAAGTAAACTACCACAATTAAGTCTTTATAACTTAACTAAAAAATTTACTCAATAATATATCAAAGATATGGAGTTTTACACCATAGAAAAAGAATTCCCTACAAGTAATAAATTTAATATTCTTGAAAAAGTTGATCCAATTTTTGTTTATAAAGCTTTCCATGTAGGTTTAATTGAGAACCTATGTCCAAGAATTAATTTAATTCAGTCCAAGAATTAATTTAAATGAATTAAATTATTTTCTTAAAAATTTTAAGAAGGTTATCAAAAACTTCATGAAGAAGATCAGAGCAGGTGACAAGCCTATCTATCTCAGATTTTCTAATTCATTGATTGACTGGAATGAATAAAGTTATATTAATCCCTACCATTTTATTAAATTAGGGATTTCTAACACTAATAAAGATGTCCCAAAAACAATGGCGCTTCCAGAAAATGAATTCAATAAAAATGAACTATGTATTCTAAAAGCACATATGCTAAGTCAAATTTATCATAAGCTCAAAAAAATTGATAATTCTTCTAAAGTCAAGGTAAATTACTTAATTAGTAAAGTTATAATCACTTTCCCATAACAATATGACTTTCACTAAAGAAGATGGTGAGAAAATCAATAAGTTTGAAACAAATATTAACATTAACAATCTAATTTTTTTTCAAGAAACAAGAAAGATGTTTTATTTGTACGCTAAGAAAATCACTAAGAATCATAAATACATTTATTACAATAGAGACCGAGAAGATGAAGATACGTCATTATCTATATCATCAAAAAGACTATCGATAGAAAATAATAAAAAATAATAAAGATGTACAACCCACATCTTTAGTCAGTAGATCATACTAAGAAAATGAAAGGCATGAATTCAAACGCCAAAAGCAGAAAGTGAGGTGATAATTATTAAAGTAGGGATAAATAATGATTTTTCACCATTATATTTAGGGATTCCTTATCCTATGAAAGGAACCCTCATTTTTATTAATCGGATACAACTTCTACAATAATAAACTCTCGACATTGAATTTTTTTATCTATCAACTATATGTCTAGAAACTATAAGTTGCTAAGAATCTTTTCGAGGTTCTTAGTTGGATTTTAGAATTGTAATAATTATTAATATTATGAATAAAAAGGATTACATTCATTCATTTTCTATTCTTTTTAGTAAGTCTAATTCAGACACCTTGTCATGTACAGATGTAAGAGGTTTATCATTATCAGGAGGTATTAAGGCTTGAACAAGTTGATACACATTGGGTGTAACAAAAGAAGATTAACAACAAAAGGAAAGACCGTAGTGAATCTATTAAATTTATGTATGATAATTATAATTCTAGATCAATTAAGGATATTTAATGATTAAATATTTGTTTATAACATTTATAAAACTAATAAAAATATGAAAATAGATAAAATAAACTCAAGTTTGCATAAAAATAAATATAAAGAAATTATAAAGATAAATCAATGTTTTAATAAGGAATTCAAAGGTTTACCTTAAAATAATAATTTATAGAAACTCAAAGATTTACCTTTAAATAATAATCTACCAGAAATAACAACTAACATTTCAAAACAACTAGCCATAATTTGGTATCAGAGTCATAAAAAAAAATACATCATTGGATGAAAAGTTAACATTATTAACTATTTTAGGATATTAGTGATATTAATTATAAAAATCAAGGACATTATAACTCTTTTTATAAAAATTAAGGTATATATAAAGATATGCTAAAGATCAAGGATATTAGCGATAATTTTCGTAAAATAAGAAAGGAATCAAATAACCACGTCAAAATATTTGAAACCAATAACCAGTATCTATACATATAATAGATGTGTAACAATTAGTTATTCACTTATTTTTAAATCAATAAAATCCTATCTATTATCGATATTTATTACTCTCTTACTCTTTTTCTTGTGATAACTTTACGAAAATAGAGTTATTTGATTATTTTTGAATCACTTATCTGTCTTGTTTTTCCTTAAATATCATGAATAAGTTTAATTTGTATTTAATATGGTAAAGTACTAGGTGAAAGATATCAAACAGATAAAAAATAAGCCAAAATTTGGACAAATACAAGATCACATGGGAGTAGTTTGACCTAGATATCTGTAAATTGATCAGGGGTTTATCGCTCAATCGATTGAGAATAAGCTTGAACGATCAAGTAGAAAGGACTTTAACGAATCTTAATCTACTGAGGATCAATTTTAACTTATTTAAATCATCATAGGGAGGTCATAAATAACACAAAATTAAGATTACAAATCCTAGTAACTTGCAAAGAGACAAAAGAATAGAAAAAAGTTCAAGAAGAGATTAAAAAAGTTACAACTTTGTGAAGAATTCAAGAGAATATTAGTGTTACAAATCAAGAGATTGAATATATCTCTTTTTTTCTCCATTCTTTATCAATTTTATTACTTTTTTTTTGAAAATATGAACGTTAAGGACATAATTTTACCTAGTTAATTTATTAATCTAAAGGTCTTATGAACCTAATTTTCTACATGTGATGATATAATATTTTACCAAAATTGTTATTTCTATTCAATTATATTATTTAATCTGATTTTTATGCTATTAATTATTTGGCCAATAATTGATCTATTAATTTAATAAATTTGAGAGAATTATTTAATTGTTTGTCTTGATTAAATATCATGCACAGTTTCTAAACATAAATGTATAATTCTTATGTGTATGATCTATAATCGATAAGCTTATTGAGTAGTGTACAATCTAATTGATATGAGATGTAATTAGATTAATTATTATATAGTATGTAGTGTACTTGAGAGGAGAATACATTCTAGGTTAGATTCAATTGATCATATAATTAATTGGTGATTATAATTTGTAAAATTTTAGTGATTCATATGTTAGAAATTTGAAGGATTAAAGATTCTTATATCGTTTTCTCATAAATCTTCGTAGTTATTGAGTCTTGTTATTTAAAATTAGTTGTCATTTATTTTTTTAATTTTATATTACCCAAATAGTATTCTTAATAATATATTAGTACTCGATTTTAAGTTACGTAACTCCTCATGAATCGATATCTATACTTAGATACATTCTATTACTTACACGACCTGCATAATTGTGGATTGTATTGTGTTGATCACCCTATATTAAAAAATTTAGTTGTTATTAACAACTTTAAATATTATAATCGTATTATATTTCTACATATGAATTAATGAAAAATATTTTTTTAAACAATTTTTAACTAAAAGTATTTTTATTTTTCAACTAAAAAATATTATATACAAATAATATTTTTATTGTATATTAATAAATAAAAATAAATTTTTTGACAATAACTTTTTGTTATTAAATAGGTATATTATTATTATAATCATCATCATAATTCTATGACATATAATAAAAGTAATTTAAAATTACATTTAATTTATTCAAATATTAATTTTTTTATTTGTTCAAACATTGGACATGTCATGTTAAAATTAAATTATGTTTAATATTATCAATTAATTTATTTTTAATTATGTTTTATTTATATTAGATATATTATTAATAAGAAATAAGAAATATCTTAATATATATATATATATATACCGTATTTTTAATAACATATTTCTTAAAATAAATGAATCATACTCATTATGTTTGAAATTTTATCATGTCTATATTTTAAATCAAATTTTTTGACATATTTTATATAAAAAGAAACATATTATATCCATACATATATTTGTCCAAATAATAAATACCCTCTATTATGCTAATTCTGATGGAGAGAAAGTTCCTTTCATATGGTAACTTTCTCTGTAAATTAACTGTTATTTATTTTTGTTTTTAATAAATACCATAAGAGTTGTTTTGTAATTGCTTTTTATTTCACGTATATTTAAATTTATTATGATATTTTCTTTATTTAAATCTAATTTATTAAAAAATTAGACATATTTTGTTATGTTTTATCAAGTTTTTTCTTCGAATATAAATCTAGATATAAGATTATTATTTGAAATTTTGTTGCGGTTCAAAAATTAAAGAACTTAATTTATAAAAAATTAAATTTTATTAAAGATTTATCATATTGTCTAATAGAAGAGTCATACTTAGATAAAAATTAAAAAGAGTTTTAGAAAAATATTTAGAGAAATTCATTTATTGGACTATATATGTTATTATAGTTCTTGTAATAATTTTAATAATTTTTATTTTTTGATTTAGATTTTATTGATGTAATTTTATTTTGAATAATAAAATTTATTTTTCTTAAAAAACAAAAACTCTCAAGTCCTAGCTTAAAATTCCTCTTAATATATATATTATATTATCTATTTTGCCGAATTTTCTTTACCATATATATTATTACTTGATAGTAAACACATTAACTTACTCTTGTAATATTACTTTATACTAATGAATTTATTATAAAATTTAAAATTTATAAAACATTAAAATGCCATTATTTAAGGAAAAAATACATAATATAATATTTTGAAAATGTTTCGATTAAAAGTTATTTGGTTATGGATGATATTATTGATAAATGCTTCATACCTAACTCTTCATGCAGTATTCTATTAAAAAAAATAAACTCCATGCAGTAACAAATTCAAATAAACAAATTTTTTGATTAGGAAAAAAAAAAATTGGAGTAAAGCGCATACAATATGTATTTTTCACAAATTTCTCTCTCTCCTACAACACTAGTTAACACCTATAAATCATAATTTTTAAACATTTTATTTAATACTATTCACCACCGTCACCAATACTTTAACATGTTATCAAAGAACGATCTTCAAAACTAAAATCAAATAAAAAAGGTGATCAATATCAATATGCATTTAAAAACAAAGGTTTAAGCCCATAAACAAGTAGATTGAGAGTGTTCAAAAGATAGTATTGAAAATATTGTGTCACTCTTAAACACAATGTTTTAAGGTTAGTACGAAACTTTGACTTTTTTATTTTTTATTTTTTTATAAATTAAATATATAAATTATATTTTTTAAAATTTACTGCTTTAATCACTTTATTTTGAACATTTTCATTATTTTTATATGTTTTAATTTTTTGTGTGTGGATATTTTTGGGTATAAAAACCTTAAGTATGATACAATTGAATTTTTTTAAGAAAGGTTAATAAATATTTAAAAAGGAAACCATTTTAAAATTAAAAAATAAAGTTATTAAAATCACTAGAATTTATTTAAAAATTTAAAAATATTCATATAATATATATAATTTATGAGAGTAAATCTAATTGCACTTTTTCATGCTGTTTTAAAGGATGTGAGTATTTTTGAAACTATTTGGAAAAAAATATGGGTATATTTGAAACGAAGTCAATTTTTTGTCACAATAAATTAAAAGAAAAAAAAAGAGCGCATATGTTCTGTATAAAATTATTTATCTCTTTTTTCTTCCCATGATTAACAAATAATATGTGTATTTTTTAAAATTTTTAAATCTTAAATAAAATTTTTGTATATATTTTAGTAACTAGTATTAAAAATATATATATATCGTTATATAATTTGAAAGATAAAAAAGAATAGATAATTTGAAATAGTACATCTAGATAAGAAGAAATAATATTATGGTATATCTATAATTTATATGTAAATTAATTATATGTTAAATAATAAAGTTATTTTTAATATATAATTAAGTGTAAGATAAATTAAGTAAATATTACAATTTATAATAAATCAAAATTTTCTCAAAAAAAAAAAATGCCTTTCCAATTTGTTTTCTGCCTGCTTGGATTTCAATGGAACCAAGTCAACTCAATTTGGCATTGCACGAACGTATTTCCGTAAATAATAGACAGTCTTAGGTTATTTTGGTAAATTGTAACCTTCAAAGTAAACAGAAAAAAAATTATTCAAAATAAGCAAATACCGAAATATATAAAAAAGAAAGAAAGCCTCCTCTTCTCTCTTTCGTCGAAAGCTACCACTTTTCTCAAAATTTCTGTGTGAAGAGGGCCGACCAACCCCATTCTAACCTTCTCTATCATATTCTCTCTCTAAAAATCTGTTCTTTCTCTGTATACACAACAATTAGAAAATTCGATATATTATATATATATATATATATATATTCAAATTGTATCATCGGACTGATTAATTTATAAATTTTAGTATTTTCACACACCAACGGGAGTGTCTTCATTGTCATTGTTGGTGCTATTGTCCTTTTACGAAATTTCAGTTTCTGAAAAAACAAGAGTCTTGGTCTTTGGAGGGCTTTAAGCTTTCGGAATACCAGTGAGAGAGAGAGAGAAGAGAGAGAGAAGGGGGAGAAAGGGAAAAGAAAATGGATACGCCGTCCAGCGAGAACACTTCGAAGGCCTCGTCGAGATCGTCAATAGTGGAGTCAATTAGAGGATGTGGGTTATCGGGTATGAGGGTTGATAAGGAAGAGTTGAAGCGCAAGCTCTTGATGCCCAAGTATTTGCGCTTGGCGATGCGTGACTCTATTAGATTGAAGGACCCAAGTGCTGGTGAGACCCGATTACTTGAACGTGGTAATAGTGCTAATTCAGTAGCTTCATCTGCTGTCACGAACAATGAGGACCATGCTAAGGAATATACTCCCATATCGCCCATGGTTGTGTTTATCAATTCGCGTAGTGGTGGACGACATGGACCTATGCTTAAGACGAGGCTTCAGCAGTTGATGGGTGAAGAACAGGTATTTCCTTTTCCTTTTAAATACTTTTAATTTTTTTTATTGAATTTAGCATGAAATTTGATTTTCCGATGTGGGTTTAAAAAAATTTCATCTTACACTTATGCGTTTCTATGCGGTGTTGCTGATGCCTGCTAGAGATAAGGTGAGTCATCTCATCTGAGGTTTCATTTTAGTGTCTTTAATGTAATTGTGGTAAAAAATTTAGATTATAATCATAATTAACTTTAAACATATATATTGTATATTTTTCTTATTAAACTCACATTATAAATAATAATGGATCATATTTATTTTTATTTTTATATTTATATTTGTCTCATTTAAGCTCGTTAATAACAAATGTGATATTTCAATTAATATTGTCTCATTATTATCTCATCTCATTAAAAATTAAATGAGACAAGATGAGATAGGTTTTAAAAATTAATAAATTATATCATTAGTCTCATTAATATATAATCACAATTTACATCTCTAATGCCTGCTATTTGATGAGTTCTGCACATTGATCATGATTGATGAATTTTTCATGTCAAACTCCTTACTTATGAGCATATGAATTTATGGATCTTTGTTAAGATGAATTCAGAGAGTTTGTCAGTGTTCAACTGAGCTGTGTTTTACATAATTTTTTTAAAAACCCTTTTGCCTTATTTACGAGGGTTTCTAAATGATCTCCGGTTCTATGTGGTAATGTGGGTTTTTCTGACCTTGGTCAAAATTTGACGAGTTTATGTAGAGACAGGAATCCCATTCTCCTTAATTTTTCAATCATTAATAGATTTGTTTCCAGTTTCCACATAGCACGTAGAGCACTTGATAGGGAGGTCATGACTAACTTTGGTGCTACAAATTTACTTTTTCCTTGAGAAAATTGAGTGAGTGTCATAGGCTACTCTTTCTAGATTGATATATGATATGATAGCGGTTTCACCTTGTAGTTTAGGATGGAGAACAATGTCTAAAAAAAAGTTAACACCTTGTTGCTTTTGGTTGAAGATGGTCATTGTTATACTAGATGTATAACTGTGGCATTGCATGATGAGGCCCATAAGATATTCTAGGCTGCAGCACTAGATTAGTTTTATGGTGTGTTCAATTTTATGTTCACTCTTCTACCATGATTCTAATTTTGGATGAAAGGTAAAGCTTCATATTTATTGCTATCCTTTTAGGTATTGGTATAAAAATAACACAGATTAATTATGGTAATTCATGACAAACCCGTATGACTCCTATTGTTAAATAACCATGTTAGAGGAGACAACACATTAGCTTTAGAAGCATGTTGACCGTGCTATTGTTTCTTCAAAAACTATGGATTCAACATTTGTATGTCTGCTTGATAGTAATTATTATCTTCTGTAATGTTGATGCCAATGAAAATGGTTATCTGATTTGATTGTTTATACACATGCTGAGACAAATGAACCATTGAGAAAATTGATTGTTGCTTGAGGTTATGCTATGTGAATTAGCTGGGGTTCATAATGGTTTAAAGTTCCTTGCATTTCTTACATATTTTCTCAAATGATTTATCTGAAAATTATTAATTGTTAAATGCATATAATGCAGGTATTTGACCTATCAGATGTGAAACCCCATGAATTTGTTCAGTATGGACTGGGTTGCCTCGATAAGTTGGCTAGTTTGGGTGATTCTTGTGCTAGAGAATGTCGTGAAAAAATGAGAGTTATGGTATGATGTTGGGAGACATGAATGGCACAAACATTTTTCATTACTGCAAGTTGAATTTAATATATCAACAAAAATGTTCATATAAAATTGGATAATCTGGGATGGTTGGGCAGGTTGCTGGGGGTGATGGTACAGTTGGTTGGGTACTGGGAAGCCTTGGGAAACTTAACAGTCAGGGTCGGGAGCCAGTTCCTCCAGTTGGTATCATTCCACTAGGTACAGGAAATGATCTGTCTCGGAGTTTTGGTTGGGTAAGTTTTTTTTTCTTTTTTTTTTTAAATTGATTTTATAATTTGTGCAGTGGTTTCTTGTCTTATTGATCATCTGAGTGAATGTTTTCAATAGGGTGGTTCTTTCCCTTTTGCCTGGAAGTCAGCCATCAAAAGATCACTCAATAGGGCTACGATAGGTCCTATTTGTCGTTTGGATAGGTACGTGTTTAATTATCTGTTAACTATCAGCAATATGCTTTCTCTTTTGCTGTTGCGTTGCTTTCTTATTTTATTTTCTTGTATGGTGGATGATTGTTTGATAGCTTATGTGTTTCTGAAAATTGTCACTGCTTTAGGGATGGTTTCTTGTTCCTGTGTTATGTAGCTCATTATGCCCTCTTGAAGATTTAATTTTATACATTTCTCAGTCAAAATACTTGAAGGTTTACGTAGCTAAGAAGGCTGGTCTAAATGAAATATTTCATTTTTCTTTTAATTTCTGTAACTGTTTAGGTTTATTTATTTACAAAGTGTTTGCTGATAATCAAGGTATATGATGACACCCCAAATTTTCAACTTTCCATGATGTGCGAACTACAAAATCTATAGTGCATTATTAATTGGGGTTAGTGTTGAAGATTATTTATATAGAAATGCTCTCTTTTCCCTCCCTCTGTCTCTTCCTGCTTTCCATTTTATTTTGGCCAATTGATATTTTTGGTTGGGGGATTGAACTCCTTTCCTTCGGGAGGGGGGCTGGTCCTTAGCAAGTAGCAAACTCTTGAGGGGATTCAGTTACTGCCTCCCACTAATCCTAGAACCTGGCACCTTAAATATTTTTTAATAATATATCTAGTTTAACATTTCTGTTAAAATGTTAAAAGTTATTTGCCAAAAGGATTTGAGCTAATTTAGTATCATCTTTTTGAAAATTTCAATTATAATTGATCAGTTACTTAGTTTTATGTTTTCTTTTTTATGGCATTGGGATATTGGGAGAGCTTTTTTATTGCAAAGTAATTTTCTTGAAAGTAAAGTTTCCCTCTATTTTAAAAGAGCCAATCATGTGACTGCTGAGGAGTAATACCTCACTAAGTAATAAGTAGCTCCTTGGTATATGAGTATCCTTTTATACTTCAATGGAGACAAAAGATTAACATATTCAAAATTTATCCGGACACTTTGGTTTCTTATTGGTTATGTTTTGTGTTTTAAGTGAACCTAATTTCTAATAATAATATCTGATTGCTTTTAATAGAATACCTATGGTTAGGTTTTTCTAGTTCTGTTTCATACCACATCATATAATCCCATTGGTATGATTGTGCTATGTGATAAAAATATAGCGTGTGTTTGTTGTCAAACTAGCAATTGGGGTAACAATTATTTTGGTTGTACAGTTGGCAGATCCAGTTGTCAATGCCAGCTGGAGAAGAAGTGGTGCCGCCCCATTCTCTCAAAATTATGGAAGACCATGCTCTTGATGAGGTGGTACGTATACTTAATTTGTTTTAATGGATTAGTTAACTGTTGTAGGAAATTTACCTATCATAGTTTTCCACTGAAGTCTTCCTTCAGATCCCTTGTTATTGCCCCTAGATATCTTTCCAATTTATAGTTTTGTTGAAACTGCTTGTCATTGTGTATGTCAGTTCAGTACTGGACCAGGATTCTTGATTTTAGTATAAAGTTATTTTCTGGAAACTTTAAATATGTATAGTTATAACAGGGGTTTGGTACCTTAATTGTACCCCTTTTAACCAAAATGTGTTCATATGAGTCCATATTCTCAAAGTAGTACAATAATAGTTTTACCATTTACTTTAAGTTACACAAATGATCCAATTTCATGTTTTAAATTGAAGATTTCATCACATGCTTGGTATATCTGATATAGGTGTAGGATAATTGTGTCATTCAAAAGGTTTGGTATATTAATAGTATCCGTATTTAACAAAAAAGTACACATATACATTTATAGCAATACATTAGTGGTGCCTATATTTAATTTTAGATACACCAGTAGTCTAAAGTTAAAATTTAATTGAGAATTTTAACATGTGTCACACATATGGATAAAAAATTAAGGAAAAACTTATCTTTAAAATAATTAAAGAATAAAAAAAAGTTCAATAAAACATTATTTAAAAAAAAATAGTTTAGCTCTGACCTAAACCAAATCATGAAAAGTTGAGTCTTGAAAAAACTCTAAAATAATCAAATCTTGTTGAAGATGATAGTTTTGCGAGAAAAACCAAAGGGGGATTGTTGACTCTGTGATAAAAATTTGGGGTTTTTATTTGATACTAAAACATCTAAAAGAAAGAGAATTTAGGTTCCAAACCTAGAAGCAAAAGACGTGCTTAGAAAATGTGAACAACACAAACCAACAAGAATGTGAACTAAAGCACACTAGTTTAACCATAATAATGCAGGTAAGTCAAAAATCTTAAAGACATGTAGATAATCTAAATGACATAGAAATGAACATGGTAAACTACAAGTACAAAAGAAAGAGTAGACAACACTTGAGTATATAAGTTTGAAAACACAACTCAGTTTTCTCTAAAAAACATCTGAAATAAAAGAAAAAGAAAAGCATGTTGAAGATAAAAACTAAATAACATGAGACAAGTTGAGAACCAACACAAGATATACTAGGTAATAAAGAACAACCTAGTAAATCAGAGGAGATGTATTCTAATGATATGGCATATGAATGACATGACTATAAAAGAAAGATCCTAATAATTTGGCATTACATGATGAAATTATGATGAGTTGAAGACTGAGAGGTGCTTTATTGGTGGGAAACAACTTTAAAGACGTGTTTGCCCATAATTATTTGTCCATGTGTATGACACATGCTAAAATTCTATATTGGATAACTGGTGTATCTAAAATTAAATGTAGGGACTACTAGTGCGTTGCTATGAAGATATGGGTGATGGGTCCATATGCATACCTTTTATTAAATACTAAAGTACGAGACATTCTAAATAACACAAATATCTTTCAGTTATATTACATGTGTCAAGCATGTGATGAAATCCTTTTGTACTACTTTAAGAATATGAGTTCATATGGGTACATTTTGGTTAAAAGGGTACCATCAAGGTATCAAACCCGTTATTTTCCTAGAAGCTAAAACATATTTCAAATTGATCTTAAGCGCAATGAATTTTCGTCGGAGCTGTATTTTGCTTCTGGTGAGATTTACAGGTAACTAGGTTGGGATTATTTTGGAGTTACCTCTAATATGAAAAGCTTTCTTGGTGATCCTTTTTGTTTCCGTTGCTTTAATTTGCGGTAAAATACTAGAATTCATTGCATTGACATCTGTTTATTAATAATCTATCTACTTTTGCTGTTTACCATTTTCTATTATGTGCTAATATATGTAGAACCATGCTGTCATTGACTCATGCAAATATTTGAAATCTAGGAAATAGTATTGCCTTTGGCTACAAACAGATGCAAATGTGTCCTAATGTTATCTAGTAAAAAGGTTCCTTTCATGTACTCATCTTTATCTTGCTTTTCTTTTGTCATTACTAGCAGGGATTCATTTGCTGTTAAAATATATGCTGATGAATCTTCAAACATATTGACTAAACAATTATTTTTATATCCCCCCATATTTGCTATAACCAGTGGTATCTTTTGGAAGGCATGTGCTGCACGTTAACTCAACTATCCTGCGATTAAATTAAAAGAAAAAAAATTAAAGAGAAAATAAGTTGTGAATGGAGGTTGGAGAGGAAAATTTTACTTGTTGCATATGATACTGTTTAGTTTTGACGAAGATTTTGTTATGTGAACTTTATTTATTGCTTAAACTTTTCTTATTGACCTTGAATATCCCTGTTTTAATAGTAAAAGCTGTTCCTTGATTGCAGAGTTTGCAAGCTGGGGGACTGTTGCCTGAGAAAGTAACTTGTTATGAAGGAGTTTTTTATAATTATTTTAGTTTAGGTAAGTTGGTTTGACTAATAGAGTGACATATACTAATTAGCGACATATGGCTTTTGATTTGATAATAGATGTTGTAGGTTCATGGCCTGGTTTTATTTGCTTGTCATTAGAGTTTAAATGATGGTAACATCATGCTGTAGTGTCATGATTTTCACTGGAAGTTCCAAATTTTAATCCTTTGATGTGAGCCTTCTCATAGTTTTATTTGCTCATGCAGGCATGGATGCCCAAGTTGCTTATGGTTTCCATCATTTGCGCAATGAAAAACCTTACCTTGCACAAGGTCCGATTTCAAATAAGGTCTGGATTTGATGTATATCATTGTGTTGGTTTTTTTGCTTGTCAAACTGGGGTGTTCTGTCACATGTTGAAGAATATTATAATACATATTAGCTGCATTATATTATTCATAGAGTGTGAATGATCCATTCATATTCTACATTGCAGATTATCTATTCTGGTTATACTTGCACTCAAGGTTGGTTTTTCACACCTTGTTTGAGCGATCCAAGATTAAGGTTCGATGTCTTAACTGAAGCATTTTATTAAATTTTGACATACTTATTCTGATTCTTATTAGGCAATCCATAGATCATCTTTCTCATATGTTATGCAATAATTTGAAATTCATAACATTATTTAGATTGTGTGCTTTGCTGGAGATGGAAGGAATGTCCTCAAATTTTTCAATAAGAAACAGTAAACTTTGTTATTGAGGTTTTTGGGGGTTATTGTTCTTCAATATTGTCCTTTAAATTTTAATTGAAAAGTATTTATAGTTCCCAAACCGCATTGCATTGAGATATTAAACAACAATTGACCTTGTAACTTGAATTTTCATGTTTTTCTTTATTCTATGTATACCTTCTTTTAATTTCATAAATCTAAATTTTTATATGGTATTGTGCGCACAGGCAAAATTATTGGTCAATTCTATTGCTGCATCCCAATACTTTTTTCTCTTTTGAAATTACCATCTTGTGCTTCCAAGCAGAGTATTGAATGATATATTTAGCATAAATCCACGGTAGAACAGTTTGTGATTCAATGCTTTCTTCTCCTTTGCTGTTTTTAATATCTTCTTAATTGGAAAGATATTTTGTTATTCAGTTTTTGCTGTACTGTGGAACCATGCAATTTTATTTCCTGCCTGTGTATTTTGACTGTTCTCTGCATCTTCATAGCTTTCTCTGTCTTCAAATATTTCCACCCATGACCTTATTTTTGTTATTGACTACTTCACTTTCATCTTAATACGATATTTTGACTGTTCTCTGCTATCTTCATAGCTCTCTGTCTTCAAATTTTTTCTTTATATGTGTCTCTTCTTGAATTTGCTGTACTTGCTTTTCAATCAATTAAAGTAAGACTTCCCTACTTTGAGATGTTTATCATTTTTGTTTAAATTATTGTAGTTTAGTTAATTATGATAATATTGCATGAGTTGAAAGGGATGTTTTTCACTCTTTTTTTTGGGTTGAAATAATTACACAACTCATGCACTAATTGATATTCGAAACCCATACCTCACAATTTTTATAACTCTCCAATTGGAGAACATTCCAATGGGTTACACATGCCAAACTATTTTTAAACACATGTTCAGAAATATTCTTTTTGTATACGAGTTGAAAAGCATAAAGGTTGCCGGAACTCTAGTAACTATGATGACGGATGGCCATTGGAGCACCCATAAACCATGTTCTCCCTCTAAGAAAGGTTTTGGACCATGATAGTACTCTTGAACATGTATTCAAGTGTGCATCTTTTTTTAACACATTTTTTTTGTATATGATTAGGGTGTCATAAATAGAAAGTAATGTACATGTTTAAAAAGGAAAAATGTTTTTTAATTACTCGGCTTCTATGATGACTCTTGTTTTCTAATATATATATATTGAAACTCATCTTGTTCAGGGGACTTAATAACATTTTAAGGATGCATGTCAAGAAGGTCAATTGCTCGGAATGGGAAGTGATTCAAGTACCTTCAAGGTAAACATCCATATTCCAATTGTATAAATTTTGTAAATTGCAATGTCATTATTTTGAACCCTGGATCTGTTTTATATGCTTAGATGTGCCAGTTGTAATAGTTTGTATTTATTTTGAGAAAAAAGAGTCATAGAAGTCCTTATATTAGGTCATTTGTGTCATTTAATCCTTTAAATTAGAAATGATGTCATTTATTCTTTTAGCTATTAAAATATTATTATTTTTCTATCAAATAATTAAATACAATTAAAATACAAATATTTAGTAATAGTAAAGTAACAATTAATATGAAAAATTAAAAAAAAATTCTTTTAATATCTATTAATTGTCACTATTTTATTTTAATGTTTTATTGATTTTTAATTTTTATTAAAATTAAAAAATAAGGTTTTTTCTTAAACAATTTCATATTAAATTTCATTTTTATCATTATTAAAAACTTGTATTTCAATCGCATTTTAATCACTTAGCAGAAAATGATAATATTTTATTAGAAAAATCATTAAAATAATATAATTTGTTCTTAATTGACCCCCTTTTCTATAGTTATGGTACTAAATGACATCATTTATAATTTAAGAGACTAAATGACACAAATGATCTAATCAAAGAGCTCTTACGACACCTTACTCTTATTTTGGGACATTCACAAATTTTCTCCCTTATTCTTTGTGATTTCTTGAACCCACTGGGACCTTAGAGCTATATTGTTCTGTTTTTCTTTCATTTTGTGGTATTCAATTTACATAGCAGCTCATGTACATCATGTAATTAAATTAGTTAAGAAGTCAAATGATTGGAGATGTAAAAATAATGCACATTCTTCTATGTGTATGGTGAAGTATTGCTACACATAAAAATAAGAAATTATTTTAAATTGAGGTTTATCAAGATTAGTTTCTTATCCTGAACAAGATAAATTATTTTATCACAGTAAGATCTTAATATTTTTATATGTTTAATTTAGTTATTGTTATGTTGTTTTATTGAACATTATAAAAAGGAGCATAGGTATTATATTTTGATCAGAGCAAAATATGAATGATGTAAAACATATAGAGAAATAGGAGAGAGAATAGAAAAAATAAGAGAATAATGAGATGATAGAAAAGGGAAGAGATAAAATTAATAGCTATTATTTACTTCATTCTAGGTCTGAGAAATAAATACAATAATGTCTTATTTATAGGACTGAAATAACAAACTAAATAATTATAAATTACTTATTAAAATCCTAAAAGATAGTATAGATAATTAAATGATAAATCAAAACTCAAATACTAGATAAATAAGCTTAAATATTAGATAATTGATAAATATTAAATTCCAACTAATTTATTGATGGATTTGCATCAATGAACAGAATATTAGTTTCTCCCTTATTGTTCTTTCTTTCCCCTTCTATTTAATTTCAGAATTACTCAACCTAATTCTGTAAAAGAATAAATTTCACTTGGAGCAAATGAAATATCTTTGAATTTTAAGGTGCAATCAGGCCATGACAGAAAGGGGTAGACGGTAGAAGATATTCATCACCTTGATCATCTTTTATTTTTCTTGCCTTTTCCCTTATTCTTCCTTCTCCAAATTAAAACACATTTAAATGAATGCTGCTAGCAAATGATGAATTAATAGTTCTTTCTTCTTCTCTCTCTCTCTGTTTCTTCCTAAGGCTGTTAATTTTTTTTTTAAATATATTTTCTTCTGTCAACCCAGTGTTAGGGCTATCGTGGTTTTGAATCTCCATAACTATGCCAGTGGACGACATCCATGGGGTAGTTTGAAGCCAAAATATTTGGAAAAGGTAAGCATATATTTTATAGAGGGTTGTAGATATAGACATTGACAGATTGATTTTTCTAGAAGTCTCCATAAGCATGGACAAATATAGACATGTGAATATGAGGGCTGCTCAGTACAGCCCAAACAGCCAAACCCAACTATAGTAAAGAGGAACTAATTTTTGGTTCATTTCCGTTTGATTTTGGTATTGATTTGGCACGTAAAATACATCCATGGGTAACTGTTATTGCGCACCTGATGCCCATTTTTTAAAACACTGTTATTGTGTGATCAACATGATCTAAAATCCGGAGCAACTGCTTCCATTTTTGTTTGGCTTGTGTTTGTACAAGGTGGAACTATACTTGTTCTGAAGCTTTACTGCTTAATTTGACTTTTATGTTTTACATGCAGAGGGGATTTGTGGAGGCTCATGCCGATGATGGTCTTCTAGAAATCTTTGGTCTTAAGCAAGGATGGCATGCCTCATTTGTTATGGTCGAACTTATCTCTGCCAAGCATATTGCACAGGTACTGTGATTATAAAACTTTTCCAAGCAACTTCACCCATCATAATTAACTAGAGTTTTAGGTCCAACCATCTGAAATTCTTGGAACTTTTTATCCTCATGCTAAAATTTTTTGTTTATGCAAGACATGAAATTTTTCTAAGACATCCTGCTAATGGTGAACTATGTTAGTAAACCTCTTGACGGATTGGAAATTAGAAATCTATATTTTCCTTTAGTTTTTTCTACAAATGGGACCAGATCAAATTCTACAGTTCATATTTTTTTTTTTAGAAGGAAAGGGATATATGAAGGATAGCTGGTTATTTGTCTAAATGACTTACATAGGGCTGGTAACTCTGAGTCTGTGATCTAGTAGTCCATAATAGCAAAAAACCTGCTTGAGACCTAGGTCTGACAAGAATAAAAAATAAAAAAGTTGCGCTCAGTCCATAGTACACCATGAGAATAAAAATTCAAACGATCTTCAACTCCTAGTAGTTTTGCTTAAGGCTCTATTTATGTCTGTTCTTCAAAATAACCAGACATATCTTTCAGGTTGGTTATGAGACCTTGCAAGGAAAGCTTTTGTGAATTTTTGGCTTTTCCCGGGTTTTCACACTCCTTTAGTAATCATGTCGTGGATTCTATTATCTATGTCAGAGTTTTCAGCTTCTCTTTTTTCTTTCTTTCTTCCATATCAAAAACTATAATAGCACATCACAACCCTGGCTGTGGAGTTTCTATAAAAGTGCAATATTAGCACTACAGTTTGATTTACTTGCAAGATGTGCTCTATCTCTTCATACATCCTTTGCATTTCAAAGATGAGTTGATACATATTTGCTTTCTGGTTGTTAGGCTGCTGCCATTAGGTTGGAAATTCGAGGGGGCGATTGGAAAGATGCTTACATGCAAATGGATGGGGAACCATGGAAACAGCCAATGAGCGACAAATTTTCAACATTTGTGGAAATTAAGAGGGTTCCTTTTCACTCACTCATGATCAGTGGAGAATAGTTAATCTATAGATTGTTTAGCCCCTCTCATCTTTTATTGGTTATACAGTGGGCTTAATTGAAAAGCAGGACTATTAGACAACTTGTATATTATAGTGTATGAGATTCATTATTTGTAAATCAAAGTCCCCTATTTATTTGTTTTACAATTTTTAATCTCTGTTTTTCCCCTCTACTTTTACTCTGGTGTGTCAATCTTCTCTGGTTACGGACTTATGGTCATTTGCAAATTTTGAAAATTTCTAACATGTATTTATAAAACTGATTAAACTTATGGGAACAAGTGGAGGCCGAAGGAAGATCTATATATAAAGGGTAAAGAGCAAAAGCTTATTGTAACAATATTACTTGCTTTCCTAAAGATGTTGCAGTGCAAAAGCGGATTGTTGTTTTGAATTTATTGATCGGTTGAATTAGATCAGAGGGAGTTGTATTCCAACACTATTTAAAACGGTCGACAATTTTAAACTGGTAAGTAAAAATCTTATATTTATTATTTTTTTAATAATTTAATCTTATTTTTATAAAAAAAGTGAAATGTAAAAAAAAAATAACTATTTTCTTATATTTTAATTTTTTTCTTCGATTCTTTCTATTATAATTTATTTAATTAATAATAATCTATATAATTTATTTAACTATTAATAGTTTTTATCTAACATAATTAAAAAAATTAATTTTTTTAACTTGTATGATCACTTATTTATGATTATATGATTAAATTATTATAAAAATATAAATTGATTCAATTAAATATTAATTCATAAATTTTAAAACCTTAATCGAATTGATATATATTAATTTTTGTTTTTTAAAATCTAAATTAACTATTTAAACTTATAAAATATATAATTAGATTTGATTTATCTCAATTTTAATTTATCTATTATTATATATACTTTAATCCATAGGATTTAATTGCTACATCTTAAAATTTAAAATATTATTTTTATTATTATTATTATTATTATTATTATTATTATTATTATTATTATTATTATTATTATTATAATAAATGATATTAGTTGGGATTGGAACTTATGAAACGAAAAGGTACGAATCTTATAAATAATTCAACCACGAATATTTCATTTTACGAATCAAGTTTTTTTTTTTAAATAGTGGAAATAAAAGAGCGTTCAGCAGAAGGACTTTTGCTTATCGTTCGCTACTCAGCACACAGCAACTCCAAGTTCCGCAGCCATGGCGAGCACCAAGGTCCAGAGGATTATGACCCAACCCATTGTTAGTTTCGTTCGTCTAACCATGTGTTTTTGTAACTTTCTATTTTGGGGGTTGTTCTCATTTTCTCATTCTTTGACTGACTTTTGTCATTCTTTTCTATTGGGTCGTTGCTGTATCAGAACTTGATTTTCAGGTTTCTTCAGAGCGTAAGTCATACAATCTTTTTTTTTTCGATTTTTTCTTCCGGTTATTTTTCTTTCTGAATTTGTTGTTTTCTCTTAATTAGCGTTTGATTTTTTTGCTCATTTGCTTTCAGAAAGCTCGCATTCAGTTTTGGCTTTTTGAGCAGAAGGACATGAGAGTCGAAGGCCGAATCATTGTAAGTGTTTCTTTCTGTTTTTTTTTTGGTGACTTTGTAGTATTTTGTTTAGAAATTTATTCATTCATAAGGAGCAATTTAAGATGTTATTTTGAATTGATGTATGCATATACCTTAGCTTTAGTCCCAAAGCCATGTCAGTATGTTTGGAGAATGCCGTTTGTAAGTGTTAATAACAACATTTGATGATTTTTTTTTAATTTCTGAGCGAGTTGATTTTCTATTTTAAAGTGTTTTTTAGGCCAATTTATAAAATATGGTATCATTGTCAACTTTCAACTATAAAAAAAGGCCCATACGAACGTATTTTTTGAACTCATAGATTAGTCGATCATATATTTTGGGTGAAGACCGTGTAGGTCCCTTTGATCATAATAATTGGATCAGTAGTCTCTTGTTATCAAAGCTATCACTTAGATCGTCCACTTTGTGCACTTATGTTAAATATATAGCAGTGGAGTCATGTGGGGTCAGTAATTTAGATGGCACTCTTAGTCTTTTTTAAGACCTCTCCAGTGGTGAACTCTAAAGCTTATTTGGGTCATATTATGTTTTTCACCCAATTTATTTTCCTCTGTTATTTTGTTCTAAATTCTCAAGTCTTTGTATTTTATCATCAATCTTCATAGATATCCCAACCCCTCTGAGCCTCAGGAAGTTTTCAGACCAAGCCAAACAAACCGATCCAGAAAATATCATCCACTTTCTTTAGTATCCCCTTTATCTTATAAGTGTATAAAGGTATTGTTGGTCTTTCTCCCACTAACTTAAGCTTTTGAAAGAGTTAGTTTCCAATAACTTCTAACATTGAATCAAAACTGGAGGTCTTATATTTAAACTTCAGTAATCCTATTTTTGAATTACAAGTGTTTGGTATGTATGGTGCATAAAACCAACACTTATGGGGTAATGATAATGTATAAAAATATAGTTAGTCTTTCTCTCAATAGCTTAAATTTTTGGGAAAGTTGGTGACAAATAACTTTTAACATGATATCAAAACTGAATGTTTTGTGTTTAAAACCCAATAGCCCTAATTGTTGATTTGTAAGTGTTTGGCATGCATGGTGCATAGAGCAACACTTATTAGGAAGTGACAAGTGTGTAAAAGTTTTGTTAACCATTCTCCTACGAGCTTAAGTTTTTGAGAGCGTTGGTTTCTCAAAAACTTTTACATTATCAACCATTTTTTTTCCCTTTCTAAGAATTTGTAGCTAGCACTTTCTTCAAGAACATGGCGTATTTTCATTGAAGTAGAATTGCAAATATCATTATTCCAAGAAATTCCATCAAGAATTTGGTAGAAAACCATCAAATTCTATAAATAAAACTAAAAAATCTGTACAAAATGTCATTTCATTCAAGAAGGCTTACTTGGGTTATGCGCTATGTTTCCTGTTGGCTTAACCATCATCTCTATGTTCTCAAATGGCTATTTTGAAGCCCAAATCGACCTATTATGCACGAAGTAGACCTATGCAGGATAAGTAAAATAAATGAACTATTATGTTGCAGATAAAGGAGGGCTTAGATGAAAGGGGGAGGGGGATTTTGTCTCTTTTCTTTCTCACTAGAAAGGGTTATTAGGTTTGAGTTTTACTCAAATATGTGCGAATGTGTGAGTGTGTGAGAGAGAGGAAAAATTGTAACCAATTAGCTGTTATTTTTATTTATTTATTAACTACTTAATATAATCAAATTTTACGCTTTAAAATTGTGATTGCGTCTTGCACGTGATCATTCTATCACGGGTAAAAGACAATTTAATGTAATGTTCTAGTAACCTTGTCCATTAATAAAGATACTTTTATGATACATTTGATAACTAAAGGAGTGAGGATCTTTTGGTGAAACTAGAGGTGTAAATTAAGATGAGATGTTAATAAGATTCACGAGACAATCCATTAATTTTCAAAATTCATCTTATTTTATCTTACTTAATTTTTAAAAAGATGAGATGATAAAGAAATAATACTAATTGAGATATCTTATTTGTCTCTAATGGATCTAAATGAGACAAGTAATATTACAAAAATTATAAAAAATATGATAAATGATAATTTTTAATGTAAGTTTAATAAGAACAAATTGTACATATGTTTAAATTTAGACCTATTAGGGTTACAATTTAAATGAGATAAAATGATATCTTAATGAAATGAGACAATATTGCAACATGAGCTCATTAGAAACACTAAATAAGACATGAGATGAGATTAAAAAGCCTACTTTACATCTCTAGGTGAAACAAGAGTCCAATATGGTATTTTTCTCATAAATATTATGTTTCTAACTTTTTGGTTGACCTTTAATATTGATGGTAAATTAATCAATTGGTTGTAGATTTGCCCGATGAGTCCTAATACAACTCATAAGAGTTAAATTTTTCCCCTTTATTATGTCTCTTTGCTTTCATTTCTGTTAATGCAGCACCATACACCTTTATATGTCTTTTATCTCATTGTTGTGATGTACCAAATGAAACAAGTGTTTGAATAATTTGTTTGTATAAGTACGTGGTTTCTCTGTATTTCCTTATGAGATCATTATATTTCTTTCATTGTTCTAGTTTACTTATTAAATCTCCTTGCACCTTTTCTCTTTTTCCGAGTTATTTTCCCCTTTTCAATTGCTCTCCCTCCCTCCCTCTACCTTATAAATTTGTTGTCAAAGTGTTCTTTACATTGTCATTCTTATCATGTGAATAACATGTGCTTATAGGTGCAAACTGATTTTTAGTTAACAAACTTTTTCAGTTTATTTCTTAGGATGCGTACATACATTCATATATATATATACTTTTGGATGTCATTTCTGCTTATTCAGTGCCATACATTTAATTGATTATGCTATTATGTCTTGTTTCTACTGCTGCGACATACCAAATGAAACAGCTATAGGAATGACTTGTGATGTTTATGTTCATGGTCTCTGTCTTGATTTTGTTTTGTTTTTGTTTCCTTCACAAAAAAAAAAATTCTTTCATACTTGGCATTTTTAGCAGATTTTATTATGGAATTGACTTTCATGTTTACCTGGTATTACTAATGAGTTTACAGGGTTTTGATGAGTACATGAACCTGGTTCTTGATGATGCTGAAGATGTAAACGTCAAGAAAAACACTCGAAAGTCATTAGGTGGGTTTGATAGCTGATGAGTAAAAAACTCAGAAGCTTTATATTTTGTTCTTTGAATTTTCGTGACTGTCTAAATTTGTATTTTTCCTTGGCTCAGGGAGAATGCTTCTAAAAGGAGACAACATCACTCTAATGATGAACACGTAAGTGATTACTGAAAACATCTTCTGGCTTTCTTTCCCTATATCTGTCCATCTGTCTCTTCGAGTGTACATTTTAACCATTTCCTTCAACATTCCAGGGGTAAATGATGCTCTAGCTAGTGGTTGCGTTGAGGTTCTATGCTTGTGTCAATTCATGGGGGTTGAGCTCTCTACTTAATTGTAGTCTATTTTAGTATGGCACATACCATTTTATGATAACGTCCTTATATTAATGATTTTACTTTCTCAAAGTAGATAAAACTGTTGTCTTTGCGGCTTTTGATCTTAGTACCCATGAGGTATTTACTGTACCTACCATCTTTGCTCTTGTGACTTTCATAGTAGGTTATTGAGCACTCCTTTATGCATCAAGTTGTTACACAACAACTCACATGGCACACAACTGTTGACTAAAACAGTAGGATCTATTTTTTTTTTGTTTATAATTATTATCTGCCAGGTTAATTGTTATACAATAACAATAACAACTTGTTACTTAGAGAATTTTGGTTGATTATTAGGTCAATAGCTGGAAACTTTAATTCCTGAACTTTATCTAGGTTGAATTACTATGATGGTTGTGGAAGTAAATGGATTGATAGCTTATCTCATGGGATGGGACAAAAAAACTTGTGCAATGGGCTCTAGGAGCAATTCTTTTTTGGATTGTTGGCACCTTCGGACTAACTCAGGGTCTGGTTATATTCTTCTCCGCATCTTTATACGTTTTCTGGAAAAGTAATTAGCTTTAGATAGAACTTTCATTGCCTAGTCTAGGCAGGTGTAAATTTACCCTGGACTTGGATTTTTCACCTTTTTCCTTGTTCATCGAATCCCATGAAAACGACAAATTCTATTTAGTTTATATTTTTCCTTGAAACCATCTGTAATTAACAAACAAGTCTAGCGGAGTTTTCAGTTTATCTTTTCGTTTTCACAATGTCAAGGACTCGATTGGAAGGGTGGGTTGAAATTTGAAAACAGGGAAAATGAACAGTTATAGGCAAACAGAGCGGCAATGCACTAGCCGTTTTAGCTATAGCCTTTTGGTATGATGTGGTAGGGCATATGGTGGCAGGGACGGAGGCTTGTGCATCCTAGCCGGGATCAGTATTGCATTGGTGCCATATATCATATTGTTAGTTTGGTGCCATTTGGTACTTAAATTCAACAAGTAATTCACTGTGACTATCACATACAAAAATTTTCAAACTAAATGTTGAATATCGATACCAAATTATACAAAATGAGTAATATAAGATATTTGAGGTAGCAATGGAAGAATGGGGTATCAGTAGAGAATTGTCCCCCACGTATTTGGCTATTCACTCTCTTTAAAATTCAACAATCATCTAATTCTAACTTCATTTTAACTTATTGAGGATATAAGGTACATTTTTCCAATTAGAGCCATTAAAGTTTTTAAAATCAATCTCCAGTAAAATTAATTAGCTAAAAAAATACTTAATTTGAGAATTACCAACCTTATATGGAGGGTAGTGAGATGTAAGATACAAGTCAGAATATATCATAGTTCTACCTTGAATTTAAAAAAAAAGTTAAGATATTATGATTTATGTTTTAAAAGATATTATGAATGTATTTTTCCAAGTTGCTTTAGATGTTTGGTATATATAAAGGTTGCACGTTCCCCCACCACCCCATGTTATCAAGTGTTTATCTAATTTCTATAAATTAAGTAATTATGCGATGATTCAAATCTTAAGCTTAGGACGTAAAATTATATTAGTATTAGAAAATCTTAGGAAGTATCATGCAAAAGTGAAGATCACAAAACTAAATAGCCAAAAATATATGGTAAAAATTTGACCAATGGAAAAATTAAAAAAGTCCAAGCACAAAAAATATATATATTTATATGTATGAAAAATGATAATTTAAGTTGTTAATTTTAATAAAAATATATTTTAATCTTCTATTTATTAGGTAGGGCATTACAAGACCACTATTTTTGTCAAAAGTGTTACAAAAATGTATTTTATAAAGGTAATAGACTTGTGTTGTTCTATTTTTATACAAAAAAATACAGTAAGGTAACATAAATCTATTATTATAAAATGAAATTCTGCGATATTTTTTATAAAGATAATAGATTTGTGTTACTCTATTTAATTGATACAGATCAAAAATGTGTTTTCATTAAATATATATATATACTCTTAATCGGTACAGATTTAAAACACGTTTTTATTAAAGGTAACAAACTACGATATACATACATATATATACACTAAACCTACACTAATTAAGACTGAAATATTAGGTTTAGTCCAATTAATTTTTCATATTTATTAGTTTAGATTGGTTTCCATTTTTTAAGAACAGATCTTACTAATTAGGTTTCAATTTTTATTCAAAATTGAATCAAACTTGTAAGGTTGTATCAAATATGATTTTTTCCTTAATTTTTGTTTAATTCTGTTGCTTTGTGTGTAGAATGGGGTGTTGTTTGGTTATTTATATGAGAAAATTAGGTTTTTAGGTTCAGATTAAATATGGACCGTTAGATGACAAAAAAAATGAACGTAAATATGTTATTCCACATGTTATAGATAGAGAAAAAATTGGTCAAATGGTTAAAACATGTTTAGATGTTAAACTCACATGCATTAGGGGATGGTGAGCCACATTGCCTAACATGGTTGAAGGAGTTAGTGAGGTGCACTACACACGCCTTTTGCACAATTCGACAAGACTTAGTGCGAGATTGAGATCAAATGAATAGCATAATGCCACATGGTAGTGCAACAAGGATGATACGTGTTGGATGTGAAGTGTGACTAAGTTGGGTTTTTTAAGTACATTCACAATATTTTCTAAGTTTATTTACCTTATTTAAAAAAAATTTAAAAAAATCATAAGAAGTTGAGAAAAATCCTAAAAAAATTTAAAAAAATCATAAGAAGTTGAGAAAAATCCTAAAAAAATTTAAAAAATTATATTTTTCAATAAATTTAAAATAAATAATTTTAATATATTATAATAATAAAATATGTGTAATATAAAGAAATTGATACCTAATAATATGTATAAAGTCTCCTTTATCAATTACCACATATTACATTCTTAAATGAGTATTGTGGATCCTATTAGGAGTATGAATATCTTTTTATAATAATATAGATTTAGAGTTTAAAATTTTCTTGTAAATATATACATATTTATGGCTCATTGCTTCACAACTCACACACAAAGTATCAATTTGTCGAGAGTTTTCATATTCTTTTATGTGCTTCATCATTTCTCCTATGTTCTTATTGATTTTGTATCTAGGTAATATTTACTATCTTTTGTTTTTTGGTAATCTGTGAGTATTATAGATTGTTCATTTCCTAGGTATGGTGTTTTGGTACTTGTTTTAGAATTCTTAGTTTCATGTTTTTTGGTATCTTTTGAACTAGGATTAAGATTTATTTATTATTGAAATACATCTAAACCACACACGAATATTTGTGTTTTTATGTTAATCCTTTTTGCATTTTGTTTCGTGAATGTGTCTGATTAGTGAGGAGTTAATTGAAACATTAGTTATGATCTATACTCTATCTTGAAAATGTGAAAATAAAGCATGATTCATAAGTAAGGCACATTTGGACATTATCCATGTAAGAGTAGTATGAGACTAATTTTATACATAAATATTAAATTTTCATATTTGATATATTAGGTGGTCTGGTGGACTGATGATTTTTCTTTTAAGTCATTGTTGTGATCTAGGTTGTTGTTACCTAAAAATCTTCGTTTTATTTTTATTTTCCATACTTGCTTTCTATTCGCTATTGCATGTCTGATCATTGTATTTAAGTATCAAATTTAAAATTGTTAAATTTTTAAAAGTAACACAATCATCCCTCTTTAGGCTTATTTGGTACAATAAAGAACTTTCACTTCGAATCCAAGAAAATAATATATGTCTATCCATACAAAGAAAGAATGACAAAATAACAATGATGATCATGAAGATGAGCCAAAATTTGGGTTATTCTACTAGATTGATGAAGGGATATAGCTTGAGAAGATACATTAGAGTAAGGGTGGACATGTTTAATAAAAAACCGACCAAATTGATTCTTTCTAACCGAAGTTCATAAAAAAGGATACTTTCAGTCGATATGGTTTGAAAAAATTATAAATCGAAACTAATCAATTGGTTTCAATTTTATTATAAAAAATCGTTTATAACTAAACCGATTGACTTTTTAATTATTAAATTAATATAAAATTATATATTATTTATTATATTTGAAATTATTAAATTAAAATAAACTTTTAAAAATTATTATATATTAATATTAAGAATTAGGAAAAAAAACATTAATATCGGTATAACCTAAGTCAACTAACTTAATATAATAGCTAATAAATATTGATACATCAATATTAAGTTAACCTTTCTTTTCTCAAGATTTATTTATTATTTGAAGATTTCAAATTTAAGTAATATGTATTTAAAATTTAAATTATTTGAAGTTTGATAACTATGTATAATTTATATTTATGTTCTTATGAGGTATGACGAATACATATAAGTAATTGAGTATATGTTGAAACGTTGAATTATAATTATTGATAATTTGATATTTATTACAAATAGTACTTGTTGTTTGATAAAAAAAACTTTACACAAATACACATATTCATAATATTTCTATATAGTGCTAGTAACTAGTAAAAAAGTTTTTAATTATTTTTTTGTAAATAAAACCTACCGATAGAACCAACTTCTTGGTTGATTGGTAGTTCGATTAATTCTAATATTTAGGTCAGTTTTGGTTTAGTGTTTTAAAAAACTACCAACGTCGGTTTGGTTTTCATTTCTTAATAAAACCGACCAATATTGACCACGTTCACCCCTATATCAGATGATGCAAAAGTGTGAGACTCAAAAAAAGATGATAGGTTTAGAGATAAACACACTATAATCATCAAAAAGAGTAAGAATCTTAATATGAACCGTAGGATTTTGAGAAGCATCGATAGAGAGCTCAAATAAGGAACCCATATCACAATTGTTAGGAAATAATTCAATGGAACTAACTGTAAAGAATGGAGTAGTGGTGGAATATAAGAGATGAAATCTAGACAAAAAAGAAAACATTTGTTTTCCAAAAAATCACGTGGAAGAAATTTTAAAACGTTTTGAATAAAGATCCCAATAATGATATATTTTATGTTCAATTCCATACTCAAGAAAACAACAAAGATAAGCATGTGGTTTTAACTCAATTCTTTCATGAAATTGAAAAGCACAAAGCAAACACATCCAAAAACTTTTAGTGATGTATAGTTAAAAGAAACATCAAATAAATGTTCAAATGGCGTTTATTTGGTAATGGCAATTGAAAGGACACAATTGATTGCGTAAACAATAATGAGTGATGCTTCCCTAAAAAAAATAAAAAAAATTGAGACATGATGTTGATCAAGGCACGAGTGGTTTCTAAGATTTGTTTATGCCTTCCTTTAGAGCGACCATTCCGTTGAGAGTTGCCTAGACAAAAATGATGAAGAATGGTGTCATTTTTATGCAAAAGTTTTAACACTTTTATATTCCATAGTATTATCTACATGAAAAACTTTTATACAATATGAAAATTGAGTTTTGACCATGATAGAAAAATTAAGATAAATTTGAGTTAGCTTAGATATATTTTTATAAGATAAATCCAAGTATAACAAGAATAATCATCAATGAAGATGACAAAATATTTTGATCAATCCATGATAGTATTTGGAGAAAACAAAACGTTTAGAAGAGAATCATTGTTATTGAAGAGTAAAAATGTTTATTTGGCCAATTGACAAGGTAAACATTTATCATAATCTTTAATGACAAAACCTAATTGACAACATGAAACAAGTGTATGCAATCTACTTAAAGAAAAATGACCTAAATATTAATGCCAAAGACTTAAAGAGGGAGTTAAGGATGTGGAAGCCATTACTTTTTTAGAAGCATGTTTTGAACGTATATGAAGATTGGTGAGCTCAAAACGACGTCTAATCTTACAGCCCATCCTAAGATTTTGTCCCATTTTAGGATCTTGTACACAACTACTATAAGAAGAAAATGTAACTGTAACACAAGTCCCCACAATTTTCCAACGGGCAAAAGATTTAAAATGAGTTATGAATCAAATATGCATCACATATTGATAACTTTGAATTATAAATTTGATCAACATGACTAACTTTTATTTGATAATTATCTACCGTGTGAATGGGTGGTATGTGAGAATTGGAATTTTTTGAAAAAAAGATAGATTCATCAGAGGTCTTATGATTACAACATACAGAGTCAAATGACCAAGAGTATGATAAAAGATGAAGGGGAACTTGAATTAGAAAAAAACATTTATGAAGATTATTTCTAGATCACTAATTAAAACATATGTGGTGGAGGAAATAGAGTTGCTCATTGATTGAATTACTATTAGAGATAGCAGTAGTAGATAAACAAAAAGTAGCATTCTTGGAAAAGTTTCTTTTTTTTTGTTGTTGCAACATTTGTTTGGAATTATAGGAAAATCATCAAGGTAATGGCTTGGTTTGTTTGCAAAGCCAACTTGGAAAATTAAAAAGAAAATGAGTAAGCTTATAACACTATTTGCATATATTCTATAATCGAGAAGAAGAATTTGTTGGCATTGTAAGAACAACATCAGTTTGTTGAGTCGTATTTCTTCAGACATAAGTTCAACAACATCGCCTTCTAGAGTTGGAAGTGTAGTTATATTAAGAATAGATTTTGATAAGGTTTAAACATATCATTAAGAGCTATGAGAAATTGAACTAATTGTTGAAGATCTTGAAATGATGAAAATTTAGTAGCATTAATGAAACAAGTCCAAGCAAGTTTAAAAGCTGTTGGAAAAGATGAATATTTATTAAAAAAAAACTAGTAAAGCCTTGTCCCATATTGTCTTTTTACATTACTTAAAAGATGTATAATTAGTAAAGAGTTGGCTATTGGGATTGGGCCCTAAGGGGTACTCACTTTTGTGGAAGGGAAGAGGACCTAGACAAATTTGGTACCACACATGCGCGCGCACCGCTACCAATTGGTAGTACCGAGTCCGAGTACGTGTGGTGGCAATTTATTTTTTGGAAATTAAAAAAAAAACTTTTCCACTCAGAAAAAATAGAATATGGCTGTTGTTTTCTTTTACTCAAAATACGACCGTTAAATGGTCGTTACTCTTCTTTATTCAGAAAATGACTGTTACTCTTTTTTACTCAAAAAATGGTCGTTACTCATCTTTACTCAAAAAATGATTGTTACTCTTCATTACTTAGAATGATTGTTACGCTCTCCATCCCTAAACATTACCGTTATTATCCTAATGGCCACATAATCTCTGAAAGCTATAAATAGAGAGCCTCAACTCTCAGTTTTAACACAACAATCTGCAAACTCATCTCACTAAGAAAAAAATTCTCTCAACAATTCTAAATTATTTTTTTAGTTTTCCGAGCAACAAATTTTTCAGGTGTAGCATTTTGGTCTTCATCAGTGTAGTGAAGTTCCGAGATAGGAAAAAAGATTCTGGGTTGTTTTATCCCGGGAATGACGAGACTGTGTTTGCTTGTACAAATTTGGGCAGAGCCTCGAAACGTCTTAAAGAGAGCGACCTAGGCCACGACTCAACCTAAGCAGTTCATTTCAAGTTATCGGTAATATTGTTCCAACAATATTTTAACGTACTTGTATCAACAAAAGTAGTTAATTGATCTCAAATAAAGTACATTTGAGAAAAGAAATCATTAATTGAACAAGTCCATGCAAGTTTAGCGAAACAAGACTAACAGTAATATAGTGTTAAGCCAAGTAATCATAGAACAATTTTGCAGTTTCAAAATGCCCAAATTAAAGGTCAATTGACCTAATTAAAGTGTTACAAAATCAAGTAATAATTTGGTGATTTTTGTTATCCTATTAATTAAGGGGCTCGACAAATTTTTCATTGGTTTTTTCATCACCTTTGACAAGTTGAATATAATCTCTAGTGATATATCTTCAAAGTTTGCATCCCTTAAGAAAATGACTCATTGTTTAAACTTACAAGGTATAATTTGATCTATCAGTGATAGATTGAATTTGTTGATAAACTTCAATTTTCTTCGTAACGTGTGTGACTGAATAGACAATTGAGTTTGAAGGATTTTGCGTTAGATTTAATTTCATAGGTCAAAGATCAAGATAGCTTTGATACTACGTGAAAATAAGAACTTTAATGAAGAAAATAAATAATGTTTGAATGATAATTGTATTGAGAATTTTGAATGAGGATTGTATTAAGAAGATATAAAATTTCCAAGATAACTAAGGCTATTTGTAGGTTCAAATACAAAGAAAATAAAATATGAAAAGACTTAATAAATATGTCGGTGGAAATGAAATGACTTAATAAATCTACATGAAGATATGAAAAGGCTACATACATCATCAAGATCTAACATGAAAATATGAAAAGGCTACGTGGTGAAAAAAGTCTACATAAATATTCTAACAGCATGAAATTTTTGGCACTTATTTATTCTTTTCTTTTTTGAAATATCATTTTCATGTATAACTCAAACGCATTTTATTTAATTTTATATTAATATTACTACTATTAAAAACTTGTTATGCTTTTGAAGTTATTTAAGAAAACTAGTTTTTTATTTTCATTATTATTTCTAAACTATAAATGAACCTAATTTTGAATGTCGTAGAATGTCATAAATAGTTTACATTTTAGTCCTTAGTAAAAAGTATTCATGGCTCATGGCTCATGGCTCATGGCTAGGCCACTTCCTAGTATATATTAGCAAGTACTATCTATATATCCTTTCCTAAGTTCCCTTATTAGTGATTTATGATATAGCACCTTATTTATATCCTAGACTCCCCAAAATCCAAATCATATGCAATTAAGAATGAATGTTATGCTGCTAATATATATATATTCTATGTATCTGATACCTAAAACTTAGCTTCATAGCTAGATGCCTTTTGAATAAGTGCATCAGATGTCACCAAGCATTTGTCAATACTATGTAATCAAAACCAAACTTCCGTATATTTGTCATCCTAAATGGGGAACAATTAGATTAGAGTATTTGATTCTCTATTGATGTTGGGTTGTGACTGTAGATTCCAACATTTTCCCAATCATATTTGTAGTTAGTGGCAACATATTCCATTCGATCATGTTTTATGTATTGTATTTTTGTTTCCTCCTTTTTTCTTTCATTTTTGTTAATTTTTTTTATTTCAATTAAATCGATATGCACTCTTTTAGATGCCTGGAGGAGATTATTAGATTGGTATTATTCAATCTTAATCTTGCTTATAAAATAGACTCAACCACCCAAATTACTAGATAATTTGCCTTAAAATTCATATCTTTTCATTCAATTGGAACTAATAATTAACAAGTGTTTCAAAGCTGTACATCTCAATTAATTAGTGCCGAATCATAATTTTTCTTTCTTGTTATATGTTGATGTTATGATCATTTTCCTAACAATTAAAAAAGTGATAATTTTTTTTATTAAAAGTACAAACTGCTAATGAAATGAGAGCAACACAATAATAAATAGAGTAGTTTTGTTTTAAGCCTTTACACTGCCTTTTTTTTCCCTTGATTCATGGTAAATTTATACACAAAATTAATCACTTTTTTTTTAAATAAGAAAATGATTGCAAATATCATATAGAATAAGGATTAAGTGATTGATTGTTCTTTAAAATAAAAAATAGGTTTTTTTTTGGGTCCGTTCTTATTGTAAAAGGGGTAATAGAACGGCAAAAAGTGAAAAAAATTATATACGTGACAATGAAATTATTATTTGATTAAGGTTAAAAATGGAATTATAATTGAAAAATGGTAACAAATGTGTTATGATGATTGTGTAATGGAAGAAATGATAATTAAAATAACGTATCTATAACTTTAAATGAATTCATATGATTGTCATATAACAGTTTTATTTAAAGTAATATTAAAATATTGTTTTTGTTTTTTTTAGTTCTTTTCTTAAAAGTAATGGGATAAAAAAAATTATAACTTATCGAATTAAACCACTTAAATGATTTAAACTATAAAATTAGTGTGGCTTTTGGTCTTTAAAAATAAAAATCATTTGTGCACATGTTTATAAAATAGTAATATAGACTAAAAAATTTCTTGGATGAATAACATAATTTGTTAGTAATTTTGATCATTTATAATAATTGTTGGAATATATATTTATACTTTTAAATACATATTTAAGAAAAAATATATTTATGATAAACTATAGTATAAATAAATGCTCTATGTTTAAAAGTAGTAAAGGGCAATGAAAAATAAAAACATACGCTTTTACAAAAGAGCCATCACATGCAATAGTATCTAACAAGCATATATTTCGGTTGACCCACTTGAGAATAATAATTTATTGTTTATAGAGTTTGTGCTTAATTTAGTGATGTTATGAATACAATTTGCTCTCATGTTTCCAGCCAAATGTTACCAAAGATTGGAAAAGATCTCAGCAAATCCACCTTAATAATATTGGAAATGGATAATTAAGAATCTAATTCTTACGTTGACTTTAATTTCGATTAAAACTACACTAAATTGAAGTGAAATTGTTGCATGCATGGTCCAATATCTTGTTTTCTATCTCCATTTTTTTTAAAATAAGCACTTATGTTTAATTTGTGTGTAAAGATAATTTATTTGGAACGAGTAAATGGGTTCTTAGTGAGAAATTATTTATTATTTAGATTAATATAATTTAATATTAATATAATTTTTAAAAAAATAAATATCCAATAAAAAACAAATAAAAATAATAATAGAATCTATAACTAATACATAAAACCTAGGTTATCAACTTCAGGATAGTTGCATCACCTGATTTGTTAAGGGATGTATATATAACAACTTATAAAAAATTAATGAAGCCAACTAAATACAAATAAAACTACTCTTTTTAAGACCCTGATATATCCACGTAAGAGTAGGAAAATTTTGTCCTACTCAACAATACATGTTGGCTAAAAGGCGTGTCAGGCTCTTTCTCTTGACACCTTCTTTTTTTAATCATACGATCCAATTTTGAATGTGGGATGTAAAGATAGGAATTAAATTCTAAATATTTGTTAAAAACACCACAATTTTATTAATGTATTAACAAAGCCTGAGCCATGACTTCCTAACATGAGCATACATTGCTATAGAATGGATCAAATAATTACAAAACAATAACTACTAAGTTTTAAAAATTATCCCATCAGAAACTTTTTCACCTTCTTTGTGTTTCTTCAGAAATGGTAAGATTTTTGGCGCAAAAAGAAGGAATTTTTTCTAATTTTAATTAATTCAATTTTAATTTAAATTAAATTTAATTCGTGTTATAAATTATATATCGTAATTCAAATAAAAAAATTTGAGCTTATTTAAATTAACCTGAATTGTTCAAACAATTAATTTTTATGTATTAATTGATATTTTTTAATTTATTTAATCCAATGTTGATTTAAAATATTATAATTTTAATTTTTTTTAATCCAATTAGAATAATAAAATTTTTGAACCAAATTCAATACATTATAATAACATAAACATACAAATAATAATTTTAGTATAAGTCTTTACAATATTAAAAAATAAAAAAATTAAAGACAAATATATTACGAAATAACTCTAAGGAACAACTACTTAAAACAACTACTTAAAACTAAATATATAAATATTTCAGACTTTAATTTTGTATAATTGTGATTAATGGTTACATAATATATTTATAAATATACATAAAAAAAATAAAATTATAAGTTAATTTATTAAACCAACGAATAATTAATGAACTCGTCATAAATAAATTATATGAAATAATTCATAAATTTAAAAGAAATTACAAAAGATTCATTTTTAAATAAAATTCATAAATAGTCATATAATTAATTACATTTTTTGTTGATAAAATATCATATAATTTTTGTTAATAAGTTAATAATCAATATAAATAATAAGAGAAATGTTTTTTATGACATGAATTAGCAGAGCCGTCATGTAAAAAAATAGTAGTAATAGTATATAAAAAATAATTTTTATTTTCATATTTTCGAATTAACCCTAATCCAATTCTATTTTTTTATATTATTTAGACTAGTTTAAATTAGACATAAATTTAACTCGATCCGTGATTGGTTCGTATTTTTCGATTCATATTTGATTTAAATAATCAAAATATAAATTAACACTCTTAATTAAAACGCTTCTTATACATAGTCACTTTCCACCACCATAATAAAATAGAATTAAGATTTTAGGATAAATTACTCGAGAATCACTTTGATTATATCACATAATAGTTACATTTTTTATAAAGAATATGTAAGTCATATTTAATAAAATAGGGACACTTTAATGACTATTTAAGTGATATAAAATTTTATTATTATATTTGAGAGTAAAAATGCCAATATTAGTTTTATTTTATTTTTATTTTCACATTTGCTCTCATCTAGGAATAGAGCTATAAATATAATGTGAAAGGGATAAATTGTAATTTTTTTTTTGTACAAAATAGAGAATTATATTTAAGTATTTAGGAGTAAAAATATATCATGAATATAATAATAAACTAAGAGTTAAGATAGACTCTTCTTAATTAAAGATAAATTTTCATATCATGTTATAAGAGAAACATAGAGTTAATACATTATAATTTGTAAAAAAATTATCTAACATAAATAAAAAGATAAAAGTATAATATAATTTAATAAGTATTAATATCATACATGAATGAGTATTAAAAACTATAACTAAAAGAAACGTATTGCAATATAAAGAATAAAGTATGATTTAAGATTTTAAATTTAAAAATATATTTAAAAACATATATTATTAAAAAATAAAAGACTAATAAATATTAATATCTTTTTATTTATGTTTGTTACATTGTCTTGAACCATTAAAATGAGTATGCTTTGTTATATTGATAAAAATGAAATGAAAAACTATTGGGAAAATATTTTTTTCATGCTAAAAAGTTTCAATAAAATAAAAAAAATATTGAAATAAAATGTAAAATAATATAATATTAGATAAAATTAAAATTTAGAGTTAAATAAAATATGAGAAAACTTGATAATATGAATGAAAAATCTTAAAACTTTATTTCTAAGTTTCTCATTATGCTTATTTTTATTTTTCTAATATTTGATACTGATATTTTATTATCATGAATTAGATTTAAATATATGAAATATTTTTTAATTATATCATACTTATTTAAGAAATATTTTTATATAATATATATTATTATAATTTTATGTGTTTATGGAATTTGCTTGTGGTTTAAGTAGTATAATTTTCCTCTTAAATTACCATAAATTTAAGTTTAAATCTTACCATTATAATATTTTATTATTTAATAAAAAATGTAAATAATTTTTCATTTTTTTATATTATCAACTAATTAATATTTAACCATTTAACTTACGTCCATTTATATCACTTTTATACACACATGTCTACTAAATATTATTAACATATACAATCAGATAAAAATATTAACAGAAAAATTAGAACATATATTATTGTAAATAAAATATTTATTTATTACTATATATATAATTAACTTTTTTTTGAATTTTTTTAGCATACAATACTCTTCGCCAATGCTCTCTTCATTTTTCTATTTTATCATTATTTTTTATACTTTTACTACTATTATTCATTTCACCTCTATTAGAAAATATTATATATAATTTGGAATATTATAGCAATGATATATTTTTATTATTATTTTTATAATATTTTAATATGAACTAACATCTTAATAATAATAATAATAATAATTGTACTGGAAATCAACTTTGTTGTGTTGTAGTAGATTGGAAAATTTCTATAAGTAGACGTAGGCCATGTAAGTCAACCTATATAATCTATTTGGGTGATTATCATAAAATAGAAAATGCTCAATCCCATCCATACAAACAAAAGTTGTTTGTTTTATCAAACAATTAGGGGTACGAGATCAAGACAAAAAATTTCCTAAATAATATTAAATCTTTACCACTATGCTCAATGTGGGTAATAAAAAATTCCTGATTTTTAAAACTTCCAATATCTAGAATAAAGTATCTTTCACAATCATGGAAGAGTTTGGGACCATAATGCACTCACTTATTAAGTTTTGTTTAATATTTCTTACTTTAATTATAGTGATATATTAATGTACTCAAGTAAATTGTCAACATATATTCATCTTCAAATAAAATATTTTTATATGCTGTACACGTTTTTGTTGTGTAATTTTGTTTTTTGATTCATTCGTTAGCCACATTGTGGTATATGAATTGATTTCTAGATGGTTATTTATCAGTTAGAATACTAAAATTTACCCTTAATTTTAAGAAAATAGTGAGAATATTTTTGGGACTCAATTCCATATTGAACAAATGTAAGGTTATCCATATTAGACAAATGTAGAATTAAAAAAAAAATTAACTTTCTTTTTATTATATAAATAACTTATTGTTTTATTTCTAGTTAACCTCATTTGAACAAAAAAACATATGTTATGTTATAAGCAAACATAATATTAATGTATTTATAAAAATACTTTTAATATATGTTCATTATGTTGTAAAAATATATATTTTTACATAAAATGAAACTCTATGAAAGAAATTATGGGGAAAATTTAACTAGTTTTTTTCTTAGCGTAAATGTTACTATATTTAATGTTTTCTATGAAAGGATATTGAAGGAGTGAATTTGAATCACTATATTTTAAAAAACAAAATACTAAACATTTATCACAATATATAACTTACAAATGGTCGTAGATTTTGATTGATTGGAAAAGCATGAACTAGTGGTGTGGTGTGGAAACAACGTTCCAATGTTTTAATTTAAACTTTCAATTTAAGCTTTATATAGATGTAACCTCATGTTTGGTTGGAGTGAATAGAATGAAATCAAAATTGATTCTTTCTATTTTGTGTGTTTGGTTGGACGGAATGGAAGGTGAAATAAAATCAGATTACTAAAAGAGAAGAAATCACAATTCCTTCTCCCCTCTTTAGTAATCATAATTTCATTCTCATCTAAATTTTTTTTTTCCAATTTTATCCTCACCTAAAATATAACCTTAAACTCAAATCCTAAATTCTCAAACCCAAAATTCCAAAACCCTAAACCCTAAATCAAAATCCTAAAACCCTAAACCTGAAACCCTAAATCCCTAAACCCCGAATCCCTAAACCCCGAATCCCTAAACCCCAAATCCCTAAACCCTAAACCCTAAAACCCTAAACCTTAAAACATAAATCCCAAAACCCTAAAACATAAATCCCAAAACCTTAAACCCTAAACCCTAAATTCCAAATCCTAAAACCCTAAACCCCAAATCCCTAAACCCTAAACCCTAAACCTTAAAACATAAATCCCAAAACCCAAAACCCTAAAACATAAATCCCAAAACCTTAAACCCCAAATTCCAAATCCTAAAAGCCTAAACCCCAAATCCAAAATTTTAAAACCCTAAACCATTTTTAGAAAATAATAATTTTAACCCTAAACCTTAACCTACAAATATAACCCTAAATCCCACATCCCAAACCTCAAAACCCTAAACCTTATTTAGAAAAATAATAATTTTAATAATATATTTCTTTTTAATTAAGTAATAATTATTTAGAAAAATAATGATTTCAATAATGTATTTTGTCTGACGAAAAAATAGTAATTAAATGACATTATTTGATTTACAACATGTAGGGATATTAAGGTCATTTATAGCTTTTTTTTATTCCATTTCAGTGGCAAACCAAACACTGTAATCCTGATTCCGAGCTTGATTTCAGTGATCAAATCAAACAAAATTATTTTCTTTTCATTTCATTCCATTCCGATTCCGATTCCGATTCCATTTCACGAACCAAACGCCACCTAAAAGTTTAGATTATGGCATATAAATTTGGCAAAAATTATGAGTATATTTTAAATTAATAAGTATTATTATCTTTAATTATTATATAATTTATTTTATCTTTTTATTTTTATGATTAATTAATAAATTATTAATATTTAAAATATAAATATAAATGTATGCAGAATCTTTTAAGGTAATAGTAACATTATTATAGTTTTAATTATAATAAAATTTAATTGTATATTATTTTTGGCTGAAGTCCATAGATGTCCCATTAGTTAGGCCAAAATGTGATGCGTTTGGTAGTTTGAAAAATGTATTTTTAAATCATTTTATTTTTAAAAAAATTATTATTTAATTTCATTTATTTGTAAAAAATGTAAATAAATTTAAATTTTTATCTGAGTTTTGTTAAATATAATGGAATAAATTATTCAAAAAAAATCATAAATTTTTTTATTTTAAATATATCTATAAAAAAATATATAAATATATATATATATATATATATATATATATATATAATATGTAATATTTTGTTATATTTAACTAAAAATTTGTTAAAAAAATTAATTTATTAGTCTTTTTTACATATAAAAAAATTGAAAAACACATTTTTCTTAACCAAAGTATTAAACAAACACCGACACTTAAATAAAAAGACTGGCATGAGATTTTTTTTACATTATTTTTAATATTTTAATAAGTGACATAAAAATTTATTTTAAAATAAAGAATTTATTTAAATAATTACACATAAATAATAAACAATTGGGGATGTAACTTACAGTTATTTGCACCATTCATGTTTATTGTGTGATCATAGCCTTCGGTTTCATCTTTTTGCTAAATTCACCTTTTATTTTTTGTTTTTTATTTTTCTTTTTCGTTTTCGTACTAACCGCTAATTTCACCTCATTTCTCTATAAATTCCTTTGCAATCCTATCTTTTTTTCTTAACCTTTTTTCTTTCCTCTGCTCTCTTTTATCTCAAACCCACACACTATACACAAAAACCCACGGCTATTAGGAAATAAATTCACATGGCATCTAAAGTGGCATACATTAGTGGGAGGTCAGCAAAGTCACCGGCGGCGACACCAAAAGTATCGCCGTGGCATTCACCGGTACCGTATTTGTTTGGTGGGTTGGCAGCGATGTTGGGTCTGATTGCTTTTGCGCTTTTGATCCTCGCATGCTCTTACTGGAAGCTCTCTGGGTACGATGATCAAAATGATGAGTCTGGTACTGAAAGAGACCTTGAAGCTGGAGATTATGGAAAAGGTGATCAAACCCAGAAGCCAAAACCGATTTGGGAAGAAAAATTCTTGGTGATTATGGCTGGCCAAGCCAAACCCACCTTCTTAGCCACACCCATTATGAATAGATCGTCTTCTTTTGAAGATTATAGTAATAATTACACTACTAGTTGTACTTGTGTTTGTCAAAATAGTGAAAATAAGTCTTTGGAAATGTCAGAAGCTGCTGAAACAGAACAGAGACAACAGGAACAGAGGGAGAACATAGAGACTTATGATCTAGCTACTACTTCATCAGATGATCAGAATCAGACACATTAGTCTTACTTTTGATACTTGTCTCCATATTTCGTTTTTAAAATTGATTGTTAAACTTTTCTGGATAAGTTTTGGTTAGAGAGAGAGAGAGAGAGAGCTCGTATATATAACTGATTTTGTTGATCTTTATATGAGCTGAGCTTACTTGTTCTAGCTAGATTTTATTTTTATTTATTTTCTTCATATTTTTAGGATTTAGATCTTGATCTTCTTCTCCTACTTTTTAAATTACTCGGCGAGGAAGCTGTAAATTTTATTAAAAATGAAAATTTTGCAGCATCAATTGAACTAACTAGATAAGATCGTGACTTTAAATATTTATCTTGTTCCCTCTGGCCAATTTGGTTAAAATAATATAAGATTATTATATGAAAAATTATATATTTCTCAATTTAAAATCAATTCAGATGTTAAATTTTATTGGTATTGTTAAAGTCTTGCAACCAGGCCTTTGGCAACATCCAAATCAAGTACTGCAACATCACTGCTATTAGTTTGAAGGTAATTCATTTTTCACTTTTTTATTTTTATTTTTATAAACAGTATTCACTAGTTTTTGTCTTTCGGAAAACCAGAAAGCAAAGTATCAGATAAAGCAGAATTTTCCTGAAAAAGGAATTTTTTATATGATATTTTCGTAAGTATTTTTGTTATCCTTATAACAAAAATATATAAAATATTAATTTTACCCATATTACTAATTATATATTTATTATTATTATTATAAAATAAGTTTAATAATAATACATTATTATTATAACAAAACAATTTAAATTGTATTAATAATATTACCATTTTCAATTAATTTTTTTTAAAAAACTCTACATATCCACATTAAAATTTCATCTGCTTGCATTCCATCCCAAGATTAAACTTACAGCTGAGCAAGACACCAAGTGCAAAAAGAATGCTACTCTTGCATTTAAATTTGCACAAACACAAACTTTCGACTAGGGGTAGATACAACTAATCGGCTCCAATTTTTTTAAAATAAAATGTTATTAAATTAAATCGAATCGGATTCATAAAATTAGAATAATCTTGTTAAATTATAATTAAATTGTTAAATATATGATTATAATTAAATAAGTATTTATTCAATAAATATATCCTTCACTTTGTTGCTTGTTGCTTGTTGCTTGTTGCTTGATTTTGTTTTCTTACATCAAATGCATGTAGTTCAACACATATCAAGTGTAATTGAGTTTATTTTTTATATTTTTACTTTATTGGATTAAAAAAAGTAAACACAATAAATAAAACTCAAACTAGCTACCAAGATAATATATGTACTTTCTTTTTTCAACAAATTATACAACATGTTATGTTAAATAATAATTATTTTATGCATAAATTAATTATAACAACTCGATTTAATTTAAATAATTCTTAAATTCTGCAAACCGGACCAAACCAAAATTAGTAAAAAATTAGGCCAAATGTCCAATGCATTTTAGTTTTTAATTTCGTCCAATTTATCGATTTTTTTGTCTACCTATACTTTCGACACTCTAAAAATGAAAAAAATATCATTGATACCCCTGACTTTTAATATATCTTCGCATATACCTCTTACTTTTATAAAAAGAGTTTTAATACATTTGAGTAGCTAACAACGTTAACTTTTCATCTAATAATACATTTTTCTTTTCTATAGCTCTTATATCAAATTGTGACTAATTATTTTATAACATTAGTTGTTATTTTTTATAGATTATTATTTAAAGGCAAACATTTAAGTTTTTGTCAAAAAATTATTTTATTTTTATAATTTTTTATGTTTATTCTCATACATAATTGTGGATGGTTTCTTTATATTTATTTTATTATTTATTAGTTTCATAATGTTATAAATAAATATTTAATTATTCAAGATCCTTAATTGACTTAGAATTATAATTATCATACCTGAATTTAATGAATCTACTACAATTTTTCCTTCCATTGTTAGTCTTCTTTTGCTATACCTAATATGTCTTAGCTATCTAAAACCTTAATACCTACATTGTACTAATAAAACCTTTGCATCCGTACATAATATGATATTCAAATTAGATTTACTAGAAAATAAGAAAAGAGTGGTTATACTCTATTTTATTCATAATATTAATAATTATTATAATTCTAAAAGCCAATTAAGAATCTTGAAGAATCTTGAAAAGATTCTTAATTGCTCATAATTTCTAGATACGTAGTTGATAGATGAATAATTTTTAGAATAAAAAAGTTTCTATTATTGAAGTTGTGTTCAACTGATAGAATAAAGATTTTTTTATAAGACAAGGAATCCCTATCTATAATAGTACAAAATAACTATTTTATCCCTATTTTAATAATTCATCTAATTTTATGTTTTTGGTTTTTGAATTTAAGCCTTTTATTTCCTTGGTATAATCTGCTCACTAAAAATGTAAGTTCTACGTTTTTATTTTTCTTTGTTGTATTACACTAATAGTCCTTTTAATGACATGACGATGACACATCTTCATCTTATCGATTTTTAATGCATTAAATAATTTTTAATCCTTAGTGGTTTTCTTGGCGTAAAATAAAATATATTTCTTATTTTTTGACAAATTTTTAAATTATTATTATTTAAATTTGTTTTAAATTTACTGATTTTTTCACCATCTTTTTTAATGAGGGTCATATTATTAGGAAAAATGATTATAACCTTATTAGTCGAGTAATTTACTTTGACTTCAAAATAATTATCAATTCTTTTGAGTTCATAGTAAATTTGACTTAATATATGTTCTCTTAGAATACAAAGTTCTTCTATATTAAATTCCTTTTTTGGAAGTACCATTGGTTTATTAGTGTTGGAAATATCTAATTTGATAAAATTGTAAGAATTAACATAACATTTTTCATTCCAATCTAAAATTAAACTCAAAAATCTTAGATAGATAGGTTTGTCACCTACTCTGATCTTCTTCTTGTAGTTCTTGATAGCCTTCATGAAATTTTCAAGAAAATAACTTAATTCATTTAAATTAATTCCTAAATATAGGTTATCAATTAAACATGCATGGAAAACTTTATAAACAAAAAATGGATCAACTTCTTCAAGAATATTAAATTTACTTCTTGCATGAAAATTTACTGACATTCTCTATAGCTTTCTTGATTTTTTTAGGAAAATAACTTGATTCATTTAAATTAATTCATAGATATAGGTTTTCAATTAAACTTGCATAGAAATATTTATAAATGAAAATTGAAGCAACTCATTCAAAAATATTAAATTTATTAATTCATTTAAATTAATTCCTGGATATAGGGTCTAAATTAAACCTGTAGGAAATTCTTTTTTTATGGTGTAAATTTTATATCTTCAATATGTTTATAAGTAAACTTTCTAGCTAATTTATATAGGCTCAACCATTGTGATTTACTTAAATTTTTATATTAATCTTTTTCGTCTGTAATGACCAATGTATTATTAAGATGATGTTTTCCTGAATGATACTAGTGGTCATACTATGTTTATTGTCTCTATTAGAGGCATTTTTATGAATAATACTGGTGATCATACTATCTTTCTTAGGGTCTTCAACCTACTTGATAGCGATAGTTATTGTTGTAATATTGGAGAGTAATTTTTAATTATATCCTTTATAGTTATTAGTTTTGTTACTCTATAGTTAGCATAACAACCTTCAACTTCTATTATATTAATGAAAGTTTTGTGATTTATTCTACTAAATTTAATAATTGCTTTACTTTCTTAAGACTAATTGTTATAAATTCCTTTTTTATGATCATTATAGACTATATAAGTTTTTTTCTGCATTTTTAGCCAAATTAAGCTTTTCATTTTTCTTTTTAGAGGTGTTAATATCTTTTGAACTGTCACGTTCTTTCTTCTCATTTTTGGATGCTTTCTTTAGAAGTTTTACCTTCCATAGAATGAATCTTTAAGATGGATTCTTCTTTACAATTTTTGGACTCTAATGTTGGTTTTGAACTATTAAGATCTTCCTGTTTAATTCATGTCTCTAAAAGAGACTCTCTAGGTATAAAACCTAAAGTTGTTACTGAAGAATTCTTATCTCATTTTTATTTATCTTGATCTTGATATCAAGATGTTTAATTCTTACAAAAACAAAAATAATTAAAGGTATTAATTCTCTTCTAAGGGAAACTGTTAAATTATTTTTGTTTCCTAGAAGATGTTCAATCTCAAAATTTTAGTGATTAAACCACTATTATCATCTAAATAATCTTCATTAGCTTATAATCACTTGCAGTACTAGTTTTTAAAAAATAACCAAAATTCTTGTTAACGCTTATGACAATAAACTTGTAACTTATTGCATAAATTGAAAATTTCTTAATTTCTTTTACCAACAAAGTATTCCTTTATATTATTGTAATAATTTAATTCTGAATCATGAAAACATCTTAATATATATTTATAACAATATTCATATTTTCATCTACTTTGTTTTTAAAACTATTCTTAAATATTCACATGAAACATATATTTCAATTATCATTTTATAGTTTGGACCTAAATGGTATAAAGTTGATAAATTTTTTACTTGTGCTTTTACCTTATCTATGTATAAGGTACATTGCTTTGTCTATTTCCAAACATAATATTTTTGTCAATTTTTTCTATAAAGGTTTTCTTATTTCTGTAAATTTCTTGATATATGCTTCAACATATATTAAACATCTTAAGAATCTTTATAACTGATTTTGTCTTTTAATTCATTAGAAAATTCTTGAATGTTACTTAGTATATGGGATTGTAGATTATATTTTTCATCTTTAATTTCTAATCCTAAATACTTAATTTTTTTACTCAGTAATTATTGTTTCTTCTCAAAAAGTATGATGCATTCTATCCTACATTCTTGTATAATATTAATAATATCTAAATAATGTTTATTTAATTTATTACTAAAAACTACAATATCATCTATGTAAACACAATAAATATTTTGTAATTTCTTAAAAATGTTGTCCATATACTTTTGAAAGATCAAAACTCATTTTAATCTGAATGCTACAATAATCTATTGGAATTTTCCTTAGAAGAAACTACATACCGTTAGTTTTTGAGATTCTTTGGACAATTTTATTTTCCAAAATTCACTTTTATAATCATAGCTTGAGAAATGTTAATTCCCTTTCATTAATGATAGTAATTCTTATTTCTTTGAAATAAAGTATCAATCATCAACGATTTCTTTATTAAATGCTTTGAAGTTCATTACCATATTCTTTTTTCAGCTTTTTTTTCAACTAAGAATAGTGGACTAAAGAGAGGTGAATTACTTGGTATTATGACTTTTAGTTTTAAAAGTTTTTGAATTTTTTTTTTCAAATTCAATTATGTATTTTGGAGTATCATTCATAGGTTTTACTCTAATGATTTTGTTAAGATATCCGAGTTTTATGTTAGTAATTATTTTGAATTTATTTATTTTTAGATCTAAATAATTTTTGAGCTTACCATTTTTAATAATTTTTTGATACCAGTTAAAGCTTTATCTACATAGATTTTATTTAAAAAAGAGTTTTGCTTATCTTAAATATCTAATTAAATGTTTTCTAAATAAGGGTTTTGTCGTTGCTTTGTATCTATCTTGCCACATTTTTACTTTTTATGTTATTGCATAAAAGTTGGTTTTACTATCTAATATTGTTAAACTTATTTTGTCTAATTATTGTATAAAAAATTTATATAAGTTTAAGAAATTATTCCTTATTAATAAATCAACTATTTTTCTTGTTGATATATGATAGGATTATGAAAATTTTCTCCTTCTATCATTATATATACATAAATATATATGTTAGCAATTGTTATAATTACATCTTTTGGTACTTGTTTTTATAGTTTTTTTAAGAATATGTATTTGCTAAAAACACACATATTAGCTTTTGTATCTATATATGCATGTAGATGATAACTTATGTAGTTTTTAAATTTCAATCCTACCTTAATATAATTAATGTTTTAATTTGTAATACTATACAAATAATTTATTTTCTGATGAAAAGTATTCATATTATAAATAAGTTATTTCTACATCAGTTTCTTCTAATATATAAATACTACAAGTATCAATTATATTCGATTTCTCTATTGATTCTAATTTCATCTTAAAAACTTCTTCTAATATTTTTTCTTTCTGTAAAAATTCATTTTTATTTTTTATGTTAAAGCATATTAGGGCATTCATTAGCGTAATATTTTTTCTTATTGTATATCCAACATCTGTATTTCTTTTTCCTTAATCGGTAATTAATTTTCTTTTTTGGTGGCTTATACATATTTTTTCTAAAACATCTTTTTCTATAAGGTTCTTTATTAACCTTCTTTTATATTTTTGAAAGTCTTATTTTCTAAATTTATATCTTTTGAATGTTTTGTATATAACACATGTCACATATTTTTATATTTTTTAAATGTCATTTGGTTTATTCAATTTCATTTTCACTGGATTCAGTTATATGTATACCTTTATCTTCTCCAATAATTTTTTTGTATATTTTATTTACTACAATATCCAAGTATTCTCTACCTGTTATAGCATTCCCCTACATTTATAAATATTGTTGTTTTGTTAAATTTATAAACCAAAATTTAACATTTCTTACCATTTTGTGTGCTACTAAGACTGTACAAGTTAAAGGGTTTGATTGTGTGGTTAGAGAAGTTTGTATGATTATATTTATATTACTAGACCATTCATCTAAGACTTTTTTTTGTCTCTTATGTAATCTAAATCTAAAAGATCAGATCTATAATTTTCTTGAAATTTGAATTCTGGTAGGATATCACCTCTAGTTCTCCAATGTAATCCTTTTTTAGGTTCTTCTTGCCTTTGTCTTTTTTCTTCTCTTTGTGAGTCAGATGTTCCTTCTTGATAAGGAACTGGTAGTGAAATTAGTTTCTTATGAATTTTTGAGATCATATTTTCTGGTTCATAATCAGTTTCCCTAATTATTGTCATATCATCTTCCTTTTTGATTGTACAAATTTTTTCATCATGATGTCTTCCTAACTATACCTCTATTAGGGTTAACAAATTAACTAATTTTTCTATGTCCCTATTCTTCATAAATTGTTTTTTTAATTATTTTTCATATTCCATTAAATTATGATTATAGGTTCTTCTTTATCTATAGTATTTTCATTCTTTCTTTTCTTATACTTAGGTATCAATACATATGATTTCTTAGATGATTTTTCATTTAATCCTATAAATGAATCAAATTTGTAATCTATGATTTAATTATCATTAGGTATGTTATTTACATCCCTTCTTAATTTTGTAAATTTCTTATATATATGTCTTATTATAATTTCATATTATAACTATATTCATTTATTTCTTTTAACAATTCTTTTGTGTTTCATTTATGTTTTGTAGGTACTTGATGTTTGATTCTTATATTATATTCATTTCTTCTGCTAAAAGAATTAAAATAGTTTATTTTTGAACATTATTGGTATAATAATGGTTTATCTTTTTCTTAATATAACGTCATGAACTAATACTTTCATTATTTTAACTTCTTGTTTTAGATATGTAATCTCTTTTTCTTTGTTAGAGATTTATCCTTCAGGATCCATAAACATAAATCTTGATATATTACTATTTCTTCCTGATATTGGAGATTTTTCTTTAATATCTAAGTTTCGTTATTCTAGTATTCAAAGTCTGTTAATTTTATTTTATTTTATTATTTGTCCAATTTCATGAAAATTTGTATCTAATTTATGAATTCATTTATTCATATATTGAACTATTATGTCTGTTTGTTAATGAATATTATACTATATATTGTACTGAAAATGAAAGATCTTCTTCTTTCATCAAATCTTATCTTTCAAATTCATGTATTAAACTTAATATTCGGTTTAAGTTCTTATCATTAATATTAATTACAAACCTAGGATATGTTGTGAATTTTAATTTTTGATATCCTTGGTTTTCATAAATTATTTATAATAAAGCATATTTTTTAATTTCAAATTCATAATTTTTTGTATCTTTTATTCTTTTGTTGGGATTTTTGATATTTTATCCATAATAATTTTTTTTAATTAATGATATGTTATACATTCTTTTTTCATTTGTAATATTGATTCTCATTTTTATTACTTATTTCACGAAGAAATAAAATGTATATTTTTTTGAAAATATTTTATTTATTTTTGAGAATAATGAATCTTTGAATCTATCACTTTCCTTAAGATTCAATATTTTATTTTGTATTTTTTTTTTACTTTTTTTTTTTGCTAATTATCATTTATCGTAAACAATATTCTAAGATGTTTTGTGTTTTTATTTCTATTATTTTTTGTTTTTTTTTCTTCTAAAATTACTATTATTTATATTTATAAAAATTTACTATTAACTTATATTAATTTTAACTTATGTTAAGTTTGGATGCATTTGTTATATTTTTAAAACCTTAGGAATTTATTTTAAAATTTGAGGTTATTATTGATATTACCCCTCTAAAAATAGTGTTACATAATATATATTTTATAAAGATAAAAATCATAAATATGTATATATTAATCATAAACAATTGTGTTTGAACATAATTTATTAAATTTTATTTTAATTAAAACTATATTATGGTTGTTATTATCTAAAAATTTATAAGGTTTTAAATTTTTATATATAATATAAATGTAGGTTAATTGATTAAAAAATAAGAATATTAAATAAATTATACATTAAGTAAGTGATTAAGGGTATTAAAATATTATTATTTTAAAATATGTTGATAATTTCGTCAAAAAATCTATTATTCATGATTTAAAATTTTATATATAGTATAAATATTAAATGATTAATAATAAAAAAATAAAATATAATAAATGACAAAGGTGGTTAAATTATTTCGAGACGAATTCGAATCCACATCCATGGGAATATTAGGCATTAACTGGAATCAAGAGCAGCTAAACTCGATTACAACAGTCGCAAAATTAAAGTAGTTATATTTTATTCTTTCTCCACATATGTCATATATAATAATATAAATTATAAAAATAAATTACTTTATAAAATTATTTTCGATGTTCTTCTCACATGGAAAAAACACATACATAGTGTCTAGTTTCATAATTGTGGGACTGAAACCCCAAGCTGATACATGGTACATATTTCAGTATCAAATTTGTACTTGTTTGGCTCTTTGGTAATAATTCTTTAAGGAGATTGAGAAGGAGAGCGATCATTAAGGCTGGAAGGACTAGCCAGTTGCAGGTCAATTCGACGAGTGCAACTGTGTATAGCCGGTTATGGACAAAAATGTCATATTTTCTCTCAAAATAAATATTTTGAAAAAACAATAAAAATAACACTATTTTTATATTTAACTCATATATTTTTCAAATAAAAAAATTTAATACATAATTTTATATTAAATGCCGTCAAAATATTTTTTATCTATATCTCCACGTTTTGAAGATTTTCTCGTATTTTAGAAAATCTTGCCAATTTTTAAAACCTTCACCGAGTGTTCAAAAATTTTAATCAATGTAAAATATTTTAGTTGTGCTTTTTCTTTGTACTAAAATGAGTTGAAAATAAAAATATTATTTTTATACTTATAAGTTTAAAGAATGTTGTTAATATCAATTTTTGTCAATATTAGTGATTAATTATACTTATTATTCATGTGGACTTGAAAACAAAAAATACATTGTTAAGACCTTGGACTATTATGGGGTGTGATGACCTCTAAACTTATAATACTTAAGTAAGTTTGGATAGTACGGAGGAGAATAATGTCTCTTCTTAGGATCTAGACAAGTGAAGAGAAATTTATAAAGAGATTATAGATGTGTTTGTATCTTGTAAAATTATGCTTAAGCTATTATCAAGTTAAGTTATAAGAGAGACATAGTGTGAATATATAGGAGTTATCTTTTTATAATTATCTCATTGTTAGATAATTAAGAGATTATATATTGATAGTTTATTATATTAGATATTTATCTGGAATTAAATCTCATCTCTTAATTCAATGCTTATTGGGTTAGCTTGCAAGCTATTGGTTGACTAGGATATTTCATATCATGCCATATAAAGTGAGTTAATTTACACCTAACATGAGCCCCTAGACTTGTTAGGCTTGGATACATGGACTAATAAATCTATTTTTTCATTAAGTCATCATCTAGGTTCATGATCCTCTAAGCTACACTATCGACTTCAATCCATTTTCGTGTGATTATTACCTATCCCTGCGTAGGATTTCTTACTCAAACTGAGCATTAAAAATGTGCACGATGGTATCCTATCATTGGTGGTTTTTGTGGATTCTTAATACAACTTTCAATCGGTGAGCTATGTTAAAGTTAGCCTTTAAAAGGTCAACCTTCCCTCTCTTTTGTAGGGAAACATTTAGCAAGTTAACTTTGAAGGTACAAGGTGTCTTACATCTTTTGTACTACAGAGTGTGCCTCTTTAAGGTGTCAACGATAGGATCCAGACTCTTCAAGCCTGTGTAGAGCATGTTTAAGTGATATAAATTCTTACGAGTCTCTAAACTCTCTTTCATAGATGCACTTCACTTTCTAAAAGTGTGAAGTTGCACTTGTATATTTGTTTTCCTAATTGGTGCACTTCTATCTCTTTTTGGAGTAAAATGTCATAGATGTATAGTGGTCAAGAATGGTCTGTAGTGTATTCTTCATTATATTGAGATGGCTATTGATATTCACTAATGCACTTCAACTGCAAACTAGTTTGGTACAGTATAGACGAGTGGGTTAAAGCACAGGAGCGCTAGAAGGTGTAATCGCTAGTTAGGCCTCATAATTCTTACTTGAGTGTTAGAATTAATTGATTATTTCATTTTTTGGAAGATTTGTCAGTCTTTTTCTATCTATCTTTCAAATGAAAATGATTGGAAGGATAGATAATCTTTTTAGACACTCTTGTATATGCATTGGGTGATTGAAGAGAAAAAAATTATTTTTTCTTTAAATTTCATTTGAATCGGATAGGCGAATGATCTTTTCATACTCCCAAATTTATATGCTCATCAAAACTAGTCAAAAATACAATCATTGGAATTGTCTCATCATGAGGATTTTGAAATTGGATTCATATTTTTGGGAACCTGTCTAAAGTTAGAGAATCAAACCAGAACTAGATTCTGTTTGTATTTGACAAATTATGCTTGTTAGGACTAGTTTTTTCCAGTTTCTACGCATAATTGTTTTGTCTGGCACCCACTCTCAATGGAGGCATGTGTTGATGCATGAGCTTCACTTCGATGTCCTTTTAATGTGAAATTCTCAAGGTTGTTTGTTCCACACGTGATCTTTTCGATGGTATCTCAAATTGTTTAGATGATCTATGAATTTTGAGATTGAAATAGAGGCCACTCAATCGAAAAAAAGGTATGTCCAGCTACTAAGGATGTTTCACTTGCCTAACGTGTTGGCAACTAAGCCACCGTTTGGTGGAAGTGACTATAGTGCATGCGTGTTGGCTAATGAACCAAGGGATTGCATGGGATTATCTTTCTTGGACACTATTAGGAACGAAGCCTCAGGTCTAGGAAGTTGTTTTATCATCTTATTGGAAGGACATAAGTCTAACCTCTTAGAAGTCGTACAGAATGTGAACTTTTTCTTGGAGAATTTTTCTAGACTTTTAGATTTTTCTAGATTTTTAGATTCATTTTTCAAAGTTTTCCTAGTTTAGAGCTTGAGAGAACACTCATGTACAAAAATTTGATAGTTAAATTTTATGATATTTATAAATAGCTTGTAAATGCATGAATCAATTTGTAAAAAAGTAATAAGTACGCTCTCAAGCTCGATCTAAAAAGGAACTACATGGTTTTTAAAAAATTTAACAAAAAAATTAAAAATGAAAAATAAATCTAAATATTTTGTTACAATAATTTTGGTTTGAAATATCTAAATTAATAACATAAAATAAAAAATAAAAAATAGATTTGTTTACAAAAATTATGAACAAACATGCAATTCATTAATCAATGAAAAATTAATGAGATATTTAACTAGTTGATTATGTTTGATGAAATTAATTAGGTTAATGAAATTTAAATCTAAATTTAATGATTCTTTTTATATGTATAAATAGTACCTTCGATTATATCTACTATTCATTCTTAACTAAATCACTTAACTCCTTTGATTGGGTCTAACAAGTTAATTTTCTATTCAAGCTATTTAAATTAATTTAGATCGATCTGTCCAAAATCTAACTTTCATGCTTTGAATTCATTACGAAAAATATGTTGTCAAGATATTTTTCAATAATAAATCTTATAAAACTTTTAAATAGAATATAATTCTAAATTAGATTTAGATTCATTTTTTTACAATCCAAATTTTATATTTTAAATCTATTACGGAAAATATATCGTCAATATATTTTTCGATAGTCAACTTTGTAAAATTCTTGAATAGAAAATATATATTTTTAATAATTATTAAAAATATTTAAAATTAATACCTCAATTGTATTCTAATAGATAACTTCTGTAGCAATCTGTTATTTAACAAAATCTTATTAATATTATCACTTAACTATGATAACTTAATCTAAACTGTTTATAAACTAAACATAAACTAAAACTTATTCAACTCTGAGAGAAGAAATTCAAGAAAAATTATAAGAAAACTAAGAAGACTAAAGAGAGAAGATGTTATATGATCAATTGAAAGAGATGTTGATTACTAAAGGGGTGAAAGGCTTTTTATAGCAGAGGAACATGCTAAAATGAGAAAAATTTGTGGGTCATGAGTGGGAAATTATCGAGCATCGCGACACACATTTTTACCTGTTGTAGCATGCATTGATTCAGGTTTGAACAAAGTCATGAAGTAAAACACATACACTGGTATTAGATTGCCTACAATCAAGAAAAGTACAATCAGCATCAACAAATACTATAAGCAAAAATTTAAAGGATGACATAAATACAACACCATGAGATAGAATACCTTGCAAGTACCTTAAAATTTATCTAACTTTTGCTCAATGTGTGTCCAAAAGGTTTGATATAAATTGACAAACATTATCAATTAAGAAAGACAACTCTGGTTTGAACAAAGTTATTGCAGAGCTCCAACTATATTTTTGTACAACTAAGGATTAATTAAAGGTTGACCATCATAAGTAGAGAAGGAAATGTAACCAATGTAGAAGCAATGAGTGTAGACAAATCCATGTTAGCCTTATGCAACATCTCTTTGTTGCATTTGATTTGAGATGAGAACAACTCACCATCACTTAATGTAGTCACCTTCAAACTTAGAAAATAGTTGAGTAACCCATTATACTTAGTAGAGAATATACTTGGTTTATGAGAGAATGTAGCATTCAAATACTTAATCAAAGAAGCAATCACAATTTCATCTCCTCTATTGGTAATAATATTATCCAAATAGACCAATAGGTAGATAGGTCTAGAAAACTAAAAGTTACAAAATATGACACATTATTTTGAGAGTTAGAATTTTCACTTTTATACGAAAGTATAAAATCGCTTATAATAGTTATATTATTATTGTTGTTGTTTTTGTTATAAAATTATAAGATATAGTAATAAAAAGATAAGTGGAGAAAGAAAAAAATTACCATAGAATTTTCTTATTAATTAAAAATCAAGTACATTATGAATTTTAATGGCTAATAAAAACAAAACGTCTAGTAATAAATGTAATCTTAAGAAATTTAAGATAAATAATAGTAACAAATATTAAAAAAAGAAGGATAATTGTCTCGGTATAACTTACAAAAATAATATTAAATTATTGTATTTATTTTGTTTATACTATTAAACTATTTTTTGTCTCATTTATACCACTCAATCATTACATTGATTCCATTTATATTATTTTGTTAATCTTTATCTAACAGTGTCACACATCAATAGTATATTTGAAACAACTTAAATAATTAAGTGATAATTTTAGAATAACTCAGATAGTTAAGTTATATATTTTGAATAACAATTTATTTCAAATATATCACTTAATTATTTGAATTGTTTTAAATATATCACTTAACTATTTGACATGTGATCCCGCTAGACGTAGATTGGTGAAATAATATAAATGAAACAAATGTAATAATGTGGTGATATAAACGAGATAAAAAATAGTTGATTATATGAACGAAATAAATATAATAATTCGATAATATTTTTATAAATTTATTTTATTCAATATAAGATAAACAAGAATAGTGTTTAAAAGGGAATATATATATTTCAATAACAAATTATTTAGATAAATAATATTGATAAGTCATAGTGGTCTTTAAATAAAAATATTTAAAGATATAAATGTTAATAAATATAAAAATTTAAATTAATGAGTGATTCTCAAAATTAAAGAAAATATTTAATTATATCTATAAATACATATATCCTTACATTATATTTATTCAAAAATTAATATCATTTCATATTTATCTAAACTATTTACATAGAAAGAGTTAGCATATATAAACACATGTATACATCTTTTCCAACGTGTCATGGTCACATATTCAATATCAAGTTGAGAAGGGCGCACCGTTGATGAAACTGAAGCTTCAACCTGAAGTCACCTGAAAATCGACAAAACCTGCAAAATTTAGTAATTTGCACTCAAATGAAATATACTTGTCCCAAGGAAAAAAGAATTCTTTACACTCCAATTAATAAAGTTATGTAGTTTTACTTTTGTATTACAAATTATTCATCTTCGTTGTACCTTGAACCTTTCATTAATTTTTTTTTTTAATTTTAAGGTTAAATAGATCAGATTATAACATATGCCTATAATTAGAGAAATATTATTTCCATATTTAATTAAAAAGGCAAATATATTTATATAGCATTATTATAATCAATCACGTGTATCCTTACCTACCAACTTATAACAGATTATATAATAAATTTATTATCAATACTATCTATTATATGAGAATACACTATTTAAACTACATTGTATAATCTAACATCCCTTTTAAGCTAATGAAGCTATCAAGATCACCAATTTGAAAGGCATAGAAGAAATTATAAAACAATAAAATAATGAAGCTGAAAATTGAACCACATTTGAAAATGTGGTAAACATCCAAACCTATTTCACTTTAGAATTGATCCACGTTGCTAAGTTTAGGTGAAAAACAATCTACATTGGTGGAAATATACCATTCATTAAACTTTTCAAATCAAAAGGTAATAATGTAGTTCTCGTGTTGAGCGTTTCACCAAAGAAACACTAGTGTGGCAACATAAGTAACATTTTGAAAAACAATCCTTGGATTTTGAAAGGCTCACTGATAGAATTTTAAACATAATTTTGCTCAAGTATTGGTGGTAATGGTGGTATTACATCCGTAAGAGTGTACAATAACATTGGATGAAGAACTAGAGATGAAATTGGTCTCAATAGATCAGGAAAAACTTTCCTTATGAAACTGATTAACTCTTAAGAAGAGATGCAGAATAGAATTAATATGATGAATGATTAAAGTGTTATACCTAAAAAATATTAACAAAAATATAGTAAAAGAACCCAGTTCGTAAATCTCTCTCTCTCTCTCTATTTGCATACAATTTTCAATGTTTACATGTAATTACCTTCTCTCCATCTTACCAAATCCATCACGATCACTTATGTAGAAATAACGTCATTTTCTTGAACCAAATACCCGAGTCAAAAGTGGGTTGGACTAGAAACCTTTAGTGAAGTAATACGTGAAGTTTGCATAACAATACTCTAGAGTTCCAATTACCCTCGATCCAGATAGTGTAATGTTCCAAAGCTTGTGAATATCATCGAAAATCACCACATTTGAGTCAAGGTATATGACTCTGTTCACATAGGGAGTGAGCATGTCACCCCAGGTGGTTTCTAGTGTAGTTCAATGAATTCTCAAAGGCTATACAAATTGAAGAAGATATGAGATTGATGACTTTATCTTCCCTAAAAATGTGAACTGTAAAACTAAGTGAAGAGAAAGTGAGTCTAACAAGTTTGGTCAAGACTTATGGACTCGTTGAGTCAAAATCAACCGTAATGAAATGGAAGAAGACGTTTATCGGGCAAGAAGCATGCTTCAAAATAGAGTGTATGGTAGCCATGAAGCCTCTAAGGTACTCTAAATCTAAGGTCATGTGATGCATATAGAAAGTTGCAATCTACAACTAATTGCTAAAACTAATTTTCATTCTTATTTTCTGTTATAATCGAATAACAATACACATGGTGGCAACATGTGTGTGAGTGATGGGTGAGGCACATGTGAATTAGTTATGCTAGGGGAGTGCCCATGAGTTTATGGAAAATGGTTAGGCTCAAGGCCTATAAAATCCATGCATGACCATAGTTAGGTCTCACTTTGATTATACCCAATTCTCAGTATTTCTCATAGTAGTAATTTTGTAATTCACTCTAAGAACAACCAAAGAGTTGATTTTATTAATCAATATAAATATAATTATCTTTCTTGTTCTTATTCTGATTCTTGCACTACATCATATCATCTATGATCGTGATGTGAAGTTTATGAGTCACTTTTGGGAAGAGTTGTGGCACAGGTTTGATAGCAACCTGAATTTTAGCAGTGCTTATCATCCACAAATAGATGGACAAACAAAAGTACCCAACAGAACCATAAGTAGTATGCTCAAATGTTTAACTCGTGAAAAACCTCGAGAATGGGATTTGCATCTTCCCTAGATTGAGTTTTTCCTCAATAGTATCACAAATTGCACCACCAATCACTCACCCTTCTCGATTTTCTACACCAAAGTACCTAACTTCAGTATATATTTGCAAGCCATACCCAACCCAAAGAGCAAAGCTGCTAGCGTATGGGCTGTTGATTATACTCAATTTCTCCGGGAAATCCAAGAACATATCGAGAAGATGAATGCACAGTAAAAAATGCAGGCTGATTAGCATCGTAGGCTTAGGAATTTTCAAACTGGTAAACTTGTCATGGTGCATCTCAACAAACACAAGTTATCACAAAGCACTTGACCCAAGCTTCAACTAAAAAACTATGGCCCTTTTAGAATTCTTAAGAAAATTAACGACAAAGCTTATGTCATTGATCTCCCTGGAGATTGGAATATTTCCAACACATTCAACGTAACAGATCTTCGCAAATACTACCCTACAGATACAACTGATGTGATCAATCTGAATTCGAGGACGAATTTTGTTGAAAAGGAGGACTATGATGCAGATAGAAAGTTACAATATGTAACTAATTGCTAAAACTAATTTCCTTTTTTTATTTTCTATTATAACCGAATAACAATACATATGTGGCAGTATACGTGTGAGTGATGGATGAGGCACATGAAAATTAGTTAGGTTGGGTGAGTGTGCATGAGTGTATGGAAAATGGTTAGGCTCGAGACCTCATGCATGGACTTTATAGGAATGTGAATCAAAGAAGGATCAAAATATAACGTCGTTTCATGTTTAAAAGTCACCAAACAATATGTATCCTTATGATTACTCTAGCGCTTCATGGAATCTTGAAAACCCATTAACAACGTCGTTCCTTTTTATCCAAAACAATTGATCCCCTTGGTAAAACGACAGAGAAACAATAAGGAAACTAAATTTGAATTGAATATCAAAGAGAATAGAAAGAATCGATTTTAAAGGATGGTTTCCTCCAAAAAAAAAACAAGTCGACATAAATTCTAAAATTTAGGAAATCAAATGGAGACAAAGAAGAAGAAGAATGATCAAGAAAATTAGAGAATTGACTAGGTTGGAAGTGATTGGATTATATACTTAAAGAATTTTTGATGAATCTTTGATGTTATGATACTATTCAAGAATCTTACGATGAGATTTAACGAAATAAATATTTTGAAAGTAAGTTAAAAAAAATGAGAATGAATCAATTAAAATTAAAATTAATCACTCATAACAATAATTAATATACAATTAATTATGTTATATAATAATATTATAACCAATTAGTTACATTCTTAGCTAATAATTTATGAGATTATATAACAAACTCATTATTATTACTAACTATTATATAAGAGTTGAACTATTTAAAGTAATCAACACTACCGGTAGCATTTTCTAACACCTCATTATAATTTCCCAATAAAATTTACTATTTTCTCATTTGAAGTCCGAATTTTTCATTTAATGTCAGATTACCTTCGTTTTCTCAGTCCAGCCACAAAGCACAGAAAATTCTTTTATAGTCTTATCCTTCTTTTCTCCTTAAGTTAGGAAATTTTCAAATGAAAGTCGAGACTTTTCCCAAGAAACCACGTGTGTTGCGTGAGGTAAAGAAAGTTTATTTAATCATTTTTAGCCAAATATTATGAATAGTTTGTTATACCGTGTTAGTTAAATTAAAGTACATATTTTATATGATTATAGAATCATTTTGTAAGGACCATGCTTTCTCAAGAATACACAATAATTATGAATTAAAAAAGAAAAAGTTCCCTTTAGATCTCTCTCATGTATATCCAGCGAAGTAAAGTGAGAAATAGTAAGAGTCATTTCAACGTTTCATTCAAGATGAAGCGATCAAGGAGCAATTTTTGGAAGCCACATTAGCCCAATAGTCTCTCCTCTACCAAATGGAACAAAGTAGAAATCTTGTTTGGTTTACTAGTTTGGAAGAGTCTCTCATCTCTTTTGGCTTTCTTGACAAGACAAATCAAATATTTGCCCCCAACCACCTTTGCTTATAACCAAAGTACCAACCACAACACTTCATAGCATATACACAGAGAGAGAGAGAGAGAGAGAGAGAGAGTGACTCATAAGTCATAAGTCCTCTTTATATTGCCAGTTTAAAAGCTCTTTAATGCTTCTCAAACAAGAATGAAATGGAATCGAGAGCCAAGGTGGTCTCACTTCCCAACTTAACTAACTTATTAATCATTCAGCTTTTATATTCTTTATATACTCATTTCTTCACTACAATCACCAAACCAAGTCATTGAATTTTACTGCACATTGTTTAGAATCTCTTAGACAATGAATCCTTCAAGCCCTGCTAATATACTCATTGGTATTTCTTTGGACCCAAACAAAAGCAAAGAGCTGCTCTCATGGGCAATCACATTTCTTGCTCGTCCAAATGATACCATCATAGCCGTTCATGTTCTTGGTTAGTGTATTCATCTGTATTTTTGTGACTTTGGGTTCTTTTATATATCTGTTTTTTTTTTTTACTGATGGGAGTTAGTTTGGCAGTCCATCTGTTTGTGATATGTTCTAGCTGACAAATTAGTAATAAAGAGTGTCAACTTCGTTTAGTTTAATGTATGTCCTGTGCACTCATCTTTGAAGTCTTTTGTTTTCTTTTGATTCTCAGCTGGAAAGGATAAGAAGAACCGTGAATTAACAACAGAAAGTCTGTCACAGCTTCGACGAGTAAAAGCCTGTGTTATTTCTTTGCTTGGGGAATTTGCAAAGACCTGTAAATCTAAGCAGGTGAGCTGAAGCTGATAGTTTTGTCAATATTTTGAATATCTATTAACTGAGCTCTAAGCAAAGGCTAACAAAGTTGCAATGGCTTAGGTATATTTGGAAGCTAGAGTACGTTTTAACACTCGTGTTGGACGATGTCTAATCATGGAAGCAAAATCTGTTTCAGCAAACTATCTTCTTCTTTGTGGCTCAAGAAAACAAACCAAAAGGTGGAAAATTCATAATACGCTCTTAAGGATTTCATTCTCTCTTTACAATAAGTAGTTATTGGTGTTTGACATTCTTTTCTTTCCAAATTAGATCGAGCTTAGCAAGGTATTGCTTTCGACGTGCCCCTGATGGATGCACAATGGTCTCATATGGGAAAAGTAAACCTGCAAATCACAATAATTCAGATTCCAATCCTACTCAGTCTAAAGGTAGTTTATTCAAACAACTTTTCAAATGGAATATGAATTCTTTTAGTAGAATGTTGTCTTATCTTTTCGGGATATCAGAAAGGCGGGAATCGAGCATACGGTGGAGTAACAAGAAAATTAAAAGTGACTCTGAAACCTACCCTGCTCGAAAGCTACTTGTCTCAGAAATAGAAAGTGGAAGTCCTTCTCCAAGAACTGTTTTAGATGTGTTTGAATCAGACTATCAGAGTACAGAAGATAGCACCTTCAGCTCTATAGATTCAACTATTTCAGAGTTTTCCTCACTGACACCTAAGGATAGAAGCCATTCAAATCTTAAGAAGCAATGTTTGTCTCCTTGCAAACTTTTCTTCTCTTTCTTTGGCTCACCATTTCGAAGAAGAAATCGAAGGAAAAAAATACAACAACCTCTGTTAAGGTGCTTCAGTTATGAGGATATCATGAATGCCACAAATAACTTCCACCCAGGTAAAGTTTCCTAAACATAAACAATTTTTGACTACATTAACTAAACAACTGGTTCTCTCTGAATTTAGTGACTGATGCTAATAATCAGTTCTTCAAAGTTTCAGATAACATGGTGGGTCAAGGTGGGTATTCAGAAGTATATAGAGGTGTTCTTTCTGATGGACAAGCTATTGCTATAAAGAGATTAGCCAAGGACAACAGAAATGCTAACAAAGAGAAAGAGTTTCTCATGGAATTGGGAGTAATTGGACATGTCTCCCACCCTAATACTGCTTACTTAGTAGGCTGCTGCATCGAAAATGGGCTCTACTTGATCTTCAATTTTTCTGAGAATGGAAATTTGTCATCAGCTTTGCATGGTTAGAAGAAAACCCTCCTCTCTTTATTGCAATGGTCACTTAATGGGATTATTAAATTAATTGCATCTGATGCGAATTTGACCAATCATGAATATATGATAACTTTTAAAGGGAAAGTACTTTGTAATTTTGAATAGTTTAGGATAAGGAATAGTTTATCATTCATGGTTCCGTGGAATTCTGCTTTGTAAATTTTCCTTTGCCTGCTGATCAATAAGTCTTAGTTACTAATGAGACCCATAAAATGATCCTCAGGTAAATCAAGCAACCCACTTGAATGGTCTGTTAGGTACAAAATTGCAGTTGGTGTTGCAAGGGGTCTGCATTATCTTCACAAGGGTTGCAAACGACGGATAATACACCGTGACATAAAAGCCTCAAATGTACTTCTTGGGCCAGATTATGAGCCACAGGTGAAGAAATAAATGCTTCTTGCAATTCAAAATCGTATAGTCTTAATATATTTCAACTGACACATTGTTAGCATACTACTTATTACTAAACAGATAACAGACTTTGGATTAGCAAAATGGCTTCCAAACAAATGGACTCACCATGCTGTGATCCCAATTGAAGGTACATTTGGATACTTAGCACCAGAGTATTTTATGCATGGATTTGTGGATGAAAAAACAGATGTTTTTGCATTTGGGGTTCTTCTTATGGAGATTGTAACCGGTCGAAGGCCTGTGGATTCATCAAAGAAAAACCTTCTACTTTGGGTAAGAAAATTTCCAACTTGTTTTCCATTCTGTCAAAAATAAACATGTCGATGGAATATCAATCATAATTAATGGAATATAATCTGTTAGATACAAATTTAACTGATCTAACATATATCAGAAGCTTGAGTTAAACTGTAAATTTCTGATCTGATCTCAAAAGTAGTAGTTTAATTTCTTGTAAAATGATTTACATGTATACTGTAGGCAAAACCTCTCATGGAGTCAGGAGATATAGCCGAACTAGTTGATCCAAAAATGGAAGGGAAATATGATGGAGAAGAACTGCATAGAGTAGTTCTAACTGCTTCTTATTGTGTAAGGCAATCCTCTGTATGGCGCCCTTCAATGAGTGAGGTATCTATAACACTATTGAGTTTATAAAATATGATAAACTCTATCATTCATTCTAAAATTTGACTAGATTCATACATATATCATTAAGCTTTTAAAACGTATGATTTAATCTTTAATTTTTTAAAATTTCATACATAGATTCATAAACATCACATATTTAAGATAGGTTTCAAAATTTTAAATTACAAATATGTATCTGAGTTGTAAAGTTAGGACCTATATGTCTCCAACTTTTTAAAACTTATGATTTATTCTTCAATTTTTTAAAATTTTAAACATAGATTTATAAACATTCTAGATTCAAGATAAGTCTCAAAATTTTAAATCACAAATATATATGTTAATTGTACATTGAACAACTAGATATATATGTTTATTATGTAATTTAAAAGTTTATGGATTTATGTGTCAAATTTCATAAGTTTGATGAATAAATCATACGTTTTAAAAATTTATACACGTATTTGTAAATCTAGTTAAAATTTGAGAATAAAATATGTCAATTTTTCGTTTGATAGAAATGGTGACAACTACCAATTTTTGTTATTTAGGTGTTAGAACTTCTAACCAATGACCATGATTCTGAGGTTGCAAGAAGGTGGAGGATTCCAAAGTTCACTTCTGATGAGTTGGATGATTATTCCATGGTTTATGGATATAAGGTTCCTTCTGATATTCTTTTAGAGGATTATTTATGAACATTTTGTTTTTTTTTTTTTGTGTGGAAATTATTGGCTAGGAAATCAAACAAAATGTTGGCTTTTCTTCTTTGTAGCTAAAATTTTGTAAACTGTTTGAATAGTTGTTTTATACTTGTTAAAATAATAGCAGTGATCAATTTTTCTTTTACTTACCCATTTGTATTCTCAAAGTTAGTCAACCCCTATTCGACCTTAATTTGTAGGTAGGGTTCCAACCTTTATTAATGAATATCATCACTAAAATTCTACTACCAATAATGTTACGGAAAAATCTCCAATACATACAACCGTTTAATGTACTTATTCTCTTACACAAACGTGGAGCCTATTTCTAAAATATGATATCCACGTGATATTATGCAAGAATTCTTAATTCTAATTTTAAAAATTTAACCTAATAAAAATATATATCAATTATATAATAATTTTTTTATATTTTACTACATAATTTATACTTTCAATTATCCATCTCAAATAAAAACATATTTAATCCCCTATATCAATAATTAGTCATTTAATTAAAAGTTTATATTTTATCAAATTTATTAATGTGTTAAGAAAAAACTAATGAATCAACCACATGTTAATTATATTTTTGAAAGTTCATATGAATCTAAAACATTATCCTCCAATTAACCTATTAACAAAAATAACTAATCTTCCGTATAAGTTCAATTTAGTGTATATATTTTTAAATGTAAGAGTCCATCGGATACCAAACATATATCACTTATATAAAATCTTACGTAATCATTGAGGTTTTGTCTAAAATGATCATATCTCATATAATATTTTAAAAAATTGAGTTTTTGTCTAAAATGATCGTATTAATTATAATAGTTTAAAAAAATATATTTAAAATTTAATTTAAAAAAAGATAAAAGAAAATTGATGGTACCGATAATCAATAATTCTATCAAATTGTCTCTCTCCTCTGCACGCTCTCACTTATATTCTTTTTTTTTTTTTTTTACATTTTCATTTTCTCTTTCCTTCTCTCACGCATAAAACCTTTTTTTTCTATTTTCTTATTCTACTTTTTTCTCTCTTTTTTCACCTCTCACTTTTCTTTTTCTCTCTTTTTTCCATTTTCTTCTTCTTTCTTCTTCTCCATACTCAAAAACTCATCTTTCTCTTCTATTTTTTCATTTTCTTCTTATTCTTTCTCTATACTCCTTCTATTTATGTTCTCTAATTTTTTGTCTATTTTTTTCATTATAAGGAGAATATTTTCAAAATAAGGTTAATAATATTAATTATATGAATTGTGTATTGTCCTTATTTTGAAAATAAGGATAGATACAATTTGACAAAATTATTGGTTATCGGTACCATCAGTTTTTTTTTATCTTTTAATTTATCTTTTATTTAAATTAAATTTTAAATATATCTTTTTAAATTATTATAATTAATACGAGACAAAAACCATCATTTATGATTCTTATTAAACATTAATTATCATGCCACAAAATGAACGTCTTTCTTATACGGTTTGTCCTGCGACTATTTCATTTCAATATCACTCAATTTATAATTTTGTGGCATGGACCACAACTGAGATTTGAGACAGTGAGTGATGTGGGACACAGCGAGCGAGCCCACCGGATATAGCTTGGACCAGTAGCGCACGTGACTCAATAAAATTGGGCTGACCAACTCGAGCCCACTAATTGATTGCTAGGTTGCTATAATATAATTTTTTTTCGAATTAATTTTTTGAAACTAACGAAAACTTATCACCAAATCTATAATTTGATATCCATAAACAATAAAATATCTTTAAGATATAAATTTAATAAAATAAAAATAAGATTAGATTATATAAGATCTTTAACAATCAACACCATTAGAGTTCCAATAATTATTATTGGTGACTCATTTTAGTTTTGGCGACTATCATTGATGACTCATCAAATATAATATGATATATTTAGTTATATTTTTATATTTAACATATTATATTTATCATAATTTTGATTAAGGGTAAGCAAATAATCTAATCAATTTACTTAATTTGAATAATTTGATCTAATATGAAGAATTCATATCAAATTAGATAAATGTATTTTGTAACCGGATTAAATTTGGATAAAAAAGTATATCATTCGTTTGAATTCATATATGATTTATGATTTACAGATTTTATAATCCGGTGCAATCCAACCCGAACTAAATTATTATTAAAATTATAAATAAATAAATAAATATTTTATTTTATATTGTATTATATTTAAATATTATATATATGTCACAATTACATTAAATTACTATTTTAATTTAAAAATTAAATATAAATATTAAATCTTTTAATAATTTAATAATTGTTCTAATATATTTATTATTATTTTGATTTTTTCAGTTGTAACTATTAATAATAGTTTTTGTTATAAATGCATTAATTTACAATTTTAAAGTTATCAAAATTTTATTTCATATATTACAATAACTCATAAATAAATTTTAACATCTATCCGATCTTATCATTTCCAAAAAAATTTGATCTACTCGGATCCAGATAGGTTTAGATTAATTACATCAACAAATCGAATTCAAATGAGTGAAAATTAACAATTTTGATGTACTAATTAACTCTAGTTTCAACGACCATCGTCGACAACCGACTAGATGTAACATGTTACATCGCATGTATCTTTATATATAACATTTTTCTTATTAAATCAATTTCTATCTTTGTCTATAACATGTATCATGAACATTCGATAGAGTTATCAATAGTGACTGATAGAGCACTGATAGAGTCGTTAGAGTTACGATAGAATCATTGGAAATGTTTATCAAATATATGATGGGTTTAATTTTGATCTCTTTTTATTAAACCTAATAAATGAAGGTGTTTTGGTACTTTTTATTCAATAATTTAATATAATGTTAGGTTTTTGGATAAATTATTGCTAGTTAAAAAAATTATTTATTTATTAAAAATGTAATTGTTTAGCTTTTACAATTACAAATAATGTTTCCCATGATTTTCTTTTAAATAATTACTTCGTGTTTTCTAATATTTTAACATCGTTTAATGCTTTGAAATAAAATTTATTTTGTTTTCACAGAACGAAAAATACTAGCATAATACTATGAGAGATAAACCCTCACTAAAGCAATGAAGTATACAACAAAATTATAACCTTATAACATTATGTTATACATAATTAAAATAATTTTAAAATAATACACGTAAGAAAAAAATCAATACAAGCAACAAATACGTAAACTATAAGAATCAAATTGAAAATTTTCTTTGCCAGCACTAAACTAAAATTAATTATTCTAAATATTTTATTAATACCTAAATACACTTGTATCTTCCTTAAGAAGAGTAAAATAAGACACAATTTTTTATATATAAAGCACGGAACTAAAAATACCAATTAAAAAGAAGAGTGAGATTAATGTTAAGTGAATTATATATATAAATGTAACAAATATATAAACAGCTTATATGTATATATAATAAAAATTATATTTCTATATTCAATAAATACATTTCACCAATGAATAAATACGATATACTAAATGTTTTATATATTTGAAACCTCAATATAATCAACGAAAAAAATTATAATATCTGAAATGTTTAGAAATTATCAATTTACAATCCAAAAATCTCTTAAGATTTATCTTTGTTGGAAAGAAAATAAAATCATGCACTTTTCTCCTTCTCTTTTTATCTTGTTCTTTCTTTTTTATGTCTTCTTCAAATGGCATAAGTAAATGACATATTTATAGAATGATATGCACCCATTTAACTTGGATCACAATTTTTTGAATAAGTTGTGACTTTTATAAAAATCATGTCTCTTTATAACCAAAAAAAAATTTCATAAATAAAACTCATCCAAAAGATGTCTCTTTACAAAAGGTCATAATAATTCAACATCAATCATAACATTTACTTTTTAAAAGTTACAACTCTTTAACATGTCTTCTATCAAATGACACATATTAAACTATTACACTTTTCAACCAAATGTTATGAGTTGAATTGGGTACACTCATGGGCGACTTGTTTGGACCCAATTCAAAAATTCAACATCTCTCACTTGTACATGGAGTACACAATACTGTGTAATTTCTTCTCATATCTACAACACTCACAAAACAGTTCATACAAGCTAATGGATTGTGAAGCCTTTGAAAAACACTTGCATGTTGGAGCTCTGTACTTGCAACTCAGTTCTAAGTCAACATAGAGACATAAACCATTATCAATACAAATATGGTGTCTCTAAATGCCCCAAATTCATTTCACATTGGATTCAATACACTCAAACCTCTCATAAAAGAATCATATTTAACCTTTTTGGAGTTTAATTTCATATTCATACATATATTGCATCTCAATTGATACAATACAAGCAATCAACAACGAATATAAAATGCATTTGTGATCTCATATAATCTTCCCATTTTCCTAATGTCATTTTGCTCATAATAGGAAGCTTTCCTAGTAAACTCCCTTAAAGTCGAATCAAGCATGATTGTATGTAACATGCTAAAGTAGCTTAACACCAATTCCTTACTCTATGACATAGTCAAAGGTAACAAAGGGTACAATGATCATTTATAATGATTTATAAGACTCACATGGTGACAAAGCAGGGATTCATCCACTCATCTCCATATGTAATCACAAGTACATGTAGTATGAAATACAAGCTACAGTGGAGTAATACTACTAATATAAGATCATGCCAATACTCAAAACATTGTATGAATTTTGATTTCAATGCTTACATAGCGTCTAATTTGAGTTTCCATATATACCATCATAGTAACAAATTTCTTTGGAGCTCACATTTGGAAATGGGTACAAGCTTAATGGGAAGTGGATATAACAATTATCAATAATTTCTAAATATATCTCATCTAGGTCTCAACATAAAAACCAAGATGACACTTTTACTCAATTAGCTATTCTTGTAGTAATAACTTGATATGTCTCATCTTTTCTTCCTCCCACTTGAGTGCCATGAGGTGATTACTCATATGAGGGAGCCAATCTAACCTGTTGACATGCATATCAAGCATATTTATATGTGCGTGCTTTACTAATATTTTTAAAATGCAAGAAATTTGTATATAAACATACCTTAAATATAATATATATAATTCAAAAAATTTCAAACAAATCAAGAAACATAAAATATATAAATCAAAATTTATATAGCCCTAGTGTCTTAGTATGAGCCACAAAAGAATCTTTAGTTATAAGTTTAATCATAGAATCTACAACTGTGTGATTGATGGATATATATTATAAAGTCACTTCTCTACTTACAACAATGTCTCTGATGAAGTGGTATTTTATATCAACATGTTTTAGTTTTTTCATGATATTTAGGAACCTTAGTATATGCTAATACAATCATACTCTCACAACGAATTATCATAGGATCTTAGGCATTAGCAGCAACTCAATATACTAAAAAACCTTTTTAATCAAATTACTTTTTATACTATAATAATACAAGCCACAAAGTATGCTTTCGTAGAAGACAAGGTAACACATGATTATTTTTTACTATTCTAAGATATAACTCTTCTATTAAGGAGAAAAACATATCCAAATGTAGTTTTGTGGTCATCTATATCACCACTCGAGTCAATATCAGTATAGCCAATAATGTGCAATAACAAGGCATGTAATTAGTAGCCCTTTGAGATATCATAATATTCTCTCGAATTCTTTCTAATGAACATGCATATGGTTAAATCGATATCTACTAACCAATTCAACCGCATAACATGTGTCAAGACAAGTACATATCATAACATACATCAAATTCCTACTAGCACTAGAATATGGTACATGAGCCATCTGATATCTTTCTTCAGGAATCTTAGGTCTTAACTCGTAGCTCAAACTTTCACCTTTAGCAATAGGCAATCAATTTGCAATTTTACATTTGGAATTTCTCCAGGATTTTATGTATATAAGGTTCTTGAGTCAAGTTAAGTAGTCTTTGAGCTCGATCTTTGATTGTCTTAACTCCAAGCATATAATTTTCCTTACCCATATCTTTCATCTCAAAATTTGGAGACAATTACTGTTTAGTGATGACAATTGTTTCTTTATTGTTGTTAGCTAGTAGTATGTTGTCAAAATATCACAATAAAATTATGAAACTTCCCTTAAAATGTTTAACATACACACAATGGTTTTTATCAATTATCGTATACTCAAAGGAAATAATAGCTTGATGAAATCTCAAATACCATTGTCTAGATTCTTGTTTTAGCCCCTAGGTTGATCCATATAGATTTCTTTATCTAATTTTCCATTGAGAAATGTAATTTTAATTTCCATTTGATGCATTTCCAAATCAAGGTGTGTAATAATAGCCAATATAAAGAGAATCGATGTAAATTCAACCACCGGTGAAACATTTTCCTCATAATCTACTCTTTTCTCTTGAGTGTAACCTTTTTGCCACCAAATGAACTTTATGTTTATCAATGGGATGATCTATCTTGCATGTAATTGTGATTATCCATTTATTCCCAATTGTGTCACACCAAGTGTAAGGTTAACTAAATCCCAGACCTGGTTTTTTCCAATGGACTCTATATCATCATCCATTGCAAGAATCCATTTTTCACTATGAGGAGAAGTAAAAACTTAAAGTACTATTTTAGACTCATCTTCTTCATGCGGAGCTACTATGAAAGCTTCCCTTTTAATCTCAAAATGATGATAAGGAATGTTTCCACATTTGTTTGTATGCAACTCAATTTTATAGGAATCTAAAGCATTTTACCCATCATTAGGCATATTGATCCCACTTTTCTTGTAGCATCAATGATTTCTTCTTCAATATTGACTGGATTATTGAGACCAACATTTTGTGAACGCTCCAGTTCATGTAACTTTGAGCCATTGTTCATTTCACCCATAGTAGAAAATTCTTCTTCTAAGAAAATTGCATCATGTAACTTAATTTCATTTACACTTCCATCTATATGCTCACTATTAAATACAAAGCCCATTGAGTATTCAGAGCACCGAATGAATATACTCTCCTTATTTTTAGGACCTAATTTCTCATATTTATGAGAGATATTGTGTATGTAATCTGTCAAACCGTAAGGTTTTAGAACACTTAGATTGGGTTTTCTACCAATCCATAATTCATATGTGTAGAAGAAACTAATTTTAAAGACACTCAACTAAGGATGTAGATAGCTATTAATAAAGCATCTCCCTAATAAGAGACTGAAAGATTAGCTTAAGCCATCATCGACCTAACCATATCTAACAGTATACGATTTTTTCTTTTCGCTACACCATTTTGTTGTAAAGTATAAGGTATCATCAATGGTCTCATGATTCCTTTTTTTTCAAAGATTTTTGAACCCCGATCAATTCTTTAAGCTTTAATGCTATTTTTTAATTAATTTTCTACTTCTCTAAGATAGCATCTAAACCAATCTAAGTCCTCAAACTTATGAGAGATCAAGTATATGAGACCAAAATGTGTAAAATCATCTATAAATGTGATGTAATAGGAAATACTATGCATTGCTTTCATATTCATTGGATCACATATATCAAAATGGATAAGTTTTAATGGCTTGGATATCTTTTTGGCTTTCCCAAATGATTTTCTTGTTACCTTATCCATAAGGCAAGATTCGCATGTGGACAAGGTGACTTTAGCAAGTGGGCTTAAAAGGCTTTTCTTAGCTAATCTATTCATTCTTTCTTGTCCAATATGACCTTAACTAACATACCATGTCATAAAATTAACAACGCAATGTGAATTAAAATAAATAATCATTGACATTATTATATCTAGAGTAGTGAATATTTGATACAATTAAGCCATTAAAAATATAATTACAATCATAATAAGTATTTTTCAAATAAATATTAACACCATGCTTATCGAACTTAAATATAAATCTTAAACTTAATATGCTACTAACTGAGAGTAGATTTCGTCAAACTCTAAAAGTCTACAAGAATTCTTGGATATATATAGTATGTCCACCACTCATATCTAGTTTATAAGTACCAATTCTAATTACTTTTACATTGGATTCATTCCCTATATAAATTCTTCTGCTATCACTAGGATCTCAATGATACTCTACATATCCATCTCTTATTCTTGCTATATGGTCAGTTGTTCCTAAGTCTACAACCGAAAAATGAAAAGAATGAACAATTAATCTTTGACTAGATAAAAATCATTCAAAACGAGAAAATAAGTTAGGATATACCTCATTTGGCTCAGTGCACTAATGAGAAAAGTGTCCCAACTTGCTACAGTTAAAACATGTCATTTCTCTTGACTCTCTTGTGCTTGAACTTATCTCCTTTTGGAGCATATCTATCATCATCTCTTCTTCTTTTTCATGACACACCTCTAATTCTCTTGCATTTGGATCCAAATATCCCGTATTAGTCAGAATCAACAACCAAATTATAGCTCTCAATATGACTAGCCTCTAGGCAGGATTCTTGAAGATTTAAGTGACGTGAAATTTCATTGAAAGTTTTTACGCTTTCTTATTTCATTCGCTCCCAATTAGGTGAAAAAGAGAAAATTACAACTTGAACTTGATGTTCATCATTAAGGTAATAGCCAGTAGCAACAAGATCATGTATCATACTTGACATGATTCTTGAATGTTGTGTAATAGTATGATTAGGTTTCATTTTATAAGAATCAAACTTCATAGTCAAGCCCTGTAATCGAGTTAATAAAGTGACACCAAACCTTTGCTTAATAGCCAACCACATCTCATAAGTAGTGTCACATTGCTTTAATTTGCCAAGAAGATCGTTTTGCATACTACCCATTATAATATAGCATGTTCTATGATCTTTATCAACCCATGCCTTATAGGCATTAGCATTGTGGCAATGTTAAGTAGTGTTGCCTTCCTTAGGCATCATCATGATGTGGTCAAGTGTTCCAAGAGAACTTTGTTCATTTAGAAGATGTTGGATCTTACACGCCAAATATCATAGCTGTCACCATCCAATTTCTCCCTTTTATTAGATCTACCATAATATTATTTGAAACTATATCTTTATACAAAAAAAATATATGCATATGAAATATTTATATTAACATCACATATATATAATTTTATTGTATAAATCTAAATAATTACTAAAATATAAATTGTAAGTCACAAGATCAAAATTTTTTTTGTTTATAATCATATATTGTGCCTAAATAACCACTTTTTATTAACTATTTAATTTATATGCAAAATATTTGTATAAGGAAAAATAAATTTTCAACTAAAATAACTCTTACTTAACATAACATATTATGTATAATTTTATGATATATTATATCTATATATTTATAAAATAATTGCATAAACAAATATGCATTGTAAATATTTTCAATAAAATATATAATCATGAAATATATGTATACAAGAAAATATAATTAATTTTAAACATTAATCACATTCTTATATTGAGAGATAAAAAATCTCTAACTATTATAATTTACCTTCTTTTTAATTCATTGTTGCCAGTGAAAAGATTACCACATTTTTATTGTTAATCACAAACAGTATCAAAACAATAATTTTAAAGAGTTAAAACTTTTCAATAGTTCAATGAAATTTTTAAATAATATATCGTTAGAAAGCTAATGAAATGTAGATTCTAATGGTATAAGTCTCTTTCAAAAATTCTTTAAAAAAACCAAGCAACCCATTTAATTAAAGGTTAATTTTTTTAAAAAACTCTTCATATTTCATGCCTTTAAAATATATACGAAAACACTCAATTTATCTCTTATATCAATGTTGAATAATTTAATAATATAATAACAATAATTATATTTTAATGTTTGATAAATATCTTTTATAAAATGAATAAAGATAGGTCATATAATATATGTTTTAAGTGCTTAAAATTTCAACACGAAAAAAATTCTAATACCATAAATGCTTAAAACTTATCAATTCATAATCCAAAATTCTCTTTTTGTTTTTGTCTTTGGTGGATAGAAGAAAAGAAAATCATGTATTCTTTTTTTTCCTCTTTTATGTCTTATCCAAATGGCATAAGTAAATGACATATTTATGGAAAGGAACTCTTCGATAAGTTATGACTTCTAGAAAAGTATTGCCTCTTTGGAACTAAAGTAATTATTCTTAAATAATTACAACCATCCAAAAATCATGCGTCTTTACGAAAGGTTATAACATTTCAACATAAATCATAATATTTACCTTTCAAAGTTACAACTTTTTAATATATCATTTACCAAAAAATACATACTAAACCATTGCAATTTTTTATGTAAATATTATAACTCGGATCGATTACACTCATAGACGATTCATTTGCACCCATGTCCAAAACAATATATATAACGAGTCATTCTTTTTTTTTTGTATTCTTCTGTCGATGCTATAATAAATGCTATAGTGACTTGCTACATATAAATTTTATGGGCTGAAGATTTTTAATAAGCCGTAATAAGGATGGGTTCACAAACTCGTCTATAGGTATTTGAACCTTAATATTTATTCTTTAGTGGTTTCTGTAATTCTTCAAGAAGTATTGGAGATTGGTGATAATGGTGAGATTGTATCTTCTGGTGATTGAGTCTCGTCTGAATCCTCCTTCTTAGTAAATGATTAGCTAGAGGGTTCATGTGATAGTTGCTTGATGATATCCAAGAGTTCTTCTTGGGTTTATGCTTTGGAAATGAGGGCATTAGTATGAGTCCTTTGCAATTTTTGTTGTTCTGTGACCGGTTTTGGTTAGCCATTATTCGATAGCTAGTTTTAGAATAGTTTTAGGGATCGTAAATGACAATCACCATTTTACCTAAAACTGGCTAGTGATGGTAATTAGTTCGGATATAACAAGTTTTAAGACCCAATAACATATCCAGAAAAGATAGAATTTCATTGCAAAAATACATAGGGGAGGAATTCTTTTCTCTTCTGGTGTAAGTTTGAAATAAGTAATAAAAGCTTCATAGTTTTCTTGACTAGTGGGAGAGGAATATCAGGAATAAAACCAAAAGATTTTCATCAATTGTGAAACTAAGATGGAAATTTTGTTGGGTTAATATATTTTTGAACGAAAAAAAATAACCACGAGTATTGGTTATCCTTGTTTTGGATAAGAAAGACATTAAACCATATATTTGGTAATAATTCAAATAATTATAGGTTTTACAATGTAGTAGGATTGTGGTAATAATGTGAAGGTTAGAAATTTAGATAAATCATTTCCTCAATCTATTAGAGATATAACTTTTTGGATTTTAACAAGAGTATTGGGTCCAAACGAGTCATCTACAAATGTACTTGATTCGATTTATAATATTTACATAAAAAATTTCAATGATTTATTATGTGTTTTTAGTAAAAAAAAAAATATTAAAAAATTGTAACTTTAATATATATAATTTAGATTTTATGATTTTTACTTTTAATTAAACATAATTTAATAATATATGTATTTTTAATAATAATTAAATATTTTTATTAATTTTAATCATTTATATTTATTAACATCTATATTTAAATAATTTTATCTATATTATTTATATATTTTAAATGAGTAATAGACATTTTAAGTCGAACTTATAAAACTGCCGTAACCTTTTTCAAAATAAATACTCACGTCAAAACTTTTCTTTAAATCAACTTTTTAATTATTTATCATCAAAATCAATCCCAATATATACATATAATTTAAAAAAAATAATATAAATTTTACGTCCAACCTATAAAACTGTTGCAACTTTTTCCAAAATAAATACTCATGTGAAACTTTTCTTTAAAGCACCCACCTAACTACAGAAAGTTCCAGAAGTTGCAAAATAGATATTTAATTCTTATCAAATTCAGACAACCGCAGATAAAAAGACGAATCATACAGCCGACCTTATTATTTTATTAGCACAATTGCTTAAAAATATTTTATTTAATATATATCATAATTTCTTTTAAAAAAATAACAACAATAATAATATATTTATAAAAATAAAAATAATATCTCATATATTTACTTAATATATTTTTATTATTATAAAATTTAAAATTTAAAATAAAATTATTTAAATTTATTTAATATTAAATTTTATTTAATTAAAATATATTTAATATTATTAAGATGTTATTTTTATTATTATATAAGTGTTATAATTATTTTTTATGTAATTTTTTAATTTTTTTATATCATATAACTTCTTAGAAAATAAAATTTATCTATAACTACGCGACGTGTAAGGGTGGTTTCTTCAACCAAAAAAACAAAAGTAATAGTAAATTGGGCTAAGGTAGGGTGAAAACAAGAAAGTTTCATCCAAATGCTCTGTATTAGTACTATAAAAGTAGGTATCATAGATGGAAATTTTAATAGATAATTAAAATTATATTTATTTTAAAAAAATTGATAATATTTTAAAAAAATAACTGTAATCGATAAGATATGATACGAGAATAATTATTATAATATTAAAACTGTATTTAAATAAAATCAAATATATATTAATATTATTATTTTATATACATATAATTATATAAAATATATATAATTTTAACATAAAACACATAATACATTGTATAATTATATTAAGTTTTATTTATTCTTACTTTATATTTTATTTTACTTAAAAACATAAGTTAAATAATTAAAAAAATGAAAATTAATGTCTATATTTTAAATAATGTAATAAAGTAAGAATTAAATTAACATTTAATTTTTTTAAACTAAATATATTTTTAAACAAATGTTAAAAAATAAGAAACGTAATTAAATAGTAAAAAAACTGTTATAGATTCATAACCGATGATTGTTAACTAAATACATCCAAAATTGATACGAAATGATTATAGTTATTAACGTAATTGTCCCACCCGTCCCCCTCGCCCTCGCTCTCGCTCTCACCCTCACCCATTCATAGATGCAACGACATGTATATGTATATATATTTATAAAAAAACAATTGCTAATAAATTATACCCATTTTATTTTAAATGAATATATTTTTAATTTTGTTATTATCTTTTTAAATACTTCGAATCATTTTATACAATTCTTGATGATTTAATTACTTTATTTTCTTTCTTCTTTATTCTTTTCTTTTCATTTCTTTTTATTTTAAGATATTTTTCTATTCAAAATCTACAAATCTTCTATTAATAAATTTCAATCTGATCCATATTAAGTTTTTCGAAAAAATAATAATAATTAAAGTGTTCAAAAATATAATAATAATATGACTAAAATACATAATTATGAAATAAAAAATAACCAAAGTATCATACTATTTATATTTATATAAATTAGTAGAAGTGAAATGTTAGGAATACGTATATTTAAACTCGTATAAATTATCTTATGAAAAAAATTATCCATTTTTTCAATAGAATTTATCCATGTGTCATGTCATAATTCATGTAAGTGTAAATGTAAATGTAAATGTATACACAAATTTAGACAACCCTTTCTTGCTAACGAGAAATGATAATATTATCTAATTTTATTTTTATTTTTTATATTCTATTATGTGTTATATTTGTTTTGAAAATTGAAAAAATAATTCATTTTTCTAAATAATATTTACATGTCAAAAAATCTAAGTGGTGTAGGTACAAAAGTGTGTGTAAATTTATATATCCCTAATATTTCTCATATACTAGTTAATGCATAGTATAAGTAGTTCTAACTTTTTCATAATTTTTACACTATCTTAACTAAACAATTTCAAATTTTAATGATTAACTTCTTTCCACATTTTCTTATAAATCTCTATCATTAAAATATATAAATATAATAAATTATATAATATATTAAAGTTAATTACCTTGTGCCATTAGTTAAATGTACTTGTGTAATATATTAAAGATTTAACATAACAAAATTAAGAAAGATAAAACTAAAGCTATCCTCAAACTCGTTAAGGCTTAGGTTATTTAGTGTGGTTAGTGAGTATAAAATAACAACACGATACACCTTACTAAAACTTTGACACTGTAAGTGAGTGTAAAAAAACAGCATGACACGTCTCGTGACTTATAATGAATTGGGTTGATACGTAAATTCAATATTCTTAAAATTAAAATATATTAATATTAATGCTAAATATATCTATATATTATTAAATATAATCATAACTTAGTGGATATGCATCATACATACAGCTTTGAGATTGATACGGGGAGTTTGACTCCTAAAAATTGTAATTCTTTTTAAATAATGAGTTAAACGGGTTATGAGTTGGTACGTTAAGTATGATCTAACAAGTTAATTATGACACGATACGATAAAGTCACTAAAATGATTATAGGTCATATTGACATATTAAACACAATCTAATGGGCTAAGTACGATACGACACGATAAAACTCTCGAGTCAAGAGTAGAGACGACCTATGTATGAATCATGAATTCACACGATACAACATGTTTATTAACGAGCTAGATTATCTTGAGTCGATCCAACCTTTTTAACACCTTCATATAAAACCTTAAATAAATAATTAATAAAAATAATATATATTTTGATATAATACCATAAATTAAAAAATCTAAATATATCTATTGATTATCACTGATGGATTGAAATGGATACACTCATTGATTGGTAGTCGCAGACGATTAACAATAGATAAATATAATTCACCATCTACATTTTGGATAGTGTATTTCTATCTTATACATTGAAATTCATATTAAGAAATTCTTTCATTTGGTTACTTTATTTAGTAAAGTAAATTTTATATTATATAATTAGTTAAAACATCAATTTCTCACATTCATTTACCTTATGTACGTGTCATTTTGATAAAAATGTAATATTTTTATTTTGTTTTATTAATTTTTATTTTTTTTAAGTAGCCATTCAAAACATATGACTTGCAAATGAACACAATATTATCTTAAAGCTTGAATGAAATGAGAAACCACGTGATAAAAAGCTTTGTAGTTATTAATTAATTTAATGACCTATTTGATGTTAATTCAATTAAAAAAATAAGAGCCTAAGATGAATAGAAATATCATTTGCTTGGGGACGATAAGATTTTTAGGATATATACCTTTTTTACACAACAATTTTGATAATAATTTTTAGGGAATGATTTTATTTATGCAATTTCACAGCTCTACTGAAAAAGGGGAATAAATAAAATGTTCTAGCATGTTACGATTTAGGAGCAATTTTATTTTTCCTATCTTTAAATATTATATTTTTTATTTGATGTATTTATTTATTTTAGCTTATGATATTGATCTCTTAGAAAAAGTATTTACCCAAGATCATACACTGATCATTATTCTTTCCCCTTTTTTAACTTTGTTTGCTAAATGATATCTTCAATATGTAAAAAGGCAACAAAAAAAACATTATTTTCTTGAGATTTAGTGCACTTGTGATATATTTATTAAAGGTATTAGAATCCATTAATATTACCTATATTTAAAAAAAACATTATTTTCTTGGGATTTAGTACACTTGTGATATACTTATTAAAGGTATTAATATCCATTAATATTACCTATATTCTCTTACTTATTAACATGAAAGTAATCACATTTAAAAATTAATACTCCTTCATTAAATGGGGTAGTAAAGAGAATATGGATAATGATGGATATGAATACCCGTAATAGGGTATTACAAGTGTACAAAAACCTCTTTTCTTGCTTACCATATTAGTAAGAAGCGATGAATAAAGATATGAATTTTAAATTAAGTTTACATAGATTAAATTATTATCTATTTTATTTTTAATTTTAATTTAATAGTTATTATTTATTAATTAGATGAAAATATCTTATTTTATTATATTATAATCCAATAAATAAGATATTATTGTATTTATTTTTTAAATTTAAATAAAAATTAATTATTATTTCTCTCTCAATTATTTTGTTTATTCCTCAATTTTTATTCGTATTTCTAACCTTAATTTAGTATGATATTTTAACATATTTCATCTATTTTTTATCTGTTATATATCAATTTGGTATCAGATTATCATATTTTATTTTCGAAAACAAAATCATATCCTGTTTCTATAATTTTTTTTTTTAAATAAAGTTTTAAAACATATCAGTTAAAAAAAAGCCAACACAGAATCTCGTAACAACCCCTTACTTCCATTTTTGCCACCAGTTCTGCCACCTATACCAAAAACTAACAATGTCGCTAACTTCAAAAGGGCATCTCCATCATATCACACCTTAACCAGCTAGCCGTGAAGCCACCATGAATACCGAATAGCCCAAACCACCCACTACTGCACTTACCCCATAGCCGCCATATTTCATCATCTCCACTAACGTATTCGTCACCAACGACGTACGCCAGAGGCTACAGTGGTTCAAATCGATTCATACACTTAATTTTCTACTCCTTGGTTTGGTTCTTTCTTTCCTTTTAATTATTGTTTTCTTAGTTTACATTTTGTTCGAATTTTAGTATATTTGCATTAGCTTGAAAAAAAAATATTTACTTTCATTAATATATATATTCACATTTTATTTTACTTTCACTATTTATTTAAAAAAAAAACTGAATTTTTATGGCCCTCATTATTCCAATTACCCCATTATTAAATTGCCTAATATTTTTAACAATGACACAAATGTTATTTTTTAGTGTAAATAGAATAGATTAGTCATTAACCAATATCTCCCAAATAAGTATTGTTTCTCAATCATATGTGAAAAATTTGGAACTTAGTCCTGGAAGTCTTATTTCCCAATGCAAATAATTATTATGTCTTGTCACCAAAAGGTGTCTTCATTGTGTTGGATGAATTCATTGTAATGTTGTCCCCTCAATAAAAACTCATTATTTTGGGTGAACCTTGATTTTTGGGTGCTAATGGTAGATATGATTTATTATCTAAGTGCCAATAATTGCTCACCTTAGAACCACATGAGTCTAAATTGGTCAAATTCACTAGTGAGTTGACTCCGTTTGTGATTGAAAGTGGGAAAAAACCTAAAGGTGAATTAACATGTCCACTACAAACCTCTCACACGTTATGTTGATCCTTTTGACCGACCCCTACATTTGTTTAATCTAATGCATACTTATTAAAAACTTTAACAAATATGGCTAAGCATACTATTTTCAAATTGTAAGATTTATTACCTAATCGAGGCATTCTAGTGCCTCCCTCGATATATTTGAATATTTTAAACGTCCAACTTCCTTAGTTTTGCTATCTATTTCTCACCAAATTAATATCAATGGAGAAGATTGTTTTTAAAGTTTGCTTCTTGTTTTATGGGTCTATAACTCACTTGGAGTCATGTTTCTTTCACATAGGGAAGGGAAAATTGATGTGAATAAATATATGAATTTTAAATTCATATTATATCGATTATATCGATTAGATTGTTATGTATTTTAATTTTAATTAATATATTTAATAGTTATATTATATATTTTAATTTCAATCAGTATATTTAATAGTTATTATTTATTAATTAGATTTGAATATTATTTTGCTATCCTTATAAGTATTGCATATCATTGTAATTATTTTTTAAATTTAAATATGAATTCAATCAATTAATATTTTTCTCTTTTGTTTGATATTGTCACCCCTTTCTTCTCTTTTTCTATATGTTACACTTCACTAAATCTCTAAAAACATATGTAATCAATTTTCAATCACTTATTTTGTCACCGATTGCTAATAAATAGTTAATTAAGTCTTTTTAATAATGTTGATGTATTATTAAATAGTCATATTACCTTTTCTCAAGCTCGACAAATGCCATAGCATATCCATCAATCTAATTTGAGAATCATTATCGAAACTTTAACAAGAACATGCCAAAAATCAAGAGCAATTATCTCGTCGATCAAGTATTTAAGGTAGTTGGAAGAAACTAAAGAGTAAATACAATTTTTGATTGTGTTGTCTTGTCTCTCAAAGTAGATACATGGCGTCTTCCTTGAGAATATCTTTTGATCAAGAAAGTCCTCATACATTAGTTGTAGTAAGAACATGTTATAAGTTAGTCCTAATGGAAGTGAAGTTTGGATTCAATTTAGTTGTACAAATATATAATTATGGATAACAGTAAAATAATAAACAGTGAGAAAATTAAATGGTACATAACGATTTAAGTGGTTTAATTTTTCAATATAAAAAGTTCATTCTATTGACGACGGTATACAGAGAAAAAATCATTAATAATTAAATAGAGATACAAACACCAATATTCAGAGAGCTTAACAAAATATACCAAAACCTAAATACATTTAGAAAATAACTCACTCTAATTTACTAGTAATATACAGCAAGATAAATTTACAAACTTACTATTTAATCAAATATTACTATATAAATGTTATCAATAGCTTCTGCTTTAGATTGCACGAGGAAGATTGAGAGGTGATAATAAGGCACGCAAATAGATGGTTGATGGAGGCAAACGAATGCAGACCGAAATAGATGTAACGAGACGAAGAGAGATGCCAACGAGATGGTGAGGTGAGAGGCATGAGAGAGAAAGAGAGGGGCATAATCGATAGCTTTTCTTTTCTTCTCTGGCCTTAAATTCTCTCAACTCTTTCGCTTTCTATTTTTTGTACTCTAGCCGCAGCTTCTTCTCTTCTTTATTCCTCTCAAAACAACCTTAAGTTTTGGGTATATATATATAGAGAGAGAGAGAGAGAGAGTAAATTGGGCCTTAAGTTTTGGGTCATATTAACAAATATTTACCTTCGCTCAAAAAGGAAGCAAGTTTTTCAAATATAAAATTCTTTGGATTACCAAATAACCATCGTCTAAAGCCCCGAAGGGTGATCATTTTCTCCAAATACCTATCAAGTCTAAACAATGTTTGATCTTGTTAAATGAAATTGGTTTGGTTAACATATCAGTTGGATTCTTTGTAGTGACTATCTTATTGACAACAATAGCACCCTGAGATATAATGTCACGAACAAAGTGATATTTGACATCAATATATTTAGTTGTTTTCATGATATATAGTATTTTTGGTTAAGTATATCACACTCTTACTATCAAAAAATAAAACAAAAATATCATACTATAAACCCAAATCACAAATAAAAACTCTAAACCAAATGACATCTTTCATTGCTTATACTGCTGTCATATATTTTGTTCTATGATAAACAAAGCAACTGTAAACTGTAAAGTAATCTTTCAACTAATAGCATAATGAGAAAGAATGAAGACATAACTTGTTAGAGATCTTCTTCTATCCAAATCACAATGTATAATCAAAGTGCACATAACCAATAACACTATAATTAGTGTTAGAACTTCTATCATATACCAAACTAAAATTAGATATGTATATCAAATACTAAAATATCTATTTCACTAATTTCTAAAAACCCTTGCCAAGATTACCCATAAATTTAATGACAAAACTAATTGCATATTGAATGTATGGACGAGTACAAACCATAGCGTACATCAAACTATCAATGACACTAGCATATGGAACCTGAGATATATACTACTCTTCTTCTTCTGACTATAGTAATAAATCCAAACAAAATTTGAAATGCGCAATTAACGTCGTACTCACAGTTTAGACTCTTTCGTATCAAAATGTTCAAGAACTTTTTCAATATAACTTTTCTAAGTCAAATAAAACTTGTTAATTTATCTCTCCTTATAAATTTTCATGTCCAAAATTTTCTTCGTTACACCTAAATTTTTCATCTCAAACTCATTACTTAATTAAGACTTTAATTTTTGAATCTAAATCTTAATCTTAGAAGTAATAAGCATGTCATCAACATAAAACAACAAATAAATGATTAATTAATTTCTCCGCTAATTCTTATTATTTCTCAATTGATTATTATTTCTCCCCTAATTGTTCCGTTTATTCCTTAATTTTTAGTAGTCTAATCCCTTTCAACTGATATATATTCCCTTCTTTTGTCTGATATTGTCACGCCTTTCTTCTCTTTTTCTATACGTTCTACTTCACTAAATCTTTAAGAACATATACCATCAATTTTCAATCACTAATTTTGTCACCAATTGCTAGTAAATGATAAATTAAGTCTTTTAATAATGTTGATGTATTATTAAATAGTCGTATTACCTTTTTTCAAGCTCGACAAATGCCACAGGAGATCCATCAACCTAGATTGAGAATTATCATTATTCGTGTGCATCACACGTAGTATCATGAAGGCCACTAGTTATTTTACTGCTAAAGTATACGGATATATTTGTCCTAAAATTTTATAAGTGATTACTTAATTTTCTCAATATTAAATCCTTAATCAATTTTTTAAATAAATAAATATTTACTTCGTTTCAGCATGAATTTTCATGAAATTGCATATTTGATGTAAATAAGCTAATACAATGTTTTTCTTATTAATTTTATTTCAATATAAATACGTTTGAAGATAAGTGAAATATACAGTAAAATAACACGACTTTCTTCAGAAATAAGAATTATTAAAATAGGATATATAAAATATAGGTAGGGATATTATCTGTTAGCCAATCAGAAGTGAGAAATAGATCCGTGATCTGGTCGAAAAGGAATAAAGAGAAAGTGTTGAAATGTATGAGAGAACAGGGTTTGATTACTTTAAAAGATCTACACAACTGCCGGAAAATCTAAAAGCTGTGAATTTTGCTTCAAAAACATAGAAAATGAATAGATATCTTCAACCTTTGAGAAGATGGAGTAAGATTGATGGGTCAAAATAAAGAAACAAAACACTCATGTACAAATTACGATACAACATAGTCACATTACTAAGATTAAAACACTTCCAAAAACATATGATAAATTGCAAAAAAAAAACAACAACTAAAGAACTAGAAATACACAGAATTAATTTTCAGCAGAAACTAGAAACGACGTCGTACGGTGTGTCAATAATAAACGGCGCTGTTGACGGCGAGTTATAGATACCGTTGATCACCTTGGTCTCTGTTTCAGTTCGCTTGACGAATCGACCTTTGATTCTGGGCCGGGTTTCGGCGTAAGCTTTTCTCGAAGCGTATCGAATCGTTTTCTCGAATTTCCTCTTCTTTCTCTTCTCTCTGTACCTCAAAACTCTAGCTTCTCGATTGATCCCATACAGTTGAGACGCTTGGCTTGCTGCTGTCGAAACGCTTGGGTCGGAACCGGTTTGGTTCACGTTTTGGCAGAAATGATGCGATATATTGGACAATGAATTGCCATCAGGAACTATTCCGACATCTAAGGATGACGATGAAACCTGAAAAATTTAAGTAAACGAGTTTTTCTCTTATTTCCAGGAATTTCCCGGCGACCCAAACAAAAAAAAGGTAAAAAGATAATTACGCTGTGATGAATAGACTGCGTTGAGTAGTTAAACGAAGAGAGCTTCGAACTGCTAAAATCAAGCTCCAAGCAATTTTCATGCGGTTGATTGTTGATAGATGAAGATAACGGATCCATCTTGGCTTTAACAGGAACGACACTATCAGAACCAGAATTAGGACATATCGGGTTAGGGTAATCGAACTCCAGAAACGAGTTCATTTCGTTAAAAAACAATCCTCCGTTTGAAGACTTATGGTCATGTCCATCCACAAGCTTATTCGACCCGATTAAGTTCGGGTTAGTTATATTCCACGACGCACCTTCGGTGTGCTCGGACGAACAAGTGCCCATTGTTTCTCTCCCGAAATTGAAAGCAGAAGAAAAATTGACGATCGAGTCAACCGAGTCTAAAAAAGGTTCAACAGGAACTCGTTCGTGTCGACTCGCGAGTGGGTTGGCTGAGTGGATATCAGAGTCGCACGTGACACACAGAGCAGCGGCGTCAGCCTTGCAAGTGACAGCTGCTGGAGCTTGTACGCAGACCTCACACATCCAAACGCGCTCGTGTCGCAAAGCGAGTTTAGTGGCACAGTGAATTTTCGAATCACAAGTCAAGCAAAGGAAAGCTGAGTCTGCTCGGCAGAACACGGCCGGAGCTGCCGACTTGCACGAGTCGCATGGCTTAGCTGCCACGCTCCAACTTCTTGCGAAACCTTTCAGAATTTCAGTATTTTCAATTTCCATAACTAGTTGAATATCTGCTGTATTAAGTCTACGACTTGGTCTCTGTGCTGGTTTTGTGAGTCGCTCTGAAGGTTTGGAGGCTAGAAATGATAAATTTTACGTGTCACAATTATAATTTTTCAATTATGTGATTTAGTTTTCTATTAAAACACGCAGCGAGCCAATGGGGTAGTGTTTCATATTAGAAAAAGTTTCGTGTAAATTAAATCATGTGTTTTATTAATTTTACAATATATTATTAATTTTTATATAAAAGTTAACTTTATATATATATATATATATATAAAATAATAAATATAGTAATTTTTTACTTTATTAACCATCAGGGAAGAAAATCTTGGTACTGATAAGTAAGATCTGTACACGTGGTTCATTCTGGGTCACTCAAAAGGTTCTCTCATGCTATTTTTTAAAAATTTTAAGTTAGTTTTCAAAAATTAGCCTGCAATAAAATTAAATTAAATATTTATTTTATTTTATTATATTAATTAAAAATTATTATTATTATTAAATAAAAATATTATTAATAAATTATCTTTATCATAATAATCATATAATGTATCATGTCGATAAGATATATATAAGGAAACGAAAATATAATATTAACAACAGTGTTTGCGGGGAGTTGCCGTCAAGGTCTGTGCCGACGTAGGACCCAGCTGTAAGGGTTGGAATTTTCATTTTTTTTTAAACAAAAGAGTAACGATCTTAAAACTACTTTTTTTTTTCTTTTTTTCTTTTAATTTTACAATAGATTTGCTCTATTGTTGGGAAAAAAATCACAAAAAAATATATGAATAATTTTTTAATCTTATAATTAATTATATTTTAATATTATTATTATTACAATATTACAATACTATATAAGTTATAATAATAACATTTAAAAAATATTAAATATGATTAAATTAAAAAAAAATTAATATTAATTAATCTAAATAATAAGATTTAAGTCATATAACATTTAACTGTATAATTTTTAATGTAAAATATTTATATTAAATTATTTTAATAATAAAAATATATAAATTAAAATAATAATATGTTATTGTTTAAGATTTTGTAATTCTTTTGGGAAGCGATTATTAAGTTTTCATGAATACTTACGACAAAATTTTGAAGAGAAAATGATAATAACGGTTTCATATTAAATAAAAATTAGCATTCTAATTAGATAATATCGAAGATGATGCATTTATAATTCAATAGTTTTAAAAATAAGATACCTAATTTTCTATTAATATTTGTTGTAAAAAGCAAGACAAAACTAAAACCGCCTATTTTCAAAATTATAAGACCCAAATAGCATAAGATAATAATAAGGTGACGTTTGATTCAGAGAATGAAATCAAAATCAAAATCAAAATGAGAGTAGAATGGAATGAAAAGGAAACAATGTTGTTTGGTTTGATCACTGGAATCAAAGAAAAAATCAGTATTACAGTGTTTGATTTGCCACTGAAATAAAATAGAAAAAATTATAAATTATCAATTCAGTAAAGTTTAAATAATATCATTTAATTATTATTTTTTCGTCAAACAAAATACATTATTGAAATCATTATTTTTCTAAATAATTATTACTTAAAAAGAAAATATATTATTAAAATTATTATTTTTCTAAATAGGGTTTAGGGTTTTAAGGTTTAGGATTTGAGATTTAGGGATTTAAGGTTAGGGATTTGGGATTTGGGATTTAGGGTTATATTTATAGGTTGAGATTTAGGGTTAAAATTATTATTTTTCTAAATAGGGTTTAGGGTTTTAGGATTTGAGATTTTGGATTTAAGGTTTAAGGTTTTGGGGTTTAAGGATTTGGGATTTAGGGTTTAGGGTTTTAGGATTTGAGGTTTTGGGATTTGATGTGTAGGGTTAGGGTTTTGGGATTTGAGGTTTTGGATTTTGAATTTAGGGTTATATTTGAGATTGGGTTAAAATTAGAAGAAAAAAAATTGAGATGAAAATGGAATCATGATTCCTGAAGGGGGAGAAAGAATTGTGATTCTTTTTCCTTTAGGAATCGATTCCATTCCTCACTTATTTTCAACCTAATCAAACACACAAAATGAAATGAATTAATTTTGATTCATTTCCATTTCCTCTAATCAAACACAACATAAAAATATTAGTTTTCAAATTATATTATATTTTATAAAAAAAATGAGTTGGTAACTAAATGATAATTAATCTATTCAAGTATATAAAATAATTGAGATTTGAGATTCTCTTACAAGTGATTGAGCTTATATATATATATATATATATCACCCACACATATTTCAAATAATAAGAATTTCATAGTAGAGTAATAAATGAATAAAATTAAAAAAATATATTATTGTTTGAATATTTTATCTTAGTAATTAATTTATGAAAAAATATTTGTTATGATCTAGAGTAAACTAGTGTTTAATCTCATATTATAACTTAACATTTTTAGTAGTTGTAATATTGTCTGTTATTACTACTTTTTTGATAAAATATATTGTTAATTAGTTAATTTAAATTAATTTTTTTAATAATCTTTTAATTAAAAAAAATAACAATTTCTAATGTATGTAACTAGTTGTCAAGATAGGTACATACACTAGAATATAGACACATTCAATTAAGAAATGTATCACAACTAAGGATGTTTATACTTCACTATGTGTGGTGAGGGAGCTTAAGAGTTAGGGTAGGGCTATCAACTCCCTTTCATACCACAACATGATCTATCTTACTTTGACGTGTTATATAGAACAAATTTCCTACTAATTAACAAGCAAAGAAGATGGGACATCCTTCCTTTTCTAGATGCACCCTATATGGCTTAGAGAAGGAAAATAACTCTCACCTTTTTGAGTTATTATTTTACAAGTATACTTTGAGACCTCTTATTTCCTTTTTTGGCAGGTAACAAGGTACGTATTCTTTAATGCTTGATTTTATGGATATGTGCAATGCAACTGACTTTGGGTCATAACTGGGTAACACATAGAAAGCACAAATTATCTCAATCATTTGGGTGATATGGATAACTGAAAATGATTAACAATTTAAGGATAGACATATGACTATGAGTTTTACTTTTGAAATACAGTGGATGATCTTCAGATACTCTATTGTTTACAGATACAAGACATCTCACGTTAGGCTCCGTGGATTATAAAGGTTATTTGGAAGGCACCACTATTGGGATGGATAAAGGGTAATACATATAATGTTGTTTTGGGTCATCAGTGTCATTTGATTGTATGAGTATTTTTAAGACCTCAAGATTCTTTGTTAAGGGATGTTCATGTATCTCATTTTGGGTCTCATATGCTTTTAAGACATAGCTCGTGACAGTTATGTATGTAGTGGTAATTGCTATCACCTTTAGACGTTAGAAACTTTAGTTGGTATTGAATTCTATTTATGTTATCACTTTTTTTCAAACTCGATTGCTTTCGGTGTTAAAAAGATTATATTTTACTTTGAATAATTAATTAAAGAAAACTATTCGTAAAGAGTTCCACTATTCTCATAGGGTAATATTGTATCATAATTTGTTAGTGACAAGTCTAATTATAAGTTTTGTATAGAATTAGTTTATATATTTATTTATCTATTTAATAATATTCATAATTTAATGATTAAATAAAAAAGATATTACATAAATACTAACTTAATTGATATGTTTTTGTGTATTTATTAATACTTGTCATCTATCACATTTCATTTAAAAAATTATAATATTTTTTATTTTTTTTAAATTAATCAATATAATAAGAGATACCTTTTTAACTTATATCTATATTATATAGAAAAGTTTAAATTAAATTTATTTTTTTTATAAAATATTCTTATTATTTTAAATAATTACATATATTTTTCTTCATTTTTATTTTAAATTTTGGGAAAGGTAAAATTTTTAAAGACTTATAATATTAGAAAATTACTTTTCTAAAACATATTTTATGCTTATATTGTTATTTTTGGATTTCATTAGAAAATAATGTAAGCACACGTTACAAACAATTTTAAAATACAATAAGTCAATGCTTATCGTATCTATTATATATAAGTATTATATTTCCGAATTACTTTACTTATTTTTATTTTTAAGTTTATCAGCTTTTTTTACCATTACAGATTTAACATAAAATAAAAAAATCTCTTAAAAATATATGGTTAAACATCACTGATTTCAATTTAAATGAACAACGCACAAATAAATATGGTAGTGTTTTCAATAAATAAGTGTTATATTTTACAATTAGGCGATAAAATTTTAAATGATCTATTATTTAAAATTTTGAGTCTTGTGCACAGACTAAAATATATATATATATATATATATATATATATATATATATATATATATATATATATATAAAAGTGAATGACTTAAAAACACATTTTCACACGCATTTGTGCGTATTACAAACGTAGTTATCAAAAAAGAAAATGGGAAAAAAAATTATAGACATTAATTTGTTTTCTTCAAAATATCCGACTCTTTTGAGTTGAGAATGATTGAAATTACAATAATGCATTTTAGCATTCAAAATATATAGATGTTTAATTCGTGCATGTTAATGTCGTGTTTATTCGTATTGTTTTGTTGTAATTTTTTTTTGCTCATATTTACATATTTTTTTAATTATAAAAAATAAATAAATTTTAAATAATTTATTTATATATAATGGTAAAAAAAATTTAATATTTAATTCTTAACAAAAATAATTTATCTGGTGTTACGTTGGATTGGGTTCTTATTTTGAATTGTTGACCGAAATTACACTAAATAAAACCCATACGGTCATAAAATTAATTTCTTTTATTTTGTAAAATTGGATTTGCGTTTCAGCAAATTATATTCAAGATTTCCTTATGACCATAAAGAGTAAAGGACGGCCATTTTTTTAAAAATTAATTTTTTCGAAATTATAACTTGAAACGAAAATAGAATTACTATCGTTCGTTCACCGAGTAACTATTGATTTACCCAAAGAATTGTGAACTGTTTTTATATTTTAATTAATGAATTTTCTTAGCCTAAATGGAGCTATTCAGTGTCCAAGAATCAGCTTTGTACAACGCACTTGTTACATGAATTTCATGGTTCTTGAGATCACAAAGCTTGCAACAGCAGGCCAGGTGATGCTATTTTATGATCTTCCGGTACAGCTTCTTCAACCAAACTTATTGGAGATTCCACCAAATTTTCTCTACATTGATTCTCTCTATCATCTGAAAATCTTTTAAGAGCTTCCTTCATCCACTCGTACCGACAAAATCTCGATGCTTCTTCTATGGTTAGCTGTAATTAAAAATAAACAAATTGTAAATCCACATAATTGTATTTTTATGAAAATTTTAAACATTTAAGCTTTTCATATAATACGTAAAATTCATTGATGTCTTTGGGTGTACTTGGTTCTACTTCAATTAATAAAATAATGATATAATTATTATGATATATATATCATATTAAAATTATAAAGTATTTTATTTAGGTAGGAATCCTGAAAGATGTCATTTTTATTTTAAAACTTAAAAAAAAATTATTTAATTTAATTTAAGATCCTTAATAAGTAATCAATCATTGTTAAACCCATTTTAACTGGGCTTTTTGGTCACTATAATGAAACATACTGTGCACAAATAAAATAAAAAAACTGATAATAGTAGGTTAAAAATTTGAAATGGATCATAAATTGAAAAAATAATATTTTTGAGGTTTTAAAATGAAAATAACTTCCTCTAATGGTGCTATAAAGATAAAATCCTAAATTATAAACATAATTCTATAAAATGCTATAAAAGCAGGGGGCTTTACATTCAACTATACAAAAATAAATGTTTAGGAAAAAGAAAAATACAAAAATAAATTGACCAGAATAAATAGGAATAAACACTAGGAAAATTTCAAAAATTGTAAGTTAAATGAAAAATAGAGGGGGAAAAAAGAAGAAGCCAACTTTAAAAGCGAGAAGAAAATTTAATAAAATTATAAAATATAAAGAGGAAGCAAGAAAGTAGAGAAAGAAAAGAAGAAAAAGTAAGGGATGTGGGAGAAGGAATGAGGACAGAACCGTGTTAGATAATTTTTTATAGTAATTTTTTAAATTAATTAAAATATTGGTAAAATATATTGTAAATTTTATCGAACAAAAACGTGTTATTTAGAAGCTTTAAAAGAAAAATTCTTATTTTCTTCTTTTAAAATAGATTAAGAAGTTTTTTATTTTTTTATTTTTTGCCCTAATAGTATAATTCTAAAAATATGGGCTTATTAACATTTTTCTTAAAATCTTTGACACGGCTTTAGCCCAAGTAAACCCATGAAAAGGTCCGCCCCTTAGTCAAACGCAGTTTAGGGATGGAAGACGCACAATATACATGCTAGCACAAAAGAAAGTATTTATGCTAATTTTTTTTTTTTTTTTTGGTTTAGAAGCACTTGTTTACATTCTTATAAGCGTTTTTACAGAGTCTTGTAAGCACATTTACAGAGTCTTATAAGCGCGTTTACAAAGTTTTACAACCAGAAACTCGAAATTGAACTTTGAACTCACCCATTTTCGCTGGTAGTAAGCCTGCTCTGGCCAGGAATCGAGCTCTTCAGTCACTTCTAGTGCAAACATGTAACCTCTACATCCTCCTTCTAAACTAGAGCTATTCATTCTTGTTTTGCTTCTGAATTCCCAAACTCCTAGAGGATTTTCCTGCAAAAATAAATGCATAACAGGTTTTAATCACACAATCATAGGCCTTTTCCCTTTATATATTGCGCTTATCTGTAGAAGTTAGCTTATTTCATGAACATCATTTAAAGGAAAAGTCTGGCAATGTTTATGTAAAATGACTATCATATCAATCTGCTTAGTGACTGAAACACAACAACATCTGAATTCTAGTGAGATGTGATTAAAATCGGCTACAAAAATCTACAGTCTTTGAATACCTGTTATGAAAGAGAGATTTTTTTATTTCTTATTGAAAAGAACAAGACAGAACAGTGTATATCAAAGACTTGTACTACCCCAACATTCAATAAAAGAGAACAAAAGAGGAAACGAGCAACAACCTTGCCGCTCACCAAATAGCCATTCTAGGTGACCAATAGAACAATTGAGTTACTAAGGACAACTCAAATGTAACAAGTTTTGAAATTCAAAACCAGTAGAGCTAGCCTTCACAGCTAGAACCATTTAGAGCTACCAAAACCTCAACCAATACTGACTCAAAAGAAAGAAAAAAAGGCAACAAATATCAACTAAGAAAACACAAATGTAAGTGGGTTTTGGAACAACATGACAACTAGTATTGGAAACCTACACCGAGTATTCCTCTGACCCCTGCTTCCTCCAATGCTTCGCGGCAGGCAGCTTCAGTAATGGTTTCATCAACTTCCCATCCTCCCTAATCACGAATCATAATCTTTATTACCATTGGTATTGCACATAACAAAACTGTTATTTCAATTATCACCATAACTAGAACTAAAGAAGCAAGTAAATAGATACCTTGGGGAATACAAGGTCATGTCGATTTGGAGTAGATATCATTAGGACTAGTAATCTCTTCTCTGAATTACAATCACTAAGATCCTCATTCTTCTCAATCTTGTAAGGAATACATCTGTTTTTTGAACAAAAATAAACACTCAAATACTTGTTACAAAGGAAGAAACTAATGATGTGCTTCTATTAAAAGTGATTTTAGACAAAAGAAGTTTTAGAAAGCTTTTGGCAAGCATAAAATGTATTTTTTTTAGCCTAAAAGCGCTTTTGACAATTTCTTTCTTGTTTGGTCCTCAAGCGCTATTTTAATGTTAGAAGTGCTTTTACATGGTCCAAAATCATAAACAAATAGACACTAAAACATAAAAGCTTATTCACAACATGAATTTCCCATTAAGACATTAAAACAAACAGTTGTGGTGCAAACTAAGATAAATGAATAAACGCGATGTAACTTGTTTTCAATCCTAGGACTAACGTTGTGACAAATTCATAGACCCAAATGGAGCACTTTTTCCAATTCTCCTGATTTTGACAACAGTTGAAATAATGACATATATACAGTGGGGATTAGAAAAAGTCTGACGAACCCAGAAACAAGGCGCAAATGATCTTTATAACGTTGTTTTTGCCTCCCAGTTCTTGCTGTAGAAGACGACATGAAATTTCCAGCTACTTGGCCAAAAAGTGGAAAATCTTAAGAAGCCAATAAAATGATAGAGCGAGTGAGAGAGAAATGGGAAAGAGGGAAGAGACATGTATATTTGAAAAGTGGATAGAAAAGCGTTGCAGAGATATGCAAGAGAAAAGCATATATAGCCAAGAAGGGATCAGTTGAGAAGAAGTCAATATAAGCAGCCATTAATTAAACTTAAGATGGATTGGTTCTAGTTGTACTGGATATGAACATGCATTGTTCCTTCATGGAAACACCCACACTCTCTCTCCACTTGAGATATCCAAACAGATACTGAACAAACGTTCATACGCGTTTCATACAAGACGATTTCTAGTCAACGCGACCGACTTTGAAATTTTTGTCAAACTCAAGGATTGACCATAATACTTAATATTTGCCCTATTTATGCATAAATTTCAAATTTGAAAACAGCTTCACTGTTATCTTATTCTTATTTTATTTCCATTTAAAAATAAATTATATATTTATCTGATTTAATTACTAATTCTGTTTATAAATACAACCCCAAATGCCACTAAGTATATATAATACACATAAATTTTTTATAAAATAAAATCATAATAATAAATTAACACTTTAATATTATTAAATAATTTTAATCAGATAAAATTTAATATTAAATCAATTTTTTTGAAATATTAAAAATATATAAATAATATTAATTTATAATTATAAATTTTAAAAATATTATTTTTCAAATATTTATTATCTAGAGTAGTAATTATGATTCATATCCCTGGCATTTTGTGTAAATATCAAATACTTTTTTGTTAGGTTGCATTTTGGTCCATTCTCTCCCCTTCTACTTTTTATCAATTTCAATCAAAACTTTACGCGTAAGAAACACCTGGCAAATTTTAGAAAAAGATGAAATAAAGTCGGAAAACAAAGCCATTAATTTTGTTAATATAATGGCCCAAAACAAAACTTATAAGCCCAAACCCATTAAACAAATTAAGCCCATAAGCCCACCTATTGTTTCCCAGAACCACTGCTTATATATATATATTACCCTTTCTGCATTGAGTATGCACCTCCAAAAACAATGAGTAATAAAGAAAAAGCTGAGGAGATATAGCAACAGAATTTGGAAGAAGAAGAAGCTGTTTTTCCCTTCCATATTTTCATGTTCTTGAGGATTGCTAATTATTTCATCTCATTTGTACGGTAATATTTGATTTAATAGCAAGTTTGTTAAGTTTATCTTGCTATATATTACCAGTAAATTAGAGGGGATATTTTGTGGGTTGATTTTGAATTTTGGTATAATTTGTGAAGCTATCTGGAATTGGTGTTTGTATCTCCATTTTGATTATTAGTGGATTTTCCTCGATTGTCGTCGTCGATTGGAAGTAGACTTTTCACATTGAAAAGTTGAACCACTTAAATCTTTGTGTCCCATTTATTTTTTTACTGCCTATTTTTTGCCGTTACCCATTATTATTAATTTGTACAATCAAAATTGGACCTGATATTCGCTTCCGCAAGTGCCAATTGTTTAACAAATTTGGTTGGTTTTCATCCGAAGTTGGCGCTAGTTTTGGTCCGAGCCGGTGTGAAATTTTCTGGTTTTCAGTTTTGATGTGACATAGAATTTCTAGGTTTTTGATTTGAGGTAGTATTTCGTATATTATGGATTTTTGTTCCTAGTTCCTAGTTCCTAGGATGGAGGAGAAGAAATCTCCATTTTCTTGCTCGAAATATCAAGAAAAGAATTTCCATTGTTGTAACTTATTTCTTATGAATTCAAATCAGTTGCAATGAAAATAAAATTAAAGAAAATTAAGGTGAAGAGACAGAGGAGCTTATAAGAAAGTGATTAAATGAGACAAAATTGCGAATGCGATGAGTGAATTCCAATTGAAATAATTTATAAGAAGAAATTCCTATGAGTATTTATTTTAGACAGAATTTGTTGATTTTCAAATATTATAATGCGAATTCAAAGATCGAGTCTTGAAACCACAGATAATTTGTGTTTGCGAACTTTAAGAACAAGTCAATGACTCAATAATCAATGATGATTTCGAACCAAGAAAGCTAAATTTCTTCTTCATCTAAGTTAGAGTTCTTATCATTAGCCACAACTTTACATGATAGTTAGAGTTTTACTACCACTTTCTTTGATAGTTCTTATAGCAATAGTCTTTACATGATCAAAAACAAGTTGACATTTTTTGAAAGAAAATGATGCATCTTGTATGTCTGCCGATCACCAACAAGGTCATTAATAATTAACTCGCTTAGTTAAAGTAAGTTTTCAATGCATTAGTCTTGGTACGAAAACGGAAAGGAAGACTGGTGAGAATCTTTTGAACTTGTTTTTCTTAGTCAATAAGCCCACCAAATTTTTGAGAAGAGTGGATGGTGTCCAAAAAAACCATCATAAGTTTGTCAAAGGTTTCATCTTCTTCCATTTGGCATAACTCAAAATCTCTATTGAGTCTTATGATTTTGGATCTCTTGATTGTAGGGATACTCTCATGCGTAATCTCTAGAATGTCCCAAATAATAGCATACATTCTCTTATTGTTCCATTCAGATTCCTTACTTTCTTCTTTTGTCCATTGAATCATCGATTTAGAGAAAACAATGTTGTCAACAAGGGTTTTGGTTGGGAATGTCCATTTGTTCTCAATATAAAACCATATGTGATATCTTAGTGACCACAATCATGAGATGATAATGCAGATGACCTAATGATATTTAGTCCATGAAGCAAACATTGATGCATACCCAAACCTTAAAAACACACCTGAACCAACTCATCCAACCTTTGTCACTCTTAAACATAGGGATCGTAACACCATTGCGCATGACACACTTGAAACCTGTAACCAACACACACGAAATAAACACATATCCTGTGAATGTATCATGTAAAAACAATGTGTAGTCTATCCACATATTAACGTGTGACCCCTTTATAGGTAAACATCGATAGGAAAATCACATGCAAAGTACGAAACTCCCTTTGATTTCATGTAATATTCCCCCTAAGTGCATACAAACCAAGCAATAAGATGCAGTACAATCCTACATTCACCATCCATGTAACACACAACATGGCAATAAACACATAGTTGTGCACACAAACTTCTTCCTTTATTAATACATAAAGTTAAAGAAACATCATTATATAAGGGGGAGAAAACATGCAAATATGTAATAATCCTAACATTCATACAACACGACAAATAAGATTATGGCAAATAAACATGATCTAATTATACAAAAATAGAGTCAAAAAACACAGCATATTCATTCTCGTTAATCAACACACAAACTAAAAATACTAAAATTTAATTTATATTCATGATATTAATAACACCTTCATAATTATAAGTAATATTTATTTCAAGTGTTCTTAATGAATTACAAGGTCCTTATAGATTAAATAATACACTAAACATAAAATATCCACATGACTATCAATCCATAGTGCATTCATGTAAAAGTATGACTAAATTCTTGATGACAAGTTCTATATGTGATATGCTAAATTTGTTTACTCTCTATGCCATCAAAATAAGTTTATGTGAACCATGCAACAAATAGTACCAAACTTCATAAATTCACATTTATCTCCTCTCTCCACTCTCCACGAATATAAATTTCAACTTATTTTGAAATCAATAGGCTTTTCAAAGCTTAGCTAAAGTATGGGCAAGTGAGATAAGAAATTTTTAGGCCCAAACACACCTATAACTAACCAAATACATACAATAAACCAATGGATTCACAACCACAAATACTATATCTCCAAACTTAGATTATTTCCCTTTCACTTCCCAAAATTCATTTACTAACATTTAAAAAAAAAACTACACACCAAATTTAATTATTTATTCACTTCTTTTTTTTTATTTTTTTTTCTTAATCCAAGAAGGTAAATCATAGATTCCCAAAACATATAAACTCAACATATAACATAATAAAAAGTCAATTAAGAGTGTACAAGATAAGTTAAATTTATTATTTAGGGTAAGTTAATATAAAGGTACAATGAAATGAAAGGAGTTAATAAAGACTCAAAAAGGAGTAATTAAGAACAAATAATTATTGGTGACTTGAAAAGTTCAAACAATCCAAAAAGGTCTAAATTCTCTCTCAATCTAAGTAACATCTAGGATTTTGCCTTAAGACATAAAAATCATCAATGCATGAAATCCCTAAAAACTTCTTAAAATAATCATACAAATTCACAAAGATATGGCATGTGCATATATAATAGAGCATTGCAAATAAAAAAAAATTTAGCCAAACATATGCTCAATGAATATACATGTCATAACAACCATATTTCAATCCAAGTTAAATGCATGCCAACCATATATCATCAATGGTCTCCATTAAATTCATTTTACATGCATTAAGTTAGTTGAATAGAAAAATGTGCAGAACATTCCTAGGAAGAGAGAGAGAAAAAAGGAGAACGTTAAATGACCAAAAACAAATATTTTTTTATTTTTAAAGTAGTAAAGAATGATACACACAATTTACAAAAAAAGACAAAGAGCAACACGAGGGCAACATCAAGGTAAAAACATGCAATAAGCAACAAACTGAATGCACAGACAAACCAAGAGAAGTGTAGACAGAAAACATCTCCCAAATGTAATAACTAGCATGGAGCCCTACGTCTATACGTGCTGTGGGAAGGCATAAATGGCTTCACAATATGCTTACAACACGTGTCGTGCATTCCAATAACAAATACCATGCTATCAAATAGATGTGAAAAACATTTAATAATTCACTACAACAAGGAAGCATGTAAACACATAGGAGGACATATGAAATATAAGATTGTATACAATGTATGCTACAAGTCACACTAATAGTCTTATTTATGCATGGTTCATACAAAGAGATGTCAAGAAGAATGAAGCATCACAGGAACATACAACATAACATAAACTCATAAACTAAAATAACACCAAGGATGCAAGAACAAACACAACACTTCCCTTAAATGTGAGCATGTCAGGCAATAAATATGTTATGCATCCTACACTCTCAAAACTCCCCAAAGAAATAGCATTTACACACAATAGAACACAAATAATAAAGAAGCATGGAAGAATACTAAGCAAGTTGAGAAAAGTGCAGCTCATAAACTCACACAAGCAAACAAGCTAGTGAGAGAGAAATAATCAATCTTATGAAACACAACAACAAACAAGTGAAATGACAAATATATCTTTAAAGAGGATGTGCCTAAAGAGAAATCATCAGCATAAACCATACAGTGTTGCCTCTAGAGAGAAATGGCAACAAACTGCACATGATTGCCTCAAAAGAGATCATCGACAACACTTGCATCATCGATTGTCAAGAGAAGGAAGGAAATTAAAAAGTTAATGATCAACACAAGAAACACCCCCAAGAAAGAGAAGAAACATAGGATGTTACTAAACATCTAAGTATGTGAAAAAGACTTACATTCCAACATAAAAATAAGAGACATGCTTAGATAGGGTCAACACCCCAAACACCAAGAATGCCAACTAAAAACACAAGTGTAGTCATAGTAATGCATGTAAGTCAAGAGTCTTAAAGATAAGTAAATAATTTATATGACATATAGATGCACAAGGTAAACCAAAACAAGCATAGTATAGAGAAAAGAGAATAAGCACTCATGTACACAAGCTTGTAACATACCATATGTTTCTCCAAAATGACATGTAAAGCACAAGAGAAGGTAGAGCAAGTAAATGAAGAACTTTAAACAATAGGAGACAATTAGAGAGCCAACACGCAACATATTAGGTATAGGAAAGAAGAATCTAGTAAAACAGTTAAGATTCATTCTATATGATAATACATATGAATGATAAGACTATAGATAAAAAAATCCTAATACTTTCACATTACATGATAAAAACATATGACATGATAAAAACATATGACATGATGCTCATGCAAATAATCACAAAAGAAGAAGAAAGCAAGCACATATAAAGAACATGTCAAAAAAACAAGTAGGGGAGAATACAAAAAAAGGATCAAACAATTAGGCATAACAACAAATATGACAATTAATATTCTATGCAAGACAAAAAAGTAATGAGAAGAGATATGCATGAAAAAGAAAATAGGGAACATATAAACAACATAAGTTTACAAAGAAATACAACCTCATAGAATAACAATAGCCTACACCACTGGTAATAAAGGGCATAAATATGCAAGGTATATGTATGTGTAGGTAGAGCTCTAAGATCGAGTACCCACACAGTTAAGCCTAAATAGAGGTGACATGTTCTAATACCAATTAAGGAATCCTATACGTAAGAACAATTTCACAAAGGTTAACTGTTCTCCTGACTCAAATAGGCAACATGGGCCTAGTTGAGGGGGTGGAAATACCAACCCATTCAATCTTTTCACGAGCACTATATAAATTTGGGCAAGCCGACCTCATATATATGAATTAAGCAAGTAATACAATGAAAGTTCAAAATAACATACTTAATTTAACAAATAATTAAAATAATCAACAGATATGAAAACAACAATATCCATTAAACACACTAGTGATGGTGTGCTTTATAGACACCTGTCCAAGCTAGCAACATGCACACATGGAAAACAACACATATCATATGATTATACAAAACATAGTAGACCAACTAAAGAGTCTAACACCCGGTACACAACTAAGGTAATGAGACACTTAATAGTAAGCAATGAATACAATAATCATAGCCAAACAAAAATATTATACAGTAGTTAAAAGTCAAGCAATAAATAATAAAAGATTTCTAATGATAGTTTTAACACTAGTATGTAGATAAATACACACTTTCAACTCTGATTGTACTAGCCAAATATTAGATAATGTATAACAAATAATGTAATGAGATAAACCCACATAAAAACCCTATCTATGTGGTAACATCCTCAAGTTATTTATGGTAACCACTCAACAACAAACAATATACTAAGCAATAAAATATTTACAATCCTGCTAAAAATAAAACCCACATTACTATTATCAGTTGGGATCACTGTCCAAACTACGTATTACTACCCTCACTTGTTGCCTCTACAACAACTTGGTTCGACACATAAACTTGAATTTTCTCCAAAACTAGCATCATTCGATGTAGTACAATCAACTACTACAAACTAGTAATGCGTAATGTGAACAATCAATCATGATGACTACTCTCAATCCCAAACACCCAGTAACCAACCAGTTAACATATGCTCCTTACATCAAAAAAGATGATAATTTGACAAAGCTCTGCTACATATTTTCTTGATAAGAAACAAAAAGAAATGAGTATCTATAAAAGTTACCCAATGGTCGGATCACCTTGCCATGATCATCGTCAACCATCTGGCCAAAGGTGTGGCAAGGGGTGTGGCGAGGCCCTTTGTTGAGGGTTGGTAAGGTGCCAAAAAATAAAATATTTTTTTGATCCAAAAATTGTTGAATAATTCCATCAATACTTGCACCCGAACCAAACCAAAAACACTAGTAACAACGTCAATGATTAAGCGTGTATGTAAGCCAAAAACCACATTGCTCAACCTAGTATGCATACTATGAAAATCAATCTTGTGGTGTGTGTAAACATGCTCATATATAAAGTGTATCAAACTATATGCATATATGCATTTCTGATAGGCAATAACCAACCTTACTCAGAGGAAGATAGAACATTGAGTAAACTAAACAGACACCACATTTTTTACATGAGAAGCCAACACAAAAAGACAAGGAGAATAACATGACTTACAAGTTTCTTTAATTTTTCTAATCTTTCACCTTGAATCACCAAAAATTGGACAACTTGAGAGATCCACATATTTCTTTCTATAAAGAATGCAATCTTTAGGAAAATCATGAATATTCTTATATATCATGCCAAAATGATTTAGAGTCTTTTTAACTTCATACATAGATGAAGACAATTCATATCCATTAGGTAGCAAGTTTATAACTACATTCAACATTTTAGTAAATCTAGTATTAGTTATCCCATTTCTTACATTAATATTATACATCTTTATCAATGCAAACAACTTATATTTTTGTACAATTTGGATAGAGCAGCTCCAACATTATCTTAAACACTTCAAGATTGTCAATAAAATCTTCATCTATAGCATGGAAAATTTCATCCATTTTTTATATACATCAACGTTAACTTTAGATATTGTTGGCCTCCTTGATCGATTGATATTTCATTATCACTATCCAATTCCATCTCTTCTCTACTAAAAGTCCAATTATTATAACTTGTTTGAAAGTTATTTTTTAGTTATAGATCTAATTATCTAATTAGAGGAATATCAATGAAAGTATAAAAAATTAAAATTTTTAGAACGGTTAGACATACAATCGTGTAAAAATAAAATATTGAAAAAAATAAAGATTAACACATGGGATTTTTAGATTAAAACAACATAGGCCATACCAATGACCTAAAAAAAGTATCGATCCACCGGACCACCTAATTATCCACTAAGAAAAATAAATATTCATTCGTAAGAATAGGACTCAAACTAACCACCCAAGAAATGCCCCCAAGTTACCTACTTACAAGATGTTGCTTTCATTATAGTCTTTACAAGAAAAAGCATTCAAATCTGAACTGGTGTTTCGAAAAACTCGAGTCCCACGAGTTAATCAAATCCACACACTATCACTTGAAAAGTTAACACATAAACATAAGTGCATGTGTGTGTCCTAGAGTATACTCAATAATGAACAACCTTAACTAGTTGATTTAAATAATATATCAGATAAATAAAAAATAACTAGAAAATCTAAAGCAATTAATTAAAAGCATAATGACATAATTATTATTATAGGCTTGTTAATTCCTCAAACACAAACATAAATGTTTGATAAATTAACTTAACAAAAAAATCTGCTTGAAAACTTTTAGTAAAACAAGAAAGAGAGAATAAAAAATGAAGAGAATAAGCACAATTAAGCTCTTGTATTATTAGTTTCAATTGGATGCTTCGATTTATATTTATTGAATATTTTGAAGCACTTTAGGTCAAAATAAAATTAACATCTTGTCTATAAAATCAATTAAATGAGTTTTAAGGAATAAAGACATTATAATAAAAAAGCAATCCAATTTGTATTAGAAATAAATTTTAAAATAAAGCCCTTATCACTCGATCGATTTAATCAAGTGCTTAATCGATCAAGTATGTAATTTGATCGATCGAATGCCCTCTCGATTGATCTAGTGTATGAATTAATTAATTAACAAAAAAAATGGATTGATCTAGTCTTTAATCTCGATCAATCAGGTACTCGATCGATCGATTCCTTGATCGATCTAATTACATAAATAATTAATTCAACAGGTAATACGGCTTGATCGATCTAATCACTACTCGATCAATCAAGTAGCCTATTTTCATATTGTTCCTATATGGCTAATATACAATCTAGCATGCATGAAAACAAAGATTTATATGAGATGTGATCGTTAAGGTTCAATAGTTTATTCGGTTTGAAATATATTCTTCTAAGACACACCTAGAAACTAAAATTATAATTATATGTTTTAATCACGAATATCACAAGCACGCACATAAATCTTACAACCTCCCCCATTGGCATATTCGTGTAATAAAATCTCTCTCATACTACATAACGCTTACAGGGGAATTAAACTTTTACATAGTGGTGCTATTCTATGATTCGGTGAAACCATATTCACTTGAATCTTGAAAGCTCATGTTTACACTGAAAACCAAAAACATAAATAACCAAACAACTTGTCCTGAAAGACTCATTGTTCATTAGTTCAGTATATATAACAATATAAAAAGTGAAGAATATTCATAAAAGTGAGTGATCATAAAATATAAATTTAAAATATAACTCTTCTTATGTGTAATATCTTCAGAAAAGATTTTCAAAGTAATTCTCTCCCTAAATTATATCTCCCCTTTTTGTATATTTTTCAATTAATATTTTAATTTTTTCTCTCCTTTTTGTAATACAAATAAACAATATAATCATGAAGCAATGACAAGTTGAGCAAACAAATAGTGTATTTAATGACTGAAAATGGGAATACACATTCTGAAAAGTTCAGAACAATCAAAACTGAGAATTAAAAACAATATGTTTTCCAAAATTGAATAAACTTATGTTCTATAACTCTTCTAAAATTATAAAAATTGATATATATATATATATATATATAAATTATTTTTTGAATTGAGAGTAATAAGCTTAACTTAACATGAATACAACAATATACTCAAATAATAAAATTAATTTTGTTCAAAGTGTAACTATCCATTGACAACATAAATATTTGTAAACAAGTCACACAAACATACTAGCAGATGTAGTGATATATCAACAATTATCAAAAGTGAGATAAAAATAAACTGCAATAGTATTTCAATTAATTCATTTATAATTAGTTATGAAAAATTTAAAGAAAGGAGTATCAGCTATCATAAAAAATTATAGTTGAATTCATACTTACACAAAATAAAATTTACTTATCAATAGAGAACTTTATTTTCTTTATGTATAATCAATTTTGGTTCTTTCTTTTTATGCATGCAAAAAATTTAGTATTTTTCTTTTTCCTTTAATATTTTTATTACTAGTTTTTTTAAGAAAATATGCACAAACCAATATACCTAGTATGATGAATTTCACACTAGTTGTGAGACAACGCTCTCCGCTCACTGCAGTAGCTTTCACACATCACCGTAAGTAGTCCTCTTAAAACTAGATGTCTCTCTATAGCAGCATTTTATGCAGTGAAAGACATAATTAAATCATAATTTTCACATTTAAGGTTATCTAATGCCTTAAAATCTCACATAATTAATTATATACTTCTAGTATGACATACTTATGTGTCCACTGAATATGTACATTTATGTTGACATTGATCACCAGTGATGAGAAACATGTAAATGAACAAGTCACAATATCCATTTTCACAATGCATAGTAAAAAAACAAATATGAATAAAGTATGTAATTATCATGTCAATGTTAAAACATGTCTATTTTCCTCCATTTATTTTTTATATTTTTTTAAAAAATAAAAGAAACATCAACAAAAATAAAAATAAACAAACAAACTATAGATGTTCACCTAGGGTTAATTAAGTACTCAAAATAGTATCTAGGTGAAGAATAAATAGATCAGGTGATCGAAAAAGACAATTTTTCCTAACCCAAACTTTCTTGAATTTGGTTTTTTTATATCTTTGGGTAGGAAATCAAATACCTTAGTTATCATCGAAATATCCTTTGAACTTACCTTTAGATTTCTCATTCATCCTAAATATAGATACAATATGCATAATAAGATGATGGTAATTAGTCCCAGAATTACAAATGTTGAATTTTATATGCCTTTTTTATCCAACAACTTTATGATTTCCAATAGAATTAAGAACATGTTATTATAAGTTCCACTCATCCTAGAATATAATGCAATATGCATAAATAGATGATAGTTATGCGTCCTACTATGTGAAGCATGAAAAATATTATTAAATTTAAGAGCATTCATAAAAAAATTACAGTTGGGCCAAGTATAACCTTTCCTGCCACAATGATGACATACACAAACTTAACAGATTTTTTAATCATAGGTTCAACTATTTTTTTGTGTATAATGAGCATTATGAGTAGGGTTAGAAGGCCTTATAAATGTGATTTTTGATGTTGAAGTTGTATATGTAGTTTGTAAAGAAGAAGGGTCGGAGGGTTTTACAAACTCAATAGTTTTTGAAAATGATGGCGTACAATCCTCATCTATATAACCTAGTCATCTTTTGTCTTTAACAAGTTTTCCATAATCTAGAAATTTTTTTATCCATTCAGCTCCAATGGTTAATCTCTTCACAGCTTCTTTTAATTGTTCAAGTTCCTGCATTATACTTTTATTTTCCTATTTAAGATCTACAAGACTTGAATTCAAAATATTAATATGTTTTGATAGTTCAATTTTTTCTTTTTTTATAATTGAAAAGTTTATTTCAAGGAATTTAAATTTATCATTGAATTTAGTTATTTCTACAAATAACTTATCCTTTTGTCTCTTACTTCTAACTAAATCAATAAGCAATTCTTCTAGACTATTAAATTTATTGAGTAGGAATTCAACATCACTTTTTTCATCATTTGAAATATCACCTTTAATAAAATTATTCATAACAAGGTCCTAAGCAATACTAAATGTATCTAGTGGAAATATGACAAATTTAAAATTTGTAGAATGGCCAAACACGCAATTGCATGTAAATAAAATAATGCAAAAATAGAGATCAACACACGAAAATTTTAGTGAAAATAACCTTGGCTTCACTAATGACTTAAGAGGAAAACCATCGGTCTATCAGACTATCTAACTATCTACTATGAAAAATAAGTATCTAGTTACAAGGATATGACTAAAACTACCCACCCAGGTAATGCCCCTTAAGTAAGTTACTTATAAGTCGCTTTTATCAGTCTTTACAAGAAAGACGTTCTGATCTAGACCAACATTTCGACCAACTCGAGTCCCACGAGTTAATCAAACCCGCACCAATATCACCTAAAAAGTTAGTACATAAACACAAATATAAGTGTATGTCTTAGAATAGATTCAATAACGAACAACCCTAATTAGTTTATTTAAACAATTTATCAGATAAATAAATAAAAACTAGTAACTCTAGAACCATCAGTTAAAAACACAATAACACAATTATTATTGAAGGCTTATTAATATATCAAACACAACCACAAATATTTATGAAATTAACCTAATGAAAAAGTTGAAAACTTTTAGCTAAACAAAAGAGAATAAAAGATGGAGACAATAAACACAATCAAGCTTCTGTGTGATTAGTTTCAATTGTGTGCTTAGGTTTACATTTATAGAATATTTTGAAGTACTTTAGGTCAAAGTAAAATTACCATTTTATCCATAAAATCAGTTAAATGAGTTTTAAGAAATAATGACAATATAGTAAAAAGTCAATCCAATTCACATTAGAAATAGGTTTTAAAATTAAAACCTTGATTACTTGATCGATCTAATCAAGTGCTCAATGAATCGAGTACATATTTCACAATCAATTAAATGTCCTCTCGATTGATCTAATGTATCAATTAATTAATTCTCAAAAAAATAGATCAATCTAGTCATTAATCTCGATCAGTCAAGTGTTAATTTCTCGATCAATCTAGTCATATAAATAATTAATTTGACAGGTAATATAGCTCGATCGATCTAGTCATATAAATAATTAATTCAACAGGTAATATAACTCGATTGATCTAATCACTACTCGATCAATCGAGCAACCTATTTTCAAATTGTTTCTATGTGTCTAATATGCAATCTAATACGTATGAAAATAAAAATATATCTGAGATGTGATCGTTGAGGCTCGATAGTTTTTTCGATTTGAAAAATATTCTTCTAGGACACACATAAAAACTAAAATTATAATTATATATTTTGTTCACGAATATCGTCAATAGTTACATAAATTTTATCTTGTTAAAATACTCTTACAAATTATATGGTCATTTATGTCATTCCTAGAATAACAATTATACATTGTTGCACTTAACACAAAGGCATCAAATCACATCTTTATTGTTCACATTTTTTAAAATATATTATATGAAAAAATCAATTCCTTCTACATATTTTTTAGAAAGCATTGATTGTTGCATCCAAGACTTGTTCATTCTATAAAAATATAGTTAATATTTCAATATAAAATATTTTATTATATATATATATACACATGATAAGCAAACATTAATCATAATTATGATTTGTTATTTTAATTAAACATCTAATTTATATATATTTATTAAATTAGCAATAAATATCTATTAAATCATATCATTATATAATAGCTTTAAATTTTTAAATAATAAAAACTAATTTACAAATTTTATGCTAATATTATTCTAAAATTAAAAACTTAGAATAAAAGCATAAATTCCTATTTTGTAAAAAAACAACTTCAAATATTACAAAAATAATAGTTTTCTTCGGAACCTACTCATTTATAGTATTATTTGAACTTAATATTAGTGTTTGGAAAGTAAAAAAACGAATTATAAAAATAATAATAAATTTGGAGTTAATAAAAAATATAAAATATTTAACAAAAATAACTTAGAATATTACAAAATAATATTTTTCTATATATCTTAATAATTTATAACATTATTTAAGCTTAATATTAGTGTTTGGTAAAAAAAAAAGAATTATAAAAATAATAGTAAATCGAATTTAATAAAATCTGATCATATTTAACAAAAGTAAATTACAATATTATAATAATAACAAATTTTTACATATTCAAGTGATTTATAACATTATTTGAGCATAATAATAACGTTAGGCAAGTTAGAAAATGATAGAAAATAGGAAAAGAAGAGGAAAACAAATGTTTTACCGAAAATAGGGACCGTCAGATCAAGAAATCGTCGGAGGGGTCCTTGCGCGTCAACCGGAGGAGCGATGGAGAAGGATGCTGGTGGCAAGGACGACTTCTGGGCCATTGTTGGAGGAGAAAATCGAAGAGATAGAAAGTAGATATAAGAGTGAAGATTGAAACAAAAAAAAAACTAGTTTTTTGAGTTATAACATTTTTTTTCTTATTTGCATCGGCTTTTGTGAGTTATAATGTTTTTATAAAAAGTCGACGCAATGCAAAAAAAAAAAGTTCGAATTTATTTTTTTAAATTTCCCATCTTTTTTCGTTTTTATTTTTTATTTTTTTAATTCCCATATTTTACAACAGTTTTTATAAAAAACGAGGCATATGTTTTTTTTTTTTTTTTACAAATAATTATTGAACTAACACATTGTTGTTTTTATCATATTACATGAATCAAATTTGCCCGAGAAATGAAACACCTATATATGGAGTCTATTAGTTGAGCAACTGAAAATTGTCCTTATTTTCTTTTAACAGTGACAAAACTGTGGTAGCAATATGTTTAGCACTAAGCCCTGCAGCTTCAATTTGGTCATCTTGAGATCCATGCTCTATGTATCTATCAGGAAGCATCAAAGGCCTCCACTGCATCAACATAAACGGTCGAAAGGTTAATTAATTTTACCCGCATTGAGAAATATTTCATATCTACCACCGTGCTAGAATGTTACTGAATACATGTCTAGCATTTTTCTATTTTATTACCATCAATTTTCTAAACTCTATTACACATCTTAAGCATTAAAATGTAAAGATTTAGACTATCACCTTGAGTTTGCCATCAAGTAATCCATTCAAAGCCAAAAAGTTGGAAACATGAGAGCTAAATCCACCAACAGATCCTTCTTCAACAGTGAGGAGAACCTCATGTTGTTGAGCTAGCTCTTTGATTAAATTTCCATCAAGAGGCTTGCAGAATCGTGCATCACCCACCGTTGTTGAGATGTTTAACACTTGAAGAAGCTTTGCTGCTTCTATACACCTTTGTACTATCATTCCATAACCTAAAATAGCCACTCTACTTCCTTCTCTTAACACTTGTCCCTTTCCAACCTGTTTTCAAAACTAGTTTTATTTTGCTAAGGGACATCATATGCAGATGAATAAAACAACTAAGAGAAAAGTTTCATAAGTATACCTCCAATGGAATTCCTTTGTTGTTTGGTGGAAGGATGGAACCTATGCCATTTCCTCTAGGATACCTAAAGCAACTGGGTCTGTCGTCGATGGCTGCAGCTGTAGCCACCATGTGCATAAGCTCAGTCTCATTAGAAGGAGCCATGACCACCATGTTAGGCAAGCAAGCCATAAAAGTTGTATCAAATGCTCCACAATGTGTGGGACCATCTGCCCCAACAAGACCAGCCCTATCCATTGCAAATCTCACAGGAATTTTTTGAAGGTCAACATCATGAACAACCTATAACACCATGTGAAACAAGTTAAGTTTAAGCCAACTCCCTGAACTAGAGAAAAGTTATAGATTCTATGTATGTATGTATGTATGTATATATATGTATACCTGATCATAACCTCTCTGTAGAAAAGAAGAATATATAGCACAGAAAGGCTTTAAACCTTCAGTGGCTAAGCCAGCACCAAAGGTAACAGCATGCTGCTCTGCTATACCAACATCAAAACACCTATCAGGGAATCGTTTTTGGAATAAATTGAGTCCTGTACCACCTCCCATAGCAGCATGAATGGCTACAATTTTATTATCTGTCTCTGCTTCTGCAATTAAGGACTCTGCAAAGTATTGAGTATATGAACGAGAACTCGACCTTGACTTTAATTGCTTGCCCGATTTCGGTTCAAATTTCACCACACCATGCATTTTATCAGGTGCAATTTCAGCTGGAGCATAACCTTTTCCTTTCTCAGTAATAAGATGAATCAGAACAGGTCTTGGTGATGGCATGGCCTTAATTTTGCTCAAGATATGAACAAGATCTTCCACATTATGTCCATCCACTGGACCAAGGTAATACAACCCAAGTTCCCCAAACAAAGAAGCTCCAGAACCACCACTCATCCCTCTCATGTAAGAGTCAACCCTTGAAGCAATTTCATGTGTCTGACCTCCAATTTGCTTGGTAATACCCTTTGGGTAAAACATAAGAACAAATTAGTATGATACATAACACAATTCAATATTGGGTTACACAATTTTCAGACCCATTTCTATGTGGCAGTTTATAGATTCAATAACGAAAGAGCAACTTAATACATCTCAAATGACCTGGAGCAATTCTATTGATCTCAATTTGTTGTTTTACAACAACTTGCGTGGCAAGAAATAGTTGGACAAGCCAAATGAACCTTCTTTTTTTAACCTTTCATTTTATGACATCTCAATTGTTAAAACACAACAACTTGAGGTGAAGACTTTTTCAATTGGCCTAACATGGTTTCGATGGTTGTTATAGGTAGCCATGTAGGGACATACTGCATAATTTGGTGTGTGAATTGATTTAAGAGCCAATAAAAGCATGACCTGTTGAGACACAACTCCAGATAAAAATCAATTTCCATGATGAAACTAAAGTTGGTTAGATCATAGTTATGTCAGTCCTATGAACATTATTACCTTTGCAACCTCACGTAACCCACGAAATTTTCTACTAGCATGTAACTTTGTGAGAGTTCTGCTAAGAGCTCCAACTGGAGAAGCTGGACCATCAACGGTAGCAGTAGGCAGAGAAACTTGTTTGTTATCATTTAAGATGATGATGATATTGGTGTCAAGGTAGCCTGCATTATTCATAGCCTCATATGCTTGTCCAGCAGTCATGGCTCCATCACCTATCACTGCAACTACATGATTGTTCCTCCCCTGCAAGTCTCTTGCAACTGCCATCCCTGAAATTAAATTCACAAAATCTAGATTTTAACGATCATAATTTAATTAATGTTGGAATTTTTAATACAATTCAACTCACACTCGCATAACTAAGATTCCAACCCAACCTTCAACATGCTTAAGTGAAATCCATGCTTTTCAATCACAGTCCGTTGGCTAATGCAAGGATATTAATAAGTAAAATAGGTTGGAACTTCGAATATCGAAGGAACAAAATATAAATATACCTAGACCAGCTGAAATACTAGTAGAACTATGTCCAGTTCCAAAAGCATCATGTTCACTTTCATCCCTTTTTGGGAACCCTGCAAGCCCAAAAGTCTGTCGAATTGTATGCATTCTTGATCTTCTTCCTGTTAAAATCTTGTGAAGATAGGCCTGAAAATCAATAGTCGATATGCCATACAAGTTATTAGCTTGCAAATCCTTTCAAAGTCTGAAACAACTCTACAACTCCGTTCAAACTTGTACAAATGTTCCCCTGTTGCTGGGCTTAAGTAAAAAATGTACCAAAATGGCTCATACACAAAGTGTACCTGAGTCATATAAGGCTATACATGATTTATGTACAAGCTGCACATGAATCATGTAAGCGATTATGGGAATCCAAATACTCACCTATTAATAGATGAGTTTGAACCGCACACGCCCCCCAAAAAAATAATAAACTAGTATTTGAAAATATTGAACAAGTTGCCTTAAAATTATCAATACAGGCACAATGTTAGATTTTTTTTGTGGTCACTACGAACCGAGTATTATAGACGTGTATGTGTAGTTTGTTTAACCGTTATTTCAAAAAAAAAAATTGTTAAAAATGCATGTAAAACTAAAAGTGAGTGAGCAATATTAGAATTGGAAAATGGTGGAGTACCTGGTGTCCAACATCCCAAATAATCTTATCTTGTGGGGTACTGAATACATGATGAAGTGCAACAGTGAGCTCAGCCACACCCAAGCTTGAACTAAGGTGTCCTCCAGTTTTTGACACTGTGTAAACAATCTCTTCCCTAAGTTCATCAGCCAACAACCCAAGTTCCTGAAATGTATATACAACAATCACAAACCCAAGAAACTTCAATATCTCAACAAGCCACATATAAAAATATAACTTCAATTTCTTGTTTTTCTTAGGCTCAGTAAAGTTATTACACTACCTCAACATTGAGATTCTTCAAATGACTTGGGTAGTTTATGGTATCAAGAATTGGAGTAAAAGGCTTTTCTCCTGAGAAATTGAGAAGCTTATTTTCCATCTGCCTTTTCTGGCTTGTTTGTTGGGCTTCTTTCACTTGGTTGTCCTTTTCACCATTTATATTAGTGTAATTCATGGTGGAAACTGTCCCATTTAACTGAAAATATGAATTACCAAATCCTCTAGTCATGTAAAAGGAAAATAAATTGCTTATTTTCATCATTTATTTTTTTAAATTAAAAATTATGTCATTTAATCACATAATTTTATAAAAATAATTAATTAAAGATAAATTATATTATTTTAATTATTTTTTATTTAAAATATTATTATTTCTTATCAAGTAATTAAAATACGATAAAAATATTAGTATTTAATAATGATAAAAGTAAAATTTAATATGAAATAGTTTAAGAAAAAATAAACAATAATAAAATTCAAAAAAATTATTTAAATATACATTTTAATTTTTAATAAAAATTTAAAATTACTAAAACATTAAAATAAAATTGTGACAATTAATAAATATTAAGAAACAAATATTTTGTGATTTTTTTAAATTAATTGTGGTTTTATTATTGTTAAGGACTCTCATTTTAATATCATTTAATCACTTGATAAAAATAAAAATAATATTTTAATAAAAAATCATTAAAATAATATAATTTATCTTTAATTGATTCTTTTTATAAAATTAATAAATTAAATAATATTTTTTTCTAATATAAAAGACAAAGGACAAAAATGACATAATATAAGTGATTTCTATAACGGGGTATATATATATATATATGTGAAAATTTTTAATAATAGTTCATTAATTATGATTAAAGTATACAAAAATACATTTATTTTTGGATCGAGTATTACAAATTAACTAACTATTAAAAAGTGTACCGAAAGTCCAAAACTTCAAAAAATATTGAAATAGAACACATTATTATATATATGCATATTTTCTTGAAGACTTACTTGTTACTTAAATCAATTGTAATTTAAAGAATATGAACTTTGATAAGTTCAAACATATAAAATTTGATTTAAGAATACATAGTAATTCAAGAAATTCATACATTTATATTCATTTCTAACATTTTTAAAATTTTAAACTTCTTTTACATTTTTCAATAGTTAACGGAATTGTAATACACAATCTAAAAGTTAATAAATTTTTTATATATTTTAGTTGTAGGTAGTAGACCGTTACTAATATATATATAATGACAACCCAATTTTTTATATAATTTATTTTATTATGCTTCATTATTCGAACTCTATGGATTTATTAGTGAGTTCAAAGAGAAAACCTATAATTTAAATCTCACAGTGCATGTAAAAAGTTATGCCATCCCTATCCCCTAGTGCGTGTGTATATATATATAGTACCTTTTGCTGATTGCTACTCAGAAGGTTAGAGTTTGAAGTTAGGTGTTGAGATGAAAAGGCAGATTGCTGCCCATCTTGGAAATGACGCAATGAAACAAAGCTAGTTCCTAGAAGGGCCATTGTTTCTTTTAAGACACTTCTGAAGAAAAAAATGAGTAGTCTAATTAGAGAAAAAAAGGGGAAATAAAGTTTGAATCTAATTAAAGAAAAAAAAAAGGGGAAATGAAGTTTTCGAAATAGGTTTTGTTTGTATTGTTGAAATGAGTTTGTGGTTTTTATAGTAATAAAATTTAGGTAGTTGGTAGGGATCTTAAGTAACGCGATACGTACGTGTATACAAATTAGAAAAATAATGTAATATATATGGACTTGGCAGGCTTGGTATGACTGCATTTATATATTTTTAATATCCATGTTTTTCCTTTTTAATTGTGATTGTTATCTATTCATGTCTCATTTTGGCAATTGAATAATCCAGGGCCATTAACCTCACCATATATAATACTGAAAAATCTAACATCCTTTTATATATCATATAGAAATTTTCTCTCAAGTTGACAAATATTTATTTATTTTTTGCCTTTGAATAAATATAAGAATAATTACTGTCTGATTTATTTCAACCAACATAGATTTAGATTTAGTGCGATAATATTTTCACTTAAATCTAATTAGAATAATATTAGACATTTTTGTTATGTTTTGGCAATTTTTTCTTAGAGGTAATGTTATTGTTCAACATTTTGTTGATGTTCAAAAATTTAAGAACTCAAATTATTTGATATATTATGGATAATTTGATAATTTTTAATTTTTTTATTTAGATGTTAAAAGAAACTTACTAAAATATCTTAATTAATTAATTTTTAATACATTTAATATATTGAGTTTTATTTTTATACGTAATTATTTTAAAAGTGCTTTCAATAAAAATATAATTGTAATTTTTCTTTTGGATAAGTCTTGAAACTCTTTTATTGAAAGCAAAGATGTTGACAATAAATAAAAAAATAAGAAACGAAAATGATATCTGTAATCTAATAATATGAGACAAAACATGGACGAAGATTATACTTTACATCATGTTTTTTTAAACTATATTTTTTCTAGTAGTATTCTAATAATTATTTAAAATTAAAAATAATGATTTTTGAAATTTTTAAAGGATTCATGCATTTTTAAATATCTTTAAAATTTCTTTCATTTATTTTAAAATTATTTTTAATAAATATTACACACTCATGCATATTTTCTCATACAATGAAGTTAAAACCGATTTTAATTTTTTAAATAGTTATATTATTAAGGTATTTATAAACATCACTCGAATCTTAAATTTCATGTTATTAAAAATAAGTGTTAAAATCATATGAAAATTAATTATGTTCATGTCATGTTATTATATCGTATTTCAGTATTATTTTATCATATTTATGTATCAGTTGTTAATACATGAAAAATTTACTTAATTTTTTGATATTATTTATTTATAATAGAGAAAAAATATCAAAAAATTTAAAAATATAAAAATTGTTACCTAATTATGACTAAATTTTTTTAATCATTTTTGTGCCATATTTGTATTATGTGTAGTGTTTTGTCGGTCCCAATCTCTATTTAAAATTAGTTGGAGAGGGAAATATGTTCAACGTGGAGTAATATGTTATTGAAATAAAGGGAGAGATGTTAAGAGGTGAAATAATTGCAAGATTATTTAATAAAAGAATATTAAATGGAATAATGTTTATATCAAGTTATAAATAATAGTTTAAAAATAAATAAATTTTGGTATGTTTTATTTCGTAACCAATAAGCAAAAAGGTTGGTAACATAAATGTGGGTTACTAAGTTCTGGTGAACCCTATACCTATATTTGCAAATTGCAATTATTTATTATGCTGGGTCAAAGTTCTCCTGCTCAGAATATCTAGTTTTGCTTGTGGGTAGTGTTAATGTAATAATTTTGTTATTGATTTTACAACGTATTTAATATTAATATTTTAAATTAATAAAAATATTTTTTATATTTATTTTATATAAATTAAATTATTTTTAAAGATATTTTTATCTAACTTTTAAAATCGATATTTAATATTGTGTAGAAAGAGAGTAGTGACGCTCTGACCCTTGTTTATTTGGTGAATTACAGCCACAGTTATGCCCACAGTTATCTATTTTTTAAGAAATGAGCAGAAAAATTGGAAAACTTTTAAGCAGTTTGGGAAAGATTTGTACTAAAAAAGAATTAATATAAAGTCGGCATTAACATTAGTTTTGGCATTAAAAGAAATTCTATTCGATAGCATTCATTCACTTACCATTCACCCTCCATAACTAACACTCTAATTTCTATCTTCTTTCCCCATTAAATACTTCTACCATTAAAGCACTATCATACTTTAAAATTTTACTTTATTTAATTTCTCTCCATTTTCGTGGGAAAATAATAAAAACTAGAAAGTAATGTAAGGTGCTTCTATAGAAGCCGAGAAAAACTAAATATTGTTTTTTAATTTTTTGGTTTTTTGTTATTTTGCATACATATGAAAGGAATGGTTGCAATTATTTCTATTAGTATCATGGTGATTACTGGGTTAGTCAATAGGACTGAACAACAAATTAGGAAGTTCAAATTAGGTTGAAAGTCATAGTTTATATTTGCATATTTTTGGACAGGGTAATTGATAAAAATTTCAAAGCTTTATAATACATCAATGGTTATTGGATTATGCTTAAGATTGTTTTTTGTTCATGTGTGTATTTATTAGAAGATACTCGTTTTTTTAAGTCATGTGCATACGAGAGATAGGAAATAACCTATATTAGTTTTTTTTAATTCTAGGCATATGAAAGTTAGAAATTAATGTGTTTTATTTCTTCTTCTTTTTTAACAATTTTAGAATTATCCTCGAAAATTTGATCATGTGCTGATCATATGTAGATTTTCAACCAAAAGCAGTGATCAATGGTCATGCAGGATCTTCGTGCTATATTTTGAAAGTTATAAGACTTACTAATTAGAATGTACTAACTTACACTACAACGACTAGACTCCTCAATAGGCATTCTCGCTATGTCACAGTTGACCAAGGTATGATCAAACAAAAGCTAACATTTAGAAGTTGTCACAGGGACGAGCACCACTAACCAATAGATGATTGAAAAAAGAATGATGGATGATCAACACCCGCCGACCAATCATCCAATGGTTGCACATAATAGGCTCAAGTTACTACCTTCACGTAGCAAAGCTTCTAATCTTGTTTGACTCTGAGCCTCACAAAATCATCCATGTAGATACCTCACTACCTATGAAAAATAAGAATAAAAGAAAAATATATCATGTTTTAAAAATATCAAGTCTGGAATATATCACATATTGAAAAAGGACCATAATCAACATAGTCACTACCACCAAACGATGACTCGCTTTTTAAAACCTCTGACAAGTAGGGATATCTTGGCCTTCGAACAGAAAAACCCAGTTGTTACTTGACATAGGTGTAATTCGAAAAGGGTTCCACATTCATGTTTTCTATCCATTCGAGTAGTTGATCTACAGATCAAAAAATATGTGCATCATCTTGAAATAATGTGCTACTATTAGAAAGAGCATGTGTCAATATGGCACCCACCAAAATTTCATGGCCAAGTAACACCTTACCCCTTTGCACATACCCCATTACTCCAACCAATTCCATTTAGTCAATTTTGCACATAAATAGGGAAAAATTGGTTTACTAGTTAGGAAAAAACTGGTCCAATTTTCCAGATAGAAAAAAAATCTATTAAGGTTTGGTTGACCCATTTTTAGACCGGTTCTCGAAAAACCAAATTTGGTTCCTTGATCTTTGGGATGAGACGAATCTGAATATGGTACTTTTAACAACTTACAATGTCTTTAAAAAAATCAACATATGAGACAATGTATAGGAAGAGATTGTCCGTCTTTCCAAAAAGAACGAAATAACCAACAAATTCTAAAATCTAACCTCCCTTAATAATCATAAGGTCCAATCACCTATCTATTTAGTGCTCGAACGACATGCCAAGTGGCAGAACTTGAACATATATTAGGACCAACTGACTTAAATAAGAAGAGTCCAAACAGTCACCTACTTTAACAAGACAAAGTTATACAAGGTTTCTTAAAAAATCCTTTCTCTCCACCTAACATGCAAAGTCCCTAAGAAACCAACATTATGTATTTCTAACAAAAGATGATGTATCCAACTTTGAGTTTTGGAAGTCCAACCTTATACAATAATTATGAGGCCAACAAGCCATTTCATCAATCATGCAGTCACTTACATGTCCTGTGCTCTCGCATCCTATTCAAGTGATAGAGTATGTAGAAAGAATCAAATGAAATTTCATCGTATCATGATGGAAAATGCACTCCAAGTCACCTTGGAACACCTATTAGGATTGCAAGTCCCCAAGCCATCTCTTATCCTATAGGATCTCTACAGCATGTTCTAAAGCTTAGAATGCATAAGATTTGACCCATAATTAGACAAGTTAAAACCTAGGACGTGACCTATCTCGAGGAGAACTAAGCAAGTGGGTCATAAAAAGGTAGGTTTTTAAAGAGTAAAGTTTTATAATTTGTATAAGCACAAGGGGTTACTATCAACAAAAAGATAAGTGGTAGGCTTGAAAATGTTCAAACGGTCTAAAAATGGTCTAGATCATTTCCTAAACACTGTGTATTCTATGATTTTATCTTGAGTGATTCTCAAATAAGTTCTAGAATTTATTAAGATGTTAAATATGATCATGAAACTAAATATTTAGATTAACCCACCATTCTTACCACATATCATAAGAGTCTCAAACTAAATAAAATTTACATCCAAATCATACTCTAATTAAAAAAATTTAAAGTCTATATATGTTAGTGTTATCACATTCATGTTCTTATTATTGACGCATATAAAAAAATCTAAAATAAACAAAAATAATAGGTAAACAAAACATCTAAACTTATAATAAAATTAAAAGTTTGAAAAGAAATGTTTGAAAATTTCAAAAATCATAATTCTAAGGAACTTTTCCCACACCCTTACTTAAAATCTACATTTTTTCCAATGTTCAAATGTAAATCCGAGGAAAGTGAAGGAAAGAAAACAAAAATTACCCTCATTGTAGTGGTGAAGTGTGATTGATTGTGCTGATTCGATCCCTACTCTCGTTGCATTCCATCACCCAGATCAAATTCTGTGACACATAGAGAATTAATATGTTCCTCTATCACAAAAAAGTCCCCAAATAATTATGAAATTAGGGGTTCCAAAACAAACAAGCCTTGTCCAAAGGAAAAATAAAAATAAAAATTCACTAACAAAAACAATGTTTAAGGACAAACTAGAATGAAAGAAAATAAATCTCAATGGATTGCCTCCATTTTAGCGCTTAGTTTAATGTCCTTTCCTAACTTTTTCTTATATGTTTCTTTAACCAATCACATTCAGTGACAAATTCAATTTTATATATGGTTCTTTTTTCTTTTTGGTTATTAACCATTTTTTTTCAAATATATTGAAGTGAATGATCTCTTTATCAAACTGTATTATCAGATTTCTTTCATATACATTTATCTTTGTATGGATTATTTTCATGAAAGGTCCATCCAAAAGCAAGGATGTTTCCTTAGTAGTGGAGTCATCTTTCATATCAAGTATATAGAAATCAAATGGAAAAATAAGCTCATCCACTTGTACCAAAACATCTTCCACCAATTCTATTGAATAAACATTAGAACGATTAACTAGTTGAATAATTACGTCGACCTCCTTGAGGGAACCAAGCTTTAAGCTAGCTTAAATAGAGTAAAGCATGAAATTAATTGAAGCACCTTGGTCTAGCATAGCTTTTTTGAATTCAGAGTTTATAATGCATAGTATGGTGAAGCTACCTAGATCCTTTAATTTTGGTGGGAGTTTCCTTTGCAAGATTACTAACACATTTTCTCCCACACTCACTACTTCATTACCTTTGACTTTTCACTTATTGGTCCATAATTCCTTGAGAAACTTAGGATAGCATGGTACTTAGTTGATAGCATCTAAAAGTGGAATGCTAACCTTTACTTTTTGAAAGGTTTCAGGATTTCTTGCTCATGCTCCTCCTTCTTAGATATTTCAAACCTGTTAGGAAAAGACATAGGGGTTTATAAGAAGAAATTGAAATTTTAAAGTGCAAATTTAGTGGTTGTTTTGTTTCCTTTGACACGTTATAAAAATTACTTGCTTCTTCTTGATTTGACTCATCCTTAGTCTCTTTATCATTGGTTGGTTCCTTGTGAGCTTTTTCAAGTTACTTATCACTTCTCAATGAGATAGAGATAAATTCTTCCTATGATTGACCATGGGTTAAGGAAGTTTACAGGCCTTGTGCTTCTAATCTTCTAATAGTAATAGCCAACAAATTGAATATATTTTCAAGGTTCTTGATTGCAACTATTGTGTAACCGAGCAATGTTGGATGCTATCTATTATCAAATCCTCTAAAGATTTGTCTTGAGAGAAGGATGATTTTTTAGCCCCACTTGATAAGATTATTTGCCTCTTGGAAAAGGAAAACCTAATGGATTAGCAATGATAGTGGCTTGATTGTCTCCATAATAGTTAAAGTTGGGATGATCCCTCCAACTAGAATTTTAAGTGTTAGAGAAGGGATAATATATTTTCCTAAGCCATACCTATTATGAATTAATTAAGAAAAATTAACAATTTTTTTAAGTTAAAAATAAATTATTCTGTCAATAAAATGATTATAACCTCACAAAATAATATAACTATCACCAAGAAAGATGGTGAAAAGATCAGTTAATATGAAGATGTTTTTAGTGGCAATGAATTGAAAGTAAATATGAAAAGTGAGAAGGTGTTTTTCTATTATACCAAATAGTAGGCTAGGGACTATAAATGAATTTATTAAATTATATATATTAAAAAGGATCAGAGAGTTTAGCTTCACAAGAATCAATGTCACCATATAACTTTGAATAAATGTAGGGTTCATACTATCCATACATGGTAAATTGGCACTCTTGTCTCAATAACGTAGGAGTTAACTAAAAAATTTAGGTGAAATAGTGAAACCTCGTTTATGTAAAAGAGAAATCTTATCTCTATAAAAAGAAACTCTTATTTCATGAGAAAACACATCTCTCACACTCTTTAAGAAACTTATTTAGATTCTATCTTTCTATATTTTGTTTCATTTAGGAATTAGTAATTAAAACATTCTTCAATGTTCTTAGTCCTCTAGTTGTAATAAACTATTATGATAAATAAAAGTTCATCTTAAACAAAAACTTTCATTTGTCACCCTAATCTTAAAAGGAACATATATATACTATAGATATCTATAAGTCAAGAAGGACATATGATTGTATTTAGTTAAGACATTACCTTAAGTAAAAAGAAGAAGACATAATGAAGAGAAAGATCGAGGTGAACCTATATTTATCAAGTCAGTTACAATTACATACTGTGAGGACACTAAGAATAAAGAACTAATTTATATAGAAGTAAAATAAAAGAAAAAAAGAAACTAAAAAAAGTTTAAAAGAAGTTATATACCTTAAAACATTTTTGCTACATTTTAAGAAATCTATAAAAGAAAACTTCATTATTAACACGAGAAAATCAAAAGTAATTGAAAACTTATAATGATTAATTGATTATTTTTTAAAAATAAAAAAACGCTTAATCTAGTAAAATGATCTCATAAATATTTTTTTAAATCTAGAAGTTAGCTTGGATATAATAATATCAAATATAGAACAAAAAATGAAATACAAGAATAAAGTCATTGGTTAGACAATGAATTTAATCCAAAAAATATTGAATTAAGTTCAATATATAATCAACAAAAATCAAAAGAATCTAACAATAATTTGATATCATAGCCATTTTTATCATAAGAAACAAAATAAGAAAATATCATGTTTTTTATAAACCTTACAAAAATTAATAAAAGGCTTATAAGCCTAACATTAAAAATAATAATGAAAAAGATATGTATAAGAAGATATACGGGGGGATGTTATTATAATTTAAGAAAACCTTCCAAGATGGCTTGGAGTGTGTTATTCATCAAGGTATGTCCTGTTTAGACTCTTTTTCTACTAACCAATTAGGTCTGTTATAGACATGTTGGTACAAGTACATAATATATGACTTGGGTAGATCGTAAAAGCATAAGATTGTTAGTATCATCATAAGAGCTATTCCAAAGGATTGTTAGTATCATTATAAGAGTTTGTGTTAGGCATCTTGGACTTATATTGATAGTAGAATAACCACAACTTTTAATGTGAATGGGACTCGATTAAGACAACTAGGTTCGGGGGTGCTATCTCAAATGAATCTTTGTTGTACTTCTTGTTTCATAACAAGTTAAACAATAATTGGACGAAGAATTGTCGGTAAATTCTCTCAAAGAATGCCTCTTGGATGGCCATTAGTGACCAATGCTTTGTGGTTAGTATAATTTTCTTGGAAAAAATGACCTCGTCTGCAGGCCTTAAGATGCTTACATATATCATGTTGGATTGAAACTATTCAAGCATGTCTTAATTGGTCTAAAATGGGTAGACGAATGGACAGTGTCCTAACGTCCATGGATGGATGGCTTTGTATTGTATGGGGAAACTCTTCCAATTGGCCCATAGGCTTGGTTCCCATCATAGAAGGTCAAATTTTCGATAGATACTCATCTAGCTATAAGTCAAATCCTGTGCACTCTAAGCATTGGAAGATGCCATAGGGACAACCTCTGGGATAGAAAGTAGCTCGGGATCTTATAGCTCTTAGAACCATTCCAAGATGTCATGGAATGCATTCTTTATCATGTTGATATGGGTTTCAGTACTACTCAGGCTCTTTATTTGCGAGCCAGTTAGGCCCATTGTGGGCAAGCTGACATAAGAGTAGGCTTTATTGCTTAGGGAAATCATGGGAGCATTCGAGGAGCTATTGGATGGGTGGGTATTCAATTAAGTGTTAAAACTCATTGATTATTTTATTCTTTTATAAAGAATGAACGATCTCTCTTTAAAGATCCATTAAATGAAGATGATTGAAATAGGAATAATTTTTTTCTAAAAATTTTGTATAAGTAATTGATGAACTGAATAACAGATGGTTCTCTTTTGAAAATTTTATTTAAACAAGATGGAAGGACGATTTTTTCATACACCCATTTCATATGTACACTCAAAAATTGTCAAAAATATTATCATTGGATCCAACTTATTGTGATGATCGAAGAACAAGTTTTATTTTACCAATAACTATTATGGAAGGTGATGAAATGACTTAAATTGGTTTTGTATTTATTTGGAAAATCATGCCATTTTTCCTTACGAAGTACCTGATTGGTCGTCTTTCACTCGAGTTGGATGGTGCTTAGGTGATGCAAAGATTTTTATATTCAAAAAAGGGGTTCTCGATCGGGTAGAAAATTTCATGCGTACCCTATTCAAGTTGTGATACTCTGGTCGGATAGCTAGGCTTTTTTTCCTGGCAATCATCAAAGCCACACTTATCAAAGGTTTCAAAAATTGAGACATCATTTGTTAGTGGTGACTATGATGTGTGTGTCCTTTTGTGCATTTGGCTTGTTGAGCAAGGGATTGTATGAGATTATATTTTATGACCTCCATTGGGATTGAAGTCTTAGAACTTGTAGATTTATTCATTATGTTCTTCTTGAAAGCATAGAGAATTAAGCCTAGTAGAGACTTATAGATCAGATGGATGGAAGGCCTTCTCTCATGAACCCTTGCAGAACGCATGTCTATTTTCAAAGACCCATAGAATTTCACAGATGAATGCTAGAAAATAATTATGGATCTACTTTTAAATATTTATTTTTTAATCAACATAATACACTTGTTTCTCACAAATAATACTAGATGTTGATGTTAATTTTTTTCAACACCAAATAAGAATGTTTTTCGATGTCTATGTAATAGAGAAACTCATTAGGACCTTAGATTATGAAGGGTGTTAGTCTTTGACCTCTTATGCGCAAGTCAGTAATGAAATTTGTAAAACGTGGATGAGATCAAGGTCTTTCTTTGTTATAAATAGGAAAGATCATGTTTTAACATAATTCTTAATTATAAGAGAGAAATTATTTGATTTGAGATTAGATGATCTGAGATCCTTTTACGAATGTGTATAATGACGAATATATATAGATAAAATTGTCTTATGTAGATAAAATTTGCTGTATGATTGTGATTATCTCTACGTAATTATTAATTAAGGAATATATATTAATTATTTATCTTTTATAGAGATTATCCAATAACTATGTTTATCTGATGATTCAATTTTTATTAAACTATTTCATAAAACATCCTACTTACTAAGACCACTTAATATTCATTATGTGGTATGTATTAAATCACACCAAAAATTAACTAAGATACATAACCTTTTATAAAAAAAAAGATAAATAATTATAAATATAGATAATTGTTAATATTTTAAGTATTAATAATTTATTTCTTAATTGATAAAAAATATTAATCTTTAATACATATATTATAACTAAGGATAATAGTAATAGTTATTTTAAAATATGTGATAATTTTGTCCAAAATTTGATAAGACGTGTTTTAAGCATTAGTATATAGTATATTATAATATAAACATAAATTAATTTAGACAAGTTGCTACGAATGTTTATTTAAAATAAAAAGAAAGTCATAATATGTATTTATTTTTTGGTATGTAAATCAAAATATATAGGAAGAGTTACAAAATAGTTCAAAAAATTTATTTAGTTAAAATTATGTTCATAATATTATATATAAATCGATAAAAACATAACTAATCAATAATTAATGTTTAATTTTTTGAAAAAGTTATCACGTGTATTCCTCTAAACACATAATTTTACCATAATATCCTTAAAAAAATATACGTAAAATATACGTGATATAATTTTGTTAAAAAAATAAACGATAATTATTGATTATATTTTATTATTGCATATAATATTATGAATATAATTACAATTTCATAAATCTTTTAGATATTTTTACAACTTATCTTATACATAATAGGTATAAAAGTAAGTTAACTCTTCATCTTTTACTCAAATGTTAGGAAAATATGTTAAAAATTACAGAAAAAATGAAATTCTTTTACAATTATCTTTGGCTAGCAGCTTAGAATAGAATTAAGCTTCTTTACAAAATTTAGGTAACTTCTTTAAAAAAATATATATATATGTTTATTTCTTTTACCATATAAATAAGCATATATTTTATAATATTGTAATATATATATTTTTTAACCAAAAATATTTTGACCTCGGGCCAATGTTGAAGAAAATGGAGAAGCTGAGGTCTTTATTTAATTTAAAGAGAGAAAAAATCTCAGTACTCCATTCTTGTAGTTAGTATTACCGTTCTCTCGTTGAAGTTAAAAAATCCTTCAACCCAGAAGGAATCTTCTATTTTATCGTCTCACTTCTTCAAACAGTACATATTCCAATTTGAACTTTTTCGAACCTTCATCTCTTTAACAACTTTCTTTCTCTCTTTTTCTCTATTTCTCGCACATGATCGCCTCGGATTCTCCTTTCAAATCCTTATTCCCAATCCCTGTTACCAATCTGAACAGTACTTCAATCAATCGTCAACCTTCTCGCTTCAGCCTAAGGTTCTGGTCCTCGGAGCATAAAAGCAAGATGGAGATTTGGAGGAAAATAAGCATTCGCTTCTTTCCAAATCGCCGCACTGCCGACGTAATTAAGGTGGAGGTTGATGCCAGTGGCGAGGATATCTTTGATCCCGTTGTGGCTGCTGAGGCTAATTCGTTTCCTGATCATCTTGTCATCATGGTCAATGGGATTGTTGGCAGGTATGAGTTTCTTATTTCTTGTTTAGTTTATTGAATTTTGATATACAATTTTCAGTTTCAGTTTTATTTTTATGAGCAAACTATGTTTTTTTGAATTCAGTGATATATGTGGATTTGAGTGAAATGTAAAAGATGCATTTCCCCACACAAGTTTGAACTTATGTTTGCATTACTTACCCCACCTCTCCATCATGATCTCCAAAAGCTTCCCTTGGAATGTGGACTGTGGTGAAGTTTTCCCTCTCTTTATTTCACCTTCTGGAGTAAGCACAATAAATGAGTATTTTTCATGCTAGTGTAGGCCATGTAGCAAATGTGATATGTGCAGCCGCGTGCACCTTAGGCTGTTTATGTGCGCAGACGTAGCGCGCATATGGGCGCAGAGCTAGTTACACTAGCACATCTTAGTGTGCAGTAGGATAGGACGTCGTGATTGGTGGGGGAACCACTAGGCCGTTAGGAAATATGAGTATGTAGTATCTCCTTCTGTTTTCTCTATTTCCCTGTAAGGTTATAAATAGCCAAATAGATGAATAAAAGCATATCAGGAAATTATATATTTAGTCTCCTCTCTTCTCTACTTCTTCCCCAAATTTCACGTATCAGTGGTATCAAAGCCATGGATACTCGTGGCAAGTCTAACGTCGAGTTTTGTAGTGAGGTCCTAGAAACCCTTACATGACATGAGTCCGACTTCAATCAAGTCGGCACTTCCTTACAAGCAGTGCTCACCGAGCTGCAGGCGCTACGCGTCTTTCGGACTTCCCTCGAGATTTACTCCTTTGCAAGGGATGAAACCTTACATCCACACCCACATACTTCTCGGCCCAACTCGGACCACCAATGCCCTAACTCTGACCACTAACACTCACACTTGAAGTTATTGTTTCCAACATTTGCTAGCGAGGACTCAACCGGCTGGATTTATAAGGCAGAGCAATACATCGAGTTCACCAACATTACACTGGAACAACAAGTGCAGTTGACTTTATTCCACCTCGAAGGTATTGCCCTACGATGGCACCGGTGGCTTACTAAGTTTCGTGGACCATTTACCTGGGAAGAGTTCACCAAGGTTGCACAATTGCGATTTGGTCCAACCGATTATGAGGATCCTTTTAAGGCCCTAACTTGCCTTAAACAAACCACAAGCATAGCAACTTATTAGGAAGCCTTTGAGAAGCTTTCCCACAGAGTTGATGGCTTGCCAGAAGAGTTTATGATCGGTTGCTTTATTGCTGAACTTAGAGATGAAATCCGCATTGATGTCAAGATCAAGCAACCCCGAACATTGGTTGATACTATTGGGGTGGCAAGGTTGATCGAAGAAAGGAGTCAACTATAGAGGACAACCCAATTCTCGCATTACCAACTAACATCAGTGACACAAAGAGCCTCGCCTAACCCCACAGTTGGTGTGTTAGGACCTCCACCCCAACAACGTTTAATTCCAGTTTCAATAGCTCAACCAATGGCCTTCTGGCGAATTACCAACCAAGAATTATGTTATTACTGTGATGAGAAATTTGTTGTTAGCCATCGCTGTGCACGATCACAGCTATTTATGATGGAGGATTCAACCCAGGATTACACAAATAGCATTGAAGAAACCCTACCGGAGCAAGAGCATCACAAAGTGATACCTAAAATTTCCTTCCATGCCATAGCAGGCACTGAACACCCACAAACCATACATCATGGGAAAGCTAAAAAATAAGGTGTTAGTACTGATAGATGGGGATAGTACACATAATTTCATTAATCAAGCCTTAACTTCTCAGTTTGGATTGACCATAGTCAAAGGTAAGAAACTAGAGGTAACGATGACTAACCGTGAGAAAATAGAATGTGCTGAACAATGTTGCAACCTCACCTCGCCATTCAAGGGTATCCAGTCATTGTAGATTATTATGTTCTTCCAATTACGGCATGCCAATTGGTCTTAGGGGTCCAATGGCTTGAAACTCTTGGTCCCATTGAGATGGATTATAAGAAACTCATCATAAGCTTCATGGTAGAAGGAACCTTTCTTACGTTCCAAGGGTTAGGACGAGCCAACATTGCGTCTCTGACCAACAAGGAATTCAATGGCCTACAAGGCACAGGGTTGTTTCTCCAGATAATTCATGCTAGCAACCACAATGGTCAATCCAAGGCCTATCCCCCAGAGATAGGTAAGCTACTGGATGAGTTTCCCCAGGTATTTGAATCTTTAACCAACTTACCCCAAGGCGATTGCATGATCATCGAATTCCTTTGCAACTTGGCTTAGGATCGGTAATTGTGCAACCCTATCATTACTCTTATTATCAAAAAACTGAAATATAAAAGATGGTGCAGGAGCTCTTACAATCCAACTTGATAAGGCCAAGTAACAATCTCTTTTCATCACCAGTCTTGTTGGTTAAGAAGGTAGATAGAGCCTAGCGGTTCTGTGTGGACTATAGGGCTCTTAATACAATCACTATCAAGGACAAGTATCTTATACTTGTCATTGATAAATTATTAGATGAACTTCATGGGGCCAAGATCTACGTTCAAGGTACCATCAAATACGAGTTCATGAAGATGACACTCCTAAGACAGCCTTCAGGACGCATGAAGGTTATTATGAATTCCTAGTGGTGCCATTTGGGCTCACCAACGCCCCAACCACCTTCCAAAGTCTCATGAATGATCTCTTATGGCATTACCTCAGGAAATTCATCTTGATTTTCTTTGATGATATTATAGTATACTTCAGATTGTGGGAAGGCCATAGCATGCATTTACAAATTGTTATACAAATACTAGCAACTAACAGTTTGTTTGCAAAACAATCTAAATGTCAATTTGATGTGTTATAGGTAGAATATTTGGGTCACCTTATTTTAGAATAAGAAGTCTCGGTTGATCTAGCAAAAATTTGTGCTGTCATTGAATGGCCAACACCAACCACAGCAAAAGGGGTTAGAGGGTTCCTTAGGTTGGTAGGCTATTATAAAAATTTATTCGCCAATTTGGTGGAATAGCAACACCCTTAACCCGTCTACTGAGTAAGGAGGGGTTTCAATGGAATGAGGCTACAATAATAGCCTTCCAACAATTGAAAGAAACTTAATCTCCCCTCCGATCTTACGCCTACTAGACTTCACTTAACGATTTGTGATCGAATGTGATGCCAATGGAATTGGCCTCGAGGCCGTCCTTACCCAAGAAAATAGACCAATGGCCTATTTCAGTGCCGCACTTAGCCTTAGCATTATCTACCTATGAGAAGAAAATGTTAGCCGTTGTTAAGACCATCAAGATATGGCGTCCATACTTACTAGGGACACCGTTGCCAAAACTTCTTGGTTATGACTATGAAATTGAGTACAAATGTGGTTTAGAAAATTTGAGTACAAACTCCTTATCTCGTGTGGTTGAGTTCCAATTTTTATCTATTTCTCAACCCCGAGCAGATTGGTGGCCCGTGTTAAAATAGGAAGTCCAACAAGACTCTTTTTATGGGAGACTACTAGCCAAAACTTTCTCTTCAGATGTCCACAAGCTATGTCAACGTGATGGGGTATGGTTTGGGGGAGACAAGGTGTATTTGAACTCACAGTCTTCCTTAATTCCATAGATATTGGTTGACTGCCACTCATCACCTATTGGTGGGCACTTTGGGTTTCATAAAACCCTCTCTCGTATCAAACAAAATTTTCGCTGGTCTAACATACGCAAAATGGTGAAGGAATTCTTACGCTTATGTGATGTATGCCAACAGTTCAAGACTGATTGTATGAAACCAGCAGGATTGCTACAACTCTTACCAGTTCTTACCAAAATATGGGCTGAAATCTCAATGGACTTCATTGAAGGGGCACCACCCTTTAAAGGAAATACTATGATCATGGTAGTCGTGGATCGCTTGACAAAATATGCCCATTTCATTGCCGTGAAACACCCCTTTACTACAATGATTGTAGCCAAGACATTTGTGACCAATGCAGTGCGCTTGCACGACATTCCAACATCCATAGTGAGTAATCGAGATAAGGTATTCATCAGTTCATTTTGGCAAGCTTTGTTCCAACTGCAAGGAACCAAATTATGCATGAGCTCAAGCTACCACTCCCAAACAGACGGCTAGACAGAAGTTGTCAACCGCACTCTAGAGCAATATTTACGTTGTTTTATTGGTAAGCAACCACGACGATGAGTTGAGTGGATTCCCTAGGTTGAATTCAGCTACAACACCTCAACACATTCCTTCACCAAGATGACTCCATTTGAAGCAGTTTATGGCATTCCACCACCACGTCTATTAGCTTATGTTCTAGGGACCTCCCACGTCTAAGCAGTGGATGAATACTTGCGTGATCGAGACCCAATTATACGTGACTTGCGCCATAACCTTTTACAGGCTTAGAATCGAATGAAATGTTAGGCTGATCAACACCAACGAAAGATCTCTTTTGAGGTGGGAGATTATGTGTACTTAAAACTCCAACCCTATAGATAAACTTAAGTGGTTTTTCGCTCTTCCATGAAGCTCGCTCCACTTTTCTATGGTCCATACAAAATAGTGGCTCGGATTGGTGCAGTAGCCTATAAGCTGGCTTTACCTCTGATTCCCAAATTCACAACTTCTTTCATGTTAGTTTACTCAAAAAACACTTGGGACCCTACACACCAAACCTTCTCTAGCTTCCCCAAATATCAAACAATTCTACGGTGCTTCCCAAACCGAAAGCCATTTTGGCTCGGCGGAGGATGTCACCTGGGAGAATTTATGGCGTTTCACCAAAACCTATCTTGATTTTATCCTTGTAGACAAAGATTCTCAGGCGGGGAAGGACTGATACGTGCAGCCATATGCGTGCACCCTTAGGCTGCTTATGTGCGCAAACGTAGCGTGCGCGTTGGCGCAGAGGTAGTTACACTGGCACATCTTAGTGCATAGTAGGGTAGGATGCCGTGACCGGTGGGGGGACCACTAGACCGTTAGGGAATATGAGTATGTAGCATCCCCTTTTGTTTTCTCTATTTCCTTGTAAGGCTATAAATAGCCAAAAAGATGAATAAAAGCATATTGGGAAATTATATATTCAGTCTCCTCTCTTCTCTGCTTCTTCTTCCCCAAATTCTACGTATCAAAATGTTATCTTAGGGCTCTTCTGTCCTAGATTCATTATTAATTATGCTTTGGGTTCCAAAGTTTTTGTCATCTTTACACCCTTACTATGTCTATGAGAGCTTGAGAGTCTGCCTGACTAGCAACAATTAGGGTGTTTCCCCACCTATAAAACATAGATGCTAATCAATTTCTTAGGCATGATGCTCTTTATCGTATACCATCACTTTATATTGGCATCAGTTTCCTTTCTTAATGAACTTCTTTTATTGTATGATTGCGCTTAGTTCGTTATGAACTTTCTAGCTTAGTTGTAGGATTAATTTCATATTTTGTTCTTTAAAGTCACTTAAACATTAGATTGCAAACGTGTTTTCTGCTGTGTTTCACATCATTTTTATTTTCCATATTCTCAGTGCTGCTGATTGGAGGTATGCTGCAGAACAGTTTGTTAAGAAGCTTCCTGATAAAGTATTTGTGCACTGTAAGCTCTCATTCTCCTTTATAGATTATGTTTATGTGAATGTGGAGAATATTCGTACCAGATTTATTAACTTCTTATTTTCTCTCTCTATCCTTTCTCTGATTCTTTTGAAGCCCCTAAAATTTAGTCATGATTCACAGTCTTAATTACCATATGACTTGGAGGCTTAGACTAGGTATATCACCTATAAATGGCAGAACCAAATGACAAATGCTGCGTGAACCCAGTTAGCTCATATTACCAAATTGAAGGGAAAGGGCTTAACTGCTTAAGATAAACCTTTTGCGTCTGTCTCTCTCCAGATCTGGATCATATAATTGACCATATATTCTTAAATGACCAAGCATTCTAGCTTAGCACCAAAAAGAGAAGGAAAAAAGAAAGAAAAAAATCAAAAGAGAGAAAGGGGAACAAAATAAAAAAGAATCTGACTAGGTATTTCTAGATTTTACTGGGTGAACTATTTCTATTTTATTCTTCATGCTGTTGTTTTCTTAAAATACTTGGTATGTTATGCATGTCATAGACTTGGTGACGTCAGGTTTCTAACCTTCATCATTCCTAGAGTACTGCGGATTTCAAATAGCTGAAACCTCCAAATTTTTTTATATGCACTGAAAGTTGAAGAATGAACAGTGTAGTTCTGCTTGCCTTTATCCTCTATAGGTTCTTTTATATAGCTGACAGTGCTCAGTTTCTCATTATTTTTATCATTTTGATTCCACGTTTTTCATTTTTATGTGTACTATTATTCACATATTGTGGCAGCAGATAATTAATTCTTCAATCTTCATTCTTCTAATTGCATGAGTGGATAGAGCTTCTCAATATTATCAGACACACATGACTATTTTCTGAGTGGATATTACTTTTTGTTGCAGGCAGTGAATGTAACTCTTCAACATTGACATTTGATGGTGTTGACATGATGGGTGAAAGGCTAGCTGAAGAGGTATTGTGGTAATGAATATTTATACTCTTGCCATATGACATGTTGTAATGCGTAAAATTGTATTGCCACACGCCAGCATGCATGTTTTGTTTATGATAATCACTCTTTCCTGTCAGAAAGACAAAATATAAAATTAATTTATAACATGAAAATAAAAATTTGTAATGCTTTATACGATTATGGCTCTTTGTAATCTTCTTCAAAGCAGGTGTTGGATGTTGTCAAAAGGAGGCCAGAGGTGCGAAAAATATCTTTCGTGGCACACTCATTAGGTGGCCTTGTTGCAAGATATGCTGTTGGAAGGTTGTATGAACATGTCTCAATACCAGAACCTTCAAATCATAATACAGACTGCTCAGTCCAAAAACACACAAAGAATTTGCCAGGATGTGTCCCTCAGCCAAGAATTGCTGGATTGGAACCCTTGAACTTTATAACAGTTGCAACACCTCATCTTGGTTCCAGAGGACATAATCAGGTAAATGAAGAAAGCTTTTGCTTGCTTGCACAAATTTAACTTGGGAATAAAAAGATATGAATACTTGAGCTTAGAACATAGCTAGTGTAAATTAATAAAAGAGGATTATATATATATATAGTGTTAGAAGTTAAGTTGATTACCAACTCTCCCGAAAACTTATAAATTTGACTTTGGAAGTAAAAATATATGAATACTTGAGCTTAGAACATAACTAATACAAATTAATAAAGGAGGATTATATATATATATATATATATATATATATATAGAGTGTTAGAAGTTAGTTGATTACCAACTCTCCCGAAAATTTATAAATTTAATTCGGGAAATAAAAATATATGAATAATTAGCTTAGAACATAGCTAGTGCAAATTAATAAAAGAGGATTATATATATATTTGAAGTTAGTTGATTACCAACTCTCCCGAAAATTTATAAATTTAACTCGGAAAATAAAAATATATGAATAATTAGCTTAGAACATAACTAGTGCAAATTAATAAAGGAGGATTATATATATATATATATATATATATATTGTGTTAGAAGTTAGTTGATTATCAACTCTCCCGAAAGCTTAAGTTTTCGGAAGAGTTAGTTTTTCAATAAATTCTAACATGATATCAGAATTGGATGTCATGTGTTCAAATCTCATTAATCTCAATTATTGATTTGTAAGTGTTTGGCCTACATAGTGCATAAAGTTTAATACTGTGTGAGTAATAAATGTATAAAAGTATAATTGGTCATTCTCCTACTCGCTTAAGTTTTTGGAAAAGTTGGTTTCTCAACAACTTCTAACACACATATATATCAAATATCATGTCTTGAATTTTCAAATTATAAATAAGAATTTACAATTTTTTTTAAATAGCATAAAAGATAGAAAATAACATTAGATTAAGAAATTTATTTGTAAGAAAATGTATTAAAATTGAAAAAAATACAATAAAATTACATTAATTCGAAATAAATATAATATTTTTGGCTAAAAGACACATTCTTTTGATTTGTATACTTTCTTAAAATATGGATCAAAATTTTTTAAAACTAAATTATAAAAGAAAAAATCAATATAGTGTATTGGTCAATTTTAATCAAATATTAAAAATATTATGGGCAACAAAGTAAAAACAATTAAATATTGAATAAAATATTACAAGTATAAATATATTTTCAAGGAATTGGATTGTGATTACTAATTAAAAGACCTTCTATCTAAAAATATACACTCAATTTCCATAAAGTTTTGTGGCTCAATAACATATAGCTTACTTGGACATGTAGAAGATTTGGAGTTGGAATTCCAGGTAGTATAGTTATTTAAAGAAATATACCTCCAATTAATATGTTTCCAATGTATTATATTCTATTTTCCGTTCATATGCAAGCTCTTATTTTTAATTAATTGGAATACGACAATTTTATCAAAAAACAGTATATATATCTATAGTAAGAGAATACAAATTTATATATGGATCTTATTGCTTACCTTAAAAATACTTAGGAAAATCTCATAATTAATTAGAAGTTCAAATATCAAAAGAATATCTCACATGTGAAAATCTACCTAAAAGTTCAAACATCGAAAGAAGATCTCGCATGTGCAAATATAACCGAAACTTATATGTTTATTCAATCAATTATATTCCCTTCAAATGCAAGTTACTTTTCCTGCTAAGTTGCAAGATTTGAGGTAGAAATGACTAATTCACAATTGTTACAATTTTTCCAAAAGGTCTTGGATGATAGGTAGACAAATCCAAAGAAAACAAATTAGATAAAACATAGGCATGTGTAAATGTGCAACCTTACCATTGTTAAAGTGTCTAGTTTTACTTGCGTTCTATCACTTACATAAAAAATTTAATAAAAAAATTATTAAAATAATATTATTTATTCTTAATTAATCATTTTTCTCAAAACTAAGAGATTAGAAACACCTTTTATAATCTGGGAGATTAAACATATAAGGCTTAATCTGAATAACGTAACTCACCCTTCTTTAAGAATATGATTGAAAGACTTTTTTATTCAATTATATTTGGTATTGAAATAAAGCACACATAAAATAAATGTCAGATTGATAGAATAATTAGAATTTTAAAAAGTAAAATTGATAATAGTTTTACTAATATAATTTTTTGGAAAATTATCTCAAATAACACTTCTAAGACTCATAATAATAAAAATAGCATCTTTTGAATTTGGAGAGGTATGAGTTCATGCTAGGAGTTATTTTTGTTGTTACGAGTTTTGGGTGTGTTAGATTTGTTATTTTTCATATTTTTCTTTTATGATCTATTTGTAAGAGGTAGTTATCTAATTAAAAACTAATTGCGTTTATATACACAGTTCATTCAAGAAAAGAAACATGGAACCGTCTTCTATAATGATTTATAAATAATACTTAAGCTAAATCCTATTCATACTTAAATTCTATTTAAATCCTATTTTAATCAAATATCAATAGCAATGGTAACAAAACTCAAAACTACAAAATTATAACTATTCACTAACTATAATAAACTATAACTTTGCACTTTTTATCTGTACTAGGTAGGTAGGTCGGCTCGTGCAAGGCATGAGCTTAGACCTATATTTGATGTGGTAATTAGATATAATAAATCTATATTTGATTAAGTAACAAGTTATAACATATATATATATATAATACAAAGAGCAAATAAAATATACTATTTTAGGTACATATATGTTGTGAGCCAACAAATAAGAAACGAACTTGTAAATTAATTTATATAATTTATTTTTAGATAATCATTTAATAAGAATGATACAATTGATACAAGTATAAAATTTAAAATAACATAATAAATTGCTTAGGAAAAATATAACATTTTAAATTTTCTTAATAGTATTTTTTTTAATTATATGTATAAAATATGTGTATATATGTAAATATTTAATTTTTTAAAGAAATACCGAAAAACTTAAACTACTAATCTATAAAAAAGAACTATTAATCGAAATAATAATATTATAAAAATAATTTTTAAGTGTAATGCAATTCATACATGAGTAAGACAAAAAACATAATCATTACTTCATAGTGACGTGATAAAGAGAGAGTGCCCTATATAAAATATAAGTTTAAGTAGTCTTATATAAAACATAAGTTTAAGTCTTAGTATTGTTATTGTACGTATTTCATTTAAAAATCCAATTTTTTAAATTCATATAACAAATTTAAGAATTGTGATATTATCATTGTGTACAAATGATACTTTAAAAATTCATTTTTTTTAAATTTATTAACCTTTTATTTTAAAAAAGGATCATGGCGAAGTCGAACTATTACATTTAAAATTTTAATTTATTAAATTCATAATATAAATTTAAGAGTTTTCATATTATCGTGTATAAATAATGTTTTAAAAATCTAATTTTAGAAATTTATAGTATAAATTTCTATGGTTAAATTTAAAAAAGGGATTTTGACTACGACGATAAAAAAATCATTTAAGTGTAAATTGATTTATATACGAGTTAGATAAAAATTCATGTTGAATCCTGCGATCATCATAGAAACTCTCAAAATCATAGTTCTCAAACTCTTTACCATGATCAATTCTAATCCTTCGTAAAATGCTTCCAATGAATCCTCTTTTATCATTCTGTAGCTTGATGCACAAGGATTTGAAGCCTTTAAATGCTTTAGGTTTTTCTCTCAAGAAGAGAACCCAAGTATATCTCAAAAAGTTGTCAACAGAAACCTTGATATAATTCTTTCCACCAATGCTTGTAGCACGCATTGGTCCCATTAAATTCATGTGCATAACTCCTAAGGACTTGAAGTGGTCATATGTTGATTCTTTATATACTGACTCTTATTTTGCTTGTCCAACTCGCAAGATCTACAAACATAATCCAGTTTAGTAGTGATCTTAGGATGTTTTATGAAAAAATCAAACTTTGGCAACTTCAGCATGTTATAATTCACATGACCTAATCTTTGATGCTACCATCCTCAATACTTAAGTTAATAGAACCTATACAATAGCAGTTGTCACTTGACTTGGTGCCTTTAACCACGACTTTTCCAGTTGTCAAGCACTATGCACTATTTATGAGTAAACTTCACAAGACCCTTATCATCATAAATTTGACTAATGTTGATGATATTAGCTTTAAGGCCATCAATAAGAAGTACATCTTTAAGTTTAGGAATTGCATTTGCACGAAATCTCCAAACATAAGAGATCGTTCATTTATTTGATCCATCTTGGTGAAGAAAGGTTTATCTCCGATCATGTGTCTTGAACACCTGCTGTCGAAATATCAAAATCTAGAAGTTTGTGCTTTCAACACAGTATGAACCACATTATAGTTATAATTCACCATACTACCAGAACATGTCTTAAAAGACCAGAAATTCTATAAACATTGAACAACTTGACTTTTTAATGCCAAAGCTTCGTTAGTAAGACAAGTAGATTGAATCAACAAATCTTTAATGTGCAGCAACAAGTCTTGAACATCTTCACTTTTAGGAGAAATAAGAAGAGTGAAATTCATAAGAATCTATGTCAGAAGAAGGAGATGAAGAACCAGGTCACATTCATGTCTTTTGAAGAACTTACATGATGTGCTTCATCCACAACAATAGTTGCACGAACAAACTGGGTGGGAGAAAGAGGAGTAACAAGCTCATCAACATACCTAAGGCCTCTCATATCACCATAAGATTTTCTAATCTTTATCATCTTGTCAAGACGTTGAGCTCATAGAAACAAATTTTGAATAGTTTCTCTTGTTTGTGCAATACTACTTTCAATCTCATGTTGTTTAATTGAAAGGGATTCGATCATCTTTGTTTTCTCCATAAGCAAGATGCGAGAAGAACAACTCCATTATTCTCAACTTCAACTATTTTCTTGAGGATACTAATTTCTTCTTCTCTATTATTTGACAAGGATTCAAAATAGACTTTCTTATGAGTAATATCCTTAAACTTATAGGAAGAAAAGTCAACTACCACCATGACACTGGTCATACACTTATCATTATCATGAAGTAGTACTTTGACGAATTTGATATGATTATCCAATCTTAAGCTTCGAATCTTCAATCTATTTTTCTCCATCAAGGTTGATATGGAGAAGAAGTTTACTAATAAGCTCCTAATGATCATTTTCACGATCTTTCAACTTTTTATAGACCATGACTATGGTTTTCTTCACTTTTAAGTGTTCGTAAACAAGTTGACCGTAAGTATCTTTAAATGTTGTCATTATTGTACTTGTTCTCTAGAAGATCCCAAAGCTTCTACATAATTCTTGCAAGAAAACAAGCACTCAACTTCAAATGATAAAATGATTCCTAAAATTGCATACAAGTCCTTGTATTTTTGGTCACTTTTTAGATGCTCTTCCTTTGTCCAATCATCAAAAGGTGTTGGCACCTTGTGCCATCTTTAAGAATATAATAAGGAAAATTCTGCACGTTCTCAACAAGTACCAAACACTATCTTCATATGACTTAGATAAGATGTAGTACATTTGAGATTTCCAATAAATATATTCAATGCAATTGAGCTAAGGAGGTCTACAAAAGCTCCTTTAACACCAAAAGTCATTCTAACTTAAAAAAGAGACACATTGAAGCAAGAAAGAAAGATCAACACTGGAACGATTAAGTTGAATAGGGTGTATCCAATCTAATACCAATTGAAAATCCGTACTTGGTACTGACAACCAAGAGGTGATACAGACACCTTAAGGACTTTTAACACTTTTGCTCACAACGTAAACAATTATCACAGAAACATTAATAAACAATTGCAACAGTTAAACAGATAGCAAAAGTAGATAAATATAGGAAAGCAATAAAGGAAGAGAAAGACACAATCAGACTCTCTTATATGAGAACATATTTGGTAGTAATCTCGATTGTACTACAACAGTATGCGATTATCCAAACATAGCATATAACATGGTAAACCACATGATGTCTGGCATATATGTGAAAACATCCATGGGTTGCACAACATCCTCCGACAGCAAGAAATACACTAAAGAATCAACAACTAGTAGAAATATAAATGTAAATATCTCTATCAATTCGAATACCTGCCTAAACTGTACTTAAGTTGCCAATTTTGATGTTTGCACATCAACCTGATCAATGAAACTCAGCTCTCTTTCGGAGTTCCCCACTTCACGTGGTACAATCACCAACGAATTAATATAGTGAACAACTTAAGGTTAGAAACCTAGATAACCAAACTACATCTCAATTTTAATTCATTTAAACTAAATACCCAAAAACATGTTTTCGTAAAATCATTTTTAAAGTGTATCGCTGATACACTAAACCAGAAAAAAGATTTCAAGAACTTCCTCCCGTTTTTCTAGTTAAAGAAAAAGAAGAAAATGTGGGGTATTATAGGAAAGGATATATAAAATAATATCCTCAGGTTTTTCCTTTGTCACAACACCTTTGGAGGTTTTAAAAATATCAGGAATCAACATCTGTTATGTTGAGTTGTTCAATCTAACAGGAGAGCATGGCAATTTCGTATAGTTTTAAGCTTTTATATATTTTTATTGTTTTCTCTTATTATTTAAAAAAGGAATTTAAATAAATTTTTAGAAAGCTAAATAACGAAGAAAGAAAAAATAGATGCTCTGGTATTTTATCTTCCTCCTTCCCTCCTCTCTGCAATATCTCAACCCAAAAGCAGCCACCTCCAGTCCCAAACAATACCAAGGGATCAACACCCTAAAGCCCACTCATTCCTCTCTCTCGATCCCTTTAGGCTCTGTTTTTGATTGCCATTTGAATCTACAAGGATTGAACTTGCCCAAGAAAAATGAGAGGAAGACACATAACCTTGCAATTTTTGTATTTTCCCAGAGGATGCAGATCAACCCAGAAGGCCACCATTACTCCAAAGCTCCAAATCTAAGTTGGGAAAAAATAGATTTTTATGGTTACCAATTATTACGACTTTCTTGCATATCTCCTACTTCCTTCCTCCTTATTTGTTAATTACTTAATTTATTTATTGTAGACTTTGTTTTGTTCGTTATTGGTAAGAAGATGATACAAAGCCTAACTGAAGCTCAATTCTAATTGTTCATTACTTTTTGAACGTTATTGGTAAAATGTTTCTTATTCTGCCTATTTTGTTATCTTTTTTAGCTTAGTTTGTGTAAATGTAGGATAATGATTGAAAACTTTATTGTTCCTTCGTGCTTTAACCAAAATGTATTAGAGCTTTTACAAAGAATTTAAGTTTATTTTGTTTCAGGGTAATGATATTGTTACAATGATTTTAGTTATTGTCACAATAAAAAGATATGAAATGTCTATTTTACCCTTAGTATTAATTACATTTTAATATCATTACTTTTGGATAAAGTTGTCATTACTAAATAATTCTTGTGACACTAACAATTTGCATTATGGTAATGTCCCTATCCTTGTTTTTATCATTATATAAAGAAGTACTTAAAAGTGGTCAATTCCTATATATTTTTTTAATGAAATAGATTGTACATATTTATACTAATACTGTGCAATTTTGTTATTGTTGTAATTAAATTTTTGTCTATTACATCTAAATATTAGTTTTATCCATATTTAACATTTTTTTTTTCAATTTTATTAAAGAAAATTATATTTTTTATTTTTATTTTTTAAGAGATTTGATTCATTTATTTATTTATTTTGAAGAGGTTAATGCAATTTGTTAACGATGTTAGATTTAAAGGGGTATATGTAAAAATATAAATATTTGTGATATAATTTCAAACCTAAGGGGGTTGATGGTATAAAGACAAACCTTTAAGGGTAGTAATGATAATTGTCAAACCCCACTCGTAAGTATAATAACCACCTAATTCCCTTGTTGATTGATAATTGGCAAACCCCACTCGTAAGTATAATAACCACCTAATTCCCTTGTTGATTGATAATTGGCAAACCCTCCTTGGCTAACAATCGGCAAACTATCGTTGGTCTCGTTGAGGCCACCACGACAAGGCACATGTCACAATACGGTGAGCTCAACAAGTTTGTCCAACCCTTGCTAACACGTTAGTGAGACCTCGGTGAAGGACACATAATTTTTTATATTTTATAAATGTAGAGTATTTTCCCACAAATACTCAAAAAACAATAATGTAACCAGAAAACCTAACACGCCAACTACATGTTCAACCCTCAAGTGGTGTGTATTATGTAAACTTACGAAGTGTAATCTATGTGAAAGAGTGAAGTATTGAACCGTACATAGAAGATGGTAAATATACTAAGTAAAATACAGACTGTGTTATGTGAATACTAACCCAAAGACAGTAGGACTTTCACTATGGTAAGAGGATTGTATCTACCCATAGTAGCGTCATCTTTTATGGTGGTGGTGTTCGACGTGGTTGTCACGGGAAGATTCCTTGAACCTCTTATTAATGAAGACCAAGTGGTACCTTCACATGTCTTTGCCAAAGTTTGCTACCATTTTCTGTTGGAAGATAGGAGCAAAACAATTTTCTCATATACAACTGTTTATGGCATTGTGGTGCAGCACTTCGGCACGTGAAATTTTTCGATTGCCAATTTGTAAAATGCAAGCCTTCTTGCAATGGATGGGTTAGGTAAGCGCTGCTTTTCTTAATGACAGCTGAGCTTGACGATCAACTATGGGTAGCAAAATGTGATGCTTATGGTAAAAAATGATTGTGGCTTAGTGGATCTATGATTTTTTGATTTTTTATTTGTTTTTCAAAATTGAATAATTTGTTTTAAAATGATGCGTAAATTGTTGGAAGATGGACTGCAGTATGGTTGTGAATGAATAAATATTTTTTCAAATGTTTACTGTTATCATTTTTGATAAAAAAAATATTAAAAAATATATAATTTAACCAGGAAAATTTGGCTAAAAAGTGTGATTTGCTGCCCTACTAAACGACTGGTGTTAAGCGTGCTTTTTACATTACAAATGAACTTCTATTACCCTTTATTCATAGAAAAATTTTAAAGGCCAAATTGTTTATAATTCGAGAAAAATATAAATAATTAGAAACATATTGAAGTTAGGAAAGTCAAGAAAGAAAGGAAGAAGGTGCACTGCAAGTCTACAAAGTTAATGAAAAAGCAAAATAGGGAAGGTGAAAAAATCGACAATGGTAGAGCTGGTTATAATCGGATGCTAAGGACATATGGCAGCTATTTATAACCAACCTTGTGAATTTCGTTATCAGACCTTAAAGTTCTTTGTTATCAGCAATTCCAAACAATGTGAAATAAGGTATTTTAAAAATCAATTATTTATCTTGTAAAAAATAAAAATAAAATGTTAGAATTGTAAAAAGAAATTAAATATTTTTTATTTTCAAATTTTAAATTAACAATAATGGCAATCAATGTAATTAAAGGAGAATGGTTAGATTTTTTTAATTGAAGAATTCTAGTGCTTAAAAAAATTACATCTTTAGAGAATGAATGGAAAATGTTGTATTAAAATAATTGGTAAGAATAAAGTTGTCCAAAATGAAACATGCTGCATTGGCAAATATATATGCATAGAAACATTGAATCAGTTAAAACATGTAATAATTATAAAGCTGCAAAATGGACTAGTAATCCACTTGCAAAAGAAAGCACCAAGTTGTACAAGATATTAGCTACAGGCCTATCCATTACAAAGCACAACACCTAATTAGGATATACGAGTTCCCCAAAAACTGACGCCAATGATGGCGTCAAAAATAAAACTATCTTCTACAAAAACATTTCAACATTCTCACTATTATAAAAAAAATTCTCCATTACACACCAAAAATTCACTGAACTAATATTCTTATATTTTTAGGTCCATATAGACCCATTTAGTAGTAAAAAGACATATTTAGGTTGCTATGTATGTATAGGATATTTGATTCTTTCTTTATTTCCTCTCCTTTTCTCCTTATATTGAGCTTGTTTTTGGCCAAATATGGTTTATTTTACTAGCAAAGGTTTTTGAAAAGTTCTTTTGGCATTCATCAAGGTAAAGAAAGAAGGTTGTGAATATAAAAGCTTTAAATGTTATTGGTGAAATGGTCAAATGTTGGTATGATAAAGGATGTGCTTGGTTTGAAATCAGTTTGGAATCCATTCTGTGGTTTTGTGACATCTTCCAGGTGTTTCTACCAGTGTTATGAATTTTAAAACAGGTGACTCTTGAACTTTGTTTTGTTCTCTGCTTCTACAGTTACCGTTACTTTGTGGCCTACCTTTTCTTGAGAGAAGAGCACCTCAAACTGCACACCTTCTTGTGGGGAGGTCTGGCAAGCATCTGTTCCTTACGGACAATGATGAAGGAAAGCCACCACTTCTTCTCCGAATGGCTAATGATTCTTATAACCTGATGTTCATGTCAGTAACGATATGTCCACCCAGTAATTAACTTATGGTACAACAAATTTCATAGGATTCTTGTAGTAATAATTTTATTTTTTTCCTGTGTAGATCAGCATTACGTGCATTTAAACGTCGTGTGGCATATGCAAATGCTAATTATGACCGTATCCATTACTAATTCAAAGCTACAATTATACTCTTCATAGTTATAGTTAGTCCTCTAAAACGAGTTTTCTCCTCTTCATTTAAGCATAAGTTCTGCCCTTGCCACTGCCATATGGAGGCCATATGTTCACCTTCACTTTTTTTAAAGATATGGTTGGGTGGAGAACGTCATCAATCCGACGTCAAAGTGAACTTCCAAAGGTAAGGCTTGTTTTTGCTTCTTGCAACTAAAATGTAGAACATAATGTTAAAAATTCAAACTCACTAATTTTTTTTGTTTTTGTTTAAAAATCAATTTCTAGTCCAATTTACTTGTAATGGATGAGAAATATCCACATATTGTATACGTCGAACGAGAAAGTACTGGTAGTTTAAATAACAGGGCTCCTTCAGATGTTGAAGATCAAATATATGAAGTGGAAGGTTTGTCCAATTTCTTAAATATTATTTTTCTTGGCTTTGCTTATTTACATGCTAAAAGGTGTAATTTTTGTTAGTCGTATAATATGCTAAATGGGTTTGACTTGCTGTGGCTTGTGTGTATTTTTGGTATGATACATACCTGCTCTTCTCCTTTTCCCTTCATTTCTTCTGGTACTTTTTCTGTTGCAAGTATGGTTCACACTTTTGAATATGAAATTGAGAAATTGAATATTGATATATTGATATTGATTAAAATATATATATCTGAGGTGAAATTCAATTTTGTCTCACATTTTGTCAAAAAACATTTCTTCCTATTTTATAGAGAAGGAATAAAGAGATTCGTTGTTCTTGACCCTGATTCACCTTAATTGTTATTTGAACAGGTAAAAGTTATGTCTTGATCCGAGTGGGGATAGCATCTCTCTTCTGCATGTCTATGGAGTTTAGTTATAACTCAATACAAAAGATTTTTTACCTTTCACGATTTTATATAATTCGGATCCATCATTGATATTCATGAAGCGCTTATTCTAATTACCATTCTAGACCCTAATCTTTTTTTATTTATTTTCAAATGAAAATATGAAATTGGAGAATTTCAATTATCTTACAATTCATCAAAATCCAAAAATCAATCTGTCCAATAAAAAAAAACTTTGAATTGGATGGGAATGAATAATGAAATACTAAATTGTCTCATATCGAATTTGGAACTTTACTTCTTTCCAGAATTTGTGATACTTTATAGTATGTAAAAGATTAAACCCTAGGTTATACCAATCTAATTATTTCTTTTAAATTTGAAAATATATGAAAATGTTAGTGAAAATAAAAGTATCACGGGAAATTAAAAATATCTATCAAATTAGAAAACATAAACCAAGGAGAAAAAGAATCCGAAACAGAATGTATGGGCTAAGCAGATTTTGACTCATTTCTCTCAACCTAGAAAAAGAAATCGTAGGAAATTATGCCGGATCAAAGATAAAAAAAGAGAAAAATAAAAAACAATATAGAAATAACACAAAAGCGGAGTTGAATTTCTTCTTAAAAAAGTATTTGTGTTTTCAATTGAAATAGGGTGGTATTTTCAATCAAAAATAATGAATAACGTTAAATGTATTGTCTCCTGCTTAGACTGATAAATCCACAAGAAATAACTCTATCCTCTAAAGGGGGAAATGAGTCTGGATATTCTAATGATTAAAAAGAAATTAACTTTTATAGAATTGATGAAAGAGGAATATCGAACTGGTTCGTTTGTATATAAGAAATGAAGAATAATTTTTTGTGTATCAAACCATAGGTATTTTGTTAGTTCAAAAGAGTAAACATAAAATTATTGAAAAGTACCTAGAAAAGGGCCATGTTGATAAGATCATCCAAATTCATTGCAAAACATCAAAAGATGGTTGGGAATAGACACAAATCTTTATGATTTATTTGTTCCTAAAAATATTTTATCCCACAAACGTCGAAGAAAGTTGAGAATTCTAATTTATTTCAACTCCAAGAATCAAAATTGTATGCCTAGAAATGTAGTATTTTGTAATGGGAAAAAGATAAACAAGCTTGGGATAAAAAAACTAATTAAATTAAAGTTCTTTATTTGGTTGAATTTCCGATTAGAGGATTTAACTTGTATGAATCACTATTGGTTTGATACCAATTATAGTAGTCGTTTCAGTATGATAAGGATATATATGTACCTGTGATTGATAATTCCTTAATGTATAATTTTTCTATATTTTTATACCACGATCTATAAAGACAAAAATATATACACATTCGTTGTCTTATTTTTACATTGTATTCTTAATACATAATTCAATAACGTATCAGTTAGATTTATAAATAAATAACGAATACAATCTTATAATTTTAGGTTTTACTTTTTCTTTTTTCTTTTGTGATTGCAGAAATCCATTTCTCTTTTTATATATCTATATTGAATTTAATTTGAAAATGAAAATATGATCGATTCATTTTATTTGATATAATTTTGAATTTTTAACAGAATCTTTGTTTTCTTCCTGTGAAATGATTGAGATGAATTTTTTATCATAAAATTTAATTTTCGATCCTTCCCTTCCTATATATATAAGCATGGGAAAGAGAGGATAGAAAATTAAATTTTATGATAAAAAATTCATTCATCTCAATTATTTTACAAGAAGAAAACAAGGATTTTGTTAAATTTCAAATACTCAGCCTCACCAATAGGATATGGAAAATCTCTTCACATTTGGATTTGCACAGAAAAAACTTTATCTCATAAAAGCTTGCACAAAATTTTGGAAAAACGGTAACAACTATTGTCTTATTTGTCAAAGAAAAATAAAATGCACTATAAATAATTAATTAATCAGTTGGTCATTTGGGAATCAAAAACTCGATAATTGTAAAAATCATGATAGTAAGTATGGGCCTCCATCACCCATCAATGTACAGTGCTCTTCCACTCATCGTTACCCTAGATGGTAAAGATGATGTTAATTGTAACCAATTTAGAGTTATTTACACCGGTTCATTTCCAACATCATATCCATAGTTGGCACATTCATCATAGTTAGAAGAAAATGCTCCGTATTAAGGTAATGGTCGATAACATCACTGTCATCAATATCGTTACTGTTATCAATAAGAAAACCCTTGTTATCCAGAAACTTGTTCAAAAATATTGTAATAAAAAGAACATAGGAGTTTGTTGCTAGATATTTGACCAAATAGGATCGTCCAGTTCCCATAGAACCTATCACTAAAACACCCCTAGAGAGGGTCCATGAGATGGGAAATAAATACTATTAGCTCCGCAAGTGGTTTGGGAATAAGTGATTGTCTAATAATGAGTAAGGAATATTTACCTTTCTGTTAAACAGGATGTATTAAACTTATAATTTATTAGATACTTTTTATGAATGTCAACTAAATATTGTAATGAAATTGTTCCTAGTTGTTCAATCATTTGATAACCAATCATTTTTTGATAAATGATTATTGTGAGTCAGACTTATAAAATTTGATTAATCCCTTTTTCTGTTGTTAAGGTGGAGAAATGAACCAAGGGCTCATTCTTGAATAGGTGAGAGAAACTACTAAGTTGGAAGGCAGGAGTGAACACACGATTGAGCGGTTCAATCTATATCTTTATCTCCTTGTGAATCATATGTCTGCAGTTTTTTCTTTTATAGTACGTCGACGTGACATTAAAGTGAAAGGGGTCTAAGAATATGTTTTCTTTTTATAAGGACAAAAATCATTTATTTTGATTTTTTGACCTCATATTGTAGGATGGATCTCGAAAGATATGAAAGATCTCCCTCCGAGCCGTACATACAACTTTCATCGAATACGGTTTTTCTTAGCTAAGCATTCTTCTTACAGTTAGATCTAATCTCCTGGTCCCTACGGAAAGGAAATAGAATTTCATGTTCTTCCTTTTGGGAAGGGTTGGCTGCGTTGCGTTAGTAAAGGAATCCTTCCCTCGAAATTTCTGAAAGGATGAAGAATACCTTATATATACGATATACATACTGAAATACTATTTGAAAATGATTAATGACAATCTGAATCTTTTTTTAGAATTGATATGAAAAAAGAATCGAATATTCATTGATCAAATCATTTACTCCATCATAATTTGATAAATATTTTGAAGAATTGATTAATCGGACGAGAATAAAGATAAAATCTCATTCTATATGTCAATATCGACAGTAATGAAATTTATAGTAAGAGGAAAATCCATCAACTTTAAAAATCATGAGAGTTCAAGTCCTTCTTACCCGTAATAAATGAAATCTTTTTTTTTTAAGTCTGTCGTCAAATCCCAGGGCTCAACTCTGGATAGGCGGTGAAAACTGCTCAATCCTAGACAGGCGGTGAAAACTACTAATCAGGACTACGGTAGGGGCAAAGAGAATTTCCATATTGAGTTTTAAACTTAAAAACTTCCTTGGACATACTTCAAAGCAAAGTGGTAGACGCCTCCTTATAATTTTTCTTTAATATACATTGTGCGTTCAATCAGACATATCTATAGACCTTTCCCATGCCCAGCAAGAAATAAATGAATAAACAATATATGCACCTTGTAATTTGAGAGAGATAGTTATAACTTCATTGGCCTAGTAAGTTATATATGTGCCTACAGCATTACCCTTGAAATGCTTGGCTACTTGTTAAGTGGCTCATTGCCTTGTGGCATTATGCTTTGTCAGTTGATCTTGAAGAATGTTTCTCTTATTTTACCCCATTGTGTAAATTTTTTTATTCCCTTCTAATCTTATTTTAAAATTTAAATGGGTTTTGGTCTTTCTTGTAAGTAGAGGAGATGATCAGAGGACTCACTCAGGTGCCTTGGGAACGTGTTGATGTTAGCTTTCAGAAAAGTAGACAACGATATATTGCTCATAGTACAATTCAGGCAAGTTAGGTTGCTTTTTTATTTTTATATTTTTGTGGATGAGACTCAACAAGAAGGGTTTGAAGAGTTCAGACACGGGTGATTGCCTGTTTGCTATATTTGTGATATTTTATCATTTTTTGGTTTTGCCCGTGATTTCTTTATTCTTGACAATTGCTTCTCATGCTCCAATATAATATATCCTGATAATCTTTCAGGCTTTTAGTTGCTTGATGGCTATTACCTCTTTTGAAGATTTTTTTATTTATGTACACTTTTGCCTGAATTTTAAAAGGTTCTCTTTTGCTGTAGTTATTGTTAGGGATAGTGGGATATCATAATTTTATTAAAGATTGTGCTACTATTCTAGTTAATTTCAAAATAACAAGCATCATTTATCCTTTTTGTTTGTTGAAGTAAAACTTGTCAAAAATATGCAGTGGAATATTAGTTGCCTATTTGACAAATAGTGCTTGCTCTGGTTCTTCTTCTTCCTTTTTTTTTTCTTTTTTTTTTCTTTCTTTCCTTATTCTTATATAAGATTACTGTCATCCATACAGGTGAAGAGTTATTGGTTAAATTCTGATGGTGCTGATGTGGTTTACCATATCATAGATAACTTTCTCCTCTAGTCTGCTGATAAGCTTGCTTTTCTTACAGTTGCTCTACACTGCAGGGGTTTTAATGCTTCTCTTGTCCTTTGTTATCTTATTTATTTATAACGTTTTAACATGTAACTTTCATTATCATTAGAGGTACTATGATGTATATTTTATATTGATATGAGGAGACGAAGGAATTAATATTGAAATCTATTTTCTCAATGCTTTGTTTATGAACCAGACTTGTAATTATAGTTACTTTTTGTCCATATATTTAAATTAATGTGATGTTAGCATTGCATTTATGACTGCAGTTTTAATAATTATGCTTGGGTATACTACTATAATACATTCTAGAAACATAATGGGAACTTGGAGCAGAGATTGCCTCTGCTACCAGTATGCTTCTTGGACCATAGATTTGAAATTGATGATTCTATGTTCATTCTGTTGAAGTTGTATTTTTTCTTGACCTACGATTACAGTTAACTTGACTGATGCATATGGTCAACTTGCTCTGGATTGGATTTTTCATATTTTAATAATTGTCTTGGTACGTTTAGAGACAATTTCATCAAAAGAATGTGACACCCTTATGATATAAGCGTGGTGATTCCCTTTTTCAAAATTAAGGTTGTGTAGCTTGTGCATGTTTTAGCATTCATTACATGATTTTTCTTGAAGAGAGGAAACAAGTAGCTGGTAGATCATTATTGACGTTGTGTTTACGTTCTCAACAGGTTGGGAAATTAAAAAAATGGAGATGGGTAGGGAGGAGAGAGGAGGTATTGGAGAAATAGAAACTTTATCATTAAATAAGAATATGGGAGATCCATTAACGTGGGATGGATAGTTATTCAGGACATTGAGAGGTGACATGATTTAAATCACGCTCATATCCAGCTGGGTGTTTATAGCTGCAGTGCATAGATGGGTGGAAAGAGAGTATTACTGCTTTAAAATATAAACATATTGGAACTCTTGTTTCCTAGTTTATGCTGATCGTATTTGTAGGGACTTAAATTTTGAAGAGTTGAAGCAGTACTTGTCAAGAGGGTGATAAGTCCAAGAGTAAGGAAAGTTGGCTTCACGTCAACAACCTTTTTTGATTAACAAGTCCATTCTCATCTTTATCTGCAAAGTTAAACATATCATCCTTTTCAAATTGCATCTTGTTGTATTTGATTAAAAAGTGTAAGCTCGTTGTTTATGTTTGTTAAATCTTCTTTTCTAGGAGATCTTTTTCAATTCATAAAGAGCTTTTGCATTTGATTTAGAAATGGAAGCTTGTTATTTGTGTTCGTTAAATTTTCTTTTCTAATCCATGTTATCACCCCTTCTTGTGTAAGGGTGTGTACTTAATGGCATACAAGTATAATTGTGTGTGTGCACATGCAGGTAAGTAGCTGATAGCATGGATATTTGCACGAACTGTTGTACTTGGAAGTTCATCTAACTTTTATTATTCTGATACTTTTTTTCATGGTGTAACTTTTAATTCATTCAGCTTCTAGGCTGTTTTTGATTCTGGATTTTGCATGAAAAATAGGGGAAATAAAGTGGATAATTGTTTCAATGTTTTAAGTGAAGAGTCAAAAGCTAATGTCGTGTGGAAAATCCATGCTATGTAAAATCTAATTTTCTTCTTATGTATCGAATATGAAAGAAGAGTTTTCCTCACAAAGTCCAGGTTTTGAACTCGGCCCTAAATGTACAAAACCATTAACAGAATAAAACTATAGTCAATACCCTGAAATATGTATTGAAAACGAAACATAAGTGCAAGCTTAGGATGTGGTTTTTCAATCAAACTTCTAAAAAGCTCTAAAACTTCTTAACCTGCAATTCCGAAAGGTAACGCAATTGTATCATTTGTTTACGGTAGAGTGAGAGAACTTGGTACTTTTCTTAGGGCTCGAAGTTGCTTCGTTTTTTCACTCAAAAATATTTTCATGAAATCTCGTCAGGACTATCATTTAGGTTTTTTAATCTTAATACCTTGATATTCTGAAAATCAGTTTCAGAAGTCTTGTCATTTTTTTGTTTTGTTGTTGCTGGAACCTTTGGCTGCTTAATTACATCTCTGTTATTAATGTGCTTATTTAGTGCATCAAACAGAGATCAGTGATAAAGTCGATGTTTAACCTGTCCAGATGGAAAAAAAATGTATTGGAATGCGTTGCCGCAAGTGGTCTAATTTAACTGTGTACTTCAAACTTTTGCCGCAAGATCCGTATGGAGAGAAAGTCAAATAATGGAATGGGGATGGAACTCATTCAGAGAAAATTGTTTCTTGGCTTTTAATGTTTGAACTATGGTTGCATTCTATCTTGAGTTTAAGTGACCTGATATAACAAAAACATTTGAGCCTCGGGGAAATTTCTATCATATTTTATGGAGCTTCCGTGAAGAATTCGACCCTCTTAGTTATATTTACAGCTATCAATGAAATATTTCTATATTAGAGAAGGAAGAATAAGAAAATAAAAATGAAAATAATTTGGAGGAAGCAACAGATTAACAAAATTCTATATTTTGTCCTTTTTTTCAAGAAAACAATCGAACTCAACTCTTATCTGTTTCCAAATGTGGGTGAGATTCAATGCTGTTCAACTATTTTATTTTATTTTTTCAGAACACTGGACACAGATAATCATTAGGAGGATGAATAACCACGATTATCAATAATACCATGCGCTGAATAAGATTCTAGCAAGCTGCATATGAGAATCAAAATAACTAGTAAGTCAGCTGCAGCAATCTGTATATCAAATGAAAATTTATGCTAAATTGTTAGTGGAAAGTGAGTATTACCATTCTCTACCTTGAAAACTTTTGCTGCCGATGCTTGCTGACTTGGTTTGTTTCGTATCTGTGGAAATATTTGTATTTTCTACCAGCAGACTTGATAAACTCTTGCAGAACTGATAGTTATGGATAGAGTATTATTGGAATAGGCATATAATTATCAACAAACGTATTTAATATAGAAGGGTATCTAAACATACTTCTTCGTATACACCAAGTGTCCCTGCAGATTTTGATATCTCTATGACACAATTAGTTGGAGCAACCTCAATCACCTGACATTTCAAATTCTCTTGTGAGACAGGTATTTACCACAATATTGCAGAAGAGTATATGACTGCTGATTACCTCTGCTGATAGGTTTATGTAAGACCTACAACATCTTGTTGTCTTCTGTTTTGGGTGCAGTTTCAACTGAAAGCATGAATCAAAAAAAGGTCATTGCCTGCTCAGTATTTTCGTTCTTTCTTTTTAGGCTTGCATAAATGAACAGGATTATAATACCTTAAAGTTATTCATTTTTTCTATTGAAAGGTGGACATCTAATGCAGCAGCTTGTATTTTCTTTATGGTTTCATCAAATGTATGCTTGGAACTAAGCTTCAATTTCTGTTTGAGAACATCCTGAGAAAGATTTTACCATAATGGAGTTCAAGAAACTCTGTTTATCTCAGACTATGAAAGAAAAAAACATCTTAGCATAGGATTTACCTCTTCCTTAAAGAGGCCGGATAAATCAAGATCATTTGACGTGGCTATCAATTGGAAAGCATTTATGAAACTTGAAGATTTGTGCATCTTTATCTGTGATTCTTTCTCCTGCTAAAAATTCTAAAATTTAAGTAAAATCATGAGGTTTTATCATCTCTATATTTTGACTATTTATTTAGTTTTAACCTCAATGGAATCAAAAGCTTTGTTAATGTCATCCAAGCAGACTTTGTCATCACTTTCATATCCGCAAGCAGGCACATAATCCTTCTTAAACCATTCATCTTCAGTAATCTCTGGCACCGTGATACGCTATAGTGATAAAACTGAAATGGTCATGTTTACCGCTAATTAATTGTGAAAAAGAAAAACAAAAGGTTGAGGATTTATACCGTTCTTGGATTTGGATCAAGAATTCTGGAGATCAGCTTCTTTTGGCTTTGTGTAAACCAATTTGGGTAAGTGTACTCTGCTCTGATTATCTTTGCATGCTTATACTTATCAGATAAGAGAAATTATTTCTACTATAGTAATGTAGTGTTTCGTTGAAATCATATAACACCAGGGATTTTATTGGGTATTTAATTAGGATGATTATTGTTGATTTTATATTTTGTTAGGAGATATTTAAGAGTTATTGAGAAGATTACATTAGGTGATTTATTTCCTTATTTGCTTAGCATAGCTTTAGTATCAAATGTTACTATACAAATATCAATCAAAATACAATTAACCCTTTTAGATCATATCAGTCCAAAACAAGCCTTTATGGTATAAAAACAAGGTTTATCTAATTTAAGTTGCTATGGTTGAACCTAAATTCAAACACTAATTAGAAAAAAGCTTTTGAAATTTTCGACAAAAAACAGAACCTATTAATGGTAAAAATTACTAATATATATCACTTATTTACTTTTTATTTAAAATGTGTTGGTAATCTTAAAATATAACACCAGATGGATCCCTGTTGTATGAAAGATAGAATATTCAAATTCTTAATTCAATTGTCTTCTAATTTGTCCTTCATGTTTCTAATTTATTTTGTAATCTAATATCTATTAGTCGGTTAACTAAAAGCTCACAATATTATGTTAAAGTTCTTTTTTCTTATTGTGTCTTCCAGGACCTACTATCAAAAAAGACGATTGGTAGTGCTAAAAAGAATAAATGACTACTACTATGTTGATAACTGTATGAGTGAACATCGTAAACTTAATTTTTGTGATTCTACGTCTATTCTTAGGGATAAAGTAATTTTTCTATGACATTATAGAATGAATCATCCCAATTTTTAATGCTTGAAATAATTATTCCCATATATTTTTTCCAAACAAAGCAGTCAAATTTTAGTATGAAATTTGTGAATTTGCAAAACATTAACATGTTTTTTTTTAAAGTTCAATATAAACCATGCAAACCCTTTACCTTATTCCAGAATGACATTTGGTGGCTTTCTCGTTTCCTAAATCGTAGGGGTGATTAAATAATCCGATTAAATAACTTAAATTGAAAAATTTGATCTAATCTGTTGGATTTAAATTGAATTGAATTGATAAACTTTATAGTCAAATTAAATTCAAATTGAAAATTATATAATCTGTTCGAATTCGGATCAGATTCGAATTGACAAATTTAATAATCCACTGTATCCGATCCAGACTGAATTACTATTAAATTATAAATAAATAAATATTTTATTTTATAAATTGTTATATTTAAATATTATGCATATTATAATTATATTAGATTATTATTTTAACATAAAATAATTACAAATATTTATAATAACTTAATAATTGTACAGATATATTTTTTATTCTTTTGATTTTTTTAGTTGTGAATATAAATAATAATATTTGTTAGAAAAATATTAATTTAAAATCTAAATTTATATATATCGTATTTTATATATGATAACAATTTATAAATAAATTTTAATATCAATCTCACCTTAACTGATTCAAAAAAATCCGATCTGTTCGGATTTGGATTAGTTTGGATTGACCATATCATCGGATTGAAAATCTTCAAATTCATTCGGATCGAATCCAATTCAAATTGGCCAAAAACTAACAGTTTCGATACGTTACTCACTCCTACCAAACCATATACATACTAAGTGGTTTGTCACATTTATTAATAATCATAATTAGGTTTGTTGGGTTTATTTGCTCAAAGAAAATTAAGGTTCGTGATATTTTCATTTAATGGTTCAAACCCAATTCTAAACACAATAAATGGAATATAATACCTCAACATGTCCTTGGAAAACAATATTCAAAAAACATAGAATACTATACCAAAGCTCTTGTGTTCACACCACTTATCAAAATAACATTACTGAAAGAAAAAATAAACACCTTCTAGAAGTAACCAAAGCATTAATATTCACTATGAACATACCTAAGCAACTATGGAGGGATGCTATTCTAACTTCAACTTAATTGCTTCATTTTTAGGAAATGATCATTTGGGTTCTTTCATTTGAAATACCATTTCAAAAACTCCAAAAACTTTCCCATTATCTCACCTTCAATCTAACCTTCCCCTTAAGGTGTCTAGTTTCACTACTTTTATGCTTATTCATTCCAAATCAAAGTTAAATCCAAGAGCTATTAAATATGTTTTTATCGATTACTCTAATACTCAAAAGGGTTACAAATACTATAATTACTCTACAAAAAGGGTAATTGTTAACTTCAAGGTCACTTTCTTTGAAAACACTTTTTACTAATATAACATCTTCTCTTTAGAGTCAAAATTTGAAGATAGATAGTTCTTTTGATTTGGATGTTATTCTTCTCATTTCATTTAACCCACCTGAATCAACTAGTGTTTTATTTAACCCATTCAAGTCAACCAAGGACAATTCACATGTAAATAAGCCTATGACACCACTCCATCCTATTTTTTCATCTATAGGAAGAAACTTGAACATAGGGAAAAATGTAAAAAAAATCAGATAATGAAGATACAATAGTTTACTCACAGAGATCAAAGTTAAAAGTAAAGATAACTTCACACTTGAGGCACCAAAAGAGTCCAAACAGGTGGTAGATTCGACAATTCATATGTCTAGTTCAATACTAGTTAATTCTAAATCACCCAAATTTTCGTAATTACCAATTGTAGAAAACCAATTTGGTCTTGTACGCATCATATCATCTCTAGATTTTTCTCATATAATACTTTGTCTCCTATATTTCATGATTTTACCATTAATTTTAATAAAATAGAGATTTTAAGAAATATTCATGAAGTCTTAAAAATTCCATAATAGAGAGAAACTATTATAGAGGAAATAAAGGCATTAGAAAAAACTGATGGGTCAATAGAATAGTATAAAGCCCTATTAGTTGCAAAAGGATTAACACAAACCTACGAAGTTGATTATACTGAAACCTTTACACTTATAGCTAAAGTAAATATAGTCCAAGTTCTCTTGTCATTAGCAGCAACTTTGGATTGGCCTCTACAACAATTAGAAATAAAAAAAATTCCTTTTTGAATGGAGAATTAGAGGAAGAAGTTTACATGTCCATGCCAAACATACTAGAGATGAAAGAAAAAATATCTTGATAGTATATGTTGATGATATAACCCTAACTAGGTATGATATGAAAGAAATTGAGAGAATAAAGATCTTGACGACATAATTTGAAGTTAAAGATTTGGAACAAATGCAATACTTTTTAAGAATAGAAGTTGCAAAATTAAAAAGTGGAATTAGTGTCTCTCAGCGAAAATATGTTCTCAACCTTCTCATTAAAATTGGAATGCTTGGGTGTAAACCAAGTGACTCTCTAATCTAAGCCAAAAAAACAAAAATGAGTTGGGTCAACTAGTGGACAGAGATATGTATCAAATATTAGTAAGAAAATTGATATAATTGTTTTACACTAGACCCAACATCGTTTTTACAGTTAGTATGATAAGCTAATATATACATTCTCGAAAGGAAGCTTGCTTTGAATGAAAACAATGGGATAGATGTTTTTACCAATGTTAATTGGGTTGGTTCGATAGAAGATACAATATTTATTATAAGATATTATACCTTTGTATTTCAGAATTTAATGACTTGGAGGAGTAAGAAGCAAAATATGGTGATTAGAAAAAGTACTAAAGCTAAATTTTAGGTATTTGTAAAGAAAATTTGAAGCTTTGTAGTTAAGAGAATTGTTTATGAAACTTCAAATTTCATTTAAATCATTAATCAAATTTTACATTGATAATGAAGTAGTTATCAACAACTCTTTTAATTTTGTTCAATATAATAGGAAAAAAAGTGTGTAAAAGTGGACACATCGTATCAAAGAAAAGGTTAAATATGAAACTATTAGTATAATTTATGTTCCAACAAAAGAACATATCGTAGATATTTTTATCAAAAAATTTACTCAATAAAGTTTTGATGATTTTATTTGTAAGTTTGATTAAATTAATATTTATGATCTAATTTGAGGAGTATTGAAATCAATATTTATCTGTATTTAATTAGGATGCTATTAATTTTGTATTCTATTAAGAGATATTTAAGAGTTATTTAAGGTTTGCCTAACTTTACTATAAATTTGTATCAGATCATATCAGCCAAAAGCAAGTCTTCATGTTTTTATATTAACTTTCTTACCTTCTTGTATAATTTAATCAGGTTGCGGTCGTCAAATGGTAGATAACCAGCTATTAATTCAAAAAGTATTACTCCACACGACCAAATATCTGCTGCTGTTCCATCATAGCCTTGATTTCCAAGCAACTGTTCACAAATAACTTACACATCAGCATTATGTTGAGCGAACTCGGGTAATATTTTTTCTATACTGACAAATGAAAAATTAAACTTGGTTTTTCTGTTTTTCTTTATACTTTTGTTTGAAGAACAAATAGCTTTTGATCAGCAAAATAGAAAAAAGATCTGTTCTGTTACCTCTGGTGCTATGTAGCACGGAGAGCCACAGGCTGTAGATAGCAAGACATCAGGCTGTTGATTTGTTATAATTTCGGCCAAACACCATATTTGAAATGGTCATATTTATGTTTTACAATAATGTGGAGAAAATTTAAAAAAATTTAAGATTTTTTTTTTTTTTTGGGTTACCTTACGCAATGCACTGAGTCCAAAGTCAGATACTTTGATATTTCCTTTGCTGTCCAAGAGCAAATTTTCTGGCTGAACAAGGGGGTAAAGTCTTGGTCAGTCTGGATAGCTTTCTTAAAGAAAACGCACAAATAGCGTGTAGGGGTTGGGTTGGACATGCTTTTGACCTTAAGATCTCTATGATAAACACCCTTGTTGTGGCAATAATCTATCGCATCAATCAACTGTTGGAAGAGTTTTCTTGCTTCTCCTTCAGTTAATCTCTTTAGATATGACTGACAAAAGGTTCGAAAAGGATTAGAAAATTTTCACCGTACATTAAAGCTATAATGTTGAAACACTATCTTCTTCTAAACTCATAGGTGCAAGTAGAGGAGTTTCACCATCTTGTCTGAGAGTTGCCCTCCTGATACATATTCCATTACAATGTAAATCTTCGTCTTTGTGCCAATAACCTGTAATTTGATTCAGGTACATGGATGACTTAGTAAAGGATACAACAAACTTACTTAAAATTAGAGATGAAAAGTGGATTGTATCATATTTCATTTCATTAAAGATGTGGAATAATTTATTTCATTCCATCCCATATCCCATTTAATATCCCGATGAGTTTATGGGTTAAAATTATCTCATCCTATTTAAATCTAATCATATCTCATTCGTTTAAAGTTGTCTCTAATATGTTTATGATTATTAAAGATAATCATTTTTTTAAAATTTTATTCATAATTTAAGTCTATTTTAAATAAATAAGATATCTTATTATAATACAATTTCAATCCATCAAAAAAATTAGTACAATATGAAATGAGTTTATAAAATTTATGAATTGTACCATATGTTAATGGGATATTTCATCTCATTTGACACATCTATGTCTCATTTAGTATTCTTAATCGACTCATATAATATTATCTCATTTAATTTAAATATCATCTTATATTATTTTGTGTCATTTAAATTGTAATTTTAACGAGTTTAATTTAAATATATATTATATTATTTTTTTATTGAAATTACATTATATATAATCATGTATCATATTTTCTATTATTTTTATATTATTACTTGTCTCATTTAAATTAATTAAAGACAATGAGATATTTCAATTAATAATCTCTTATTATCATCTATCAAATGAATTTTAAAAATTAATGAATTATACTATAACTTTTTAAAAATTAATGAATTATATTATAACTCTCGTTATTATTTTATTTCAATTTACACCTATACTTGAAATTCATAACATACCTCATGTATGCGTACTACGTTTCGGTGGTGTAGAAGTTTCATTGTTCTTATTTCTCTCTGGACCTGAAAGTAACTTGATTTATAAAAATTGAAGCACATATTTCAATGTAATTAGATTTCTGAGGTTGGATTGATACCTGATACTTGAGGTTACTTTCCATGACCATCTTTTTATCAATAACCTTGACGGCTACACTACAACCATTGGTGGTGTCGACCGCCAGCTTAACCTTAGCAAAAGTCCCTTCTCCGATTGTCCGGGTAAGATGATATTTTCCTATGTTGTTGTTGTTGAATCCCATTTGCTCAAAGAAACAGTTAGTCCACAATCTTCTTCTGTTCTTTCCTTACAAAGAAGCCTTCTGAACCACTTTTTATAACCGTGATCTCCACAGTTGGATCGAAAGTGACACTGGCCCAACTCTGTATGAAAGATTGTGAAGAAAAAAAAAGACGCACGCACTCTGTTTGGAAGATGACTCGTGCTTGTTCACTACTATAAATGCCATGCTTGTGGTTATTGTTTCTCTTTAATAAGATATTATGTGGCCACACTTTAGATATACTAAGTTTAAAGGGCATGGTATTTTATATTTTTGTGTGTTTGAACGAAGAGGAAGCTGATAGTTGGCTAGTGGTTATAGCTATAACGTGTTTTTGAATGGAAGGTAAACGTTGTTATTGAAGGTCTTTGACAAGTTGTGACGACTGACTATTTAATTTGTTATTATTATTTGGAAAAATATATGTGGATAATAATATCACTATTTATTTATTTCAAGCTGATCAGATTTTCGTTTGTTTATTTTTACATTTTTAATCAACTAAATTTTCTACGAACAAATAATAAACATATAAATTTAAATAAATAATATATAACCTATTTGATTATATTAATTTAAAATTTAAATCTATTTATTTTATCATTTTTTTTAAACTTTACAACTTAGGCGTATTCTTTATAGTAGTTTAATTTTTACTTTTTCAATTTTTTTAATTTATTTGAATTTTTTTGGATAAGTAACTTAACTATTTGAAATTGATTGAATTAAAATTGTGAATAAAAAATCATTTATTTGACCCCTTTTATTAAGTTATTTTTGACTTTTCTAATTTTTCACTTATTCGAATACTTTTAGGTGAGTAAAATTATTCTTAATAATTTTTTAAATAGTATATTTTGACTAAACATTACTATCTATTGATTAGATTTTTTATTGCCATCATTGCAATACTTTTATATTTTCTTTTTTTTAATGTATGACTTGATACGAAATTAATAAACAAGAATTTTTAATTATATGAAATACAATTAGCACTTTTTCAAAAATTAATTTTAATAAAGTTTTATTTTATGTTCTATTCATTCAAGTTGAGCATCAATTTTATTAATTATGAATTATGGGTCATTCTTTAGTTTTATAATAAAAAAAATAGAGTGATAAAAGTATTTGAATGAATTTTTCATAATTGGTAATACAAAAGAGCAAGTCTTTAAAGTGATAACATTTTAAAAGGATAGTATTTTAGTTAACTGATTAAAAATGATTAATTTTCATTTAAAAGATAAAAAATTAAGTTAAAAGGAGGGAGAAACTAGAAAAGTTTAAATTATAAATTAATTAAAACTTACTATTAAATAGTTTATTAAACAAATGAAATAAATATTAATTATTTAAACATATATAAAATATAATTAAATAAAAATGAAAAAAAAAATAAAGAACCAAAAATCACGTTTAGAAAGAAAACTAGAAGATTATAAACGAAAAATAGCCAAAAAAAAAAAAAAATTCCAAAATGCATTGTAGCAAATTTTGTCATGTTAGTGGGTTGCGTCAATCGTGACTTCTACACTAGACGCGCGCGCTCATGTGACCTTATTAGCTAGATTTGTTATATTAAAAATTTTAAAAGTTTATATGGGCATATAATAAGCTTTTTAGAATGTAAAGAGGTAAAATTACATCTTATAATTAAATACGTAATTATTTTATAATATTTAATATCATTTTGTTAATATATTTTTAATTTAATTTTTTTTATAAGAAGAATGTGTCTAAATTTATGATTATGAAAATACTATTAATGTAACGTCGCGATAATAAAGTTAATTATGTCAATTTAGTTGGGGGAAAAAAAAAAGAACAACAAAATGTATAAATCTTTGGAAATAGATGAGAATGAATGAGGAAACGTGATCGTGTAAAATTGTATTTTAAATAGAATGCTTGTACTGTGAGCAGTAGTACTCTTACACAAGTGTAGGCTTTCTATTGGTTGGTATTCACAACCAATGTTTTTGGACTACTCGCAATATTATTGTGACAGAATGCTAATATATACTTAAGTCACACTTATGTTAAAACTACTCTGTATCTATATACAGTATAATATTACTCTAAATAAATTAATAAATAATTTCATTTAAAATTTGTAATTTTATAAATAGTATTTTTTTATTATATTTTTTTTTATGTTTTGTCTATTATTTTATATTCAATGCTATCATCTTTAAAGTTAAATTACTAAACTTTAAATTCTTTTAATATTAAATTTCATATAATTTAACTTATTTTAATATTAAAATGCTATTTTTTTAATAAATTTTAAGGTGAATTTTTAGGTAATATTCCAAAGAATAATCCGGTTAACTTTGTGAATTTTTCTTTTTAATTATTGTGATACTTTGGAAAAATATACTTACTCTTGATCATTTTTATGTAATATAGTTAATTGAAAATGAAAAAAAAATAAAGAAACGAAAATCCTGCTTAGAAAGAAAATAAAAGAAGGTTATATATAATAAAAAAATTGTAAAAAAAAAAAGAGTTAAAAAATGCCACGTCAGTAAATTTTGTCATGTTAGTGCATGGATTGCGCACGACTTCCAGTAGGCGTCCACATTGGATGATTATGTGGTATTATAAGTTAGATTTATCATATTAAAAATATTAAATTTAATCTGATCATAATCTGCCACCTAGCTATTTAGGATGATCTCAACTGGTACTCTTTGGTAAAATTACATCATGTTAATTATAATTAAACATGCGGTTATGGGTGTATTTAATCATATAATTTTATTAAATTAATATTTTTTTAACTATTAAGGTATATTTTTTTCTTTAATTAAAACAGAAAAAATTTAGTTTTACTCTTCAAAAAAATACCATCTTAAAAAATTGGATTAAATCGATCCAAAAATAAAATTACAGAATTAAATAAATTTATCTCAATAATTACATGATTATAACATTAACTAAAAAATTATATTAGATCCAAAATTTATAAAACATGTACTTGTGATTATTTGTTACATTAGTAATATTTTGATAATAGGTAATTTAATTTTTTATTCCGTTATTTAAATTTCTTGGATTGGGACAATGTGTCTAAATCTATGATTATGAAAATACCAACGGTGTAACGTCACCCGATTTAGATAATGAAGTTAATTATGTTAATTTATTTGGGAAAAAGAAAGAACAACAAAAATAATATAAATACATATAAATAGATGCGAAAGAACGAGTAATGTGAACCTGTAAAACTGTATTTTCAATAGAATGCGTGTACTGTGAGTAGTACTCTTCTATACACAAGTGTAGGCTTTCTATTGGTAGGTAGTAACAGTTATTCAAATGTTTTTACTACTAATAATATCGCAACAGAATTCGGGATGAAAATATATGCTATAGCTTCATTGTATAAATTGAATATGAACTCAAAAATACGAATCAAATATGAACAACAAAAAATTAGGATTAATTTAATAATATAAAATAAGTATAATTATTATTGTTATATATTATTATTATAATTTTTCTTTTATATACTGAGTCTACTAATTTATGTTATAAAAATTAATGGTATTTTTTTTTCATATATTCATTATTTACTTATTTATAAGAATTATATAATATCTTATTAAAAATAAATGTGATATTATAAGTATTTTTTTAATTTTATTTAAAAATAAAATCTATTATAGTTTTTTTTTAATTCATGAATTATTTTATATAAAGTATTTAAGATAAATTAATTGATTTGTTCATTGGTCTCTTAAACTTATAATTTTATTACTTTTAGTAACATGTGTAAATATATTATATTATTACTAATCATAATTACATAAAGTTTAAGTCTAAAATATTTATTTATTTTAATTTTAGATAATGGTTCTTTGAGTTATTTTGTAATATATTTATGGTTTTGAAATTTTTTATTTTTTATTTTTTAAAAAAACTTGTAACAAAGTGTTTATTTGTATATTTAATGTTATTAGAATGGATTGAGTTTGGTTCAAAAAATTTATTATTCTAATTAGATCAAAATTTATAAGAAAATTTATAATATTTCAAATTAACATCGAATTAAATAAGGTAAAAAAGATTAATTAATACATATAAATAAAAATTTGGGTTAATTCGAACTAATTTGGACCGACATATATTTTTTGTTTGGGTTAGGGTTTGCAATTCAAGTTATGTAATAAATTCGATTTATGTTAGGATTGAATCAATTTAAACTAGATTAATTTAGATCAGCCCAAACTAACACAACTCATATAAATTGACACAACTAAATAGAATGCTAACATATACTAATTAAGTCATGCTTACTTATTGTTTGAACATAAGGTTCAACTTTTAGCTTGACCCGTGAACAATTTGATTTATCATGTGCCTTGTCCGAGATCATAAGATATGTCCATGTCTAAAGTGATGATTGTAAGGTGCTCACTTATGTAGAGCAACTTGAGGACCAACCATTAGCCTGATTCATTAAGGTGGTCAACCTTACGTTAGATTTGATGTACCCTTTAAAATATTTTGATGTGTATTTTATATATAATTGACACATGTACACATGTACCAAGGTCATAGGGTTTTGGTCACAGTCTAATAAAATCCTGTGATCATAGTATATAAATATAACCTCAATTTTATTAGTAATTGTGACCATAAATTAAACTATAAAAATTACTTAAATATAAACAAATTTATATAATCACGATTATTAAATAATCGTGATCCAATTAAAATAATAGAATTCTCAATATTTTTAAAACAAAAATCAAATAATATATTGTATATGTTATTTATTTAAAAAATACAAAAAATTACTTTACAATTTTTTATTTCTCTATTAATATAATTTCATGTATTTTCTCTCTATTACTCAATTTTTTTATTTTTTTCTCCCAATTTTTTTTTCTCCTTTGCGCTAGATATTTCTCTAGGGTTTTCGCACAAGATATATAAATGAACGTTTATGAGATTGGATTCAAAATTCACTCTCTCTACCACTCTACGTGTGTCGTTGTTCTCGTCTATGCGTCTTACCATCCTCATCTTTGCATCTACCTTTTGGACCTCTTGCTCTTTCCCCCTAGTCCTACCGTGGCCCTGAAATTTTATGTATCAAAAGACTATTTAATTCTCAATTGGGACCTACAAAATCGATCACTATTTCCACTATTTTTCTCTGATTTACTTGGTTAATTCTCATTTACTTTTACCTTTGAGTTTCAATTCATATTAAAAGTCGTGGCTGAGTTGGCAAGGTTATCTTGATACCATCTCTTTGATGATTTTGTTTCTTTATTTATTTGTTATTTATTCCCCTTTTCATTTCAATGTTGTTTCTTATTTTCTTTTCGTGAGAAAACACAAATGTAACATTTACTTTTACCTGTGTGTAACCTAGGGATGCTTTTAATCTATTTTTTTTTCTATTTCACCATGTACAAAAAGAGATTTAAGTGTGGAATGTTTGGAAGAGAGAACAAATTTAGAAAGAGGAATTTTTTTTTGCTTAAATTCAATTACTTAGGATTTGGGATGTTTAAATCTTCTATAATTTATAATTCAACAAATGGGTCCGAATGGTTTTCAGGTTATGCCGTTAGACGGGAAGATAATTCAATTTCAGCCCTAATAGCTCAAACACATAAAGTTGAAGTGTTTTGGCATATTGTTTGTTTGGTAGGGTATTAGGATTATAAATCAAATAGGTTTGGCTACACTTTTGTTTCATTTGGGTGTTAATTCTTTGAATTTTCAAATTAGAGGATTTTAATTTCTATTTTCATGGTCTGTCTACTCTAAGTAGATTGAGTTTCTATTCTAAGCACATTGTTTAAGACACTTTAAGCACATCGTTTACTTGATTTGTTCACTTTTTGGCGATCAAAATAATATATATTGAACTTGTACATTATCAAAATAATTCTCTCGCTAACAACACAAGTTAACAAATGCCATAGTCTTAATGAAAATTACATACTACTACTACTACACATCATTTTTTATCTATTGAACTGTACATGATCTCCACTAGTGTTATTCCTTGGTACTTTGTTTCTACTGATAAGCACTTCTATAGCTTCCAAATATTTCCCTTTGATCTAGCAAAAACAAGTAGAAAAACAATCCAACCAAACAGTCATACCAACAAACATAAAGAAAGTCCCTCTAATTGTAATTTTTTTATAAATTGAAATAAAAATCATAGAAACAATAGCATTCATAATTCTATTCATATCCACACCAATACTTGCTCCACTAGATCTTAATCTTAATGAAAAAATCTCAAAACTATAAACCGAAGTAATAGGCCCAAGACCAATTGAAAAAAAGCCACATAACTGTAATAATTCTAATAATCAATGCCCATAATACCTTATCATCTTTAGAATTTTCTAAAGATAATATTGTTGTATGATACACCAAAACTTGTGTGTATGATATTGTTGTTTTATACACATGTTCTCGTCTTGATATGGAGAAATTTTAATCATTATCATTTTTTCTTCTTGTCAACATCTTGAATTTTTTTAATATATTAAAGATCTTGTAATTGCTCTGATAGATCTCTTCTTATGAAGGGATATAATGGAAACCTAATCCCTAGTCATAAAGTCTTCTCAAGGAAGGCTATCCATCTAACTGAAGGTGGTGCATTATCAAGAACACATGGACTAGAGATCATTATTTCAGTTGAGAAGGAAATATCGTACATTTGTCTTAGCCTATGGGATTAGACTACCTGGCTTAACCTTGGCCTTCTAACCCCTAGTTTGACCTCGAGATTCATTGGTTTCTTTCTTCCTCGATATCTTGAGACAAATATTTGGGTGTGAGGTATGCTAAACCTAATTATTAGGGTTGTTTAAGGTCGAGACATAAAAGAGAAAAGAGGCTCAGATACTCACCCAAGGTATTTGAGGTAGTCGCTTCAGTTGTGGACATCGATCCCTTACTTTCCTTGTACCCCCACTAGCTCAGGTATTGAAGGCTTTTCCAAGAAGAGAAGCCTGAGGAACATGAAGTATGACTACCTTACTAGTAGCCCTCATGATATCTCTTTATATATGCTATTTACAAAAAAAAAATACAGAAGGAGAAAACTAGTAAGATATGAGGAAATAAAAATTACCTAAGAAGATATTTCAAAGAAAAAGATGAGGAGTGAATATAAGAATCAACTTGAAAAGAAATCAAAAAATTATTAGAGGGGAAGACAAATCCCTAAAAGCTTAAGCAAAAATATTATGTGCCTATCTACTAGTCTTACCATCCGAGTAAAGAAATTATAAGACTCAAGTTGAAAAGACAGAGTGTTCTTGTTCAAATTTGTTAGATATCTTGAAAAGAACAAAATCAATTATGCCTTGACTCATCCTTTTATAGAGGTTTAAATTTTCTCTCTCCAATTAAATGACAAACATTTATTGTCGTACCTCAAAACGTTTTATATATATTCTTAGTTATTACAATTGATCAGTTGCTATTCTTCCACCTTAGTTGAAGAACGAATCTGAAAGAGCGTTGAGACTTGATGTTTGAGCACATGGCTTGACCTATAGCGCGACCCATAAACAGTCTGATTCATCGTGTGTCTTGCCCAATATCATAAGATATTTTTGTCCTTAAAGTGACGATTGTAAGGTGCCTTCGTTTATGCAAAGTAACCTGAAGTACTTGAGGACCAACCATTGGGTCAATTTTTTCAAGGTGGTCGACATTAAGTTAGATTTTGTTTTTATTGATGTATCATTTGATGCATTATGATGTGTACCTCATACATATAATATCTTATATATATATGAAGTTAATGTGAGTTCCACACAATTCTTTAACATATCTCTAATTTTTCTCTCTAAAATCGAATAATCTCAACACCTATTATATCTAGATTTTAACGTATATTACTCGATATCTATAGACAATATTTATGAAACATGTACGATACTAATTTTATAAATAATAAATAGTTTAATAAATAATATCATTTAAAAAATATTTAAATTTTTTAACATTTTTAATTTAAAACGTTATTAATTTAACATTTTTAGAATTAAATTATTATTATTTAAATTTATATAATATTAGATTCCGTCTACTTTAAATTAAACTACTTTAATATTATTTGGCGGTTATGTTTTTTTATAAGTTCGAATGTGACATTTTATGCAATATTAATAATTGAATTGACGTGTAGGTAGATCTGGGTTAACTTAGCGTTTTTGATTAGGTGCTAAATTAGATTGACCACGATGTGAAGTTTTAATTATTACTGTTAGGGGGTCAGATTAAGGGAATAGTGGAATACTTGGTCGGAGCCACAACTTTAATTTTTTATACGAGTTTTAGTTATAAATGATCAGTTTGTACCTAAAGGTCATTGGAGTTTTCAAAAAGTCTTAAAATAACTATGTCACGTCTAATAATTATAATTATATTACGTAATTATTACATATCATATTAATTATTATTAAATAATCTAAGTTTTTTCAAAAACTAATAAGAAATACTCCGTTTACAATCCAATTAATTGTGAAAATGTTCTCAATTTTTCTGAATAATCAAATTTCTTATCATTTAAAATGCATCTGGGTGAATCCTAAGATAATTCATGGCTTAGAAGTAATGATAATATACAAACACTTTTTTTTAGTATAAAAAAAATATCGTGATGTGACAATACTTTGTTAAAATATTAGTGTACTTTTTTTTTTCTAATAATACAGATAAAAATAAAAGATATCAAATAATCTTAATGTTAATTATAGATATATCAAAAAAGATGCTTAGGTAATTAGATTTTTTAAGTGTATTTCAATAAATATTTCTTTTATTTTTATTTTTTAATAATAATAACTGAAACTAATGTAGACAAAACATACTTCATTTCTTATCGTAAATACTATAATTTTGGACAAAATAAGGCTTTTAACTTGTGAATTTTAAATTTATATTAATTTATTAAATTATAAATTAAAAATATAGAACTAAAATCCACGAGATATGTATTAAAGTTAGTATTTTCCAAAACCAAATGAAATATCAATAAATTGAGTGAAAATTAACTGTGATGAATAAAGAATTCAATTAATTTTTAATTAATTTGATGAATTAATGAACTGAAAATGTTTAATTTATCTTATGAGTTCAAATAATCACTTATAAAGCTTATGAATAGTCACAAACTCATTTATAAAATACTTATCAAAAGTTAATTACTGTAATATTATTATAAAAATATATATTTAAGATATTATTTTTCTTTTTATTTTATGAAAATATAATCAAAAGATAATATTTATATAACATTTTTATTTTAAATAAAATTATGAATATTTTATTTTTTTAAAATCTAAATCAATACATCTAAGTTAAACTCATTTAAAAGTGAATTAAGTAAATTAAATTTACCTAAAATTTAAATTTGTTAAGTATCCTTGTCCCGATTAGGAATAAAATAGTAAAGTTGTTTATAAATTTAAACAACTCTTAACTTAATGAGATCTTATTGAATTAAGTTAGACCTAAATTTCTAACAAAATTAATTAAATTGAATTGAATTATAACTTGTTTAAAATAAATTTTAACTTAAATAAGTTGTATCTACTCAATTATTTAATATCTTTAACGAGAATAATAAATCATGAGTAGTTGAACCAAAAAAAGAAAAATACACGTTGAGTTCAATAAAAACAAATAAATAAATAAACCATGTGTCTTTTTCTGGTTAAATACCATGACATATATGTGTTTGTAAAGTAATACCGTAGACTTTTCTTCCCCTCTTCATCCAGAAAAGAGAGTATATTGGGTTAGTTAGCTGTGGTAGTTGGTTAAAATTGTTGGCGAATTTGAATTTTCTTTGACATGATAGCTACCATTTTGTTAGCTCCGTGTGTTATCTAAGCGTGCGATGGAAAATAATAACAACAACAAAATCAACAACCAAAAAAAAAAAAAAAAAAAAAAACCACATTTAAAACATGGATAGATCTGAGAAAGTATTAACTTGAGGTTTTGCCTGTCAATATTTGAAATATATATTTTTCTTCCAATTATTGGTTATATATATGCACAGGCAAAATGTTTTAGTTTAATTAAACTCTTCTAATTTAAAATTAATTAAATGAATTGATAAATTAAAAAAAATTAATATTTAATTTAATTTATAAGTTTAAATGAACTATCTTAATGAACACCTTGTTAGTAAAACGGAGCCAAAAACTTTTTTGAATGAGTCGATTAGTACATAATAATAAGCATGAAAAATATAAAAATGGGTATAAATATAATTTTTTTATTGAAGTGCAATTAGAGTTAAGTTCGTGGATATTATAATTCTTTTGATTTTAAATATAGTAAAATATATTTTTCAACTAAATTAAGAGTGATATAACATGAATAAAATATATCATTTTGATTATACATAAAATGTTAAATAATGTTGTAGGATAATATTAAAAAATTGTAAATTGTTAAAAAAAAATCATATGATAAAATCGTTACATTTTTATTTCTTTTTATATATAAATGAATAATTTCATTTCAATGCTATAGCTAAATATCTTTTTTTTTCATAAAAATATCAAAATTTATAAAATTAATTATATATAATTGCAAAAATTTATTGAAACGAGGGGTCGTGGCCCATCCTAGTCACTCATTCCTCTATAATTGCTTGTGAGATTATTTAATAAAATGTATTTGTTAATGATACTATTTTTTTTTTTTTTTCATATTTGAGGAAAATATAACTAAAAGATAATATTTATATTATTTTTGTTTTTAAAAAAAATCATAAATATTTTTTATTTTATTTTTTATAATCATAAATGAGTCATGAGTTACTCAACACAAGTAATTTTAAAATTAGTTGAATTAAACATCATTCACTTAAAAATTAGGTAAATTAATTTAAGTTATAAAACACTTAAAAAAATTAAACTAAATAACTCAGCTCATTTTACGCGTTTACATATACTCATTATAATCACAATCATAAATATGGAATTATTCAAACAAAAGATATGGGATAAGAGAACAAAATGATTGTTGTGCACGCCTAGTTAGATTAGCCATACGGGCTAAAAGAGAACTACTTCTATTTATCAAACGTGAATGTATTGGTGCAAGAATTAAATTTGATAACTATCTAATGCATTCACATTTTTCTTATGACAATCACATTACACAACTAATTCAATATTTGAAAATTTTTAAATGAGACGAAGTCCCTTTGATTGAATATATAAGATAATATGTGTTGTTATATTATTATATTATTGGTCACATATAAAAAGTATATCTTGGAAAATGAAAATAGGATCTTGTTTCTTATATTTGTGTCCATTTAGCGACTTGTGCTCAAAATGACAAAGAAATGGTATCGTGCTAACTATAGTCTTCTACATGCCAACCCATATTCTTTTAAGTTAATTACATTATTTAAATGAGAGTATATAATTATCTTGTGTCCAAAAGATAATTAACATATAGATGTTAATTTCTTTAAATCTATACTTATTTTTTCTCATATGTTATAATTATTTATTTTTTATTTTATTAAAAATTTAAATTTTTAAACTATTTTAGAATTATTTTAGGATTTTTAAATTTTTTTTTATATTTAAGTGGATTAACTTAAATAGGTCTAGAAAAACATCACAAAAGTTAGCATCATTTTGAAGCCTTAATGCTCATAATCTTAGGAATGTCCAAAAATCGGACCGAATTAGATTAAATTAGAAAATCGGATTAAACTGAATAATTTTATAAATCAAACGGTCTGGTCTGATGTGTATTAATTAAAATCTTTTTTCAAACTGTTTGATCTAATTATATTAATTTTTAAATCGGTGTAACTGATTTAATAATATATTAAATTTTTTCATATTATTTATCATAAATCGTTGATTAAATTTTTTATATTTTAATCAAAAATATATCATATTTATGTATTATTAACCAAACAAAATCGTTAAAAACTATTAAACAAATCAGATTAGATCGTTCTGTTCAATATTTTTAATAATCAAATGGTTTAGTTCAGTCCTATTTAAATAATATAAACGATCTGATCCGATTAAATATTTTTTACCCAAAATTAGACCGAATCGAACCGTTGATACCCTATATCCAACAAATGCATCATTTCTCCAACGCTTTCCCAGGTTAAGGGTCAGTAGCTCCTTGGTGTGTTGACCCACTTTGACTAGCTCACTCAACGACACGTGGACACATAAATTGATCTCTATTTTCTAATCGTTTCAATATAATTTGAACCTAAAAACCTAAGTTTTCATTTAAATACGCAAACAATACCTATTTGTAAATTTAAGTTGCCAAAAAGTAACAAAAATTGAGAAAAATTTATCTTAGAGCATTTTTAAAGAATTTTTGAAAGAATATTCAAGCTGATTGAATATAAGGTATTTGGTTTTATTTGATTCAATTTATTTTTCAAAAATCAGATTCTTATCTATACTTTTTTTCTTATAGATTATTTAATCTGTTTATTATATTTTATGAATTTCATAACTAACCTAATATTTAATGTGATTATGAGTAATTTAAAACCTTAGATTATGTTTTAATATAATTTTTAAGTTATGATTTAATTGAAGTTTTGTATTTTAATTGAATAATGTGATGAATTCTATATTTGAATTTTAAAAACATGCATGTTATAAAATAAGGATAACAATTAGTTTATTTAATGAATGTTTTATTGTTAAATTATGATGTTAGTATATAATTATTAATATTTATAATTAAGGTAAAAATTTGTGATTATTAATTGCATTTAGAATTAATCACTTAGGTTACAGATGATCACTATATTCAATTTTGATTAGTTTAGATATGATTTTTATGGAACTTAATGTTATCTTGAATTAAATTCAATAAATATACATCTAGATTATTTAATAATTAGTATTAATTAATGGCTATATCATTGGTTGATAATAACTTCATAAAATGTAAGAAATTTTAATCACACTTAAGTTATTAAAAGTAAAGTTATCAAATCAAAAAGGGTTATAAATATTAGACTAAGTATAGAATTTGAAAACTAGTGGTAACATTGTTCAAATATAGTTTAGAGGTGAGAATAATTATATAATAATATATTTTTTTATTATTTTTACGTTATTTTGCCTTTTTTGACAAAACAATCAAGCCTCTTTTTTAGCTGTGATATATTTCTTTTATTTTTAATTATTAATTAATAAATTAATTTTATTAGTCCTATGTGACTAATGATCCTTATTTCTACCTATATTACTATAGACATAACTTTTAAGTAAGAAATGTTTAATGTTTTTTCGAGTCCGCTTAAACTTTTGACGCCATGATGACATGATTGATTTAAAGTTTTATTGTTATATTATAGTGTTATTTTTATTTTTCTTTTATTTCTTATTTTTACGTTAGTTTTGAAGTTATTTTTCTTTATTTTTTTATTATATTATTTCTCTTGGTTCTATTTTAGATTTTTTTTATTTAATTTTTAAGTTAATTTCAAATTTTTAGTGGATATTAATTGTAATTTTTGATAAAATAGGAAGACAATAAATATATATATTTATTGTGATATTAAAAAAACTAAGTGATATAATTCTAATATTATAAAAATAATAAACTTATAATGGTAAAGAAACTAACTTTGTTATTAGAAACCTTTAATATTTTATAAAGAGAAACTTTTGTTGCATAGATGATTTTTTATTTTTGCATATATATATATAGAGTTCGAATCTCAATGTAACTCTTTATATATAATAAGATTATCCCTTACAATAATATACCAGGTTATATAATTAATAAGTTCTATTTGAATTCAATAAACAAATCAACAAAAAGTGGAAGCCGTGTATTTCTACTTCCAAAACATTATTTTATATTGAAGTTACACCGAATTTTTATAGCTTTTCAAAAATTATATTTTTTAAAATTACATCAAATATTACAAAAAAATTATATTTAATATTTTTTTTATTAATTCTATATTATATAATTAATTTTAATTTATTATATATAATAAAAATTAGTTAAATTACCTAACATCAAGTAAATATTATAAATATTTTTTATTGATAATTAGACATAAATATAATAATTTGACAATAAATCTCCAACATTCAAAAATAAACATATTCCTATGTGGTTAAGAATCACATGTATGTATATTTTTTTTCTATAAATGCTCACCACTTACTTACCATAAAACAAATCAAGAACTTAGCATACATAACTTCTCTTATAACTATAGACATTAAGATATAACTCTTATCTTTTTCTCCCTAATATCTTCATCTTTATGAATTGCTAGGAGAGACACTAATCTCCTCATCTTATTCATTATCTTAACCTATTTAAGTATTAAAGAGTCAAAGTTCACCGCACTCCTTGGTGGTCAAAAGTTCTAACAATGTGTTTTATGTCCTTAGGTCTACATAAAGTGAGATGTGCTTTAATCATTAATGTTGACAAAAATCAACATAAACATTATATTTAAAAAATTAAGAGAAAAATTCTTACTCAAATACTCAAAAGACATAAACCCTAAAAATACCTAACAAACATTATCATTTTTTTCTTAGAAAAATATTATGAATTAAACAAAGCTTTTAAGATCATAAAATAAAATTACAAACACAAATATCAAGTTAAAATCGAAGATTCTAAGAATAATCTACTTTTTTTTATATCTTATTCTTGAGATGTTATTTATTATTCATAGAGTATATTACTCACCAGTTATATTATTTTATCTTTCTACTTTTTATTGGGATTTTTTAAAAGTAAAAATTACATATATTAAGAGCAATGAATAATTTCTCCTCATTCCTGTATGCTTTTATATCTCATTATTTGTCGATCACTGATAATGATAATCATGTTAAGCCTCTGAAGCATAAATAGCCCAATTATTCAACTAATTTTACTTTTAACATATATTTATTTTCTTACAATATTAAAAACATACTAATTGCTTAAAAAGTATGCATATCTTGTGACTAATCAGGGTTAAAATAATGAATTAGGTTTTAATCGTGTATTTTCACTTAAGCACTTTATAAATTGTGTTATCTAAATCCTGAGGTATATTTTGATCAATTTCAAGTACTTTTGTATGTTAAAAAATGAAAATGAAGAAGAATAAAACAAATCCTCACAATCATGAGCATAATTGTCATACAATGGAAGACTAAATGCAAACATTTGTACATTAAGGAAGGGTCAAAGCATGAAAGTAAAAAAATATGAGAGCGTTATAGCATATGTTTATATGCACTGCGGAACAACACTCTTAGATAAGATTTAAAGAACCACAAATTATCTTGTGCCCTCGTATGAGTCTAAGCATTGCGACTCACACTCTCAAATTTGCACTAAAACACTAGGTTTTTAGCATCCTTATTCCACCTATTTTAGATTTTTTATGCTTAGAATTCTAATTATTTTACACTTATACAACCCTAATCATTTTTACATTGTATGTAACTCTTATATTATAAATATATAACTGGGATTAACCATAAAATAGAGATAGATTGAACACAAAATTTATAGAAAATACACTTAGGTATGTAGAGAAATTGAAGGGTTGAGGTAAGATAGGATTCAAGAGGCAATTGAGGAGTAAAGATCAATCATAGACATTAGTCATTAGTTTATTCTTCTTCTTGTTGTTTCCTATGATTTTAATTATAGATATTTCAAAATCTATGCCTAACTAGTTTATTTATGTTATTGTGGAAAATTTCTAAGCCCTAGGCTATGGTTTGATTAATTTAATGTTATGATGAATTTTTAGATTCATTCCTTGATTTTTGATATGCTTAAGTCTATGTTTAAATGTCATAATTATGTATGTATAAATTAGAGTAATCAACTAGTTTATCACATGAATATATTTTATTCTAATTGAAGATGTTAGCATATAATTGTTAATATTCTTATGTTAAAGGTTATCAATGGTTATCATCTTGCATAACTTAATTATCTCCTTTTTAGATCTTAATATAATGAATAAATTAAATCTAGTATGTATACCTCTTGATTGTTTAGGATTTAGATTGATTAATAGATTGTATTATTAATCATTATTTAGTAAAAAGATATAAAAACTCTTAAGTGTAATTAGATTTATAAAACTAAAGTTAAGAATTTAAGGGCGATTCTAGGCTACGCTAATAATTGAGGATTAAGAAACTAAGTATTGATTTATAACATTATTTGTTAATATATAAGCTAGTGTCGAGAATAATCTTATAATCACATGTTTCTCATAATCTGTGCCCTCATTATTTTATTTATTATTTTAACTAAAAAGTTAATAAGTAATAGTAGTCATTATCACAATCATTATAGTTTCATAACTTTTATACTTTTTATATATTAAGTAATTATTTTAGGTATTTTGTCACATTATAGATTCTTAATATTATAAGAATATTTTATTAATAATAATTTTATTCAAAATTAGTGACATTATTATGTAATTAATATTATAAATAAAATAAAATAAAAATTATATATTTTTATTATGATAATAACAAAAATTATTGTAATCACATCATTATCCTTATTTTTGGCTACATTTGAATTGCATAAGTTATATGTGTATTAAATACTAAGTTATATGTTTCTATTTATAGAAAAACTTTAAATTTTAAATTATGATAATTATGAAGATAATTATAATCTAAATATGATTAATAATATTTATTCAACTTATATCATTGTTATTATCGTATCTTTTTAATCCAATATTCATTTGAAATGAATCAAAGTACACTATAAGATGGACTCAATAGACTATAATTTTTTTAATTCGAACAATTTGTAAGAAAAAATAGCTTTTAATATACATAAAAAAATAATAGATTTTAGAATTTATCTTAACTTATATTTTATCAATAATAATTTAAACAATACAAATAATTCTCATTATCATGTAATGTGTTTATGAATGTATAAATATAATTATAATTATGAAGGATATACAAAATTCTAATTTTTTTTCAATCTTATCTTAAAATGTAACAAAAAAAACCTAAAAGTTAATTAAATAAATACTTTATGGGAATTTATCAACAAATTTAATATCTTATTATATTCATATTGTATTATCTTATTATACAAAGTTAATTATGTTAATTTATAAAAATATTTAAAATATTTATTTTGTTTTAATTGTATTCTGATATATAAATAATGATAAAAATATATATTATTAAAAATATTTTTATCATAATTATAATAAAATAAATATTTTTAACATTTTTATAAATTATCTAACTAAGATTCATATACCAATGCCTAAAGACAAGATGGCCAAATTATACATTAGTACATTACCAATGCCACTCCTGCCGATGCAAGGCCAAATCCTCTGCTCAGCAGTCTGCACTCTGCAGTTAGAACCTCTCACGTAACAGAAAAAAATTGCATACACCTGAGTCCTCAGTCTGTCTATGCACCTTACTCTTCTGAGGCCGTGGATATGATACGCTCCTATTTTTTCTCAAATACAAATTTTGGCATCAGGTTAATCCAAGAATTTGTTGTATGATAAAACTGTTGAATCAGGCCACTACTAAAATGCCAAGTGGGATTGCAAATTGTTTACAAAAGCTGAAACCTTGTATTGTGTCAAAAAATCATTTGGTTAGCCATATGCATTCTTTTCACTGTAGAACTTTCTTGGAATCGTGGTCCGCAAGCTAATCGAAATCGTGATCCACAAGCCGAGTGAAAAGATATATCAGAGAGTCAGAGTAGCAATAAATAGAGGCAGAGACACTCCATCAAGTTTGTGTAACCTAAATTATCCCATTTTGGAGAAGTTTTTGTTCTTCTAAGAAAACGAAACCCTTAATAAGTTCATCAATGGGTAAAAAGCAACAAGATGGTTATTACATGGGTACTATTGATCTGGTTCGGCCATATGGAAGTAAATGGTCTTCTGGGTCATCTGGAACTAAGAAGACTTACTTGAATGAGTCTAATAAAATGGAAAAGACTACCAAAGCAAGCTTCATGGATGACTACGGGAAATGCTCAACCAAAATTTGGAAGAGCCAAAAGGCTGAGGAGTTTGTGGACAACAAGAGTGGTCGTTTTGGGTACAAAGAGGAAGCAAAGTACTCTTCTACCAGCAAGTATGATGACAAGGTTGGGGGCTATTCCACTGAGTATCATGCCCAAGTGAAGGTTAAGAAGGTCAGCTACCATCCCTATGCATACCCAACTGCTTCCAAGTCTAAGACCAACAACAAACGCGTTAACTATTATTAGCTAGCTCCTAATATTTAGTAGTTTATCTAATTATTTTGGTTTAACTTTTAATCAAACATCCCATGAGAAGAATTGCAATCTTTTGGTTAATATGTATTTCTGTGTGATTTTGGTTTTGCGTTTTGGGTTCTGAAGAATCATTGTGGACTCTGAATTTAAGCAATTAGTTGCTGAAATAGAAACGTATTTAAAGTCCATTGGGTTACGTAGTCTCTTTGGTACTCCACTTCTAAATGTATTTGTGAGATGTTAGACATAGAAATGGGAGCTTTATTTGCAAAAATCTTGTGGGCTTGTGCATCTGATTTTATTATAGTGTTTTCCATATGAACTCAACATGAGTGATTTCCTATATTAATTTGCATTTCATTTTGTTTTTAAGAATAGTAAAAAAAAAAAATATGCATTTTTCACAATTTTTTTAATGACTATATTATTCACCCAATTACCCGGGACTCGAATTCTTGATTTTTTGATTTTTTACATCTTCAAAGTAACTACATCATGTCTTGAGTCCCAAATGGTTTGGAATTGTTGGACAGAGTTGGTTGCTTTCTGGATTGCGTTTATTATAAGAAGTTGAAAGGTTTTAATTACTATAAGTTGAATAGATAATTAATTGATTTATTTTAAATTAAAATTTTACAAACGATGGTAAATAAAATAAAGTAAAATAGGATGTTTTTAGGTGAAAATAGTTTAAATCGTAAAGTAATTGATTTGTTAGATTATTTAATTATCTATTATAAAAATAAGTTTTAATTAAAAAGATGAAACTAAAATTATCTTTCAAGATGATACTTTTAAGTAATTTATTTATAAGTTATTTAAAAAAAATATTTTTATTTGGAATAACATTTTGATAAATTTGAATAAAAAAGTTATTGAACTTGTTTGCTTAGCTTTTAAAAATTTAATACAATAACACAAGTTATAAAGTGTGTTTTAGAGCATAATCAACGATGAATAATCGTAATTAGTAAATTCAAGAATATATCAGTTAATATTAAATCATCTAATAATCTTAAAACAAGTAGATTAAATATAAGTTTAATAAAGATAAATAATTAAATAAGATAATTATAATATTATATACATAATTATTTGATCTAAAGAATAAAATAAAGAAGAAATTATATAAACAAAATATTATAAATTAATTATGTTTATTAACTAATAAAATACAACCATTAATGTTCGATATATTAATTAAAGAAATATACACAAAGACATATGATCTTATTTTTACAAAGTAATTTAAAAGATAGAGTTTAAGATGAAAAGAATGATACTCTTATTGTTAATTAAAATATAGAGTATTAGATTATTTATATAAGAAAGATTAAAGTCTTAATGTTAGGTAAAAGTTTAATTATAATTCTATTAATTGAAAAATTCATAAAACATTAAATAATAGAGATAAAATGGTATTTGAAATGTTTGGTTCAAATAAACAATTAGTTTAAAATTGAGACTCTCGTCGCTCGATCGATCGATCTAACTAATCTTCCATTGATCTAAGGTATTAAAAATAAATCCCGAGATAGATAGATCAATTCTTGATCGATCAATATTAAACTTCGATTGATCTACCTCAATTAAAAATTAAATATAGGATTTTTGTTAAATTCTTGATCGATCTACTCACCTCAATTGATCCAAACATATATCAATCGATCGAGTAACCTAAATGTAAAATATTCTTATGTGTCTAATATGAAATCTAATGTGCATAAGAATAGAGATATACTTTAGATGTGTTCGTTTGAAACTCAATAGTTTTTTCGGCTTTAAAAGTGGTTTTAAAAGACTTACCTAGAAACTAAAATTACATTTATATGTTTTATTCATGAATATCGTCAACACTTATTAAACTTAGGATCTCCCCCTTAGCATATTCTATGATAAAACCTCTCTTTCATTACATAATATTCATAGGGAAAAAAATTACTTAGTAAAACTATCGTATGATCTGATGAAACCATCTTCGCTTGAATCTTCACAGTTTATATGTACATTATAAAACAAACACACAAAAGGCACATAATTTATCCCGAAAGACTCATTATTTATTAGTTCAGTATATATAATAACAAAAAAGAGAAAAAATAGACATAAGTGATGAGTAACATTGATAGAATATTTAAGTATTACTTTCCCTATGTGAATAATTTTGAACACTTAACATGTTTTTCTCCATGTGTAATCTCTCAAAAAACTTTTCAATCAATAACTCTCATCATTTATATATTTTTGATTAACATTTAATAAGTATCTCCCTCTTTTTGTTTTACAAATAAATAATATAATTATGAAGTAATGACAAAAAGATTGAACAAGAAAGTAGTGTATTAAATGACTGAAAAGAAGAGTACACGTTTTAAAATGCTTAGTAATAATCAAAACAGAGAGTTAAAAATAACATGTTCATAAAAATTGAATAAATTCTCTCTAAATTCTACGACTTCCTTAAATAAATTAGATTAAAACAAAAATCTATAAAAATCAATACATATATATATTGTAAATTGAGGGTAGTAGACCTAAGCTAAATACGACTACAACTGTATGCATAAAAGATGAAATTAATTATGTTTAAAGTGTGGCTATCTATTTACAATATGAATATTTATAGATAAGATACAAAAACATACTAACACATATGGTGTCATATCGACAATCACCAAAAGTAAAATATGTGTTAAATTTACAATAGGATGTCAATTTTTTCATTTATGGTCAATTATAAAAGATTCAAAGAAAAGAGTATTACTTATCATGAAAAAATTACACTTGAATTCATACTTGCATATAATAAAATTTTACTTACAAAGAGAGAACTTAATTAACATTTTTTTTTGTATTCTCTTCTTGTAATTTTTTGTGAGGGATTTTTTAATAATAATTTATGGCCTTTTTCTTTTTATGCATACAAAAACTTTTATATTTTATTTTTTTTCCTTTAATATTTTTATAAGGAATTATGCACGTATCAAAACCTAGTATGATGACTTTCATACTAATTGTGAGATAGCTCTCTCCATTCATTACGGTAATTTTACACATCATAATAGGTAGTCTTCTTAAAATTAGGTGTCTCTTTATAGTAATATATTATAAAGTGAAAGATAAAGCTCAAATATAATCTTATAATCAAAGTTATTTTAAACCAATCATAAACTTCAAGCATGGCATACATATATGTCTAGTGAGTGTGTGAGTAGGTTCATGTCAACGTCAATTGCAAGATGTGAAAAATATATAGATGCACAAGTTGAAATACCCAATTATGCAATGTAAAGTCAATTAGAAGAAGCAAAGTAGCATAAAAATAATATGTAAAATTCATGTAAATGTTAAAAAAACATACTTCCCCATTTTTCTTATTTTTTTTATACTAAAGAAACATCAATAAAAATAAAAACGAAATAAATAAATAAACTAAAGTTGCTTACCTAGGATTAAATAAGTACTCAAATAAAAATACCTAGGTGAATATTAACAAACGATTAAATGACCTAAAGAATATAATTTTTTCTAACCTAAAATTTCTTGAATTTTAGTTTTTCTATACCTTTGGTTTAGAAATTAACTACCTTAGTTATCATAGACATTTTCTTGAACTTACCTTTGGATTTCACATTCATCTTAAATGAAGATGCAACATGCATAGAATGATAATGATAATTAATCCTATAATTAAATGTGTTAAATTTCACTTACCTCTTTGAGCCAACAATTTCATGTTTTCTAGTATAACTATTGAGGGGTTAAATTATTAAATTTATAAGTGTTCATCAAAAATCTACATTTTGATCTTATAAGATATTTCATATCACAATGATGACAGATAGGTACAAACTTAACAAATTCTCTACTATAAAAACAAAAGTGATTTGTGTATAATTAATAATAGTAGGAATAGAGTTATAAACTATTACAAGTATGGTCTTTGATGTTGGAGGTGAATGTGTAGCATGTGAAGAAAAGTTTGAGGGTTTTACAAGTTCAGTTGTATTTGAAGATGATGGCATAAATTGCTTATCTATATAGTCTAGCTCTCTCTTGTATCCAATTTTTTTTCATAATCAAGAACTTTGTTTAGCCTTTCAATTCCAATAGTCAATTTCTTTACAACTTTCTTTGATTCTCCTAACTCCTGTAAAAGATTCTTATTTTCCTGTTTGAGATATGCAAAGCTTGAATTCAAAACATTAGCACATTCAGGCAGTTCAATTTTCTCTTTTTCTATAATTGAGGAAGTTATTTCAAAAGATTTAATTTTGTCATTTACTTTAGTTAATCTACAAGTAACTTATCCTTTTTTCTCTTATCATCAATTAAGTCTATAAACAATTTATTAAGATTATTTGCATTGAATGTATTGAATATGAATTTAGAATCACTTTTCTCATAGTCTGGATCAGTGTTAGACTTACTAGAATGTCCAATAGCAATTGTAGTTAATGCAAAGTAGTTGGTGCCACAATTTTATGAGTCATTAGGATTGTCATTTTCACTTTCTCAGTCACTAAATGTAGCATTGAAGGCACTTTCAATTCTCTTAGGTGGCGTTTGGTTCGTGGAATGGAATCGAAATCGAAATAGAATGGAATGGAAAGGAAATAATTTTGTTTGGTTTGACCACTGGAATCAAGCTCGGAATCAGGATTATAGTGTTTGGTTTGCCACTAGAATGAAATGAAAAAAGCTGTAAATGACCTTAATACCCCTACATGTTGTAAAGTTTAAATAATGTCATTTAATACATTATTGAAATCATTATTTTTCTAAATAATTATTACTTAATTAAAAAGAAATATATTATTAAAATTATTATTTTTCTAAATAGGGTTTAGGGTTTTGAGGTTTGGGATGTGAGATTTAGGGTTTATGGATTTAGGATTTGGGGTTTAGGGATTTAGGATTTGGGGTTATATTTGTAGGTTAAGGTTTAGGGTTAAAATTATTATTTTTCTAAAAATGGTTTAGGGGTTCCAATTCAGACCAACGTTTTGATAAATTCGAGTCATAAAGTTATCAAACCAGTTCAATTGGGAACTAAACGTTAGTACATTAACACAAGTGTAAAGTATGCCCTAGAGTGGATTCGACGATGAATAAACCTAACTAGAATATGGAAGAATATCTCAATTAATATTAAATCATCTGCAATCCTAAATAGGCAAATTACATAGAAGCTCAATAAAGATAGCTTCTTTAAAGATAAATAATCAAAACAAATAATTATGATATTACACACACAATTATTTGATCCAATAATTCAAGAAAAAAATAAAAAGAAGCTATATGAACATTTAATCAAAATATCATAAATTAATTAGACTTATTAACCAATCAAATATAATCACCAATGTTTGATAGATTAATTAAAGAAATAAGTCTACAAAAATATGGTCTTGTTTTTAGAAAGCAATTTAAGAGAGAACTTAAGATGAAAAGATTAATGCTCTTAGGTGGCGTTTGGTTCGTGGAATGGAATCGGAATCGGAATCGGAATCGGAATGGAATGGAATGGAAAGGAAACAATTTTGTTTGGTTTGACCACTGGAATCAAGCTCAGAATCAGGATTATAGTGTTTGGTTTGCCACTGGAATGGAATGAAAAAAGCTGTAAATGACCTTAATACCCCTACATGCTGTAAAGTTTAAATAATGTCATTTAATTACTATTTTTTCGTCACACAAAATACATTATTGAAATCATTATTTTTCTAAATAAGTATTACTTAATTAAAAAGAAATATATTATTAAAATTATTATTTTTCTAAATAGGGTTTAGGGTTTTGAGGTTTGGGATATGTGATTTAGGGTTTAGGGATTTAGGATTTGGGGTTATATTTGTAGGTTAAGGTTTAGGGTTTATGGTTTTAGGATTTGGAATTTGGGGTTTAGGGTTATGGGATTTATGTTTTAGGGTTTTGGGTTTTGGGATTTATGTTGTAAGGTTTAGGGTTTAGAGTTTAGAGATTTGGGGATTTGGGGTTTAGGGTTTAGGGTTTAGAGATTTAGGGATTTGGGGTTTAGGGTTTTAGGGTTTAAGGTTTAGGGTTTAGGGATTTAGGGTTTAGGGTTTTAGGATTTGGAATTTGGGGTTTAGGGTTTAGGGTTTTGGGATTTATGTTTTAGGGTTTTGGGTTTTGGGATTTATGTTTTAAGGTTTAGGGTTTTAGGGTTTAGGGTTTAGGGATTTGGGATTTGGGGTTTATGGTTTAGGGATTTGGGATTTAGGGATTTGGGGTTTAGGATTTAGGGTTTAGGATTTGGAATTTGGGATTTAGGGTTTAGGGTTTAGGGTTTAGGGATTTGGGATTTATGTTTTAGGGTTTTGGGTTTTGGGATTTATGTTTTAAGGTTTAGGGTTTTAGGGTTTAGGGATTTGGGATTTGGGGTTTATGGTTTAGGGATTTAGGGTTTAGGGATTTGGGGTTTAGGATTTAGGGTTTTAGGATTTGGAATTTGGGATTTAGGGTTTAGGGTTTAGGGTTTAGGGATTTGGGATTTATGTTTTAGGGTTTTGGGATTTATGTTTTAAGGTTTAGGGTTTTAGGGTTTAGGGATTTGAGGTTTTAGGATTTTAGGATTTTAGGATTTGGATTTAGGGTTAAGGGTTTTGAAATTTTGGATTTAGAGTTTAGGGTTTTGGAATTTTGGGTTTAGGGTTTAGGGTTTTGGAATTTTGGGTTTGAGAATTTGGGATTTGAATTTAAGGTTATATTTTAGGGGAGGATAAAATTGGAAAAAAAAAATTTAGATGGGAATGGAATAATGATTACCAAAGGTGGGAGAAGGAATTGTGATTCCTTCTCTTTTGGTAATCCGATTCCATTCCGCCCTCCATTCCGTCCAACCAAACACACAAAATGGAAGGAATCAATTCTGATTCCATTCCATTCCCTCCAACCAAACGTGGGGTTATGGTTAATTAAAATATGAAGTATTAGGTTATTTATATAAAAAAGATCGAAGCTCTAATGCTTGGTTAAAATCCAATTATAATTCTATCCATTGAATACTTTATATATCAATAAATGATAAGAACAAAATGGTAATTGAAATGTTTGGTTCGAGTAAACAATTAAGTTAAAGTTGAGACCTTGGCCGCTCAATCGATCGATGCTCGATCTATCTAAGATACTAAAAATAAATCCCAAGATAGGTAGATCGATTATCGATTGATCGAACATTAAACCTTGATCGATCTACCTTAATTAAAAATTAAATGAAGGACTTTTTAGAAAAAGTAGATCAATTCTCGATCAATCCAATTATGTTTCGATCGATCAAATAACCTAAGTGTAAAATATTCCTATGTGTCTAATATGAAATTTAACATGCATAAGAACAAAGATATACCTAAAATGTATTTGTTTGGAGTTTGATAGTTTATTTAACTTGAAAAATTTTCTTGAAAGATTTACCTAGAAACTAAAACTATATTTAGATATTTTAGTCACAAATATTATCAATACTTATAAACCTTACAGAAACCATAACCAAAGATAATAGACCTATTATTGAGTTCAAGACCCATTCTCCAAACGAACTAAATTACAATGCAATGCAATGGCTTCACAGGATGGCTTTATGTCAAAGCTTCTTTTATGCCTTTAGCTTGAAAATGGATTTTCAATGTGCTTTTTAGAAGGGAAAAGGGGGCAAGACTTTATTTTTATTTTTGGGGTGATTGGTAATAAAATTCAATTCTTTTTTTTGTTTTGTTTTGTTTATGACTATAGGATGGTAATGACTGATGTTAGTAATTTATTTGAAAAACATGAAAAAAAGAAATAAGTTACATATATTAAGATTACGTTCAGAAGTTGAGTAAAATACATTTATGGATCATACCTCAAAGCCAACTACAATATTTAAGAATTAATTAGACCAATAGAAAAATGAACAAATTAACCGTGAGAAAAAATACATAACATCGTATAAACTATAAAGCAATGATAGCTTCATATATGTTACATACAACATAGATGATAGCTAGCTTCATTTTTCTAAGAAAATTGAAGTATATTTAATGTTTGTATCTAATATTGGTGCTAATTAGTGGGGAAAAAAAACTTAATGTAGATTCCAGATATTTTGTGGTTCACATAATATCTATTAAAAAAATATGGGCTTGACTGGGGTTTAATGCATGTTGATTAATTAATCTGAAATTTAAATTTGTATTCACAGAAGAATTAGTGAATAAAAGATGGTATTTATATTTTACTAATTGAAATGACAGTTTATATATATATATATATATTAAAAATAAAATAAAAAGATAAATATAATCTATTTAAAATTTAGAATTTAAAGTTAAGTTTAACGATAAATAAAGATATATTATTAGTAAGATAATATTTTTAGTCTTATTTAAAATATATTTTTAATTCATTTTACTCTTGATTATAGATATCATTTGTATTATCCCGAACTCAAAAATTAGTCATAGTTACATTTTGTTTGTAAAGCAATCCACTAAATGTGAGTGAAGTAAATATATTTCTATAACAATTTGATGCATACATAGTTTATTATTTGATTCACATATAGTGTTGAAATCAATTTCAATTTGTTCATGTTTTTTTGACACGTAAACCTATAAATTACTAAAAAATCACATTAGAACGTACGCCACTAAGAGGTGTCGTTTCTATTTTGATGCTTAAGTCATTTTCTGAGAAAAAAAAGATATAATAAAATTTGAGAAAGTTTATAGCATAAGCTTATGCGTATTTTTTTCAAATTGTGAGAACCTATTTAAAGATTTTGACAGATGACATAATCGTAAATAACTAATATCGATTAATTAATATTTAAATTTATATTATTTAAATATTAAATTAATTTTAATGACACAAAGGAATGATTAATATAGATTTTTAGTTTTAAATAATAAAAAATATACAGATTGTATACTACTTGTACCCATTTGACTTTTAAATGTTACCATTGATCAATCAAATGGCACCACATATATGATATATTTTTCTATCTAACACATAGTATATCATTTGATGCACCTTATTAGATTTTGGCCTTAGGTCCAAACTGATAGCCCATGGGTATACCTGATTTAACTCATAACATTTAGATGAAAATTTATAATAATTTAGTATGTATTTTTTTGGTTAAATATATGCTAAAGAGCAACAACTTTTAAAAATTAAATGTTATGATTTATGTTAAAATGTCGTAATATTTTGTAAAGAGATATTACTTTTGAATGAGTTGTAATTGTTTATGAATAATTACTTTGGTTTCAAAAAAACATGATTTTTGAAGAATTTATAACTTATTAAAGAGATGTAACTCTAATTGAATGAGTTAATTTCATTATACAAATAAGCTATTTATTTATGCCATTTAGAAGGGTAAAAAAAGAGAAAAAGAGAAAGGAAAAGATAAAAGAAACACAAAGAAAAGTATTTTATTTTATTTTCTTCTATCTATTAAAGACAAAAACAAAAATAATTTTTTAAATTTTGAATTGATAAGTTTTAATCTTTATTGTTATTAGAATATTTTTCATTAACTGTATTGTGATTTCAAATACATAAATCATTCGATCCGTATTTATTCATGGATGAAAGTTATTCACAAGGATTAAAATATACTTATATAAATTATCCTACACATATAAAATTACTTAATTAATATACTGAATACATTGAAGTTCCTAGGATAGCGTGCATGGGAAAACCACGCATGGGTTGCATTTTAAGTACATATATGGTGCTTCTGCTTGGAAGATAATTTATGCATATACATGCTTGTCATCACGTAAAAAGCTAGAATATTCAACTTCAGCCTACACATTACATAACACCGTATAAATATAATAATGTAACATTTTTATTCACAAACGTTTTACAAGTCCTTCCTTAATTTCAATTAATCTTCACCAATCTATCATTCCAAAGGGAATATTGAAAACATTATATATACCATACAGTACTTCAATTCCTACATTTATTAATATTAGGTATATAGTTATAATAATTATTAAGTAGTACTAGAGGTTGTATCCTAGTAGTACTTCATAATCTTGGAACATTATTCCATCTGACGACTGATCCACAGCAGATGAATAATCCCATGAGTTACTAGTATTGTTTGCTGAAATGTTGAAACAATCATATTGTACTTCATTACCGATCTGCACACGATCTCGGCCTTCATCATGTTCAATAAAATTCACTGCAGCTTTATTGTTATTATAAACCAAATCATCAAACTCTTCAGCCTGAAATGTTGAAACCTGCTGATGATCATCATCATGCTCCATCATATTTATGGAGTCTGTTGGGTTACTCACAAGAGTATTATTGTTTAAACCAATAACATTTTGAGAAGCAGAAGCAGAAGCAGAAGCTGGTTGAGAAGTACTTTCTGGGAGATGGAGATGATGATTTGAATGTTGCATCAAAGGGTTCAAATTCAATATTGGGTTAGTAGTCTCATTAAGAATCATCTTTTCTTGAAAGTTATGTAGCTTATTAGGCCAAAGTTGAGGATGATTGTTATAGAAATTTAAAGCTGAAGGGTTAATCTCGAGGCCTTGAAGTTGCATATGAAGTTGAAGTCTTTCAATTGCTGAACTGCTTAAAGATAATTGTGAATTATCTTCTAAACCATTTGGATTCTTATTAGGATAATATTGATCTTGAGTTGAGTGTTTGTTGTACTTTCCTAGTAGTTTCTTCTTCAGTCTTGTGTTCCAATAATTCTTTATGTCATTATCTGTTCTACCTGCCAACTGTGCTGCTATTATAGACCACCTGTTTTAAACCAATTTTGGAATTTTTATTCAACATCATCCAATATCAGTTTCTGATGACAATTAAATATCAAAACAAGGAAACCCTAATGACGTACATGTAATTTGTAATTAATTAGGGACTTTGTAGGTGTAAAAGAGTATATATCCAAAACAAAGATAAAAGACAAGATATTGAGTTTGAAATTTGTAACACACAATTTTCATTTTTACCATATATATAAGTTACATGACATGAATACCGGTGGGTGTGATTACTCATTAACTCTAATTTAATATAAATTAAAGAGAACAAAAAAAAAAAAGTATGTACGACACCCAAATACATGTGTATGTGTATATATAAATTTATAACTTTTGGTTTCCTGAAAGAGTGCATCTTACATAGCACAAAACAAATAAAAGAGAGAAAAAGAAAGAAACCTGCTGCCAATACTAATGTAGAGGCTGCAAATGATTTTGTCTTCTTCTTCAGAGAATCCCCCATGCCTGATATTAGGCCTCAAGTAATTCAACCACCTTAGTCTGCAACTCTTTCCACATCTCTTCAGCCCTTTTATTTAATTAAAGTAAATTTAAAATTAATTAATTATCAAGTTTATTTAAAATTAACGAATACATCTCTCACATATATTAAAATTTAATGAAATATATAACAATTGATTCCTTTTTTTAATAAATAATTACACCATTCATACATTCGGAACTTAAATCTAAACATTCTATATATTCAAATAAATTGCATGTTATTGAAACATAACTCGTTTGAAAACAATTAATTGTTTATAACAAGTTCAAGATGTGTTAGTTATAAACAATCAATCTCTAACAAGTACTTTAAAAATCAGATTTGACAGACTTTTTTTGTAAATAATTATAAGTAAACATACCAATTTTTTGAGGAAGAGCAATCCAATTTCCACCAGTACCGTGTTGTTCAATGTAAGACTTAAGCTTTGCATCTTCTTCAGGTGACCATGGTCCCTTCTTCACGTTGGCTTTGTCACAACATGGAGCTCGACCCATCGATCTGTATCTCTCTTTCTGATGATATCTGGAATTTTTTGCTATTTTTTGTTTAATTTCTCGAAGTAATTAAGGTGAAGAGCACAATTAGTCTTGTGTCTGAAATTGTTGGGAAAAACATGAAAGAGGGATGACCAATATTTATAGGCAGGACAATTGGGGGAAATTATCTTTACCTTATAGGATAAAGTAGTCTAAAACCTCATTTTTCATTTTCTTTTAATGTTGACTCTTCATTTTTTTTTTTGTAAAGTATTTGTATTCAATCAATATAACATAAACATAATTTTGAGTACTTAAAAAACTCTAATTTAGTGCAATTAATTTACAAAAATATAAGAGTTCAATATTTGAATAAGTATAAAAAAAATTACTACTATTATTTAACATTGTTTGTAACATATATAGTTAGAGAAACATTAACCAACCACATTTCTCCTCTCTAGGGTTTGTGTTATATGTGAAAAAACTTTCTCTCTCTCTTCCTTTCCTTTTTGTATAATTAGTTAGTTATTATATATTTAACAATTAATTAATGCATGCAAGTAGACAAAGTACAAACACAAATTTCTTCTTCTTTGACATTTTAAAATATTAGTCTCTACTTTTTCGTTAGTTTATTTGTATAGATCAAGGAGAGATCAATTGGAGCATCTATCCTCTTAGTTTGTCGCTATTATCCTAGAAAATGTTCCACCTTACAGCCACCCTAGTCTATAGTTTTTTTATCTTTCTTTTTTTTTAATTTTGTTAGGCAAGGTAGTTTTTTTTTTTATATACACTAGAAAATTTGTTGGTACACATGAAATGTATGCTATTATTTGGTCCATATTTTTTATAAATTGAAACTATATAGAGTTCCTTTATGTTTTTAGAAGAGTTATGAAACTATCCTTAGTAATCACAAGGTTACAGTATCGTTTTAATCTTTTTGTTTAAGATCGAGTTTAGAATTGATTAATTTTTTTGTTTGTAAAATGTGTCTTTTTTTTTTAATTATGAAAAATGAGTCACTTATCACTATTAATGTTATTTTACCTTCAATAGTTTGTGGGATTTATTAAAAGTGTTAGTTTGTTAATTTAATGTTTTTTGTTTCGAACACAACCAATTTAACCTTTTACATATTTTCTTCCTGTCATTTTTTAAGCTTCGAAAATCATATATATAAAGGACTCGTTAATCATCTCTCAATTTTGTCACGTGAGTACTGAAAATCATTAAATAATATAAAACACTAAAGTTTATCATTAATCAACACTATTTTAACAATTAAAATAAATAAAAAGAATTAAACAATATTAGTTAAAAATATATGGATTAAGTGACACTTAAAAGATTAATGTTATTATGACTCTTAATTTATATCATAAATATATTATAATTATAAATAACGGTGATATTTTTTTATTTAATGTAATTATGTAAACATACTTTAAACTTATCATCAATATATATTTTACCATATGATTTTGAGATTTTTCCAACATTAATTAATTTGGTAAAAATAGGGCCCGTAAGAACTTTGATTGAACCGGAATATCTGACTGGGCTTTCTGCATTTTCTTCACAATTACTATTAATACGTAGGTTTGGCTATTATATATATGTTCCTTCCAAATTACATCTTCTGATTTTAAAACATGATTAAAATATTTATAATATCTAAGATATTTTTTATTTTACAAGATATACTTTATCATGATTATAAAATAATATTTGTCGATAAATTTAATCTTTTTTAATTAAATTTTACAACAAATTTTATCAATAACAATATTTCTTGAATATTTTCTTAAAATAAAATTGTAAATATATATGTAAATATTAATAAATTAATTTAAATGTTTCGTCTACCATCAAATGTATATATGCATGGTAGATTAATTTGGATATTACTACATACAATAACCGCATGCATTTTCTTCTTACTTTGTGACATTAATCATCATATTATCATGAGATCTAATGAAGTTTTTTTATATCAGTTATAATTATTACAAATTTGTGACTGTAGTTTCTTACAAAACTTATGTTAATTATATAATTTATTAGTCAAAGACTTGATCACGTTGCAGTACAAGGTGATCAAGACTGTATTTTGCCGTATGTTTTTCTTTTGGGGGCAAATTCATGCGCATTGGCATGGCTTTCTGTCTGTCTAGAGTCTGTTTTCTCAAAAACAAAAATAAAAATAAAAAAAAGAGTAGTACAGTCTGTAAACGCACTGAAAATTCAACAAGTTTTGTCTCCATTACTATGTTTCCACCATTTTATTTTATGATATATAATTTATATATTATGAAAACAGGTTGCATATGAAATTTGTCACTTATGTTCATCATGAAAAAACATACGTAGAGATATAATATATACAATAAAATATAATATTAATTATTTTTAATTGAAAAATATTATGTGTATCTTACTTTAATAAAAATGTATTTAAATTATTGAATTTTGTTGATATATTAAGTGTTAAAAACTTAAAATTTAAAATTTAATTGAATACATTTTTATTTTATACATTAATTTATTCATAATTTCATAAATATTACACCTAAAAATTTATTTATCAAAAATTGAGATGGGTCACATGATATGTTCTTATCTATTCTTATTTTGATACCTTGTTGATCCCCTTATTATCAAATAATACTTTTGAAGTCCAATCATTCATTAAAATTATTGTTAAAATTGATTAAAAATAGATACATATTAGTAATGCAAATAAAGATAGTCTAAAGATACTAGTTAAAAATAAGATAAAAAAAATAATTCAAGATACTTCAAGAGTAACAATTCGTGTAATATAATCATATATAAGTTTAAGCACCCTTTGAATTCAATGATCTTGTTATATGTACTCTTCATTCAATTATATCTTCTATGTTTTAATTAATAGATATATACATTAAATTAATGTTTGAAATAATTTATAATATATATATATTAATTTTTGAGATACTTTTAAGTCAAATGTGTGACGTCCCATATGTGAGAGTTTGAGGAGTAAATGTAAAGGAAGTATTATAGATTAGTTTTTTCTTCGGGTGTACGTAGAGTTGCTGATATATAAATTCACATCGACGACACCTTTCAAAAAGAATAATATTGATTGTTGTTGCAACCTTGATGTGTATTTTAACTAACTTGGTTGAAAAATAGAGACGCATATTTTAAAAAGTAGGACTTGCAGAATTTAACTAATAATAAATTCTGTTAATAATTTGTGACTGCTTTTTAAGAAGGGTGAATACCTCTAAGTCAAGGAAGGATAAAATAAATTTTTGGGTTTTTTTTAATTAAACTTATTACATGTTTTATATATAATTTTATTAATAAGTATTAAAATTATCATTTTAATTATTATCTTTATCATCCAATAATAAATTTAACATTTTATTATTGTTATCTCTATCTTATATATTATTGTTAATCTTAATTCTTTTTATTTTTATTTAAAAAATAATAGTTTAATCACATATGATAATATTTTATCGTAAATCTTACTAAAATTTTACAATGATAAAAAAAACTTATTTTATATTTTAAATTATTAATGATTATTTATAAGAACTTTACTATCATTTTTGTACTTTTAACAAAAAAACCAAGTTATCTGTATATAAAAAACAAATAAAAGTATGCGATTTAACTAGTTGATTGAATAAGTTGATAAGTTTAAAAACATCCGTCACTTAGCTTATAAGTTCAAATGTTCAGAATCTCATTTAACAATTTTTTTTTGTCAAATAGTAGCATTTATAATTACGTTAATATCCTTAAGAAAATAGTACTTAAATGATAATATTTTTTATTTTTTATTTTTTTATAAAAATATAATTAAAAGATATATTTATATTAACATTTTCATTATTAAATAAAATTATAAATATATTTTTTTTATTTTTTAAAAATATAAATGAGTCATCTCATGAACTATTCAACCCAATTTATTCAAAAATGATATGAGTTGATATAATTTCATATAAAATTCAATTGAATTGAGCTAAATTTTAATGAATTGGGGTAATTCAGTTCATTTAATACCTTTAATTCAATCGTATTTATGGATGAAAATATTTAACATTTTTAATAATCTTGTGAGAAAATTCATATTTTAGAGTTCGTGATATTGATATACATTATCAACAATAATATAGACAAAATTTTGATTAAGTGTATATTATTATTTGTTTAAAAAATAATTATTATTAAGTGTATTTTTTTTAAAAATAATTTACCATTAAATATCTTTATTTGTTTTTTATTTTTTGTAATTAGGACAAATGTTTTGTTTAGTTATAAAGCTATTTTTGTTTATCAATAATTATTATCTTATAAATATTTTGACAACTTTGTACCTTTTAAATATAATTTTAAATAATAATTTTAATAATAATTACCTATTATATAATATTTTTATTTATTTGTTAAAATAAATATTACATACATTTATATTTGTACGTATAAAATAAAAAAATTAATTTAGTTACAGATGTGTAATTGATAGTTTCCTTTATTAAAACTTTCCTAAATACTGTTCTATAATTTTTGTGAAATTATTTTTAAAGTTTCTTTCAACAATAACAATATTCTCTTAATATAAATAAATAGGGAGGATTAGTACTTAGAATATATACTATCCTATCCCATATATAAAATATAAATCTCTACACATTTAGGGATATCAATATTTCAAACATTGACCGTACCAACATACTATGCCATTGAATAAAACATAAATACTTAAAATTGCTAAGTACATGGATTTAATTATTAATTAGTAGGAAAAATTAACTAACTACATCTAAAAGGATATATCTGAGCAGACAAACTAGAGCAAATTCAATAAGATCTCCACATGCCATAGACTTATAATTTTCTACCATCATCATTTAGAACATATGCCATTAAGTAATCATAATTAACGAGGTGGCTCTATTTCAAATGTTAAATAATATATATATGCAAGCATAATGCATTAAATATTATATTTGATTAAGAATACGTAGATAGATAGTTTTTTTTAATATGATTTAGTCTAAAATGACTATAAAAGATAAATTTGATTAACATAAAACATTAATAAATAATTTTTTATAATCTTATTATTTTGTCATTGTAAATTCTAACTTGCATTTAATTTTGTTTTTCAAAAAATGACTTTAGACACATTTCTTACTAAAATAAGGTACTAATGATATAATCATTTATAATTTTGATATTAATTTATACTTTTAGAAAAAAATTAAAATATCATATACAGTTTTTACCCATTTTTTTATAAAATTTGTTGCTGAAAATAATATTTATCAATATTAGTAGTAATAATTCTGGCACGTATGATTTACGTGATAAATATTGGTCAGATACATATAATACAATTAAAATTTATGTAATATTTATTATTTAATATATATTTTAATTAATCACAATTTTACATACATATATTTATTTATTTGAATAATAATACCTAATGTTATTCATTTCTTGCAGTACAGTCCATGACCGTGGAATGGATTTAAAAGGAACAGCGGTAACTGAACAAGTGAAAAGTTTCAACAACTTATGTCATCTTCACCCAACACCTAGACATAGTTAAAAGTAAATTAGAATTTAGAAGAAAACAATAAATATTACATTATTTCTATAATATACTCTTTATTAATTAATTATTGAATATTTATATATTTTTAAAAAAATTATAATTATTAATTTAAGGTAACATATTATTAAATATTCTAATAATAATGAATAATTCATTACATATTATAGATAACAATTCCAAAATGCAATCTATTATCAAATAATATGAGATAAAAGCAAAGGCAAATATATATATATTGATTGCCGGGATACGTGATCCTAATTACTCGATTAAAAATTTAATTTAAAGTGTAAAATTTTATAATTTTATGAAAATTAGATTATATTTAATAAGTATTGTTTCTCTTAATTTTATTTTAAGTATAAAATTATTTTAAGTTTAAATTTGAAGTGTAAATTTAATTTTTTTTTTAATTAAAATTTAATAAAAAAATATAACATTATGTTATTCTTTGGTAAAATCAAATTTTTTTTGCTCTGTTTTTAGTTTTTTTTTTTATTTTTGTGCAAATTTTTATATTTTTTTTAATTGTTAATTGATAACCCATCTAAATTCGAGGGTACGTCCTCCGCCGGTTAAAAGTGACGTTGGTTGGAGTGAAACTGCTTAGGAGTTAGGATTAACTACAAACTATTATATACAGATGCCTGCAACAAATTAGTTAATTTATAAAATAAATTGTTAACATTTAAGTATAAAATTAAAAATATTTATTGTATTAAGTGAAAGTTTTCCTCTAACTAATATAAAGGCCTCAGACTCAAGTTTAATTTGGAAACTACCGTCTATATATATATATATAATATGTGGATTTGAATTCGTTCACAATAGTTTATAACAGATTTTATGTTTATTTATATATATATATATAATTTTTTTTTCTTAAAATATAAAGGAATATATATTTTTAACCGAAGAAATTAAAAATAAAATCAAATAACTGTATATAGTTTTTTTTTATAAAAAAATATGATATGTATCATATATATATATATATATTTCAATTTACAAGTTGGCAAGGGTAATATTATATATATTAATGGCTAGGCCATATCTGATTAACAAAGAAAAAGTATGAACTTCCAAGAAGAAAGTAACAGAAAACTCATAACTCTTACAAGAAACACCACTAATTGATCTTTGTTTTCCTATTATAATAATTTAATTATTTCTTGGTGATTATACATTTTCATTTTATCTTAATTATTCAGAACAAGAAGGGGTCCAAAATAGCACACCCACGTAGAAAAAGAAAAAGAAATAAAAACAATAAAATATTTTAAGAAACACTTGTTTAATATTAAATTTTTTAAAAAGATAAATACCATCGTAATCTCGTATTTATATAAAAAATAATATTTAAATTTTATACTTATTTTTTTAATCGTTTAAGTCTATTATTATTATTATAAAGTGACCATGTAAGGATAAAATAATTTTTATTTTATTTTATTTTTTATTTTTCAACTCCATTAAATAAGAATTGTTTTAGTTTAAATAAATTATAATTAAAAGAATGGAAGAAAAAAATTAAATAAATAAATAAAAACATAAAAAATAATTATTTATTCTTTTGCATCATATTTTTTATAACAATAAAATTAGGTTATTACAAAAAAAAATATAAGATTTAAGTATTATTTTCATAAAAAAAACAGCCCATTTTTTTTAATTACTTAATGGAGTCATCAGATCTTTAATATGAAGAAACAAGCTTCTCTTTGTCTTTCTCTTGAACGTAGAATCTCTGCTGCTTATAAAAACAGAAAATTGAAAAGAAGCATTTCATCACCAAGAGGACCAACCTCAAAGACTAATATGTAATAGAGTCGGTAAGGAAAGTAGTGGTCCAAATAAGAGGATAAACATCAATATATATCCTAGTTATTTAACTATAAAGGATTCATATTTTATAAACTTTTTCAAGATCAACCAGCTTTTATCATTATTATTTTTAATTAATTAATAATTACTTATGATTTTTCTGACAAAAATATAATTATTTATGATTTTGACCTTTTGTATTAATATTTTCCCTTAGGATGAGTCATATATTGACTTATTGTTATAATCAATGTTGGTCATTCTGTTCTAAACAAGTTCACGATGAGTTTCATTCCTTGCATTAATTCCATAATTTATTGTAGAGTTTTCTTTTTAACTCGTTTTGCATTATGTATATTTTTTTATTTTTTTTATTTTTTTAATTATAATATAAAAAATATTTTTTTACATGATTAAAAATATCATATGTATAATTTATTATAACCTAAAAATATATATATATTATTAGGTGTAATTTAATACATTTTATGTGTCAAATAATAAATAACTTTATGAACTAAGTTTAATAAACATTCACTTACAAGTATGATTATAAGATAAGTATCATGAAAATAATTATCCTTTAATTATCATAAAGAGATAATCAAAGATAAAATGTCTACAGTATTACAACAAGTCAATCCTATTCTGACAAGGGAAAGTTATCAGATTAATTTTTTCTCATATATACTCATATTTGTACATAATCATAATAAATTGAACAAGTTTTAATCACATCATAGAGAATTGTCACCAACGACACCGTAAATATCCTCTAATGTTCATCATTGCATTATTGACTTCAGAATTAGACGATAAAAGAACACTCCTTACATGATAGTTTGAGATTTTAATGGTTTGTTTCATCTTACAGATCCTCAGATGATAGTTTTATTTGGTATTAACAAAAATTGCCATCATCATTTGATGTCATATGTGGAAAAGAAGTATGTTGTACCCGATTGAAAAAAATCAAAAAAATGTAGAACTCTCAAGAAAATTCTCCAAGTTCTCAATCTGAAAAAAATAATTTACATAAGTCTTTGAAAAGAGACCAAAAAGTAGCAAGATTTTCTAAAAAGAAAGCCTCACTGTATCTAGTTCACCACTATCACTAACTTGACTATTTAAACATTTAAGAGAAGTCATTGATCAATCAACAAACTCCATCGCTCAGAGCCCAACTAACAATCAGAAGGTCCAGCCTGTTAATTAGTAGGCCATCCATCTACCAATCCTTTTGACTATGCCGTAGCCTACCAAAAATGTAGTTCTAGGGAATCTTGGAGTGCCTACCAGAGCCACAAATTATTGGATTAGTTATCACCCTGAAAACGTCCCTATAGCATCTTTCAATGCCTAGAGTGCAAAAGGCCAAACCCGTAGCCATTTAGGGCTTGATTAGTGAGATGACCATCCATATCAAGACCCAAGTCTCGTGATCAGCCAAACATTGTCTACTAATACCAACCAAAGTCATCCAGTCTTTGATATCAGTATACAGTTCCACCAATTGTCTATCCTAAATTGGTTGGGGCCAACCTAAGAGGTTTCTATCCACTATGATATGTGTAATCATCTTGAGGCCCACAAGCAAGGACATTCTATCTAAGCTAGCCATCCTGACAAAATAGCCTTAGCGACTAATGGTCACCCCAAAATCCAACTTTTAAACGAAGTATTTTCTATCCTTTATCCCACTATTGATTCACTCACTAAACAATTGTAAAAGGTTTTCACAGAGGTTAAACCGAAGTAGACTCCCAAACCTAATGGTCTCTATTGAGTCCCTATTCACCCAAGAGATCATCATCATTTTATTTTTTGATAAGTCAAATTGCATAACACATACATGTATGATGACACAGAACATTCCTTGAAGCATATGAAAGACTTCAAGAATTGGATAGACCTTTATGCTTACACTAACGTAATCAAGTGTCGAGCTTTTCAACTTACATTGATCGATAAGGCTAGAACTTGGTATCATATCTTAAAACCCAATACTATTAATTCCTTCATAGAATTTGAAAAATTATTTTTATCTTGCTTCCTAACTAAGAGAAGAAGGCCAAAAACCCTGGTACACTTGTTGATCTTATAGGAACTACTAGAGTATTATTTTAAAAATATGAGTTCACATATGTACCTTATGTTAAATAAGAGTATTATTAAAATATCAAATAATTCGAGTGATATAATTATCTTTCATTTATATTGTACCAAGTATTTGATGAAAATTTTAATTTAAAACATAAAATTTGATTGTTTGTATATCTTAAAATAAATTGATGAATTACTATCATATTAATTTAAAATTATAGATTAATATAAATATCTTTTAATTAAAAAATATCATTAAATTACCTAATTTAAAAAAAATCATAATTTTATAATCACAAAACAATTGATGTTTTTATCCGTGCTGGAAACTTTTCATCATTTATTTATTTCAAGGTGTCGAGATTGAAGCCGCTAACTCTAAGTAGCACAACTAAACTTCGTTCTAAAAATCATTATGTTTGGGAGTCATCCTTATCCATTTCAATATTTTATAAGTAAAATAAAATAAAAATATTATCTTAAAATTATAACCATAAAAACAATATCTTTTATATATATATATATATTATTTAAATTAAATTATAATCATTTATATCCACTTAATATTATATATCATTCAATTAATTTTATTTAATATTTTTAAGATATTATTTTTATTGTTTAGATACTTTATTTTTTTAATTAAAAAAATTGCCAAACCGCGTGTTTCAGTTTTCATATGACAAATTTTAGTGGTATTTCTCTTAATATTTTATCTTTTTTTAGTTATGTTTTTTTTTTCTTTAACCAAAGAGATTGTTATCCTGCTATGCTCCGGAACAACTTAGCATTTTCTCTCATGTTCATGCTGTGAAAGTCCAAAAGAATTATCAGCAGTACAATTTAAAATGTTAATTTCATGTTTAAAGATGATCATATTTTTATATCAATTACCTTATAAAATTATTATTTTTTATTTATATTAAAACACTTATTTTTTAATTTATTTTATTATATTCTTGTAATATTTTTTTTCCAAGGCACATTTAAAAAGAAAAAAAATTATGATGGGATGCACATATTTTTAGGCCATTAATCACTCAAACTTCAATATTATGTCCGATCTTCGAAATATTAAATTTAATTAAAATATTGATAAAATGTATAAAAATATTATTAAACAATTATTTTAATAATTTAATTTTTTCAATAAACTTTAAAATAATATCAAAAATAGTATTTTATTGTCAATACTCGTATAAAAGTGATAAAATATATGATAATAGTATTTATTCTTCTATTAATAATTTAAACTTTGGGAAAGATTGATTTCAACAAATTCTCATACATATATGTCTACTTCAACACTAAAATAAAAAAATCGAGAATAAAAGCTAGTGAAGATAACATGAGCAAGAAGTCAAATAGTGTTTGACTTTTGATATAAAAGTCTACCCCATGTATTAGGTATCTAGCATATAGTCAGCCTAAGAGAGTTTCAATAATTCAAATATAATTTAAAAGGAGATGTTGTCACAGAATTTGACCTAATTGGATTTTACATTTCATAAGATTATAGAGTTGTTACTAATAGTAATGCCAAACCAAGTTGGTCTATAAGAGTACGATTAACATAAAAGCTTAATTGATAGTTTAATCTATCACTAGCAACCTTAGATTCCGAATTCGAACAAAACCAAGCAAAAAGATAATAAAGTCAACTATTTTTTTAATATCTGCCCCCATAATCAATTCCTCACTTGATCAAATGTTGGGGTTGGTATTCCTAAGGGGACTCTCAATATAAAAACTATTATAACTAAATATTTTTGAGTAATTTTATTTGTATCTATTAAATCAGTTAATCTATTAAAATATACTTTTTTAAGTACGATTTATGTTATCAAATCAAATTAAGTAAGAATTTATGGAACATTTTGTTTATTTTTGCGTCGGAAAGCAAGAAGAATGGATTAGTACTAAGTAGTGTGGATATTAGAGTTTTCCAAATGTTTTCTCTTTGATTTTGCTAAAATAATATTAAAGGTTTCATTCATGTGCTTATTTTGCATTGTTTGATCGTCATGCTTGACAAAATAATCCCATTCTAGAAGAAAATTAAAGAGTTTAAGAATTCCCTAATATCAATTTGATTCATTTTCTTATCTTTATAATGATATTTTCAATTTAACTTCATAAAGTGAAACACAATGAATTTCTTATAAACTATTTGTTCATATTATGTCGTATAAACTAAAGAGGCACACACTAAGCATTTTAATTATTCTAATTGAACTAGAATTGATATATAGCAAAGAAATCTGCATCCCATTGCATTATAATGATAAAGTCACTGAGTATGGCTGATTATGACCAAAAAAGGGTTCCCAAGTGAAGGGCATCCACAAATGTTTAGTTTACAAATATGCAACCAGAAAGTCAAATCATACTGCAGAGTCGAGAATCTGTAAACCTAAACCGAATCAATAAAATAAGATCTAAAACCTCATTTTACATCTTTTCTAACTTCGACAAACTAGTTCAAGTTCTTTGGTTTGATTATATTGCATCTTTTTTTGATATAAAACCATCACCTTTTAGAGATAATTTGGTTTAATTACGTGATATAATCTCCCCACGTATATAATCACTTTTAACCTCCATTAAGAAAAAGAAAAAAAAACACGTATTGTTTTACTTACAATATAAAACAGCACATGTTTTTTTTTTGGAAAACATGTTTTTTTTGGAAAACATATGTTGTTTTAAATTGTAAGAAAAACAAAAACAAAATTCCATATGTGGGTTAAAAATAAAACTACATGAATAAATGCATTATAGATGCACCGGATGCTATATTTCCACGTAAGATTTATCCTCCCTTTCTGCATAAACTGCTCCGTGTTTCAAATAAAGAAAGCTAACAAAGCCTCAGCACCCCATATCCCAAAACTAAACAAATCATAAAGGAAGAAATAACATTAGCAAGCAAACCATTATCTTAAGACAGTCTTATCAAAGTTCCATACAAAGATGGCATAACATGTTTGTTATAAACGATTCATATGGTTCTTACATATGTAGGCGACGTAACAAGTAATATTCACACAAAATGCAAACGCCAAAAAGATCAAACAATATACTTGATGTAATTATATATGAAAGTTAAAAGCATAATGTATATCGATACTCAAAATAAATCTTGAAACTCCGGAATTACCATTGCTTATATACAATCTTTCAAAACCCTCAGTTTAGCCCCAGAAAAAAATACCGCGGATTGCAAGTTGCAGTTCTTTCATGCAGAATCCTATCCAACATGATAAGAGCCTGCTCTAAGAGAGAAAAACATTATCGAAAGAATCATCACAAATTAAAGGCAGATTAAGACGAAAATTAAGGAACTTACGTTGTAATGACTGCCACCTTAGGTCCTCTTAGTAATATCATCCAATGTAAAATCTGTGAAAGAGTCCTTAGAATGGACCCTCCATAAATAAACTTTGCCATTTCTCTATTACAAAGATCTGGTAGAGACGAACCAAGGTATAATAATACATTATTAACCATTATATACTGGAAAACCAGTTGTTGCCTTAAACCGCAATATACATATTTCATTTTATTCCTCTTCGGCCAGTTGTTGGCAAACTTATGGGCAAAGTAGTGAAATGACTGCTATAAAACTCAAATCATTTCACATTCATCGCAGCAGCCATACTCCTTAGCTTCTGAGATATTTCTGCAAAAGATGGCCTTTGAGCTGGATCTGAGGACCAACAGCTTTCCATCAAAGCCCTCCATTCAGGATCACACCAACTGGGAATTTGTGGACGTAATGAGTTGTTGACAATTCCTCCTACAAATAAGGAGCGGAACAGATAATTAAAGCAGGATTGACTGCATGTTCTTTGATTATTAATTGACAGTTTCATACAGCCACAAGCGACTAGCCTAGAATAAGTAGCAACATGCAGTTACAACACACAAATAGATAAATCTCAAGAAGCCCAACATTTTTGATTAATTTCTAGGGTGAGTAATATCAGTCCTTTATTCATCTGAATAAAAATAGGGGCATAGATGAACCAAATTATCCTTTCATTCTTCATGAACTGTGCATCTTCTACCATGTAAGTTACATGTGTATCGGGTATTGTATTGTTGTACTTAGCTATATACCTAGGTTGTAACTAATTGAGGTTAAGGAGAATAATATTCTGTTTTTCCTCTACATTCTCAACTTTCATGGTAATTAGAGCAAATAAAAATCTTTCTAGGTGTTCTTCGTTCTTGAAGATTCTAGGGTTTTCTCATTCATCTTTTCACAGTCCGTTTTGGCATTAGTTTCACAAGATTCAATCTATGGTCAATCTTCCACTAATCCTGTAACAATTTCTTCTATATAGTCACAATTTGTGACTGTTGCTCCAGTCAATCTGACATTTCCTAACAAACTAGATAGATCGAAGTATCTGTTGTAACGTGAACAACTTGAGTGTTATCACATCTTATGGAGTAGAAGCTATGTTGATGAATAGCAAATTGTTCCTAGTATGCATCTTCATGGAACTTCCACAATTGCACCAGCGTATGCTGCTTGAAAGCGCATCAACAGAACTGTTCATTCTTGGTTCTATAGTTCTATTATTGGCAAAGTGTCAGGTCATCTTTATGGCAAGCAATCTGCTCGCGTTCCCTCGAAAATCTTCGAGGATGTCCTTGTGTCTTCTGCACAGTCCAGAATCATAGAATTGAGGTTACAATTACAAACCATCAAGAAAAAATCACTCAGCCGATGACTAGTCATGTCTATTAAGACATTGTCGAACAATCTGGCTACTGTTGGTGAACCAGTTCCACTGAAGGATTTGGTTCTTTACGCCCTTTCAGGTCTGAATTATCGTTATAAATCTTTTGTTTGTTCTACTAGAGAACATGCCAGCACCATCACTATTGAAGAGTTTCATAATCATTTATTGGTGTTTGAAAATCGTTTCAAGCAACAAGATAAATAACAGGAGCATCAGGCTTTACAAGGTAATCTGGCTAAGTTTAAGAATTTGACTACTCAGTCTTCTTCTAGCAATTCTACTAGTGCTGGTTTGATTGCTCAAAAGGCCTCTAATGATCAGTAAAACCTCTATTTCAACAAAAGAGTTAAGGTAGAGGGCGTAGTAGTGGTCAAAAGAGGATTGTGTGGTGTCAGTTCTATGAGAAAATTGAACATGTTGCCACTAGTTGTTCCAAGCTGAGGGATCTTCTTGGTGGTTTCAATCTATCAACAATAAGTCTTCTCCTGCTTTTACAGCATCTGAAGGGTCCTCTGATAACAATTGGGTGTTAGATACGGGAGCTACTCATCATATCACTAATGATTCCTCAAGTCTTGGTAATCTTGTCCCTTATGAAAGTAATGATGGCATTCTTGTAGGTAATGCCACTTCTATTCCTACATCTTTTGTAGGCACTATTTCATTTCCAATTCACAATTGTTCTTAGGGTTATTTCTTACATGCTCCTAGAGTTGCTTCTAAGCTTGTCTCTGTACATTAATTGTGCAAAGATAAGAATATTTTCATTTAGTTTCACTCTATGTTCTTTCTTGTTAAGAACAGTCTTACGAGGAAGGGTTTTCTTCAAGGGCCACTTGATCAAGGGCTTTACAAGTTGCTCACTAGTGTTGGATCATTCAGGAATTCTACTTTAGAAGCTTCTGCTGGTCCTCCTACCAGTTCTTGAGCTACTACCTCATATGACATAATAGGTTGTGTCATATGTCTGATCTTGTGCATAATAAGTTGCATAGGCATAATATTGATGTAATAAAGGCATAATAATGATGTAATAAAGGCATAATATTGATGTAATAAAGGGAGCATGTTTTTCTGGTTCTATTTGTGACGCTTGTATTGTGGCTAAATCCCACAAACTTCTTTTTAATACTAGTGTTCCTATTTCTGCTTCCTTTCCTCTGGAACTTTTTTATATGAATATTTGGGATCCATCTCCAATTACTTCTTTTAATGAAGAATGTTACTGTTTGTTAATAATTGATGATCTCACTTGTTTTTCTTAAAACCCAAGGACCAAACACTTACATTTTTTTCTTAATTTTAAAGCCATGTTTGAACTTCAGTATAAGTTGAAATCTATTCAAAGTGATGGGACTAGGAAATTTAACCATCTCGCTACTCTACTTGAGGAGGGTATTGTGTACAGAAGAACATTTGGTGCATACTTTTGAGCAGAATGGCATGTTTGAGAGTCGAATTCGTCACCTTGTGGACATGAGTTTAACTCTTTTGTTGCACTATAGGGTTCCTAAAATTTACTAGCCATATGCCTTTGGGATTGTAGCTTTTGTTTTGAATAAGGTTTCTTCCAGAGTTCTTTCGTCTCAGTCTCCTTATTTTCTTCTCCATCACAAAGAACTAACAAATGGGTTGGCAAAAGGTTCAACAATATGAGCATAGGGTTTTAGGAGAAGATGTGAAAGAGCCTCTAATAAGATTATCCAGGGTGAAACAAGTTGGGACTTATGTAGTGCTTTTGGTACAATTAAGACGTGATTGATCGAAAGAGGGACGAGTGAACGAAATGTCTTTCTTGATGGTTTGGTTTGAGAGAAAACCAAGATTACTTGGGCTAGGAAGAGATTGGACAATTGGCTTAGGAGGGGGCCAAGAATACTTTTCACTGCAATTTGTCAATGTTTTCAGTGATGACACCTTAAAATACCCTTTGAAGTATAAACCAAAGGTATCTCACTCGTAAGATTGGGTTCTGATTTTGATTAGTTAGCCTTCTTTAGGAAGTGTTTAGGATTTTTATTCAACTTTCTCACTCCTTAGAATAGTTAGACAATCCTTGCCCTTTGTCCAAAATAATTGTTTGAGTCTGATGGGATTAGAACATGAGAGGAATACACATATATGAATTAAATTGCTTTCGGCTTTAAGAGGACAATACTACAATTTGATAGTTTTACCCTAATGGGAAAAGGTATAAAAGTGAGATTTATTGTCAAACTTCACACTGATAGAAGAAAACCAAGGTTTAGTTAGAGAATAAAATCCTTTGAACTAAGAACAATGTCACACTCAACTTTATGAAAATAGTTACCCCAATATATATGGACAAAACATCATGTATTCACTTGGGTGCTAGGTATACAATCCTTCAAGGGACACTAATGAGGTTGAATATTAATGTCGAGGTTTTGCACAAAAGACTCAAAGATTATGTTTAATGGGACAATGTTCACTAAGAACAAGTTCACATGGCCTATCTTAGTAGTTTACAATTGTATGGATATTTAAAGGAGATGCATTTCAATCAAATGACAACTATGATAATAAGGATCGTGGGGGTATAATTGACGATGATAATCACGGGTATACTTAGGCATCAACCTTTCTTTCACTTGCGCCAAAATATGGGGGGTGATGTATGAGGGTATTGGCAAATAGAAGGACAAGTACTTTCATATTCTAAGACATGTTCATCCACTATCTTTTCAAAATAACCCAGAGCATTATACTTTAATGTGGTCTTCATAATCTTAGAATGAATCTCATCAGACCACTATTTCCACTTAAATAACTCTTCCAGTTCTTGTAACCATTCAGAAAGGAAAAAAAAGGAAAGAATATGTTCTTCCTCCATCAAATTCAAGAGGGTCATAGTAAATGTCGTGTGAAAAATGATGTTTCTTTCAACAACGAAGCAAGATTCATAAGAATCTCTAAATTACGTATTTCTATAGCCCCATGCATTGGTGGGATAAGAATTCAAGAGTTGAGGATGGTTAACATGATTTTTTTTAATAATAATTAGCTAATATGAAAAAGTAATTAATGGCAATACTAACATAATTTTGTAAAATCTTATACTAAACATAACTAACCACACAAATATTCAAAGGAAATGAGTAGAAACCAAACCTAGTAAACATAACAGCTCAAAAATGAGAGAACTAGTCTAAGTATGATTGAAACGGACTGGTTGCATTGGGTTGAGCCAGACGTGTTGGACCGAACCAAACTATTTTGTTTTATGCTGCTATTTTTTTTAAGAAAGAAATATTTTTTTCTTCAGATCTGATCAACAACCAACTTTTCTCTTTTCATATCAGTACGAGCACGACCAACATTTTTTCGTGTGTCCAACAATAAGTGGTGGTGGTGGTGGTGGTAATGGTGTCGGGAGAAAACCCAAAGACATGAGTCTGGTGGTGACCTTGAACGATGGCAAAGACGGTGGTGTAAAGTGGTGTCGAGAGATGCTAGTAAGGAAAATATTGACTGGGTTTCAACTGATTAGGTGTCATTTTGGGTCTTGTTGGCAATGGGGTTGTGGTTCGACAATGAACAAACCAACAAAAAAGGTGAGTGATTGGTAGGCACTGTTGGAGGTGGCTTGGGTATAGTGGTGGGTTGGTGATGATAGTTATGGAGGAAAAGGGTAGTGGTGGGTGCTCATAAGATTTCTAAAAAAAATGGGTTAAGACAATTATTTTTATGAAAAAAATTTGTCTAGCTCTAATACCAAACTGATATAGATCGGGAAGAGAAAAAGAATTGGGAAAAGAAAGAAGAGAAAGGATTAGAGATCAAAGAAATGGGATTTAGAAGGAAAGAATTGAGAAATTAGGGAGGAGAAAGAAAGATAAGGGAGAAAATAGACTATAGGGGCAAACTAATTTAATTCATATTTATTTGGTTTGAAATTAACATACAATTATATGTCCTATTTATACGACTTTCCTGATAACAAAATCAATCCTAAATCTAGTTTAAAATTCAACTATGAAAATTAAATACATAATATTAAAAATAATAAAATCCTAAAAAATAGTTTAACTTTTGAATTCTAACTTTATATCCATATCTAATATCTAAAAATCATAAATATCCTAATTTATTTATTCGTTATTCCCATTACCTTTAGTCCAGTTGTTAAGGCAGCTACCATTGGAGTTATTTTGGCTCTCATTGTGCATTTTGAATGGGATGTTCGTTAGATTGATATTAACACCTACATAAATGGGGACTTGGAGGAACCTGTTCTTATGTGTCAGGCCCCAAGTTTTGAGAATCCAACAAAACCTGATTATGTTTGACAGCTTCATAAGTCTCTATATAGGTTGAAATAAGCTCCTCGATCTTGGTATCAGTTATTGGCTGCTTGGTGATGGTTTCAAGAATGCAGTGAATAACAAAACTTTGTTCATTAAATGTCGTGGTTCAAATTTTTCATTCTAATAGTTTAAGTAGATTATATTTTTCCCACTAGATCCAACTCTACCCTTTGGCAATAGTTTCTCTTTTTTGCATGTTGTTTTTCCACTAAAAGATCTTAGCTTTTCTTTTTTTCTTGGACTTGAGGTGTCTTGGTCTTCTAAGGGGATGTTTCTTAACATAAATACATCAAAAATCTTGTTGCACGTGATGGTTTATCCAGTGCCAAACCTACCTCTATTCCCATGGCCTTAAGGGGAGATATGCCTAGGGCTAATGTTGTGTTAATTGGTTCTGATGAGGACATGTTGTATAAGAGTTTGGTTGAGTCTTTACAGTATTGTCGCATCATCATACCACAGTTAGGTTTTACAATCAACAAGCTGTGTCAATTCATAAATGCTCCTACGGACAAGGATTCACAAGCTATGTAGAGAACACTCAAGTATTTACTCGGTAGTGTGGACTATGGATTGCAGCTTGTGAAGCCTTCCTCTTTAGATGTTGACATGTTATAGGATATTTTGATGCAAGCTAGGGTACAAGCCATGATGATAGAAAAAGTGTTGGAGCCTACTTTGTTTTTGGGTGACCTAGTGCCATGGTCATCAACAAAGCAAAGGGTTGTAGGTAGCCATACCTTCAGTTGAATCTGGATATCTAGCCTCAGCCTCTCTTGCAATTGAGGTTAAGTGGATTAGGTCATCGTTAGGTGAGATAGGCCTGTTCTTGAAGCAACCTCCAATGTTATATTGTGATAACATCAATGCGAAGTACATTTCTTAGAATCCAATTATGCACCAATGAGCTAAGCATATTGAGATAGATACACATTTCATAAGAAAGCAGGTGCTACGGAAGAAGGTTATTAGTTGAGTACTCTCCCGTTGAATTGCAGTTAACTTATTTACTCACCAAAGCTTTAAACAAAAAACACTTTGAAAACCTAAGGTGCAAACTTATGGTGTTGCCACATTCATAAGTTGGGGGGGAGGAAGACGAGTAAATAATTAGTTACAAGGTATTCCAAGTGTAACTTATGTATTGTATTGTTGTGCTTAGCTACATACACCTAGGTTGTAACTAATTGAGGTTAAGGAGAATCATTTTCTATTTTCCCTCTACATTCTTTCCTTCGTACATAGCATTGAATAGCAAGCCCAAATCTAGGTTTTTTTCTCTCTCATCATCTTAACATTTTCTTGAATCTTCCCTAAAAGTTTTGGATAATGAAAAGACAAACAAGAGATTGAAGATATGAGAATTATGATGTAATGTTACTAAAATAAGTAATTACTTATCGAAGTTAATATTTTTGAATCATGGTTAAAGAATTATTGGCTTTCATAGTATTGGTGTCAACATTTCATGCTACATCTGCATGGTAAACACAGCAACATGGGAAACCCGAATAGCTGCACAGTAAGTCTAACTACCAAACACAAGTAATTCTTACAAAACATGAGTATTTTCATAATACCATTAAGATGCTGACTGAGCAACAACTGTCCCTTCAAGGGGAATGATCATATTTATGAAATAAATAAAAATATAAAAAAAAATAAGAAACTACAAAACCTAATTTTTGTCCTTACCAATTATAGAAGCACAATGCATATCGGCATAAGGTTCTTCTCCAGTGAGCAGTTCCCACATTACAATCCCAAATGAATAAACATCGATCTACATTGTGGATAATGATAATACAGGAAGGACAAAGAAAAGAAGACTCAGAAACAAATCCATGGTTTAAAAGTCAGTAAAAGAAAAGAGGCTAAGTTCTGACATCTATATAATATTACCTTTTCTGAAACCATGTTACTTTTTCCACTAAGAAGCTCGGGTGCCATCCATGGTAAAGTTCCACGAATGCCTCCTGAGACTAAGGTTTGTTGTTTTACCTTTGATAAGCCCAAATCCCCAATCTAGAATCACATGCAGGTACTATGTAAGAAATATTCAAAATCATCATGCTTACAAGAAGATATCCATTTGAACAATGTGAAAACATAAGAAAAAAATACCAAAAGTGGATAGGTAATAACAATATGCAATGCAGTATACCTTACACACAGGCCGCTGTGGGTCTCTCATGTTTACCAACAGATTTTCACACTTCAAATCAAAATGTACAATGTTCTTTCCATGCAAGTACTCCATCCCAAATGCAGTATCCATAGCTATTATGAGCCTCTTTCGACGATCAATTGTTCTGATTCAATGACATAATGACAAAACTTTAAATGTAGCATAGTTCTGAAGAAAAGTAACAACATAGCTGCATGTTAACTGCATATAAATTATGCCAATCACCTGTCCTTTTTCTGCAGAAACTGCTTTAGAGATCCATTGACCATGAATTCTGTTAAAGTAGCTAAAGATCCATCAGGACCATCACGTACAATGCCATAAAAAGAAACAACATTTGGATGATGTAGTGAACTTAATATCAAGGCCTCCTTCCAGAAATCTGCAATCTGAGAGCAATATAAATGAAGTTACTTCCACTTTGCTAGACACTACCATGCAGTATTACGAAAAATTATAATGAATAATCTTCAGCATCTCAAGAGTCATGTTTAAACAAGTGACTAACATAAAAGAACACAGGCAGTGCTTCACAGAATGACATAGGCACAGAAGTAAGAAAATCAAGGGACAAAGTAATTGAGCTTGACAATAGTCAACAGCACATTATATAATGCATAAGCACACAAGAAACTACCAAGACATAAAATTGTCAAAATCTTGTTGCCCCTACTTCATGAGAACTGTTATATAATAAAACACATCAGTCTAGAACTAAGAGCATATCAAAGTAAGAGAATAATGAAAACCATGAAAAAATAAAACAATCTATCGCGATATGGGTAAGAAAATGGTTGTCAAATAGATGAAAATCATCAGATATGGAAGCTACCAGACGCTCCCTTTCCGATGGTCTACCAGCAAAACAGCTGGCTTTGATTCTCTTTACTGCTACATCAGAGCCCCTCCACTTCCCATGATAAACAGCTCCATATGTTCCAGAACCTAGTTCTCGGATCTCCTCTAAATCTTCATTTTTTATTGTCTGAAAATAGAACGACAATCAATAATCATACTATTAAAAAAGACAGAGTAAAGACCTAGTGAACTACAAACAGGTCTAGATGAAGGCAGACTCTTCTACTTTAATATAGACAAAGCAACAAATAAGTACTTGCAGTCCTTTGGCAATGGCTTCTGCCTCTGCTGCAGTTGTCTCGATCTTCAAAGTTTTTATGTTATCACTATCAGAGTCCAATTCTGCATCCCCTGCTGGGTTCTATTTGACAAACATGACATTAGAAGAGAAAATAAGTATCAAGAGGATTTCAATTACTTGAACAATTCACTTAGTCCTCACCACTTGTTCCAATTCATTTGCAACATCTTCTTTTGCAATTGAACCATTCTTTATAGATTCCTGATTTCCTTCAACTTTAGTTTTCACTTCCTCGACCCCTTCATTTGCTGCCTTTTTAACAAAAGCAATCAAATCAGGTAAGATATGTATCTTGTCAGCCAAATGCTTTGAACCATCAGGAGAAGCAGAAAGATGATCATTTTCACACTTGATAACACTAGCACTCATTTCTGCAGGCTTTGAGCAATTTGAATTGCTTGGATCAAGAGATGCCACTTGAATATTATAATCACTAGCTTTCTTTTGGTGTTCACTGGAAATGGTCTGCAAATCAAAGCTCCCAACCTTACTTGCTTCCTTTTCTTGTTCATTTAGACTCCTTATCCCAAACCTCATAGCTTCATTAACGGGCACCAAAGAACTAGCAAAGTTTGATTTTCCAATTGTTTGTACTGATTCTGGAGAATTTGTATACTGGTTTTCCTGACCAAGTGCATTGGGATTTAATTTCAACGCATGGACATAGGCATATTCTTGGACAGCTTTCCCATCAAAACCTAACATTTTTTGTGATGAGTCAACCTTAGCGTTCTGATTAGCCCCTCCAACACAAAATCTCGGACTCCCCTCTCGTGTACCCCTAGGAATAGCTGTATTAACTTTACCGTTGACTGGCAGCGACGAAGTACATGCTTCACCAGTTGAAGTTGCATGCTTTGTGTTCTCAACATTTCTCCATAATCCATGTCCAGTTACATGTCCATGAGATGGGTAAAGACTTTCTCCTCTATAGGAGTAAGGAAGATTCCCACATGGAACACCAGTTTCTTCAGGATGAAGATGTAAATGTGGTAGACCAACTACAGATTGATCATGAAACACTTCATTTCCCAATTCAGGTCCAGCTTGATGGTGAAAGTAATTAGAAGACACATGATGGCCATCTATCATATTATTTTGACCAAGGGCCAACGTCATGCTAGGAACTTCTAAAGCACTATGATCATTAAGTTTTCCAGCTCCGGAGACACTTTTTCTTGCTTCATCAACCCGAGCATTCAAATGTTGATTAAGAATCCATCCTCTTTCATGATTTTGAGTTTCACTATATAAAGATCGATGATCACCACTTAACTCATTTGAGTAAATACCATGATGCAACTTTGCATCTGCATTCGATATAAAAATTTCCCTGTGAGGTGGACACTCAGCACATCGATTAGCAACTGAATGAAGTCCATTTCCCATGTTTGCTTGCTCAAAATGTGGTTGAGTTCTTTGAAAAGTCATTCGGCATTGCTCACATATATTATTCCCTTCAATAACATTTGAAGCATGAAAGTTGTTCCCTGTAAAACGTGACTTTTCACCGGACATTGCTCCAGTAGGCAACCAAGCGACATTATCAGAATATTGTGGTTGGTGCTCGTATGCAGACTGAGAGTGACTAACTTGGTGTCGAGCATACTCTTCAGGCATTCTATCCAAGCAATTATCAGGCTTATCCAGAAATGGCACATGATACCGTGCAGAAGAAGGAGGAGAAGGAAACTCTGCCATTGATCTTGGATTGTGGTATCCATGATGCCTAGGAGAATTGTAAGCAGGACTCCATGGAGGTTCCATTTCATTATACCTTTGGCTAAAAGGTTGATGGTGTTGCCCTGATCCCATATGAGGAATTGTGAGGTGATTCAAGTTATACTCTGGCAACATCTCAAAGTTTCTCTGATTATGGAGGCTACCGTCCAAATTCAATTGGTTTAAAAATTGTTCTGTCATGTTAGCATCATCAACCGGACCCATAATAGGGGAGTCAGGATGTTGCTTCCTAAAATCAGAATCATCATTCAATGCATCCACGTATCTCCTTTCCGTATCCTTATCATCCCCATCAAAGTGTGACGAACCATCTTGATCTTGATGCGAGAACAGAAAAATCCTGAGCCTAGTAAAGCCATCGCCGGAGCCCAATTTATCATACTCTTCCATCATGTTAGTCACATCATCATCATTCACAACTGAAACAAGAGAGTCAAGATCCTCATCAGGCTGCTGGTACTTCAATACTACTGCCCCTTCATAAAGTTCTCTCATTTTGGTCATCAACTCCTCATACGTAATATCTCGAGCCACGCTCATAATTCTTGTTTCTCCACCTACATATCGGAGCTTCCCATCTTGAGGGCGAGGCAAGATACTACCCAAAAAGCTGCAGAGAAACTTAACACGCAGCTTTTCATCATTCGACCCAGGTGTCTGTGCAGAATTATGAGCCAAGTGTGCTACAGAGGAATGGTTATCCATCAAATATAGAGCCTGATAAGGGTGTTGATGATCAATTCTGGTGTCAGACTGGCTCAAGCCTTCAATTCCTTTATTACAAATGAGCATCTTTCATACTATACAACCTACAAACATGCAAATTCCAGCTCAAACAGGTAAGCGTAACCCAATTCCTTAACTTCACTGCCATGAATTGAAAAACTATCAATTTTCATAATAATCATCGATATATATCTAAAAACAAACACTCACCCACCCACCCACCCGTCCCAATAATAATCAAGGCCACCATTCAAATAAGCAACAAAAACTTATACTTGTAACTTGATGACCAGAAAAAATAAATATATCATACTAAATTTCCAAAAAAGAACAGGTGTCAGCCAAACTTCACTACAGCTAACGACCAGAAACATCCCAGAACCCCAATACTTTATCATCACATATCCAAACTAAAAAAAACAAAAAAAATAAAAAATTCCCATAAAATTTCTGAGAAAAAGACAACTGTATACCTTCAAAATCAAAAATTGGACAAACACAGACACTGAAAACCAAAACCTAGATGGAAACCGGGTCTCAGCGAATAATATGCAACTCGGAACTCTTAATTGTCTTCAAAGGTTTTGTAGGAGAATAAGGATAAGAATCAGAATCTTCCTTTTGTGATGTTTGATGATCTAGCGGAATAGAAAAAGTTGATAAATCGTGGAAATAGGAAGAAGATGAAGAATAACCACCATAGACAAACTTCTGTTCTTCGTTTTGGTTTGGGTTCTCTCTCTGAATTTCGCTTCCAGTCGCGTGGTTCTAAGACAGATGCGTGATTGCGGGTAGTATCACACGTGGCATTACCTGGTTTATGCGTTTCTGCGGGCATCTTCTTTATATTATCTCGCACTCCGAATATCCCCTTCCTCTCACGCACGTGTTACTCACGTGGCCTCTCTTGTCTTCACTTTCTCTCTCATTATTAAAATATTTTAATTACATAATTTTAAAAAAATATATATATCACTCAATTTTTAATGTTTTATTATATAATTTTAATCACATAAATCTAAAATTAAATAAATTATATATCTGTTATAAAAATTAAATAATTAAAATATTCATATGATATTTTTAAAATACTTTTTTCCTTTATCTTTTAATTTCATTTTTTGCCGTATTTTTTCATTTCAAAGGAAAATACAATAAAAACTTATATCTCACAAAAATAATAGGGCGAAGGGTATCTTTATTTATTATCTTAACTTCAATTTTTTTTAACTTTATTTATTTATAAAAAATGTAACAGAAGATTTGTGAAAAAATAATAGATAATAATAAAATTAAAATTTAATTATTTGTTAAATATAATTAAATAATACATGTATCATATTTATGTTTATATATTTTGATATGTATATACATAAAAAAATTAATATTTAATTAAAAATTTACTTAAATTTTTTACTGTCTTATATTTTTTTAATAAATAAATAGATTTTAAAAATATTTTTTAAATAAGGATACTAAATAGCCACTAATACCTAAATAAAAACTTCCATAATAATTTTTCCAAAATAGTATTTTCAGGATCCAAATTTTAGATTGCTTTGATATACTATTTGAAATCAATTTTTTTTCAAGGTTATTCAAAAAAAGTATATAAAAAAATAAATAATAAAAGGAATATATGTTTTTTTATATCAAATGTATTTTTAGTATGATTTAAATATATGATTTAAAATAAAAAAAAATACCATATATATTTAATTAAAGTATTTTCAATACAAGTTTTTCAATGTATCTTAACCATATTTAAAAAAAATGGTTAAATATTGTTTTACATATTTTCTAAAATTTGGATCTAAGTGTAAATTAAGTAAAATTTAAATATAATTTAATAAGAAACATAAACTCCAGTTTAAAATGTTAATAAAAGTAAAAAAAATTAATTAATTTCAAATTATATTCTTATTTTAAAATTTTATTGAAATAATAAACCAAATAAAGTTTTAGCTTGACATTAGAAATGTGAAGAAAATACAATCTTAGAAAACTTATATAATAACAATTTACTTTCGAGTGGTTGTACCTAAAAAATTATATGAAACATGTAAATGTAAATTAAAGATTTGATGTTATTATATGGGATGGTATATGCAATGTGTCACCGAATTGGCAAATTTTAATTATGTAGTTATTAGTTGTGATGTTTTAATTTCATAACTTAAAAAATTGTGTTTTAGTTTTAAAAAATTTAAAGTTATGGTATTCATGTGTATATATTTTAGAATTAAAATATTTTTTTTTAAGATTATAAGATTAAAATATTTAATTAAAAATTATAAAATTAAAATAGTTTTCGTTCAAAATTATAATACCACAATTCGTTCCTCCTATTAAAGATGTAAAATACTTTTGGTTAATGATGTTTGATATAAAATAAATAAATAAATAAAAACTTGAAAGATAACGAAAATCATGCTCGGTGTTCCCAAGTCTTATCTCTTACTCCCTTTTCTGTTTTTTGTTTATGTAAGCTCCTATCTTTACAATCTTGTCGAACTCAATAACCCTTAAGAATTAGTACAGATATTCTTACGTATATTGTATCAAAAAGTAACAAATATACGTAACAATTATAACGAATTTTAAGAAAATAGATTTATAAATTTACTTAAAAATTTATAAAAGAACTCAATAACCCTTAAAAATTAGTACAGGTATTCTCACGTATATTTTATCGAAAAGTAACAAGTATATGTAACAATTATAACGAATTTTAAGAAAATAAATTTATAAATTGACTTAAAAATTTATAAAAGAACTCAATAACCCTTAAGAATTAGTACATATATTCTTACGTATATTGTATCGAAAAGTAATAAGTATACGTAACAATTATAACGGATTTTAAGAAAATAGATTTATAAATTGACTTAAAAATTTATAAAAAAAATTAAAAAATAGTGTCGATTGACATGAAAATCAAAACTCTACATAAGACATAGTGTTGGATGTACACGTCAATTGTCCCGTAATTTTACGTCAATTGACACATAGGATCAACGCAATATGTCACGTATAACATTGGTTTTCACGTCAATCGACTCTACACGTAGCACGTAGCATCAATTTTATGTGTTAACCGACCCAAGCATACCATCAGTTGACATGTAGAACCGACGCTACATGTCTTTTTTTTCTTTTTTCTTATTCTTCCTCCAATATGCCAACATTGTTTGCTTATGTCCTCTCATTTTTTTTTCAAAAATTCATGTGTTGTCTCAAATTTCTTTATCCATTTTCGATCACTTTTGACCACTATTTTCAGCATCATCAGTTGGGTTTTGTTACTCTCCAATTTCTAATCTAGTTTCACAATTTTTTTAAACATAATACTCAATTTTTCTTACCCATTTTTCTTCACTTTCTCATTTATCAAACATTATTTTCCTTCATTTTTTTTTCATCTTATCACTTGTTTTATTCTTTTAAATATTTCTATGAATTATTTTACAATCATTATTGATATTTTATATTTTTATATAATTTTTATAAAATTATTTTTTTATTTTAATGTATATTATGTGTTATTGATTATTTGTATATATTTTTGTGTTATGTAGATTGTGTATTTTTATTCAAGTTTAGAAAAAAAAGAAGGTATATTTTATTTATTCATTTTAATTAATTTTATTCAAGCTTACAATTATTATTATTACATGTATTTCATGTTATTATTCAAGCTTAAAATTATTATATATGTATATAAATAATTATATATTATATGTTGTTAATATTATAATGAGTTTATTAATTGTTTGAATTTTATGTATTTATTTTTATATAATATTTTGATAGATATTTTAATAATTTATAACTTCATATATAATAATAACTGAAATATATTGATGATTAATACATTTATATTTTATTGAATACATATTTAATATGTTTAATATCATCAATAGAAAATGAACAAATCTTGGATGTCAAAGTGTAGAATGAGCAAGATTATATTTTTGGAGTTGAATTTTTTTTGAAATTTGCCCATAGAAATAGTAATAATAAAATTAGTATGATTTGATTTCCATATGTTAAATGTAAAAATGAGAAATTTCATGATGTTGATGAGGTTAAGTATCATCTTATCCGTATTGGTATTCTTTTGAGTTATAAATGTTGGTATTATCATGGAGAAAATATTGATAATACTCATGGAGAATAAATAAATAAGGATGTGAGTGAATTATATACACCTAATCATAATAGACACTCCAAACATAATGTATAGACAAAAAATATGTTTCATGCTATTAAATATGAACTGCAAGAAGATGATCCCAAAACCTTTAAAAAACTTCTAGAAGATGTCAAAAAGCCGTTGTATCTAGAGTGCAAAAAATACACTAAAATGTTAGGATTAGTTCATTTGTACAATGTGAAGGCAAAAAATGATTTTTCTGACAAAGGACTCACATAATTACTAAATGTACTAATAGATATATTTCCTGAGAGTAATGAGTTTCTATCTTTAATGTATGAATTGAAGAAATCTCTTAGACGATTTGATATGGAATATCATAAGATTCATACTTGTTTAAATGATTACATTTTTTATAGAAAAAAAATATAAGATATTAGATGATTGTTCGGTGTGTAAAGAATTGAGAAGAAAGCATGTTATAAATGAGACAACACCTAAGAAAGGTATGCCCGTAAAGGTTCTTTGGTGCTTTCCTCTGATTCTTTGCTTTCAAAAGTTGTTTAAAAGTAAAGAGACATCAAAGATGTTGACTCGGCATTCAGAGAATCGATCTGATGATGGGATGTTATGACATCCTTCTTCATCTCCAAATTGGAAAGTAGTAGATAATTTATCCCCTCAATTTGCATCTGATTCGCGTAGTCTTCGTCTTGTCATTACTACTGATGGAATTAATCCACGCACTTCCCTTAGTAGCAGATATAGCTATTGGCCAGTAATTATGGTAATATACAACCTTCCTCCCTAGTTGTGTATGAAAAGAAAATTCATGATGCTAACATTATTGATCATAGAATCAAAACAACCCGGAGTTGATACTGATGTGTATTTATAGCTTTTTAATAGATTATTTAAAGATATTGTGGAATGAAGGTGTAAAATGTTTATGATGCACATAAAAAAGAATACTTTAACTTGAATCCTTTTTATAGACAATTAATGATTTTCCTACCTATGAAAACTTGTCAAGACATGCAACAAAAGATTATATGCGATTGAATGGTATGACATTCAAACGATATGGAAATATGAATAAGAAGAAAAGAATACTTACTGATAGAGGGAAATGAAAGAGGTCATCCAATAAAAGGGTTGAAAATGAAAATGTTACTCAATTAGTAGATCATGATTGTAGGAATAAAAAATCAATATTTTGGGAATTATTTCATTGGAAAGACCTACATATTCGTCACATCTTAGATTTCATGCATATTGAGAAAAATGTATGTAAGAGCTTGATTGGTACATTACTTAATATACTTGAAAAAACAAAGAATATAATTAAAGCAAGACTGGATTTAAAGAAACTAAGCATACAATCTGGATTGGAACTGTTGTCTCTTTTGGAGAACATAAAAACGTGCAAGTATACACGGTCACAAGTAATAAAATTTGATAAGTAAAATATCGTTCCCACGGAGATTTGTTACCACAGTTTGTTGAGTACTAAAATTATTTCTCTCTGATTTTATTCAAAACAATCGTTGATTAAGAAAAAAGTAATAAGAAAATAAAAGAAATCTAGGATTGCAATTTTTCACCAAACTAATCCACTCAAATCATGTTATTTTCTTTTGATTTATATTTTTTAGTATATTTAATTTGTCAACCGAAAACTTCTATTTTTATTCATACATCTCTTCTGAGCTCCGTATAAACACACCTCGTTAAATTAATTCACTATATCTCTATGAGAATTAAATTTAACAAGATTCATTAAGTTCTAAGTTTTCAAATGGTCACACATATAATTAGGGTATATTCCTATCCTTCATCATACATGTCATTCTATTTACGAGCAATATATACACAAATGCCTCTTCCAAGTTTATTTATGTGCCACAGATCGTTTTGATAAGATTCGTAAATAATCAAAAAGCATTAAGCACAAAATAGAACAAACAAATCAAACGTCTTATAAATCTATCAAAAATAATTAAAAATTAAAGCTTCATAAATTTAGATCAAATGCAACCCTAGAAAAATTAAATTACTTCATAAATTAAAAATAAAAATTACAACAGATACAGAAAAATTAGAAGAAGAAGAAAGGAAATTAAAACATTTTGTATCATTAATATTTGGCACACATAGAACACAACAGAAGCCAAAAATGGCTTCTACGTGTTCTATTGTCCAGAACCGAACAACACAAAAATTATAACCTCTCTAAAACTTTCCAACACTCCCAAAAAAAACTTTTTAAAACTATCATCTTATCTCCTATTTATAGCTAAAAAAATACATCTAAAATATTACATTTCTTTTTTTTTTCTTTTCAGAAACGCGTAAAAAAAATATTCCCTCGAAAATAAAATTGACGTGTTTCGAAATTCGATATCGAAAACATTATTATAATTCACGCGTGACACAGGCACCGTTTCTGATTTTTTTTTTAATTCAAAGTGCATGCCACGTGTCAGCGTCTAATTCACTGCAAGGATTTAATGCGGACACGTGGCAGCATTTCATTGGTTGCGGGAAACGGGCGCGCAAAGGAATGTCGCACGGGAGACAATGGCTGCAACGCAGGCATGATCCTGCGAGTTCGCGCTCATTAGAACATGCCACGTGTCAGCAAATTATTAGCGACTAGATAGAGTTGGACACGTGGCAAATTCTGGTTCGTTGAATAACCGGGTGCACGTGGATCGACCGCACTGTAAAAGGGCGCGCGAAGGTGGGGGACAGGGCCTGCACGACGTCCGATACGTGGGTCCCACTCTACACGCCGGCCTACGCGGCTTTAATTTAAATTATATTTTCAACTTTTATTAATTGCAATTAAACACTCTTTTATTTGAAATTATATTTTTGGACACAAATTTGCAATTAAGTACGTTTTCGATACAATTTATTTAATTTTCTTAAAATATATAAAAACAATAAATACTAATTTATTAAACTAAAATTAACTAAAAATAGAAAGAACATAGCAATTATAATTAATAAAATAGGTAAAAATAACTATATAAAATACAATTATCAGGAACCAAGGGTAGAAAATGATAAGAATGGAACATATTTGCCACCAGTATCATATGCAATGTCAACAAAAAGATAAGAATGTGTTATATAAATGTTTGGCGGGCGTGAAAGTTCCAGATAATTACTTATCCAATTTAAGAAATTTTGTGTCTATGTTCGATAAGAAACATTATGGATTGAAATCAGATTACTTCCATATCTTAATGCAATAGTTATTGTCAATTGCTATTAAGTCAATTCTTCCAAAACATGCTCGATTTTCAATAATTCGTCTTTGTTCATTCTTTAATACAATATGTAAGAAATCTATATCAATTGGCGAGTTAAACTCTTTACAAAAAAGATGATGTGGAGAATTTTTGTCTACTTGAGAAATATTTTCCTCCTTTTTTGATTAATGATTCACTTGTGTGTTCATTTAGTTCGAGAGGTTCAATTATGTGACCTTACTTATTTAAGGTGGATGTATCCTTTTGAGAGATACATGAAAGATGCATGAAAGATACATGAAAGATGCATGGTTTACATTGTTGAAGAGGTCATTGAGTTTTGTTATGAATACTTTAGTGGTTGTATTGAAATTGGGAACCCTAAGCACAAGTTGTTCTTATAACGTGACATGATCCAAATAGGTAACCTTATGCTCAATAGAAGTAAGAAATTTTTCATTGATTGCATTCAATGGGAAAAGGCACATCGAATCATTTTGGTAAATAATAATGAGGCATAACTATACATAGAGTAAGTAATGACATGTTCAACATTTTCATATAAAATAATTTATTTATTTATTTAACTATTAATGACATGTAATTGATATATCTTGCATAATATCACAAAATTCATTTAAACTTACTAAAGACCGATTCTTATTATAAAAAAAATGGTTGTATGATGAGCATAAGCGATAACTTATTAATTGGTTTCACAACCATGTAAGTGTCACATAAAAGAATTCATTAGTAATTCTATATAATGTTTTAAAACTTTGTTTTAAACACATTTCATGTGTTTTATATGCATAGATTTGAGTTAAACTCAATCATAAAATAATAGAAACTTTAGAATGGCTTACACATGGTCCAAAATTCGATGTCAAATCATATTCTAGTTTCACAATTAATAGTTCAAGGTTTACGACACAACCAAAGGACAAAGTTTGAGTAAACTAGAATAGTGGTGTAAAGATGGTTGCACAAACTAGGCAATTTTCAAGTTCAAAAGATTGTAATCTTGTATTTTCTAATAGAACATATTATGGTATAATTAAAAAAATTTGGGAACTCGATTATGAGGTATTCCATAAAATAGTATTATTATGTGATTGGGTCAAAGATGCTATCAATGTTGGATATAAAATAGATAATTTTTTTATTTACCCTTGTAAACTTATCCAAGATAGGTCACACTGATGATCCTTTCATGTTAGAACTTTATGCAACACAATTATTTTATGTGAGCGATCAAATTGACACAAGATGATATATTGTGTTAACACCTCCACAAAAGGAGTTCTACCATTCTGATGCTTTAGAAGATGATGGTATGCTTGAAACGTTATCCAATATTAATTATTTCTCAAACAAATTGCCTAATGTATGTTATGATCTAGTTGATGACGATGATTCTTCGTTATGGACTCGAAGTGATTGTGAATGAATATGAATATATATATATATGATCAATAACCCAATTAAACATAATGTATGTTCTATATTATTCTAATAACTCTTGTTTATATGTTTAGACTTAAAAATGATGAATTAATTTCTATTTCATCATTGTTTGTAGATATTTCACGGATCTTGGGGTGCCAAAGATTGTAGATACAAATGATCCATTTGGGCATTTCAAAAGAAGAGATTCAACTAATATACTTGACGCTCCATTTAATCGAGATGATAGAATATTTGTTCAATTCGATACAATTGGTAATCCATTAGAAGAAAATGGCCAAAAATTGAAATCATCTATTGGTAAACTTGTGAAGTCAATTATACCAATCAATATAAATGATTGGAGTAAGGTTGAATATGATAAAAAGTACAAGATATGGAAAATCATTTATGTAAGTCTCTTTTGTTTTACAATTAATTAAATATTATATCATTTTTGTATTAAATCTCCTCTAAAATATGTTTTTTTTACATAATCGTTTTAAAGTCCTCAATAATTGGATGAAAAAGTGTTAAAAGATTGCAAATAAAGCATGAAAGAAATACAAAATATTCAAATTGTCCAGGAATTATGTGTATTCATACTTGGAACCACTTAATGAAGAAGAACTATACAAAATCCCTAAAGATCACCTCTAGATTGAACCCCAAATATGGAAAGACTTCGTAAATTATAGACGTATGAATGAATTTCAAATTATTAGGAAAGAACATCAAAATATATAAATGGTAGAATATTCTTCCTAACCATACCGAAAGGTAATCAAAACTTGAAGTTAGAAAAAGAATAGTAATATTAAGTTGTTATTTTATAACTATTTATATATTTATTTTCCTCTAATTTAAGTTAATAAGTTGGTTAATAAATTTATTTAATTTATGTAGGAAGCTAAATTGGTTAAATCGATTACCCGAACTGAATTGTATATAAAAACAAAGATCCCCCAAAATAAAGAAGTCAAAACCAATGAATAAAAAAGGAGAAAAAACCTCAATAAGTTAGTTAGTAATTTAACTTGATAGAAAGTCTTTGTTATGATTTTTGCATGTTGATGTAATAATGCATGATATACTTTATTATTTTATTATTTGTAGAGAATAGTTCAAGAATAAATAAACAGGGGTGAAATAATCAAACAACCAGAGAAAGATGCAATATATTATGTGTTTGGACCCGATCATCTTGATAGTGTTAAGGGTAAGTATATATGATGGTTATATGGAGTTTTTAAATATTCCAAAACAAAGGCCTGAGATGGTCAGTAAGGAGAAGTTGAATAAAGTTGAAGAAGAATTGAACTCTTTTAAGGATGTTAAGTGAGATTTCTAGTTTAAAGCAATTTTAGAGTTTTTAGAGTTACTAAGTTGGGGCATCACAACACATGCTAGGAATACCACTATATTACAATCAAGGCATGTCCTATTGGCCAGGCATGCCACCATCCATACGAGACATGCCACCCATAAAATCTTATGGCTAACCTATGTCTTCTATGGGATATAGTTATCCTGGTCCCCCATATATGGAAGGGATGTCAATGCATTCATATGATAGTTTAATGTCTCCAATGCAATCTGCATATTCTTACCATCCATCACAAGAATACTTTGATGAGAATGTCCTTCCAATAGCTTCCCCAAATGTGAGTCGTCCTCCATTTGATGAATCATTCATAATAAGATTTAAAACTTATGTAAATGGTATATTATTTTTATTTTTATTTTATATTTTATTTATTATATATAACGCTTAAATATTTTATAAAATATGAAATGTCTATTGAAAGATCCATAATTTACGGACTATGTTGCTATTGGAATAGTATAAAATTTGAGCAATGATCGAAAGATTCATAATCAATATTTTTAAATCATTAGCAAATAGTAATTAATCAATCATTGTTACATCATTGTCCACTATCGTTACCTTTTAATGCTATCATAGTCCAAGAAGTTATTGGACAATATGTGGCTTGGTCGTCGAATCAAGTTATGCTAAATTTTGATATTATTATTTTATTGTTACTAACATAATACCTTTTGTTTAATCTATTATACCAAAATTGGTAAGTATAGCACATTTAAGAGATGCAAAGCAAATATCTTGTGTCAAATCTATGTCTAGTGGACAATCATCACGTACTAAGTCATTCAAGAAGAAGCCATGGAAAAAGTATAATCAAGTTTTATCCAATCAATCTTCTCTCTACCATTCATGGTATCAGAGCAAGGTGATTTCATTAACCTTCAAGAAAATGTTTCAATGACAGTAAATGATTTTAGCAAGTCAGTCTCAACCAATGTACTTCCACAAATCACACATTCAATCAAGAGTTCATCATCATCCTTTATAGCTCCTTATGTCAACTTAAATTTTTCAATCAAGCTTTATCAAAGCAACTACCTCTATGGTATGAACAATTTATGGACTTGAGAGGATCATTGATCTCACTTGTCCAATTCCATCTCCTATTCTAATCAATTTACCTAATCTAGATTATAAAGAGTGGTCTCGATTGTATGGCAATATGAAGTCTTGGATTCTTAATATATATATATATACATCGAAACAATTGCACTTAGTTAAATTGAACTTTCGACTCAAATAGGCATCCGGTGTTGGTAATTTAAAAGAACATCAACGTGCAAATATACACGATCACAAGTAGTAAATTATAAATAAGATATTGTTCCCATAAATATTTGTTACTAATCTTTGTTAAGTACTAAAATTGTTTCAACTTGATATTATCCAAACAATCAATATTTGGATAGAGTTAAACTAAATTAATTTTAAATAACAATATATGAGATTAACACTTGAAGAAAACTCTAAGATTGTAATTTCACCAAATTAATCCACTTGAATCATATTATTTTTTCTTGATTTATTTTTCTCGCATTTAATTTGTCAACCAAAAACTCCTAATTTATTCACATGTCTCTTCCGATAACAAGTAGACATAACAAGTAGACATAACAGTAGTAAATTGACCCAATTGAACTTCAAGATTTTTGATAGATGCCGCTTGATTCTGAAGAATAATCTCATTCTTAGCCATGTATTGAGTAAACATATCTTCCAGTGATGGCCTTTTCTCTTGTGGTGGAGCTTGATTGTGAAAACCTGGAATATATGTAGGCTTCATAGAAGATGATGAACCTTGATTGTTATTCCAAGAAAAAATTGGATGATTCTTCCAAACTGGATTGTAAGTGTTGGCATAAGGGTTGTTTTGATGCCTATTGTAGTTAGAAATAAAACTGACAGAGTCAGAGTTGTGAGGACATTTCTCAATGGCATGGATTTCATTGCAAATTTCACATGCAACAAAAGGACGTTGAATAGAATGGACGTCTAAAGTATCAATCTTCTTTGCCAAAGCTAACATTTGAGTAGTTAAAGTAAACATAGCATCAATCTCATGAATTCCCTCCGTTCTCTTAGGAATCATCCTCTCTGATGGCCACTGGTAGCTATTGGAAGGCATTTCCTCTAATAAGTCATAGGCTTCATCAATAGATTTTCCAATAAGAGCACCACCTACTGCAGCTTCAATCATGTTGTTAGTCAGACCCATCAAACTATTATAAAATGTCTGAACTTGAAGCCACTTTGGTAGACCATGGTGAGGGCATCTTCTAAGTAGATCCTTATACCTCCCTCAAGCCTCATATAATGGTTCTGAGTTAAATTGCACAAAGGTAGTGATATCATTCCTCATCTTTGTAGTCTTTGTTGGGGGAAAAATTTTGGCTAAATTTTTTTGAGCCAAATCATCCCAAGTAGTAATAGAACCAGATGATAATGAACACAACCAACTCTTTGCTTTATCCCTGAGTGAAAAAGGGGAAAGTCTCAGCCTTATAGCATCATCAGTGACTCCATTATGCCTAAAAGTGTCACAAATCTCTAAAAAATTAGCTATATGAGTGTTTGGGTCATCATAGGGTAAACCTCCAAACTGAACTGAAGTTTGAATTATCTGAATGATCACAGACTTAATCTCAAAATTGTTGGCTTGAATCGTAGGTCTTCTAATGCCCGAATGAATCTCACCAACAAGAGGCACTGCATAGTCTCTTAAAGATATTGGTTCTTTCACTTCAGGAATTGCCTCATCCATGATATGATGTTGTGAATCTTCTTGCTTATCCTTTTTTAATTTTAAAAGAGTTTTCTCAATTTCTAGATCCAATGGAGCAATGTTAACACTTCTTGTGCATTGCATACAAAATCCCAATTTACCCAAAAATTAGAAAAATAAATCTAATAAAGTAAAAATAAAAATAAATGAAAGATTTGAACTAAAATTAGATTGATTGGTATTAATATCAACAAAAATAGTAGATCAAATCCCCAACAACGATGCTAAAAACTTGTTGGTGATTTAAAAGAATATTAACGTGTAAGTATACATGGTAACAAGTAATAAGTAACAAATACGATATCGTTCCCACATAGATTTGTTACTAATCTTTGTTAAGTACTAAAATTGTTTCAACCTAATTTTATCCAAACAATCGATATTTGGATAAAGTTAAATTAAACTAATTTTAAATAACAATATATGAGCTTAACACTTGAAGAAAAATCACGGATTGCAATTTTATCAAATTAAACCACTTGAATCATATTATTTTTTCTTGATTTATTACTCTCGTATTTAATTTTTCAACCAAGAACTCCTAATTTATCCACATGTTTTTCCGATAACTAGTAGACATATCTCACTAAATTAATTCTCTATATTCCTATGAGAATTAAATTTACCAAAGATTCATTAAGCTCAAAGTTCTCGTTAGTTACACATACAATAAATGTATATTCATATCTCATATATATGTTATTCTATCCAAGAGAAAAACATAAAAATTGCTTTTCTAAGTTCATTAGGGTTCACAAATCAATTGATTAATCTTCAAACAATCAAAAATATTAAGCACAAATAGAATAAACAAATTAAAAACAACATCCCACAAATCATTTAAAAATAAATAATCCAAGCTTCATAATGTAAGCTACATTGCAACCCTAAAACAAATAATTTAGTTCATAGAAAATATTGAAATCATAATCCACGAATATTTAAACATTTAAGAAAATTTAATTGTAAAGACAAAAGAATTAGAAGAAACTCTTTGATAATTTCTCAATCTCCAAGAAATATTCCTCTTCAAAATCTTACACAACAGTATTTAAGAATGCCTCAATATTCAACTACAAAGAAAACAATACATTTTTTCTCTATCTTCATATTTTTCTCCCTGTGTGTTTATCTCCTTAACAAAACAACAATAAAAAATTTCTTTGATTTTTTTTTTCTCTCTATTTTGTTCCAAAAAATATATATCAACAAAATAGCCAAAAAAAAGGCATTTTAAAAGAAGGAGCTGAGCTGTTGGAAAAATTTCTTGAAATATTTTTACACTATGTATAACACGTGGCGATTGTTGATTCGTTGGTAGGAAAATTGGACACATGGAGTATCCGGACTGGGCGAGACCGCGTCGTAGGGAGTTCACACATTGGGCTGTGCAGACAAGCTAGGCCTCACTCTACGCTGATGTGATGACAGATTGGTAGACCTCACTCTGTGTTGACGTGAAGACAGGTTGGAAATCTTCATCACTCGCCTACGTAGCGTGTGAAACTCACTCTCTTGATTTACACCGTTGAATTTCTGATCCAACGGCTAGAGATACGCTTGGCATTTAAGTCCCTTTTTTAATTGTTTCCTTTTCTCTAAAAATATAATTTCTTACAAAACTAACACCAAATAATAATTTAAAAACTTAAAATTAACTAAAAACCTTAAGAACATAACAATTATAATTAATAAATTGGGAAAAATAACTCTAAAATATAGAGTTATCATTCGAGACCTAGATAAGGGTGAAAATGCCAACTCATGGAATCTTTATAGGAGCTTTATTCAAATTCGACCAAGCATGACTTACAACGTAAATTAAACAGATAGCACAATAAAATTATAATAAAAACATGCTTAATTCAACACATCACAAAAATAACCAGTAAATAAGAAACAACAATCTATGGTAAACACACTAGTAAAGGTGTGCTTCATAGGCTCATGTCTAAGCTAGCAATATGCATATACATGGAAAACATCACTCATCATATGAATTAGGCAAATATACTAGAAGGACTACAAAGGATTTCCAATCACTTTAAGACCTATTATGTTGGAACATATTCGATAAATGATGATTTTAATCACATAGCATACGATCATACATAACACAATGTGTAATGAGGTAAACCCACATAGAACCTCTACCTATGCGGTAACATCATCAGGTTGCTTATGAAAACCACTTGATAGTAGACAATCCACTTAATGGAATAAACAATATACAACTTACTTACTGTCAACACGTCATCTGATCCAAGTAGATCCAAGCTCTTCCCCGAAGCTTTATCACCACGTGATATGATTGTCTACTGATGGTATAAACTCCTAACATATATAAATGTTAAGACCCCATAACCCCCTGATGACACACAACAAACAAACATATAGGCTCCTCACCTATGCATCATATTGCAACCTTACAACACCCAACTGACATGTACACTACCACATAATCTCCTAATCTATAGGAATTGTTGTATTCTTGCAACCACCAGTAAACACATGGCACACCACCATATAGACTCCTCACCTATAGAAACTGTTGCATCCTTACAACAATCAATCAACACACAGTACATGCACTCTTATAACTACCAACCAACACATGGAAACTCAACACTAAGAGTAACTCCTCAAAATGACATGGCTTTTCACTAGCCAATCATACATTATACCTCTTATCAAAACTTCACTTAATATCTTAATTTTTACACTCAATCTAGTGTTTGAGAAATATAAAAGAGAGTCATCTCTATTGTCTTACATCACATAGATGCTAAACTATTTCCTAAATGGGACATTCAAAAATAAAATGGACCATAAATAAATCGAGCAAGTTAGGTTCTAAATAGGCAAAGCTTCCCCCAAATTTTGTCTAAGAAAACAAGAAGGAGGAGAAGGAAATTTATAGGAAAAACCTAACCTCTTAAACTTTCACTGACCACCCTCTCCGCCTAAGGTTGGTAAAATAACTAGTCATTAAACCAGCTATTACACACTCGCCAACTAAGGTTGGTAGGGAGCGGTGAGCACCCTGCCAAGGAAATGGAAAACCATCGAAGACAATGTTGGCTTGCTTGCCAAAAACCACTACAAATGGTGTTTTTGACAAGGAGAAATGCCAATCTCCAAAGGGACAACCCAACACAAATAAAGTCCCCAATGGGACACCATAATAACAAACAAAGTCCCGAATGGGACACTACGATAACAAATATCCAACAATGTAAATTATATGCTAATTAAGAAAGTGGGTTTGAGTAACGAGCAAATACGAAACTATGTCCTAAGTGATACTAAGCCACCCTTGGAAAGGACAGAAAAAAACATCAAATGAAATACATATAACGTGTTTTACACACGGGAATGTCAATACCAAAAAGGTAGAACTTACAAAGAAAATAATAAAAATAAAACATTGAAATTTTTTAATTACAAAAGTAGCCCCCTTTATGTCTCATATATTTTTATTGTTTAAAAAAATGTTCAGTCCATTATTTTACATTCAATGATGTTCAAGTTTAACTGTTGAACTACGACCTTTAAATCTATCAATATTGAACGCCTTCCAATTATATCATATTCAATATATTAAGATATTATTTTTGTTGTTATAAGTTTTAAAGTGTCAATTTATATAATTTTTGTATTTATTAAAATAGAATTTTAAACTTTTAAGCTCTTTACAAGATTTTTTATTTATAACAAAAATGACACTTAAGCCTTATATATTTTATTTTTACAGACTACACTTGAAAAGTGATAAAGTTTCTTTTTCGTTTTTTCAACAACAATAGGTTGATTCCTTTTTTACCAAAATAAAATTAAATAATAATTAAAAAAACATAAAAATGATTATTTATTATTTGTTGACATTTTTGATAATAATAAGATGGGTGGAAGGCAATATTAGTCCCCTAACTTATACAAAAGATATCACTTAATCCCATAACTTTGAAAAGATGACATTTAGTTATTTAGACATCCCACTTATAAAAATAGTTCTAAAAATATATATCTATTAATTTTTAATTTATTTAAAAATTGAAATGAAATTATCAGGAGTATTTTAGTCATTTCACTATGTAATGTACGAAATGACCAAAATACCCCTACGTAGACCCTCTATGTGTAAACCCTCACCCCAATGAGCAAAACTTTATTATGCACATCATACCTCTTGTCATCAAATACTAACCCCATCGCCCTTTCCATCTCGACATCTCACCATCCTTCTCTCATCATCCCCAGTGTTATACCCATAAACCTTAGCTTACAAAACATAAACCCTAATCAAGACAGAATTAGTTTAGCTCTAACTTATACCAATCGTGTAACAATGGAAGGAAACCATATAAGAGCCTTTTATTGCTATTATGGGATTGAGGTTGAAGATTATACATTGTGGACTCCAAAAAATCCAGGGAGGATATTTTATGGTTGTTTATTGGTATGTCACCCATTCCTTTGGGGATATTCTAAAACATTTTTAGGTTTTTTTCTATAATTTTCTTGATTTGTGAATAGTCCACTTACATTTTTATTGAAATTATTTTTTATTACATTTCCCTCCGATATAGTCCTAATTTGTAATGCTCTTTTCATGATATTGTGAAACATTGTTGCTTGAATTATTGTTTGATATATCTGCAAATACATTATGATTTTTTGTTTATGAGCTTGAAGATTTCTTGGCCATTTATATCCTACCTTATTCTTGAAATTGCTTAAAAAAGTTATAGGGTTAGCTTTGTTTGTTCCTCCTAAGAGTTGTCTTCTAACTTGCACACACATACCCTCACACTAGTGCACACATGCACCCACACCCTCACTCTAGTGCAAACACATGACACATACCCTCACACAAGTGTGCATATATGCACACATATACACACTAGTGCACACATACTCATACTAATGATCACACATCCTCACATCCTCACATCCTCACACCCTAAAGACATCCTACACACATACACACACCTTATACATACTTACACACCATGTACACACCCCACATATACCATACACACATGCACACACCATGCATATATGTTGCACACACCATGAACATATACTGCACACACATGCACATATACACCCGGATGAAACACACCGTGCGCACACCCTGACCCTACATATTCACACACATGCACACACCTTGATGTTGTCACATGCACACACATACCCCCTGATGAAACACACTCTACACACACCCTCACACATACACCTTGACATCACCCATCCTACACACACTCTCACACACCATGATGAAATACTCACTACATACACACCCTTACAATCTGATGTTGTCATACCCCCACACCTTGATGTTGTCACATACACACACCATAATGCTACACACACATGCACACACTTTGATGTTGCACACCTGCTACACACACACACACACATCCTAAACACACAATGCATACACACCCCCTATCTTAACAACTCATCTATCTTAGAATTGAAATTATCACTAAATATAACTTTGTTATCTTCAACATAGTTAAAATTGGTTGCTCTCTTGTTTTTAAAACTCTGAGTTGAAAGACTCGTACAAGTTATTTAGTTGATTGCCACAAATTGATGTAGTCTTGTAATGAGACTTTATTTGTAACTTAAATGGTTTTATAGATGACCAATTGTGAACTTTCATTGATTTTACTTCCAATTCTTGCATCCATTGCTCAAATTCAGGTTATGCTTAAACTTTTACAACCCCCCAAAAGTAAGAATTCAAATCGTCTCTTTCGACTTACTTTTCATAGTTTTCATGCATGTGTCATATGCATATTCTGTGCTCTAAATTGGGTACCACCAACTTCAGTGCTGATATGATTCCCTTCATTTCATCACTCATGATAGTACAAGAGTGTTCTTCACTAATTCCCAAGTCTTTAAACAAAATTCTAACAAACCATTTCTATATCTTTTTAGACTCAATTTCAACAACAATATAGGCCAAAAATTATATCCTATTTTCTGCATCAACAACCACAACATATAAAAGGATGCCTACATTATGTCCTTACAAATGACACCTGTCTAATTCTATAAATCTTCGACAAGCTCTTTTCCACCCTTCCTTAATACGACTCAAATAGACATAAAATATATTAAAGCTTATAACACTTTTTTTATCCTTTCCTTTTTCTAACACAATCGTGGTTCCAAGGTTGGTTATCTTAAGCTGTTTACCATATGAAAATAGTGTAGGATATTGGTCTTTGTATTTTTCATGTATTATTTTCTTAGCCTTAGTCTTAGCCTTTTTCACAACATGTCTAGTGATTTGAAGATTAAACTTTTCTCTAACAACATTTTGAACTCTTTGATGTTTTTCCTTAGGTTCATTCACAAAGAATTCTAACATCTTAGCTATAAATGTGCTACTAATATGATTTTTCAACCATTATTCATTCTACATGTGTGAAACTCCTCGCTATGACTTTTGTAAATAATAAACACTGAAGTTCCAAATTGCTTCCTAACAAATAGGTCTCACTTAAAATTCTCATTGTTACAAAATACCTCAATTCTAACTTTTTCATTCCTCTTAAATTTAATATCTCTAACATATCTCAATGCATATAGTTTTATGGCAGATCTCATAGACACGACATCTTCAAAAAACATCCCAATACTCAATTCAATTGTATCCTTATTTAGTTTAATCTTCTTAAAAATATGAAACTCATGTAGGTTAATGTCTTCATCAACGTTAACGTCCAAGTTAATGTTTCCTAATTCTAAAAAAATGTTAAAATAAATATTATTCGACTGAAGTCCTAATTATTGTATCTAATTATAGCTTAAATAAAAACAACAAACAAGAATATCAATAACATAAACATATTTTTATAAGTTTTTAGAGTTTCAAGAAAATATTTAACATTAAAACAATTATTCATTTCACCGTAAAACAACTATATTTTTACAATCTCATAAAATAGGAATCACCTAACTTTTAAAAAATAATTAAAATAATACCCTCAAACATAAATCCATTAAAATAGGAGCAAGGAACCATGCACACAACATAAAAAATATAGGACAACAAAAATGAATAACAACTAACAAAACACTGATAAAAACATGTAGATAATACCCTTTTTAGCTACAGAAAATAGCGAACTACAAAAAAGGAATCATAAACTAACAAAAAAAAACAATAAAAAAGGGATTCATACTACCATTATCCCAAAAAGAAACAACATCTTGTATTTTTTTTCATAAAAGCTTATCATTTTGTTTTCTTTTCAACAAAAAATGTACCCTCTATTGTATTTACAATAATGATACTATCATTATTACAATGTATTACCATGACATTTATTATTATTATTATTATTACTATTTCAATACTCTTTAATTTTTAGTTTAGCTTGCAATTAAACACACCCTAAATGAATGGTTGGCTATAATACAATTAGATCCATATAAAGTGCAACAATACACTAAAGTGTCATATTCATAATAAAATGACATTTAAGAAACAATCTTACCATCTTTTAAGGTTTGAATTTTTTTGTTTTCTCCTACCAACACACACATAAAATACTCTTCTATTTTTCGTTCTTGTACCATGCCAGCATTATGAAAATGGTGAAAAACTCGCTTTCTATAGTCAACTTATGAATGAACAATCAAGTCGCACAACCTCATGCAATTTTGAATTTCGTTTTGATCGAGAATAAGGTTTCGTGCTTACTTGTCCATAAAACAGAGGAGACAAGAGGGATCAGATGGTTGTCGTTTCATTAGGTAAAGGTAAAAGACAAAAATATCCTCACTAGCTTAGTTTCTGATTGTTTTACTTTGATAAGATGAGTATAAATGACAAAATATCTTTATCAATATCTATTTAATTTTTTTATCAATAAGTTTTTTTTAACACATTTTTTTATAAATTAAAAAATTAATAAGAATCTCTTTTAAAAGTTAAATGACTAATGAATACTTTTTTTAAATTAGAGGAGAATTAGACCCTCTTTACATTTTTCACTAGTATGATTAAACTTAAAAAAAAGTAATGATCAATTAATTTGTAGTAAAATGTTATATATTTCTTCGGGGCACTGTAAGGTCATGAGTTCGAAACCTACCCATATATATGTGTAAATATTATTAAAAAAAAAAATTAACATTTTAAAATAAATATGATATATTACTCTCCCAAATAAATGATAGATTATAACGTAGATATGCGAACCTGGTCTGGCTCGGATGGTATGGGCAAATGCAGAGCACTGAATATTTTTTTTTTCCAGATATGAAAAGCTCTGATACGATGCAACCTCAGCTTCCCACTAGATAACATAAGCTACTAGAATATCCATTGTGCTTCTGGAAAAGTCCTAGCATGGGTCAAAACAGTGGTTGGTAAGCAACTAAGCATAACCTATAAATAAAATGAAACCATCAAATTCTAACTAAAATAATAGACTCTAAGAATCTTAGTATAACAACACTTAATGAGGTGCTTATGATTAAGCTGACAGTAAAATCCACTATAATTTCCTTTCGGCTTTTGCTCTACAGCTGTATAATTCTCCACTTCTTCAGTTCTCACCAACCAAATGTTTCAAAACATTTCTTGCACAGCTATAAATTGCTACAAACAGAATCGTTAAATCCAACAAAGTCTACCTTCAAATTCTACAGTAACAGAATTATAAAATACAATAACATTGTTCACCTGTAATGGCTGATTCAATTATTTCTTTTCTGTTGATATCGCTTATGCTTAGCTCTTTGAGCGGTTTTGTATTAGCCAGTAACTTTTACAAAGATGTTGACATAAATTGGGGAGATGGACGCGGTATAATACAGAGCAATGGGAAGGTCCTTACACTTTCCCTTGACAAAGCCTCTGGCTCTGGCTTTCAATCAAAGAATCAATTCCATTATGGGAGGTTTGATATGAAGATAAAACTTGTTCCTGGTAATTCTGCTGGAACTGTCACTACCTTCTATGTAAGTTTGCTTTCTAGCTCTAATGCTCCAATTTACCAGTACCATGTAACTAGCTAAGCTATTAGGCTAGCATTGGGTCTGTTTGCTTGAACTTATGTTAAAAATGATTTATTTAAAAGCAGTTTCAAGAAAAAGTGCTATCAGGAAGCTACATATAATATATGCTTAGTTTAAGGAGCAAATATGTGATTTTAGGCCTTGAAAGCACTTCAATCAAAAAAATTCGAGTTCGTTTGCTTGTGTTTTTGATAATAGTTGTTTCAGAGATAAGCGGTTTTAGAAAAAAACGGTTTCAGGAAGGAACATATTAGCACCAAATGTTTACTTTGGTCCTAAAGCGCTTTTACAGTGTCTCAGAAATATAAACAGACATACCATTCATATTTAATCTAAAAGCGCTTTTATAGGTCTCAAAAGCATAAACAAAAAATCTCTTACAGATTTGTTACTTGTAACAGCTACGTTCAGAAGGATCAACTTGGGACGAAATCGACTTTGAATTCCTTGGGAATCTAAGTGGGGAGCCTTATATTGTACATACTAATGTGTACAGTCAGGGTAAAGGAGACAGAGAGCAACAATTCTATCTTTGGTTTGATCCTACTGCTAATTTCCACACTTATTCATTTCTCTGGAATCCTGCTCATGTTGTGTATGTCTCTCTATATCAACTTCAATTTGAACGTAATTTTTTAATTAACTTACAGTGAATATCATAGTGGTTGATGTGTTGCAGCTTTTATGTTGATGGGAGACCAATAAGAGAGTTCAAGAATTTGGAAGCAATGGGAGTTCAATACCCTAAGAACCAACCAATGAAAGTATATTCAAGCATTTGGAATGCTGATGATTGGGCTACTAGAGGAGGGTTGATCAAGACTGATTGGAGTCAAGCTCCATTTACTGCTACCTTTAGTGGCTTCAAAGCCAACGCTTGTGTTTGGTCTAATGGAGTGTCTTCTTGCAGTTCTAATTCCTCTAAGAATAATAACGCTTGGCTTTCCCAAGAACTTGACTACAAAAGCAAAAAGAAGATGAAATGGGTACAAAACAATTATATGATTTATAATTACTGCTCTGATTCAAAGCGTTTCCTTCAGGGCCTTCCAATTGAATGTACCGTCATTACCAAATCCTGAAAAATCAATACATTAATTATTGTTATTCTCAGTACATCATGTACACAAAATTTTAAAAAGATTCTAAATTCATACAGGTGTTTGCTTTTCCATATCGAAAATGTGGATCACTTGAATAGGCCCCTCACTCAGTCAAACCATTGAGGAAACATTAAACATATTCAACTTAAACAACATCTAGTGAAAATTTGGATTATGATTTTTCTTCGAAATAAAATATATGAACTAAATACAAAAACTGTTATTTTTATAATTATACATTTTAAGAGTGATAAAAATTGTTTTCTCATATGTAAAGACCTTGCAAATGAGAAAATTTCAAAATAAATACTTAAATTCTCTAAATAGGATCAAGTATAAATAACGAAGTACATTTAGCAATAAAAGACCTCTTTAATAAATAAAATTTGATGCATTTATTTTCTTGATACTATCTATCTCATGAACTGCTATATAAGTAATGAATAACAACTCATTTCATAGTGTATTTACAATAATTTGTTGTATAGTGTCAACATATGTGATATATAATACTATTAAATAGAGTAATGATATTAAATAAGAGATGTATCTCTCATGAGAGACAATTTGCAAAAGCCAACCATGGCTTAAACTTTTCTTCTTTCACGAAAGACTTTTATTAGGCTTATTCTAAAATTTTGTTATCAATTTTCTCCTCTCCTTTTCAAGCCTAACACCTTTTTTTTATTGTAATTTTTGTGAGTAGCTTGGAAATTTACCTTTAGCTTACTTTTTAAAGTCTCTAACTAAGCTTTCATGGAAGCTTCAATTGAAACCTCCGAAGATGAATGATTATGAAAACAAAACCTCTAGCTGGGTGAAGTTTATTTCCGCTTAAGTATTACGGCCTAGCACTTTTAATATTGAATGTAATGTAGTTGATACCATAAATTTTGTTATTGATAAAAATATTACAATTGATAACATCAAATTACATGAATATAATGAAATAATGATGTTTACTTTGAATAAATGGTCAAAGAATGAGGATTTGAATTTTATTAAGAGTCGCAACAGTTATTATTGTTTCATATTTTTTGAATAACCTTGGTATTAATTAATACAACTAAATACTAAGGAGAAGAAAAATACACAATGAACGAAAAAGTCTCAACTGTATTATCTCATAGATTGTGTACTAAAGTAGATGGTTTGTCTTGATTTTTCAATTAAAATTTTATTGTATTTAAAAATTTAGATTTTACTTTAAGGTGTACTCTCTTTTTATCTAATTGAATGAAATTTTTGTCTCTATAAAAAAAAATAATGACTATGGATAAAATAACAAAAAAAATTTACTATAGTTATTTCAATAAAGAAAAAATTACAATATTTACAACTAAATATTGTAAGTTTTTTTAAGCCCCTTTCTCTCCTCTCTTTTTTTTCTCTTTTTTTCTTTCTCCTCTTCTCGCATTTATTTTCTCTCCGTAAAATCTTTTATAATAATTAATTTACTAATATTATAAAACTTTATACCTTAATTTAAGTTGGGAAAAATTCTCATATGCTTTCCTATTTTTATTCCTTTTCTTTCATTTTCATTTGGTTTCTAATTAATGTAACGAATTATCATTTAACTAGAAATCTCACACCTTAATCAATCCAGTTATTTTCCTAGGTCTTGTCACTCATACTAGCTAATTGAAGCTGAACATATATAACTTTAGTTTTTGATAGTCATTTTTTTGTCAACATGTGTGCTGGATTTTAGCTATCAAGGATCTTCACTAGTGTTAACACTCTATCTTTAAATAGAGATTTCATAAAGTGATAACGAGTTCTAATATGTTTAGTTCTAGAATGAAATAGAATATTCTTTGTCAGATGTATCGCACTCTGATTATCACTGTACAAAAATTTCTTTTCTTGTTTGAATCCCAACTCAATTAACAATTCTTAAAGCCATATTATCTCATTAATAGCTTATATCATTGCTATATACTTAGCCTCTGTAGTGGATAATGCAACAATATTCTATATCTATGACATCCAACTAATAGTTATAGTACAGACAGTAAACACACAACTAGTGGTGCTCATTCGGTGATTGAATTCCCATGCAAAGTTTGCATCTACCTACCCTCTTACTTTTAACTTTCCTTTACTAAAGTACAAACATTTTTCTATAATGCCTTGTAGATACCTCAAAATCCATTTCATTGCTTCTTAGTGAGTTTTTTATGGATTTGACATGAACCTACTAACAGTTCCCACTGCGTGGCCAATGTCTGGTCTTGTATAGACCATTAGATACATCAAACTTCCAATGGATAAGACGTATAAGAAACCTTAGTCATAAAGCTTTTCTCTTCCACCATCCGTGGACACTGATCCTTGGATAGGAAAAAGTGAATGGCCAAGGGTGTGCTAACTATCTTAGCATTACCCATGTTAAATTTCTACAAAATATGTCTAATGTACTCCTTTTGAGATAACTTCAAAGTCACTCTTTGCTTATTTGTAGTGATTTGTATCACAAGAATCTTCTTTGTTGGTCCAAAGTCTTTCATGTCAAATTCTCTTGACAATTCTTGCTTCAACCTTTTGATCCTCTTTATATCTAGTCATGTTACTAATATATCATTGACATAAAGGAGTAAGATGATATAACTGGACATATATTTCTTAAAGTAGCAATAGCGGTCGACGTTATACCTTTGAAAACCTTCCATATGTATGAAGCTGTTGAATTTTTTATACTACTACCTTGAAGCTTGTTTCAATTCATATAAGCTCTTCTTCAGTCTACACACTAGAATCTCCTTACCCTTTTCTAAGAAAACCTCTAATTGGTGAATGTATATCTTTTTTCTAAATCTCCATAAAGAAATGCAATCTTCACATCCAATTGCTCAAGATAGAAATCTTTACTAGTAACAATGCTCAAGGTTGTTCGAACAATATTGAGCTCCACAACAAAAGCAAAAATATAATGATAGATCATTTCTTCTTTTTGCTGGAATCCTTGGACAACTAGTTAGGCTTTGTATCTCTTGGAGCTATCATGTTCCTCTTTCACTTGGTACTTCATTTGTTATGAATGGCCTTCTTTCCTATGGGTAATTGTGTTATTTGTCTTGCCTGGTTGGAGATCAAGGAATTCATCTCATCTTTCATAACAAGCTCTCTGAGAAGCAATGATTTATTATTTGTCTTGATTCTTCATCATAGCATTCATGTTCTCTTCCATCAATCAGAAACATATAGTTCATGTATATCCTATTAGGTACGTGGGGCCTAGAAGACCTTTTAAGTATAGGAGTTGGAGTAGAAAGTTGAGTTATATTAGACTATTGCGTACTGCTCTGTCCAACTAGTTCCTCTAATTGAGGACTCTCAACTATTTATTTTTTCATAGAACGATCTAGGACATCATCCACATCTACATATATTGGCCTACTTTATTTTGAGATGCTAGACTTGTAGTATGTCTATCCTTATACAACACTCTTTCATTGAACATCACATCTATACTTCGAATCATCTTTTTGTTTTTGTCATCTCAGATGTGGTAGCCAAACTTATCCTCACAATAGTCGATGAAGGTACATTTCTTTGACTTAGGATCAAGCTTATTCCTACCTTGATCACTAATATGCACATATGCTACACAATTGAAAATTTTTAGATATGAGAGTTTTACCTCTTTTCTACCATATACCTCATCTAGTATCTATGATGAATGCTTGAAAAACACTAATATTTCATGATTTATTTGTATTTAAACATAATAAATAGATTTAAATTTACATCATTTTTATCATTATTTAAACAAATTTATGTTTTTTGGAATCACGATATGTTTTGTTGTTTTTATGGTATTTATAGCTTCAAAATGATTCAAATGATAAACACTTAAACACTTAATTAAATATATCATGAATGAAAAATAGTTTCTTAAGTTCTAAATCACTTTCACAATTTAAAATCATTCTTAAATTTTTAACTTTAGCTTTAAAAATTTAGGTTTGTTTAAGACTTTTTAGATTTTCTTACCGTGTAATAGATTAATAATATGATTGTTAATCAACTTAAATCTTGAAAAACCTAAAGGTGTGCTTACTAAATTTAACTCATTTATTATATTAGGTTATAAAAAGGTAATAACTCAAATAGGAAAGATTAAAATTATTGACAATCTTTAATGTAGGAATTCTATCTTACTTGTGACAATAGCCATAAGGTATCACTTCGAATAAGAATGTTAGTAATTACGTACTAATAACTTAAACTAGAAATAAAAAAAATATACATAATAAATTAGTTGATCACTCTCATTCATATATGCATAATTTTGACATTCAAACATAGAATTGAATACATAAAGAATCAAGAATTGAAACTTAAATAATCGTAACACTAAATTAATTAAACTAAAGTCTAGGGCTTAGAATTTTCCACGATCACATTATTAAATTAGCTACATCTAGAATCTATAAGAATCATCATTATTTTCTTGTAAAACTAAATATAAAAGAATTAAGAAAAGCTTAGGAAAGGTAGAGGATGAAGCCATTATGAGCCTAATATTTCAATCTCTAATTTTCTCTTCAAAATCTTCTCTAAATATTACCCTTGATGTGCTCTTTTATCTCTCCTCTTCCTTTTAGCAATCTTTTAGGTTGTTTATATAGTGTATTTTTCAGCGTAATTCGAGTTGAGTTACAATTTTCTTGATCCAATGGCAAGGACTAAAAGTTGGTGCTGAAAATGTCATATTTGAGTGTTAATTGAATGTCTCGATCGATTGAGATCTTTTTTCAATCGATCTAACCTTTGCAATTTTCAACCCAAGAGTGCTCTATCAATCCTCGATTGATGCTTGATCGATCAAATGTGTGCTTGATTGATAGAGTCCCTTTTTGATCGATCAAGCCTTAGTTGTTGCTCTAGCCCTGACCCCTAGATATATTGAATGCCCTGTTTTTATTCTAAATACAAGTTTTTATCTTTTTTTTTCTCTTTTCATCCCATAATACCTGTATAACATAAAACAAGCACATAAAATGCATAGAGAATAATAATTTATTATAATATGCGAGAATTGACACACACACATATATATAATTGATCAATAAATATTTGGGTTAAAGGAGAGATAAGAGAGAGATAACAACTATGGAGAAAAACCTATCAGATCTGGGACTGTTGGAAGCACTGAGCTCGACAATTTCCTTTTCGATAGCTATCATGGCCTTGTGAGGCTTAGGTGGTTGCATAAAGTGATGGAAGGAGGGAGGTTTTTTTCTCACTACTAGCTTACACACGAGCTTAAGAAAGAGAGGCGAAAAAATATGTCATTTTTTCTTTGGTTTTATGATTATTTTTCTATTTTTTTCTTTTTTTTTTACTTCAACCTATAGCCAGACAGTTCTACAAAAATTGTGAACATATCTACCATCTATGGCCACTATCCTTCATATAACTGTGGCTATCTCCTACAGCCACAAGTTTTATAGAAACTATGGCTAAATTTTCGTAATATTTGCCGGCTATCTTATTGTAGTGATTGGATGATGTCTTATTGTTCAAATCATAAATAGGGTGGTGTGTAGGATGCATGCTAGATGGATCCAACCTATAGATTGGACCTTGACATTGTGATAGTGGTCAATGTCCAAATAGTTAGAAATGAAACCAATTAAGTAAATTGGTTTCACCGAATAAGTCTTATATCAACTTGTTCAAAAACTAAAACATAAAATGTTGCATTTTATAATTACATATTGTGTTCAATCATCCATAACATCATATACATGCATAAGTTATTACAAATCAGACGGTGTGTTTGAATATGGATCCCTTCAATATATCCAAATGCAACAATAATAAATTATAATACAAAGCCATGAAAAATTAATTTGTGAAAAAATAAAACATTTGTGATTCCTCTCTCCTTGCAACTTAGATTCAGAAGCTTGCAACATTGATTTAATTCCCCTAAATTATTAATTTTTTGATGATCAATTGGGAACCCAAGTAGCTAATTGGATAGTTCACCTGAAGCAAGTCTTGCTCTCAAGTCTTTCCTTAAGATTTTGCCTGATGGGGCTTTAGGGATTTTGTCAGTAAAGAAAACCCTACCAATTCTTTTGTAAAAAACCACCTGCAAAAGCATATTTAATTAAATAAGTCATACAATTCTATTAGCAAACTATACAAAATATATAATATGATAATATATAGTTTTGTTATTAATAAATACATTTTTTTCCTACTAGTCATGTTAAAAAGTTGTCACTAAACTTTTCATTGTTAATATTTAAAGCTTAACTGTTCAAATGCTAAATTATATAGAAAATGGGTGATATACAAAAGAGTTAGTAAGGTTAGTGTTTTTGCTTTCTTTCTTTCTTTAAACTGGGATAGCCAAGAAATTTTTTTATATTTTGATTAGAAAAGTTAGGTTTCAAAAGTAACCTTCTAAAACTTAAGTGCCAAAACCTGAATCTTTTAAATTTAAAAGTAAAAAAATATATTGAATTTTACCTATAATTTAGTGGAAAATTAATTTTTTAAACATTAAAAATAAAAAAAATAAAAATCTATCCAAAGAAATATAAATTGCAAACAAATTAAAATGTACCTGTTTTGAGATATATTGCTTAATTTCATCTTCTGTAATCTTTGAACCGTTTAATCTAGCAACAAATGCAACCGGCACCTCTCCAGCATTCTCATCCTTCATACTGAAACATGTCAAGCGTTTTTAGTAGTTTATAACACAATTACAGTATTTTAATTTACAGTTTTTTACTGACATTTCTTATAAAAACAATCAAAATTCGATACATACACATTTTTTAGATTGCATAAAAAAAACATATTTTTTAAAAAGTTAAAAAGTGAAATTGAATAAATAAGTATATAAAAACAGGAGATAATTAAAAAACTAGTTTCTTACGGAACAACAGCAGCATCAGAGATATTGGGATGTGATATGAGCAGAGCTTCGAGCTCAGCAGGGGCAACTTGAAAACCTTTGTATTTGATCAATTCTTTTAGTCTATCAACAATAAAGAGCTCATCGTCGTCGTCAATATACCCAATATCACCTGTGTGCAACCATCCATCTTTGTCTATGGTTCTTTCTGTTGCCTCAGCATCATTGAGGTAACCTATTAAAAAAATAAAAGAAAAGAAAAGAGAAGCTATTAGTGTTAATTAATCACAATATATATTTTCCTCTTTTGCTTTAAGGGATGATCATTTCAATTTGTGTTGTAATGTTCATAATTTTGAATAAAAATAACTAAAAATTGTTTGATAAATAATTCTTATTTTCAGAGAAGTAACAAATTGATTCATGCGGCATGTTTATAACCAAATTAATTAAATTTTAAGCTAATGTTTTTAGTTAAATTTACACTTTATGATCATCAAGGGTCTATTATGATTAACAATTTATTTTGAGTACTACTAATAAAGAAAATAGAAATTCAATTATAAAATTGAATTTATTTTAAAATTTTAAAATTTTGATGAGTACTTTTTAAAAAGTGAAACAATTTAACAAGCATTAAATTAAAATAATAAATTTGTCACAACAAAAGTTTCATAGTAAAAAATATTTTTATTTATATAATTATTTATATTTTAATATTATTATTATTAATAAAAAATTATGATAATAATAAATTCAATTATGACATTATGTTACTTTAATTAGTATTCATGATTTTTACTAGGATGGAAAAGAGTTTGCACACTTTGTTTAATATTTTGTTTTTGAAAATAAAAATTTCTTTAAAAATAAGATTATCCATAAAAAATAAATATTAAATAAGACTATTTTAGTAATGACCTTTCATGATTTGGTCGCCTCTAATGCAAATCTCTCCGGATTGATTACGTGGAAGTGAAACACCGGTCTCAGGGTCAACAATTTTCATCTCAGCATTTCGTACGACGGTCCCGCATGCACCTGATTTTATCTCAAATGGCTCTTTTGCAAACGCCAAGCACATTGCTAGAACTGGCCCAGCTTCCGTCATTCCATAGCCCTGTAAGATTATACACACATTTCACGACAATCTTATTATTTTGCTCTTTTTCCCTTTTTAATTATTATTTTGCATTTATTTTTTTATTCACTTATACTTTGTTACTATCATATTATATAGAGAAATATTAAAAAAAACATGTATAGCAACAATTAATCAACACCGTTCATTAATGACCTTCACTTTTTTTTAATCACCATATTATTATAAATTTTATATATTAAATCATTAATTTTTAGAAGATTAATTTAAAAAAAAGTTAATATTATATTAATTATAAACATTATATTAATATTTTTTAATTAATATGTTACACATTTTTTATATAACAACTTCTTCCCTCATGTATCAATTGATTTAACCTTTTATATTTTAACTTATTTTTAATATTTTTTAGTTCTATTTGATTAATTTACCTTTTTTTTTTAAAGCTCGTGTATTTTTTTTAAGTGGTAAGTCTTTAACTTATTAATAATCTGAAGTTGATTTCTTGTAATAATCTATAAAAATGATAAGTTTTTTAATCCTAATATTTTAATATTAAAAAATCGTAAATTTTATATTATTTAAAAAATTTATATTAATATATTTTTAATATAAATATTATATATATATATATATACTACAACTAATCATGCATCTACTTGGATGTGAAAATCATATTTATGATTATTATAATTTTTTAATTATTATCATTATTTTTAAAATATAATTTTTATTAATCAGATTATTTTGTTCATTTTTTATTATATATTTATTTTTTTAAAAATATTACATTAATTTTAAATTTTATTAATTTAAAATAACATATAATCAAATATTAATTTATCTTAAAAAACATGAGTTAGCGGCACTCTTAATTATAACTGCTAACCAGATGAGATGACTGCTACTTGATATTAATTCTCTTATCTGCTTTAAATTAAATAGTCGTGTTACAACCATATATCTAGTTAACGAACTCTCTATATATGTTAGAAGTATCTTCGCAATTGGGATACCAATAAATAAGGTATTATTAAATAATTATTTTTTTAATTTTTTTACAAAAATAATTATTATCGTGTTTGAAAATAATTTTTACTTATAATTCTAAAAGAAATTAAAAATTAATTACAATTTTTTTGCTAAAACTAAAAAAAAAAATTGTTATTATTTAAAAAATTAAATTTTTAATTATTTTCTTTTAATATTTATACATATAAATTAAAATCATACAATTTTATTTATTTTTAAAAAAATATATTTAATAAAAATAAAAAAAATATAAATTATAAATTTATAATTTGATAATAATCTTCTAAAATATAAAAAATAAATATAATTATCAAAAAGTAAACATAATTACCAATAGACTATAAATACACATGCATGTCAACCTACCAATTTCCACTACTATCATATCATCTAAACAAATTTCTATTACTATAAGAAACAATGTAATAATTTATGATTAAAATATATAATAATTTAATAACTTTTAGTAGATAATATAAGCTTACTAAATATTAAAAATTCGATTAAAATTTTAATTTTTTTTAAATGAAAAAAAATATGTGAATATATATATGTATGTATTTTTTGAATTGGTACATGTTTTTAAATTAATTATTATATATTTAAACCTATATAAATTTATATATTTTGAGTTGTATTTAATTTAAAACTCAAAAAATATGTAATTAATAGATTATTACTATCCTTTTACCTTTACAATAATATTCAAATTCATAACAACATATTTTATTTGTGTGAAAGGGAAGTAAATTGTTGGAATTTGATCGTATTTCCTCTGTTAAAAAAAACATAGATTTTCAAATGAACTATGATTTAACAATACATTTCAAAATTTAGAGTCCAAGTCGTATAATTACCGGGACATAAATAATATAATTATTAAAAAATTCAATTAAAAATTAATTTCATACTAAAAATATGGGTGTCAATCAAAATTTTAAGTATACATTAATTTTGAAAAATTCATTCAAAGGACAGGTAGGAAAAAAAAATGTTCTTCGTATAAACCACCTAAAAATAGTAAAAGGTGCAGGATCGTATAATTTTTTTTATATTAAATCATTTTTTCATTTCTTATTGATATTATTTAATTTTATTATTTCAAAAAAATTATTAATTAAGAAAAAAAATATATTTTTTAATAAAATATTATTTTTTCTTTCAAGTATTTAAAACGCAATTAAAATACAAGTTTTTAATAATAATAAATGTTAAATTTTAATATGAAAATATTAAAAAAATAAAAAAAATAATATTTCAATAAAAAATTTATTTAAATAAATATATATTTTTATTTTTGTAAATAAAATAACTAATAAAATATTATAGTAATAATATAATATACAAATATTATATGATTTTTTTTCATATTAATTGTGTAAGTTTTACGAGTGTTGATGATATTCGTGAACAAAATATCTAAATATAATTTAATTTCTAAGTCTTTCAAGAATATTTTTGAAACTGAAGAACTATTGAGTTCCAAACGAGCACATTTCAAGTATACCTTTGTTTTTATGTATGTTAGATTTCATATTAGACACATATGTATATTTTGTATATAGGTTACTCGATCGATTGAGGAATGTCTGGATCGATCGAGGAAGTAGATTGATTAAGAATCGATCTATCTAAATTAAAAATCCTCTTGGAATTAATTTTTAAATAGAATAGATCGATCAAAGTTTTGGGTTTAATAGATCAAAAACCAAATTGATCATAATCAATCACATTTGATCTACTTGGTCTTAGGTTTTATTTTTTGATACCCTAGATCGATCGAGATTTGATTAGGTCGATCGATTGAGATCATTGCTTGGATCAATGTGTTAAACATTAGATTGATTGAATAACAAGAGTTTCTACTTTAACTTAATTTTGTACTTGAATTAAATTATTTTATTACAATGTTGTCCTCATTCTTTAAATATCTTTTAACTAAATAGAACTTTGATTTAAGTCTTCAACAAATCCTATTTAAATAAAAAGTATACAATTTGAATAATTATAATTGCTTTAACTTTTACAACTTATGCTCTCTTTCTAATTTTATTTTGTAAAAGCTATTATGTTAAGTTTTTTTATTAGATAATTTATTAAATATTTTATGGTTGTGTTTGATTGATTAATAAGACTATAATATTTGTGTTAATATGCTTAATCATCTATTCAAGTGTTACTAGTGATTTTGGTTTATTTGATATTTTGTTAAATCATCTAGATAAGATTTTTTATTATTTAATCCGCTTTAGGATACACATTGCACTTGTATTTTTATTCTACTGTTTCATATACCAACTGAACAGGTTCGATAACTCACATGATTCAAGTTTGTGGGAACATTTGTCTGGATCTAAACACCTTATTTATGGAGACGGTGAAAGAAAATAAAGGCTTTTAAATAGATTATTTAAAGGGGTATTACTTGGAAGAATAGTTTGAGTCATAACCTTATAATTAAACATATTTTTATAGTCGATAATGAGGTGGTTTAATGAATCGATAATTTTTCTTTTAAATCATTAATGTAATGATTCATCTAATTAATTAAAATTGTAACTAAAAAATTTTAAATTGTCACTTTATTGTCAAATTATTTGGAGCTTATCACTTAATGTAATATTCTGTCTATTTTTTAGTGAGAATAAAATATGAATAAGATAATAATAGAAACATGCAAACTTATGGTGAATTATGATCCTTAAATTTTATTAGATTTAACACCTTAATTTTTTTAAAATATTTTTTAATATTAACAATTTTAGTACAAATATAAAGATAATCTATTAAATACATCAAATTTTAAAAATTAAATAACTAAATAATACCAATAAAAAATTAATATGTTATTTTTGATTACTTCAATATACAATGTAGTTTTATTTTTAAATTTAAAATAAATGTGTTATGTTTAAAAAAATTAAAAAAATAAATTTGATAAAATATTAAAAAAAATTAATAATAATTACCTGTCCAAGTTTGGCGTTTGGAAGCTTAGACCCGAAAGCATCTTCAAGTTCTTTCCCCATAGGAGCAGCACCAGACAAAATAGTTCGAATCGACGATAAGTCGTATTTATTGATCTCCGGACTCTTAGCGATGGCTAAGACAATAGGAGGAACAAACGGAGCAATAGTAACTTTGTACTCCTCAACTAATTCCAACAATTTATTGATCTCAAACTTTTGCATAATCAAAATAGCTGCACCAACTCTAAGCCCACAAAGCAATACTGAGTTCAGTGAATAAATATGGAACAAAGGCAATACACATAGAATCACATCCTCGCTCTGAAAATGCAAATTTGGATTCTCTCCGTCAACTTGTTGTCCCACGCTTGTAACCAATCCTTTATGTGTTAGCATCACTCCTTTTGGAAGCCCTGTTGTCCCAGATGAATATGGCAACGCAACGACGTCATCTGGATTTATCTTAACCGCTGGGAGCTCACTTTCGTCCACCTGTGTTAAATCTGAGAAATGTAAAATTCCCTCTAATTGAGAATCAATACTCATAAGTTTGACCTCATTTTCCTTAGCAAACTCTTTCACTTTGTCAACATATGCCGCTTGGGTTATAATCAGCTTGGCTTTCGAAGCCGTGGCTTGTTTCGCTACCTCGGTTGGAGTATAAAAGGGGTTAGCTGTTGTACTGATGGCGCCGACATACGAGGCTCCGAGAAATGCAAAGACGAATTCAGGACTGTTTTGGAGCAAAAGCATGATCACATCACCTTGTTGTAAGCCTAATTTGGCCATCCCGGCGCCGACTTTCCGAGCCGTAAGCTCGACATCGGCATAACTGTAGGTCTGGCCGGTGGTGCCGTTGATTAAACAGGGACGGTCTCTGAATTGGGAAATGTTTTCAAAGCAATAAGTGTGTAATGGAAGGTGGTTTGGGATGTAAATGTCTGGGAGTTTTGAACGGAAAATGAATTCTTTTTGGTCTACTTTGGACTCCATTTGGGTGTTTGGTTTGAGAGAAAGTGAAGGGAAAATAAAAGTAAAAAAGAGAAGGTGGGAATTGGGTTGGTCTTTGAATCTGTTGAGCCCCTTCCCTGAGTTTTCGTTTGAGGTTTGGTCTAATTAATATACAAGTAGGTGATGGTAGGAGGAACTGGTGATGTGCACAATGTTAGACAGACATTTCGTAATATGCGTTTCTATCAAGGGTAAAATAGACAAATAAGGTCAAATTTTCCAGGTATTGGGTATTTAAGTAACTGTCTGTCACGATTACCATATAGAAAGCCATTTATAAAGTGACACGTTGAGAAAGAGGCAATTATGTTATTATTTTTCTATGTTAAGTGTTCAGTGATTGGTGTTTTGAGAAGTGGTTAGTGAGTTGTTTTACAGTGAATTGCTGAAGAACGCAACTTGGGGTTGGTGAGGGACATTTGGGTAGGAGATGAGTTTTGATTTGGTACCTGAAAATCACGTTTGACTGGAAGCCAACAAATGTGTGCCACGTAGGACGTTCCACCTAACCAAAGTAAAAATGTATTAAAATTTGATTCTTATAATTGTCATAATTTAATTGATCATTTAATAAATATTCAGATAATTATTTTACCATATCATATTTTTATTTTTATATTTAAATTTAATTAATAAGTAATATACATATATATACTATAATTAATAATCTAAGATGGTTTACCCTTCTGGGGCAGAAGGCTGGTTAGTTTAGTAATGCACACCATTCACCTACTACAATTTCAGTCAAATATAGTGGTGAGGATGAATCTTTTGTCTTATGCTTTGTGTTGTGTTTAAGTGTAGAAATTGTGTGTACATATCAGTTTACATAATAAAAAATTTATAGAAATTTTTTAAAATTATTTATTTATAATAATAAATAATATAAATAATAAAGATATTATAATCGAATCCTACTTTAATTATATCATAACTTGTCATGCATGCATGTATTTTATTATGATGTTGTCTCAATATTTTGACTCTAATCAATGATATGGGAAAAGAGTTTGCATAATTCTTACATTTAAGGATTTACATGAACTCTTACATGAGTACGTTATAGGTTTACTTATAACATACATAAGCTTAATTATAGGTTAAGTGTATATATAATTTCCATATGTAGACTATTAAATTTTAATATTGATCCGTTCACACTGCGCAATTTGTTTTTCCTCTTATGTTGGTTTTGTAATATATTTTGATTTCTAGGTTCAAAGTTTAAGTTTTTAAAATTTTTGTATTGTTTAATAATTAATTATATTTTCAGTTTTTATTTTAGTTGATAATAAGCTTTACTTTTTATTCTAATTTTAAATTTTAAATGAGAAGTTTCAAAACATTTTTTTTAAATTTTCAAACTTCAACTATTTATATTAGGATTCAAATATAAATATATATATCAAATAGAAGATACAATCACAAAATAAACAAAAGACATAATTTTATCGGAAGAATTTTTTTATTATATTTTCATATTTTAAAAAACTGAAAACATAATTTGTTACAAAAGAATTTATGTTTTCTTTAAAAGATGAATTATAAAAAAAATAAGTTTCAAACACAAGAAAACAAAACTTAAAAACACAACTATATAACAACAAAAAAATATCAACAATAATCTTAGATTTTGTATTTTCTTCACAAATATCCCAAAATATTTCAAAAATATCATAAATAACATTTGATTTTAACGAAAATTAGAGATAATGGTAACAAATGTTTTGTAATAACAATAAAATCAAATGATATCTTTCATTTTAATCTCAAATTTTAATTATTCTTACCCTTTAATATTATATAATCAATAATATTAAACTAATAAAATAAAAATAAATTTAAATGTTATATTTTTATTTTATTTTAATAATATAAAGCTTAAAGATATAAAAATAAATAAATGCAAATAAAACATATATACACATACTTACCGATTTGAAAAATAAAATTAAAATACATATACAATGAATGGAATCGTTCTTTTTTATTTATCCCAAATCACATGTAGTAAAATTATTAGTTCTTTTTTTATTCCCTAAAAATTATTTGAGTCTAATTTTAATTATATTTGATGACATATAACCTGAGATATAATGATAAAAAAACAAAATATTTTTAGTTTTAACATCTGATGGATAGAAAAATCATCAAGTATGCATCATCCTATTTAATTGGTTCACAACGATATTAAAAAATCAAATATATACGATCAATGAATAGTTAAGTATATCTTTTTTTTTAATTTGAAATAAATATTAATGAAAAAATTCGTATTTATAGAAAGTTATTATTATTCTAAATAATTATATATTAATTAATTAAATATTTAAATATCAACTAATCAATATTAGTTATTTATGATTATATCATCCATAAAAACCTTTGAATATGTCATCACAAACAGAAAATATACGCATAAGTTCATACCACAACTCTCAAATCCTGCTATGATCTTAGCTTTTCTCTCAAAAACTGACTTGAATATTGGAACAAATATGAAATCCCCAAGTGTCATTCTTTATTAAGTAAATTTTTAGTGATTTATAGGTTCATATGTTAAGAGAATGCAACTTAATAAAAATCAGTATTGACATCTGGCGTCGTCTGTGAGAATGAAATTTGGTGTTCAATCAATTAAGCTAGTGAAAACTCAAGAACCCTTATCATGTTCTTCTTGTTCTTTACTCTTTTCGTCGCGTTTTTCATTCATTTCTCTCCTAACAATGCGTTTAATCCATTGAATCACTAGAATGAACTCCCAACATATTCTTGAGGACATCTCGCCCTCTTGGAACATTCATGACTTTTTAGACACTCAAGACTAACGTCCTACCCTCAGCATGCTCTAACAGTATAGGAACACCTAGAAGGAACTCAATTGCCCTGATTCTAGACTGCTACCTCAAGCACCCCAAATTCTCGATTAGGAACTCCCAAAGGCATTTGAGCAAGAGTTGGACCCTAAGTAAAGTTAAGCCTCTGTCATTGAACAAGTTGAGGAAACCAAACATTTTGTATTATCAATAGGAACCACAGAAGCCTACCAATGAGAAGGAGAAGCTTGATCAAGCTACCATAGTAGAAGTCGGACAAAACAAGCATCTAATTATCCACTATAAAATGTACTTTAGCATGCACTATAATAAGACAATCAGCCAAGTAGGCCAACCAAACAAAGCACCTATATAGACCAGCCAGGAAAATTAGCCTAGTTTCCAAAACATAAGCTAATATTGAGTTTCTACTACTTTGAAAAATAAAGATATCGACAATCTCCTAGTGACTTCTATATATACAAGCATATGTAGTTCAAACCATATTTTCTAGCCTACCTTGATGAACCATCCCAATGCTAGAAAACTGGCACAATCAGGTTAAAATAGCCATGTCGATAATATCACTGATCGTAAATGTCTATAGCTAAATTTGTTTGACAAGCATCGCTCCAAGAAAATAGAGATTCACACACGAAGTAAGATTAGGCCTTAGCAATTTAGGTTTCACCCCACAGTTTATGCTATCTAGAACGTTGCCTCAAAGGTTAAACTTTCCAGAGCACTGCCTCCTAGGTTGCGCAATCTAAGACATTGCCACCTAGGTCGCATCGAACTTGATGGATTGCCACCTTTTAGGTCATGCTACTCAAACAAGTTAACTTTCCATAACGTGATTTTATGCACTTTAAAATGATAAAATAGATTTATATTTGCATAGTTTTATTATCTTTCAAAACAAATTTATATTTTCGTAATCACGAGTATTTTTTTTATTTTTCAAGTATTTTAACTTCAAAATTATTTAACTCATCACCACTCAAAGAATAGTATCTGAAAGCACTTCATTACAACATTGAAGTATAAAATATTAACATATATAAATTTTACATATGTTCCAAACCATTGTAAAGGATGTAATTAAAAATAAGGGTTCTAGTTGTTCAAAGGAACGAGGGTCGAGGCATGAAAATTGTGTGTATTATGATGCAAGGCTAATGGAGTGAAATTCATGCATTCCATAATTGATGCATGCCATGATAGAGGATTTTTATGTGCCACAATGTATGTGTAGTAGATCAAGTTCTAATCGTATATAGCTTGTATCATACCATGGCGTGGAATTAAAGTGTGCTACGACATCCAATTATCTGAGCCACTATTTTCTCTTTTTATTCACCTATAAATTGAACCCTAAATTCATTCTTTAAGAAACATCCTACAACTTAATCTTTAGTTGTATTTCTAGTTTCTCTAGCTTTTCTTTTCTTTTAGTAGTTTTAAAGTTATTCTCTCAAATTGGGATTTGAACGATTATAATTTATGTAGTAGATTTTGTTTCGATTCAATAAATAGTGTTAGCAATTATGTTTGAAATTTTTTTAGAAACATAAACAATATTAAAGTTATGTAAAGATACAACTAAGGTATAATTTAAATATTTTTTTTCAGATTATCTTTATGTGTTATTTTATATGTTGTGTTTAATTTATTGATCATTTATTAAATTAAACATGTCTGGCTAAAATGATTATAAGATATGAGTAATGTTGTTATGCTTGTAAAATATTAAAGTAGGTAAATAATTTTATAAAATAAATTAAGTTTTATTTCTTGATCAAGATTTAAACGAAGTTTATAAAGGAAAAATATATTGACAAAGTATTTTTAATAATAAACAAAAGAGTTACATTTAGGATTTAATCTTCTGAATTTGATTTAGATTCAACTCTTCGATTTTGGATTTAATTATTTGAATCTTTAGAGAACATTATTTCAAAAAAATTTATAATAATAATTATTGAAAACTATATTTGATAACTCTACGAAAGTAGAGTTATTTATCAAATTCTAAACTACTTATTTGCTTTTTATTTGTTAAAATATCATGAAAAAAACTTAATTTGTGTTTAATATGGTAATATAGGTGAAAAGATATCAAACATATTAAAAATAGGCAAAAATGAGTACAAATATAAAATTAAAGGGTCGATCGATCGATCAAATTTTTATAACTAAATCGCTCGAAAAAAAGTGAATCAATTGAGGGGTCATTCTTCAATCGATTAGGTGGTGAGGATTAAAAAGCCCTATTTAAAGAACCATTGGGAGTTCATAAGAACACACCATTAAGAATCAAAATCTTAGCAATTGCCAAGAAGAGAAAAGAAGAGAAAAAGTTCAAGAGAAGATTAAATGAGACATAACTTTGTGAAAGATTGAAGTGAAAATTAGTACTATAAATTAAGAAATTGAGTGTATCTCTTCTTCGTCTCCTTTTTTATCAATTGTATTATCTTTTTTTATGAAAAATCTGAGCTTTAAGAACACAACTATGTCGAGTTAAATTACTATTCTAGGGGTCTTATAAACCCAATTTTAATTAGTGCTACAAATCAAGAAATTGAGTATATTTCTTCTTCGTCTCTTTTCTTTATCAATTGTATTATCTTTTTTATGAAAAATATGAGCTTTAAGAATACAATTATATCGAGTTAAATTATTAATTTAAGGGTCTTATGAACCTAATTTTCTACATGTAATGATTTAATATTTTACCCCAATTATTATTGTAATTCAATTATATTATTTAATCTAATTTTTATATTATTAATTATTTGGCCAACAATTGATCTATAGAGGTAATTAAATAGTTTTGAGAGAATTATTTAATTGTTTGTCTTGATTAAATAATATGTATAGTTTTTAGGTAGAGATATATGATTCTTATGTGTGTGATCTATAATTGATGAACTTAATGAGTAATATATAATCTAATTGACATGAGAATGTAATTAGTCTATTTACTATATAATGTATATTGTACTTGAAAGAGGAATACATGTTAGGTTAGATTCAATTGATCATATAATTGATTGATAATTATATTGAGAAATTTTTAATGATTCAATGTTAGAAAATTAAGGGGTTAAAGATTTCGAGATCATTTTCGCATATATCTTTGTAGTTATTGAGTCTTGTGATTTATAATTATTGATTATTTATTTTTCAACTTTTATAATTTTCTACTGTCCAAATAATATTTGTAATAATTATATTGGTACTGAGCTATAAGTTATACAACTTCCTATACGATCGATATCCATACTTAGGTATATTATATTACTTGCACGATCCGTATACTTACGGATTGCATCGTGTTTTACTTATAATGGATATCAATAAAAATTATTATTATACTAGTTGGACCTTTTAATTACATATAATTGATATATTTTAAACCTAAATATATCCATTTGTTTACCTCCACCTAATCCTTACACTACAAGCATGTAAATCCCTATTGATATTTAGTTAAGTGCATATTTATATTACTAGAAAGGGGTGTGAAGAACAGATCTATGAAACTTGTTCTAAGACTTACCTGATTAGTATGCTCATACAATTTGATTTCATAAGTGCATTGGATGACATCATATGCAATACACATGAATCAATTCGTCAAAAACATTGCATATTTGTGTATTAATGGAACATTGATTGATAGATATGTGAATTTCCTTGTCATAAAATTATACAACTTTTAAGGAGGATAGTTTTTACTAAATATGCTTATATTGATAGATATATGTTTATGAATATGCTACACATATCATTTTAGCTAGTTAGACTTTGGCTTTGCTTGAAGGCATGCAAAGACTTAAGCTTGGAAGTATGATAACTTTACAAGAATAGAGTTATTTATCTACTTTTGAAACACTTATTTACCTTGTTATGTGTTAAATATCATAAAAAGGTTAATTTGTGTTTAATATGGCATTGTAGGTAAAAAGATATCAAACAGATCAAAAATAGGGAAAAATTATGACAAATACAGAATTATAGGGTCGATCAATCGACCAGGAACTAGATCAATTGAATTTTTATAATTTGATATCGATTGAAAAAAAAGTGGATCGATTAGGGGGTCATTACTAGATCAATCAAGAATAGGCTTGATCAATTGAGGGATGAGGATTAAAAAACCTTTTTTAAAGCACTATAAAGAGGGTTCCTTACAACTAGTGTGAAAGTTTTTACACTAGGTATACTGGCTTGTGCATATTTTCTTAAAATATTATTATTAATAATAACAATAAAAGAAAAAAAAACAAAATGCAAAATTTTTTGCATGCACAAAAAAAGAGAGCTACAATTGGTTATACAAAAAGAAAATAGATAAGCAATTTCTCAAAAAAATGAAAAAAATTAATACAAGAAGGAAATGTAAAAAAAAAAGACATTAAAATTCTCTCTTGGAAAGTGAATTTTATTTTGTGCAAGTATAAAATAAACTGTAATTTTTTTATGATAAATGACACTCCTTCTTTTCAATCTTTCATAACTGATTATAAATGAACAAATTGATATCCTATTGTAGTTCCAACGCATATTTTACTTTTAGTGATTGTCTATATGTCATCATATGTTTTAGTATGTTTGTGTGTCTTGTCTACATATGTTTATGTTGTCAATGGATAATCACACATTGAACAAAATTAATTTCATCATTATGTGCACTATTATAGTCATGTTAAGATAAGTCTAGTACCCTCAATTCAAATATATATATATATATATATATATATATATATATATCAATTTTTATAAATTTTATTTTATTCTAATTTATTTATAAAAATCATAAAACTTAGGGGGAATTTATTCATTTTTGGGAACCGTATTATTTTTAGCTCTTTGTTTTGAGCTTTTAAGAATGTGTACTCCTCTTTTTAGTCGTTATATATACTACTTGCTTACTTAACCTATTATCATTATTTCATGATTATATTATTTTTTATGACAAAAAGGAGGAACGAAAATGAAACATTAATTGAACAATCTACGAAAAGGGAATAAGCTAATTTAGAGAAAGAATTACTTTGAATTTTTTGGATATTTAACATAAGGGGAGTTTTTTTTAATTTATATTGTTTGTTTAATCCTCTTTTGATCATTATTCACTTTTCTATTATAAGATACACTGAACTGTTATGAATTATGAGTCCTTTAGGAAAAGTTGTTTTCTTATTGGTGTTTTTGTTTTTCAGTGTAAACAAGAGTTATCAAGATACAAGCAAAGATGATTTATAGGATCATAGGATAGTACCACCATGTAAAAATTTAATTTTTCTATGAGCATTATATAGTGATAGTGCTACAAATTAAGAGATTGAGTTTGTATCTATTTTTTTTCTTCTTTCTTTATTGATTTTTATGTTTTTCTTTATGAAAAATTTGAGTTTTATGAACTTAATTATATCTAGTTAATTTATTAATCTAGAGTCTTATTCCAATTTTTTAAATGTGATGATTGAATATTTTATCCCAATTGTAATTTCAATTATATTAATTAATTTTGTTTTTATACTATTAATTGTGATGACAACAATTATATATAGAGGTAATTAAATAATTTTGAGAGAATTATTTAATTGTTTGCCTTAATTAAATAACATGCATAGTTTTTAGATAGAGATATATGATTTCCATACTTGATGAACTTAATGAGCAGTATAAAATCTGATTGGTATAAGAGTATGATTAGTTAATTATTATATGATGTGCAATTTACTTTAGAAAGGAATGTATGCTAGGTTAGATTTAATTGATCATTTAATTGGTTGGTAATTATTTTGGAGGAAATTTTAGTGGTTCACATGCTTAGAAAATTAGGGGATTAAATATTTTTAAGTTATTTCCTCATATATTTTTATAGTTGTTGAGTTTTGATTTGTTAATTAGTCGTCATTCATTTTTGTATTTTTATAAGTTATATAACTCCCTATGAGATTGATATCATACTTAGGTATATTATATTTCTCGAACTACTCATACGCTTGTGGTTAGCATGTCAAATTTTTGGTGTCATTGTCAGGGAGTTTAATACTTATGGATATCAATAATAGTTACTACTAGGGGTGTCCAAAAACCGGACCGAACCGAGCAGTTTTGTAAATGAAACGGTCCGGTACGGTCCGTATTAAATAAAACCGATTTTAAAATGGTCCGGTCCGGTTATAAAATATTATAAACCAGTCGGACCAGACCGGACCAGTTTTATTAAATAAATAATTTTTATTATTTAAAATATTATAAACCCTAGTATATATATATATATATATTTTGTTTTCGAGTTTAGGGTTAAGCCGTCACTCGTTAACGCTTAACCTTAACCCTAGAAATTAGCCTCTCATTTCCTCTGTGCTCGCCTTCACCACTTCGCCGTCTACGCTCTGCTTTCGCCACTTATTCTTCTACGCTCTCGGTTTGGCCGTCGTCGCTTCCACCAGTAACTAGCCACCGTTCCTCGTGTTGATTCCACCAGTAGCTAACCACCATTCCTCTCGTTGCTTCCACCAACAGCTAGCCATTGTTCCACACGTTACTTCAACCAGAAACTAGCCACCTCTCCTCGTGTCGCTTCCACCAACAACTAACCACCTCTCCTCGCGTCGCGTCATGACAACAATGGACGAAAATCAAGAAATAGGTATGTGGTCTAATACTATTGGAGTACTGGTCTGGTAGTCTGGTAGTAGTTTTTTCCTGAATAAACTGAATGATATATCATTTTTTTGTTAGTCTGAAGTTTGAACTTTGAAATATGAATGGTATATCGTTTTTTTGTTAGTCTGAAATCTGAATGGTAAGTCTTTTTTTGTTAGTCTGAACTCTGAAATCTGAATAATATGTCATTTTTTTGTTAGTCTGAAGTCTGAAGTCTGAAATCTGAATGATATGTCATTTTTTTGTTAGCTTGAAGACTTTGAACTGTGAACTCTGAAATTTGAACAATTTTTTCTCACAGAATTCATTTTTTTAAATGGTGAAAAGTGAAAACTAATTAATACTGTTAGAACTTATAACTTCAGTTAAATTGTTCGTATGTTGCCCCTCTTTTAAAGCTTAATTATTTGATTAAGTTCTCTTTATAGATTAAATATATATAGTTTATTTTATTAATGTTTGATCATGATGAATTTCAAGAGGTACAGGTCTACCCCCGAGAATGAAAAATCTATGTCATCAAGAATATGTACATCTACATAACTCATTTTTCAGTTTAAGCTAATTATAATCATCAGGATGCATTCCACCTTTCTTATACCCATCATGATCTTCTGTTAGAAGGTAGAGTTATTTTTTGCCTGTTGGATCTGATTCCAATTCCCATCAAATTGTTATGAGTATTTGTTTGATCTAGAAAGTTAAGTAATCTGGTAGTAGTTTTTTCCTGATTAAACTGAATGGTAAGTCTGAAGTCTGAATTCTAAAATCTGAATGGTATGTCGTTTTTTTGTTAGTCTGAACTCTGAAATCTGAATGGTATGTCATTTTTTTGTTAGTCTAAAATCTGATCTTTACAAATTGCCTTAGTATAATCACAGTTCACAAAATACATTGATCTTTACAATTAAATGTGTTTTTTATTAACATGATTTGTTAATATAAATTTTTATATATGATTTATATATAAGCTGTATTTTTGTCATAAAATGTACATAAATTGTGGTGTTTTTTGTTTTATAGGTTCTTATTAAATCATATTAGTTCTTAATTTTTAAAATGTACATAAATAATGTTTAAATTAATATTGTTATAGATTGCATAAAGTTTCTGAATACCAAACTGTATTATTAATTCATTAACGTCTGATATCATATATGCAGGTAATGTAGCTATAAACTAAATATTTATGCAAAGAATTATATTTTAAATGTAACTAATCCACAAAGTTAATAAATAATAAAAAACAGTTTTTATTAGCATTCAATTGTACAAAATTACCATCTTTGTAATGTAGTGGCACTAAACATTTTGTGAAGCCCTCAAATTCAAGGTAATGTCCTAGATTGTTGTCCTATGCTAGAATGTTACACTTTGGTGACTGATATTATGTTAGTTTTGAAATGATTTTTGATTAAGTACAAAAAGTAATATTTTAATATATTAAGAATATGTACTAATATATATTCTATATATAGGTGATGATGTACATGAGTTTATTGGACCAAGTCAATTTACAGACTTTGTTATATCTATGATTGAAGACATTGAACCTGAAATTCATCCGAATGAAATGGAAAATCCACCACATAATTTAAATGATTCATCTTCAAAAAGGGGAATAGAAGTAAGTAATGTTCACCCCGATAATGAATCTGATATGAAGAAACCAAAAAATTTTAGGTCAGAAATATGGAATCATTTTTCATATATTTTACCCTATGATGTGGAAAATCCTAGAGCTACATGTCATTATTGTAAAAAAAAGTTATGCTGCTCATCCCACAAGGAATGAAACTACTTTAATGATACATCACTTCAAAAATTTATGTAAGAAGATTCCTAAAGAAGTAGATAAAGGACAAAAGATGTTCAGTTTTCAAACACAAAAAAGAGGATGATAGGACAACTCATAAATTAGTTGTTGTATCATTTGATGTAAAACGTGCTAGAGTTGCTTTGGCAAAATTGATTATTATTGATGAATTGTCTTTTAGGTTTGTTGAGGGTGAGGGATTTAAAGATTTTATATCTGAAATTTGTCCTAAGTTTCATGTGCCATCTCGGCAAACAATTTCTAGAGATGTGTTTCAACTTTATTTAGATGAGAAAAAAAGTTTGAAGAACTTTTTCATAAGTGAACAACAAAGAGTTTGTCTTACTAGTGATTGTTGGACTTCAATTCAAAATATTAATTATATTTGTCTAACCACTCATTATATTGACAAAGATTGGAAATTACAAAAGAGAATTATAAAATTTTGTCAAGTTGAGAATCATAAAGGTGATACAATTGGGAGAATGATAGAACAGAGTTTGCGTGATTGGGGTATATGTAAGGTATTCACCATAACACTTGATAATGCTTCCTCAAATGATACTGTTGTTTCATACTTGAAAAGGAAGCTAAAAAATTGGAATGATGGACTTGTTATGAGTGGAGAGTTCTTTCATGTGCGATGTTGTGCTCACATTTTGAATTTGATTGTAAGAGAAGGACTTAAAGATCTTCATAGTACTATTATGAGTATTCGTTGCGCTGTGAGATATGTTAGATCATCTCCTTTGAGATTACAAAAGTTTAAAATGTGTTCTATTAAATAAAATATTGAGTCCAAAGGAAGTGTCGTGCTAGACGTGCCTACAAGATGGAACTCCACATATCCAATGTTAAAATCTTCTTTAGATTTTCAAAAAGCATTTGATCGTCTTGAAGAAGAGGAAGGAACAAACTTTATTTATTATTTTCATGAGGAGCGATCGAATGTTGGGCCGCCAACATTAGATGATTGGAAGAATGTTGGTGTTTTTGTCAAGTTTTTGAAAACTTTTTATGACTCTACTTTAGCATTCAGTACATCTTTATGCATCTTTATGCATCACTTCAAATTTATATTTTACAGAACTACATAACATTCAATCTCAAATACTTACATGGTGTGGTTCTGATGACTTGTTGTTGAAAAATATGGCTATTAGCATGAAAACAAAATTTGAGAAGTATTGGGGAAATGTAGACAAGACTAATAAGATGTTGTATGTTGCATTTGTACTTGATCCAAGGTACAAATTAGAGTATTTGGAATTCTTATTTGAAGAGATTTATGATTTAGAAATTGTTCAAAAATTGAGAGATAATGTCAAAAATACTTTTATGGATCTGTTCAAAGTTTACTATATGTTAGTGCATGGAAAAAATTTTCAATCTAATGTGACTCAATCACAAGATGTAATAGGAAGGATTCCTTTATCTGAGGAAGCAAGAAAGTTGAAGTTTCTTAAACGCTTAGAGGAGAAAAATAGTTTGGAATTGAAAACCGAGGTTGAGAAATATTTGAACACCCCATGTGAAAATGTCATGTTGGATAAGTTTGATATATTAAAATGGTGGAGGGCAAATTCTTTTAGGTTTCCTATCATCTCTCTCATTGCACGTGATGTGTTAGCAATTCAAGTTTCAACTGTTGCATCAGAATCAGCTTTTAGCATAGGAGGGCGCATTCTTGATCCATTTAGGAGTTCTTTGAATCCTAAAATGGTAGAGACATTAGTATGTAGTCAAAATTGGTTTCGTTCTTCCATTAATAATGACAATGTCCTCTTACCAGAATACAATGATGACCTAGAAATTTATGAAGATGTTGATTTTGTTTGATTGTAAAGTTCATTAAAGACACTACAATGATCGTTGATGATTAATAATGGGTAAGTTTTAAATATTATTATCTAATGATGTATTGTTGTTGATTGTGAGTTTTGATGTTTGTATATGTTTAAGAATTCTTTGCAAATGAGATATTTGGAATTCATTTCTTCATGTCTAATCTTTTTTTTATTTTAGATTTTGATAACATCTTATTTATGTATTTAACAATAATATCTATCTATCTATGTATGATTATAAATGAGTATTATATTTGATTGTATCCTATTAAATTATATCATATTAAACTGAATCATATTTATTTATTATTAATTGTTAAAAACCGTTAAAAACTGTTAACCAAACCGGACCAAACCGTTCGGTTATAACATTTTAGATAGCCGAATGGTCCGATCCGGTCCGGTTTCAACTATATGAACGGTCCGGTTTGGTTAAATTTTTTTTAGGTAAAACCGGACCAGACTGGACCATAAACACCCCTAGTTACTACTATACTAGTTTGAACATTTTAATTTTATGTTTTAGTGTTTTTGTTGTATACCCTAATCAATAAGTGAAAATTTGTACCTTGTGATCCTATAATAGAGAGAACCTTGCTCTGCTTAAGAAGGGAACAATTAGCACAACATCAACTAGGGTTATGGTAGAACAAGAGGATCAATAAGCTATAATGGTCCATAAACCTTTAAGGGATTTTTCAAACCCACAAGTAGATAGATTCCAATCATCTATCAACAGATCGGGCATTAATGCTAACAATTTTGAACCCAAGTAAGGTGTCATCCAGATGGTGTAGGAAAACCAATTTGGACGGTTAGCCAACAATGATCCAAATCTTCACTTGGCTTCATTTTTGAAAATTAGTGATACCTTCAAGATGAATGGTATCTCGGATGATGCAATTCACCTTTTCTTATTTCTTTTCTCATTAAGGGACAAGGTTAAGGCTTGGTTGCAATCGCTGCTAGGTCAATCACTACATGGGATTGATTGGCTTATCAATTCCGTGGAAAGTACTTCTCACCTTCAAAGACAACTAAACTTTGAAATAAAATCACATCTTATTAACAATTTTAGGGGTAATCTTTTTATAAAGCTTGGGAACACGTTAAAGAGTTGTTAAGAAGATGTCCACACCGTGGTCTTCCTACTTGTTTGCATGTGCAAACATTACATAATGGATGAATAGGATAGCCATGGATGGTAATTAATGATGGAGCTTTAACGAGTAAAATTGAAGAAAAAGCCTTTACATTACTTGATGATATCTAATAATTGTCAATGACTTAAAATTAAAAAATAAATATGTATTAATAATATGTAAGTTTGTTTAAACACTTTAAAATTTTAACTAACATATTAATTTTTGTATTCACAAAATTGAAACCAACCATGTTATTTTCACCCTAATTCTAGCACTTTTAAAAGGATATTTTGTAATTTTTTTCTTCCTTACTAAGCTCTTTTACATTGTCTTAATTAAAAACATTAGCAAAGAGCAATTATTCATTAATATTAAAGTAGATGAGGTGGTATTCTTTAATCAATAATATTGCTAGCATTTAATTAAGTATAAGAAGTGACAGATTCAGGATTTTAATTTTAATGACACATTAGATAAACAATAGAAATAATATTATTTATTTTTTAATTATTATTTAAAAATATATATTAAATATATTTTATTTGAGTATAAATATATTTAAATTATTTATTTGATAAAGTATTTTTAAATTATATAAACTTAAAAATGAGAATCTAAAAAAAGTATAAACTCATTATATATATTTTATCTATAATTTTATAAATATTATAGATAAAATAATATTTATCATGAAAAGTGGGAGGGACAAGATGCCTTTCATTCACCTAAAATAATATATTATTACTTATTTTTAAATCAATCAAAAATTTCTCTAAACAAAGTTCTTGTAAACATTGCAATCCAGAAAATGACATTTTTGTCATTATGATATACCCTTGTCTATTTATTACGTGAAACTGTGAGAACACATGTGACATATTGCAATTACTGTTCATATCCTCCATTCAATTTTTCAAAGACCCATTTGACAAGTTCTTGTAAAACTGCATATCCATTTGCATATTCAGGTGTTCTGGGGTTTGTTAAGACTTAGAGACATGAATGTTTACTTTAAATCAGCTATTTTCCCCCAAGGTTGTTGGAACTGCAGGTCTTTAGTCAAATATATATATATATATATATATGTGCGCGCGCGCGCGCAAATATCGTAGTATGTCAATTATTGCCGTTTAATTTTTTTTAAAGGTTTAGTTATTTTGTTATAAAAAATAACAGCATTAAATATGATATAAAATATACAATTTTTTTAATTTTATAATAATTATTGTTTATTAATAAAAAAATTATAAATATAATATCTCAATAATATTTTAAAAAATAAAAATAAAGTGAGAAAATTAATTATTTATCTTTATCTTATCATTATTTCAAGAAAAAAAGATTAAATTATATAAAAAGTAAAATATAATAGACATAATTAAACAACTTGTTATATCAAGCATCCATATTTTCAATATAAATTTAAGAAAAATATAAATAATGTCAACAATTTACAAATGACTCTAACCAGTTTTTTTTTTAACATCATTTCATTGAATAAAAGGTGAGACACGTGTTAAAGGGTTTGGTGCCAAATGATACTAGCCAATGAATTCATATTTCGATTAATTTAGTGTGATAATTTAAGGATTTGTACAACTTGCATTTAAATTAATTTTTTTGACTAATTTAAGGATTTGTATATCTGAACTGAAAATTTTGATCATTTGCCTAACATGTGACATATAATAAGATAATTTTATTTTTATATATATATTCCTTTTCTTTCCTCTTCTCTTTCTCTTTCTCTTTCTCTTTATCTAAATCTTTCCTAACCAAACAAGTCTTACAAGCCATATTTTTGAAAAAATTTCTCAAAACATATTTTTATCTTAAAATAACAATAATTTTGTCCAAACCTTCCAAACCTTTTAATGTAAACTTAAGATATATTATATGAAACTGTCACAAACCACTCTCGGCATCATTACATTATCTAGGACTAATTGATTTTGGTGAGATAATATAAATCTTCTTCTTATATTATTAACTATACATATACCATGCACCTAAATAATATTTAAACTTAAAATCCAAGCGACCGCATTGGAAATGGTCAACATCATCCCTTTGACATGAATTTTTGAGAGTATTTTTAAAAAAATTGAGAGAGAAATATAATTTACTACAAGAGGAAACACATTTAGGTATAGTTATAAGTTGAAAAATCATAATTGAATGTACTAAAGAGTTTTATGAACAATTGAGCATACTTTTCAAATGTACAAGTTTTAAGTACAATTGTTAAATAAAATACGATATAATATTTTCGGATCATTTTCAAAACACTTTAGATATAAGTAACAATACCTATAGCTTAATTTTAAGGTATATTTTTTGTTTGTACTTAAAAGTTAAGTTTCAAGTATAATTGTTGTTTGTACTCAATATTTTTATGTACAGTTAATAATTATAACTGATATGCTTGAAAATACATAAATACACATGATCAATTATATAAGTGGTAAATAATATAAAAATAAAAATGATCATACCTACCAGAATTGTTAACAATTTCAACTACAATTTGTTAGTTTCTTGATGAGTTAATTAAAGTTAACAAAATGGGTTTATTGATTGATTTTATGAAAAATAACATAACACAAATAAATGTAAATTAAACACGAATGTGATAGATATGTGATCATGAGACTATCTTCACCACTAGCCAACAATTCAACTAATTATGTTATGAATCAACATTTAGTTTCTTAAATCTAAGATTACTATCATAATCTAAAACCATTCTTAGGTCTACTTATGACTTTCCACATTTTCTTACTTTGTAATTGATCTAGAATACCATCATAAATCATCCTAAATCTTGAACAACTTAGAAGAACCCTTAATAGATTAAATTCATTCATTGTATTAAAATTTTAAAAAGAGATAACTGATAACTGTATTTTATATAGTTATTTTCACCTATTTTATTAATTATAATTGCTAGATTCTCTCTATTTTTAGTTAATTTTAGTTTAATAAATTAGGATTTACTGTTTTTTCTAAATTTTAAGAAAATTAAATAAAATGTATCGAAAACGTTCTTAAATGACAAATTTTTGTCCAAAAATATAATTTCAAATAAAAGTATTATTAATTGCAATTTATAAAAGTTGAAAATATAATTTAAATTAAAATTGGGCTTAATTTCAATTATTAAAAGAGTAAAATTTAATTTAAATTACAAAAGGGCTGTATTGCAATTAATCAAAGTTTAAAATGTAATTTGAAATATATTTGTGGGTGAAAATATAATTAATAAAAGTTTATTTTCTTCGCAGGAGAAACATTCCACGTGCCGTCATCCACGCTTCATCGTGGACCGTCAGATCAACGCACGAACGGTTCAGATTCGCGCGTGCACTTCAACCCGACTAAGGAGAGTGGATGCAGGGAAATTCTCTTTCGCGCGGCTCGGTGCCCAAGTGGGGCCCACCTGCCGCGCAGGCCGGCGTGCAGCGTGGGACCCACCGTCGGCCCGCGCGGCACTGTCCCCACTTTCGCGCGCCCGCACCGGTGCAGCCGATCCACGTGAGCCCGGTTATTACGCGAACCAGAATCTGCCACGTGTTCCACTTAATATTTCAGCAAATCATACTACGACACGTGGCATGTTACAATGAGCGCGACCGCGCTGGATCAAGCCCGTGTTGTAGCCGTTGGCTCCCGTGCGACCATTCATCGTGCGCCCGTTTCCCCTCAACGAATGAGATGCTGCCACGTGGCAGCGTGGAAGAAAATTAAAACAGAAACACGCAGCGTTCCACTCACTTTTTCGATCCCATTTTCGATACAATTTTTGTCCCCCCACGCGTTTAAATTATAATTTTCGCCACAATTTTATGTCCCCCGCGTGGATTTTAATTTAATATTTTATTGATGTATTTTTTTGCTATAAATAGGAGATAGTTTTTAGTTGTAAAAAAGTTTTGTTGGAGTGGAGTTTTTGGAGTAGAGTTTTAGTTTTAATTTCGAAAGTTTTTAGAGTGTTTTAGTTTTTTCAGTTTGTAATTTTTATTGTGTTTGTGTGTTGGATGGCAAAACACGCAGAAGCCATTTTTGGCTTTTGTTGTGTTTTGCGTGTGCCAAATATTTGTTTTAAGTGATGTTTTAATTTTATTTCTGCTTCTTCTTAATTTTCTGTAGTTGTTGTAATTTTTATTTTAATTTTATGAAGTAATTTAATTTTTCTAGGGTTACATTTGATCTAAATTTATGAAGCTTGAATTTTAATTATTTTTGATAGAGTTATAAGACGTTCGATTTGTTCGTTCTATTTTGTACGTAATGCTTTTTGATTATTTACGAATCTTATCAAAATGATCCGTGACACATGAATAAACTTGAGAAAGGCATTTGTGTGTGTATTGCTCGTAAATAGAATGACATGTATGATGAAGGATAGAAATATACCCTAATTGTATGTGTGGCCATTTGAAAACTTAGAACGTAATGAATCTCGGTAAATTTAATTTTCATAGAGATATAGTAAATTAATTTAACGAGGTGTGTTTATACGGAGCTCGAAAGAGATGTATAAATAATAAAAAAAGAAGTTTTCGGTTGACAAATTAAATGTACTAAAAAATATAAATCAAAAGAAAATAATATGATTTGAGTGGATTAGTTTGGTGAAAAATTGCAATCCTAGATTTCTTTTATTTTCTTATTTTACTTTTTTATTAATCAACGATTGTTTTGGATAAAATCAGAGAGATACAATTTTAGTACTCGAGGATCGATCTTTACTTACAAATCTTTATTACTTGTGACCGTGTATGCTTGCACGAGTTCGTGTGTTGAAAAACACGCAACAATAACTAAACTAAGTAAGATTAAAATAATTTTTAATCTTTAACGAAGGTATTTAACTGTACTTGTCACTCGCAATAACAAGCTACCACTTTGAATAAGGGTATTAGTGATTACATACTAACATCCTAGATTAAATATAAATATATTTATGCAATAAAATAGTTGATCGACTAATCTACAATAATTTTAACATTTAAACATAAAATTAAACACATTAGTAATCAATTATAAAAACTAAAATTTATCATAATATTAAATTAATTTAAATCATAATCTAGCACTTGCAATTTTACACAATCATATTAGAAGTTTAACTAGACATAGATTCTACAAGAATCATTATTATCATCATGGAAACTAAGAAGAGAAAAAGTGACAAGAAAAACTTAGGAATTTTAGATTATGAAGCCACTAGAATCACAATCATATATCCTTAATCCTTCCTTGTAAATCTCTTTTAAAAAATTTCCTTTTTTTTCTTTGATCTCTGTTGTCCGTTATTTTAATTGTCTAATTATTTCATAACTCTCTCTATATAAATTTTGGGATGTTGTTTTATATTTGTAAGAAATAAAAATTGAATCTGAATATAAATAAGATTGTTCGTATTATGACGGGGATTGAACAAGTGCACACTACGTTTTAAAAAGGTAAGATAAGTTGTGATGAGGAAAATGTGCAATGAGAATAAGCTCCAATAGGGATAAGTACATTTCCTTTATAAGTTAATCCATCTATTAAATAAAAATAATAAAAATCTTAGAAAAATTCTAAAAAATCCATAAAATTAATATTTTCATAATAAAAAATAAAAAATAAATAATTTTAGCTCATTATAATAAAAATATACATAAATGTAGATAAATTGATATATTATAATATGTACAAAATAGCACTTATCAAACTTTCTTACATTTACTATTTGTCAATCCTTGAGCAAAGTCACATCCATATTTAAGAGTAAGTTTTTAACATTATATCTCAGGTGCTTAACAATATTATGGTTTTAAAATAAATTTAGATGTTGCATTTAGTCATCTCTTTATTGAAGCTACCGTACAATAATCATACTCAAAGTATGTGTAATGTAGCATCAATTAGCAATAATAAAATCATGTAACTTAAATAAGTTGAAACATTATTCCTTCTTATAAAACATCATTACTCTTTTTAGAGTTGAATTGGATATCATAGACTTTTTCTTAAAATTACGTTTTTACTCACCAAAAATATTCCTTAAAATTAAAAGGTCTTTGATTTGGTTATAATATAACTAGACTTGTTGGTTGAATCAAATGAAAAGAAAAAAGAGAATCAAAATTTCATGAGTCAATGGAGCAAAAGAAAGAGACCTATAAATAATACTATCATAAGACTAGTTATGTCAATAAAATAGAGTCAACTTTCATTATTTTGGACCAAAATATCATTATTGACTTATTTTTCTTTTATTTTTGCCAATCATTTTTAATATATAACCCCTTTTATATTTTCTTTCAAATTTTTCCCTTATAATTATTTATTTTTTATTGAATTTTTTTATGTTGTACATATTATAGTAGATGTTATTTTCTATATATTGAACATTTAATCAATTATAGTATAGTTGACACTCTTAAATCTTACTCTAGTATTCTGATAGAACATATTGTCTTTTTATGCAACTCTATTTTCCTTGAACTATAGGATATGTCTAATGTGTTTGAAATAGATATAAAAAATTGGCTCATGTTGATTAAGTTGGTTTACTAATGGAGTTTCCCTTTATAAGACAACAACATTAGGGGTAGAAAATTTTGGCCAAAAAAGTTAATCCTATTGCATAAATCATTTAAAAAAACATTTAGTATTTTCCTTGATAAATCTAAAGAGAAGTTCTAGAATCTTCATCTAATTCATTCAAAGTATAACAAAGCTCCAAGGGATTCACAACATTGTTTTCACAAGTTTAAGCACATAAATTTTTCTATCACTAGCTTAGTTATGCATGCAAGATTTGAGCAAAATTATCAAAAAATGGCCTTTACCAAGGAATAATGTTAAGATTTTACCAACATCTATCATTCTTTTCAACATAGCATTGTTTCCAATCCATCTATTAATCCTAACTATCTAAAGAAATGCAATAAATAAAAACTAAAAACGAAAAAGAATGTATGCTACCTAGAGCACACTAATCCTAAAACAAGCTAAACCTATTAAAGAATAAAAGCAAAATAAGGATATTTACATCTTAACATCCCCTCACACCTAATTCTTATATTGTCTTCAATATAAAAACATGCATATATATAATGTAAAAATAAGTAAAAAACAGAGTAGAAAATAAATCTGGTAGGTTGCCTCCAAAAAAGCGCTTGGTTTAATGTTCTTAGTCGGACTCATTCAACTCTCATCCGAAGTTATCTCTACTGTCATTTGGTACTTTATTGCTTCAAAGATGTTAAAGTGAATTTTCTCACCATCAAACTCAAGAGTGAACTCCTCATTATGCATATCTATCTTGGTGCGAGCTGTTTTCATAAATAGCCTCCTTAATAATGATGTTGTGGACATAGTGTAGGAATCATCAGTCATGTCCAATACATGCATAAAAGGCTACCGGGAAAATCATCTCATCCATCTACACTAAGACATCTTCAATAACACCCTTAGGATAGGTGTTAATCTTGTCAGCAAGTTATATAATAACACTTGTTCCTTTTCAATGATCTAGATTTAGAGAAGAATAAATATTTTAGGGCATAACATTAATGGATGCTCCTAAATCTAGCATAGCTTTTTCATGTTATGTTTTACCTATCCTTACAGGGATGATGAAGCTACTTGGGTCCCGACATTTATGTCGTAGCTCTCCTTGTAACACTATAGACACATTTTTCCCATACTTACCACTTCCTTACCTTTTAACTTGCATTTGATTGTGCATAGTTCCATAACAAACTTTTCATACGTTGGCACTTCCTTAATAAACTTTGCATACTTTGGCACTTCCTTAATGGTTTTGACTTTACTTTTTAGAAAGTGTCCACAATTTTCCTTTCATGTTCTTCATTCTTTGTGTTTTTAAACCTAATAGGAAAAGGAAAAATAGGTTCATAAGTAGAAAAGGGAGTTTTGGATACTACCTTTGGTCTCACCTTAGCTCCTTATGGGGTGATATTTTCTTCTTCAAGTTTTTTATTTTAGGTAGTTCTCTTTTTTTATTTGACATTTTTTAGGACTTGTTTGAGCTTTCTGTTGAAACTTAGTAGTGTTAGGTGCAATATCACCAATCAAGTCTTTTATAAACTTACCTTGAAGTTGTTTCAGTGGTTAGGGTATAGGTTGGTATTGTTATTGCATGTGGCTTGGGGCTAGGGAATCTAAGTGAATTGTAGGGAGCACCTATTTGATTCTTTCATGCATAGCTAAAATTTGGGTGATCTTTCCATCCAAGGTTATATGTATGACTGTAAGAACCATACTTAGGCCCCTATACTTGAAATCTATCAACAATATTGGCATGTTTCTCTTGAAGGATGGGACATATATTAGTAGGATGTCCCATTATAAAGAATATACCACAAGTATTCTTCTATCCAATAGCTAAATGTTACACCAAAGTAGTAAGATTATTTATTTTGTGCTCAAGGTGGGAGTTAGTGCTTGCCTCATTTACCTTTCCTTGTGGATTAGATCAAGGACCATATTGTTGAGAATTGATAAACATGGTTGCAATCGAATATTATGTTTCAGTTGATTCTTTATTTACCAACGCCTTACCATTTGTAGCATCAATCATGTTTCTTTCTACGAGTGCTAACCAACCTTAGAAATATTGAAGTAGAAGTTGCTCACTTATTTGGTGTTGTGAGTAGCTATTACATAACATTTTGAACCTCTCCTAATATGCATAGAGTGTTTTCCTATTGGATTGTATAATTTCATAAATTTGTTACCTTATTGTTGTGGCTCTAGAAGCTAAGAAATATCTCTTTAAAAATTGCATTTTCATCTCATTCCATATGATAATGGATCCGAAGGGTAGATAATAAAGCCATTCCTTTGTACTATCCGCCAAAGAAAAGGGAAAAGCTTTAACTTTGACTTGCTCTTCTATGATTTCTATTGGTTTCATATTAGAGCAAACTATATGGATTTTCTTCAAGCGTTTGTTCGGGTCTTCTCTAGCTAAACCCTAAAAAATAGGTAAGAAATTGATCAGTCCAGACATAAGTACAAAACCTACCTCTACATTGGGGTATGCTATGCATAGGGATTGATGCTTCAAGTTAGGTACATCTAACTCCTTGAGTGTTGGATCAACAACTTCCATGTTTATTAATTCAGTGTATATAACAATTGGAATGTGAAGAATATTCATAAAAGTGGGTAATTATTAGATTAAAATTAAAAACATAACTCTTCATATGTATAATATTTTCAAAGAATATTTTTTAAAGTTAAGTTCTCAAAGTAATTCTCTCTGTAAAATAAACATCCCTTTTTATAGATTTTCAAATAAAGTTTCAATTTTTCGATTTTTCTCCTCCTTTTTGTCAATCGAACAAACCAAAAAAATATTACATTCTCATTTAAAATAATTGTGAAATCTCATAGCAAATTCAACAAAATAGACAACATATTGATGAAATACGAACTATCAAATACAACAAATGTAGTGTATCGATTAATATGATCCGAATAAAGGCCAATTGAATATTAATTACACTTTAAAATATGAAAACAAAAAAATTTATTAACTTCTAAACATAATAATAAAATAGGAAAAAATCACAAAATAAAATAAAAATAAATATTTGTCTTGAAGAAGGAAACCTATAAATTTAATGAATGCCTTGAATCATGTAAAACATTTATTCTTGACGTTCATTCATAGTATTCATTTGTTATTCCAACATTCTCATTCTCGTACATATTTCATTTTCAAATAAGCCCTGACAAAAAAGGTTCAAAAGCATATATATTATCTATTTCCTCATCTCCAAAAATATCATTTGTAGTTTCTCTACAGTTGTACCAATATCGGTGGATCTTTATCTCTTTGATGTCTAGGCAGATGATGTTGAGATGGTTGATTTTTCAATATCACCCATTAGCCAAATTGAATTTGAATCCCTTGTTGGAGGAGGCATACCTGTAGTAAGAATCATTTGTGTGATGAGACAACAATAAAAAAGCCTGATCCTCAGGTTAACTATTTGAAATTGGTTTATTGTTTTGTTCTGGATTACTATATCTACATTGAAATTTATTCCTTTTCCAATATAATAGAAAACGTTAACATGTATGTATCCAATCTCAGATGAGTTCTTGAATGGTTGTAAATTTGCATAGACCATTTTATATAGAACCTAGTAGAATGAGGTAAATTCACCTAGAATATACAGTTGTTTGGCGTTAAGACCGATAATAGATGAACCAAAAAGTTCAATCAATAAATCCTCATTGGGAATGTCATACCTGTCCAAGAGAAAACTAACATCCCTAGTGTTCATAATAGATAAAAAATTATTAATTCTCTCGGCTGAGATATCAACAATTTTATTTTTCATGAAAACCTTATAGCTCATTGGCCGAGTGTGATGAATTTTTGGGTCAATGTTTGCATAAAATTCATAAACTAGGGCAGGGAAACATAATTTAGAAGGTGTGAATAGTGATTGCCAACTAAAAGCTCTAATGGCTTGTGTCATTCTAATTTCGTGAAATTCAATCCATATAATACCACATTCAAGTAAAATAAGATGTATAGACACAGAATTTTGATACCTCAATTCAGACTCGTCATCCCACCATTGGGATAAATGTGAAACTGGAGCACTAGGAGGAAGTTCACATCTTCAAGCAACCATTTCGAAAAACAAGCATAAATCCCAAACAGACGAAAACACACCTTGACATAAAATTAACCAAATTGATGAAATTTCCCAAGAAAATGTAGAATTGAGATCAATGAAACGTTGTTGGGAAGAAATTTCAAAATCAAACTCAAAAATGTGTTTGTTTGGTGAGAAAATGATGGAAAAAAGGGAAATAGGATTGTAACAGTTTCTGCTCACATTTGATTTTTTTTTTGTATGGATTGATGCTAGAAAAGTGATTAGCAGTCAACTTTAAGTGAAATAGGAACAAAAATAAGTGATTTTGATGTATTTTTGATTGAAAATTAGAAGGGTCATAAGAGATAAGGTTATGGTTAGTGGGGGTGAAGGAAAAAAGAAGAGGAGTCTATAAATTAAACTCGTTTGATCGATAAACATTCATACTTTGATCGATCTAATTCATACTCAATCGATCGATAATCATAATGTATGAGAAATGCAAAAACTCCCATTAAATCCTATTTCTACTCAAATTTTTCACATAAACACTCAAAAAATAAAAATAAAAAAATTTAAATAAAGATTTAACAAAAATACCTTCTTTTTTTAAATGTAATAAATTTATTCAAACATGAACTTCACTCAAATAATCAATTTTAAGATAAAAATCATTCTTTAATAAAATTGAATTATTCACAATATGCACAAGTATTCTGATAAAGCATATATACATACTTTAACACATATGATGACATATTGACAATCTCTAAATATGAGATAAATATTGAAACTACAATAGTATGTCAATTATTCCATTTATGATTAGTTATGAAATATTTAAATAATCGACCATCATCTATCATGCAAAAACTTCAATCAAATTCGTACTTGTATATAATAAAAAATTTCTTACTAAGAGAGAACTCTATGAATTAATAATTTTTTTTTGAATTTTCTCTCAATATTTATGATCATTATTTCTACGAGGAATTGGTTATTTATTTATTTTTTTCATAACTATTTATGGCTCTTTATTTATGTGCATCCAAATATTTTTTTGTATATAATTATTTCCTTTATCTTGGTATTTTCTTTTGAGAAGGAAATATGCACGAATCAATATACCTAGTATAACTTTCACACTAGTTGTGAGATGACCTTGTCTACTCACTACATTAGCTTTCACACATCATAGGAGGTAACACTCTCAAAAACAAGTGTATTTTTATAGTAGCATTTTATATAATAAAAGACATATTTTAACCATAATTTTTATAGTCAATATTATCTCAAGCCCTAAAATCTCACATAATTAATTATAAACTTCAAGTATGACATGCTTATATGTCGAGTGAGTGTGTGCATGAGTTATTGTTAATATCGATGACTAGACATAAGGAAAAAAATTATAAATGCACAGAACATGATAGTCAATTACATAATGAAGAATCAATCATAAAAATTCCTAAGTGAAAAAGAGATTGTCAATTGACCAAAAAAATGCAATCTTTCCTAATCTAAATTTTCTTGAATTTTGGTTTTGTAATATCTTTGGGTTTGGATTTGATTGATTTAATTATTTTTGAATTTTTCTTGTGTTTATCCTTAGTTTTGCCTTTATTTTTCTTTTTCATCATTGGGGAAATGCTACATACATGTATGGATGATGAAAATTAATTTCAAAATATCAAGCATGAAAGGCATTATTAAAATATAGATATTTCACAAGAAATATACAATAAGATCAATATAGACTTTCCTACCACAATTATGACAAATAGGCATAAGCAATTATTCTTTGAGTATAATAAGTAATATTAGGACTAGGATTAGAAGGTCGTATTAAATCAGTTCTTGATGTTAAAGGTGTATCATGTAAGGAAGATATGTTTGAAGGTTTAAAAAATTCAATTGATTTTGAAGAAGATGATGTAGTGCGCTGATCTACATATCCTAGCCTTCTCTTGTCTCTAGTTGGCTTTTCATAGTCAAGAATTTTGTTCAACCTTTCAACTCTAATGATTAGCCTTTTATGGATTCCTTGGATTGTTCAAGTTCTTGCATCAGATTTTGTTTTTCCTATTATAAACCTACGAAAATTGAATAAAAAACATTAGCATGTTCAAATAGATCAAAATTATATTTTTCGATATTGATGAATTTACTTCATAAGAATTAAGTTTATTAATTAGTTTAGTTACTTCTATAAGCAACTTATCTTTATCTCTTTTACATATTACAAACTCTTTGAACACTGCTTCTATACTGGTGACATTAAACATTTTAAGTAAGAATTCAACATCACTTTCCTCATTGTTTGAATCAGTATTAGATTTACTAGAGTGTATACTAGTTGTTGCAGCAAATGCTACAAAGTTGGTGTTTCTATTTTCTGAACCAATTTGTTATTACTTTCAGAATCAATGAGTATAGCGTTGAAGGCTTTTCCAGTTTGGTTATTCTTCTATGTACAGTTAGTTGTGAAGTGACCAAAATCTATACATTCAAAACATTGAGGTCTAATGGATTTAGATTTCTTACCATCAACAAATTTGAGTTCATTTAGACTCTGATCTTTTTAACAACTTGATTATCCTTTTTTTAGGATTCGTTTTATTAAAGATTATGTTCAGTCTTTAGGTCAAAAGGGCAATTTCTACATTTTCATTATCACCTTCTTTAATCATAATAGTTTTAAAGGTAACACCTTCATTCTTTGTGGGAGGACAAAAACTCATCTTAAAAGTGAGAATTGAACTAACTAGCTCTCCAATTTTAATGGTGTCTATATCTTTGTTTTCATATATAGTAGTGACTTTTGCGTGGATGCAATCTGTTTATTTTTTTTTACTAATATGAATTCCTCAATTTTCTCACCAACAGTTTTCTCACCAAGATTAGTAGAAATGTTAACAATATCACTTAATTTAGCATAAAACTTAGAAAAAAGTTTCATCTTCTTTCATCCTAAGATTTTCAAATTGATTACCATGCATATGAAATTTAGTTCTTTTAATTTGTGTGATTCTCTCATGGGGAGCCACTAAAATGTCTGAATCATGCTTAACAATATCAGCATGAGAAATAAAATGAAACTCGTAAGTAGACATAGCACTTACTTAACACCTTGATTTACTGAGTTGAATTAAAAATAAGTTAGTTTGTTGAAAGGGTAAACCCACGGTGATCTATTACCCCATATTTTTTAATTAAAAAATAGTGGCATTAAAATCTTCTTCTTCTTTTTTTTATTTTCTATCTAAAGTTAGTTACTCAAATATAGTTCAGATACTTTGTAGAATAATAAATTGTATTGTAAATTTATTATTATTATATTATATGTGACATAAATTTTTATAGTTTAAGCGAAAAAATTATCTTAAGGACATAATATACATGTCTCGATCCTTTATCTTATACATATATTTATATTTATATATTTTTAATTTTAATAAAATAATTTTATTCTTAACTTATTTGTTCATATATTATTTCCAAAAAAAATATCCTCTTTATAATTTAAAATAATTAATAAATATATCCTTTAAAAAAACTACAACATAATTGCTGCTATAGTAATAGGATAAAATTATTTGGACTTTTAATATTGGAAATTTTCCCCAATCGTTATCTAGAATTTGATTTTTGCATTGCATTTTTGTTATAATTATTTGCAAAAGATTCTTTCCAAATTTATGTTTGACTACTTCTTATATTTTCTTTTAAATGATCTTACACAGGTTGTTTGTAAGTTACCAACTCTATCAAAATATTAACTACTCTAAATTAATATACAATGGTTCGATATCTTCCAACAACAACAACAACAACATCATGTTTCAAGTATAATTTATGGTCTTATTCGATTAAATCTAAATTCTATGGTTATATTTCTTAACATAAATTTTATTTAGTGCACTTTATTTGCACGGGTTCGTCATTGTTTATGCTTTTATTTTGTATGAATCTAAGATTAAATATTGGTTAGGTTTTTTATTTGCTAAACATGACGATATTATAAAAGAAATTTGTTGATCCAATAAACTTGGAATTGAAGACATTATTATAATTTAAATAAATAAAAAATTATTAAAAAAACAAGTATTATCAATACTAACATCGGAACAATCTACAAACAATGTTCATGCTATAATATATTAATCTATTATTATCCATTATATAATTAGGTTGTCTTTCTATCTTCAATTTCAATGAATGATCATTTTAAAATATAATATATTAATAATTATAAATTTATTAGGTGTATCAAATATAAAATGAAAGATGAAGATAAAGAAATAAAAGAAAAATAAGGATAGAAAAAAAGAGATAATCTAAATCGTTTAAAATCATGAGTTATATATAAAGTAGGGGTTTTATACATATATTTTTAATATTAAATAAATATTTTATTTATAATAATATATTATGTTTAATTTTATATGCCTACTTTAATATATCATTATATTTTTTTAACACTATTTAACAAATAGATAGATAAAAGTGATATAAATAAATTATGAGTAAAATTGTTATAAAAAATAATTTTCTTCACATATTTGACAAATATTAAATAGTTGCACATAGAATTATAATATTACATGTTTTATAAAAATATTTTTAAAGTTAATATAGTGCATGTGATTTAAAAATATTTCATATATTTAAATTTAACTCATGATAATAGAAACTAATATAAAAAATTATAAGAATTGAAAAAAAAGACACGATGCTTTTAAGGTTTTCATTGATATACTTAAAGTTATTAATATTTTGTTTAACATCAAATTTTGATTCTATCTAATATTATATTATTTTATATTTTATTTTAATAATTTTATATTTTATTTAAAAATTTTAATATAAAATTTTAATATTTTCTACGTAGTTTCTAATTCATCTTTATCAATACTACAAATAGGTTCATGTTTTTCGCTTCAAAAAAATAGATGAAATAAGTGTCGACAAAAAAATATTATATTTATTAATTTTTTATTTTTTTAATGATATGTATTTTTTTAGGGTTTTTAAGACTTTTCTAAATCATAACTTATTATTTATATCGTAATAATTTTTTAGCTTTAATTTTTAACATTTATATTCCAATATAATATTAATATTTATTAATTATCATATTTTTATATTTTTATTAATATTAGATAATTTTTATCATAGGTTATAATGTTTTAATTCTAATTGTTTGTTATAACCTGAACATAAGTTGTTTTTTTATTTTGATTAAAAAAAATTTATCATACTTTTTCTTTTATTATTATATCTTTATTATAATATATATATTTTATTCTTAAATATTTAAATATAATTCTTTATTTATTTATTTTCTTTTGTGTAAAAAGTTTTACACTCAAAATCTCTCAAAATATGTATCTTTCTTAATGGTTAAGATATTAAGAGAATATTTTTTATACAATAAAAATAATAATTTATAATTCATAATTATAAAATAGTATTATTTATATTAGATTTATATATTTTTATTATTAAAAAATATCATATATTATCTTACTAATATTTTTTAATTAAATTTAAATAATATTATTAAATTATTATAAATTTTAAAAATATTTGTGAAGATATTAATTAGCTAAGAAGGAACAATTCAACCTTTTGACCTCAATCTATCTTCAAGTAATTAATAGCTATAATCTTAACACGTTCCTCCAATTTTATACGCATCCTCGACCAATTCCATACATGAAGCTTCCTTTTCTATCTGTTCTCTTTATATATAAATCGAAACATACCCCACATTTCCAAATCCCTTAAGAAATTAATTCCACTGATCTCCAAAAACATTAATTCGACATTTTGGTAATTGACATCTATCACCAACATCATGGGCAAAGAAAACAGTTGGTTGTTGCTTAGCCGCCTTAGAAGAGCAGTGATAAAGTTCAAACTTTTGCTCAACTTCAATATCCATAGATGGCGTCTTACCACCTTGGTTGGTCGTAGTTCTTGGAATAAACAACGCTTAAGCTTCAATGAGAGGGCAGGCTTAAGAGCAGTTTGTACAGAATATGAAAACATGGACTCTAATCATAAGGATCCCAACTCTTTAATGGAATCACCATCACTTAGGAGAAGCATAAGCTATCCATCACCATCACCATCATCATCAGAAGATGATGATATTGATAAAAGGGCAGAGATGTTTATCAATAACTTTCGTCGTCAACTTCAGATTGAGAGGCAGGTTTCATTGGAGCTTCGTTACAATAGAGGGGAGTAGCTTTGAGTGGACATCTCCAAAATAGTTTAATTTTTATTTAATTGAAAAAATTTGGTGATTATAGAGTCTCTAGAGTTTTCAAGATCAGAGCAACTCCATTGTTATCATTTTGTAGCATTGGTTTCATTTGTTTTGGTGATGATGAAGCTGAAATTCTTTGATTGATTTTTTCCCCCCTCCATTATATGGAATTCTTCGGTGTACGTGTCTATAGTATTTCAAAATGTTGGCTCATCAATTTTATCCTATATATGAAACCAACTTGTTTGATTTAGTCTTCTTTTCTGCAAAATCACTTATTTGATATATAAAAATGATTTGGCACCCAATTTCGGTTATATTATGTCACCCTACAACTAGTTACATAATTTTGTAACTATGATAAACCCGAGTTAAAAGATTGTAAATAGCTATTAGGTTCGTTGAATACTTGGATATATATTTTGTAAATAAAAGGGATGTATTTCATGTAATGAATGCAAGTCAACAAGCAGAAAAGGCAATCTAATTTATGAGTAATATACTTCAATAGTAAGAAAACAACTAAACCACCCAATGGCTTGTTTGGTATTCCTTTAAGATTGTTTCTGAAATCAGTGTAATAAAGTCCAAATCTAAATGTATAACCCCCTCCAAATGTAAAGTCATCAGGTAAAGACCAATGGAAGTAATATTTGACGAAAGCACCTTCCCTACAAACTTTTTAAAACTATATATGATTATATATTAACACTATTACATGTAATTTACAATTTAATAAAGGAATAATAATTGGTATAATTGTTAAGAATAATAGTAGATACTTACTTCACGGCAGCATTAAGATAATGCAAATGAGATTTAACGCATGCAATACAATTATCATCCTTCAACGCTTCATTGATTGTACGATTATCAAGATTTGATTGGAAAACACCTGCAACAAAAAACGGAAAAAGAATACAAAATGATTAACTAATTGTATTCTTATTCTCAAATCCGCTATGAAAATTTCCTAAAAAAATGAATTTCCTATTCTATTATTTAATAATATATAGAATTTTAATATCAGAATAATAGATACATTTATGATTCAATGGGTTAGGTCCATTTACTTTTTTATTTTGTTGATTTCTATTTGGTTAGAATACTGTTTTGAAGACTATAAAATAGGAAATGAATTATGAATATTGTGAGATTCAAGTAGATAATTTCTCATTATTCATTTTAATCATATTCTTTATCTTTATAAAAATAGATAAATGTTTAATTTTAAAAAAAAATTCATTGTAATTTGAATTAAAAAATACAAATTCTAAAATTCTATTGAATTAGATGGTTTTTGACTTTTATTATTACATACATGTTAATTTATATTATGTTATTAGTTTTAGGCTATATTATGTTATGAGTTTTTGACCCAACTAGTTTACTTGTACCTCTTATATAAAAACACCATGTATATTTCTTAAAATTAAGGGTGTGTATCGGATCGAAACCATTGATTATATACTCATTCGATCTGATCCGACCATCCGATCAGATTGAAACTGATAGGTATATATGCGTTGAACCGTGCACGGATGAGCTCGTGCGCGCACTGTTCGGGCAAGCACATAAGCAACAACGAGCAGAGCAGAATTGATGTTCGTTGAAGGAGGGGGACCATCCACTCTCATCACGAGGGGAATCAATAAACGATTAGAGTAATATCTCCACCTCATTAAGCGTCTCTCTGTCACGAAACCGCCCAAGCAGATTCTATTATTCCATACTTTTCTCTTTCTATTATTTTGGTTAATTCTCTATCTCTCACTCTTGCTTTTGTAAGGCTATAAGATAGCCAAGAAACTGAGGAATGATATATAAAAATTAAGCCAATTGCCCTTATTCTCGTTTTCCCTCTTCTCTCTCTCAAATTACTCTTATCAGTGGTATCAAAGCCATGGATACCAAGGGAAAATCCAATACTGAATTTTGCAGTGAGGTAATGGAAACCCTTGCTCGATATGAGACTGGGTTCGACTAGGTAGGCACCACCCTACAAGCGGTGCTCACTAAATTACAAGAATTGTGCACCTCTCGCACCCTTCCTGAGGTTAATACTTTTACCAGAGAAGAAAACCCATCACCTTCACACCTCTTGAAACCCCTCTGAAAACTCTCGCTCTCACCTGAAGCTTTCGTTTCCAACATTTGCTAGGGAAGACCCCACCGGATGTATATACAAGGTTGAGTAGTACTTCGAGTACATAAAAACTCCATTAGAACAACGAGTCTAGTTGGCTTCGTTCCACCTCGAGGGCATTGCCTTGCAATGGCATCGGTGGATCACCAAATTTCGTGACCCTCTCACCTGGGAGGAGTTCATTAGAGCTATACAACTAAGGTTTGGACCCACAGATTATGAGGACCCTTCAGAAGCACTATCTAGGCTTAAGCATACCTCAAGCATAGCTGCTTACCAGGAAGCCTTTGAGAAATTATCTCATAGGGTGGATGGTTATCCTGAAGAATTCCTAATAGGATGTTTTATAGCAGGACTAAGAGATGATATCTGGATTGATGTCAAAATCAAACAACCTCGAACCCTAGTTGATGTTATAGGGGTGGCAAGATTGATCGAAGAGAGGAGTTCATTCCAAAGGAAAATGACACAATACCAACGTTACCAAACAACTTCAGTGACAACAAAAACCTCACCGAATCCCAACGTTGGTGTACTAGGACCACCACCCCAACAACTACCAAATTCAGCACCAGCAGCTCAACCAACTACTTTCTATAGAATCACTAACCATGAAGCACGTGAACGTTGAGACAAAGGGCTATGCTACTATTGTGATGAAAAAATTATGGCTGGTCACCGATATGCACGACCTTAATTGTTTATGATAGAAGAGCCTCACACAGACCATACAGATCAATTGGAAGAATTTTGGTTAGAAACAGAATTTTCTGAAATATTACCTGAGATCTCACTTCATGCAATTGCAGGAGCTGAACATCCATAAACTATGCATATCATGGGAAAGATGAAAGATAAGAAGGTTCTGGTGTTGATTGATGGGGGAAGTACTTATAACTTCATTGACCAAACCCTAACCTCTCAATTGGGAATAACCATAACCAAGGAAAAGAAATTACAGGTAATGGTGGCTAATCGAGAACATATAGAATGTGCTGGTCAATGTTGCAACCTTAACCTTACCATCCAAGGTTTTCAAATCACAATAGACCTTTATGTCCTCCCAGTTGCAGCTTGTCAATTGGTTTTAGGAGTTTAATGGCTAGAAACCTTAGGACCGGTGGAGATAGACTATAAGAAACTTACCATTAACTTCAAGGTGAAAGGAGTTATTCACAAATTTCAAGGATTAGAACGCACCAACATTGTAGCCCTAACTCGCAAAGAGGTCAACAATTTGTAAGGAACTAGGTTATTCCTCCAAATAACTCTCAATGACAACTGTAGTACACAAACCAAAACTCACCCCTAGAGATACAAAAAATGTTGGCTTCATTTCCTCAACTATTCAAACCTCAGTCCAGCTTACCACTTAAAAGATCACATGATCACCACATACCCTTACAGCCAGGCACATGACCAATAAATGTACGCCTTTACCGTTACCCTTATTATTAGAAGGCTGAAATAGAGAGAATGGTGCAAGAAATCTTACAGTCAGGCTTGATCAGACCTAGTAATAGCCCATTCTCATCACCAATTCTGTTGGTTAAAAAAATAGATGGAGCCTAGAGATTCTGTGTTGACTATAGATCATTAAATGTCATCACTGTTAAAGACAAATACCCTACACCTGTCATAGATGAATTATTAGATGAGTTACATGGGGCTAAGATATATTCCAAGCTAGACTTACGGTCAAGATATCACCAAATAAGGGTTTATGAGGATGATGCTGCAAAAACTGCTTTTAGAACACATGAAGGGCACTATGAGTTCCTTGTGATGCCATCTGGCCTCACCAATGCTCCAACCATCTTCCAAAGCCTAATCAATGACCTCTTTCAGCCTTATCTCAAGAAATTTATATTAGTTTTCTTTGATGACATCTTAATGTACTCTCGAAATTGGGAAGATCACATCTTACACTTGCAGATTATTCTACAAATACTTGCAACTAACAGTTTATATGCTAAACCATCCAAGTGTCACTTTGGGGTCTTACAGGTAGAATATCTGGGCCACCTAATCTCTAAACAAGGGGTCTCAATTGATCCCACAAAAATTCGTGTAGTGAGGGAATGGTCAACACTTATAACAGCCAAGGGAGTTAGAGGATTTCTCGGGTTAGCAAGCTATTATAGAAAGTTCATCAAACAGTTTGGAAGAATGGTAGCACCACTCACCTGCCTATTGGGAAAAGAAGGGTTCCAGTGGAATGAGGCTACAACTAGAGCCTTTCAACAATTAAAGGAAGCATTGACTGCCCCTCCCATTCTAAAGTTACCTGATTTCACTCAACGTTTTGTCATCGACTGTGATGCAAGTGGCATAGGTCTTGGGGTAGTTTTGACACAAGAAAATCACGCAGTAGCTTACTTCAGTGCTGCCCTCAAAGGATCTGCCTTGGCTCTGTCCACTTATGAGAAAGAAATGCTAGCAGTAGTTAAAGCCAGACTATGGAGACCTTATTTGCTAGGAAGACCATTCACTGTACGAACGGATCAGAAGAGCTTGAAGTATCTCTTGAAACAAAGGATAACCATACCAACCCAGGCACGTTGGTTACCTAAGCTACTCGGTTATGACTATGAGATCAAATATAAAAAGGGGTCCAAAAACTAAGCAGTAGATTCTTTATCCCGAGTAGTAGAATTTTAATTTCTTTCCATTTCTTAACCTCAAGCTGCCTGATGGCCCATACTCCAAAAAGAAGTTCAACAAGATCCTTTTTATGAGAAACTTCAAAATAGAATCACCTCAACTGCAATACATAACTTATACCAAAGGGATGGGGTATGGTTCAAAATAAATAAAGTATACCTAAATCCCAAGCCAACCCTAGTTTCCTAGATAATGGCTGACTGCCATTCATCACCCGTAGGGGGGCATTTTGGGTTCCACAAGACACTTGTGCGTATTAAACAGAATTTTAGTTGGCCTAATATGGAGAAAGGAGTAAAGGAGTTCCTACGCTCATGTGATATATGTCAGAAGTGCAAAAATGATTGCATATAACCAACAGGGTTATTGCAGCCCTTACCAATTCCTAAAAAAAGTTGGACTGAAATTTCAATGGATTTCATCGAAGGCTTACCTCCCTCAAAAGGAAACACTGTTATTATGGTAATGGTGGATTGCTTGACAAAGTATGCTCACTTTACTGCCCTGAGGCATCCCTTCACTGCACTGACAGTTACCAAGGCATTTGTGGCCAATGTGGTGCAATTGCATGGCTTCCCTACATTTATAGTAAGTGATAGAGATAAGATATTCATCAGTTCTTTTTGGAGAACCTTATTCCAACTCCAAGGTACCAAACTTTGCATGAGTTCGAGTTACCATCCCCAAACGGATGGCCAAACAGAGGTGGTTAACCATATCCTAGAACAGTACCTGCACTACTTCGTAGGAGATCAACCAAGACACTGGATAGAATGGCTACCTTGGGCAGAATTTAGTTACAATACCTTAATTCACTCCTCAACTAAGATGTCTCCATTTGAAACAGTCTATGAAACTCTACCGCCACATCTATTGGCTTATATTCCTAGAACTTTCAATGTTCAGTTGATGGATGAGACTCTACAAGATCGAGATCAAATGTTGTGTGATTTGTACCAGAATCTCTTATAAGCACAAAATAGAATGAAATGTCAAGCTGATCAGCATCAACGGGAGGTGAATTTTGAGGTAGGGGATTATATGTACCTCCGTCTACAACCTTGTAGACAAACCTCAGTGGTTTTTCGAGCTGTCATGAAGCTAGCTCTACATTACTATGTCCTTATCAGATAACAGCTCGAATAAGAGCTATGGCCTATAAGCTCACCCTTCCTGCTGGTTCTTAGGTTCACAAAGTCTTCCATGTCAGTTGGCTCAAAAAGCACCTTGGACCCCACACCCCTACCTTCACTCAATTGTCTCCTCTCTCAGATAATTCTACAGTGATTCCTCAAACAGAAATTGTTTTGGAGCGTAGGGTGATCCAAAAGGGAAAGTATCAACCAAAATCATAAATCCTCATTAAATGGGTAAGGGTTCTCTAAAACCTACCCTATGTTTATCCTTACCGACAAGGATTCTCAGGCCAGGATGAGTTGATAGGTGCATATGCGCTAAACTGCGCACAGATGAGCTCGCATGCACACTGTTTGGGCAAGCACATAAGCAGTAACGAGTAGAGCATAATTGATGTTCGTTGAAGGAGGGCGATCACCCACTCTTATCATGAGGGGAATCAATAAATGGTTATAGTAGTATCTCCACCTCATTGAGCGCCTCTCTACCACGAAACCACCCGAGTAGATTCTGTTATTCCATGCCTTTCTCTTTATGTTATATAAAAATTAAGCCAATTGCCATTATTCTCATTTTCCCTCTTCTCTCTTTCAAATTACTCTTATTAGAAACATCATAATCCCCAACCAATCCGATCACCTTTCAAATTCGATGCAATTTGATCCATAATATATTTGGATTGGATCAGTTGAATCTGATCAATTCGACTAATAAACTTAATTAACTCTATTTTTGGTATTTTTGAATAGAAAATATAAATTTTCACATAACATAAACTTATTTAAGCTAAAAAAACCTTAAAATATAACTAATATAGGAATGACAATGAGAATATGACTAATATATAAAATATAAATATATATTTAAGTATTTTTGGTAGGATCAAATGGGATCGGATGATACATAGTGAAATCTGTCATCCAATCCGAACTTAACGGATTGAAAAAATTTTCATCCGATCTGATTCGATGGTCGGATCGAAACCGTCAAAAAATTAACGGATCGGATTAGATTGATCGATTAGTTGGATGATCGGATTTTTTGCACACCCCTACTTAAAGTACAAAATATAATACAATCATTTAGTATTTCTAACATGGTATCAGAGCCACTACTCTAACCTTTCTTTTGGCAGTCTTGTCTCTTCTGGTATTACTCCACCCTTATCGTTTTCGCCGTCATAATAGCAATTGTAGTCACTCACCGTTGAACCTCCGATGTCTCTCACCGTTGAACCTCCGACATCTCTCAACCATTTTCCTTGGGTTACGAGACTGTAGCCGCTGTCATTGAGGAGTTCTACACCACACAAACCACTACAACCACTATATATGCCTTACATCTTGCTCCGATAACTTTTTAGTAGGTACCACTATAATCGACTCGCCCAAATCTACACAATCGTGGAAGTCTCGCAAGCATCAGAGCCTATATGATCCCTCACACGCTGCCAATAGAAGCCACGTCTAATATTCACACACCTCACACATGTCATGTGACATCATTAGTGATGTCATATTGCCACATCACCTATGATTGACGTCATCGTCCCATTTCTACTGACATCACCCACCACGTGCAGCTGACATTATCATAGATCGTTAACCATCATTGACCACCGTTGATTGTGACTAGAGTTGACTTAGCCAAGGGTTGACTTTGACTATGACTTTTCTATAGGGTTGACTTTTGCAAATCAGGTTCTCCTTACCCAATTTTTCACGTAGACTTCAGTTTTACAGTCTGTTTTTGCATATTGTGTTTCTAAATGGATAAAAAAGATGTTTTTCTTCCTCGCCCCATCAATATTGTATTGGAATAGACCAAGAATTACTTATCTTGGTCTCAAGCTATGCACAGTTTTCTTAAGCGTCGCATACTCTGGCATTACTGTACTAGTGCAATTACCATTCCTATAAAAGAAGCAAGTGAAGAAGATGTTGCCTTCCTTAGTCATATGATTGAATGAGATAGTCACAACCACATTATCCTCACATGGATTTTGAATAATTTCATTCCATCCATCTCCAATCTATTAGGTAGAATTGACGATGTAACATCAGCATGGGATATGTTGGCCAAAAGGTACTCCACTACTCATGGATTCATGAAATATTAATTAATAGTTGAATTGCATCAACTTAGACAATAACCAAGGCAATCCATCGATGACTACTATGATCAGCTTCGCTTTCTTTGGGACCAAATTGACCTTTGTGATCCAATTTGGGCATGCTCAAAGAATGCTTAGAAATATGCTACAGTTAGAGATGAATTTCGTCTCTATGAGTTCCTGATGTCACTTCACAAGGACTTTGAGCCCATCTGACGTCAGCTTCTTAATCGCAGTCCTCCTCCCTCTCTTGATACTACTATAAACGAGTTGGTTAGAAAAGAAGCTCGGCTTGTAACATTTCAAGCCCAGAATAAGTTCAATGTTTTGGCTATTACTCCTTCTACTCCTACCATTGAGCAACCTCAACAGTCAGGTGATTCCTCTAGCTCTAGCAATCATCGTAAGCAAACCAACAAGAAGTTCTGCAATTATTGCAAGCGTCCTGGCCATACTATTGAGACTTGTTACCGTCGCAACAAATCTATTGTTACTATTGCTAATATTGAGCCAACTCTGTTGATGCCTTCTATTTCAGCTGAGTCCCAGTCTTCTGGATCCACTATCAACCTTTCCTCCACTGAACTACAGAAGATCATAACTCAGGTTGTTCGTATGGCTGGTAATGCATCTCTTTCCATTGCTCTCTTAGTTCTTCCCGATAAGTCTCAAACTTGATTTTTTGATTCTGCCTGTTGTAATCATATAACACCTCACTCATCTTTATTCTCCAAAATTGACCCTACAACACATCCTCTTAATATTCATATAGCTGATAGTTCCACCATGCATGGGAATAGTCTAGGTTTTGTTTTGACCTCTAACCTTTCTGTTCTTGGGGTCTTACATGTACCTGACCTATCCTATAATATGTGTTATGTGGGACAATTAACTGAACTAGTATATTGCCTTATTATTTACTATTTTGGGTGTATTATGTAGGATCCAAAGATGAGGCAAGAGCTTGGGACCGATCCTAGGGTTGGGCATATGTTTCTCGTGGATAATCTTCATCTTCCACCTGTTGCTCTTATCTCTATTGTTGTTGCAGTTTCTTTCTTACCTTCTCTCACACTTTGGCATTCTCATCTTGGTCATGCCCCATCCAATCGGGTACAATAGTTAGCTTCTAAAAGTCTGTTGGGTTCTGTGTCCAACAAAAATTTTGATTGTACTTCACGGTAGTTAGGAAAACAACCAACTTTACCTTTCAATAATAGTGAATCGATCTCGAATAGTATTTTTGAGTTAATTCATTCTGATGTTTGGGGATCTTCTCCTGTTACTATTATTGGTAGATCTCATTATTTTGTTGTTTTTATTGATAATTATTCTCGTTATAGTTGGATCTTTCCTATGAAATCTCGTTCTGAAATGTTACCATTATACAATAATTTTACAAAAATGATTGAAACACAATTCTCCAAACATATCAAAACTTTTCAATCTGATAATGCTCTTAAATATACTTAATATGCTTTTCAAGCTCTGTTACATTCCTATAGCACTGTACATCATCTAACATATCCAGGTATCTCTCAACAAAATGGTCGAGCCAAAAGAAAACTTCGTCACATTCTTGACATTGTCCGTGCTCTTCTTCTTTCTGCCAAAGTTCCTACCCCATTTTGGGGTGAAGACGCTCTTCATGCTGTTCATACCATTAATTGCATTCTAAGTGCTGTCATTCATAATCAGACTCCGTATGAGCGTCTTTTTGAGTCATCATCTGATTTTCATTACCTTCGCTCCTTCGGATCTACCTATTTCGTTCTTCTTCAGCCTCATGAGCACAATAAACTTGAGCCTCGATCTAGACTTTGTTGTTTTCTTGGTTATGGTGAAACTCAAAAAGGGTATTGGTGCTATGATCCTATTTCGCATCGTCTTCATGTTTCCCATAATTTTGTCTTTTAGGAACACCATTTATTTATTGAAATCTCTCACTTTCGTTCTTCCCTAACTAACTCTTCTATTTTGGAAATCTTTCCAAATGAGTCTTCTGTTCCTTCTACAGATACTCTTGATCCTCCTTTGGACTTCTCTATTCAATCTTTAGATATTTTTAATGATTCTCCTATACGTGCTGTAGATGAATAGGTTAATGATGAGCTACCCCACCTTAAGCCTAGGTCCTCTGGTCCTACTCCGCCTAAAAATCCTTCATAAGACATTCCACCTTGCTACTCAACTTGGGTAAGATCCATTCTTGCACATTTACTTGACCATCATTGTTACACTGCCCTTACTACCCTCTATATGCCTCACACCTATCGTGAGACATCTACTGACCCTTTATGACATATTGCAATGAAAGATGAAATTGATGCATTAACCAAAAACCATACTTGGGATCTAGTTACTCTCCCTCCTGGTCAGTTTGTGGTTAGTTATAAGTGGATCTATAAGATCAATACTCGTTATGATGGGTCTATTGAGTGCTACAAGGCTTGTCTTGTTACAAAAGGTTTTACACAAGAGTATGAGATTGATTATGAAGAGACTTTTACTCCAATTGCTCGTATCTCCTATGTTCGTGCCCTCTTAGTGGTTGTCGCTGCTAATAAATGGGACCTTTTTCATATAGATGTTAAAAATGCATTCCTTAATGGGGATCTGCATAAAGAAATCTATATGCAACCTCCTCCTGGTCTATCTGTTGAAATAAACAAGGTTATTTGCCTTCAACGTGTACTTTATGGCCTTAAACAAGCTCCACGAGCTTGGTTTGCCAAGTTCAGCTCTACCATATTTCGCTTGGGTTACACTGTCAGTCCTTATATTCTACCTTATTTCTTCATCGCAATGATAAAGGCACCATTTTGCTTCTCCTATATGTGGATGATATGATCATAACTGGTGATGACCTCAGTGGCATTCAAGAACTCAAGGATTTTCTTAGTCAATAGTTTGAGATGAAAGCCTTATACATCTCAGTTATTTCTTGGGTCTTGAGATCACTCGTTCCACAAATGGTCTTTATATTACTCAAGCCAAGTATACATCTGACCTTTTTATCTCGAGCTGGACTCATTGATAGCAAGACTATTGACACTCCAGTTGAACTTAATGTGTATCTGACACCCTCGAAGGGGGGGAACTATTGTCTAATATCTCTCTTTACAAATAATTGGTTGGCAGCCTGGTTTATCTCATAGTTACTAGTCCAAACATTTCTTATGTTGTTCATCAACTGAGCCAATATTTGTCTACTCCACGATTGACTCACTATGTTGTTGTTCTGCATATTCTACGATACTTGAAGGACACTCTCTTCCATGGCCTTTTCTACTCAGCTCAGTCTCCTCTTGTACTCCATGCATTCTCTAATGCTAATTGGGCAGGAGATCCCACTGATCACAGGTTCACTACAGGTTATTGCTTTCTCCTTGGTTTTTCTTTGATTTCTTAGCGAAGTAAGAAAAAAACTTTCGTGGCCCACTTCAGTACTGAAGTAGAATATCGTGCTCTTGCTGATACCACATCTGAGCTCCTTTGACTATGATGGCTTCTTAAGGATTTGGGTGTATTTACATCCTCTACAACTCCCATTTATTGTGATAGTTAGAGTATCATTCATATTGCTCACAATGATGTCTTCCATGAATGAACTAAATACATCGAGATTGATTGTCACTTTATTCATTCTCATCTTGTCCATGGTACTCTCAAGCTTTTCCCCGTCTCTTCCAACGATTAACTTGCATATATCTTCACCAAGGCACTTCCTAAGGAATACACTCATAATTTGATTAACAACCTCAAACTGGTCTCACATCCACCTTTAGTTTGAGGGAGGCTGTTAATGTATATTATGTTATGGGCTTTAGGCCTAACTAGTTTACCTGTACCTTCTATATAAAGGCACCATGTATATTCCTTATAGTACATAATACAATATAATCATTTAATATTTCTAAAAATACATATTCGAGTTTGACATTGATGAGATACATAGAGAATGGAACATAAGAGAAAATCTACACACCATTCTCTGTGATGATGATTGTAGGTTTTTAGACGTGTTCTACGTGTTTATGTGAAGAATAAACTTGACTGATATACATATTGCCAAGGTGATGACCAAATGTATATTGTTTATGCACATGCATTAAGTGTATGCTTCAAACCTCGTCAGCGTCACTTCTATTGTGTTCAGATTCACCATCTTTGCTAATGGCTTCATCCCGCCAAGGTTCTCTATTATGCAACTTGCCTGGCCCTAGTTCATTTGCACGAATGTGCTAGTGACATTTAAGGGAGAAAGATATAGAAGGAAGAGAGAACTCTTGTTGTAGTAGGTATCGATATTTTTGCATGATTGTGGTTGTGATGTGGTTGGTTTTTGGTGATGATGTTGGACAAGAAGGTCGTTTGCAATCTTGAGGATTTTGGGATTATGGAAGGAAATAAAAAATATTGGATGCTTTTTAGTTGTTCAAACATTTGAAATGTCTCCTAATTAAATAAAATGGTATACATTAATCTCCTTGTTTTATGATATTATTTATTAGTTTATTATTTTTTTTATGAGATAAATGATGTGATTGTAAAAATATGAATAAATTTTTATATTTTTAAATATTTTTTTTATTAGTTGATAATATTTATCATTCATTAAACAAATACTTAACAAACATACGCAAGAAATTAGGGTGTATATTTTATAAACTAAGTGACCTAAAACTATCATGTAAAGGAATTAAAGTGTACTTTTTTATGAACGAAGGGACGTCGGTATACTCATCCCTTTTTTCAGTTTTGGGGGGATTGGTGATGGGGAAGTCTGCGGTGGGGTGAGTTTTCAAAGAGGGGGGTGGTGGTTTTGGCTACATCCTCAAATAAATCTTGCTCACCTGCATTTTTTTTTTCATTTTTTCCTCTTCTACCTGGATTCCCTTTGTGTTTTTCACTCTCTAATGTAGCAACCGCTTTATTGAAATTATATTTTCGTATGTTGATGTTGAAATGGTATTTTGTTTTATTAATAAATCTCATTTTAGTTCAAATAAAATAATTTTTATTTATTTGAACTTGACTATCCATTTTTTTGTTTCATGACTAAATAAGTTCAACTAAATAATTATAGGATAAAATTGTCAATTAGTCATTAGACTCCATACCCTTCGACCCTCAACGAATTCTATAATTATTATTTTAATCTTGCACGCCTATCGTAATATATTTTTAAGATCTTAATTGGGTCACTAGTCAAACATATTTTAGAGTCAATGGCACTGCTTTATGTTGAAGTATTGTGAACAGGAAGCAAGGTGAAGATGATGTTGAAGCCTTACCATGTTCTTCCAAAGAATATTTCTAATTTACTTGACACCAAAATCACATTTTTTGCACTTTAGGAGTAAGTTTCCCAAAAATCAATTGTATTATTGGTGATGAACCATTTTATGTACTATTAGTGATTAACAAACGCATAGGTATAAGATTTATCTTTTATGCAACTAATATTTACATTTTAAACTATTTTTTATCACGTATTTTATGACGTATTTGTAACACAACAAAAATAATGTAAAATAATCAGATTTACTTTTAACATGACAAATAACGGGCAAGATAGAAATATCATTTTCTCTTTTTCTTTTTTCCCTTAATGAGTGACGCTCCTTCTAGGAAAAAAAAGTAAAAATGATTTATCTTAATCGTGAATTTATCTCATTTAGAACAAGGTGACTTAAATTTTTTAAGTTGATTCTATAGCTTAAAATTGACTTAAAATTTTTAATTTATTCTTATATGTAAACCGAATTAGAATTTTATATCAATCATACATGACAATCAACTTTAAATTTCTAATTCAATTGTCACACAGGACAGATTTAAAAATTTAAAGTAAGTTGCCATTAAGACCAACTTAAAAATTTAAAATCGATTCTATGTTGGTAGGAAGGGTTCGAATTAACCTCAATAAAAAGAATAGATATCTTATGCTATTATTTATATATCATATAAAATATATATGAATTTAACTAATAACTCTAAAGAAATATTCAAGACACTTATAGAAAATGTGTGAAAAATGAGAACATTAGGATCAATTTTTATGATTTTGTGCAATCAACTATAATTTTTTATCCATACTTATTTCTAGCAAAGAGAACATTGGTATACTATAAAATCATAATATTTTGATCAATTTTTTTAAACTAATGGACATTCATCTTAAAATTTATGATTTCATAACTATAAATACTAACCCTTAAAATATATTTTAATAAAATAAAAATAAGAATAGATTTTACAATATTTTCATTATTAATGAAGTTTTAATGACTATTCTAGATGAATTTTTAGAGTTCTAATTATATTTGCCAATAAACCACTAGATGTGATTGTCAAAACACCACTGTGATTGTTGATTGTGATTATCAGAGTATGGAAAGGGTTGCCTGAGCTCTAATAGGATTTAGAGCTAAGATGCACTAAGGTCATTAACAATAATCATCTGAAGTAATAGTATTTAATATTTATCTCATTTTATTTAAGTTATAAAATTAAGACATTTTAATTTTTTATTATATAATTTGGGATAAAATTAAAAAATTTTAAATAAATTATTATTAATTAAAAAAATTAATTAATTTATTAACAATAAAGTTATCTCGAACAAAAATTGCTAGCAAAAGTGCTGTAATCTTCATAATAGGCGTCCAAACGTTTTTGTGTGATAGAGTATTTTACTTGCGCGCGTTGGACGTCAATGTATTCATATTAGTCAAATGCATATGTTTTATATGTATTTTAAATTTTGCGATTATAAGCATAAATTTATTAATACTAATAAGATTCAAGTTACTTATATATATTAATTTATTATTCAACTTAGAAACTCAATTCTAAATCTAAAAATCAGCTTGCGAGTTAGAAGGTTGTTCAGATTTATAAACAACATTATTATTTTATTCTTAGTTAATGTGTGATTTAACATCCCCTTTCATATCGGTTAGAGTCCGAATTTACGGCATGAGGACCGATGGGAGGTAAAGAAGCCAAGAACCTAGCTCTGATACCAACTTTGAAACTCATGACTAACTCTAAACCCAAAAACCAATTTGTGAATTAGAGGGTTGCTCAGATTATAAACAACACTACTGACTTACTCTTAACCAATGTGAAACTTAACAATTTAATTCATAAAAATTAAATTTAAGTTAATAATTTGGAAAAAAGTTATATGTTTATGTTTCTCAAAATAAATAACTTTTTATACAAAAAAATAACCAATTATATATAATCTAAAAAATTATTAATATTTTAACTATTAATAATTTTATTTAATTTATATTATATTATATAATTGATAAAATAAATAAGACATGATAATTAATCTTAAAAAATAATTATTATTTATCTTACTTATAAATGACACTACATAAAAAAGATTGTGTTACTTAATTAACTTTTCTTTGTAAATGTTTACATAATTGTGTTACTTAATTAACTTTCCTTTGTCAATATTTACATAATATTTTACCATTTTGGTTTTCCTTTTTGGAGAGGTATGTCTAGGTCTCATCTTTATGCCATTTGTTAAAAATCAAGAGGATATTTGGTAGAGTAGGATCCTTGTGTTTTTGAATCAAAGGTAATTGCATCCGATTCAATGGTACTTCAATGTACTTTCAACCAAAGATGAAAGCTTCGGGTACTAAATACAGGTCTTTATTAATTATCTTCTTTTTTGATGTTTTGGATTGGTATGGATGTAACCATGTCCACTCTTTCAAGTGTTTGTTATTAATAACGTTGACTATTTTATTTTCATATTAATGAGCTTAAGCCTGATTTTTATTGAAAGAAAAAAAATTAAGATAAATAATATCGTATGTATAAAAATGTAATTATAATTTATAAAGTTATTAATATTTAATTATTAATAAATTATTATTTAATTCATGAAATTAAGATAAATTACTAAAAAATAATAATTTCTTATATCACTTAAAATAAATATCAAATTTAAATAACGTAAATATTCTAATTACTAATAATTAATTACTTAATTTATATTGTTTAATTTATAAAAAAATAAGAATTATGATAATTGATCAAGAAAATGATAATTATTTATTTTAATTAAGATAAATAATTATAATCAAGATAAATTATATAATAATTAATAACAATATTATTCATTAAACATTAATTACTCCCCGTTGACCCTCAACGAATTTTATAATTATTATTTTAATCTTGCATGCCTATCTTAATATATTTTTAAGATATTAATTGAATCACTAATCAAACATATTTTAGAGTCAATGGCACTGCTTTATATAAGTTGAAGTATTGTGAACAGGAAGCAAGGTGAAGATGATCTTGAAGCCTTACCATGTTCTTCCAAAGATTTCTAATTTACGTGACACCAAAATCACATTTTTTGCACTTTAGGAATAAATTTCCCAAAAATCAATTTCATTATTAGTGGAAATAAGTTTCCCAAAAATCAATTGTATTATTCGTGGCAAGTCATTCTATGTACTATCATTTATTAACAAACACGTAGGTATAAGATTTAGCTTTCATAAAATTAATACTTATATTTTTAACTATTTTTTATTACGTATTTTTCGAACGTATTTATGACACATCAAAAATAACAAGACAGAAATGTCATTTTCTCTTCTTCTTTTTTTCTTTAATGAGTCACGTTCCTAGCTTCTAAAGAAAAAAATGTCAAAATGATTTATCCCAATAGCAAGAAATTGATAAATAAATACATAACAATACGTTGCGTCAAAAAAAAGTTGCAGAATTTATATGCATCAATTAATTACAGATTAAAAAGCTCTATATCTCAAAACAATACATAAATAATATCATTACATACTCTCATCACATAACCATTTTTTTGTTTCAATAAACCAATTAAGTATCATGAAAGGCTCTTCAAAGTTAGACAAAAGAAGATTTATAGTTGCTTCTTTTGTCTTCATCTGTTTTCTTTGTGCCTTAGCTTCCATCAATGAACTCAGATTTGGCACTTTTTTAAAGTTTAGCCGTTGTGCTCTAACCAACATCAATTCTGAATCCTCATATTCCATGTCAAATAGATCAGTTGCCGAACCCAATTCTTCTACCGACGATATTCGAATTCTTCTTGGCATATTAACTCTACCGGATCAATACAATCGTCGGCATTTTCTCCGGTTAATCTATGGTACACAATCAACTCCCTCCGGTGCAAAAATTGATGTGAAGTTTGTGTTCTGCAACCTAACAAAAGAAGATCAAAAGGTACTTGTAGCTTTGGAAATAATGTGTCACAATGATATTATCATCCTAAATTGCAAAGAAAATATGGATAAGGGTAAAACTTATACCTACTTTTCAAGCTTGCCTGAGATATTCAATGATACAAATAAGACTTATCCACCATATCATTATATAATGAAAGGAGATGATGATAGTTATTTTAGGTTGGAAAATTTGGTGGAGTCTTTAAGGACATTGCCTAGAAAAGATTTGTACTATGGCTATGTGATTCCATGTCCAAGTATGAATCCTTTTGTTCATTACATGTCTGGAATGGGATATTTGGTATCTTGGGATATAGTGGAATGGATTAGGGAATCTGATATTCCTAAGAAGCATTTGATAGGGCCAGAGGATAAAGTTTTTGGGGAATGGTTGAGAGAAGGGCGTAAAGGGAAAAATAGATACAATGCAAAATGGTCTATGTATAATTATCCTGAGCCACCTACAGGATGTACACATGAGCTTTGGTCAGATACTATTGCTGTTCATTTGTTGAAGAATCAAGATAAGTGGATTCACACATTGATGTACTTCAATGTCACTAATAATCTAAAGCCATCTAAGTTGTATCATATCATATGAGCCTGCAGCTTAGGTATATGTATTTCTTTTTCTTTTTCTTTTTTAAGTTGAGTTTATTCTTTTTGTTGACAAACAAGTGCAGGATTTTCAAAAGTTGATGCTGATTTTGGTAATTATTGTTGCAATAAATTTAAATGATTTTATTATTTTTATTTTAATCGATAAGAACCTTTGGTGCTGGGAGTGACGGGATTGGTGGAGTCTATCATCCTCTTTACTTTAAGAGGGATAGATTCAACTCATTAACTTGATTATATGGTAAAAAATTGAAAATTTCGAACTCAATCTTACTTAATAACATATCTGATATATGTTGAGGAGGAGATTATATATGTAAGTGACCTTTATTAATATAAATAGTTTAGATAAATATTTTTATTAAATGATTTCAATTTTTTTAACAAGTATAATCTAATAATATATGTATTTTTAATTATAATTAAATATTTATTATTATTTTAAAAATCATTAATTAATTTAAATTTTTATATTTATTAATATTTATATTTTTAAATAATTTTATTTAAAAATAATATAATTTGTTAATACTATTTTTCAAAATGATTTGTTAATAAGTTACCCATATCTCTCACTTTCTTTATATATATATATATTCTTTCTTTTTACAAAGTTTCTGCATCTTAGTTCAACAAAATATGTTCTCATCATCTATTTTAAAATTCATGGTGAAATTACGCAGATGTTTTAGCCAAATATTAAGTTTTGTAAAAAAAAAAAAAAAGCTTTTTAGTTTCTTTCCCAAGTATTCAAGGGCCAACAAAATAAAAAGGAATTTGAAAAGTACTGCATTTTCGTCCCATAAAATATTTTTGGGTTATGGACAAAGATTAGGGGCGGAGGCACTGCACAACATACCCTTCAGGCCCTTCTCACTTGATCGATACAATAATGTGTTGTAATTTATGAGAAAATTATTGAGAAAAAAATAATATTTTTAAAATTTATTACCATTACATTTAATTCATATATTTTAATTATTAAAAAAATTATAATATATAATTTTATTTTAAAAACCGTTTATATTAAAACATTATCTAATTTAACCCGTTCAATATTATTATTATTATGTTATTTTTATTGTTATAATTTTTAAGATGTTATTTTCTATAATTTTTTAAAATTATATTATATTTAAAATATTGGTATCTTTCGATTATAATTTAAAGTATAACTTTTAGTTGTTATTTATTTTAATCTCAAATTTTACATATAAAATCTATTATTTGATCGAATAAAATATAAAAAAAAAACCTACAATTTGAAGCCATTTTAATTAAAAATTATTTTCAAACTTTTTTCTTGTAATTGTTTTATTTAATATTGTTTGCTTGTATGTATTAGTTAGGGCTCAAGGTCCCTTTTGAGTTTTAGAGTTGGCTCTGCCACCAATATGTATGTCCTATTTTTCATTAAAAGAATATTTTCCATTCAAAGCTTTGCATTTTTGAATATTTTTTCCATTCTTCGAAAATTTCAATCATGTAGTTTTAGCCTATAAAAATGTACAACAGCTCAGTTGTACCCTTTATAATAATGGCCAGAATTTGGATTCAATTTTAATGGTTAAACTGTATTAAAAATATATGAAAACAACAAGCCAAAAAAAATGAAAAAATTAAAAATTAAAACAACTAAAAAAAAATGAAAAAATTAAAAATTAAAACAACTAAAATAAAATGAAAAATAAAAAAATTTGAAAAAGTAAAAAAAAAAAAGCAATGGAGGACATTACTACAAAGAAAAACTTTTAAATCAATTTAAATCAATTTTTAAGCCGATTATTTTAAGTTAATTGAGTAAACGATTTAGAACGAAGTGACTTAAATTTTTTAAGTTCATTCTATATGTATAACCTAAAACCAACTTAAAAACTTTAATTCATTCTTACGTGTTGATCAAATTAGAATTTTACATCAGTCATACATGACAATCAATTTTAAATTTATAGAATAAATTTAAAAATTTAAAATAAGTTGTTATTATGACCAACTTAAAAATTTAAAATTACTTCTATGTTAATGGGAAGGGTTCGAATTGACCTCAAGAAAAGGAATAGATATCTCATGATATTATTTATATGACATATAAAATATATATATATATATATATATTTAACTCACAACTCAAATATTCAAGATACGATATAAAATGTGTGAAAAATGAGAGTATTAGGGTCAATTTTTATGATTTTTTTTTGTCATTTTGTGTCTAATAATTTTATACATTATAGTATGTATTTGGATGTTTTGTGCAATTAACCATAATTTTTTATCCATATTTATTTCTAACAAAACGAGAACATTGGTATGATATAAAATCTTAAATTTTAATCAATTTTTTAAAATTATCGTACATTTGTTTTAAAATTTATAGCTTTATACCTATAAATACCAACCCTTAAAATATAATTTAATAAAATATAAATAAGATTAGATCCCACAATATTTTTGACAATCATTACCAACAAAGTTTCAACGACTATCGTAGGTGGTAAGCTTTTGAAATTCTAACTATCTTCACCAGTAATCCACTAGGTGTGGTTGTCAAAGTACCACTAAAATTGCTAGTTGTGATTGTTGGAGTATGAATAAGGTTACGTGAGCTCTAATGGGATTGATTGTTAAGATCCACTAAGGTTATTAACAATGACTATCTGAAGTGTAATGAGATCTAATATTTATCTCATTTTATTTAAGCTATAAATTATTTCACCTTAAGAAATTACCTAGGTAGTTAGTATGAATCTTAGCTTTATAATTGGATATTTCATAGTGGATAGTTAGGTGATCCTATAGATGTGTGGTTTTTCACTTAGGTTATTGGTGTGACTTAGGTTATTTTCACCCAAAAAATTGATGTGTTAATATTTTTATTTTTGCATTACTTTACATACACATGATTGATTTTTTGGCTACTTATGAAATTTTAATTTATTATAATTCCGTTGACTAGATATTTAGATCCATAACTAAATGTACTTTCATCATTAAGTAACCAGAGGATGTTACCACATAGATAGAATTTTTATATGAGTTTACATCATTATATCTAGTGTTGTGCATACTCTAATGAATGGCTAATACAATAAAAGTTTAAATGATTTATATTTCTACATACTGAAGTTTAAACTCTGATTTGAAGCTTTTATTATTTATTGTCAACTATCAAACTTTTAAATATTACTTCTATTTTATATTGTTTATCCGTGATTATTTGTCAAGAGTGTTTCTCTATGTTGTTTGTCTGTTTAGATTAAGTTTTTAAGGAGTCAGTATCTCTTTAACCTAAATATGTGTTGGGTCTTGGACTCATTCTTTGTCATATGCTTGATCAAATTGTATGTTAGTATAGTTTGTCTTTTATCTGCATGTGAGTTTTGCGTGAGTCTCTAACCAATAACCATATAGCATAGTGTGGAATTTGGAGGACAATCGGATCTGTGTGTTAAACCAGGTCATTGTAAAAGTAGTAAGCAAAAGTAGCAATAGGCAATTCGAATAAAGATCTAGCTAATAGAAGTATTAATGGTTTTATTTTCTATCAAAGTTATAACTATTTTATTGATTAGTGGATTTTTTGCTACTGAGTAGTTTCCTTTGTAATATTTATGTTAGTGTTGACGATATTCATAAACAAAACATATAATTGTAATTTTAGTTTCTAAGGGATGTCTTAGAAGAATCTTTTCAAGTCGAAGAAACTATCGAGCCTTGACTATCATATATCAAGTATATTTATTTTCTCATACTTATTAGAAACAATAGAAACAATGTGAAAATAGGCTACTTGATCGTTCCAGTAGTAACTAGATCGATCTAGCAAAATAACCTTATTGAATTAATTTTAATGCATGACTAGATCGATTGAGAGATTTACTCAATGATCAAGGACAAGATTGATCGAGTTAAATCACTGGATCGATCCACCAGTTTTTGAATATTAATTAAGTGATCAGTGGATCAATCGGTCGACCAATGTATTTGATCGATCAAGTAGCCAATTATCTAGTTTTAAAATGTATTTCTTATATGAATTAGATTGAATTTTTATTGTGTTGTCCTTATTTCTTAAAAGTGTTTTAACTAATTTTATGGACAATATGATAATTCTACTTTAACCTAACATGCTTTAAAATATTCTATGACTACAAACCTAGGAACACATTTGAAACTGACCATACAAGAGCTTAAATGTGCTTATTCTTTTCATTTTTTATCCTCACTCTTGTTTTACTAAAAAAATTCAAGTAGAATTTTTCATTAAATTAATTTATCAAATATTTGTGGTTATATTAATAGATTAACAAGCTTAGAATAATAATTATATTATTGTGCGTTTAATTAATTGTTCTAAAGTTGATAGTTGTTTTTGATTTATATGATATATTGTTTAAATCAACTAGTTAAGGTTGTATGATTGCATATTGTGTGATATTTGCTATTTTTATGCATATTGTTAGCTAGGACAAGAGCTTATGAAGTACACCATCACTATTGTGCTTACAGTAGTTTTTCTTTCTTATTACAAATTTTTTTGTACTTTCACTTTATTAATTACTCAATTCATGTTGTGAGTTGTGCTTGGTCAAATTGATATTGAGCTTGCGAAAAGATTCCATGGGTTAGAATCTCCACCTCTCATCTAGATCCTAGATACCTATTTAAGTCAAAAGAACCCTCATGGAATTGTTTGTACGTATAAGAATCTTCAACATTTATTTAGAAGCTAGTTCCTAGGCTCGTTATCACATCCGTCAATTAAAGCCAAAAAACACTCGAGTTCTAAATAGGTGCAACTAAGATATAAATCATTCCTATCAAACTTAGAATTGCATTCATGATTTCACAAGCTCATTACATAAACACTTATAATTATTTTTTTGCATAAATATTGTTGCTTGATTGATCTAATAAAGGTATCAATCGATCGAGGGTTAGAATGATCAAAGATTTATTGAGATCAATCTATGTGCTCTTGGGATGCAAAATTTAGAGACTCAATCGATTAAGTATTGTGTTGATTGATTGATCTATGATAGATTGATCAAACATTGATCGAGCATGATTGAATGCCCTAGGGTTAAAATACAAATCTAGCTTATCATTGCTAGATTGATCGATAAAGGGTCTTGAATGATCGAATCGTGGCTCGATTGATTGAGTAGTGTACCAATTGATCGAGCACATGTTTTTCAGTTTTAAAATTTATATTTTACACGAACCAATTTGTAAAAATACCATATACTCTGTTTTAATGGGCATTATTAATCTGAAGTAGAAATCTCATTTAAAAATGACATAGGATTATGGGTTTTATTTTTACTATAAATAAAACTCATTGTTCATAGTTATATCTCCCTACATAACTCGCAAGCACACAAAAATTATATGTTTTTAGTTCCTACAAATTTTATATTTTTTATTGATATCTTATATGATCATACATCTTCTTTTTAGGATTCTCTCATGCTTGAATAATCATCACATATGTTGTCTTGATTTAATGAATTGAATGTTTGAGTTTAATGATATTATTTTCATTAATGTTGGTCTAAATCTCTTGTTTTGGATTTGTTAGAGATTTTCTTTAATTGATATATTTATTCAATCTATTAGCTTAGGATTTATTTGGTATTAAAATCCATCAAGAATACACATAGACACTTGTATTTATGGGTAAACATTTTTACATGTTATTAAACAAATGTGTTTAATTGGTGATGAGTTAATTGAAACATTGGCCAAGATCTACTCACGTTAATCTTAGAGGCTATGAAAATAGAACATGGGTCGTAAGTAAAATACATTATAGCATTATCCTAGGGATGTAGTATAAGATCGAGTTTGTATTTGAACGCTTAATTTTGAAAGTGAAAAGATTAGGTAGTCTGTTATGGGTAAACATTTTTACATGTCATTAAACAAATGTGTTTAATTGGTGATGAGTTAATTGAAACATTGACCAATATCTACTCACGTTAATCTTAGAGGCTGTGAAAATAGAACATCGATCGTAAGTAAAATACATTATAGCATTATCTTAGGAATGTAGTATAAGATCGAGTTTGTATTTGAACGTTTAATTTTGAAAGTGAAAAGATTAAGTAGTATGTTGGGCTATTGATTTTCTTCTTAGGTTATTGATGTAGTCTAGTTTGTTTTCATATAAAAATATCATGTATTAATATTTTACTTTTTACATTTAATTTTTAATACATCATTATATACTTAGTCGTATTGTGTAAATATTGATTTTGAAATTTTTAATTTTTAAAATATTATATACATTTTTCTCAAAATTTATTTAGTTTTATTGTGAACTTTCATTTATAAGTAAAGTGGGATAAAAATATTTTACAAATAATTAAATTATAAACTCCTTGACGATTACTTTTGATAAAGGCGGGAATGCATACTAGTTATGCGTATTTTTATAGTGTTTGTTCATATTGTTAATATTTATGTTCACGTTGCCCGATCTAAATTTATACAATTTTTTTAATATTATAAAAAATAAATTATTTTGTGCAATTTATATTTAGGATGATAAGAAAATTCAATATATTTATAAATAAATTAATAAATAATAGTTCATTTTAATCAAAAAATAATTTGTGTTTCTATTTGGATTTGCGTTATAGATTGTAACCAAAATTATCACCCTGATTTTTGGCATTTATTTGTAAAACTCATCATCATTTTAGTGTTTGAGATCGATTAAAAGAAAAGGAAAGAGAAACATTATCAGGTGCCTTTTAACCTTCCTACGTGTATATTACAAAAATCTTATTTCTTTATATAATAAGATTTAAAAATAGGGAGATTTTTGAATTCTGGATCTTGCCGTTCGGAATAAAATATTATCAACTAACTCTTAGGAATTAATTTAGAATTGAAAGAAATGAATTAAAAACTAAAACAAATTATATAATGAGATTTAAAAAATAGAGATGTTAGGAATTATTATTTGTTAATTTTAAGTATAAGATATGTTAAAATCCTAAGTAGATTAGAGATTGCGTCAACGTTATGCATATAAAAAAGAATAGTAATACTACATCTTATAACCTGTGTTTTGAGATAGAGTTAGACCCAAATTTAACATAATATCAAATTAGGTCACTCGGTCGGTGCAGTTATTTCGACACTGATGAATGATGCATTCCGTCACTTGGATTCCATAAGTTCAACATCTTCGTCGGTCTTAAGGGGACATACCCTTATCGATGTGAGGGGGAGTGCTAAAGTTTCACATTGACTGGAGATCGCGTCTACGTTGTGCATATAAACAAAGATAGTCTTCCATCTCATAACCTGAATTTTGAGATGAAATTAGATCCAAATTTAACGAGATGAGAAAGAAGTAATTACAATCTAAAACTATTTGTCAAAAAATGAATAGAAATATTAATTAAAATTTTATATAAGCAGCTATCATTTTATGTCAAGATTCAAAACAAAATAAATTTTCAATTAATATTGCGGGTATATTTAGAAAAATTAAAACCTGAAAAATTATTGCAATAATACCATATTTTCAAACATTATATATATGTATTAAATTTTTAAGTTTACATTATTTTAAATAATGGCATGCTTGTAAATAATGAAAAGTATGGGTAAATTGGTCATTTTCTGAACACCTTCTTTTATAATAGATATTGTGTAGATAGATATAAACTAGTTTTCTGTTATTGTTCTTAAATTCTTTGTTTTATAAATAAAAGAAGAAAGTGAGTATTTAATACTTTTGTTATAAAAAAATGTAAAAATTAATATAACGTTGGAAAATTTTGTAAAGTGATTTGCACTTATATTTTTAAAATAAATAGTTAATTAATATGTTATTTTATAGAAAAATAAATATATAATTATAACTATTTTATAAGTAATCGAATCTAAATATAATATAAATATGAGTTATTTGACACAATATTTTAAAACTTGTATAAATTTACTTAATAAATAAATTAAATATAATATGATAATACATATTAACTTATTTAATTAATATTTTTATTATTATTAAAGTTAATCTTATATGAACAAGATAAACATGATTTGATCGAATTAATAAATATTTTGATAATTATTATTTTTATTTAAAAACAATATATATTAGTTATTTATTATTTAATTAATATGAAAATATGATATGATTTCGCCATGAAAAATAATTAATTTTTTATACTTATTAGTATTAAAAAAAATCAACAAAACTAAAAGAAAAATTTGCCGACTACCAAAAATTTCTAACATAGATCTAGGTTTTTTATATGGAACTATTTTTAGGAGCAAGCATTTATATACAAAAATAATGAAAAAAAATCATATATATTAGATGATTATATTGTGGTTGATATGATATGATATATTAAGATTAAAATATTGAGTTCAATATAAATATAATAATATTTAATAGTTGATTAGTTTTTTAGTTGTTATGACCTAATATCTCTATAAAAATAATGAGTTTAACATGAGAATAATATATTTATAAAGAAATTGATTAGATATGATCCTTTCATTAAATTTATCAACATGAATAGCATGAATTATCATCTTATTATCAAATATGAATATAACAATTTTTATATGATAAAAATAATTATCTAGGAGTAATAAAATAATAAAAATATTCAATAAAATTATTAAATATAATTATTCATAATAGTATGATATTTTTATTATAGGAATATATTTTGTATTTAGTGGTAGATGAGAAAAAAATAATGATAATACATAATACAAATATAAAATATCTATATTTATAATAATATTACATATTTATTATACAAATATTTTGATATTTATTATTATATAAGAAAAATAAAAAAATTATTTTAAAAAAAGTTTGGAGGAGAACTATCAAAATGTTCTCTCTTTTTATAAGTAAAATATATATTTTTGGGTAGAGAGTTAAATTGGTCTTTTTGTTTAAATAATAAGTATCATTTACTTTTATAACTTAAAGGAATGTTTTGAAGTCTCTTTACTTGTGAAAAATATGTTTTAATATAAATTTATTTGTTAAAAATGTGTTACATAAGATAAATAAAAAGTTAATTTTGTCATTTTTTCTACATTTTTCACAAATGAACAAACTTAAAAATACATTTTCAATGTTAGGTATCATTTCTCAAATACTTAGTGATATGCATTATTACATATGTTTAAAATTATTATTGGCCACATCATAAAATAAGTAATAAATATGATACGAATTTTAATACCATATATTTAATTATTATCTGACATATAAATCGTGATACAATTATTATTTTATTTAATAATAATGTATATTATTTTCTATAAAATATAGAACAATGTGTTAGAAGTGTTGTTAACACTCATATACTTAATCTTACTTTTGATTTACACTAATTATTGATTAAAATGTTTGTGTTATATATATATATATATAAGGATGTTATAATTGATTATATTTACGAATGGATGTTTAAAGTGATATTTGAACCTGTTAAGTATTATTTATGTAACAAGTACGCGACCTAGTGATCTAAGATGCCTTGCTCATATTAAGGATAATCTCTGTATATAGTAACCCGAAAAACTTGAAGATCAAGACTTAATGGTCAAGATTTAAGGATAAAGACTTGATGGTTAAAACCTGAAGATTAAGACCTAATGGCTAAGACTTGAAGATCAAGATCTGATGGTTAAGACTTGAAGATCAAGACCTAATGATTAAGATTTGATGGATAAGACCCGAACTTGAAGATCAAGACCTGATGGTTAAGACTTAAAGATCAAGACCTGATGGTTAAGACTTGATGGATAAGACCCGAAGGCTAAGACCTGTTCAAAGTAAACGACCTAATACACCATCTTAACGACCTGGGTTACATCTTATTGTAAAGATTCAAGCATCGTGTATATAACTACATGTTTATGTAATACTTATGACATCTTGACTTATTAAGGACCGAATCATATTTATTTTAGTCGCTTGAGAGCTCTAACCTATGTAATCTTGACATATGTTTAGTAGGTGCTATTTATACATATTTAATGGGGAGAATACATAATTTGTTCATTTGTCCATGTTTTTTACTTTTCTCTAAAAATAACTATAATTCTTAATACACAAAATTTTCTCCAAACAGAACCTAAAAATTTAAAATTATTAAGTGTTATTTTTATTATTAGATTAAGTAGAATTAAATAAAAAAATTATAAAAAATAACATGTTTAAAACTTATAATAACAAAATAACTTCATAAAAATATTAAATAAGGTATTCAATATTTTATGAATTTAAATAATCGTATTTAATTTAAATAACATCTAATTAAATGATATTTTAATGAAATATTGTATAAAAAAATCCAAAAACAATAACTATGGATAAAAGTGATTCCAAAGCTCTCGTGTCCTCGAATAAAAAAAAATTGTTGGTGTTTAAGAAAGCTACACGATTAATTAAAATATGCTTTAAATGAGTCTAAACTAATAAAAGTACCAAAGAATCTAATATAAAGTGGGGAACGATTTGTGTGGTTTAGAGCTCTTCCATTATCTTAGTTAAAAAAGAAAATTACGTTTTTGTTTTTTAATTTTTCAAAATGTATATGGTAAGCCAACGTAAGTTTATTTTAAGTTAACTATTTTTATACAGGTAATATATATATATATATATATAATATCATAAGTAAGAAATAAATTTATTAATATAAAAATATTTAAATTTTAAAAAAATGGACAAATCTTCATTATTTTTAGTAATGACAAATTTATTTCTTTTTTTACTGTAAATATGATTTTTATATGCTTAAATAATAATCAAATTGAAATAATTAACTTAAAATTAACTTATATGTGTTATATTTAATGTAAATTCTAAAAATTGATAAAACTATCCATTTATTTTTAATAAATTTCTTCTATGTCAATTAAATTACTTTTAAAGATATTTTTGTTAATTATTAAAATTTATATTAAATAAATGTAAAATCAATAAAGAATGGTAGATAATAACCACATAATTAAGTAAATTACTTACGGTATATATTTTAAAAAAAATTAGAACAAAAATACATTTTTTAGAAGTTATGAACACCAAAAATAATGTTATAAAATAAATTGTGCCATGACCAAAAGCTATTAGGGGTGAGCATTTTTTTAAAACCAACCGACAAACCCAAGTCCAAGATTAAACCGAGTATATATATTTTAAAGATTGATTGGTAAAAATAATTTTAAAAAATATCAAAATTGATCTTTTTTATTCGGTTGAAGATTCAAAAATTATAAAAAAATGAATAAACTAAAGTTTTGAATTTATTTAAAATTATAAAATCTAAAATTAATTAATAAAGACTTACTTAAATATTTATGATCATTCTTATAGTTTACGTTTTACGTTTTACTTAAATCACTTTCAATTTTGTTCAAAATTTGGTTCAAAAATTTTAAATTAATAATTGTTTATATCATTATTATATAGATGATATGTTTTTGATTAACAATATATATTTTACTTGGATCTATAGCTCCATCTGAGGTTCAGTGATTCGTTAAGAACATTTTAATTTTTTTAATTTTTCTATTATTATTATGTAGGAATTTTTTTAATTTTTCTACTATTATTATGTAGGAAGTTTTAATGATTAATTTTAAAAACAACAATTATATATTTACGTAATATCTATTAGAACCTTTTTATATTTTGTTCGTAATAAGAGATTAAATAAATAAAATATGTAATTGTAATAACTTTCAAGTTAAATAAGATGAAAATTTTATATTATATTATAATTATAGGTCAAAAACTTTCAAACCATCCTCTCTTAAACTAACCTTATAGATTGATTTAAAAATTATTTTTTGAGTTTTTCAAAATCGTCAAAATAAATTTAACTTATAAAATAACTCAAAAATCAATATAATTAACTTCTATCACCGGTCACTCACCCACTAAAATCATGTGTCACAAATGTCATATTGTAACATAAGGTCATTGGTAATTCAATGATGAAGTCCACCGTAAGATATTGAGATTTCAAGATTTTTGTTAAGATCCGGTACCCTATAAATATTACAGTTATAATAAATTTTATAAAAATATTTAAAATAAAAAATAATTTTAAATTAAATTTAGATTGATGTATCTACAACTTAATTTTCATATTTTAAATCTATTATGAAAAATATATTATCAATACATTTTCTTTTAATACTTATAGATATAAAACTCATAAGATTTAATTTACTTTCTAGAAATAATGTTCTATTAATTTAAGTATGGGCAACCTAATTGTCATTTTTGAATAGTAGCAAATTGGTTTCGTCCAAAATATCATTTTGATCTTTTGGTGAATGATTTTTCTTTTTAAAAATTAACTAGAGTTAAAAAAAAGAAAAAATTATTAATTTTAAAAACTCTTTTTTTTATGCCAGCATTATTAATAATTTTTTTCCCCTTTATCAGTTAAAGATATACATTGCAAACATCATTCAATTACGATTTGTTTATATGTAGTAAGCTTTTGAATTTTTTTTCCTAAGCGATGGATTTCGACACTTGCTAGTAAGAAATTAATAAATTTTATATAATACATTTTCTGTAAAAAGAAAAAAATAATAAGTAAAAATTATAACATTTTTGTGCCTTCATAATTTATTAATTTATTCATGTAAGTTATTTATGAAAAATATTTTCATTATACTATAATAAAATTGTTAAAATTTTATAATTTTTTAATACTTATTTATATCATTTATTTTTTTAAAGGTAGAAAGTTAACTATTTTTATTTTTTTCCTAGCTTTTATTAAGAAGTATTAAATCTAATTTTTAATAAAAAATTATTATTTTGCCCTTTTAGTGAATAGTTTTTCTTTTTAGAAATTACATAGGGATAAAAAAGTGAAAAAAATTATTAATTTTTAAAAGCTCTTTTTTATTATAAAATTGTTAATACAAATGGTAGATATTATTCATTTATGATTTATTTATAAGTAGTAAGATTTTAACATTTTTTTTTCTCTAAATGCCTTTCAATACTTCTTATTAAAAAATTAAAAAATCTTATATGATATATTCTTTGTAAAAAGTAAGATATAATAAACATTAAAAAATTAAAAAATCTTATATCATATACTCTTTGTAAAAAGTAAGATATAATAAACAAAAATTGTAACATTTGTGTAGCTTCATAATTTGTCCATTTCACTTAATCATGAAAAATAAAATATTTTTATTATGTTCCGATGAAATTGTTAGAATATTATATTTGTTAGTACTTATTTATATTATTGGTTTTGTTAAAGGCGATAAATTAATGATTTTTATTTTTTTGTAACTTTTAATAAGAAGTGTTGAACACAATCTCTAATAAAAAAATATTTTGAATTCTTATTAATTTTAAAAAAGAAAAAAAAACAACTTCACTAAAAGGATAAAGGATATTTTAGATAAAAAAATTTGATTGTTATTTAAAAAGGGTAAAAATAGTACAAATATTTAAATTTTGTATTAAAATAATTTTTTTAAATAATACGAGATATTTCATATACTAATACAAATTTTTTTAAAATATTTTATTTATTATAACTTAAACTTATTAAATTAATCTTAATTAATTAAGAATGTAATTAATTAATTTTTATTATGTATAACACTTAATTTTAATAATATTATGTTAATTAAATCAATTTAATTATTTTATTAAATTATAAAATATAACTGAACAAATCTAATATATAGAAGATTAAACACTTATTTTGTAATAATTATACTCGTATATCAAACTTTTTCCCCAAAAAAAAAAACAGAACCAACACATCTATCTCACCCGCAGGTGAACGTGGTACTAACCCTCTTCGCCATCAAATTTCCATCTCTGACCTGACCTAGGCCTTTGTTAATTTCCATAGTTTCCCCTCGCCGTGTATAAAAAGCGCAGTCCACCAATCTCTCCCCTCTTTGTAAGTTTAGTAGTACTGGGGTTTGTCGGCGGTCACATCTCTCTTTATCTGTAAGATTTGATCTCTATCTTAAACTTTGTTCTCATTTTGTTTATTGGTTCAACAGCTTTTATTTTTAGCATCATAATTTCTGATACTGCATTGTGTTTGTGTGTGGTTTTTGTTAGTCAATCACAAATTTGTTTAAATTGTTCTGTCATTGTTGTTGTAACTTCATAAAAGCAATTGGAAAGATGGTTCAATACTGAGTTAGATTGAAGGTAAGTTATTGTCAGAGCTCGATTTTTACTTTTGCTAGGGTGTCAGAGCTAGATTGAATTCAAAAATATAATCTTTCTTTTGTTGGATCCTCGCCCTAGGAGACTGTTTTCTTCAAAAATAATCAAAAATATTTTTTTATTAGTTCCGATTTATTGAAGAATCTCTTATCACAATCTCTAGATAAGGGTGATGTAAAATTGGAGTACGTGACATTTCTTTGGAGAAAACTGGGATAGGGTTGACTGTGGTCTTTGCGATTGTGGGAGGGGGAATCCGGTTGACACTTTGTTATTTAGATGAATTCATTATCTGCTCTTATTTATTTTCTTTTCCACCATGAACGATACAGCCGTACAGGTGATACAGAATCTGTTTTCAGAAAGTTATATAGCTAACTTATCCTTTATATCAGGGTTGTGGTTTCAGGGTGTGTCACTGAGTAGACATGGGCAGCACCCCAGCACCATTTTCAGATATTGGGAGAAAAGCAAAAGGTATCCACAATTTGATTTCCATAAATATGTCTCTAGACTCTAGTGGTTTATTTTCAGTTGGCTATAATTACTTTCTTCAACCCTGTAGTACAAGGAATTAATTTTGTTACTTGAAGTTTAAGCATGAACCAAAATGTTACAATCCGTCAGTACTATTGAGTTTAATGTTCTGCATGGTTCTTTGCAGAACTATGAAACTAAGTTACCATTACCATTGAAATAGTGATTAAATGTAACAATTACAATATTAGAGGTTGGCGGTTTTGCTTAAAGGGCTTGATGACTTGAGGACTTGTAGCACAGGATATTTATATGTTGAGATACATATGATCATAACATGAAAATAAAAATCCACCTCCGAATCTTCACGTCTTTTGAGGATTAACATTCCACCTCATTTGAATACTCTAATTTAGAGGAAAAGGGGGGCATTATAGTCTTACAATAGATATAATGCTTCACTTCTTGTGGTTGCGTCGTTAGAGTTGTCTTTGCTTTGGCTGCCACTCCCCACTCGGCTTTTTTAATCTTTGGGTCATTTTTTAGTTAGACACTGTTAATTATTTAAGTTATCTTCTGTACTTGGCTTTCTGTTAAACAGTGGGAGGTGACTTCTTCAGTCAAAAGATTTTTTTACAGGGAGTCAAAACTAGCAAATTAAACAATGACAATTCCTGATAATGTGAAATGACATATGTTGTATTTGAGCCTTTAATAAAACATACGTCTCCAGTATTTAAAACATTGGCGATCCCTTTAAACGTCTCCATTTCTCCATTTAATATTTAAAAAGTCCTTTAAAATGTTGATCGTATGCCAAAAATGTGATACTTCTGTCAATGTCAATTTTTGAACACCATTGTATTACCTGGGCTTCAAGTGTTTCAATTTTTGAAACTAAAAGACTAAATATGTATGATCAAAATAAGGGAGCTAATGTGTCCCTTTTACCTAAAGAAAAGGATTCGTCCCTCACAGCTGCAAATGTTCTAATGACTATCGGTTTCTTAAATTTGTTTTGAAGATTTTGGTTTATGGTGAATATTTATGCTATTCTCTCAAAACTTGTGATTGGGATAACACCAAGTTAGAATTAGGTACTCAAGAAGTTAAAAACATAGTATCTTACCTCTGAATATATTTTTTTTAACAAATTCTCTGGCCATTTGCAGACCTCCTGACCAAAGACTACAACTTTGATCAGAAATTTACCTTGTCGGTCGTTGGATTAACTGGACTGGTATACTATTTCATTAATCTATCTAGCATACTGTTCAATTTTTTTTTTTTGAAGAATTTTATCTCTTAATAGAAAATTATGCAGCTGTTTAGGATATTCTGACAACTCGTTTATGGTCATTTAATTTTATACATAATTAACTCCTTTTGCTGTATTCCATTATTTAACGTTGTAAAAGAGTGATTATCTAGTACGTAGTAATTCAATCCACCATATCTCATCTCTTGCATTCAGAAGCTTTTTTTTTCCAGTCCTTAAAATGAGTTTAAAATCCTTCGGCTAAGAGAGAAAAGGGAAGACATAGAAAGTGTTCTACGTAAAGCTAATGGCAGAAAAAAGAAAGGGAGGAGTGTGTGAGAATAGCTCTCTTGTTAGTTCTTGCACTTATCTATTTTTTTTGTTCATATAAATATATTCTTATTTCTGAACCTTCACAAAATAGTAAATTGCACTATAGCATCCTTGGAGATTTACTGGTAGACACTCATGATATATGCATTACCTTTAAAATGCTTTGTTGATTTGACATGATAATGTGTTATTCAGTTACATTATATCTGTCTGGGTCTCTCAATATGTTTTGGGACTGAATTTAGCAAAGAAAGGAAGCAGAATTTCTGTGTTCATCTCAGTTATCTTGGCGCTTTCTTTTGTGAATCAATGTTTGATGCCTCTATTCTACTCAGAAAAGTACATTTGAATTTTTAAGCTAACAATCATTTCATTTATTGCAGGGACTTACTGCAACAGGTTTGAAGAGGGATCAAATTTTTGTTGGTGACATAAAAACCCTGTACAAGAGTGGAAATACTACTGTTGATGTGACAGTTAATACCTATTCAAATGTAAGAAGAACAAAAGATCCTGTCCCTGGCTTTTTTGCACATCTACTACCGAAATGATGCTAACTATAGTTTTGAAAAAGATGTTTTGCTTTCGCATCATATTGGCAATTAGGGAATAATATATATATACAATACAAGCTTGTAAAGTTGTACGTCTTTGCATGATCTTTCATTCTTCCCTTTCTGCAGGTGTCTACAAAAGTGACCGTTGATGGCATATTGCCGAGTACAAAAGCAGCAATTAGCTTCAAGATACCTGATAACAAATCCAGCAAGGTTAGTGTGATGCAATCTGCACTTCTAATTAACAGTTTAAAGGGGATTAAATGGCCTAGCCTCTATTTTTTTTCCTAGAAGATTTACACGAATATAATGCATTAAACAATCTTGTTTAGGAAAAGGTGTAGTTGCAGATTTGCGACCTTTATTGTCTTTGCTAAATACTTTTACAAATAGCCCGCCTTTAGATGCATAAACGGTGTAGTGTAGTTGCAGATTTGCGATCTTTATTGTCTTTGCTAAATACTTTTACAAATAGCCCGCCTTTAGATGCATAAATGGTGTAGTTTTTCCTTTACAAGGACTTTGGTGAAAGCAATTGCTATTAATGGTGCTATAATTACAAAGAAATATCTCTATGATACTACTAAAATAATGATTAATTTCAACAAATATAGTAGAAATTGATTAGAAATTTAATAATAAAAATGTTTGCAGACGAAAAAATTGGTGTTTTTATAGCTATAATTGAATTACAGATAATGTTGTTTTGGAGGCAGTGCTTTTAATGGTGATATTCATCAATCAATTAAATTATTGGATTCGTTTATCAAAATTTGAACATAGTTCTGATATTCAATTTTACTGTATCTGTAGTTAGACCTGGAGTACCGTCATCCTCATGCAGCAATAAATTCCAGCATTGGTCTTAACCCAACCCCTATTTTGGAGCTATCTGCTGCAATTGGAAGCAAGGATCTCAGTTTGGGTGGTGAAGTCGGATTTGATACCGCATCTGCTTCATTTACCAAGTATAATACTGGAATCAGTTTGAATAAGCCAGATTTCTCTGCGGCTCTTTTATTGTAAGTCTGTTTAGCATAATTCTGTACTTCAAGAAAGCAATTATCGTGTTTACTTTTTGTTATTTCGTAATGCATGTAGAGATTTATGGAGAAGTTTATTCTACTATTATCAGAAGTGCTGATATTTAACCATGGGCTACTCACTGGTGCTCTATACTGAATGCGAATATCGACAACGGTGTACAGTGGTTCAAAACTTTTTTCTAGTAATATTATAACAAAACTATATTCTTTTGGCTTTTCACACTACAAACTAAATTAATTAATTTTCATACCTATACCAAACCAAGCCATTGCTGGTTTGTTTTGCTCCAACAGTTGGTTTGGCTATCTTTAATCTGTTTGGGCACGCTTTCCTATATCTTATTTAATTCTACGTCCAGAAAACCAATAATATGTCATTTGTGCGCTCCTTTCTGGTTTGATTTTTGAACAGTATGAAAAGAACCTAGGTTAGCTTTCTTAAACTTTTGGAACCCAACTAATTGAATTAGGGATTCAGACCAACCAAAATTTTGGATTGGATTTGGTAGAAAGAGATTGTCAACACTTTCATTTGTTATCGATTAGGATTTTCAGTTTAATATTACAAGTTTGAAAGGAGAAATGTTCAGACTGATCCTGACATCATTCTGAATGGCCGAATGCCTGAGCCTGAAACCTCACTCCATTCTAAGAGAGGCAGAATAGACCATTAAATCATTGATGAAGCTCTACAGAGGAAAACAGTCGGAAATTTTCAGTGGTAGGCAGACTGAGTTGATGCAACTGGTATAAAAAGCCTTACTACCTTTAGGTAGAAAGCATAGGAGTAAAAACTAGAACCAGAAGTAAATTTAGCTCATAGCTTGTCTAGTATAGCATAAGAGTTATTGAAATATTATTTGGAAACCGACCATTGTTTTCTATCTGCACTTTTAAGCCTTTAGAAATTCTAGATTTGAGAAATGAATATTCTACTGCTGACCTATTTTGTGGTCGCATTGAGCACTTTTACTGGACCATAATTCATATAAATAGATGATTGTTCAGAACCAACTGCTCCCTCGCACACCCTTTGCTCAAAAGAAATTTTTAGTATGCTTCATTCAATTTATTTACTAATGGTTCTTTAACCGTCTCTCTTTCAACTTTATCTTGGTAATGCAGGATAGAAAAAGGACAAGCAATTAAGGCATCTTACATTCATCATGTTGACTCCACCAGGGGAACCACAGTTGCGGCTGAACTAACTCATAGATTTACTTCCTATAAGAACGACTTTACCATTGGAAGCTCCCATGCATTTGATCCATACACTGTTGTAAAAACCCGATTCTCCGATGATGGGAAAGCGGCCATGTTATATCAGCGTGAATGGAGGCCAAAATCATTCATAACCTTCTTAACTGAGTACGACTCAATGGCCATTAAAGCAGCTCCCAAGTTTGGTCTTGCTCTTGCTCTCAAACCTTGAAATGGGAGCCGCTTGGTGTCATCTTGCAAATTGAAGTTAATTTGGTTCTGTCATAACATTTAATGCAATTTGAATTGTTCCTATTTATTGATAAAATATTTTGAACAGGGGGGATTGGGACCCAGTTTTGTGAGAAAATATTAAGAAGATATCATTTGTCTACCATAAAATTTTAGAAGAAACACCAACGATGTAACATTCTATTGTTCTCTGAAATGTCGGACTAGAATATCAAATAATTGTTAGTTTGCATTTGATACTGGAAATTTCCATCCTAAACAAAATTAGTTTTGTGGTTTGCTATTTTTGTTAATGTTATCTACTTATCTTGTTAGTAGTAGCTGCACTGTTTATTTTTCAACGGGTTTAAACGGGATTAGTTCAATTTAAAAGGCACTGAAAATGTAATGATGAGTTTAGATTTTTTTATTAGTCAAAATTTATGAGGTGAATATAAAATATGTTATTTTTGTAGATTTTTGTTGTTTTTAAAAAGTAGTTTTTCAAAATGTTGATTAAATTACGATGAAAAAGATTTAGGTCACTGTTCGCCACTTCTAGTGCATAAAATTGAGAGTTCTAAATTTGAATCACTTTGGTTAATTGTTTTCACACGCACTACGTTTATAAATTTATAAATCAGTATAATACCCTTATTTATAAAGAAAAGAACTTCAAAATGAAAAAGATGACAAACTGTATTTAACGATGAAACTATTATTTTTAGGGATAATATCTCAAGTTTTAATGTAATATTATAAATATTTTTAAGGTTTTAAAAATATGACAAATATTTTTAAATTTAATTGAAGTTAAAGTTAACAGAAGTGAATAGTAATTTATATATATAAAAAATGGTAAAAATAATAAAAAATCAAGAGATAATAAAAGATCGAGAAATAATAAAAAAAGAAATACAATACATTTTAGTCGCGAAATAATAATTAATAAAAATAAATTTAAAGAAATACAAAAAACAAGATTAAATCTTAAGGAATGAGATGGATGTATAGATTCATCATTTTTAAGAATAAGAAAAATATTTTCAAAAAAAGATACAGTTTATTATAAAATAAATAATAATAAAATAAATATTAATATTACAAACCAAAAAATAATGTATAAGATATCATTAATTGACAAAGAAATCATTATGTATAAACTATCAAAAATCTCTTAGAAGGATAAAATAAAAATTGGATACTTTCATTTAAAAGAAATCCAAATATTAATAAAAACACATTTTAGAGAAAGAATTGACATACCAATGAAACTAACATTACTAGATAATAGATTAATAAATAGGAAAAATGTTTTGTTAGGAATGATCTATGAAAACTTAGGATACCATAAATTAAAATTTACAGTATATCCTAGGATTACCATTAATATTAATGATAAGAACTTAAACTAAGTATTAAGTTTAACTTATGAATCCGAAAGAGAAGATTTACTGAAAGAAGAAAACCATCATTTTTTAGTATATTGCATGTTAGAATATTCATTAACAAACAATCATAACAGTTCAATACACAGATAATATGAATTCATAAAAGTAAATAAAACTTTTTAAGAAAATCATAAGTATTAACAGACTTTGAAATATCAAAAGAATGAAATTTAGTGTTAATTAAAAACCTCTCATATTAGAAAGAAAAAATAATGTATTAAGATTTACGTATATAGATAATGAAAGACTGAGATGTGACATATCTAAAAAAAGAAGTTAAACAAATGAAAGCATTGTCCATGACATAATATTATGAATAAAATGATATCATTATTATCCCAATAATGTTCAAAATTAACTATTTATATAGAATTAGATTTTAATGGAAGCCTAACAAGCATATCAAAAAGTCAAATAATAAATGAAAACTTTAATTCTTTTAGTAGAAGAAATAGATATAATACAATAATCAAATATCAAGTTTTTATAAGACATAAATAAAACACAAAATGAACTCCTAAAATAAATAAGAGAATATAGTTATAATAAGAAATTACAACAAGACATACATAAGGAATTTACAGAATTAAAAAATGATATAAATAATATACCTAGAGATTATAAAATTATAAGTTATAAGTTATAAGTTTGATGTATTTATAGGATTAAAAGAAGAACCATCTAGAAGATTAGATGCATTGATACCTAGGATTGAGAAAAAAATGAGAAAAACCCAAAGATAAGAAAAGTTATAATTCTAGTTTAATGAAATATATAAAATAATTAGAAGAAATATTTATGGACTGTGAGAATAGAGACATAAAAACTAGTTAGTTTGTTAACCCTAACAGATGAAGAATTAACAAGATATTATAATGAAAAAAGTTATATAAACAAAAAGGAAGAGATATGACAATAGTCATTGAAATTGATTTTGAACTAAAAAATATGATCTAAAAAAATCATATGAAACCTATATCATTAAAAATTCCTTATCAAGAAGAAACATATGACCCACACAAGGAAAAAATAAATAAGCAAAATCTAGAAGAGTGTGACCTTTCTTATAGAAGAAAACAACAACCCAAAATGAAAGAAGAGTTATATTGAGGAATTAGAGCTAATGTCTTACCATAATTCAAATTTCATGAAAATTATAGATATGATCTTTTAGATTTAAATTATCTAAGAAACAAAAAAAGAAACCATGTATAAATAGTCTAGTGGTATGAGCATAGTCATATAAATCTCTTCAACCACACAATTATACAAACTTCTCCAATCACACAATCAAACCCTTCAACTTGTAAAGTCTTAGTAGCTTATAGAATGATTAAAAATGTTAAAATTTGGTTTACAAATTTAATAGAACAATAACATTTACAAATATAATGGAATGCTCCCATAGTAAGTAATATTTAAATACTTTTAAAATAAAATATACAAGAAATTTATTGGAGAAAAAAAATATAGACATATCACTTAATCTAGTGAATATGAAGTTGAGGAAGACATATGACATTTAAAAAAATATGAAAATATGTGACATGTGTTATATAGATTATTTTATTTGTGAATATGAAATGTATTATCATAAGTTACCATATTCTATATGAGAAACTTATAGGAAAATATTTTTTCAAAAATTACCTAAAATATTATATAAAACTGTAATAGAAGGATGAAATAAAAAATATGAAACCTATATTAGATATCCTAGAAGGAAGAATAAGAACTCTTAAAAATTGGATAATTATTAGATTTCAAGAAAGACATAAATATAAACAAATAAGAGAAAATGATAAAATCTATTGTGATATAAGAGATTTTAGGATGCTAGAAAAATATGGATGCAACATAAAATCTCATAAAAAAAGTATAAAAAAATACAAAACATTCAAAAGATACAAACTTAGAAAGCATGACATTCAAAAATATAAGAGAAGATATAACAAAAAAACTTATAAAAAAATATATTTTAGGAGAAAATTGTAGAAGCCACAAAAAACCAAAAAATATTACCTATCATGGAAAAAGAAATGTAAATGTTAGATCTACAATGAGAAAGAACATTAAGCTAATGAATGTCCTAACAAGCTTCATCATAAAAAAGAATTTAAAGAATTTTTTTTACAGAAAGTAAAAATCCTATAAGAAGCTTTTAAGATAGAATTATAACTGATAAAATAATCCAATATAGATAATACATGTTGTATTTATCTATTAGAAGGAACTAAGTGAGAAATAATTGACTCAAAATATAAATATTCTTCATAAGAGGATGAATAATTTGTATAATATTGTAAATCCAAATAATATTTATATTAAGGCAGGATTAAAATTTAAAGGTTACACTAGATACTATTTACATGCATATTAAGATGTAAGAGCTAATATGTGTATAACTAGTAAATATGTATTCTTAGAGGAAATCAAAAAATTTAATTGTAAAGATTGTTAATAATACTACAATAAATCTTAATAAATTCTTAAAAGATACAGATATAATGATAAGATTAGAGAAATTTCATATTCTTACCATATATCAACAAGAAATAGGAGTTGATTTATTAATAGAAAATAATTTCTTAAAATTACATCAACTTTTTACACAGTATTTGACAAAATAAGTTTAACAACACTAGATGTTGAAACTATTTATGTGTTAAAAGTAAGAAAATTTTAACTGTATCAAACCCAACTTTTATGCAACAACATAAAAAGCAAAAACGTGTTATATTGAGATAGACACAAAGTAATAACAAAAACCTTATTTAAAAAACATTTTATTAGATATAAATGAGAAACAAAGTTTTTTTCTTAATGAAATTCAGGAAGATAAAATCTTAATATGTATAAGAAAATTATTAAAAATAGTAAGATCAAAAAATTCTTTAGATCTAAAAGTAAATAAATCTAAAATAATTGTTAACATAGAACTAAGAGATACTAATAAAGTTATTATAGTAAAACCTATGATTTATGCTATAGAAGATAGGTTTGAGTTTGGAAAACATATTCAAGAACTTTTCAAACTAAAAGTTATAACATCAAGTAATTCACCTCACTTTAGTCCAATATTCTTAGTAATAAAAGAAGCTAGAAAGAAGAAGAGGAAAAAAGAGAATAGTAATAAACTTCAAAGTATTAAATAAAGAAACAATTGATGATGAATAATTTATTCTAAAGAAAGAAGAATTATTATCATTAATAAAAGAAAAGAAATACTTCTCAAGTTTTCATTACAAAAGTAAATTTTTACAAATAAGATTGGATGAGTAATCTCAAAAACTAATAGCAATTATTTGTCCTCAAAGGACAATTTCAATGGAATGTTATACCATTCAAATTAAATGTTTGTTTCAAGGGTTAACAAGCATCAATTGAATAGAAAATGAAAAGATTTCCGAAACTATCAAAGCTCAGGACAAATTTTTTTTACTACAAATCTTACAATAAAGCATCGCCATAACTAAACAAACAAGGCTTCAATAGCTTTCAACACGAAGCAATATTAAATGTTTATTGCAAGGGTCAATAAACATTAAAAAAAGAAAACAATTTTAATATTATTAAAAATCATACATCTCATATATGGATGAGACACATTAACATTAGTTTGAGCAAAGAAATCATGTTTATAGAACAGTTAAGTAAAAGAAGTTATACATGAAAGTAATCACCTCTAGATGACATAATCATGCCTCTTAAAACAGAACTAGAAAAGGGTGAGGCTAGATTATTAACATCCAACAATTCCATGTAGTCACTCCTTGAAAGACAATTAATCTTAGACATATTGTCTATAAGGTTATCTGATACTCTTTCCCTGATTGCTAATTGTCCAGTCTCTATATTCGTGCTTACCTAAAAAGGCGAACATTCTAGCCATTAACAAACAAATTAACTTGGAATACAACGAGGAAGCAAAATTACACTTGTACTCAAACTCAACACTTCACCAATTGGGGGAGTCAAATGAAGCACACATCAAACTCTGTTAAGCTGAGTGAATCAAAAACCAAATGTGCACATACCTTAGGTTTGATGGTGTAATCTTGTCCATTACATTTTTCTGTACTTTTCATAACTGATTGTATAGAGGTATAGTTCTCGCTGGTGCTTGACATATTTTATATGCCTTTCATTGTCTGGATTCTATTTTCCTGGGAATAGAACTCTCTTCTATAAAACTCAAATGAAGCAACAATCGAAAAACAAGAAGCAAAAAATTATCAACAATACTAACGGGAAATCACTTCAGCAAACACATTGACATTCCAAACGTCTCACAATGTAAAATAACATTTCTAATGTTGGTTAAAAAGAAAGTACTTCGAGACACATTTTTGAAAAAAGAATAAACCACTCACCCTAGATGTAATGAAATAAGATTCATTTCTCATACCTAACATTTATGCAATTTGATATGAGTAGTCTTCAATTCTATCAAACATGGGAGATGCTTAACAAAAAGAAATTTTTTCTTCTTCCAACATCATCATCCTATAATTGCATGAAATTAAGAGTTAAAGTGGGATCAGGTTAGTTGAGTTTAACATGAGCAATAAATAAATAATTAAAAAGATAAAAAAAGAAGCTCAATCAGAAAGGACTATTTGATGAAGAAACCCTACTCACCTTTTGGTCAAGCTCTCAAAGGAAAAGGAAAAAAAAAGAGAGGGAAAAGAAAATATTGGGAGAGAAAAAGAAAAAAATTAATACAGAAATTTAATGTGTGGTGTAAAAGAGAAAAAATACATGAAATTAAATTAATAGAGAAATGAAAAAAATTGAAAAGTAATTAAATAAATGACACTTAATATATTATTTGATTTCAATTTCAAAAAAACTAAAAAAAAATATTATTTTAATTAGATTACGGTCATTTAATAATCGTGATTATATAAGTTTGTTTATATTTAAATAATTTTTGTAGTTTAACTTATGATCACGATTACTGATAAAAATCGAGGTTGTATGTATATACTATAGTTTCGGTTTTTATTAGGCAGTGACCAAAACCTTTATGGTTTTGGTTTTTAAAAAGAGCAAAGTAAATTTATGAGACCAAAGATCACTATTTTAGTAATGTAGGATTCGTATTACTTTGATCCAATAGTTGTGATTGAAAGTTGGAATTCAATTCAAGACTGATGTGTTAAAATCTGTCTCCCTCGATTGATCGAACCAATTCTCGATCGATCGAGTGCCTTGATCGATTTACTCATTTGTCGATTGATCAAGTGATGAACCCTCTTGTGATCTTGTATTTGTCTTAATTTTTGTCTATTTGATATCTTTTCACCTATATTATCAAATTAAACATAAATTAAGCTTATTCATGATATTTATGTAAAAAAAGACAAATAAACGATTTAGAAGTGGCCAAATAACTTTATTTTTGTAGAGTTATCAAAATGGTTATTGAATCTATCTTTATTTTTATGTCATTAGTTTAGACCTTTAACCCAAACTTTGTTACAGAATGTTTAAATTTTATTTTGATTTTTAAGAATTTGATGAATTATTTAAAAACCACATGATTTCTCTTTAGATTTATATTAGAAATATACTTATCATTTTTTATAAATAACTCGTACACTTGTGAACTATTTTATAAACCATATAAATTTTATACGATTAATTCTGACACATAAAATTTTTGGCATCATTGTTAAGTATATTGATAATAACACTAAAAACTAAATAACTTTTATAAGCATCAATAATAAACTTGTAATGCTCCACTTAATAGGTAGGGGATTAAAATACAGTTTTGTTAAATATAATAGACTCAAATTACTATTTTTCCATTAATATGAGTACTAATTTGAATGCATTTAATATTTTTTCATCCCTTAGCCCCCGTTGAATCTAACCATTAGGTATTTAGACCGCAAGTGTTAGTGAGAACTCTTATAGTTTATAATGTTAAAATTGTTCATTTCTCACCAAGAAGCAATTACACTGTCCATAACAACAAATTTTTTCCTCTTTTTCTAATAATTATTGTTGACAACAATTACTGATTCATCTAGCTGCTCTTATGTCTTCTAGAGTAGTTGCCCTTTCTTTCTAATAGTTACTCGTTAGTTACTTAGAGGGACATATACCTCTTATTTATGTGTCATGTTTATAGTCACTATGAACTATATATATATATATTTTCAGAATAGTTGTTCCTTTGGATGATCTTTTAGCATCATAACAAGAAGCTGACTATTATTGAGCATTTTATGGTGAATTGATATCTGACCAAAAAACTTTAATTTCAATACAATAGAATATGAACTACACGGGTTCAGATCTTCCATCATAAGTTTTTATTTTATTCTCTATTCTATTATTTACATTATTATAATATAGGGTATTTAAGTGGATTTTATTAGTCTTATAATTTAAAAATATGATTAATTAAGTAAAATTGAGATATTTTAAAGATAAAACAAGAGTTATATATTTTATAAATAGAAAGAAAAGTGAGGAAAGAGGAGGTAGATTATTGTTTTTTTATTAAGAAAATATATAATTTTTATTTTTTAAAATTTTGATTTAATTAATCATATTTTTAAATTAGAAGATGAATAAAATTGTTTAAAATTTTATAAAATTAAAATATATAAATCTCATAATTATAATTATAACACTAAAATGATTAAATTATTATAAATAAAATAATAATATTTTATTTTATATTAACATGACTTATAATTTTTTTTACTTTTTTTATTTATATTAAGTGTTATGATTTAAATAATAGTATATATAAAAGTAAAACAAATATCCATATAAAAAAATATTTGCCGCATGTATGTTTATAATTTAATGGTTAAGTGTTCTTGTAAGTAAAAATTTTCTTGGGACAATAATAAAAATAACTCTGCTAACAAATATTTAGTAATAATCCCATTAGATATTTAGATTAGATCCCACTCGTCATCAGATCAGATTGACGTCCACTTTCCCGAGGAAACAGAAAAGAAAAATTAGATTTTTCGGGGAAAATGTCGCAGCATAGCGACACAGTGCCTCTCCACCCATCGTCCCAATCGGACATTGACGAGATCGAAAACCTAATCAACGCCAGTGTTCAATCAGTTTCATCCACTGTTCTCCCTGCTAGACCACCAAGTCCTCCTAGAGCTTCGATCCCAGTCTCAACCTCACCGTTCATGCAATCTAATCTTCCAACGCTATCGCAATCTTCTCAGAAATCGTCATCCCATAGCAATCAAAAGCCTCCTGCAATACCCATCCCTCCTCCACTACCTTCATCGACCAATGGCCCGTCGGGCATTGCGTCGGGTGGGTTCGGCCCGACTAGTAATACGCTTACCGAGCCTGTCTGGGACACAATCAAGAGGGATCTGTCAAGGATTGTGAGTAATTTGAAGTTGGTTGTGTTCCCTAATCCTTATCGTGAAGATCCTGGAAAGGCTTTGAGGGATTGGGATCTATGGGGACCTTTCTTCTTCATCGTATTTCTAGGTCTCACGCTTTCTTGGTCAGCTTCGGTTAAGAAGGTGAGTGCATGGATTTTATTTTTGTTTTATGGTTGGGGTCTGTAGTGAGACGTGTGAACTAGAAATATTATAACATACCTAAAATGTTCTGATTCCTAAGTTAGGCTTTTGATCTCAAGATACGGATCACTTATGTTTGCCTTAGTTTGAGTTGTATATTTTGAATGACTATATCCGAGTATGAGGTGGTCTTAATAGGGATATTGTTGGTGCTGCAAATGAGGTAGTAAAGGATGAACAGCTGCCAATACTACACCACAATCATATAGTTAGTAAATTGAAATGATGTTTTCTTTTCAGTAATAGCAAAATCATTTCCAATCATTTTTTGAGCTGCACTTGTTCTATAAAATAAATATAAATTTGAAAAGGTATACAGCTTTAAAGAGTGATCTTCTGTTATCTTGTGTTAGCACTATTCTAGATTTGGGATTTTGCAATCTGTTTAATGGAATTTTCTACCATATCTTTCTTTTGCACCAATGTAACGATGTGTGGTAGCTAAGTTGGCATTTCCATACCAACATATTATCAAAGATATGGTACATTAATGTGACTTCAGATTTGCTTGCTTTTGTCAATATAAGGGATATTAGGTTGTACATCAAAGAGTTTAGTGTAGATCTTGCTAATATTTTGTTTGTCATGAGCTTGTGCAATTACACATCTGAATGCATCTGGGGATGGGAGAGCCATCTAATTAATTAGAATGGTTTCTCATGTTGTTTCTAGCAAAATGCCAATGTAATGATCAGCAAAGTTCTTCTTATACTCTAATGTGTGGCAACTAAGCTTGTAATTTGCACTTCATCATTAAAACAAAACCCTGATAAACTGTATGTTAGCAGATTAGAAAAGATGTGTCGATACCAAGTGAGAAGCCGATCTCTTCTTTTCTATGTACGCTTCCTCCTCGACTCCTTCCTTTTGGCACAACTCTTTGTATTGTTGAGAGTTTTTAATGATACCAATTGATCTGTCAACTCCTCTTGTCTTCATGACAGCTCTAGTAAATTTTTTGGTGACAACTCTTTTGATTTTTCCATTGCATGTATGGTCTTTTTAAGGGTAAAGGGTTGTAATAGTCCCTATGGTTAAGCTTTAGGTATCAATTGGTTTTTTTACTTTTAACTAGTGTCATTTAGTCCTTTTGACTATTAAAAAGGTATCATTTAGTCATTTTGATTATTAAAAAGGCGCTAACATGAAAGACAAACTTCAGTATTTTATTATTATTTAGCGGTTTAGGCTAGTCACGTGGGGAAAGCGTGCATGTTTTCAGGCTTAAAAGTGGAAATTCATATTCAATTAAAAAGGCAAAAAAAAAAAATACACTCTATCTCTCTCCACCCAAACGAAAAATCACACTATGTCTCTCCGCGTGAATGACCAGCCCCAAGCCCACAATTCCATTCAAGTTCCCCCACAGCCCCAAATCGACTTCAAAAGTTTGTTCAATTTTCACCTTCAAACCAATTAAGGTCAGTCACTTGAAATTAACAGGTGGATCAATGCACAGAAAATATGGACACCCATATTCACCATTCCTTGTACTCATCCTTTGTCTTCTCTTTATAAAAAAAAAGGAAACGACAGTAGCAGCAGTGGGGAACAATGGAAATTAAATTCAAATTAGCAAAAAATAATTGAAACATTAACTAGAAACTAACACCAATTAAACACTGCTTTTACAGAGGAAGAGTGAGAAGTAGATTGACAGAGGTCCTGTTCAGCAAATGGCTGGAAATAAATAGAGATGGCTGAGTTGGTTGTGTTTGGAAGGAAATATATTAATTGACCAAAATACCCCTTTAATGAATCCAAAATAATGTTGACATTTTCAAAATATTAAAATATTGGTGCTACAGTAAAGTTTGTCCTTCTATGACTTATTTTCCATAACCAAAAGATTAAGTGACATGTTTTACATGCAGAAGGACCAGTCGATCCCAAAACTATAAGCAAAATGACTAAAACTGCACCGCATCCTTTTTTAAATAAGGTTTTTTTGTCATTTTTAATAGAGTTGTACTATATATCACTAATTTGTGATAATCACTACTCACGTGACAATTTATCATTATATATATAGTTTTGTGAGTCCAATTATAATTACTAACGATACTATTCCATGTTCTTTGTGATCCATCACAAATTTGTGAATGTACTTTTTCCTTGTAATATATCTGCTTATGTTTGAGACCTATGTCAATTATCATGGAAATTAATGTTACATTCATAGCTTTGTTTGTCTCTGCCTTGGATATTATGTGTGTTATTTTTATTAATTCTATATTGGTAGCATTTTATATTTAATGGCAAATTTTGATTGTTATGTCCTCAGGTTAAGATGTCTAAATCTATACTGTTTTGCTTAAAATGTCTCAATCTATACTGTTTTGCTTAAAATGTCGTACTAGTGATTTCTTAGTTTCCCAAATAGCATGGTGTGCTTTTAGATCTAGATTGTGTGTCTTCCTCCCGTCAAGTTGTAGGAAATGGCATTGAGTTTCAGATTTTGTTTCAATGGTTCACATTACCGAACTGCACCAAAAATAAGAAGAAAAAAGAAAGTCAAGAAGAGTTCATGAAAGTATCGGTTTAATGTTCATTGCCAGTATAAATGTACTCTCACGTTAAGTATGAGGATTGGGTCTGCTTCATTTGTAATTATTACTCATGAAGCAGTATTGGAGATTTACTGCTGTCTTTGTGCTTGTGCTGCTTTAATTATAGACTCAAAAGTAATGTTTTTAAGAAATCAATAACTAGTGGTAATCTAAGCACCAAGTGTTTTTATGGTTTCCCTTAGTTTTATACTTCAGTGATTAGTTGACTGCTCCTTAGTCTGTGTTGTTTGTTTCTTTTTTCACTTAAATGTACTATTTCATGAACAAATATTATCCTTCAGTTTGCTTGCTAATGAGGGTCCCATTTGCTCTTCTTCTAGTCTGAAGTTTTTGCCGTTGCATTTGCTCTACTTGCTGCTGGTGCTGTAATCTTGACATTGAATGTACTGCTGCTGGTAATAACCTCTCTCTCTCTCTCTCACACACACACACATACACACACACACACACACACACATGCATACACACTTTGACGCACAGTCCCTCACACTAACTATACATTTGAGCTCATGAGAAGCATGGACTTATTGGCTGGAAAGAAGTCTCATATCGATCTTAAAGCAATTGGCAAAGAAAAGTCATGTGCTTTAAATCCTTTCTGCTATGTTGAGAATCTGTAGGAATACTACGAGTGCGCTGCATTTATGGTGAGTCTAACCTTAGCTGTTCTTAATATAATATTTCAGGGAGGACACATTATTTTCTTTCAGAGTCTGAGTCTTCTGGGTTATTGCTTATTCCCACTGGATGTGGGAGCGGTAATTTGTATGTTTAAGGACAACGTGATCGTGAAAGTGGTTGTGGTGTGCGTGACATTGGCTTGGAGTTCTTGGGCTGCATACCCTTTTATGAGTTCAGCTGTTAATCCCAGAAGAAAAGCACTAGCACTTTACCCTGTTTTTCTCATGTATGTATCCGTTGGGTTTCTCATAATTGCCATTGATTAACAAGACAGTGCTCCTAATTACAAGGTTCCTTAAAACTCATGGTGTGACAGTTTATCCAATTAATTTTTTGACTCACGTTACTTTATTTTTGAATTTTTGATATGTTTGGACTGCTTATATAGTACACTGCCAATATGTAATTTTTACGTCTTTTGATTCTACCTTGCGTCTTCCATCTAGCATAGGCTAATATATAGAAAAATCTTGTTGATGTAATTTTTTTTCTTATTTGTATTCTGCGCAGAAATTTATTTATTTTTAATTTTAATTTTGTTGTGTTACTCGTAGATAAATCTGTAGGATAATAGTTAGTGTTCAATGTGAATTTCGATTTATTTTATATTTGTGTCGCTTGGACTCATTTATTGTTGCCAAGTATTCAAATTATCTAAAAGGTACTTAGTCAAAAAATAAATAAATATATGTGCATAAAAAATTAAAAGGTATTTTAATCATTTAAAATTATTATTATTTTTTTTTTCTCTCTTATTCTTTCTCCTTGAGTCTAGTGTTTGGGTTTAGGATTTAGAATTTAAGATTTAGTAATTAGGATTTAATGTTTAGAGTTTAGTATTTAAGGTTTAAGATTTGGTGTTTAGAGTTAAGGGTTTAGTGTGAAAAAGTGAGAATATTATGGAAATAGATATAGAGGTGTAAGAAAGAGAGGAAATGTAGGTGAAAAGAAAAAAAATATATATGAACATATGAAAGAAAATAATAAATATTGGAATGACTAAATTCTTATTCAATATTTTGTGAAAAATTATCTTTGATAAAATGTGTATCTTTTTGAGAATATGTATATTTTTAAGGTACTACTAAAAAACTTAAAAAATAATAATGAATATCAAAACAATAATATGGGTATTAAAAAAATAGAGTCTGCCTAATCAAGCGCATAAATTGCATCCTTCACTACAAGTGCCAATAGCTGAAAATTAGGTCATTGTTTGAAAAAGGGACCTGGATCTAAATGTAGCTTTGAACTACTAAATTAATTATACAAATTTGTAAGTAATTTTATACACATACTATTCATGTAATGTTACTTAGTATTATCCCTTTATCAAAATAATTGTTTCACACTACAAAATATAAGTGGTAAATAAAAACGTACAAATCATTTTCTAATAATATTTTGTTTCTTATGATTAAGATTAAATTTAAATATAATATTATATCTAAATTCATTATTTTGCTTGTTGAATACGATATCACATTGGAGTGTAAGCATATAAATTCAATAAATTGGTTGAGAATTTTTAATTATTTTCTGCAGCAATTATTACAAATAAAAAACAGTCATACAAATTGAGACCCTTAAAGATAAATAAAGTACTCAAACTAGAAAAATCGACACCAATTTCATTTGTGTTAGATGTAATTAAGTTTTCCATTTATTTTCAATTTCAAATGAATTAATGATTTCATTTAAAAAAATGAATTATTGCATTAATAAAATTTTTATTACTCTAAAAGAAAAGTTTTTCTTTTTAGCCAAAGCAAACAACTTGATGACCTAACAGATATAATGATAGGTAAGATATATTCTCAAATAGATATAAGATTTAATGTCAACAATCCACGTAGTGTTGTAACAATTGCTTATAATATCTTTAATTATATCATGGGCTGTTGAACATCGAATTCCAACTTTACCAACCTTTATACAATTGTATATTTAGCATGATTGTTGATTTTAAGCCATTAACAATAATAAACAACATTATTGCTAATCCATGCTTGTTGTACTTTTTGTTAATCTCAAATTGAAATGGACTTGTACCATAGAGATATAGCTGGTCAATCATAAGCTGTAACACTTGGAATATACTGTGAGAATCCATACATTCAAATTTTACATTGGTTGATTTTAACAAATATTATTTCAACTTTGCTACTTATTGGAACCTTTAAGTTGGGCATTAGTTGCTTCCTGATCACTAGCGACTGTATATGCCCTACAAATGGGCTATGTATGAGCTTAGTTCATGGTGGGTTTCAACTTTGAAGTTAATGGAGATTTCTTTTCTTGTTTCTATCCATATGGACAAAATCATACACAGATGTTTCTTTATACAAATGTTAGGATTGTTTACATTGTCCTATCGTTCAATTGATCATATCACATTTTGCCATACTAGTTTTCGACAGGTGTAAACTTTCATTTAAATTTTGATAGGTATATAATAATATTAATTGTATCATAATAATAATTATTGTTAGCTTACTTTAGGAGAAAAAAAATAAAAAGTTTATCTTTAAATATATATATATATATTAATTCGATTCTATTATAATAAGGTAAAAAATTAATATTAAAGTTTTATAGAAATGTTCGTAGAAATGCTCTAAAAAGTTAATTTATTTATTATTTAAAAAATAATAAATATATAAAAATAATTATTTAATGAGTAATAAATAATGACATATTTAAGATTTATATCTAGACATTCAACGTATATGCAATAGAATATAGTATTAGATACTTGTAGATTTTGTAATTTTTTTTTAATTGTAAAAAGATATTGCATGTATTTTATTTTAATAAAAATTTATACAAATCATTAAATTTGTAGTGAGTTATCGAGTGCTAAAAGCTTAAAATTTAAAATTTAAGTGTGATATAATTATATTTTATGCGTATAATTTGTTTATAAGTTTATAAACATTACACTTAAAATTTTATTTGTCGAGAATGAGGTGGTGCAGATGCCTATGCTTATTTATGTATAAATCCGCCTCTGACAATTGGTGTGAACTTGTGATAATATACAATCCACACATAGGTGATTTGATACATATTGAAAAATAATATATATAACTCTATTTAATAAATAATTCAAATATAACATGACAACACAGATAAACTTCACACGATATATAGGATTTGATAGAATTTAAAAATCCTTTTTTGTTTAAAATTATGTACGTTGGTTGATTATTTTTTAAGTTGATATGAGATATGACATTATCTCGACAAAAAAATACATGATTAATTCAATACAAATATAATTCGCTCATAAATGAATTAATTTGACCCGATTTATTTATTACATGGATAAATACAAATCACATGAATTATCACCCTTAAAAAAAGAAAATTATCAAATGAATATAAAGTTAATACTCAATAAATCCACCAAAATAACTATTCATAACAAATGTTTATTATAGAAACATTTTAAAATTTATTGATATTGTTGGTGAATTTTTAGTAAGACTAATAACTAAAAAGCATTATGATTGACTAATTATGATAGATATGTAAAAATATTTTATATATTTTATATATTTTATTGAAAATCTAATTTATTTGTTATTTTATCAAATAATATAAAATAATTAGCCTGGAGTACAACCTTAACATCTTCTATGAGTAATATTGATACCAATTATACCAATTTTTGTCAACAATAGTAATTGGGTGTACCTTTCTTTTCTGTAGGCTTGAGAACAGAACACACTGTTAAGACCTTAGAGCAATAAAGAGTGTGGCGATCTTTGGCTTTCTGATGTTTAAGTAAATTCGAGTAGTGAGCAGAAAAAAGAGATTAATGTCTGCTTGTAATGTAGAGAGATGAAGATAGATTTAAGAAGATAGAGTATAGATTTGAGTATATCTTGTAAAGTTGAGTTAAGTCATTTCAAGTTATCTCATAAGAGAGAGATATGGTGAATATATATAGTAGAAGATATAATTCTCGTTGGCCCTTATTTGTAACAATATGCTTATCTTAATATTGGAGCCATATTTTCTTAATTATCTCATTATAAGGTAATCAAGAGATTAAATATCAATCGCTTATTATATTAAATACTTATATGATATTGATGCTTATCTACTAACTCAGCCTCTTATATCATGCCATATAGTATGAACTAATTTTCTAAGTCTAGATATATAGAGGTTTATTTTTCCATTCTATCATCACTTGGGTTCACAACCTTCTAAGCTTCACTAGTGGCATCGAACCCACTCTTATGTATAACTTGACCATATGAATTGACTTAGGCACTTAAAACATGCTTGATGGAATTTTATCACTGGAAATTTTTATAGATTTATAATCAAACTCCAGGTTAAGGAGTTATGTCAAAGTTAAAACTAACACTTAAGAGTCCATTTTCACATTTTTGGGAGGAAAGACATAAATTCAAACTTGTGGACTTGTGAGCCAATGGGATGCCTGAGAGCTTTTAACCTTTGCATGGGTTCTTTAGTGGATGGATGAGACCCTTTCTCATTTTATGTATAATAAGAGCCTCATTTTCCCACTTTTTCATTCCATCTCCCAAAGTTTACTTTGGAAATTAGAATTTTGGGAGGGGGTAAAGAAGCTTGGAATTAAGGCAGGGTAAGTTATTATTTTTTGAACTTTTTTCATTTATTTATTTTACAAGCACCTTGTAAAAAATATAGGATTTTATTTTTCCATTATCCAAACACTTCACACCCTACGACACTTATACTCACATTTTTCCTACCAAGCAGTGATAAAGGATAGAATGACTAATGAATGGGTCCAAGTAGTGGGTGATTATGTCCTGATTGCCTAAAGTTTTGGTAGGAATAATTTCGTAGTCTACTTAATAAATTATGGACTTGACTCATGTCTAAATTTTATTCGGAATGTAGATATATGGTTGAACAATTTAGGAATGTACCCAATGGAGGAGGACATGTAAAGCATCATTGGAGGTGTCTATTCTTTAAGAGGACATATGATGTAGCATGGCCTAACAAACAATGCATAGAGCTCTGTGGCCTATTAGATAGAAGTTTATACGAGGTAGAAGTCAATGCTTCGTAACCTTGGGTAGGTCTCAAAGATGAAAGATGTCTTCATAATTTTTGAGCTTTAGGCTTTGTATTGCCTAAGTGAGTTACTATGGTTTACATATTGTAGTAGCCATACCAAAGGGTGATAGCCCCCTGGACTTAGACAGTAAGTTCTTGCCCCTTATTTTTGTTCAAGTATTTTTAGAATAATTAGTGTCTTTGTAAAGGGTATAGGTCTATGGCCCATTGAGTTAAGTTCTCTCACTGCGACTTCATCAGGAATATCCCTTATTCTAGATTTTCAAAGTCCATAGATCTTGTGAGGTATGACATGCCCATTATAGTTTTCAGGTCTAGTGGTCTACCATAAGCTTGGATCATGATTTTAAAGTTCAAATCTTTGTATGTACCTTTTAGACATGTGTATATGCCACATTGCTTTGTTATTTTTGTATTTTTAATCATGTAATTATGATTATGTACTTACATTACATTCATGTACTTCTTTTAAATTTTGGTAGTAAGCTTTTAGTGAGGCCCATTCCAAGTCTTATTTGTTTCGAGATTATTGGCGCTCTATGAGTTTGTCAATGAACAAATTTTGATTACTATGGTTACAATGCGTGTTGAACACCTTGAATCATTAAATGCCACCCGAGAGTCCCTTGCCGCACTATGTAAATGTATAGGTCACAATACTCCTTAAAATTCATGGTGAAGTGTTTGTTGCTTATTCCAACTCGTTCGAGTTGCTATTTCTCATCTCATTTTCACTCTTTTTTCATGTTTAAGTCCAAGATTCTTCCAAAAACATATTAAACTATAAAACACGAAAATACCTTTCAAAACAACATAATACTAAAATAAAACATAAAACAAAATTAATACTTAAAAACATACTAAGTTGTAGTTCAAAATAATGTTAATCAAATTCCCACAAACCCACGTTTTACTAGTCCTCAACCAAAATAACAATTAAAAAGACAAACAATAATACTAAAACCAAAACTATAAATTTAAATCAATAAAATTTCTAATGCTTAAGTTTCTTTTCATTTATTTTTTTGTAAAAAATGTGTCACATAAGGATAAATGCAACTTTTCATTCAATTTTTCGTTAAATATAACGGAATATTATATATGACACATACATGTTTATATTTTTTTGATAAATATATATTTAATAAAGTAATTTTTAAACAAAAAATAAAAAAATTTATAACATATTTTTTGATCAAACTTAAATACAATTTGTATTGTTTAATGTGTTACTTTAAATGTTCTACGATGAAAATTTTATTGAAGTTATATTGAAAATTTTGTTTATCTTTGAAAGAAAAAAAATTTTTAAAATATTTTGAATAGATTTTTAATTAAATATTAAATATTTATGTATATATCCACTTAATATAAATTTTTTTTCAACAAAGAAGATAATCAATAAAGAATTCCATTTATTATCCAAAGCTTGGACATTCATTTGAAAGTAGTTGAAAACACATTGAAACACTACCGAAAGGATGTAACTTTAGATTAAAAACTCACATAATTCATGTTATTCCAAATCTTCCACCATATGAAGACAATCAAACTAATGATAGCAGTTTCATTTTTGGAGATCAAGAATTCCACCATAACATCAAAGCTAATCTTTACAATCAACCTACTAGATTCTTTAATAGGAACTAATAATCATCCATCTACAAATACCTTTTTGGTAAACGACATTGAAATAATAAATGTATTCTAATTTTCTCTTGCTTTTTGTACAAAGGGCATAAAGTTGGGACCTAAATATTTCTTGTCAAAATAGAAGAATTAACTCGCAAAACATTATGTAAACATTTCCAAAGGAAAGTTTCAAGCTTGGCATTCTCAATTTCCATACAAGTTTTCACATCTTTTTTCACATATTTAGGCCCTGCCCTGCTCTTACATTTGAAGATGCAATGGCATCAAAAATTGTAATTTTCTTAGAAATATCCTATATATCTTGAAGTCTAGTTGCTAAGACATATCTAGATTTCACAGTATGTCTCCATATTAACTCATCTCTCCCTCGAAAAATGAGAGTATTAATGATAACATGTATATCATTTGGTCAAAAGATAAAAATGACTTTAATCTCTTCTCAAGTAGTTCCTTCAACATTTATGACTCCTTTTAAGGAACAAAATAAATGAATTTTTGGTCCTAATCAATTTGCACATTTATGAACCTTCTAACCAAGACCTCATGTCATATTTTAATGAGATTATTTGTATCAACTCTCCGCAAGTACTTCCCTCTAATAAATAATTCCTCTTTTTTGGAATATTAAGTTTATATGTAGTCACTAGTTGGTGGCTGAAAAGCATGGTATTTTTGTCAATCGATATAGTAGGGAGTAAGGTATGTATTTTCAAGATTGCAGTGTAAAAATGTACATACTTTCTTTTACCTATTTAATAATTAAATAAATATAAGAAAATATGATATTTAATGATCTTACACATATTTGCTAATATATTTCCTTCATTTTAAAAATGAAAAATATAAGTAAATATGTTTCCATGTGATCCAAAATACAAAGTGGCCTCAAATTCATCTCAAGGATATTGCTTCCATTATATAATCCTAATATTTTTTAAGGAAAGATTGAAAAATAATTTTATTAATACTAAACTTGAGTTTACATATTTAGATCACAAAAGTATATGTATAATTAAAACATATTAAATAATATATAAATTAAATAGAAAATTTGAAGAAGAAGTTTTTGGCTCAAAAAATCTTACCCTTTAACAACTCGAAGGTGAAAGAAGTGATGGAGCAACAAGACAATTGATTTCAATGTACAAAACTTGCAAGCCTAAAAAAATTAAGGGGAGGTGAACTTAAATTTAATCTCTAACCAACATAGATCCTTCTTGGATTTATTCAATACCATACAATATTAGGTTCGTGAATTTGACTCGAACATGCTTAAACCAAAGACTTCTTTAGCCACATTCAATGAGATTGTCAACCTACCTGTCATTCTCAACATTACTAGTGCAATCATTTCAATTGCAAATATTCCACGATCTCTTCGAATTTCAAATACAACTATTGAGCACATAAATCCTCAGTAAAGTACACTCTTAGCTTAATTCAATAAATTCTTGATTGAAAATCATCCTCAAAGAATTTCTCAATCTAAAACACTTTTTCAGTCCAATTTTAACCAAAAATCTAATCCTATTCAATTTTTACAATTACCATAAAAAAATCAATGCAAACAACTTTTGTAATACTAGAGCCAACAAACAATCAAACAACAATCCTCTGTTTTGTGCTAACTTAGTTGTTGTCGCTATTAGTAAATGAGATCTTTTTTAGATGAATATTAAAAATACCTTCCTTAATGAGGATTTGCATGAAGAAGTCTATATGCAACCTCCTCTTGGTCTTTATGTTGAAACAAACAAGGTCTGTCGCCTTCGATAAGCACTTTATAGCCTTAAACAAGCTCCACGAGCGTGGTTTGCCAAGTTTAGCTCCACCATCCTTCGCTTGGGTTACATTGTCATTCCTTATGATTATGTCTTATTTCTTCATCGCAATGATAAAGGCACTATTTTGTTTCTCCTATATATGGATGATATGATCATAACTAGTGATGACCTTAGTAGCATTTAAGAACTCAAGGATTTTCTTAGTTAACAGTTTGAGATAAAAGACCTTAGACATTTCAACTATTTCTTGGGTCTTGAGATCACTCTTTCTACAGATGATCTTTATATTACTCAAGCCAAGTATGCATCTGACCTTTTATCTTGAGTTGGACTCACTGACAGCAAGACTGTTGACACTCCAGTTAAACTTAATGCGTATTTGACACTCTCGGGGGAAAAACCATTGTCTAATCCCTCTCTTTACAGACGATTGGTTAGCAGCCTGATTTATCTTACAGTTACTCGTCTATACATTTCTTATGTTGTTCATTAGGTGAGCCAGTATCTATCTGTTCCACGATCGATTCACTATGTTGTTGTTCTACGCATTCTACGATACTTGAAGAACACTCTCTTCCATGGCCTTTTCTACTTAACTCAATCTCATCTTGTACTTTATGCATTCTTTGATGCTGATTGGGTAGAGGATCACACTGATCGCATGTCCACTACAAGTTATTACTTTATCCTCGGTTCTTCTTTGATTTCTTGGCGAAGTAAGAAACACATTTTTGTGGCTTACTCCAATACTGAAGCAGAATATCGTGCTCTTGTTGATACCATATCTTAGCTCCTTTGGCTACGATGGCTTCTTAAGGATTTGGGCATCTCCACATCCTCTGCTACTCCCCTTTATTGTGACAATTAGAATGTCATTCATATTTCTCACAATGATGTCTTCCATGAACGAACTAAGCACATCGAGATTGATTGTTACTTGATTCATTTTCATCTTGTCCATGGTGATCTCAAGATTTTCCCAGTCTTCTCTAACAATCAACTTGTAGATATCTTCACCAAGGCACTTCTTAAAGAACACACTCGTAATTTGGTTGACAACCTCAAGTTGGTCTCACATCCACATTGATTTTGAATGGGGCTATTATTGTATATTTATTAACAGATTAATATATATCTGTTAATGTATACCATATTTGCTAATATATATCATGTTATGAGTTTTAGGCATATCTAATTTACTTATATCTCATATATAAAGACACCATGCATATTCTTTAAGAGATAGAATATAATACAATTATTAAATATTTTTTATTTTGAATCTTTTAGATAGTTTATCAAGGAAAGGAAAGGAAAGACAAATTTGAATTTACTTCCACTGTCCTTTTAAATATGACAGGCATGTGCAGAATGAGAAATGTGCTAATTTTTCAAGGTATATATCCCGATTTTGATTTATTGGCTAGATGCTTAAAAAAGTTGCATTTGTAGGTAAATAAACAAGAAGATGAGAAATTAAAGTTCTCGTCTTTACTAATGCATTAGATGAAACCACCAGAGAATTATATAATTTTCAACTCAGATGCTAGTTATATAAATAATTTAGCTTCTATAGCTATGGTGGTAAGAAATCACTATGAAAATATACTTGGAATATGGGGAAAAATTAATATTAAATGCATATTCAACAGAAGAGGCTAAAGCAAGAGCATTATATTTTACTGTAGGTCTTGCAGTTGTTATTTCTCTTCCTAATGTAATTTTTTAATGTGATTGACAAAATATCGTTAATTATATTTCGAGTATTAATAATGATGTGTCTTGGCAATCAAAATAATTCTTGGAAGAAATAACCCCATAATTATTGAAAGACTTTTGGATGCTGTACTATTTAAATGGATTCCAAAGGATCTTAAACAAAATTACAGATAGTGTGGCAAATTTTGTTAGAGATACAAACAAAGAATGATCATTTCAAATACGAGATTTACCTTGGGATATCTGTAATTTAACCCTGTATGATAATATTTATATGTAATGTAATTAAATTATTATTATTAATATATTGATTATTTTAGCCAATAAATAAATAAAGAGAACGATCAATCACTTTACATAAATAAAACAAGCTGGTTTGATAAGGTGGGTATTTGAATTTCATACGTTCTTCATCAATGGAATCCAACTGCATCAATGAAGTATCAGAGGAATTGGGGCATGAACTTCAGCTATTACGGCATGAAAATGATCTCCATAAAGCATCAAATCGTTAAGCACACTGAGTTAGACATTTACTCGAACACTTTATGTGCCTTACAAACTTCCGACTTCGTCACTCATGTAAAGCTTCAATAAACGCACATCTAAGAGCAAAAGACACCAACCAAGAAGAAATAACAATCAATCTGAGCCTCAGCTCATCTTTAAAGGATTTCACCAAACCACTTATTTTCAAAGATTAAAAATGAAAAAAAAGTACAAGCTAGAGGAGCATATCACCACCGGAAAAGAAAAGAAAAAAAAGAAGAAAAATTAAAAAATAAATAAATAAATAATTGTGCAAGAATTGCCCAAGGAAGAAATGAAGTGTTTTGTTTCCTATCTTTCTTAATCTCTACATATTTGCTACTATTGTAAATAAAATCGAAATTATATGAATTTGTTCTGTACCTGTAAAACCCACGTATCCACATCTCTTTCAGGTATTTGTAACTTTCACTAATTTATTGTGTTTTTATTTTAAATCTTATTATCTGTTTTCATTTCTGTTTTTATTTTATTTTATATTCCTTCCTTTGTTTATATTTATTGAAAAAATATGGTAAGTATCTTATATTTTTTAAAAATTATCTTAGTTTGGGTAAATTTTTTTCATATTTTAATCTTATTATTATAAAAAAATAAATAATTATTTTTATGATATTATTTATTTATTTTTTCAATTATTTCCGTCATGATTTATTTAAAGTATTTAAAAATTAAAAAAATTACCTTTATACTTATGAACTACATTTTTCATAATAAAAATATGATTAAAATCTAAATATTAAAGTGTTAATAAAAATAAATATAAAATTTAAATATTATTTTTATATTAAATAAAAAATCCTAAAAATATTTTTCCATGGTTTATTTTCTCTCGTTGAAAGTGAAATGATAATCTTCTTTATATTGTTTAATAGCTATACATAAACGAACTTCAAAATTCAAAATTTTAAATTAATGTAGAATATCAACGCACTAATTTTTATGAATTTTCAATATATTTTTATTAAATAAAAGTATTTGAATACACACATACACCTCTATCAAATCCTTTAAAAAAGTATACTTATATAAACATGATTTAACAGGTCTTCAATCAAATAATTATCGTACTAACCTCACTTCTTGTCCCCTTCCAAAAGAAGAAAAAAAACATCACTCTCTCACTCTCTCACTCTCTCACTCTCTGTGTTGATGTTGGTCCTTAATTCATTGCAGCAACTAATTCAAAATGTTGAATGATAGTAGCACATGGAAAGAAAAAAAAAAGGCAACATAAACTTCTGTATATCACTCAAATAATTCTCCTAAACCGTAAAATCCCAAAATAGGCCCCATCGTCTCTCAAAACCTTTTTGTAATCTTCCTCTTTCCTCTTGCTGTACTCCTTGTACTTATGTGCCCAACGCCTTCGGTATTAGCCGGCCAATTTCCTCTTCCTCTTCCTCTTTTATTTATTTTTTTGCCTTTTTCATTTTCACTTTATCCTTTACTCTCTTTGTCCACAAATTTCCCGCTTTCATTCATAAAGTCCCAAGGCCATCATTCCCTCTATAAATTGAGCAATGCCCCATTTGCCTCAATTCCAAAAACTTCAACTTATTCACCTCCTTCCTTCAAAATCTCACCTTTTTTTTTTCTTTTGTTTGTTTGTTTTACACTATTCCCATTTCTTGAAGTAAGAAAATGAAGGAGTATTGGACTTCTTTCGCCTCTGTTTTGGGTGTTTTAGCCTTCTGTCAAAGCCTTCTTCAGACAGTTTTCCCACCAGAACTCCGTTTTGCCTTTGCCAAGCTTTTCAATAAGATCTTCCACTGGTTTTCCACCTACTGTTACTTTGACATAACAGAGATTGACGGCGTTAATACCAATGAACTTTATAACGCCGTTCAACTTTATCTAAGCTCTTCTGTTTCTATCACTGGTAGTCGTTTAAGCCTCACTCGAGCTCTCAATTCCAGCGTCATTACCTTTGGTCTCTCCAACAATGACTGCATCGTCGATAATTTCAATGGCGTCAACGTCCTCTGGGAACATATTGTTACCCAAAGACAAACTCAGACCTTTTCATGGCGTCCTTTACCAGACGAGAAAAGAGGGTTCACTCTAAGAGTCAGAAAAAGAGATAAAGCTTTCATCTTGAACTCTTACTTGGATTACATAATGGAAAAAGCTAATGAAATCAGGAGAAATAACCAAGACAGGCTTTTGTACACAAATTCAAGAGGTGGGTCTTTGGATTCGAGAGGTCATCCATGGGAATCTGTGCCATTCAAACACCCAAGCACGTTTGACACATTGGCTATGGACCCCAAGATAAAGAAAAATATAATGAATGATCTTAGTGATTTTGCTAATGGCCAAGCTTTTTACCAAAAAACAGGACGAGCTTGGAAAAGGGGTTATCTTTTATATGGTCCACCTGGAACTGGGAAATCAAGTATGATTGCTGCTATGGCCAATTTTCTCGGTTATGATATTTATGATCTTGAACTTACTGAGGTTCATACCAACTCAGAGCTTAGGAAGTTGTTAATGAAGACCAGTTCAAAATCCATAATTGTGATTGAAGATATTGACTGCTCTATCAATTTGACAAACCGAAACAAGAATGGTGGTTCGGGATCGAGCTCAAAGAATTGCTATAATGTTGAAAGAGTTGAAATGAGAGGTGGGTCTGGTTCAATTACTGAAGAACAGAATGGTGGGAATTCAATGACTTTATCTGGGTTGTTGAATTTCACTGATGGGTTGTGGTCTTGCTGTGGAAGTGAGAGAATTTTTGTTTTTACAACAAATCACATTGAGAAGCTTGACTCTGCTTTGCTTAGAAGTGGAAGAATGGATATGCATATTTATATGAATTATTGTTCTTTCTCAGCATTGAAAATATTGTTGAAGAATTACTTGGGATTTGAAGAGGATGATTTGGAAGATGAGATGTTGAATAAGCTAGATGTGGTTATTGATAAAGCTGAGATGACTCCTGCTGATGTGAGCGAGGTTTTGATAAAAAACAGAGGAGATAAGGATAAGGCAGCGAGGGTATTATTGGAAGAGTTGAAGAAAAAGGCTGAGAGGAATCAGAAAAATGATGGTTTAAGGAAGAAGAATGATGATGATTTAAAAGAAGAAGAAGAAGAAGAAGAAGAAGAAGAACAGGAAAAGAGGGCTTTGGAGAGTCCTAATAAGGAAGAAGGATGTGAATTTGAAGAAGATGGTTACAACAAAGGAGGAGAAGATGATGATGTGTTGCAGAAATAAAAAAGGTTTCATTTTTATTATTATTTGCATTTGCATTTGCATTTGCAATTTGGTGGAATGAGATGGAGATGAAAAAAACTAATTCTACTTTTAGATTTTATCTATAAATGTTAAAAAACACACTTTTTAAATAGTATTCGCACTCACATTAACACGTTATTTTAAAAACATTATGCGCTTAATATAATATAAATGATGCTGATGTAAAAATGAAGATGAATTTACTCAACTACATCAATATTATACTCTTTAATCTTCAAAATTTTGTAAGAGTTTGTGGTGGTGGGGAGGTGGTCGTTTCAGAGACAGACAAACAAAATTGGTGGCAGAGATTTGGTATCTAAATTTAACGTGTTATTGGAAGAAAAGGTGTCTTTGCGAGACTTAATCATGAGAAAACTATTATTTGATTATCGATAAATTAAGCTTTCAATTTTTATTTTTTTTAAAAGTATAGATAAAACTTTTTATATTATTGAATGAATATTAAGGATTTGTTAACATGTGATTTGGTTCCTAGATAAGTTTCTTTTAATTAATATTATATGCTACTTTCACAAGTGGTACCAAAAAGATCTCATAATTAACCTCTGCAAATTGTTAATACTAGATAGCGGCTGTACATGGGATTGGGCTTCAATAGAGCAGTCACAATTCAAAAAAGAATCCGCCATGAGTGTTTTAGTTCTGCCCATGGCTATAATATATGATCATATATATGATGTTTAAGTAATATTTCATTGGATACGAAGTTCAGACGTAAGATGTTATAACAACTGTGATGCCACCGGCTAATGACACAATGATATATGAATTAATTTAAGATATAAATCATTTTCTCTAGACAAAAAACAAGTTGTTTAGGAAAGTAATAAAATAAAATAAAATGGGATTACAATGAATTTAAGGGGTTGTTATGGCCTTTATCAAAAGCTAGCTTGTAGCTATCATAGACAGTTTTCCTTGTCTGCTGATTGAACTATGAACAGTAATTGAGTGTCACATTAGTAACCCCTTTGGGGTTTTTTCATAGACAGCTTTCCTTCTCTGTATTTGGATTTGATTCCATGATGTTAATATAGTAGGAAAATACGTTCCAATGAACTAATAATGGTTTTGCTGAAATTGATAGGATCATAAGAATGGAAGGGTAATAAGAGTCTTGAGAATAGTTGAAACAATACTAAAATTCGACAAGTTTTATTTAGGGAAAAAAAAAACCTACAAGTTTTTTTGGTTTCGAAAAGAAAGGCTGAGTTTACTAAAGCAGTAAAGCGTCATGAAAAGTGGATGAGGAAAAACGTTCATGGTTTTGTTTTATTGTCTGATTTCGAATTAGATAAGTTCAACATTATTTACCATGAATTTTACCATACTAAAAGAGAATTTCGTATCACTTCATTCTCACAATTTAATAGTTACGGTGGTTGTGTTTGTTCAAGGTTAAAAATTTAAGAAATTTTCGATTCTTGTTTTTTATTTTAACTCAAAAAATTAATTTATTATTATATATTTAATTTTTTTTAATATTTATTAATACTTGATTTGTTTCTATATCTAACTATCTTTCTTAAATAAAAACACCCCTTTACAGTGGAAACATACCCATGTATCAAGATACTTAATCATATATTTATATTTTATCGAATGCACTAATATGATAAAAAAATGTCAAAAATCTCGTCACAATTTAATTATACATCAAAAATCAATAAATTTATAACAATGACACAATTCTTGTTGAGATCCAACAAGAATCTATTATTCATTAAAACTTACGCCACATCCTCATTTATATAAAGAATTTTGTCTATAATAATCATATCTCATTTAATAATTTAAAAAAATGTTAAATAATGTTTAAGTTTAAAAATGGATAAATTATAATCTATTCAATAAGTTTCTGTCATATTTTTTTTTGTCTTATTCTAACTCTCATCCCACTCATTCCATCAACCTATAAGCTCCATTTTCTTTAAAAAATAAATATTTTTTTATCCTTTTTTTTTATCTTTCCTTAATTCTAAGCACCCAATTTTCTTCATTTCTCTTATTATTTTATAAAACAATACTAAAAATAAAATATACTCATTTAAAATTTATTTTTATTATAAATAAAAATAATAAAATAATTTATATTTATATAATAAAAAATATCTTTTTATAACATATAACTTATCAAAATTTTATTATAAAATAATAATAATAAATTATAAAATTTTAAATTATTAAATTATTAAATAGTTATAATAATTTTTAGGAAAAATTATTAATATTTTAAAAAAATAAATTATTTAAGATTAAAAAAAATTAAAAAATAGATTACATTGTAACAAATATCTCTAATATTATTATAATTTTAATTATTTTTAAGATAACAAATATTTATTAACAATAATTATATTTAATTATTAAAATATAATTAATTAGATATAATTTATATATTATATTATATTAATAGTAAAAGTAATTATAATAATATTATATTATACAATTGGATATAAAGGCTTCACAATTGTTTTTAATAATTTAATTATTTTATGAATATTATTTTTTATATCATAATTATAATTAATATTATAATTATTTATTAAATATAATTATAATTATAATTATATTTAATAATAATAATAATGTATTATATTATTTATGAATTATCAAAATATTTAGCATATCATTTTCAATATATGTATAAATTTATATTTATTTTATTATAAAATAAAATATTTTTTATTTTTTAAAATAAAATTTTAATATATGACATGATAAAAGAGATTTGTGTATTTAAAATTAATTATAAATTTATAAAATATTAATATTTTTATTTTTTTATTTTTTTTAAAATAAAATTTATCAAAAAATATGTTTTTAAGTTTATGGTTACATTTTGCCTATTTTTAAACTAAAACTCATTTTAACCTATTTCTAAACTATTTAAAGAGACATAGACAAAATCCCTTTATATAAATCTATTTTAACTTTTGAGAATTCATCTTGTATATAAATATTTGTTGTGCTTTGACTTTGATACCATTTATTGAAGAGAAAACACAAAAATATAAAAAACAACAACAAAGTAGAAACAAAAAATCAACAAATAACATAGTTTGAATAATTAACTTAATGTATATCCAAAATCTCAAGTAAATTAACTATATAAATTTTTAAATAGAAAATCTTTTATCCAATATCCAATATATTATGTATCTCAATAACAATATTTGGATTCAAAATAACAATCAAACCTAAAGTCCTCTTACATCCAAAAGCTCACGTACATAGCCAAAAATAAAAGAACTATGAATAATCACGGTATTCTTTACTTTTGGCTTTGGCAATGCATCATACCCTTCACATAATTTGTGTGTTTGGTACATGTCATAGTCATCAAATATCACATAATAATGTGCATGTTTGGTACATGTCATGGTCATCTAATATCACGTAATAATGTGCAGGTTATTAGCTCAATGCAATTGAAAAATTATACTTTACCAGAAATATTTCTAGGAGTGATTAATAGCCATCACATTTCACTACTTCTATTCTTTGAAAGTGTCAAAAGTCACAATTAATCTATATAAGTTTTACTTTTAATTTCCAAAACCATTTTTCTTTTTTTAAACATATAAACCAAAATCCACTTAATAAATACGCTAAAATACCTTTTAATTTATAAATTATTAAGTAAGATAATATATTTCTCTTATCTTTTTTTAAAAAGAACACCAAAATTCACTTAAAAGATTTAGTTCAAATTTTCAATGATTAAATTAATATTTTGTAAAATTTTTATTTCTTTTATCAAAAATAACAAAAATAAAGATTTATATTTTTTAAATAAATAATTTATGATTTAAAATAATAAGTAAATAAATAATTAAATATTAAAACAATATTATTTAGACAATTTGTTATAATAAGATGGATTACAAAGTAGTTGTGTACAAAAAATAATTTTTTAATTATTATTTTTGGTAAAAGAAAGTAAATTTTTTACAAAATGTCAATTTTATTTTTAAAAATTTGGTCTAAATCTTTCAAATAGATTTTAGTGACCCTTTAAAAAAAAGATTTATACTACCACACATAATAACTAACAAATTAAAATACATTTTTTTAAAAAGTTATCGAATTTCTATTAACCTTTATTCTACTGATTAATATAGCTCTTAATACTCTACTAACACAACTTTTAATTATTTAATTTTTATTGACGTTTTAGCTATCAAAATCAACAATTCTCATTCTCAAAATACATATTTATTTTTTGAACTTAAAGAAAAAGAATACTAATATTAAAAGTATATGATAATTATAATTTATATGGTAATTTAATTACCATGGGAAGGTTTAGAAATAAGTTGGAGGAAAAAAATTGGAACACACATCTTCCCACATTAACCTATTTAAAAAACAATTAATTTTATTCACAAGATATTTTACTAAAATAATCATTTATTTTAATTTCATAATAAAATAAGTAAACACAATTAAAAGTAATTGATTTCCAATTCTTATTGATTCCAATTAATTCCGTTTTCTATTAAATCATTTTCCAATTCCTTTCAAATTCTATTAGGTATCGTAAGCATGACCTATACTTCAAATGTTCTTTTTAACCTTATATTGCAATCTTTCGAAAATAATTTTTTTTTTAATGTATAAAAACGATGGTGTTTTCTTAGTAATACGGGAATATTCCTATTAAAGATGTTGCACCGCATTAAAGTAATATATATGTTGTTTTAAAGAATATTAATTAGAAGATTGAAGTTAGAAGGAGAGCTTTCAAATATTGGAAGGCTCTACCAATTTAATATTTCATGCCTTTATTACTCTTCATGTTGTCTTCTTCCTATTCAAGTATTCATCTTCGTAATCAATACATAAAATGCACAAGCAATATCTGTAATTTCTAGGTGAACAGCAACTAGGATCTCCTAACTTTCACTAAAATAACACAAAAGTCATGTTATTAAGTAGAGAAAAAAGCTAAGTTGTTATCAAGTATAGTACAAAAGTCATGACTACTAATCAGGTTCTTTTGGCTTAACGTACTCATATGAGAAGCACGTGATCGCTTTTTTATGGAAAATTTTGGGATTGTAAGAAGAAAAAAAAACCTTTTTTAATTCTCATTACCCACACTATTACCATAAGCACCAAAATTATTCTTATTCCTCGTGAACCCAGATTGAAACCACGCACTAAGCCCCAAAATCAAATCCATCTTACCTAAATTCAATTCAAAATCTACCCAAGTTGAATTCAACAAACACTGTAACACAATTCAACAAACACTGCAACACAATTCAACAAACATTGCACCGACGACAAACATTTTTTCCAATATACACAGCACCTACCAAAGCAGCTGTAAACCATTCAATTCAATCATGGTGATTGGTGAAATAGTAATTGATATTTGTATATATAAACAATGTAAATTTCCGATACAAATTAAGAAAATATACTCAGAAAACATTGATTTTCTCTTCTGATTATTTCTTCAAATATTGATTTCTTCATGATATCAGAGCCAAGTCGTTGCTTTATACAAATTTGAAACTCTTATTCTCTAAAACAGAGATTTCTTTCTCTGAAAATATTTCTTCTCGTGAAAAAAAATTTTCATTCAAATACACCTACAAATATTAATTAAAAACATCATTTTTAAAGCATTATTTCTCCCACCTAATTTTACCAAATTACTCTAAACACAATTTGGAACATTTTGGTAAAAACAGAGTAGAATAAAAGCCATCCACGCGCCGCCTGAAGTAAAGGATCCATTTTTCCACGCTCCCCACGCGCCGTCTGGAGGTTGAAGATGATGACGTGTCATCCGGCTCGGCTCGGCTCAGCGCGGCTCGGTCCGGCTCGAGGGCGTAGCCACCAGCACTCGGTTTGGCTCGGGTCACCTCATTCGGCTCGGGGTTGGTCCCAGGCGGTTCGGTTGAACTCAATTTTTCTCGGTTTTCACGGTTTTCTATTTTAGTAGGTTCGGTCCATTTTAAAGTCGGGAACCGGTTTTTTCGATTCTGGATTTATAAATAGGTTTGGTTCATTTTTCAAGTTTTTAAACCAATTTTGAACGGTTTATGGTTTTTTTTTTTCATTTAGTATAAATATATATTAAAAAAAGCAGAAAAAAATTTAATCCTAAAAATTATTACACTATTTCCCTAGCTTAGTTTATATAATATCCAGAGGGTATAATTTCATTACCTATGGAGCAATCAAATCCAGTTGTTGTACAATCGGTTCAGTCTGAAGGTGTGTTTAATGTTGGAATTGTTCTTACTGAGACTAATTATGATGTTTGGTCTCAAATAATGGAAATGCATATTGCAGAGAGAGAAAAACTCTCTTATATTCATGATAAAAATTTGCAACCAGAAAAAACATCGAATAATTATAACAGGTGGTATGCAGAAAATCAAAAAGTGAAGAGATGGATCCTTATGTCAATGAGTCCAAAAATCATGAAGCGATATTTACGCATACCTACTGCTCTTGAAATTTGGGGTGCTTTGGCAAAAGCATTCTATGATGGAAGTGACGAATTACAGGTATTTGTCTTAAACCAAAAAGCATTTACTTCCAAACAAAATGGAAAATCACTTTCAGAGTATTATGGAGAGTTGGTAGAAATTTTCAAGAGCTAGACCATCGTGATAAGGTGGTCGTGAAAGACCCGAATGATCTAATATCTGTCGAGTACATTTGAAAGACTAGGATACATATTTTCTTCTTTGGATTAGATGATGAATTTGGCGAGGTTCGTGGAGAGATTTTGCGAAAGAAACTATCCCGATTTAGAAGGTTGTTATTCCTTGATTCGACGGAGGTAAGTCGTCGAATCTCATTGGAAAAATCAGAGACGCGTTGCCTTCCGCCATGATATCTAAAAATCGTTCTTTTTTCCAATCGGCAAAACGAAGGGTGGATAAATCATCATTTAAATGTACCCATTGTCATCAAAAGGGTCGTACTAAAGAGCGATGTTTTGAACTTGTAGGATATCCGTGATGGGATCCTGGCCGTGACTCTCGAAGAAAAATCCATGTGGATGTCTACTTTGCCGCCATTCTTGAAACAACAAAAGATCATGTTGCAAACTCCTCGGCAAATGTTGGTAAGATACTTAAAGCTTTTTCTCCTGTTTTTAATAATACATGGATAATTGATTCGTCTGTTGATCATATGACATTGATTCTAGACAAATCTTAAAATCATCCTCGCCGCAAAGCGTTTTGCCACTTGCCAATGGTAACACTGACCCGGTCGTTGGGGAAAGATCTTTGTCTCTCACTAGTACTTTGAATTTAGACTCGATGCTAGTTGTTCCTCTTTAGAGTATAACCTTATATCTATTTCTCAAATAACCAACTGCTTTATCTTGTTTTGCTATTTTTTGGCACGACTTTTGTGTGTTCAAGGACATTCAAACAAAAGCAAGCGATTGGTCGGGCAATTAATTGTTAGGCAAGCTTGTATTATTTGGACTTGAATTCAACAAATCATGCATTGGTAGCAACTGGATCTAAAAAGGATGAATTAATATATGGCTATGGCATAGGAGATTGGGTCGTACTTCTTTGGATATTTAAAGAAATTATTTCCAAGTTTATTTTTGAGCTTCGATATTTCTACTTTAAAATGTGATGTTTGTGAACTAGCAAAAAGTCAAGTTCCTCATTTCACTGTAACCTTAAATAAAAGTCCATTTAGTTTATGGTTATACATTCGATGTATGGGGTCGCTTCCAAGTCTCTACTTTGGGAGGATCACGTTGGATTTGTTACATTTATTGGACGATTTTAGTAGAATGACTTGTCTGCATTTAATGAAATCTAAAAGTGAGAATAAACGTATTATTTAGAAAATTTCATAAAATGGTTCGTGCTGAAACAAAACCACGATTCAGTTCTCACAGTGACAATGGAGGAGAATATAAAAGTTACGAGCTTCAAGAATATCTTAAAACGAAGGGATTATTCATCAAACTACTTGTGTTGATACACCTCAACAAAACGGAGTTGCGAAAGAAAAAATAGACACTTGTTGGAAGTTGTCAGGTGCCTCGTTGATCGAAGCTAATATGTCATTATCTTATTGGGGAGAAGCAATTACTTCTGCATATTTGATCAATCGGGTACCTTAGTCCCATTAACTTCCAAACACCACACTACAAGCCATCAAGCAATTGTTGCACCAAGTGTTCCCAATTTACCTCCCTCCCATGTCTTTGGTTGTGTGGCATTTGTACACCCTCATAAACAACGTAGCAAGTTGGATCCACGAGCAATACGTTATGTTTTTATGGGATATGCCATACAACAAAAAGAATATCGGTGTTATGTTATCATCCTCCTACAAAACAAATGATTACCACCATGGATGTTATTTTCATGAAGATACAATGTATTTCTCATCTACACACAGATTTCGGGAGAGTACAACCATGCGGAAATTGAGACCACTTACATATAAATTGTTTCCTTATGAAGAAAGACAAATTATATGTGAGGAAAATACAAATAACTTGAATTGGGATGGTAATAACTCTCAATATAGAAAAGACTCAGGGAAATGGAATCAAGTCCTCATCAACTTCAAGATCATCAAGCAAGTTCCTTACTACCCAAAGTGAGTACGAGTTTCTTCTCCTGATTCTTTGATATACCTAACCAATCGTTTGTAGAATGTTCCAACTATTGAACCGGCAGAAAAATACTTCCATCACGTCCTATGAGAGGTATTCCTAAAGCCATGTATGAACACGAGATTTCTAGTAAAGTCAAATATCCCATGACTAACTATATGTCTAAACATCGTTTGTCAAAATCAAACATATCATTTGTGAATCAATTATACACTTGTATCTATTCCTAACGGTGTGCGAGAGCTTTAGTGACCCAAAATGAAAAGATGCTATGAATAAAGAACTAAGATCCTTAGAAATAAATAGAAATGGGAACTTGTCAATCGTCCACTAACAAAGAAAATTGTTAGATGTCGATGGATTTTTGATAAAGTATCAAGCGGATGGTATGATTGAGCAGCTATAAAGCAAGATTGGTGGCAAAGGATACACTCAGACATATGAGATCGACTATATAGAAACATTTGCACCTGTAGCCAAAATTAACACTGTTCGAGTCTTGGTATCTCTAGCTGCAAATTTAGATTGGCCATTATATCAGTTTGATGTAAAAAATGCCTTTCTATATGGAGATTTAATTAAAGAAATCTACATGGATTTACCACCTGAGAATCAAGAAATCCAAAATTCATGATGAAAAGGTGTGTAAATTAAAAATCTTGTATGGATTGAAACAATCCCCAAGAGCATGGTTTGGTAGGTTCACAAAATCAATGAAGGCATTTGGCTATAAGCAACAATTCGAGACCATACTTTATTTCGAAAAAAAGGTATGGTAAGATCACTTCACACTTATTGTATATGTTGATGATATGATAGTAGCAGGAAATGATCTTGAAGAAGAAAAAGCTCTCCAAAGTTATTTGTCAAGGAATTTGAAATGAAAACCTTGGTTCCTTAAAATATTTTCTTGGGATTGAGGTTTCTCGATCAAAAGAAGGAATCTTCTTATCTCAAAGAAAGTATGCCTTAGATTTATTAAAAAAAAGCGGTATGTCGGCGTGTCGGCAGCTAATACACCAATGAAGGAAGGATTAAAGTTATGTATCAAGGTTGATCAAGTTCAACAAATAAAGAAAGATACCAAAGGCTTGTTGGAAGGTTGATGTATTTGGTACGCCACAAGACGGATCTTGTCTATGCTTTAAGTATTGTCAATTTATGCATAATCACGGGAGAACAACATATGAATCTGATTATTAAGTATTTTGAAATTATTTAAAGTCTGCTCCTGGAAAAGAGTATTGTTTACTAAAAACTCGAGTTCCAAAGAATAGAAGTATATCTTGATGTCGATTGATTTGGATCAATAAATGATGGCTGATCTACATCGAGGCTACTTCACTTTTGTAAGGAAACCTTGTAACATGGAAGTAAAAACAACATGTTGTTGCGGATTCAGCAGGTGAATCTGAAAGACATGACACTTGGGCTTTGTGAGGCCTTGTGGTTACAATCTCTCTTGAAAGATTTGGGATATCCTTCTAAAGAATCAATTAAGTTATTTTGTGACAATAAAGCAGCATGTGATATTGCTCATAATCCAGTTCAACACGATCGTACAAAACATGTTGAAGTTGATCGGTTAATTATTAAGGAAAAGTTAGAAGAAAATTCATTAGAATTGCCAAAAATTAAGTCAGAAGATCAATTGACTAACATCCTCACTAAAACAGTCTAATATCGAGTATTCACAGAAGTTTCAGTCAAGTTGGGCATGAAAGACATCTATGCAACAACTTGAGAGGGAGTGTTGAATTCAACAAACACTGCAACACAATTCAACAAACACTACAACAAAATTCAACAAACACTTTGCAAACTGACAAACATTTTTTCCAATATACACGGCACCTACCAAAGCAGCTGTAAACCATTCAATTCAATCATGGTGGTTGGTGAAATAGTAATTGATATTTGTATATATAAACAATGTAAATTTCCGATACAAATTAAGAAAATATACTCAGAAAACATTGATTTTCTCTTCTGATTATTTCTTCAAATATTGATTTCTTCAAAATATGTTCTTGTTTTTTTTCCTTAATCCTATTGTTAGTTGACGTTAATATTGTTAGTTGGCACATTCTGGTAAATTTTATTTTTCCCACTAAAGGCAAGGCAAATTGGTTAATAAAGTTTTCTCTTTGCAGCCAAAATGCTTACCACTAAAATTCAATCAGTAAATTTTATTAATGCCATGTTTTGGGGATTTTAATACAAAGAAAGTTATACTACTGGAATTTTGAGGCTCAAAGTCATTATCGGCCGCCATACCCAGTTGAGCTGGCTTAATTAATCAAATACACATGGCTGATTAGGTACTACGTACAGCTCAACAACTTTTGTAAGCTAGAATTGTCGCAACTATCCTTAAGCTTTTCTCACACATCACATGGGGTATCGAGTGAAGCAAAAAAAATCATATTGTTATAATATAAGGTAGAGCATAAAAATAATGTTGGTTATCTAGTACAGGAGAAAAAAAAATATGTTATTACCAAATGGAGTACAAAATCATAACACAAAAGTCATGTCGGGTTCAAATGAATGACACAAAAGCATTAAGGATAATAAACATCGATTTTTTTGTCTTGAAATAATTAAATGATAAGCACGTTACCAATTTTTGACAAGCAAGTGTCTTACTTTTTTATTAGTTTATTATTTTTAGTTTAATTGCATTTGTGAGAGTATAATAATTATTTATAAAATATGTTCATACATGTGAAATTTTAAAGTGATTGAAAATCTTTTATTATTTATTATGCATTAATGTCTCACATGTTATGTTTTTATTATCATACATGTTGTTGATAATCTGAATAGAGATTTTAAGGAACATAATAACTAATGTGTTCACTACATATTATAAAATTTTCATCCGTTGAGTGTTTTAGTTGTGTGTTGAATTGAATATGTTGTTTTGTACTTTTATTATATAATTTACTTAATTCACATTTGTGAAGTCAAAATAGTCGAGTTGATATAGAGTTTGCGAAAAGATTCCATGTGTTGACATCTCTATCCCTTATCTAGATCTTAGTTACTTATTTGAATCAAAAGAATAATTAATCTTTGCGTAATTGTTCCTACATATTAGAATCGTCAAATAATTCTCAAAATGAAGAAGAAGTCTTGTTAAAATTTTAGCTCTAATAATAAACAAATAAAGATAAATAGGATCACCATGTAAAAGATATCTTTGGGGAATAATATTAACAAAAATTAAGAAATAAAGCTCATAAAAAACATAAATTATTAAACTTTTTAGATAAACCCAGAAGTCTCGTGATTTTAATAATGAAATTTCATTTCATATTATCATGTCTTTTTGCATATAAAATTTGACCCAAGTAAACCAGTTCTTCTTATTTTTCTTTTAATAATATGGAAAATTTATTAAGTAATAATAACATTATCAGAAATCAATCTATTAAGAATAAAAGCATACTAAAAAAGAGAAATAAATTTATTGAGCTTACCTCTTAAATGATTAGAAATAACTTTGTAAATGATATTGCAAAGGCTTATAGGTCTAAATTGATAGACCAGAGATGAATCATTTATTTTTCCAATTAATTTTCAATTAATGTGATGAAAGTCTTGTTTAATACTCGATTGAGATAACCTGTCTTGAAAATATATTTAACAAGTTTCCACCAAAAATATCCTAATAGTTTTTGTACATAAAAGTAGAAATATTATTTAAAATAGAAGCTTTGAAGGATACAATAGAAAATAAAAAATCTTTGATTTCTTTATGATAAGGAATGATAAGAAAATATCCTTTTTTTATGGACGAATAAAATGAGAAAAATGTTTAATTCTTGATCCAAATTATTAGAATTATTATGAAAGAGAAAATAAATACCTCATTAAAATATTTAAGAAAACATAAAAGAATATAATTTTTACGAGGAAGTTACCTCCCATTTGGATCTTTGATATTATAAACGGTGTTGTGTCTTCTTCTTATCATTATAGAAGTGTGAAAAAAATTAATATTAAGATCACTTTCTAATAACCAAGTTTTCTAGATTTTTGTCTCTAATTTTTCTTCATTTGTTTGGATATTTATCAATATCTTGAAGTAAATTTTTTTCATATATTTCATCCTCGTTAATAATCAAATCACTTTAAATTTTAAATAAAATAAGTTAGGTAATTTTTAATCCTACTTCGTAATAACCAAAATGATTTTTGTTCCACTAACTAAAATCTTTAACCATTTAAATATAATTAGAATAAAAGTTTGATTGCAATTATTCAAGATAATTTAATTTTCAACCACCATTTATAATTTGTATATATATACTTAAGTGAATAGGAACATGATTAGAAACTCGAATTTTTTTATTTCTATTTATTGTATTAGGAAAATGAGAAAATCAATCAGTACAAATCAAAACTCTATCAATTTTTTGTTTGATGTTTTATTTATCTTTTCTTTTTGTTGTTCTAGATATAAAGGTAAATTAGAGAAGTCTAGATAATGGCAACGGAGTCCATGAAATATCTTAATCTATTAGGTCAAGCTAAAACAAGCAATTCGCCTTCTTCTTCTTCTTTTATTAGGAAATCATTAAAATCATTCAAACATATCTAATGAGATGAGAATTTGATGCGGAAACGAGTGTTATAAGATTAGTTGAGAAATCATATTTAAGATCTATAAGTTCTATCAACACAGCCCTCGTGAGCAATATTGTACTAATTTTAACAACTTTTTAATATTTGTTTAATATAAATACAATATAGGCTACAAGGAACAAGTTGAAATAGTGGTAAGTAAATTATATCACGTGACTTTTTAATTAGCAAGAAAGAGTATATGGGCTGAAAATCCACATGGGTCCACAACTATCTTTTCTTTCTTACTTTTTTTTAATTATAAAATTAATATATTAAAACTTATAATAATAAAAATAATATAATTCTAATTCATATTTCTTCTTATTTAAAATAATAAAGTAAAGTATCATTGACGTGAAATCTTCAATTAAATTTACGTATAAATTTTAAATTTTTAAACCCTATAATTTAGTTTTTAATTTTTTATATATATTTTTTAATTTTTAAATCTTATAATTTAATCCCCAAATTTTTAAAATTCTACATTTAGATTCTAAAATTTTGATTCATAAATATATTTATTTTAACAATTAAGTTAGTACATATATGTAAAATTTAAAATTTTAAAAACTAAACTATAAGATTTAAAAATTTAAAAATTTAAAAATTTAAAAATTTAGGATTAAATTATTGGATTCAAAAATTTACGAAACTGAATCAAATTTGTTGGAAGATTGAAACTAATGAAACAATTAAACTAAAATATTGCTATTAGTTTTAGAAGCACTATTTGACTAATTGTTAAGTTTTTTTGTTGAATTATGTATAAATAATTATTTGTATTTAGTAGATATTTTGGTCATTTTGTTTTCACAAAAAATATTATATTATCCTTTTATTTTAGTAAAAATGGAACATGTAAATTACTTTTTGAACAACATATAGAAGAGAATAAATTAACTTTATAACTATCCCTAATTAAGAAATTAACCTAATAGCTATCCTTTGTTGAGATAAGATAGATTTGTTATAGCTTTGTAGTAATTTATTTTTAATTATCTCTTTAAGATATCTATCTTTCGATTATATTTATCTAATGACTAAATATTTATTGGATTTGGTGAGTAAAGTTATTTGTGATTTAGGACCACTCTTTAATCACATAGGATGTAAAATATTACCATCGATAATGCCTATTCTTGTTTATAGGTTAGTAACAATACCTTACTTCAAAAAATCAAATATAATGAAAATATATACATGGTACCTAAATATAGGGAGATTGATTTAACTCACATGTTAACCGAAAAGTGAAAGGAAATGGATAATTTTTATCTTTCCATATATAATATTTTGCTTTGATTCAGTTCTTACTTTATATGTTATGTTCATACTCTTATTGGTATCAGAATGCCATCGTATTGATCATTCGATGTATTTGTTTTTGTACAATCGAAGATGAAACCAGTTCTTTGTATTGTTAGTAATAATAATAAATTAATTTCGTTGCTACGTGTGTCATTTTTCCTTCTTGATGTTTTGGGCATTCATTAAATTTGTTTACTTGGTTAACTGATTTATTTGATAGAAATTAAAAAAAAAATGCACTTGCATTTATGTTATAGGCAACCTTAAATTTACACTCTCTTAGGAGATCTTGCATAATTCTTGCTAAAATGCAATTTGTACTTTTATGGCCTAGACATGTAACAGGTTTCCATGTTAATTATTTATCAATGTTATTTTATGTGTCTTATGGTACTTGAAACAATACATCGCCTATTCCATAGGATCTCAATTGATGATGTATTTTTTCTCTATTGATTGCTGCCAAATATTATGTTAGTGTTTACGTATGTCATAATATTTTTCTTTGATCATTTATTCATATTTCATTTATAAGATAGGACTATGTTAGGGTTTGAAATTGGCAGCAAGTTTAGTTTAGATCTTATGGTGTTAGGTGTGAAATCAGTAATGAGCTTTTAATGCTATTAAACTGGTAACAAACTTGATGGTCATTAAAAAGCAACCTGGTACATGCCAACTTAATTATTATACCCAAGAGGCCCATCAATGCATGAGTTACGTGCTGCCGTAGTTCAGTCATTGTTTAACAACAACAATAAGGATTTTGATCTTTGCATTTATGTTGTATAAGTTTGTAGTATTTGCAGATTCATTACACATGCATTCCATCTGTATAACAACTTCTTTGTATAATAGATGAACTTGCGAATTCTTAGGCTTAATGGTTTGATTGTTCTAAATCCATGAAACTGTTTGTGAATATTTGGTAGCAAATTCTGCTTGCAGTTAACACTATACATGAAGAACGAATTATCACTCGCTTTAAACCATTTAAAGCAATAATTGGTACGATGGCTAATAATTATATATATATTTTTTTAAATTATGGAGAGACTGGAGAGCATTAATTTTTTTTATGAAAAATAAATAAAATATAGTTGAAAAATATTAATATTTTTAATTTTATAGTTAAAAAAATAACTCTAAAAATAATATAAATGAAAAAACTTTAAAATAATAATTTTGACCCATTAAATATAATTTATTATAGAGTAGACAAAATATCTATTTTGAAAACAAATTAAATAAAGTATTCTTACACAAAGAAAGTAACTTAAAAAACCATTTTTATTTTTTGAAAAATTATAAAAATAATATTACTAAAATTTATAACAATAAAAATAATATTTCAATAATATTAAATCATACGTTAAATATTAAACGAGTTTAAATAATTATATTTTAATTTAAATGATATTAAAAATAAAATAATGTATTAAATTTTTTTAATAGTAAAAATATAAATAATAAATATAAAATATGATATTTTTATTATTATGAATTTTAAGAATCATGTATACCCAAAGTCCACGGTTTCTTAATTCTGATTTGATTCTTAGCGTAAACTCTGCTTTGAGACTTGGAACAACTATTGGTCACTCTCAATTCTGTAGCTCAGGAAAGTTCTCTACTACATTTTCCTCCACTTCTCTATAAAACCAAGATCCATTTGCAAATGGCCAATTTATCTCAAAGCAGCGTTTCTAGCAATGGATCCAAGGGATCTATCACTCACGTTCTCTTCGATATGGATGGTCTCTTACTCGGTAATTTCATCAAACACCTTTCTTGCATTGCATTTCTCATCCTCCTTTTTCTTCTTTGCTTCTCTATTTACTTGGTTCCTGACCATGGTGTTTAATTTAGATACTGTTTAGCTTCCCTAAATGCTTGTGGATTCTGCGTTTAGAAGAATTTAACATTTTTGGGCCTCATGAAGCTACTTATAATCTTTTTATGAGAACAATGTGCTTGATTCTAAAAACAATCTCTCAGTCAATGGTCACTGCTTCTTCATTGAAATCATATCAATTCTAGGCTACTGGCTTAAGTTAAAACCAAGTGGAATATGCATACATGTATCTAATATCCTGTTAGCTCTCTTCTTGATTCTTTGCCTTGGTTGGTTCAAGATTGCATGATATTTTATCTTTGTTAATTCTCTTTCTCACTTGGTGTTTCCTGTTCACTGGCAAGCGTAGCTAATTTCTTGTCATTTTTTTGTTTGTTGTTTATTTTACTGTTAGCTGTTCATTTAGAGTTGCATTAACTTATCCATGTTCTTAATTCGATTTTATCCATCCATTCCTTTAATTATGTGATTTTATGAAATTGAAAGCTTGAATCGGGATTTGTGATATGCTAACTGCTAACTATTGGAGCTTTGTGCTTAAATCTCGTCTCATCTTTTGTTGCGTATTGTAGTTTCCATATCTCTCTGTCTTTAGTTCTGGAGTGGAATGTCGGCTTCCACAATATATCATAAGTCTTTTGTTGTTAATGCTTTTGCTTCGGAATCAGGATGGTTGGAGTGGATAGCTTATTAATTTCTGTTGACTTTTGTCTGAAGATCACTATTTTTGTTCAAGATGTATTGCTTGTGAAGTATCTAACTTGTATAGTAAATTAAGTCTCCGTTTTCCACACCATATGATCTTATCTTTCATTTTTCAGCAGCAGATACCTGAAACACTGCAATGTAGGACAACGTTGCGGGCCCTAAATGTTCTATGCTATAATAATAATCCTGGTCTCTGCTTTTCGCATAGAAGTCTGATATTTACCATATTGGCATTACTGCTCAACTTAGTTGTTTTTTAATTGAACAGTTCTGTTGCCTCGATGGAGCCTTTTGAATTCTTGTTGTGATGTATTGGAATGTAAATAAACCCAATAATTTTATGGGTAATATCATTGCACTGACAACTACGATCGAGAATTATTTTGGCAACTCTTAAAATCTTAACATACTGGGCACCCTTGTCTGTCATGGTAACAGTCCATCAGATAAGTTCAAGAGGCTCTAACTGATCCTTGTAACCATAGCCATTCAATGGTCAGTCATCAGTGCATTCTTTCTGTAACATGAGGATGGATGGACTTGTTCTAAGCTCATGTTGTGAATGTTTTAGCGAGTATGTCAAGAATGCCATTTTTTGTACCAGTGTTTTCCCCCCTATTTCTGTTTGTTAAAGTGAACATAGGAAGCACTTTCTTATGCCAAGTAGATTTTTCATAAGCTACCTTGGTTGTTATCCAGCCTTTAGAATCTTTTTTAATTGTTATAGTTTCCTTTTTTTTTTTTGTTGAAATGCTATGTTGATATGTTGGTTGCTAATAGTATAACAGTAATTTCAAGAAAGTAAAAAAAGATCTATAAACTGGTTTTGCTGCTGCAGACACAGAGAAATTCTATACTGAAGTTCAGGAAATTATTCTTGCTAGATATAATAAAACTTTTGATTGGTCCCTCAAAGCCAAAATGATGGGAATGAAAGCAATAGAAGCTGCCCGGGTCTTTATTGAAGAGACGGGAATTAAAGATTTCCTTACTGCTGAAGATTTTCTAGTAGAAAGGGAAGCAATGCTGCAAAATTTATTTCCAACAAGCGAGCTTATGCCAGGTACCATGATCTCTCTCTATCTATTTGTGTGTGCACGTGTGCACTTACTATTTCCAACAAGCGAGTTTGTTATTTGAAGAAGAATTCACAATTGTACTCTCAAACATTTAAGTAAGATACATTTAACTTTAAAAACTATTACTTGTTATTTTCTCATTGGCTGCATCTAATTTTTGATTTTAAAATTAATTTAATCATAAAATTTCATTAGTTGTGGCTAATGACTATTATTTTTTTTTATCATTATGACTATTAAAGTTGATGGTATGATAAATGTATTTAAGACAATAAATATTTCCACATAAGGGAGAATAATGGTTAGTGAGTATTAAAAAATTAAACTCAAAAGACTCCATTTTTATTACTAATTTTTGTATGGTTTTTTTAGTTAGAATTATCATTTTTTATATAAATTGTTTTGTCTTCCATAAATTAATAAATTGGTTTACCTTCCATAAATTAATAAAAAGATGAAAAACTCTTTAGCTTGTTATTGTTTAATTTAAAAATTAAAGCAAGCATAAAAATGTCATTAGTTGTGAGGCTTGTGACTAATGACTAATAATACATAATTATAATAATGGAGAATAATGGTGAGCGAGTATTATAAAACTAAATTCAAAAGACTTCCTCTTAATTACTAATAATTTTTTGAATTTTTTTTAAGCCCGACTTATCATTTGTTTTTCTCATTAGAAAGTATTTTGCTTCCCACAAATTAATAAATTAGCTTACCTTTCATCAATTAATAAGAATTAATAAGATAAAAAAACTGCTTAGCGTCTTCTTATCCCAACAAATATGTGGAGTCTCTTCGTTAACCGCTTGTGTTCATTATGTAAGATATATTGTCACCTACCTTGTGGAGAAGTAATTTTAAAGCTTTTTACTTTGAATTTTCATTTAATTATTTGTGCCTTGTCCAGTGTAGTTTCTTTCTAAAAGGTTTATAAATCAAGTTATGACCAAATGATAAGTTGTTCAACTATTGGAGTCAAATGATGTATTTATTTATTTTTTTTTCCAATTTGGAACAAAGGGATACAACTTTGTAAACCATCCATCAATATGTTTTACATGTGCGCGTACACACTTGCAAAGCATGTGCAATATAAATATTTGGAGGTAGGTTGTCCAAAAAAAACTTAACATTGTCTTGTCTATAATTTTTTATGAGATCAATTTCAAACTATATAAAGTATATTCTAATTCTTCATTAAATATATAATAGGGGCTAGAAGTTTGATTGAACATCTTCATTCAAGAGGAATACCGATGGCCTTGGCAACCGGGTAATTCTTCACATAGTTTTATTTTCTACTTTGCTCTTAATTTGATCAAGAGATTTGGGGAAAAATTGTAGCATGGACATTTTCGCATTAAAATGCAAGATTTTTCTTCCAATGTCTTCGCTAGTATTTTGTTTCCTAACCTGCGTGGGCACCTCCATAATTGTTTAAAATTTATATTATTCAACTTAAAGTAAAATAACTAGGTAAATTGTGTGGAGGTTTATAGGGGCAAATTGTTACGAGAATCACAATATCAATGCGAATTTAATTAAGCTTTAAACAACAGAATAAAGTATATTCTCCTTCTTTGTGTGAATCTCTTAGGAAATAATAAATAGAGCTCAAAATAAAACATACACAGAATCAACACAACCAATTTACGTGAAAAAACTTTCCCGGTGTAAGAAGAAAAAAACTACAACACTCTATCTCCAAAACTTCTACTATCAAGAAACAATTGTACAAAAGTTCTCTCTAGATAAAACTAGAGGCAAACAATCAACAACATTATCAAGAATACAACTTCTTGAAAACTAACAATTATTTCAAGAAAATGGAGAAATCTAACCCAATTTCGTAGTCACTGTTCACGGCCCAGATTTTTCCAAATCGGTGAGCCAAATCCAAATCTCACCGTTCAGATTGAAGAGTCTTGAGTCATGAAACTTCCTGCAAAATTTCAGCTCAATCGGACTACAAACGACCTTCCAGAGCACTTGATGAAGGCTTGTTGGAGAAGGAAAAACTGAAAAACTGAGAGCAGTTTTTCTGCTTTTCTTTTTGCTGCTGCAGATCTCATCTATCTCAACCAACCCTAAATGGATTTATTAATGAAACAATCAAATGGACAAAATTGTCCCTTCTTTCTCCATGGATCATGAAACCACATGGGCTTTTTATTTCTTAGGTTCCTCCAAACAAGAGGGAAAATCCAACACAAACTGCGATAGCTGACTGATTGGACAACCATATATATGGAAAGTTTTAATTATCTTATATATTAGTAATAGTTCTACTTGCCTTTCGATATGGTGCGCTAGATCCTATTCGTTATCTCTTTTGACATTTCTTTTACTCTTTTGGCCTTCCCTCTTTGTTGGCTTCTCACTTTTGTCTTGTTTTGAGGGAACTTTATATGGCCCATTTGGATTTTTTTCCCTCTATATTTAACTATTTGTCAGTTACGTGAAGCCTGTCTTTACTATATTGCACATGTATTTGATTTCCTGTTCGAATTTGTCATTTCAGGTATTGTATGTTAGCAATTCTTTGGGTATTTCAGGATAATGGCAATAGCCATAAGGGTCGCAGCCCCTATTGTTGCCCTTATTCCTTGAAATATTTATTGCATTCCTTACGTTTTGGGTATTCACTGATGTAAATACTTATTTCTGAACCTAGGTGTATTTTCCAAACCCCCAATTCTCACGGAGGATGTCACTGATGCTTTCATGATATTTCTACTGTTAATTTGAATTCCTTTAGATGGTATTTACTTGTTTGAGCGTAACCCCTATATTTTCATAATATTGTCTGTTATTTTTATTGTCCTAAATTTTTATGAACCTTATGGTTGCTACCCTTGATTGAAATATATTTTGCTTAGGTTCCTTTAACTCTTTCAATAATCATTTAAATAATCCTTAAATCTAGTATTACTGAACTCAAAACTGCTTCTACTATTCTAGAAGTAAAATAGAAAAGAAAATGGTAGTCTAATGGTAAAGTTTTTCACTTGCATCACTAATATGACAATGTATTCACAGATCACACAGGCGACATTTTGAATTGAAAACACAGAGGCACAAAGAACTTTTTGCCCTGATGCATCATTTTGTTCTTGGTGATGATCCAGAAGTAAAACAGGGCAAGCCATCCCCAGATGTATTCCTTGCAGCAGCCAAAAGATTTGAGGTATAAACAACATATATCAATATCTGAGTGATTTACCAAACTAATATGCCATTTGACTCCTTAGGCAAGGGTTATCACTTTTTGGGTAAGGCATTACCTTATCGTAGTAAATCTTATCACGACTCTGGATGTCAATGTAAGTCTTATCACACTAGGTTAATGCCTTATCAAACTAAACCAATGCTTTATCACAAATTTTATTTTTTTTACCAACAACGTATGAGGTAAGGATTTCATTATTATAGTAAGGCACTGTCTTGTAGTGGTAAGCCTTACTATGACACTGGATGTCACCCACATTGGACAAATGTCTTCCCACACTGAGTAAATATCTTCCTACATCAAGCTAATGTCTTACTATGAATTTCATTTTTTACCAAAATCACTTTGAGGTAAGGTCTACCACTGTTGTGGTAGACCTTACATCTGAATGATTTTAGTTTATAAAAAATGAAATATTACTTAAAATTAAATGATTTTGGATAAAAAAGTTTTTGCCAATATCTCAAATTTGTTTGTTCATAAAGCATTTTGTTATTCTTCTTTCTATATTGATAGTTTCTCTTGATATACACAGAGACAATACCATAGCTGACTGAAAATTTATGTGAACAGGATACCTCAATTAATCCAAAAAGGATTCTTGTGTTTGAAGATGCACCTGCAGGAGTTCAGGCAGCTAAGAATGCCGGGATGTAAGTCCATTTAAATGAATCATTTCATATGTAAATCATTGCATAACTTGTACAATTTAATTTGCTTTCCTCACTTTAAGTGTTCAAAAATGGTGTGTTGAAGTCTGATTATGATAACAAATGTTTAGTGCAATTATGGAAAATTTATCATATGATTAAGATAGTATTAGCATTCAGATCTTATATGTTGGCTATGCATACATGATACATCTCAATAAATCTTTTTAGCAGTATTTGTTGCCAATAGTCTAATACATTTTCTTGCATTTGATAGTGAAAAATCTATCCGAAATGCAAAATAATTGACCATTATATTCTCAGAAGATTTCAGAAAATATCCACCGAAAATAGTCGAAATATTATGCTCAACACTAATCAACTGTAACCTATGGTACTATGATGCAACTTGAATATTTTCCCTTGAACCCGTAAATGGTCATATGGACTTGAAACAAAACTAAGCGTGATTCATAATGTAACTTCTAGTGTTTGGTCTCAATGATTCATGGAAAGGCAGATGGAACATTCTTTCAAATTATGGTATAGGCTTAAAGGCTATGAGTTGCATATGGCTTGACTGCGCCAAAACCAAAAATTGCAGTGAGCATCAGTGACTAATATCATGTAAGGTCATTATCATATAAGACCATTCAGACTGCTATTCTAAATGGTGTTCAATGTCTAACATAAGCTGGCATTGGGTGGCAAAGTTGAGTAAATGTTTTTAATGATAACGCTACTCATTAATGTGTCCATATCTTATAAATTTTCAGAGTTAGTGACCTTCAATTTATTTTTTAAGATTTTATTTGATGATGGTTACTAGAAGCGTAGTCTTTATGTAAAAGTTCTGTTGACCAATATGTTCAATATCTAAAAGAGAAAAATACATTTAGGGTTCTTTACGTATTACAAAAATAATATTTAGGTCCTTTATTTATTTTTATAATAGTTCTATTTTTACGAAAAGGTGACTATATAAGGACAAATAATTTTTTTTAATTTTTTCAATTATATTAGATAGAAACTGTTATAACTTAAATAAACTGTAACAGAAAAAATTAAAAAAATAATAAATAAATAAATACATAAAAAATAGTTATTTGTTCTTATGTAGTCATTTTTTTATAACAATATGATTAAAGTGTTAGAAAAAATAAATACAGGATCTAAGTGTCACTTTTAGAATAAGTATAGGATCTTTACGATCACCTTTTTTTATCTAAAAAACAACCCCAAAAAAAGGCTCTTTTAGGGTTTTACCTTGCCTTTGAATGTCCACTATCAACTATGAATTTTTGATGTTTTTGAATGACTCTTGCCTAACTCACATTGTTTACTCAGCTCGTTCTCATTGTTTGCTTCATATTTATCATTTCTTGAGGTTGATTTAGCAAGTCTTTCTATGAGTTTATACTCTGGAATCGTTTCTTTGCTTTCAATTTGTGACTTTTTTTTGGCTGATATGTGGTTGAAGTGTTGTGGTTTACTTGAAATGGAGGATATGGTCAGAGAATTGGAGAATTTTGACTTTATGTTGGATATTGAGGATCTGATCAATGAGGATCAAGAGTCACATGAATGGGTGATTGTTGCTCGTACAGTAACAGATTGGTTTGTGAATCCTGAGGCCTTGTAGGAGGTCTTTTGGAATGTTTGGGCAAAGAAGGGGGTAATTGATCTACAAGTGCTTGATTGTGTCACATTTTTTTTTTGAGCATGTTGAAGATCTGAAGTTGGTGTTGAGCAGAGTGCCATGGAATTTTAATAACTTGCTACTGGTTGTGAAGGTGGAATCCGGTGTTAATCCATTGTTGATGATGTTTGAGTCCTCACCATTCTGGTTACAATTGCATGACTTGCCTTCAAATTGGAGGAAAATTTCTAGTCACAAAAATTGCTAAGAAAGCAGGTAAGGTTCTTGAAATTGATCATTATTCTTTGTTTAGTGGCTTTGCTCGATTTGTAACGGTGAAAATTGACTTCAATCTCAGCATGGCATTGGTGGGGTTAGAATTCTTTTGAATGATCTTATTTTTGGCCCTAAGATAGTATATATTTACATGAGGTATGAACGTTTGCCAAGATTTTGCTATTGTTGTAGATGACTTTCACATGATACTAAGTTGTGTAGGTTTGTTAGTGGATTGAATATTGCTTTTGGGGGTAGACATGCTAGGTTGCATGCTAGGTTGTGAGCTGATCTGAACATGTGTACTCCTAATCATGTTAAGGGTGTCATGGGTGAAAGTTCTAATGTTAGAGGTGGCACTTCAAAGGTTATAGTTTCAGCTTCAATGTCAAGGATTGGGAATGCCACTTTGGTGAATACTGTGGATGCTGGCATTGCTGGTATGAGGAGAGGTGTGGTTATTGAAGGCTCTAATGGTGTTGAGAATGAGGGTATGGACCTAAGTCTGACTGTATAGGAATTGGTTCATACTAGGAGAGCTACTCCAAGAGTGGTGAGGAGGGAAAAGGGTCCTGAAGCTGGAGCTGGCAAGCTGATGTTGTTTGGTGGAGGTAAAAGTGTTTGAAGGGAGCTTGTGGATGTCTCTAATACATCTCATGCTTTCTATATTGATGAGCTTCCTTCGTTGCCTTTGGAATGATAGTGGGAGTTTGGTTTTAGTAATTTGGTAGTTTTAGTTTGGGTTGATCTGTTTTCCTTTATTTCTGTTTGTTATTGTGTGTTTTTAGTTTGAAAGTGTATTGGCTTGGTGCTTAAGTGTATACTGGTTGGTTCTTTTTGTACTGTTAAGAAAATGCTAATTGGACAGTGTTTTGTGGTGTAATTAGGGTTTGATTGCTCTCATTCTAGTAATTATGTCACTTTAGATAGGATGAGTTGTATTACGGTCATGTGTGTCCTTGGCATTATGGACGGAGGTTGTGTGCTAGTTTTTGTTGATTGAATACTAACTTTTTACTGACCAAAAAAAAAATGTTCAATATTTGCATCGAGGTCTTTTTCTACGGTACGATAATAGCATGTCTTGTATTTTTATTTTGACCTAATATTCTTAATGTGGGATGATTTGATGATAAAATACCAAATAATAATGAGAAATAATTTTATATGGTTTCTCCATTGAGATTTTTTTTAAATAGTCACTGATAAAGTTCTATGATTTCTTTATTCGCCAAAAACGTGTCTCTTTAGTCTTTAGGTCTCATTCCAAGATGCTGAAATGTCATCATTGTATGATATTATGGAGAAATATCTAAATTGCAGGTATCACAACCCTTTCTTAGCTCAATATTTCATCTTCTTGAATGCTAAATTCTAATTATGTGCAGGTCTGTGGTCATGGTTCCAGATCCAAGGCTGGATAGCTCTTTCCACAGTGCTGCAGACCAAGCTCTGAGCTCCCTGTTGGATTTCAAACCTAGTGAATGGGGTCTGCCTCCATTCGACCTTACAGCAAATTAAAAATCAAGGAACATGGTATTGTTATGCTGCAATTGCAATATATAAATTCAGAAAATGATAATAATTGGACATCGTTCTTTTTCTTTTCTATTTTTCTCCTTCATTTCTGAATTTTTTTGATCATTGTTTAGCCTATACGACTTTTCTTTTTAAGAAGACTGGACTAATTCATAGTTGAAGCAGTGTAGCTTCGAAAACTGAAATGACAATACATTCCTGAAGCACCATTATCTCGTGTGTATAAACATTTTTTTTTATTGTTGGATGACATGCATCTATATGTTAATTGTGGTATTGGCAAAGATATCTCAACTTTTGGAGCTCCGTGTCATTTTCACCTTCTTTTGGTGACGATATACAACAAACATGTAGACTTGAGAATGAGGTACTTCCTTACACCCTAAAAGATAGTGTCAAAACTTGGTTAATGTCATTTTCTCTAGGTTTTTTGATGACTTGGGAGGATGTTTGCAACAAATATATGGAAAAATTCTACTTTCATAAAAAAAAGTCAGAACTGCAACTAAGATAGCAACGTTCTCTCAAATGAAGAACATTTCCACAAAGCATGGGATAAGTTTGAACTTTTCTCACTTCTTGTCCTATCATAATTATCCTCTATAGTTATAGAACCAATTTTTGTACGATGGATTGACTCAACAGTGTCAGTTCATCATTGATAATGTTGTAGGAAAAGCTATGTGAGAGAAGATAACCTTAGAGACTTATAAGTTCTTTGAGATGTTAGGTATTAATTCTTAACACAAAAGAGCTCTAAAGTGAGAAGAGCCAGAATCCATAAAGTAGACTTCGATATTGGAATTCAAATATAGCTTTCCCAACGAACCAACCAAGTTGCACTTCTTACAACACATGCCACATCAAACAAAAAACAATGTGGTGTGTGCGACAATCTAGGATATAGTGTTAAATTTTGTCCCTATCAAGGAGAGACTAGTGCTGGATTCGAGAAAGTTAATGTATTAGGGCGATACCAACTAAGATCTAAGTATGATCCAATACCAATACTTACAATCTTGGGTGGAGAAATTATCCAAATTTCTCAAAGGCAAAACAACTTTTTATTTGCCCAAAAGTTCAAACCCATTAGGTAAGTAATTACAAATCCAACTTTTCTTCAATCCTTTTCAAAAATTATTTTTAAAAATCAAATTCCTAACCAATTTCTACCATTCCATTAAAAAAAATTTAATTTTTCAAATTTTTTCAAAGATCTTCATCTTCACAAGGAGATGTTCTTCATAGTCTTCAAATCCATAACAACAAACAATAAGTATTTATAATTTTTGAAATTTAAAGTATTTAATTTAAATTCTCTAAATTTGTGAAATGTTTATGAATTTAAGAGTCCTAAATCCTATTTAATGCAAATATGGGTTAGAAAAAATTTGGATTATATTGTGTTGGATTTTTTCTTGTAAACCCTTAGTTTAGATATTTGTGAATTTTTTTGAAAATGATACTTAAAAAGAGTAAGAAATAAAGTACTTTTGAGGATTTTGATAATAATAAATTCTCTAATTATGAAGTAAAAGTTAACTATGAGAGAGCAATAAAAGTAAATAAAGGATTTACCTCAAAAAGGGGATGAAATTTAATTCATGACCTCAGGGTATTTCTGATATCACAACAATCTTAAGATGAAAAATGTTTGTAAAAGAACGTGAGCCTTTATCAAACCCTTAGTTTAAGAATTTTATACAAACGTTTCCAATGTTGTTAACAATATCATTAAAGTAAGGAATGTATTTTTCCTATTAGGATGAATAACATTAATGCTTTATGTTTATAAGTGAATATTAGAAAGGGTGTTTTTGAACATTATCTTAATAATGTAGATTATAATAGGAAAATTGAGGCTTTGACTATTCATGGTGTTGAGTGGATTTATGCTGGTGACAAACCTGAAGGATTCAAGGAAAAGTATATGAACAAAATTGCTAAAATATGGTAATACTTTGTATGCTCAAGATTGATGCCTACTAGACATTATAGTACAGTTGATAAAGAAGGCTATTTTATTGTACACAATCACATCTAAGATGTCCATGGATGTAAGGACCATAATTTACAACAAGGTCAAATTATTAGCAAATAACTATCGTTTGAGATACTTCTTGCCCCAATTAATAAGTTTTATGTAAAAGTATAAGGGTACTTCTTTCAAAAAGTGAAGTGATTTTACAACTTGGTGAATCATTGAACCTATCACCTATGATGAACTTACCTCTGAATCATTGAACCTATCACCTATGATGAACTTACCTCTGGCATGAACATCATCCAAAGAGAATGAGAAGTCGTCCCTCTTTCGAGGCTTTCTTTAAGAGATAACTTTGTAATATTGAGAAGAGAATGAGTTATACGAAAGAGTAGTAGGACACCTACTTCATCCTACAGGTTACATTCTTAAACCACCATTAAGTGGGACAATAGATTAACATATGAAATTAATCGCTTACAATTGAGTTATCTCAAGGTGAGTTATTTACCAACACCTAAGTATCAACACTATGATTTTAATTTCGTACCTCTACAAAGATCACAAAACCAACCTAAAGAACAAAGGTCGAATGACATGGAAGACGAGCTCTAAATTATGATCCATCATTTTATTTTTTATTTTATTTTTGCTTTGCTTTGTTTTATTTTATGTTGAGAACTTTAATTTTTGGATATTGTAATAATTAGTTTTGCTTTATGTTATTTTATTTCCATTTTTTGGAGTATTATTTATAATTATTAATGTTATAACTATTTGTTGAAATTTGTGATAAGTACACAATTTTTATTTATGTATAAATGATTGGATCAATGGATGCACCTATGTACTAATACTTAAATGGGATAAGCAATTAGGTAATTTTTCTACTATCTTATTTTTAAATTTACAATTATTATATTGAGGACAATGTAAATTCTAGGTTGAGGTAGAAAAAAGTTATAGTATAAAATTTGTGCTTAAATAAAATTTCTATATGTTCAAATTTATGTTATATTATTTTTACTTTTTAGTTAATAATGTCAAGCCTTTCTCACTAATGTGAGCAAGTCTATTATGCCACAATTCTGTTGTGAGCTCATTTATCACAACATTAATAACGCATTTGAAGATTCTTGCCTACAGTATATACAAACTAGAATGCTTGTTCCCATTAGCAATAATCATAGCACCTTTAGTAAGTTTTCATTGACCATTACTAAAGGTATTGCAATATCTTTCATCATCAAGTTTACCTACAGAGATCAAGTTCAAACGAATTTCAAGAATATGCTTTACCCCTCTAAGAAGTAGCCTCGTGCCATTATTCATCTCCAAACACACATCTCTAATACCAATGACTTTAACCAATCCATCATTACCCAACTTCACTATCCCAAAGTCACCTGTTGTATAGGATGTAAAGAAGTTCTCTCGATACGTAGCATGAATGGAGGCCCCACTATCAATAACCCAACTGATCTCGTGACATGCAATATTGACAACATCTTCATCATAAAACAACGAGAAAGTATTTTGAACTAGCGGTGGCAACTCGATCATTTTCCTGCCAATATCACCCTTTTGTTCTTTGACTTTTTTCTTGTTATCATGCTTCAACTGTCTACAATATTTCTTGATGTGCCCTTTCATGCCACAGTGATGACACTCAACATTAGCAAACCTATTGGACTTGCTTCTCCTTTTTAATTTGCTCTTGAAACATCTGCTTTTACTCCTCCTTCTTCTTTATGTAACCAAAATCTTTGACTGTTGGAAAGACCCATGTAATTTTCTCCACTTTTCTTCATTCAAAACATTGTTCTTAACCAGATCCATGTCTTAGCCAGATCCATGTTGATTACACCATTTAGAGCTGAGTTACTTAATGACATTCTAAATGTTTCCTAAGAGTCCGACAGCGTACCCAATAAACACAACTCTTGAATCTCATCATCAAACTTGATACCCATTCTAACTAACTAATTGATTATGCATTGGAACGTATTCAATTGATTTGTCAACGGAGTTCCATCTTGGTACCTTAAAGCTATCAACTACTTTATGAGAAACATTTTATTATTTCCTATTTTCTGAGCATACAACTCTTCAAGTTTATTCTAGAGTGACCGTGCATGTCTTTCCCCATTAATATGATTCAAAACACTATCATCTATCCACTTCCTTATATACCCACAGACTTGTCGATGTAACAAAGTTCATTATCTTTCAAACAACTTTTCTGGCTTCTTAGAGGCAAACACTTGTAAATGAAATTGTTTGACATAAAGGAGATCTTCCATTTTTCATTTCCAAGTGTGATAATTAGAACCATTCAAAGTAATCATTCTACTCAATTTTTCTTACATTATTCAACACAAGAAATTCAACAATAATAATCACAGCTCTGATACCACTTTGTTAAGAGAATCACAATATCAATACGAACTTAATCAAGCTTTAAACAACAGAATGAAACTATTCTCCTTCTTTGTGTAAATATTTTAGGAAACAAATAAATAGAGCTCAGAATAAAACATGCACAAAATCAACACAACCAATTTACGTGAAAAAACCTTCCTGGTGTAGGAAGGAAACAACCACGGCACTCCTCTCCAAAACATCCACTATCAAGAAACAATTGTACAAAAGTTCTCTCTAGATAAAACTAGAGGCAAACAATCAACAACATCATCAAGAATATAATTTTTTTGAAACTTACAATTATTTCAAGAAAATGGATAGATTTAATCCAATTTCGTAGTCAATGTTCACGACCTAGATTTTTTCAAACCGATGAGCCAAATCTGAATCTCACCGTTCAGATTGAAGAGTATTGAGTCGTGAACCTTCTACAAAATTTCAACTCAATCGGCCACAAACAACCTTCCATTGGAGCACTTGATAAAGGCTTGCTAGAGAGGGAAAAACTGAAAAAATGAAAAACTGAGAGCTTTCCTGCTTTGTTTTTCTAGTGATGTAGCTCTTGTTTTCTCTACTGAAAAAATCCACTCACAACAAACCCTAAATGGGTTTATTAATGAAGTAATAGAATGACAAAATTGTCTATTCTTTCTCCATAGGCCATTAAGCCATATGGACTTTACTTGGACTCCTCCAAATAAGAGGTAAACCCAACATGACTCACATATAAACCCTAATTAAGAATTCCAAAACCCGACCCAATTAAAAGATACAATTTTACCTATTACACTAAAATTTCTTAAACCCTAGAGTGATACAGACCGATAAGTGAACTAGTGAAGTTTTCCGGTTGTTGTCGTTGGTTACGTGAATTGGTGTCTATAATTGTTGTTGGTTGCACACGCAAAGTGGGGTGAGGTGAACTATTTGGAGGCTATGGAAAGGGGGAATGATCAAAGGGAAAAGAAAATTGAAATTAGCCAGACTTATTAATGAAATTTTAATAAATAAGTATTGGGCCTTTTTTTGAAAAATTGGTTAGCAATTGCACCATGTTTTAGAAAAACCAATGAAAAATTGGGTTGGTTAAATGAAATCAGCGAAATACTTTACAAACAAAGGGTTGGCTTAAAAACCAACGAAGCTTTTGGACTGGATTTAATAAAATTTAAATGGTACAATAGAACAATTTTGTAATAAATTAACATAAATGTCGAGAAGAATTGGAGGGGAAATAATTTGATGTTTTTTCCTTTCCAATACGTAATTGGTCTCGCTCATTACATTAATTTAATCAGATTTTATATTTTTTTAGTGTTTAATTTTTATAATATAATTAAAATTTATTTGATATAATGATAAATAACAATAAATTAACATTAAATTTTAAATATATTCTTGTAAAACCTATTTAACCAAAAACATTCATATATATTAAAAATAAATATGATATGTATTGTTAATTAAATTACTTTTAATAAAATTAAATACATGACAAGATAATATAATATAATAACATTTTTGCTAGAAAATATTTTTTTTATTTTAGTTGTGATTCACATATAGATAATCACTTTTAGCATACATTTACTAAGTGTCACGCTCTCATGACATTTTTGCTAAAAAATAATTTTTTTATTTTAATTGTGATTCAGATATAGATAATCACTTTTAGCATACCTTGTCACGCTCTCACCCTCAATTTGTTTTTTAAAAAAAACCTACCTCAAAAGCAGATTATATTATGCATTTTTCTACTAGATAATTCACTCACCTTAATTCTCATCAAACATTTTGTTTTAGATTAAAAAATATTTTTAATATGATTTAAACTTATACTACTACAAGAATGATATATACCCTCAATTTTTAACCACGATCATAGATCTATAATTACGTTTATAAAAACCTAGACTTAAGTGGAAGAAACCGTAAACTCTTAAATATAATCTCAATCTTATAAAAGATCGTGATTATACATATATCATTTAATCACAATCTTACGAAAAATCGTAACCTATTATATGTTTAAGGTCATGACTATAATATTAAACCGTGATTATATCTTCATATTTGGTCTCAATCACATGAAAACCATGACCTTTTTATCAATATCAAGAAAATAAATCCTAAACATTCATAATCAACCTCTTGTATCCTCTCTCTTGATGTTATAAAATCCATCAATTTATTGTAAAATATCCATCATGACAATAATTTTCCATAACTAGCACGAAACCATGAGTAAAACAATCAACACCCACCTCCTCAATCACCACCGCCTGATCTTCTTAGCATTTGAAATTATTGCGTGAAACATGTTTGGGGATAATAGCTAGGAGTGTTTAATTTTCCACAAATTGTCTTTAGCTATAGTATAGTTTGATTTAGTTTTTATTTTTTATTTTTGTCCCGGATTTTGGGTTTGATGTAACTTTAAGTTGTTGCTTAATGTTTGAAAGTTTTCTTGCTGTACAGTAGGATTAGTGGAGAATTTTCATCGTGTAATAGTACTAGTACTGGCTGCTGGTTGTGGCTTTATCCTTAATGAGTCTGCTATCTGATGTCAGTTATAGTTCATATGCCTGTATTGCATAGACAAAACTCTATGCATTAGTTTGTACCTTGCAGGTTACAGAGCAAATATCATTATGGCTTTGGAAACTCAATTACCCGTAGAAACCCATATTAAGAATGTGAGTTCAGATGCGCAAACCTTGAAAATCATGCTCTTGAAGGTTATGTATACATTATCTTATCCATTTTCAACATTTTTATCTAACATAAATACATAATATTAAAAAGTTTCGAACACAAATCCAAAAGAAAAACCATATCAAAGACATTAAATAATAAAATAATTAAACAAGTTAGGTTGTTAATATCACAAGTAATCAAATCCACATTCCAATCTATAACTAATTCACTGACTCAATTTCAATTGAATAAAACACTGGCCCAATATGCCCTTATTACTCTCAAAATGTATATTGGCCTAAAACTTATGCCTACTAGTTTTCTACAAAATAAATATTATCCAATAGTAAAAACAAATACATACTAAAATCTCTTAAAATGTACATCATAGAGTGAAGCTATAAAAATTAATAAATCTTTCCAAATATGAATTTGCTTCAAAATTTGTTAATGAAACCCAAGTGACTAACAAATAAATAAATTACAAAAAGCATAGAGGAGAAGAAGATTAGAAACCTGAGAGGTAGAAGGAAACACCTAGATAGACATGGATGCATTAGAGAAAGTAGGATTGGAATGAAACAATATCGCAGGACGTATGAAGAATAGGAGATTATGGAAGGATTTCATCAGGATCTAGTCAAAGAGAAATTACATCTAATGAATGATGACCTCTTTAGTAAAAAATAAGAGATCGGAATAGACCTGGACCATAGAGAAAACGAAAAAAAAAATGCTTTTTTCTTTGAATCTTCCCTCTTGAATATCAATGTTTTTGCCTTTAGTGTGAATGGTTGATTTGCCCTTTTTATTTGGATGCCAATAAAAGAGAAGCCTGATGACGCATCTCAAAATCTACGTTTGGGGTTTTTAAGGATATGTTTTGGCATGGGTAAGGCTCAAACCATGGCTGATGGACCTTAGGATACGATGGAAAAGGTCGTTCGACTGAGGCAAGGCAAGACAAGGCATGGATCATACCATTGACAACAAATCTTTTTTAGAGACGAGGGCTTGCGGCTAGAAGGTTTAGCTATAGGGGGTGATGGGCTCCATGCTGGAAATCAAATTGATAGGGCGTGAGGGGAATTTTGAGGCAGATAAGGTTACACGTTTTTATTTTATATATTTGCTAATATTATATGTTTTTTAATTAATTTACTGATTTTTTAATAATTATACACATAAAAAACTAAAAACACACTATATAAATTTTGTTCACATTTTTTTTAAATTGAGACTATATAACTAATATTAATATATAACCATAAGTATAAATTTATTTATTTTTAAATAATTTTTATAACTTAATTTTACAGTGAAGGTGATCAGTAGAAATCTAGATTTTGTGGATACAATATAGTCACAAGTTTTTTTAAATCATAATTAAAATCTTATTATCTTAATTTTTAAAATAATCATGATTAAATTTACGAAAATAAAATTGTTACTATAATATTATTACAAATTTAACTAATAAAATGATGAATTGTACTCTCGTACTACTAAAGGAATACCAATTCTCATCAAACCTATTTGTTTTACAATGGCTAATGAGACTCAGAAACCCAACGACACCAAGTAGTCATATTGCATATATAATGCCTCAATAATATTAGGGAAACAAAAAGAACACGTTCTAATAGTTTTGCAAGTAATTCCAAAAAATAATTCAAATCATTGTAATTACAATGCAATTAGCACATAATATAATTGATATGCATAAAAAAATGTCCACTTTATGATTTTCTACGCATAAAAATTCGAGATAAAGAAAAATCAATTTTTTTTTAAATGAAATTAGTCAAGGTAAGAGAGAGACTCATAATTTTTAATCTTTGATCCCGAGTGTATTTTCAAGAGTTAAATTTTTATTTATTATTTTTGATATGTAATTATATTTATTATCAATATATAATAAATATATAGATAAAAAACAATTAAATAAATTAGCTTAAATACGTGAAAAGTAAATATTTTTTCATGTGTTTAATATATTGATAGCAATGCATCAAAAACAACAACGGTGATTTCGATAAGTATTTCTAAAGCTTGTTTTATTCTTATCTCTATATTTAGTTTTGACATTGTTTCTTATAAGGGATTAGGTATGAGAGGTGGTTTTAGAATATGAACAAAAAATTAAAGTTAAAAGTTAGGATTAGTTGGGACTACATATTTCATCTATAGTAATTGGTCACGACAGTTGATCTTAGATGCATTGGTAACAAAACGACTTCATAAAGAAAAAACACATTAAAACAAATCGATTTAATTACTGTTCAATATTATCAAGAAAAAGCTATTTATTGATTTTTAACTATGTTTTAAGATGATATTTTAAATTAATAAAATTTAAAATTAATGTAACTTTTTCTTAAAAAAAAAAATATCATATAAGAAACGAAAAAAAAATAATCTAATTGATGATAAGTATACTACATAAGTAATTAACAATAAATATTTACCAAGTATCAAAGCATTCAAAACATTTTTATAAAAAATTCTTAAATTTACAAAACAAATATACCTATAACACAAACAAATTTTACGTATTCTGTCTATTGATATCATGCGTTAATCTCGTTTTTAGTTTTAATACAAATTTTTTTTTATAAAAATGAAGAGTTAACATAATTTCATTCCAATACATGTCGGTACCTACATTGTATGCGAGATTCTGTCATAAAACACCATATCTAATTGGTTAATTTCATTTCTCTAATAGCTACTAGCTTTCAAGTCCTAAAAACTCCCTTCTCCTAGTTAGAGTCTTAAATATGGGTATGATACATGTTTCACTTGTCAAAAGAAAAAAGAGAGAGAGAGAGAGTAAAAAAAAAACACTCTTAATTAATTTGTTTCTTTAAATGTCTTCTCATTATTGTTTGTCACACCTCTTTAGTTTACTGTATAAATAAATATTCCTTCCTCTTTGATTTCTTCATTCTTGGCATTTCTTAAAGCAATTGCTTCTACATTCTACCTTTCCATTCCAGTTGTCTCGGTCTTTTTCTTTTTACCCTCTGAATATTAATTTATTAAACAAATATGGAAAATAATAACAACAACAAAATTACTGATCCTGATGATCATCAAGACTTAGAAGAAGCAGAGGAGGCACTTTCTCTCTCTGAATTGCCACTACATGATCATTTGGATCATCAAAATCAAGATATGCCAATTCAGCAAAGTTCTCGGTCATCATCTGATCAAACACCAGATCAATTGTTTGAGTTCTTCAGTGACTTTAAAGCCCATGAGTCCAACATGTGTTCGGCAGAAGAAATTTTCTTCTGTGGTAAACTCCTCCCTAATTTTAAACAAAATTCTCAATCTTCTTCTTCATCCAATATTTCAATTGATGAAAAGAAACAAAACGATTTGCGTCGGCGATCAGAGTCATTATCCGAATTGGAAAGAAGCTCAGTAACTCGTTCAAGCAGTAGTACAAAAAACAGGACAATGATGAGGAACTGCAGGTCTTTGGATTATAGAAAACTACGTCAGACTTCAAAACCGATGGTATTTTCGTGGCCCGAGATGGACCGCAACTCATCTGTCAAGAGTGTGAGTGCAAAATCCGATGTGTCTACTAGGAAATTAACCAAACCATGGTGGTCTTTTATGATGTTCTTTGGGATTGTGAAGTTTCCGGCGGAAATGGAGCTCGGTAACATAAAGAATCGGCAGGTCCGGCAAAAACCGTCGAGGCTTTTTCCGCCAATAGATGCTGACTGGAATATTCAGGTTGATCGGAGCTCCGAGAAGGGGTCATGGAAACTGCTCAGAGCATTGAGCTGCAAAAATCATGCAAGTGTTGCTGTAACGAAGTCGGTTTCATTGCCACAACCTCCAGTTTGATGGGAGGGAATTTGACACGTGCTCTGCATGTGATATACAACTAAATTCAATTATAATCCTTTATTTTTCATGCCTGTACTAAACTGTCCGTGATGAATTGATGAGTTTTGTTGGAAGAAAACAACGTTTGAGATTGCAGGAAAGGACAAAATAGTCAAACTAATATGAGAGTATTTATATTGGGAGCACTTCTATACATATTTAATTAAGTTATTTTGTTATTATATATATTTATTTGAATATTTATTAATTATATTATATCATATTATTTATAAGTTATGATACACAGATTTTTTACTATATTGGAGGTGATTATAATTAATCATAATTATGGCTTTACGTAGAAGGTAAGATAGTGTACAGTAGCGGACCACGAAATGAGGTAATGAATTGATGATGATGATAACGCCATTACATATGCACTGATAATTACTGAGAGTAATTTTTTTTTTTTTTGAAGCATAAATTTGTGGCTCAGATCACTTGAAAATAAACTTTATCATGGACTCATTTGTGTGTAATTGATTATTTCGTCTAGAATAATGAAAGGATAGATATTTCACCCACTTAAAATGAATGCTAAAAAAAACCATTTATTAATATAGCTTAATATATAAAGGATTAAGTATTATAGAGTTCCTTTGAACCTATATATATACTCATTCAGTTTGTTTATATAAACAAATTTTTTAATTTTTCTAATTTTATGATTAATAATTATGTTAAAGTTTTCTAAAAACAAAATTTTTATTTATTTTAATTTTATGATTAATAATTATGTTAACATGTACAAATAACACACAACATTCATGACGCGAATAGAGATATCACTCAATTTTCCAGACTCGAGCACAACCTTGAGCTTTTCAATACCACAACATCTACTAAGCTCATGCATAATCTTGAGCCTGAAAAGAAGAAAAGAGATCAAAGGTAAGTAAAGTAAATCTATGGATAAGAGACTCGACTAAAGTGAAAGTTTAAGGTAATATTTACTTGAAAGAGAAGTCTAATCACAACCACAATGGCATCAACATCCTCACCCATAGCGTCAAGTTGGTTCTTAAGAGCCATACAAGGAAGGTGATTAACATGAGTGTCCACCCTATTTGAAGACGCACTTTTATAAAGAATCACATCCTCAATCTCAGTGGTTAGAGTATTAATGACTCTTTTTTTCCTTTTCTCAAATCTCATGTATTTGAGAGAGTGTTGGTTGGCACGAGGACACAAGAATGGGCATCTAATGGTGTAGAGAAGTTTATGAAAGTCTGACCACTACATTAAATTTTGAAAGGTAAGATAGGAAAGAAGAACGGGTTATTCAATAACAATATATGTATGCCTTTTCTTATTAATTTCGACTGAGATAATCTCTTTTCTAGAACTCTTGCTCTTTTTCTTACCTTTCGAGGAGCCTACACCTTTTTTAGAACTTATGCCTTTATAAGCTTCTTTGCTTCTTTAACATCAGTGTCAAACTTCATTGTTACAAAAAAAATAGAGAAAAAAGGTTAGTATATTGAAAATGAACTAAATATGAGCAAAATCAAAGCACGAGCTGATAGATGAACCAACATCATCTGGCACCACTTCAAATACATCCCAAAGTTAGTAGGTGAAGTCCTACATTGAGGTAGTGCTCAACATTTATAAATTATCCTAATTGGGGAAGCAATAGAGCTCGATCTCATTAAACCACAAGCTACAAAGCATGATGTTTTTAAGAGTTCACTCCAAGGTGTAGAATATGATAAATAGTTCTGGATATTAGCAAGTCTTTACTTGGCCTTAGGGCTTAAAGTGATTATGTAAAAGGTCATATTTTTTATCACGAGCTTGGTATCTGTCCAAGAACTCTTGATCAACCTCTCATCAATATCAACCTTCTTCCACCAACCAAAAACATATAAAAAAATATTATTTCTAATTCTTCTCATTCTCATGGAGGATGACATCTCTTGCTTGGTTGACATGTAGACCTATCCTCTTATCAATAAGGTTTTGTTTCAATACATATGCATCATTGAACTTGGGCATTTTCAATTCCACCTTGTGTTCTCTACATATAAAGGTAAGAAAAAGTAGGTATCTTCATCAATTAGGCATCAATTGGCCTGGTACGAGCTACGTTCTTATTAAAATTAACCTTGAGCCAAAGGGCCTTTTCATGAAAGGCTATCCAACGTTCAAGTGGGTTTGCATTATCCAATACCCCTGGATTAGGGATCATTATATTGATAGAAGAAAGGATGTTGTAGATTTTCCTAAGCCTTTCCCATCCTTTAGAGTTAAATAATTAGTTTCAACCTTGGTATTCCAACCTTTATTTCGACCTATGACCTCCCTGGTCCCCTTTTGAGTGATTTATTTCTCCATTCTCTTGGAAAAAATATTTGTGTTTGAGGAACACTCAGCCTAATGGTCAGGGTTGGTTAAGGTTGAGGCATAGAAATGGTAGGAACCTCAGGATTACTTCATCCTTAGATGATGTAATTTTTTCTATGTTTGAGCCCAAGCTCACACTCTTCTCTTGTCTTAAGTAACTTAGATACTGAGGGTTCTCTTAAGAAGATGAGCTCGATGAATTTGCTGGTAGGATTACTTTACATGTTGCCCTTATTAATACTTCCCCTATGCATGTTTGCTACAAAAAGAGAAAGACGGAAAAAGAAAATAAGATACGGGGAGATAAGAGTTCATCTAAGATGAAGTTTTGAAAGTAAAGATTAAGGAGTGAAATTAAGAACCAATATAAAAAAATCATAAATTAGTTAGGTATGGAGACAAATCTTTAAAAGGCCAGGAAAATATTTATAAAGCCAAGATGAAAATATTACCACCCGTACAAGAAAATTATAAGGTATGAGGTGAAATAACGGAGCATTTTTCAAGGATATTTAATCCAACTTTTAGAGAATTATAAAAATGAATGCCTTACTTCTCCTCTGATATCGAGGTCCAAATTTTGTATCTCTAATTAATTGATAAATCGAAGAGTTTATGGCGCATTTATAAGGACATGCAAAATCATTTTAGATACAATGTCGTTTCAACTGTCCAGTTTTTTACTCTTTCACCTCAATTGAAAAACCAAGCTGATAGAGTAGGGAGAATTGATGTCTCAACCTAAGGTAAGGTTTAGAGCTTGACCCATGAAGCGTTGGAGTCTGGTAAACAATGCACAAGAATCAGGATAGCTTGTGCCTAGAAGATAGATTTTACAATTGTTCTAGGAAATCTAAAACACACAAGGGTTAATCATCAGTCCCAAAATGTGATTGACCATAAACTAGTTCATGATTTTTCTTTTGTATCCCTCTCATATATTGTGATGTGTATCTCTTATGTAATTGCAATGTGTGTGTACATATATATATGTCTATTTCCAATATGAGCTCTCATTCTCTAACTTCTTTTTAGTTTCTCTTACTAAATCGGATCATCCTAACAGTGATCTGGGGTCTTGTGGTGTTTGCTCTTGTCCGAGGTTTTAAAGTCTTAATAGCTTAAAGTCTTCAACTTAATGAAAGGATAAGTTTGGCTCCTTACGTTGCAACTTGTAACTGAGGTAGGGTGATAATACGTTTGTTTGCTGTTTTCTGCTTTATGGTTTTAGGGGTATTGGTTTTTATTTTTCTTTGAGTCTGTACTCATGCATTCAGTTTTAATGAATTTCTTCAGTTTTGACATATATATATATATATATGGCAAAACTGCAAGGAAGAACTTAGCTCCTCATCAACCAGCAAACTTAAAAATATGGGTAGAGTTCAAATACTAACCTTTTCTGTACAAATTGAAGTGTACTTGATCATATGGCTGATGAATGCTATCTCCAAGCTCCTATGCAATATCAAGTTAGTGAGAAAGTGTTACTTCCTATCTATGGCCGATGAAAACCATGCTTCATATCAAGTTCACAAGAGGAGAACTTTTCAAGTAAGGTCGATAAAGTCTAAGGAAATTCAAGAGATGTTGCAGATGGCTCAGGAGAACGCTTGGCATATCTGCCAAAGTGCCAAGAGGGAGCAGAGGGCTTGGGGAGGTGGGAACCATTCTCAAGTCTGGAGCAAGATGTTAGATTCGTTGGTAGTTTGAAGTGAAAGAGCTTAGCACGGCAATAGGGTTTTGTTTCTGTGATAATTTAGTCAGATCCCCAAAGGATTTTTGATCTGGTATTCAAATTTTGGGCTTTCAGATTTATGTTATGGAAAATTGAGTGAAATTTGTGAGATCTGAAATCTCCAATTGCAGTGCAATGAGGTAAGAGTGGCCAATTCAGTTACTTTCTGCTTAAGAATTTCATAATATTTTCCTAATTTATCTAAAACAGAAATTTTCAAATTTCTCAATTCCATTTGAAGTGGTAATTTTCAAATTTCACAATTTCATTCGTAGTGTGAAAATTTGTGTGCATTCCGTCTTTATCGACATACATATGCTACTAATTAGCTGTAAATTGACTGCTGATTGTTCGACTTAAGTAATCTTCTTATGTTTCTTAATTTTCACTCACTTTTGAGAAAAACTTTATATAAACTAGGTAGATAGATGAGTATGTGGTGTATTTTCATAATTTCAAAAAAATATTATTAGTAATTACATAAAAAAAGGTCTTTTATATATAAATAAATACTTTCATGTAAAATAATAAATGAAGAGGTTTTTCAAGTTATTCGTGAACTGAATAATGTAAAAATCCAACTTTGATGTGCATTTCCTCCAATCTAGAGATAACAATATTTCACCCATAACAGAGAGTGCAGCTAAAAGGTGAGTGTAGCTACCATTCTTAAGATTAAGAATGATGGAGTTTAATTTAAACTTACACAGTATATATGTAGAACTTGTCCTCTGTTAACTACAAACTCCAAAAACACCTTCCTTTCGGATAACAAAACCACAAGAGGACTCTGGCAAATGAGGAGCAAAGAGAACATAAAGTCGCCTTCTTGTTTCGCTCGAGTGAGAATCATCATTCTCCACCAAGCCCCTGTCTTGTCCAACAATCTCCTCTTTTCTGCACAAGAACAACCTCGAATTCACACAGTTGGCCCAAGCTAGCCCTAATGCAGGACAAACTCGTCTTTCCGACGAATACAGAGAAGCCAAGTTCCCAATCTTTAGCCCACTCATTCCCTCACTTCCTCCAATAAAATCAACAACCTGATTCGTCACTACAACAGCCAAACCAAACCTCTTAGCCAACGACTTCAGCTTCCCTGAAATCTTGAAAAAAAGAGACGATCTTCGCTTAAGGTCAAGAGGGGTGTTATCAAATTCAGAACGAAACAATGCCGCAATAGAATCAATCAAAATAAGCCTAATGGGCATCTGGGTTTTTGACTCGGTAATAAAAGATTCTATCCTCGGCATTATATCAAACAACTGATCGGCAGAATGTACAGCATGGACGTATATATGATCACATGGATTGCCGTTGATATCGGGATGTGAATTGCCAAATGAGAGGGAGATTTGTTGGAGACGGCGAAAGGGGAAAGGATATTCGGTGTGGAGGTATAGAGAAGAAGCAGAGAGACCGCCACGAGAGAGTGGGAGTTGAGCTGAAAGAGCAAGTTGGAGACAGAGTTGGGTTTTGCCACAACCGCTCTCGGCGACGAGCTCGGTGATGGATTCGCATGGAATGCCACCACCGAGACTACTGTCGAGAACCGGACACCCAAGTGTGCATTTTTCAGTGGGTGTCAGACGGAGGAGATTTTCTGGGTTAAATGGCATGTTATTATTTTCCTTCTTTAAGTAAAGCAAGTAAACGAAATGGTTATCGTTTCGTATTCGGGTGAGAGAATTGACTCCTGGAAGGACATTGAGAGAAACTGGGGAGAAGAGATTTCCTTGATTTAAATGTCATTTAAGATTTTTTTTATTTTATAATTCAGTTGTTAATATTAATCCTTTATCTTATTGATTTAAATTTCAATTTCAATTTTATTCTATAATATTTTATTTATTTAGTAATAAAATTGTGCTTTACCAAGTAATTATTGAATATACTTAATTGGCTGAAACGGAATCCGTCTGCATTTTTGTTGACCTTTATACCAAGAAAGAAACTGAGTGTTCAAAGGTCTTTGAGTGCAAATAGCTGATGAAGATCGGTAATCATTCTCTGAATGAGGACAATATTGCTTCGGGCCATTAGGATATCATCTCTATTGATGAAATATATTACCGTGTGATTTTAAAAAATTATGACCGATACCCTTCAGATTTAATATTTTTTTTTCCGAAGGTTTGTAAAATAAGTTAAGTAACCCTATATTTATACTTAATATTATTAATATTTTTAAATAATTAATGACGTTAATTTTTATTCAAATGATGTATTTTTGTTTAGTATGATTTTAATAACAAAGTGCGACTAACTATTTTATAATATTAGTTGTTATTTTTAACAAATTATTATTTAAATACAAACATATAAGTTTTTTATTAAAATATTGTTTTAATTTTATAAAATTCTTATGTTTATTTTCGTACATATTTGTGATTAGTTTTTTTGTCTTTATTTTCTTATTTATTAGTTTTATAAATGTTATAAATAAATATTTAATTATTTAAAATCCTTGATTGAATAAAATTATAATTATCATATATAAATTTAATGGATATGTCACGATGTTTTCTTTTGTTAATTGTCTTTTTTTATTACAATTGATATATCTCAACTTGCTCAAGCCTTAATACCCTCTTTATAATGATGAAACTTTTGCATTCGTACATGGTATAATATTCAAATTAAAATTAGATGATATGATATTCAAATTAGACTTACTAGAAAATAAGAAAAGAGTAATTGTACATTATTTTATTCATAATATTAATAATTATTACAATTTTAAAAATCAACTAAGAACTTTGAAGAGATTCTTAGGCACTCATAGCTTCTAGATACAAAGTTGCTAGATGAATAACTTTTAAAATAGAGAATATATTATTACTGAAGTTGTGTTCAACTAAGAAAAATAAGAATTCTTTTTATAGGATAAATAATCTTTGTTTATAATAGTAAAAAACCATTATTTTATTTCTATTTTAATAATTTCACCTAACTTTTTGCTTTTTACTTTTGAATTTAAGTCTTTTATTTCCTTCGCATGATCTACAAATGGAAGATGTTAGTTCTACATCTTTATTTCTCATTGTCATTTTTGACCAATAGTACTTTTGATGACGTAGACGATGATACATCTTCATCTTCTCAATCTCTAATGCAGTAAATGTATTTGTGATCCTTAATGGTTTTTTTGGCATAAAGACAAAACATTTTTCTTATTTCTTGACAAATTTTCAAATTATTACTGTTAAGAATTATTTCAAACTTGCTAATTTTCTTATCATCTTCATCAATGGGGATCATATTTCTACAAAAAGTGATTATAATTTTATTAGTTGAGTAATTTATCTTAATTTAAGAAAAAATATTAATTTTTTTGAGTTCATGATAAATTTGACTTAACATCTATCATCTTAGAATACAGAATACAGAATACAGAGTACATCTATCATCTTAGAATACAGAGTTCATCTATATTGAATTTTTTTTCTAGTAGAGCCTTTGGTTTTGAAACTTCTATATTAGTGTTAAAAATTCCTAATTTGATAAAATGGTATGAACTAACATAACATTCTTCATTCCAATCTATAAATGAATTGAAAATTTTGAGATCGATAGACTTATCAACTTTTATGATCTTCTTATTGAAATTCTTAATAGTTTTATTAAAACTTTCAAAAAAATAATTTAATTCATTTAAATTAATTCTTAAATAAATATGCATGGAAAGCATTATAAACAAAAGTTGGATCAACTTTTTCAAAAACATTAAATTTATTATATATAGGTAATTTTTAACAATGGTGTAAAATTTTATATCTTTGATATGTTCCTAAGTAGATTTTCTGATTAAGTTATAAAGACTCAATTTTTATTGTATACTTAAATTAATGCATTGGTTTTTTTTGTCCTCATTGACCAATATATTCTTAAGATATGTTTCTCTTAATAGTATTGGTGATCGTTGTTGATATTTTATAACTATTTTGGTGGAGGGAAGAGAGACAAAAACAATTTTTTTTTCTTTCTTACTAATCAAACACTCTTTTTATTTCTCTCTTCTACCTTCTTACAACAGAATACAACTCTATTTATAGACCTAAACAAGACTCTTAAAATTCGTATTATAAAAAACAGTTTTAAACGTACAAGTAAATTTCGACCCTTCCTTGCTAAAACTTCCATAACTTATTGTAGGTAATACCAAAATGACCTGAAACCTTCACCATTAAAAACTAGACTTAAAAACACAGGAAGTAGACTCTTCATTTGCTCAAAATGATCTGGAATTTCCCCTTCAATTCCTCATTCAATACTGTCTTAAAATCTGTCCGTTTTTAGTAAATTCTGACCCTTCCTTGCTAAAACTTCCATAACTTATTGTAGGTAATACCAAATGACCTGAAACCTTCACCATTAAAAACTAGACTTAAAAACACACGAAGTAGACTCTTTATTTGCTCAAAATAATCTGGAATTTCCCCTTCAATTCCTCATTCAATACTGTCTTAAAATCTGTCCGTTTTTTTTATTTGAGTTTATTTTCCACAAATTCCTCCCTTAAACTCAAATTTCTTCCATCCTTCATGCCTATCGCCATCTTGCATTTATCCAAAGCAAAACCGTGGGTAACGGCTTTGTGAACATGTCGGCCTACTTGATCATGACTCGCTACGTGATTCAACTTCACACTCCCTTCCCGGATTTGTTCTCGAATGAAATGAAATTTAACATCGATATGCTCCTTTCGTGATGTCTTGGATTCTTTTTGCGAGTTCAATTGCCGACCTGCTATCAACTCCTGGATCTCGGTTGCTTCTTCTTGTCGAGATTCAACTCGCTTAAAAGTTTCCTTAGCCAAACCGCATGTCACACACACCATGACGTGATCTTGCCACATTTTACTGGCTTCGTACGTCGAGAAAGTCACGATGGGTTGTTTTTTCGACATCCATGAACGTTGTGTCTCCCATAAAGAATACGTATCCCGATGTACTCTTTCGATCATCTATGTATCCGCCAGTCTACCACTAATCGAGAGTATCCCACCAGTTTATACTCTTACGTTCTCGAGAAAAATAACCCGAGTGATTACTGTACTTCCCGGATATATCGCAATTCTCTTCAACGCTTTCCAATGTGTATGGGCGGGTTCTTCCATGAACCGACTTACCACTCCAACAACGTAATATATGTCCGGTCTCGTGCATGTGATATAACGCAGACTTCCCACCAAACTTCGGTGTTGGTCGCATCTACTGTCTCCACCGTCCAAACTTAGAAAGTTTAGCCCTGTGTTCCATTGGTGTCAATAGGAGTTGCACTCCTCCATTTTGTTCCTTTTAGAATTTCTTTTGCATATGTTTCTTGTGATACAAAAATCCCGGTATTTTCTTGTCTAACCTCCCAGACTAAGGAAATATTTCATCAAACCCAAATCATTATTTCGAACTCTGAGTCGTAGCCTCTTTAAAAATCTTTTATCATCTCCTCATTATTCCACTATGAATATAAGATCATCAACATAAAGAGCTACAAACAACAAGTTACCTTCTTCTTTCTTCACGTACATAAAGCATGTTCATATAGGGCGTATCAGTAAACCCGTTCTTCTTCAAGTAAGTGTCGATGCGGGTATTCCAAGCTCGAGGTGCTTGCTTTAGTCCATGTAAAGTGCCTTCTTCAATTTCGACCTTCTTTTCTTCCCCCAATTTTTGTGTACCCTGGGTGGTTGCTCTACATACACCTCTTCTTCTAGCACACCATTCAAAAAGCCGACTTGACATCCATTTGAAAAATTTTCCATTTGAATTATACTGCTGAAAGCAATGAGAAGGCGAATCATCTCCATTCTTGTAACCTGGGGCAAAGACTTCATCATACTATCCCCGCCTTTTGTCGATAGCCCTTGCAACTAGCCTTGCCTTGTTGTACCGCTTCTATCTCACCTTGAGCATTCATCTTCTTTTTGTATACCCATTTTACTCCTACGGGTGACATCCTTTTGGCAATTCAACCAACTCCCAAGTTCGGTTTCGCTTCAATTGCTTTTATTTCTTCATCCACGTGCCACTTCTCATTCCGTACCGCTTCTTCAATTGTAATTATTTCAAGATCCGCCAAAAGACAAATTAAATGTACCTCACTTGTTGAGTCATACAAATCTTGCATGCTTCGCATTTTGGTTGTCTTGGCTCTTCCTTATTATCGGTTGTTTGAGGGCTTCTTGCTATCTCGATCTCGAGGTTTGTTGTTGATGTGGTTGATGATTCTCCCTTTCTACTAACACCTCGGAAGAGTTTTTCCAGTCCCACTCGCTTGCTTCATTCACCTTAGCATCTCGGCTTATTATTACCTTCTTGTTTATCGATCGAAGCCTTGAAACCTTTAGTCTTCTCATAACCAATGAACACAAATTTCTTGCTCTTATCTTCTACTTTGTTCTTCGTTGATCCAAGACGTGCAGTATAAGCCACACCTCACGAATATTCGAGAAGTGTGAGATTGTCGGCTTTCTACCACTCCAATTTTCTTGTGGAGTTTTATCTTCTAAACTACGCATGTGGACATCGGTTTTGCACGTAAATTGCGCGTGCACTTAGCCCAAAATTCTTTTGGCAACTTCTTACTTTTCAACATTGATCGAACCATGTCGAGAATGGTCCGATTCTTTCTCTCTCGCCACACCATTTTGTTGAGAAGAGTACGGTGCGGTTAGGAACCTTCTTATTCCATGTTTCAAGGCGATCTCGCAAATTCATTGAGTTGTATTCGCCACGCTCGATCGTAACGTAGAAATTCTAATAAACTTGCCAGGTTGCCTTCTCTACCATTACTTTGAACTTTTTAAACACTTCGAATGCTTCCATTTTTCTTTCAGAAATAAACCCAAGTCTTTTACGGAATAGTCATCGATAAAAGTAATGAAATATTTTTTACCGTTGAATGACTCGTGGAGTGATCGCCCACAAAATGTCGGTATGTATTAATGCGAGATGATCCGTTGTTCGGTGATTCGCAGCTTCTTTTGAAATGAGTGTCTCGAGTGCTTCCCGAGTACACACTCCTCGCAAAACTTCTCGATGTAGTCAATCTCGGGTAACCCATGTACCATTCCTTTCTTCGACAATTTTTGTAAACCACCATGTGCAAATGACCATATCGCAAATGCCACGAGGAACGACTTGTCTTCTTACATTAACTTCGCAAACACCTTTCTCGCACATAACACAGGTTGATTTTGTACATTCGATTCTTCGCCATCTCAACTCGTGCTATTACTCGCTCTTTCTTGTCTTTCGGTTGTAATACTCGATTTTTCATAAACACCGAGTATCCTTTCTCCATGAGTTGTCCATGCTCGAGATGTTGCTCTTGAGATCGTGTACATAATAAACATTCTCAATTAATCCCTTTAAACCATTCTTTTGCAAATATGATATTGTACCTTGACCTTTCACTTGAATCTTTGACGCATCTCCAAATGACACGTGCCCATCCTCTATCTCTGCATCTCCACAAAGAGGTGTTTGTCTCGCACATATGATTACTAGCCGCCAGATCGAGATACCACACCGTGTCGCCGTTGAGAATGGTATTTTTGTGAGCCATCCGCGAGAACACCATCTTTTCTTGTCTCCTCTTCCGCGACTAGATTCGCGTTTTTCTTCTACCTTTTCTCGAGAATAGCACTTTCCTTTGCATGGTGCCCACTTGCCACCATTATAGCATTCGATATTTGATTTGCACTCTTTGCGTAGTGCCCATGCTTGCCACGGTTGTAGCACTCAACATTTGAATGATTTGACCGGCCGCCTCTCCTATGACCACGTCTCTACCTCGCCAATTTTTTTGGCTTGACCGCCCTTCTCCTCATGGTGTGCATCTCGACCGCGGCCTCCACCACCGCGACCATTGCTGCGACCTCCACGGCCGCGCCTCTACCACGAAAGTTTGAGTATAGAGTACCTTTTCATCTTTGATAGATACCTTGGCTTGCAATGCTTCCTCAAGTGACTTGTTCTTCTTCTTCTTCCGTTGTTCATGCGCTACTCAAGAGAACCGAATGAGATCATCATGGTCATCTCCTTCGATTTTTCGACCTCAATCGCCTGGCAACGACATTCTCAAAATTCTCGATTTAATGACCGCAAAATTTTCTCCACCACTCTTGCATCGGTTAGAATTTCTCCATTTCGTTTTAGTTGATTCACGACTGCCATTTTTACACGCGAGATGTAGTCGGATACACCTTCGACATCTTCATCTTCATACTCTCCAATTCGCAGCGTAGAGTTTGGAGCCTTACTTGCTTTACTGGTCGGCTCCTTTGAACACTTTTTCTAAATGTCCCACGCTGCTTTTGAAGTAGTTGCCTCGGCAATCTTCTCAAAGCCCGACTCACAACGGCTCGGAACAACATGTATAGTACCACGCATCCTTCGATCGCTCCTCTTTCAACGCCTTGTTTTGAGCCGCCGTATATCCCGTGGTATTTGTTGGTTCTTTGAAACCTTCTTCGACCACCTCCCACGCATCTTGTGATCCGAGAAGAGCTTTCATTTGAATGCTCCAGCTTCTCGTAGTTAAGCCTTCGTTAGTCGTGGTAGCGGCATTTGTCCACATCACATTTCGCCATCTGGCTACGATACCAATTTGTTGATATTTTATAACTATTTTGGTGGAGGGAAGAGAGACAAAAAACAATTTTTTTTTATTTCTTACTAATCAAACACTCTTTTTATTTCTCTTCTACCTTCTTACAACGAGAATACAACTCTATTTATAGATTCCAAACAAGACTCTTAAAATTGTATTAAAAAAACAGCTTTAAAACAGAACAGTAAATTCTGACCCTCTTCCTTGCTAAAACTTCCATAACTTATTGTAGGTAATACCAAATGACCTGAAACCTTCACCATTAAAAACTAGACTTAAAAACACACGAAGTAGACTCTTCATTTGCTCAAAATGATCTGGAATTTCCCCTTCAATTCCTCATTCAATACTGTCTTAAAATCTGTCCGTTTTTAGTAAATTCTGACCCTTCCTTGCTAAAACTTCCATAACTTATTGTAGGTAATACCAAATGACCCGAAACCTTCACCATTAAAAACTAGACTTAAAAACACACGAAGTAGACTCTTTATTTGCTCAAAATAATCTGGAATTTCCCCTTCAATTCCTCATTCAATACTGTCTTAAAATCTGTCCGTTTTTTTTATTTGAGTTTATTTTCCACAATCGTATTATCTTTATTGTCTTTATGAGAGACATTTCTCTAAATAGTACCAGTAATATGTAGATTCAGTTGCCTGGTATACACACTCATATCAAATGAGCAACATTTTCATTAAATCACCACCAAAATGACGTCGTGTCACAAATTAAGAAAAAAAAAATCTATTAGATTGTGAGGTTATACCGAGTCATTTCTACAAGTCAAGATAAGCTTTGTTGCATATTCATTTCTACAAGTCAAGATAAGCTTTGTTGCATATTATACGTGCTTTGAAATATTTGTTAATTTAGTGGAAATTTGAAATGTGACCATGCGAGTTCTATTTGGTTTGTATTCAATTATAAAAATGTTTGTATGGATTTAATTAGTTGAAAGAATGAAGTTTTGTATGTTTGTTATATTTTACTTTGTCTCGTCTCATTGATCCAACCTCTATACCTCTTCTTTCGTTTCTTCTTTTAACCTTCCTGTATGAGTTCATGCTTGATATATTCATACACACCTTTGCTTCAATATCAATTTGCTACACATAATTTCAAAATCCATAAACTATTTTTTTATTTGGTATTCATAACATATTTAATTAAATATTTTTTGACCATTGTCTTGCAAAAAAAAAAATATATCAGGGATCAAACCAAGTTTTTGTAAATATGGCACTCCATCAGGTAACCAGATTGGTTGCTTTATTTAGCTTCTAAATTAACTTATTGTTTTTTAGATTGTTTGTTTGAATATTATTTAGAGGTTAGCTTAGGTATTTTCATTCCTTTGCTACATGTATACATAATTACATGTCGTTTTATATGTTTAATTAGTTTTTTATTATAATTTATCATTTATTTTATGTATCAATATGATCTCTTCATTAATTGCGCCTAGATAAAAATTTATTTTTAAACAATTATGTCGCACCTCATACACTCTTGCTAAGAGTCCAACTTTCAGATAAAAATTATTAGACTTTAAAATTTTTTAAGTTAAAATGAATAGGAAACAAATAATAAAAGAAAGAAAGTAATATCAAAACATAAAAGAAGAATTTTTTTATCTTTCAGCTAATTAAATTGAAATTTTGTTTTTGAAAAGCTAAATAGGTTTGTTAAAAAAAATTGAGTCCATTATTCAATAGTTTTCTAAAAAAATTTAATATATGAAAATATTATTAAATAATAGCTATAAAAAGGGAAATTATCTTAAATAATACACCAAAATTTATAACAATAAAAATAACATATTTTCTTAAATTGAGAGATATTATTTTTGTTATTATATATGTTTTAAGGATGTTACACATGTTAATAAAAAAGAAGGGTATTTGATTTAATTTATTTAATGGTAAGAAAGTAGGAAAAAAAAAACAAGAGAGAGTGAGAACCAATCTTATTTACTAATGTATTTAATTGAGTTAAAGTAAGAAAGTAAGGCTTAATTAATTCTTTCACAGCCATTAGAACTTAAGAAGCTTGTATCATTCTGTGTAAAATATATGTGTCTCCTACCTACAAAAAAAATTATTAATTTAATTTTTGAATCATTCTAGCTAAATTTCATTGCTTGATATAAGACTTTGAAAAATAATTATATATTTGGGATTTCTACTTAAACAAGATGTTTCTTTATAAATTTTGTATTTTACATTTGTATTATTACTTTAAATAAAAAATTTTATTTTTCACTCTTTGTACATCAATGTAATTAATTATAATTTTATCTTTTTTTATCTAATCAAACTAATCCTTGAATTTTTTTAACTTATAAAGCATGTTTTATCAACTAATAAAATTACAAACCAAAAATTGTATTCTCTCTCTTTTTTTGTTTTCTAAAGGAAAATAGTTTTTCTCTTATTTAAATATCTCTCTCATCTTTCTCTTTTTTTTATTAAAAAATTACTGTTTTTATCTGTATCATAATTGTAAATTCAAATAATTTTATGGTTAAAATTTTTATAAAATTTTTTTTTATGGTTAAAAATAATCTCTATAATGTAAATATAGGAATTAAAGTTGTACAAATAAAATGACATGAGAGAGATAGAAATAGAATGAGAGGAGAGAGAGAAAATTGTATTTCTTGAATGATAAAAGGATTTTTTAATTTTACTTGGAAATTTTTTTTTTCAAGAAATAATTTTATTAGCGTTATTTAAAAAGGATTAAAGGCGAAAATCTAATTTATTTTACTATTTTTAATAATGAGTTGTTTAATAAATACATAATTTTAAATCATAATTTTTTATTTAAATAAAATAAAAATACATATAAGTAATGTGTAATCTTTTTCTTTACCCATATTAGATGAATTTTAATCATTTTAATACTAAATGAAGCTATAATATCAATAAATTATGTCATTTTTGAGATCAAAGTTTTTTTTTCTTTTATACAATGTTAAAATTATTGAAATAATCTTAATTAATTAAACATGTTTTTAATAAATGTATTTTTTGTTATATAACATCTAACTTTAATAATATTATGTTAATTAGATCAATTTAATTATTTTTATTAAATTATGATAACTTAACTCATTAATTATAAAATTAAGTTACATAATTTACCATAAAAGAAATGCTTTATAAAATATGATTATCTCAAATAATGTGTAATTTTGTGATTGATTTTTTAATTATTTAATATTTAATAAATAGAAAAATAATATGAATTTTTATATATAAAAACTAATCAAATATCAATAAATGATTTGTAAAGTATGATAATATTCTTTACTATATATTGAGGTAATTTTGTATATCCTATTTTAAAGTCAAAAAGTGATCTCATTAATCGTAGAGTCTAATGGGTCAAGCTTAATAAATGATAATCATCTAATAAATATTAATGCATGATAATTATCTTAAAGAAATAAAACATAATGATTATATTATAATTATATATATTAAATAAATAAAAGTTTAAAGAATATTCTTTAATAATTTTAAAAAATAATTAAGAATACATGTCTATAAAAGATAATGTCTTTAAAGCTACAATAACTCACACAAAAAATAGAAATCAAGTATTATCTTTCTTCTATATATATTTATATATCCACACAACTATTAGAACATGAAATAACTTGAATCTTATTAAAAAATCATATCCAAGCACTATCTTTTCATATATTTTTCATATATTATTAGAACGAGACAATAAATCTATTATATCTTTCATCTTAGAATTATCGACTAAAGCATCTTAGGATCGAAGACCACACACTCACAAGATGGTCTAAGATCCTAACAACTTGTTCATATAGTAGATTTCATGAAGAATAATCCTATATAGTATCGACAAAAATTGATATTAACATTTGATGATATCCGTGAAAAATAAGTGTGTTTTACTTAATTGAAAATTTTAAAGTTGTAAGACTCTAAAAAAGTTCTCTAAGTTCTTAATTTTCCAAGAAAGTAAAGATATTTAAAAAAAGAATGTGGACCTTAATAGAAGTATTTCTTAAAAAGAGAACCTCAAAGTCTTCTGATCCACTATTGTTATCTACTTCACCCTCTAAACTTTTAAAATTAAAGAGTCATGGATCAAATAACTAGCTCCATCTCTTAGATCCTGAAAACTAGTCACGAGGTCCAACCTACAGACCAACAGTTCATCCTTTCAAAAATATGAACGTTGAACCTAGACTTGTCCATTCACAACAATCTTGGCATGACAAAAAGGCAAGGTGAGCATGGGCCCGAGCATACCTAGACTTGATGGAAAATACACTCCAAGCCATCTTGGAGTGCCTACTAGAGCCAACGATTCTTGGACTAGTCATCGTACCAAAAAACATCCTTCATTGCATAGAGTGCACAATACCAAGCCCACGATTATCCAGGGTTTGACCTACAAGGTGACTATCTATAACAAGACCCATGTCCCAAGTCAAGCAATATCTACTAAGACACAATCGACTAATAGTTGTTGCCCCCGACACTATAGGCTAGAATATGATCGACCAGGGAGAGCCACATAATATAGGTGTTACCAGCCAAGGTATTATCCAATTGGAATTACCTGCCAGGTCAACCCTTACTGTACAACTTTTAACCACTAACCACTATGTGGTCACATAAGGTGAACCCGATTTGTTGGAATTCCATCTTCGTTATGCTTTGTTGCGTGTTTTTCAACACACGAACTCGTGCAAGTATACACGGTCACAAGTAATAAGATTAGTAAGTAAAGATCGATCCCACGAAGATTTGTTACTATAGTTTGTCGAGTACTAAAATTGTATCTCTCTGATTTTATCCAAAATAATCGTTGATTAATAAAAAACTAACATAAGAAAATAAAAGAAATCTAGGATTACAATTTTTCACCAAATTAATCCACTCAAATCATGTTATTTTCTTTTGATTTATATTTTTTTAGTACATTTAATTTGTCAACCGAAAACTTATTTTTTTATTATTCATACATCTCTTTCGAGCTCTGTATAAACACACCTCGTTAAATTAATTCACTATATCTCTATGAGAATTAAATTTAATAAGATTCATTAAGTTCTAAGTTTTCAAATGGCCACACATACAATTAGGGTATATTTCTATCCTTCATCATACATGTCATTCTATTTACGAGCAATACACACACAAATGCCTTTCTCAAGTTTATTCATGTGCCACGGATCGTTTTGATAAGATTCGTAAATAATCAAAAAGCATTAAGCACAAAATAGAACGAACAAATCGAACGTCTTATAAATCTATCAAAAATAATTAAAATCAAAGCTTCATAAATTTAGATCAAATGCAACCCTAGAAAAATTAAATTACTTCATAGAATTAAAATAAAAATTATAACAACTACAGAAAAATAAGAAGAAGCAGAAATAAAATTAAAACATCTCAATATGAAAATATTTGGCACACGCAGAACACAACAAAAGCCAAAAATGGCTTCTGCGTGTTTTGCCGTCCAAAACCGAGCAACACACGAAAATTAAACTCTACCCAAACCTCAAAAACCTCCCAAAACTATCATCTTATCTCCTATTTATAGCCAAAAATAATACATCTAAAATATTAAATTTTTTTATTTTATTTTTTTATAAAAACGCGTAATAATTTGTATCGAAAAACAAAAATTACGCGTATCGATTTTATTAATTAAATCACGCATGAACCAGGGGTGCCGATTCTGCATTTTTTAAATTCTTTATGCATGCCACGTGTAAGCGTTTGATTCACTGAAAGGAATTAATGCGAACACGTGGCAGCTTCTGATTGGCTTCTGGGGACGTGCACAGGAGACATCAGAGCACGGGATCATCGGCTACACACGGGCTTGATCCTGTGCTTTCACGATTCCCATAACATGCCATGTGTCATCATATGATTAGCTGACAAATAGACTGGGACACGTGGCAATTTCAGATTCAAGGAATGGGTTCAGGTGCACACGTGGCATCTCTTTATTGGAGGAAAATCCGGTTGTACGCAGAGTTCAGCGCACGGGATCAGAGGCACGCGAACGTGGGGGACAACGGCTGGACGCGTCAGACATGTGGGTCCCACCTGCACGCCGGCCTGCGCGGCAGGTGGGCCCCACTCGGGCGCCGAGCCGCGTGAAAGAATCTGCGCACACGCGATTTGGTCGGGAGTGATCTGAATGCGCGCATCGTAGCCGTTTCTTCTTTGATCGGATGGTCCACCTTTAGCGCTTGTTGTTGGCGCGTGGTTCTTCTAATCTGCGCAAAAATTCAATTTTTTTAATTGTATTTTGACCCACACATATATTTCAAATTACATTTTCAACTTTCTTTAATTACAGTTAAGCCCTTTGCTAATTTTAAATTAAATTTTTAAACTTTTAATAATTAAAATGAAGCCCAAATTTAATTTAAATTATATTTTCAATTTTTATAAATTGTAATTAAGAATTATATTATTTGAAATTATATTTGTGGACATAAATTTGACATTAAGTACATTTTCGATACAAATTATTTACTTTTATTAAAATATATAAAAAACAATAAATACTAATTTATTAATCGAAAATTAACTAAAAACATCAAAAAAATAGCAATTATAATTAATAAAATAGGTGAAAATAACTATATAAAATACAGTTATCATGCTTGACGAGGAACTTAACCCTCCAATAAGGGCATGTTCTAACATTTTGCACTAATTAAGCATACATGTCTCCTAGCACCCAAATTAGAATTCTACATTGTTTCAACAAAATTGACTCTTCAAGCTTCCAAAAAAAAAAACAAAAGATATATTTATAAGTTCCTGGACTTTTGTACCAAGGGAGTCCAAGAAAAATCATCTCATGCAATTGCTCGATCAACAATTTGGATATACATGAAACATGGTCATCACTTCCAAACAATGATCCATTTTTTGACACCTCAAGCAAGTGAGGCTTCCTCAATCATCATACATAAAAGCCCAACAATCCATCCATAGAGGCACAACCTGAATTGGGATTTATGCACAATTTTCTGTCTAGTGGAAAAGCCACTGTATGGATCTTGAAATTCATGTGCCGCCTAAAAAATCCAAGACCGCAAACGTAGAAAGCATATATCGATTAGCCAATTGCTAAAACTTGGTAGCCAATGGACATTGACGTGAACCACACGTACCACCACACTCTACCAGTGTAAATGGGTATCGGCCAGAATAGTGCTGCATAGAAAGAATGATTAAACTGGCCCAATTCACTAGCTAGACAGTGAAACCAGCTCAGATCTTGTTCACCCACTTCAAACTGGTTCCCTAAGAAGCAAGACCCGTTATAGAATCATTTTGATGAAACGATTCCATTGACTATATTTTTGACATTTTTTGATGTATGAATGGAGATAAGATTAAAAAGTATGTTTCTAAGGTGACCTTGTACCCACTTTTGGACCGATTCTTATAGAAGTAAGATCGGTTTTAAAATCCTCTCGACGAGACGATTCCAATGACTACATTTTTGATACTTTTTGACATATGTTTAAAGACGAGATTATAAAAATATGTGTACGAGGAGATCGCTCACCTATCCAAGTTGATATATTTTGAAACATATAAATATACGTGTTCAAACTATATAAATGATAAGTAATTTAAGAATAAAAGTTGTTTAACCCACGAAGATTGCTATAATAAATATCATTAATTATTAACTTATTAATTAATTAATATAAGAGAGTTTTGAAAATAGTTTTTAAATTAAAATAATAAATAAAATACATGAGCATACAACTTAAGAGAAATATGTGATTTTGAAAAAATCTTCACCAGTAGCCTATAATTTAACTAACTATATCATAAATTAATATTAGAACTATTATTAAATTAACAACAATAACTTGAAAAATCTATGCACTAATTGGCAATGACTTTCGATCCACATTTTCTTACTTTTAATTAAAGTATAATATCTTCATAAATCAAAATATAAATCGAGTGATAATTGGTATATAAAATTCATTCATCGCATTATGTGCTAAAAATGAGATAACTAAATTTTGCAATATCACAATTCTTAGTAATATTTAACGAATGTATCAACTATACTTGTTACACTATCACAAAACAATATTTTATCACTTCGAATAAGAATATTAGCAGATATTATAATTGACAAAATAAATAAAAATCTATATATTCTTAGAATAATTCAACAATATATTAACCTAGTATTAATCATACACATGAAGTAAACTAGTTGATCACTTTAATTCATATATGGGTAGTTATGAAATTTAATCATAAAGTCGAATACATCAAAACTCAAGAATTGAATCTAAAAATTACCATAACATTTTATTAATTAAAATCATTCACAAACATATAAATAAATTAGTTAAGTAGAATCATAATTAAAATCAATAGATAAAAAAAAGAAACAACTTATTAATTAATATCAATACTTGATTTACAATTCCTTAATTGAATCTTTGAATTTATATTTTGTTTTTACCTTTTATTTTTCTGTAGACCTATATATTTTCTATGTATTTATGGTTTTACAATTTGTATTTTAATGTATAACTATTTTGGCTGTTAACCCTAAATACATATTTATAGTAAAAAAGTTACATATAATTATAATTAATTAGGATAATGTTGAAGAGATTTAAAGTAATTAAAATACTAATATAACAAATATGCAACATTTTGGATAATATTGAAGATTAAGTGCATGTTTGGATCACAGGTGGCAATGCATGTAAAATCATCCCGTGATGCGACTCTAATTCTAGTTCTATGCAAATTCATCCCGATGGTGTTAGGCCACGATGCACATATAATCATGCGGTGATATACTTTTAATTTTGACACTTTAATGTTTTGATCATTTTTTGATATATTTCGTATAAATGTTTGCATTTATGTCATTTAATGCATAATGATTATACTCTTGATTGTGAGATTTGATTAATCTTTTATCATTAAATTTTTGAAGTATAAAAATACCTGAAATACATAAAAAATATCATGAAAAATAATCCTACATGTTGTTTATAAAAATTGATAACAATACTATAATTAAGATAATATGTCTAAATTGACCTTTTTCTTTAAATAAATATATTTATTCTATGATTTGATAAAATTAAAGAAGAAAAAATATCAACAATTAAGACCATCTTCAATCCATTATAATTACATTAAAATACTACAATTTTTATATTAAAAATACCAAATATTTTATTAAATATAACATAATAAATAATATCGTGTCAAATTTAATACAATATTTTTAATTTGACGTGGTATTATTTATGTGCTATTTTTTTAAAAGATAAAAAATTTATAAATATTATTTTAATTCATATTTCACTTTAATTATATATCTTTCATTAAAATTTATCACAATTATATTTTTTATTATTTAATAATTATTTAATTTTTATTATATATAATAAATTAAAATTAGATATAAGTTATAAAATTAGTAAAAATTTATTAAATATAATATAAATTAAAATAATGATTTAATAATTTGGTAAATTATTTTTTGATAATAATTAATTATTTAAATATAATAATTATTAAAAAATTAATTAAAAATAAAAATATTATATTTTATAAAATAATATATTTATTATTATAATATTTGATATTATAGATGTAAGAAAATATATGTATATATAATAACACTTTTACAGCAACATCATACAAAAATTGCACCAAAATTATAGAGATATAAGTAATGAGCCGTATTAGCCTCAATGGTTATGTCAGATTTGAAATCTGTAATTCTAGGCAAAATCCCCGAACCAAAAAGTAATTCTAGGCACTGAAGTTGGAAACGTCAGATCTCACAAATTGCATTCAAGATTCCCAACACATCAATCCTGAAACCCAAAATCTGAATATCAGAAATCACAAACCCTTAACTGATCTGCTTTGATTATCACCAAAACAAAAATCCAATGTCGTGCTTAGCTCTTTCGCTTCAACCTACCAACGGATCCGACATCTTACTCCAGACCCGAGAATGGTTTCCGCCTCCCCGAGCCCTAGTCGCCCTCTCGGCGTTTCGCCAGACTCGCCTAGCGTTCGCCGCTGGCAAGCACAATCAGTCCTTTAATCAATCCTCCGATTCCGATTCGACCGCCACCGATTCGATCGCATCACTTGGCGATGACCCACTTGCCGCCTCTAGCGGCCAAGTCATTGTCGGTGTCGAGAGTCGCTACCGAGTTGTTTATCGTCTCGTCAATAGCATCTACGTCCTCGGCATCACCACTGCTGATCATGATAACTCCATTAACGTCTTTGAGTGCATTCACATCGTCAATCAAGCCGTAAGTGTCATTGTTACTGCTTGTCGAGGGGTTGACGTTACACCGGAAAAATTGAGCCGTAAGTATGCTGAGATCTATATGGCACTTGACATTGTTCTCAGGGGAGTGAGTAATATTCGTCTCGCTGCTATGCTCGCTTCTATGCACGGCGATAGCATTGCCAAGATGGTACATTCGGCCCTTGACACTGAGAATAAGATAAGGGGAGCTGATAGTTGGAGCAACGTTGAGGGGCATTCTATCGAACATATGGCGGGCATTGATGCGTTCTCAAATTCGAGGTTTGAGCTGCCAGCTGAGACAATTGCCGCTGGGGATGAGATTGCCACCAGCCTTACAACATTAACTCAGGGCGAGAAAGAGGATCAAAGGCAAGAGAAGGTGGAAGAGATCGAAGCAGAGAAAGACCCATTTGCAGCAAGTGACAAAATTAACCAGCCTGAAGAATTGGTGAGTGGGTTCAAGAAGAATAAGGACCCTTCGGCTACTGATTTGACCCTGGCATTAGCTGGTCTCGAGGTGACTACTTTGCCACCAGCGGAGGCAACCCAATCTACCCACATTGCTGTTGAAGGGTTTGAAGGTGAATATGGTGGAATTGAGTTTGCAAACGAACAAGCTTCTCTTGGTGAAACGTTTGAAGGGTTCAGTGATGCTTGGGGTGGTGGGTTGGATCCCTCAGAGTTCGTTGGTCCTAAGGAGGTCGCAAAGAAGCAAGGTCTTGGTGGGCTTGAATTGCTGCAGACTGGCCCTGATGCTGCTCCAAAAGCTGATGCTAAGCAGAGTGGAGCGGCTTCAGGTACACCTCTTGACAATTTAGTGAGCAAAACTGAAATGAAAGGTCCTGAGATGTATATTTCTGAAGAGATCAGTGCTGAGTTTAGAGACTCTTTGCTTGCTAGAGTAGGATTAATGGGTGTTGTCTATTTGAAAACTTTGCCCCCAAAAACTTCTGGTGATGATGACAAAGAAACTGAATTTTCATTCCGGGTTGAGGAAACTAGTGGTGTTAAGAGATTTGTTATGCAAAGCTCACGTGTTAGTAGTATAGATAATGGGTTATTTCATGTTAGGACTGCACCTTCTGCTGAACCTTTACCAATTTTGAAGTACAGTTTGTTGCCTAAAAGAACCCCATTGCCTTTAAGGGTTCGTCTTGTTAAACGACACAGTGGAACTTTACTATCTATGATGATACAGTATGTTTCAAACCCTGATTTGCCTGCTCCATTGAGTGATGTGACATTTACACTGAAACTACCAGTTGATCCTTCATTGCTGAAGGTTTCACCTAAAGCAGTATTGAATAGGTCAGAGAGAGAATTGAAATGGCATGTTCCTGAGATTCCATTGAAGGGATCTCCTGGTCGGTTGAGGGTAAGGATGCCTGTGGATGTTAATGAGGAAGATGGTGATGAAGAGATTGATGTTGTTGCTTATGTAAAATTCTCGGTACAGGGACCTAGATCGTTGTCTGGTGTTTGCCTACGGCCTGCTAATGAGGGTAAGATAGACTTCTATGAAGTTAACCACAGGTATGAGAGTGGAGTATACATGTGCGATTGATCCAACATGAAATGACTGTTTAAAGTGTAGATTTTTTGTGTTCCTATTATTGTCAATTGTTTGTGAGACATTGATATGTTTGTATAATTCTTCAGTTGGGTTCGTAACCAAGATTTCTGGCAAAACTACTTTTGTTTTCATTTCACCGTCTGTTATCTTTATCAAATATACATGTTCTCTCTATGTATAATGAGTTGAGCATTCTTATTAATGTATGATATTCTGAAGCCATGCAAGCATTCAGTACCTATGGGTAGATAAGTTGAAAAAACAATCATGTATGATCTCTACTACTAAGGACTTGCATTTATCTATCTCTCGAAGTTTAGGATCAAGATTTCTGATGCTTTTTTTCTTAGATGTATCTATGTAAGAAAATTCCTTTAGTCTGTACCATGCTTATCTCATCTCATGTGAGAAGCTTAGCTTTGATTTTATGCACTCTTATTTTTAGTTGAACAATTTTTGCATGTCATTCAATCAGTCTAAATGTATCCATCGAATAGCCATTCAAATGGTTGTATTATCAAGAATCGGGCTTTCAAGCTCCAAAGTTTAATGCTTTAGTTTGTGAATAGAAAATTTATATCCATAAAATTCATGTAAACACCAACCATCTAAGCAGCCTTGCTTGTTTTTCTTTAAAGTTGTCATCATGATATTTTTAAGAGTGGAAGATCATATTGATCCCTTTACTTATACCGAATGTGTCATTTAGTTCTCTAGTTTTGAAAATGTGTCATTTAATCCCTTTATTTATAAAAATGGTGTAAAAAAAAGACATTTAGTAATTTTAAATTTATTTAAAAATAAATAAAAATTATCAGGGATATTTTAGTCATAGAATGAAGATAAAAAATTGTATTAATTTCACTAGTTATGTTTGTATTTTTTTTATTTGTTAGGATGGCAGTAAATGACGAAAATATCTATTTAAATTTTTTTATGAATAAAAATCTATTTGTGGTATTTTTTTAATAAAAAAATTATTAATGAGTATATTTTAAAAGTTAAAAAACTAAACAATACTTTAGGTTAAAGAAAATGTACTCATACTATTTTTCCCTATTTTTAACCCTAGTTAGATTGTTCCAATAATAGTCTACATTAGGCCACCCCTGGATAAAATTCCTTGATTTGTGCTCAACATTGAAACTTCTATCATGATTCATGATTTTTAGTAACTACATACTCCACTTTTAGAACCTTGATATTTTTGCCCAGGTAGATAAGCAATAAGTCTAAATTTTTTGTAATCATCCATATTTTGAGACGTCTTTTTCAGTCAATTAGGTGAAATTGGATTCATGGCTTCTTCTCTTGAAATTGCTAAGCTGTTACAAGGAATTTTTTTCAAGTTTTTGGCAAAGAAAACCGTCTCTAGGAAGTTTACTCATTCTTTGAATTTTTGATTCAATCATATTTTAATGGTTCCATCCTAATGTCAAATATTATCTATTAGGCTTTTATATATATATTGGGCAAAACTGAAGAAATTCATTAAAACTGAATACATAATTACAGACTCAAAAGAAAAATATAAACTAGTATCCCTAAAACTATAAAGCAGAAAACAGCAAACAAACGTACTATCAGACCCCACCTCAGTTACAAGTAGCAATGTAAGAAGCCAAATTTATCCTTTTCATTAACTTGAAGACTTTAAAACCTCCAACGAGAGCAAACACCACAAGACCCCAACAATACATATCAAAAATGATTTGGTAAAATTAAGATATCCGGGACCAAAGAAGAACTAAAACAAAAAAAATTAAAACAATAACAACACATAAGATCCGACAAAACAACAGAACAAATATAACATCACACCAGCACTTGTTCACATGTAAAGAGCACTTTTGGGATGATTCGTTTTACTGAGAGAAATTAAAAAAAAATTAGAAAATAATATATATATATATATATATATATATATATATATTAATTATATAAGGGTTACACATCACAATATATCAGAAAGATATAAAAGAAAAATCATGAACTAATCTAGGATCGATTACATTTTACGACCGGACAGATGATTGATCTTTGAGTGTTCTATACTTTTGAGAACAATTGTAAAATCTATCTTTTAGGCGTAAGTTATCTTGATTCCGATGCATTGTTTACCAAGTCTCTAACACTTCATGGGTTAGGCTCTAGATTGTACCTTAGGCTCAAACATCAATTCTCTTTACTCTGTCAACTTGGTTCTTAATTGAGATAAAAAAGTAAAAAATTGGATAGTTGAAACGACACTATATTTGAAATGATTTTGCATGCTCTAATAAATGCATCAAAAATTCTCTGATTTGTCAATTGGTTAGAAAGACAAAATTTGGACCTTTATATTAAGGAAGAGGCAAGGCATTTCATTTCCTAATTCTCTAAAAGTTGGATCAAATTTCCTCAAAAATGCTTTATCGCTTCACCTCATAGCTTATCATTTTCTTGTACGGGTGGTAAGATTTCTATCTTTGCATTATTAATATCTACCCGATCTTTTAAAGATTTTTCTTCATGTCTAGCTAATTTATTATTTCTTTTCAGGTCGGTTCTTAATTTCACTCCTCAACCTTTACTTTTAAAACTTGATCTTAGGTAAAGTTTTGTCTCCCCATATCTTATTTTCTTTTTTTGACTTTCTCTTTTTGTAGCAAATATGCATAGGGATGTATCAACAAGGGCAACAAGTAGAGTAATCCTACCATTAGATTCATCGAGTTCATCGTGGTGTTAAAAAGCTCAAGGTTGAGCTTGAGTCTGGCAAACTAAGCCATGCCTCTACTCGTGCCATGGATGTTGTGTTACTTGTATATGCTAACAAATGGGAAGGCGAGGTCATTAATATAGAAGAGAAGCTAGCTCGTGTTGTCAACGAGTTGAATTCAAATGCGAGGTAGTTCGAGGTAGCTAGAGAAGCAGAGAAGAAGTTTGTGGTAAAGATTGAAGCTTATCGGTGCAAGTTGGAAAAAGCTAAACACACGCAAAAAGAGTCCACGTATGAACAAGTAAAAATGAAGCATGATCTGGATGTTATGGTCGAGCAGTTCACAAAGAGCATCCAAATTGGTTATAACTTAGCTATGGATTATTTCAAGAATGAGGCCAAGAAGAGGGACCTTGGCGAGTATTATTACAAGATTTTAAACATTACAATTACACTAACATATTCACCTACTCAAACTCTGAATGAGGGTGAAGGTGAATAATCCGAGAAAGGTAAAGAATATAAAGGTGAAGAAGAGATTGGGGTGCAAGATGAACCTCAATAACTTGGAATATTTAAGCATTGTAATAGGTTTGAGCTATTTTATTTTTGTAAAGCTTGGACTCCTCTAAATGCTTGTGAACTTATCCTCTTCTTTTTGTAATAGGATCAAGCTAATTTTAAGGATCGACATTTGTCTTTAATGAATATAAGTAGAATTTTATTAATTGAGTACTTTTTAATTTATACATGTATTTATATATACATTTATACTGAAATGTGGATGTTTATTTATAATATACACTTATTAATGTTGACCCATCTCATTGTATTTAGGAAATTTGTCCAATTGTTTATCTGAATGCCTCGTCGTATAAAAGGAAATATTTTTGCTTGTTAGAGTATATATGTACAAAGAGCTTTATTTTCTTTGAAAAATTCATAACATTGACCTCATCCTTTTTATTTTTGTATTATAGTCGTTGATAGAGCAAAGAGACATTTAGTTTGGGCCTTAAGGTGAGACTATGATAAGCTTGCTTCTAAGGTGGTCAAATTAAGGACAAAGCTAGCTCTATCAAGGACAAAACTTCTCTTTGTGATGAACTCAAGTGAAAGCTCGAGCTTCACAAAGAAGAATTATTCTAGACATGAGCACGTAAAAGGAAAACTATAACCAAGACAACTACTCTAGTTGATAATGAATCTTATTGGGCAGTTTTTACATGAAGTGATCTAAAAATGTGTTCCTTAAAGTAACGAATGCTATTGAGAAATTAGAAGGATTGGGCACAAGTTCATACTTATCCCAAACTCAAGTGGGTGAGGATATACGTAAAAAGGTGATTAAGATTTAAGATGAGTTTTTACCCTTAATGGAAGAGATAGAGGATCGAGATCCTCGTTGAGTAGCTAAACATCTAAAGGGTTTTTGACAAAATGATTTCTTTCCTTAAGCTTGTTGGTAATGTATTTTCAATTTAGTTGATTAGCTTTGTAAGCTTGATTTATGAAATAAAGTTTGGTTAATTTATTTATCTAGCTTAAGCTTTTTACTTGGTTGCTGATCGAGGTGATTCCCATAACCATAATATTATGAACTTTTCAAAATAATAGATCATATTTTTCTAAACATGGTTGTAAAAAATCTCGTCAAAATTCCATGTTTTGAATCTTTATGATTTCTCAAAGATTTTAATTTCAAAAAAAAAATTCCCATAACCATAATATTATGAATTTTTCAGAATGATATATCATATTTTTCTAAACATGGTTACAAAAAATCACGTCATAATTTCATATTTTGAACAAAAAAAGGGTTTAGTTTCATAACTGATAGCGGTAAGAAAAACTTGTACATAACCTCTTAAATCTCTTCCAATATTCATAAATAGTTTTCCCATTGAATTTCCATATGCAACATATTTCTTTTGTAGTTTGTGACCTTAGAAGATGGAAATTACCTCTCCAAAAATAATTTGGTCATGTAAGATCACGTGGAGATAGTGCCCAAAAACAAATAATAGAGTCATTCATTTGCACTATCAACAAGTGAGAAGGGAAATACTCTAAGTTTAATTCGCTCTTTAGTGACCTCAACAGATTTCATGGTAATGCAGACTATATAAAACTCTTTTAAGTGTTTATTTAGGTATACCCTTGATATGCCCCTAAAAGTAGATAAAACATGAATTAGTTCAAATTTGAGTTTAAGTGTTAGGTCTATTGTTGCCCTGATATGCCCCTAAGGGTTGTTGTTTCAAGTTAGGTACAGCTAATTCCATAAGTGTTGGGTCTACTATTGTCATCTCTTTGTGTTTAGTTTCAAATTTAATTGAGGAAGTAAATTTTGTTGTATGTACTTGTAGTGACCATTTTGATCTTAGATTGTAGGAATGTTCTTGTTGCATTCAGAATTTCAGATCCTAAAAAGTAAAAGAAAAAAATGAAAGTTTGTAAACTACAAATAACTATAAAAAGGTTAAACTAAAATATAAACAAATAAAAGAAAAAAATGAGTAAAGTAAAAAGTAAAACAAAATCTAAAAAAATTAAAAATAAAATCTAAAAGGAAGTTAAAATAAAAACACAAAAAGAAATTGAATTAGTGAAATAAAATTCTAAAAAATGTGAGAAAATAAAATAAAACATAATCTAATTATAAATCTAAAAAGAAGTTAGTAGAAAAATTTAAGAAACTAAAATAAGTTAAAATAGATAAAAATCAAACGAATAATTATAAAATAAATTAAAATCTCCCATAAAATTGTAAAAAAAATCCCCGATAAAGACGTTAAAAACTTGATACGCTTAAAAACGTGCAAATATATGTGACTAAATTATACAAGTAACAAGTAATTTAAAAATAAAGATTGTCAAACCCATGAGGAATGTTAAAATAAAAATCACTAATTATTACAATGTAGTTCTAAAAATTATTTTTAACTAAAAATAAAATATAAAATAATAAATAAAATACATGAGCACATAGATCAAGAGAAATATGTTATTATAGAATAATCCTCACTAATAGCCTATTATTAAACCAATAAAGTCATGAATTAATATTAGAACATCTTTAAGTTTTTAACTCTAGTTTGAAAAATCGATGCGGTAGTCAATACGACTTCCAACTCACTTTTTATTACTTTTAATTGAAGTAGAATGACATCATAAATCAATTCTAAATTAGAAAAACTTAGTCATAATTGATAGATAATTCATTCATTGCGTTACATTCTAAAAATGAAATAATTAAAATTTGCAAGATCACAATTCTTAATAATCTTTAACGAAAGCATTAACTCTACTTGCAACACTATCACAAAGAAACAAGTTACCAATTTAAATAAGAATACTAGTGAATACTATAACTAATAGAATAAATATAAATGTATTTACTCCCAAGATAATCGAGTAACATCTAAGTTAGCTAAGTATTCTAATTTATATATGTATAGTCATAGAATTTAAAAACAAAGTCAAGCACATCCAAACTCATGGATTGAATATAAAAATCTTCATCATATATTATTAATTAAAATCATAATCTAGGATTTAAAAATTGTTCACAATCACGTAAATAAATTAACCAGACATAATCATAATTAAAATAATATAAAACATAGTGGAAAAATAAGATGAAGAAGAAAGAACTTATGATTGACATTAATGGCGAATTTACTATTCCTTAATTTCCTCTTTGAATTCTATCTTACCTCTAGTCTTTATTTATCTATAGATTTACATATTTTCGATAAATTTCTGTGTCTACAATCTGTAGCTTAATCTGTAGTTGTTTTTGTTGTTAACTCTAACTACATATTTATAGTAAAAGAGTTACATGTAATTACAATCTAGTTAGTACAAGATTGAAGAAATTCAAAACAATAAAAATGCTAATAACACAAATATAAAAATGTTTGGATAGACATGTGCTAAAATCAGGCGTTGGAGTGTAAATCCAAGTTTGAGGGCTGCGACGCACATAGAATAATGCTACTACGCGACTTTGTTTCTAGTTCTATGAATTTCATTCCAAGAGTGCTTTATCGCAGTGTATATATATTCATGCCGTAACGCGTTCTTAATTTTAACACTTTAATATTTTAACCTGTTCTTGATGTATCTTGTATAGATTTTTGTATTTTGACTTGTTAATTTGCTCCGTGGCTATTTAGGTTAGGTTTGGATTGTTGTTTGTCTCAGTCCATTGTGGCTGCTTGGGTCATGATTTTTTTTTTTTTTGTGTTTATGCAATCACTTCTAAATAATTATAACAAAACTAAAATCTAAAAAAAAATATTAATAAATAGGGATCCAAAGGTGAATTTTTTATATAGATTTATCTTTAATTTTCAATTAATACTTAAAAGAAAATACCACTTTTAAAATAATTACAATACCTATGCTCATCAAAATTTTGTTCTATTGGGTATATCCAAACAGAAATATAAACTCAAAAATCTCTAGCTAACTCACCTGTTTCTCTAAATTTTCTCTGAATTCCTTTAAAGTCTTTTTCTCTCCCCCAAAGTAATTCAACAGTACTGAAACTATTATTCCTTCCAATCTTGTATACCAAAAATACAGTTGCATCAACAGGCATGAAACAGCCAGTTGTCTGAAAGCAACTAAAGTCACAAATAATCCAAAAGAGGCATGAAACATTTCAACAGCGTTCATGTCATCATCGTAGACTTGTGTGCACACAAATCCTTATGCTTGTGCACGCGCACACTGCATACAAATTGCGACATATTTATTACATGCTATATAAAAATATAAGATAACATCTGATTTTAAAATCATATCTCTAAGCATTTTCTTTTATTTTAAGTTAAAAATATTTTTTGTTTAAATATAAGAAAATTTTTAAAAAATAAATTAAATATTTTTTTATATAAATTTTTATAATAAATTATCTGAAATTACATATAAAAAATTTTAAATTATTTTATTAAAATATTATCAAGTTTATTTGACTATATTATTATGGATATCTTCGAAAACTAACTAATCAATTATATTACGATTCGAACCTATACTAATATACTTAGCCTATCTCATCAGTGCACTAAACATGGTGATAAGATTTTGATTTGAAGTTACATTTAAGTGAAGGCGTGATATTAAGTGTCATAAACGTTATTAATATGTATTCATAATAACAATAAACACATTTATATTTTTGTAATTTTTAAGATTTATTCTTTTTATTTCTTTAAATAATTATATTATTCATATATATATATATATAATTAGGATTTAAACTTTAAATATTTTTCATACTCAAGTATGTTACATGTCATTCTTTAAATAACTATATTACTCGTAAGTATATAATTGAGATTCAAACTACGTATTCAAGTATGCTCCATGTATTTTCTACGATCCCGTTGGCAATTGTTAGCATGTATTTAAACGTAATTTTCCTATCTAACTTTTATATAAAAAGTGGTTTATGTGTATATTTATAGATATACGTTCCATCATTAAATAATTTCATATTATAATTATGATTTTCTTTGTTGATGAATTGAATTTTCCATTGTTAGTGATACAGGATGGGTCATTCCTTCCCTTTTGTGTTCCCAATGTAAGTCTACTGAGAAAATATTTCTCACTTTTTTATAATTTGTCAATTTGTAAGTATATTTTGGGATTTATTATACTCCTTTTTTTTTTTTAAAAGATCTTGTAAATATTTATTCATTCTAGATTTATGTACATATACAGTATCACTTGACTTGAATTACAGATTAATAATTTATAAAAAATAGATATAATTTTAATCATTTGGACAACTAAGAATGATGTATCATTTGGACAATATGAACAACTAGAAATGATGTTCTCTTTAAGGACAAACATATACTTCTATAAGCTTTGCATTTATCAAAGTTTGATATTTTATTTTTAAAGCAATCCTATTACAACATGGATCCATACGAAATACAATGGAGTATCTTATTATCCTCTCAAGATTGCGAATACAAGGAATTTAATAATGAGCTCTATAGATCGTAGAGATAATTTAGAAATCGTTGTCTTCGAGATGTATAAAGGTGAACATAAATAGTGACACTTTTGGATGAGTTGGTCTAACAAGTGCTACATGTGTATTTCAAACATCAAAATCTTTTGTTAATGATTGTGTCTGTGTTTCACTTGGGATTGTATATGTTTTTGAGGCAGAGGTTGCAGTGGTTATTCACTACTAACATTATATGTTATCACGTTTGGGTAGTAAAAACTTTAGTTGAAATCAGAACTGTGGTTATAATGTAATTCTTTTTTACACTAGATTATTATTGATATCATAGAGATAATATTTTGTTTGGGTTAACTTTGTTCCTCTATGCATATGAGAGATAATTGTAATTGATTGTATAATTTTTATGTTCCTCTATGCATAGGAAAGATAATTGGAATTGATTGTATAGTTTTTATGGCACAAAATATATGTACAATAAGAATGATGAAAAATGGTACCACTAGATACCAATCTAATTAGTATGTCTTTATACACCTTTCAAATCTGCAGCTACAACCTTCATTTAAAAAATAATAATAATAGTACGGAACAAAAGTTCAACGCTTGTGAAGTTAGGATGCATGTAAATATGTAATTAGGAGTAAGTTGTCGCAACTCGCATTAATTAAAATTAAATATGAAAAGAAGACTTAATATACCAGTTGTCTACCCATTAAGCTTGCCGTATTTAAAACATCAAAGTTTAGGAATAGCCCAAGCATGTGTTCCAGAAGAATTAATGATGAAAATTTCTACCACATTGCCGAAAATGCATGTCTAGACTTGTATAGATACACATTCTCCCTAATAATATTGACAAAATGTTGACGTTTAAGAAATATGGATATTTGGTTGATGATCGGTAAAATATCATTTATGATTAGGTTTATTTATTTTTAAAAACATTTTTATAAAATTAGAATAATTTTTTGTATTTATTTTTTATTGTGTTTGTAAATAAAATTTATTAAACATTTTAATTATTTATTTTATAATTTTTTTTATAGTTTTAGTTAAAATAATTATATTATATATATTTATATTTATATGTAATAAATGAAAAAATGATTTAAAAAATAAATAATGGAATATTTTGAAATGATTTAAGAAATAAATAATGGAATATGTTTTGATATTTTTAAAATTTTATTAAAAATTTTATAATTTTATTAGTTTATAATTTTTGTATTTTTTTTAATTTATATTAATAATAAAATATCTTTGATATTTTTATAAAATTCAATATTTTAATGATAGTTAATATTTTAAACCTCAGTCTATAGGTAATTATGTGGTGGACTACTTTAAAGGATGTGATGCATCATATCAAAATCTAAAGCTATGGGTTAAGTGTTTGACATTTTAATGTGCACATTTGTCCAATATTTATTAAGTGCGTGTTTTTTTTTTTCAGATCAATTATTAAGTGCTTGTTTTATAAATTTATTTTTCTGAATTCCTTTGCATAAATTAAGTTTTTTATCAAGTATAAAAGAACTCACTAAAAAAGTAAAAAATGGTTATAATTAATTAAATATTAATAATGCCATTCAAACAACGAGAAGTAATTGATTTCTAAAAAAATAAGAATATTTTTAGTTATGAAAACCATCTAATATAACTTATTTTTAGTTACAAATAATTTAATTCTTTTAAACCATTAAAATACATAAATTTTGATCGAAATATTATTAACACAAACACACATCTGATTAACCTAAAAAATGGCTAAAATTAATAAGCTCTCGTAAGGGAATATATTAATTTAAACATTACTTTGTGTTTTCAATTGATTAAAAAATCATAAAATATTAGGATAAATTGTGAATATTTTTTAACATTAACGAGATGCATATAATTATTTAGTATCATTTTAACCACATGGTTAAACTATTATAAAATATCTTCAATATTTCATGGATAATATTCACATTATAAATATGTTGATTTTTGTCGTGTAATTTTTGCAAATAAATTAAGATATTATGACGTTTTTTAAAATATTTTAGAATATAATTTTTTTGGAGTTTTTTTAAAAAGAATTTGGATTAAATGTTGATAAAATCATAGTAGAAGAAATTTTCTTTAGACAAATAAGTTAGTCCATAGGCATTCTAAAAGAAAATTTTATAAGATGATATATTTTTATGATATTTATTTATCGTAATACCCATTATATAAAACATATAAGATGGTTATTAACTTGTGATCATCCTATTTTAATTAATTTCATTCTAAGATTTGAGGTTTCCTAAAATCATGCAATACAAGATGAAGATTATGGTCATATTTGATTGATAATAATAAAAATAATTTAATATATTTTTATGTTTTATTCGACTGTTAGTCTCGAATATAATGTAAAAAATTCTACCAGTATTAGAAATATTTATTCTTGTTACACCCTTCAAAAATACATTGGAATGTTATATATTTTTTTACATATTTGTATAATTATTTATTATTTTTCTTATTTTATCTCATTTAAAATAGAAAAAAAACTAATTTTTTAAATTTTTTTTATTTATAATTTTATAAATTTTACATTCGAGAGAGTCTAAAATCCAATAGCAACCAAGGAATAAGATAAAAGACTTATTTGGACTCACCTTAAAAATAGTAGGTCACAAAAACATAATATAAAAAGAAATAAATCAAGCATAGCCAATAGTGCAACACAAAACATACATGAATAAACTAACTACAAATAATTTATTCTACAAAAGAGATGGCAAAAAGAGTTGGATATGAAGATAGATATGGCATAATAAAAATGTAAATATGTAATAGACAATAAGAAAGAATTTTCAATCACAATAAGATTTTTTTTATATGTAAGCATAATTATATCAAACTATGATCGAACTAACAAAACAATAGAGTATACAAACACAACAATCTAATGAGGTAAACTCACATTGAAACTCTTTTTATGTGGTAACATTCTTGGGTTGTTTATGACAAACACTTGGCAAAAATAATTCACTAATAAATAATAAATAGATACAACTTAATAAAAGTATAAATGTAAATACATCTATTAATTGAAACACCTACCCTAATTGTCATACCCTTGTTTACTATTTCCATAGTAACTTTGATCCAATCTTAATATGACTCTCTTTCCAAGCCTCATCACCACGTGATATGAACAATTACCAACGATCAATATAATGTAATTCTAAAGATATGAAAAACCCATGCACATGTAACTAACATGTAATCTAAGTCATTTATGTTAATTTAATTTTAATTAACCCAATCTTAAAATAGTTTTTACAAACACAACGACGAATCACTAATACTGAATAACTCTCAAAGTATTTGTGACCCAAAATAAAAAAGCCATTTTCAACTTTAAAAAATCAAATTTCAAAATCAATAAAATTTCTCCAAGTTTTCTAATTAACAAAAACATTTGCAAATAAGGGTAATTATAGAAAAAATTTGGTTGACATGTTCCTAGTCGACCACATTGGCAAAGATAATAGCAATCCCAAACGATAGTGGTAGTGGAAATGCTACTAGTTATTATAATACTCGCCAACCATTCCGATGAGGAATCCTCAACAAGCTCACCGAAAATTACATTTTTTTTCAAAAAACACAAAATAACTTTCCACAAGTATCTGTAATATAACATGAAACAAAACAACGAAAAAAAAACTTAATATGCATACTATATGAACGAAGCCATGTGGTGTACATATGTGAACATACAAATTGTTTTAAGCTAAATAAGTGTGTGCATTATTGAAACGTTAGTAACTGTCATTACAAGAAAACAGATACAATAATAAGTAAAAAAACAAGTTACATGTTTTGCATACGGGAATGCAAAAAAGACTCAAATGATTTACATAACTTATAACTTTAATATTTATTATTATTTTAATTCTACTATATAAAAAACATAATAATAGTAATATTTTTTACGTTAAATTTAACACATATTAACGTTCTTATCCTATTACGTTTCTATTTTACGAACAAAACATGACATATATGTGTAAAGAAACTATGACTAAAAGTTTATCTTTAATGAGCAATAATATGAATGAAAGTAATATCTCAATTAACTTGGTGTACATAATGAATGAAAGTAATATCTCAATTAACTTCGGTGTACATAATGCATCTTTGAAAATCATCCACACCAATTACAAACTTTTGGATTAACCAACAGTTTTCGGAATATGTCATGTTAATTATTGTATTAAAACAACTTTCAATTACATATTATGACATTAATATTGCTTGCATTAAGATATGATTTACTTTTAATTCTCTAAAAAATCTTTTTGAATGTAATTATAGCATAATGTTTTAATTTTATAAAATTGGAGTACTTTATTTTTATTTAAGTTATCCTATTATTTGACAAACACCTATTAATTTATTGAGAATATTATTATTTTAGATATAATATTATTTAATTTTTATTATCTTAAATCATTATTTAAAATTTAAATATTTTTAAATAAGTTTTCTAAAATAAGTTTCTTTTCTTTTAAGCAAAGAGCCATCATGATCCCTTAGTTTAGGTCATTTAAGTTGTTTAGTTTTGTAGCTTAGAAATAACTTTTTTTAATCTTATTACTTTTAAGAGAAAGAGTAAAAAAATGATAAAATTAATTCTTAATCATTATTTAATTAAATTTATTATATAATTGACATATTATTTCAATTAATAAGTGTTAGTGTTATCGTTTTAATTATTATTTTTTTTCTTCGAAAATATCATAACATTTTAATGTATTATTCTCTCTATCTTATTATTTATTTTAGATCAATTATTCATTTTATTTTATTTAAATATTTTTATTTAATCACATATATCAAATAATAATATTTTATTAAAATTTTACTTTTCTATCCTTCTATGACTCTTAATATTGCAAAAAAAAATCAATTTTCTATTATAAAGCACGAATGCTAGCTTATTAACATATAGGATTTTTACTATCATTTTCCCTTTTTCTTTTATTACGAGGAAACAGTACAATAGACATCTTTTACTTTTGAAGCTAAATTAGCCATATTTATAACCCTTAAAATTATGTATATTTTAAATAATGTGGTAAAATATATTAATAAATATAATATAATTTAGATATTAAAAAAAATGATTGCATTAAATTTATATTTTATTAGTTTTTATAATAACATGTGAATATTTATTCCAAAATAATAAATAATTTATCATAAATATATAAAAATAAGATAAATAATTATAATATATTATCTTATATTTTATACTCTCATGTATCAAGTATCAAGATTTATAAAAAAATGATTTTATTAAAGCAAAATCTTTTATATAATTGTGTAAATATTATAATATTATATAATAAATTAAATGTCGACATACATATATTGATGAGTTAGTTAACTCCACGTGGAATTGCAATTAATTAATTAAATAAAAAAGGCATATATCTAAAAACTGTTACGCTATTGATCCTCCTCCTCTTCTAGAGTTTGGCTTCACTGGCAGTATACGAATTCTCCTTGCAACGCGTATGAAATCCCTGCCACACATACGAAACGAGCCCACTTAGAGAAATATTCAAGTCGTTTTGCTTAAGATAAGTTCGTACCCTCTATAGTTTGTACTTCTTGTGAGTTGTGACTGAAGTGACAAATGAAAGTCTTCACTAGGTTTTTTAAAATATCCAATCATTTAACAAATTCATAACAATCCAAATAGTATTTTAAACCGATATTAAATTTAATTAGATTTTTTCAAAAAATTTCTCTATCTATTAATATTAAATCTATTAAAGGATTTAACTTTGTATATGATATGAATATATAAAAATAAAATAATATTTATATTATATATATATATTATTATTATTTTAAGATATTATCTTCTTCTTTTTATTATATTATATAGTGTGTTTTTATTTATTTAATTTGTAAAGTCTTAAAAAAATTTAATGTTATTGAGTTTTTTACTCATATTTTTTACTTAATTTTATATATTTTTTATTTATGTTAAAATTAAGATTATAATATTATTAATTTATCGTAGTTGCGTTGTTATTGTCATGTTTATAACTATATCATACATCAAATATTTATATAATGAGTAAAACAATTAAAAATATATGAAAAGCATCACACAATGAATCTTTTCCATCAAACTGAATTACTAATTAAACCACTAATTGATAAAACATTTAAAATTGTATATTTTGCTATTATCTTTAGTTTTTAGCGTAACAGTATAAATCAATTCAGTATATTGATATTTATTAGAGGCACTGCTACAAACTAGGCTCGAAATATATGAAATTTCGTTCGATTTATTTATATTTTATAATATGTTTCCTAAATATATATATATATATTTTATACTTATTTTTATAACAATTTTCTTTTATTATTATAAAAAAATGACTATATAAAAACAAATAATCATGTTTTACGTTATTTATTTATTTTATATTATTTATTTTATTTTATTATATTTTCTATTATAATTTATTTAAGTTCAAATAATCTCTAATTAGTATAATCTAAAAAAACAAAAAAAATAAAATAAAAAATTTATTTTTTAATAATAATAAATTTAAATTATTATAAAAAATAAATATAGAATATAGTTATCATTTTTATAATAACTATAGAAATGTGGTGTTATTTATCTCTTATTTTTAATCATGTTGAACATTTAATTCAAATTCTTGAAATATTACTAGAAATATATTTGAATACATGCTATCGATATTATTTTATAATATTAATATATTACTGTTTAGAAATAAGACTAATAAATAAAAAATGATTCATATATAAAATGTAAGGAAAACATACTTACTTCCAAGAAAGGTCACCAGCAAGAAGAAGATCATTTTCCATATCTTCATAAGCAATGATATGGCCAGGAACAGAATTTGAGAGATCAAGATCATTATCATGACAATTGACTCCGTCATGATCACGATCACCACCATCCAGGACGTCCACAAACATTTGACGGAGGGCCATGGCTAAGCTTTGGTAGCTTTCATGTTCATGGAGATTGATGCGTTGGCAGATCGAACGGCCTTCAAGCACAACTGTGACTGCTGGTACCACTTTGGAAACATTTACATCATCTTCATCAAGCAGTTTTGCTGGGAAGCCATTGTTATGATTAGGGTTTCCAATAAAGGGTCCAGAAGAGATCAAAGGTAGTGGAGTAGTAGTAGTACTTGAACCATTAACAAGTTGTAGTTGTGATCTCCTCATGATCTCTTGCCATTTCCTTTTCAAGGAGTCTTGTTGTCTTTGGGAATTATCAAGACTCTTCATCTTTTTTTGGAGATGTATGTCTCTTTGTTGTGTATACTTTTGATATTTATAGATCTCTCTTATCCTTTTTTTATATTTTGATATGGAAAACGAAGTTGTTTGTGAAATTTTGAATTATGGATTTTGTGAATTAAACTGGGCAAGGAGATATAGGCAAGAGATTGAGAGAAAGTTTGGTCTTAATTAGTTGATAGTGGGATTTTACTAGCTAAGAGATTTACGGAAGGAACTTTAATTTAATTAGTTGGGAATTTAAGCTGAAAATAGTTAATTTGGTGTTAAGAGGAGAGAGAGAGAGAGATGAAAGAAGAGATGTATGTGAAAGATGGGAAGAATTAGGGTGTGTATTTGAGAAAACGTTCTTTATTGTGTGAGGTTATTAGTATCCAACTAGTAGATATTTAATATAAAATATTAAATTACGTTTGAAGTTTTTTCTTTACTATATAAATATATAAACCGACAATAATAATAGTATTATTTTTATTATTGATTACTATGAATATTGTTTTTGCAACTATAATATATAAAATTATATGATCAGGAGGAAAGTGAGATCACTTCACTTAACTAGTAGAAAGCGCACAAATGTCGGGAAGGCCGGTCAGGTCAGGTGGGTGTCTCAAACAACGTCCCTAATCCCTCGTGCTTTCTCTTAATTAATTTTCTTAATTTACTACGTTTATATAAAAAATGTTATTACCAAAATCAATCTTATATTACTACCACCACAACAACAATAATAATAATGTATGAATTTACAAGTGTATTTAACAAAAAAATAATTTTGATAATAAAAAATTAACTAAGTTGGGACAAATTATCAATATTGTTACCTTTTTTTATACTATGAGAAAATATATAGCTAGGTAGTCCCTGAATTAGTTATAAACTGAATCTTAGATATATTAAAATAAAGTGTAGTCATAAGTGTGAATAGGATAAGTGTGAATAAGAATTGGCAAAAAAATTGTGAGTTCGTTTATCCGAATCGAAGATTCGATTTTTATTCGATAAATTTTAAGAACATGTATAATTTTTGGGTATAAGCCGACCATAAAGCAATAGATACGATTCAATTACGATTATATTAAAAATCATACCCATCCATACCTAAAATTAATTATATTTATTTAATAAATTAAATTATATATTTATTAAGTTAGGGTTTTCAGTTTCACTTTCAATCTTAAATTTTCAGTTAAAATTGATTCAGCTCGCTGCTCGCCTCTTCGCCCTAGTGCCTTACCATTCTCAACTCTCAACTCTCTACCCTCTATAACTCTCATCTTTCTGACTCTTAGCTCTCCCCTTGATTAGTTATTTTCTCGTTCACTTCTACAATCATCCTTATGAAACATATCTACAATCTACAATTTACTCTATTCTATGTTTCGTGTTCTCTTTTACAATTTTACATAGATTACTTCTTTTGGTGTTATAGTTGTTAAATTTCTTTCGAGAACCGAGACTCACTATTGTTTGTTGATGCTTTTGCAGTATTCTTCATTCTTAGCATTTTGAAAAATCTTGATTTTTATTTTTATCAAAAATTCGAATCTATATTATTTTTTTCAAATTGTTTACTTCAAAAGTGATTACTTTGTTTTGTGTACAGAGTTGAAGCTAATTTTTGTTATCTTTTATAATAAAGTCGGTTTTTTTAACTTTAGGGTTATAACTATTTCTTTTCCAATTTTAAGCTCTAGTTGGAAAGCTTAAAAAATAAATTAATAGAACATGATAGATTTGTTTACTAATTGAAGCATTTTTAACATATTTTTAAACAATTTTTATCACGTTATGTATTATTATTATTTTCATTATTAGAATTCTAAATGTATCTATTACAATAGTGTCTAATATAAAATAAAGCTTAATGTGTGATCATGGTATAATCTTATTATATTTGTGCTTTGAGAGATTAAAATTGTAAGAAAAAGACAAATTTGTTTTTTAATTCATTCAACTTGTGAGCCTATCAGTGACAAAAAAAATTTTAGTTCAAGAGATAACATCACAAGAGCACAAGCACCTTCCTATGGCTACCATGAACGTCTAATCTACTTATCTTTCGAAAATCTCCTATAAGATTTTCATTATCAAATCACAGAATTTGAAATCTACTACTTATTTGTAATTTATTGAGAAATTCTAATAAATTGAAACATTAAATATACAATTAATATAGTAGTCATATATTGATTAAGATAAATTATTATGAAACTAACCATTTGGGGAAGGCCTACGGACACCCTTACTTTTCAAAAAAGAGTTTTTTTAACTTTAAATTAACTTTTAATATAAATGTAATTATACATAGGAATGTATTTAACATTTGACACCCTCAAACAATAATTTTTAATTCGGTCTCTTATTAAGATAATATATGTAATTTAGTTTTTTAGTTTATAAAATATATTTTAAAGTTCATTCACTTGTAAAAAAAAATAATTAACAAATATGTATTGTTGGTTAAGTACAAGTTTTATTATAATTTAAATCATTTTATCATGTATTATAGAGCTTGAGATTTGTGAAGAAGATAGAGACTTCAAATATTATGATAATTGAATATGTTGAAAAAATAATGAGAGATAATAGAAAATATATGTATGTTTTTTTATATGTGAATTTAAACTTTTGAAAGTTATTTTTTCATAATTTTTCACCATAATCCTCTCAAGGAGGAAATGACATTAAACTTAATGTGGAAATAACAAGTGGTAGAATTTCAAGTACTAATCAGCATACAAATGTTCATCTCCTTACATCAACCCTCTCACTTGAAAATACACAAAGTCAACTATCACATGAATGTAGTGAAGAAGAAGAAGAAGATAGGAAGGCTAAATTAAAGTATGAAGCATGAGTTCATCTTGATAGGAAAAAAATTAATGGAATATGGAAGGCATTATGTATTTATTGCAGAGAAAAGTTAGAAGGTGATACAAGGAATGAGACATCTCACTTGAAAGCACATACAAAAAATTGTCCATTCAAATGGCAAGAAAAGGTTATAGGTCAATCATTGTTAAATCCTAACAAGATGAGGGATACAATTGAGTTAGGACATTGAATTTTTAATTCTTAAGTTTCTCATGATAAATGTGCGAAGATGAAAATTATACATGAGTATCCTCTTAATATAGTTGAGCATTATAGATTTATGGAGTATTCACATTTCTTATAACTAATATGGAAGCATATTTATTGTGTGACGGTTAAGAGAGACATTATAAATATATATGATATTTAAGAAAAAAATGACGGATATGTTGGAGAACAACAGAAGTCGTGTTGTAATCACGAGTAATATGTGGAAGTTTAGAAATCATAACAAATGATTCGTGATTATAACTTGTCATTTTATTGATGACAATTGATATTTACATAGTAAAATAATAAGGTAAATTTTATAAGTTTATTGCTGAAATTTATGCAATTCGGATGAAATACTTTTTTGTATAGATTTAATATATTAAATTATTGTATATAACTTTTTTGTGGTTTATATATGTTTCTATTCCACACACTACTACGGTTATTGGTCAGTAATTTATGGGTTTCTTTTTGGATTGGACTATTGATCATAAGATTTAAACCCTAACTTTAGATAATTGTTATACTAATGACCCAATGTTACCTGATCCGTTAGATAGAACTTTAATGTTAGTATGAAGATATTTTTCATATGCGTTGTGTTGCTCACATATTAAACTTAGTAGTGAAAGTTAGGTTGAATGTAATTTCTCAATACATTGCTAAAGTTAGAAATAATGTTGCATATTGGACAACAACACAAAAGAGAGGAAAATTTTTAAAAAATTGCATCTTAAGAGATATAGTCTTCTTGTAAGAATTTATCTCTTGATTGTCAAACTTGTTAGAATTATATTTTTTTAATGCTTAAAGATGCATTGTTTTATGAGAAATTGTTTTCTCGTTTGAAATAATTGGATAAAAATTATAATACTCTTCATGATGACTTGAATTGGAAAATTGCAAGTAATATTTGTGATAAATTAGAGGTATTTTACAAGGTCATTGAATTAATTTCTAGTTCTAACTATCCAATTATAAACATATTATTTTCTCATATTAATAAGGATGAAAAAGAACAAAGTGTTGTGATTTGATAAATATGTATCGAAAGAAACGAATTATAGAAGAAGAGAGTCAACAAATGGAGTTTTCAACACGTTTCAATATGTCTCAAAGTTCAAAAGGTACTATTGTTCTAAATCTTAGTGGTCTAATTGAGTATAAATAATGAAAATTAATGCAAAATAAAACTGGATCTTTGAAATATGAGTTGGACTCTTATTTAGAAGAAACTAATGTGAAAATTTCTGATGAAGAGTTTGATATATTGTCTTGGTAAAAATGCAACAAACATAAGTATCCATTAATGCATGACATGACTTGAGATATCTTGGTTATTCGTATGACCACAGTTGCTTCAGAATCTACATTTAGCACAAATGATAGAGTAGTGAGTAAACATCGTAGTAGACTAAAAGAAAATACATTTGAAGCTTTTATGTGTACTCAAGATTGTTTATATGTTAATATTCATTAACAAGGTATAAGTCTATATATTTAGTACTTGTACATGTTATACTTTATTAACACTTATTTTATATACTATATATTAATTATTTAATTATGTATTCGAATAATTTATAATTTATTGAGATATGTTAGCTTCTAATTCATCCGCTTTCACTATTATTATTGTAAAAGATAATATTGAGGTAAAAAAATTTATATTATTGATTAATTAATTTGTTACTTTTGTTTATAAAAGTGATTTTATGTGTTTGATTTTTACAGAATACTCCTAATGTTGAAGAATAATTAGAAGAGATAAGTTTTGCTTTATTATACTTAATTTTTTTTTAATTTATGTAGTTAAATTTTAATATTTGTATGAGTTTGTAATATTTTATTTGTATTTGTTCATTTATTTGTGTAAACAATTGAATTTTAGATTTATTTTATTAAGTTAGAATAAAAATTGTTTATTTTTAATTATGTGTTTGTTATATCATGTTTAATAAAAAAAATTTAAAAAGTTTAAAAAACGGTTTTTTTAATAACCGTTCAACCGTTACCTGTTAATAAAAAATCATGCTTGAATTATAATAGTTTTTAGACCTTTTTAAGTACAAATTTTATAATTTAATTCGAGAATAATTTTATAAAATTCGTACTTGTACTCGTGCCCATCCCTAAGCGTAAGGATTGTAATGTCATATATCATGTAATTTTATATAAAATGGTTTTTGGATAGTTACATTAAATTATATATAGTAATTTAACTATAAATAATAATACTAGAAAGTAAAAAATAAAAATGTTTTCAATTAATACTCTAAATCAACTCTCATTAAAATATTAGGTATATATTAAGTAAACAACAAGAGAAAAATCTATACAACTATTAAAAACAATAAAAGAAAGAACAAGTGGGAATTACACACTTCATTTGGGTAGTAATAAGAAAGGGGGATCTGGTTTTTTATGGGGGCATGTTTGCTTGTGAATGCAAAAGAAGGTACGTGTGTTGCACAGTTGTAACTAATTAGTTTCTCTCTCTGTCTCTCTCAATTAATTTTGTAGTGTTGGTTTTAGCGTTGCGTAGGGTAGGTATTGCAGTTTTAAATAATGGCTTTTTATGGGATTGGTGATAAAATGTGTAAAGATAAAGCAAAGTCATGTGAATTAGTCAATGGGATTAATCGGTTAGATAGAATTTTTTTCATAAAAACACAGTTAAATTTTATTTTAATATATTATATTATTAAATTTTATAAATATAATAAAAATATCATCTATATACACATAATTTATTATTAATTAATTAACGTCGATAATATTTTATAAAATAAAAATAATTAAAAAATATTAATAATATTTTTATAATAATTATAAAATTTAATATTTTAAAAGGAAATATATTTTTACTAAATTCAATGAGAAAAATTTGTTTACTTTCATAAATGGTTCCATATATATATAAAAAGATAATTCAATTGAAGAAAACAAAACAATCTTGTAAATTGGAATGCGTGGCCCATGGAGACGACAGCGCTACGGTAGCCGAACGGCTCGCTAGTTTGGCTCTTCGATATGGGAAGACCCACGTCACTTATCATTGCTCAATGTTAAATTATTAATTTTCAAGTAAATATGTAAATTTTAGTGAGTTGGGTTAAGCTATTAAACTTTGAGTTCAATTTTGATTTAATAAAACCACGAATTTTGTTGGGTCGAATTAAGCTGGTTTTTTAAATTTAATGCAAATTTAAAGTTAAATCCTAAAATCATTTAGATAGGTTTTTTGAGCATAACTTTTTTAAAAAAATTTAAATTAATTTAAATCAAGTGCGAGTTTAAATGAAACAATAAATCAAAAGTGGTTATATTTTATAAAATTTAAAATCAATTCATATTTTAAATATTTGACATTAACCTAGATTTTAAAATTACTTAAATAGGATCGGGCTAAATTTCTTAAGCCTAACCCAACTTTAAGTCAGATAAGATCATGCTGTGTCATTGGGGTTTAAGTGGGTTTGGTTAAATTTACAAGAACAACTCATCCCTTAGACAAATGATAAGGCCATCATAGGCCCCAATGGTTCAATTTTTTTGTCACTATTTATTTTATGTTTTTAAAAGTATATAATATTACAACAAAATACTTAAAAATATATTAAAATTTAATTTTTTATGTATTTAAATTAATGTTATTTTTATGTTATTAACTAATTAAAGAATGAATGTTACATCTAAATTTACTATTAGTTTTCTTATATAAGGAATAATAAAATATGTAATTTTAACAATTTAAAATTTTAGGTGATAAATTTGGTCAAATTAATTTTTCTTTGGGATTGATATCTCAAAAGCTATATTAAAAAAAGAAAAAAACATTTTTTAAAAATTGAAGAGTAAAATTCATATTAATTTATGATGATTTTTGATGTCTTTTGAATAAAGAGAAAATGAAAAACTATTGTAACGTGAGCTTATTGTATATTAATTCTCATAAAAATATGAATACTTCATAAAGTGTGATCTTTGTGTTACCTTAAGTTAATTACTTATTCTTATATACATGACATTAGATGACCATAAAGAGTAACAAACTCACTCATATTTTGGTTCCTTTGTGTTTTGGTGTGTGTATATGTGAGTTTTTAGGTAAAATAGGATTTGGATTTGAGTGTTATTTTAGACTATTAATATTATTTTTGAGATATATAATGTATTAAGTATTAGGTTGATTTTCTTGTATCAAGAAATAATATTAATAAATTTATTATAACATTGGGTGTGAATTAGGTTTTTTCGAACTACGTAAATTTTTTGTATTCTTATTTTCTTGTTGATCTTGTTTTTTTCGCTTATGATGTACCCAATAATTTATTCCACAATATTGTGTATCTTTTTTTATCAAATGGATTGATATTATAAAAAATAAAAATATTATATAATGTAATTGTTTTTATAACATTAAGATGAAAGTTTATACAGTTAATATGTCATAGATTCAGGTATAATATTATTCGTGTGTTAATGATTTAAATTAATTTAAAGTTTTAAAAAATAACATTCGAACGAGGAATGATTTTAGGATTTTAGCTTTTATTTAATTTAAAAAATAGGTCTAGCTTGAAAATATACATGAGCTACAATATCTAGCCCAAACCCGAGTTGAACTCAAATGGTTTGCACCGGCTCGACTCGCCTAGCCCGAATTTATATCTGTATTACCCATGTATATCTCTTTCGTCCAATAAAGGTTAATCTGTAAGTTTTTACAATGCACCTTACCACATGTTATAACCAAATAGCTAAAGTCCAAATTCAAAACAAAACCCTAATCGATATTTTCCATCTCTGTCGCAGCTGTGAAGCAGAAGCAGACCGAAGAATTTCTGGTAGCAAGAAATTGGTTTATCTTCTTCTTCTTCTTCTCCTTCTAATATATCTTTGATTTCTCTTGATTTATTTCACGTTGAAGACACCTTTACAAAGTCTTTTGACACTTGATCTTGATTTGGACAGAAACCCCCGTCGACTATTGACACTTGATCTTCTTCTCCTCTTTTGTTATCAATGGCCGTGAGTTTTTTTTCCCCTTTTACTTGTATTTTCATCCTCAATTTTGTCTACAATATACTGTGGGTCTGTTTCTTTGTTATTTTCTGGGGTTATAAAATAGTCTTGCTTTGCTGTAATCTTTTGTTAAAATTTTATTTGCACTATGCTTTTAACACTACATAATTTTCTTTGGAAAATGAAGCACAACTATGAAGTATGTGTTCGATTAATATTTCACTTTTAATAGTAAAACCCATGTTCTTCATGTGATTATTATTATGTGTGTGGGATTTGCAGACAATACCAGTTAACCCGAAACCTTTCTTGAACAATTTGACTGGAAAGACTGTCATTGTAAAACTTAAGTGGGGAATGGAGTACAAAGGTGCATTGCTTAATCCTCCTCATTGTTTTCTGGTTTTTTATGCTCTCATTATTTCCTTCCTTTAACGTACTTCGAAATGAGCTGTGTTCATAACCTCCTGTCCTGTGGTTTTTTTAAATCTCTTTCAGGATTCCTTGTCTCTGTAGATTCATACATGAATTTGCAGGTACCATTTGAATTCAACCTTAGGATTCCTTACCTCTGCTACTAATATTGGTCTGATGCCATTGCTTACAGTAATTGATGAATGAGTTCTTTTCTGCAGCTAGCTAACACTGAAGAGTATATTGATGGAGAATTGACTGGAAACCTGGGTGAGATTCTTATCAGGTAAGCTGGAAAATTAGTCAAGTTTATCAATCATATGCTTACTATTCAATTAAGTGAATGTGATCTCTTAACATAGTGTGTAAATTTATGTACATTTTCATTGGTAGTATACCTTAAATATGTCCAAGAAGTACATGTATGACTTGAGGAGTGATTGCTGCTGTATCTCTTGTGTGGCTGTGCCTTGGAAGAAATAGAAAAAGAGCATGTGTGTTGGATCTTCAAATATTTGGGATTGGAATAGGAATATAAATCATACTCTGTTGATTTTGCGTACGTTTTTCAATGTTTTCTCTAGCCTTTGCTGTTGCATGTTCCTCCCCGTTTGGATATAAGTGTAGGTTACAACTATAAGACATGGGTTTAACTAGTAGTATCAAATGAGCACGTCAGCTCAAGTCAGTCCAGGTTGATTCAATGAATTGATGAAAAAGTTTAGTTCACTTGGTTAATGAGCTCATAAAAAAATTGACATTTTTTTTATTTTACAAAAATATAATTAAAAAACAAGATTTATTATACTGACATTTAGTTTTTTTTTAAAAGTACTAATATATTTTTTATTTTTATTTTTTTAAAATATAAATCATCCCAATTTATTTAAAAGTGAGCTGAATTGAACTCAATTCTCATAAAATTTAGTTGAAACTAAGTGAGCTGGGCTAGCCGAGCTCATTTGGCACCTATGTGTTTACCCAATGTCAGCATAATTCTATTGATCTGCATCTCTTTTGAGTATTAGTAATGAGGCTTATAGAAGTATGAGCAGTGTGCCTTAGTTATAATGATATTAGATTTATGCTATTGATGCATTAATCAGTACTTATTAAGAATCTTGCCAGGCATCCGTCTGAAATCTTCTTTCTTTTTTGATTAAAAAAAAAAGATTGTAGACTCTTCTTGTTCTTCCCGCTTTTTTCATATAATCATTTGATCGTCCATGTTATGGTAATTTCCTCAAGTACCCTTTATATTGAATATGCTTCCTAGTTACATGATTTTCTTTTTGCAAGGCCTAATTAAAGGATTTTCTATAAATGAATATGCTAAAATTAGAATACCCTAATGTGGCACCATCTTTGTAGCAGACAAAAGCATGTTTTTGGTTAGTGCAGTCTTTTATTTTCTTTTGTACACATGGCTTGGAAATGTGTTAGTGGAAGGCCTTTAGTGGAAAATCAAGTTAGAAGTTACCACAAGCTGATCAGTGCCTTTCTTTACATTCGAACTGATTTATAATGCAGCTTTTGCAAAATTTAAACCTTTCTTTACATTCGAACTGATTTATAATGCAGCTTTTGCAAAATTTAAATCTTGGCCCTGGCATTTAACTTGTTTGAAACTAAGTTATATCTACCATAATTAGCTAGTCTTTCTTACATTCGACCTTTTTGGCTCAAAGATGATCGGGTACATCATTCTTTGTCATTATTATAGTGTATGCTGTATTCACGGCTCTTAAGTCCAGGTTTGATCAAAATCTATCCAGAACAATTTACATTGCTTGCTTGGATATGCCTTTTCTAATCATATTTGAAATATGTGGACTGTGGTTGCTTCTGGTTGGAGGATTATAAGGGTTTCAGTTATACCTGATTTAAGATTAGAGGATCAATGGAACAGTTAAAAATATGGGTTCAATCTGTCTGTTTCCTGCAGCAATTGTGATTAAGTTAGTAAATCTATTTCTTCATCTATGACTAAACTGTGTATGAAATGTTATTTTAATGACTACATATTCATGTACCCCTTCCATGGTTATACAGCTGTTTTAGTTTAATGAACCTTATTATTCATACATTCATCTTCTTTTCATGTTTTTACCGCGCAGATGTAACAATGTCCTCTATCTCCGTGGAGTACCAGAGGATGAAGAAATTGAAGATGCTGATCGCGACTAAGTTGAATTTGCAACATTATTGTCACGGTTGAATCACAATATAATTACTTCCCTGAACTGCAGCTTCTCCCAATCTGCTAATTATAGTTTTTGTAGTGCATTTAGAGGTTATTTTTCAATGTTTAACTGACTATAACCGTGCAAATTAATCAAGCAGCAGCATTTTGCTACTATAACCTGGCAAAATTAATCACGCTGCAAAGATTGTGCTAGTGTGCTAAAAAGGGATTGCAAATTGAACTTAATTTTATGAGTTTCTTGAAAAAGAATATGTTCTTGACTTTGCTCAAACGGTGAGAAGAGTGTGTACACCTGCCTGACATTAAGGTCGAGGATCAAGTTCCCATAGGTGACGCCAATCATTGGTAGTAACTGTGACGAGGTCCTTAGTTCTTAGATATACTCTCTAGGTTAGGATCTAGATTAATTTCCTTATGTTAGGCTCATTACTCCCTGCTGTATAGATGGAAGAAACGTGTATTCCTTAGATATGAGACCGTTAGCTAGTGTTGTACGATGTACGGGTTGTACTAGGTTACTTAATCCTTCGTGTAAGTACACTAATTGGGGTTTAGATTAGCAGTATGCAAAAATTTCTTCAACCCTTTTAAATTAACTGATTTAACTTAATTTTGTCAATTTTATAGATTATTGATTTTGTTTTATTTTAAATTTTGAATAACTTATCATACTTTTGATTTAATTTTTAAAACTAATTAAAATAGAACTAATTCATATGTCGGTTAATAATTAGATTAGATGGTATTCATCTCTAATGTGGTTTTGGTTTTGAAGTCGCACGATCGCCCTTTGTAAAAAGCGTGTGTAACATTTTTCAAGTAAAAGAAAAAAATTCTTATGTTTATTATATTATTTTTTTCTTTCAATTGTTTTTATTATTCATTCTTTTTTGTTCAAATATTGAAAGTATTAAAATATAATGTTAGTTATCAATAGTCTTAAGTCTTTTCCTCGTACTTATAAGTATTGTATTGATAAAAATATTCATAGTATGTGTGTTTGTACTCTAGGTTACTTTCAAAGTTTAATATTATAGAATTTAAACAATAACAATTATATTAGAAAGAAAAAAAAGATACTGTAAACTACAATTAACTAAATAAAATTACATGTATTCCTATCATCTTTAAAACTCTGCACCTTTTCTTTAAAAATTTACAAATCCTAACACTTCATCAACTTTTTTTTTCTTCCCACCCACCTTTCCCAGTTATCCCAAACTTCCCTTTCCACCCATCTTTTTGGTCGTTCATCTCTCCCTTTCCCTCCCAGCCACTTGCAACCCCATATGCAATAAGCGTCATCTCAACAGCCATGCCCAGACGCAGTAAGCACCATCTTCGACCATTCCCTTTGCAAGAACCAACTGTTCATTCCCTAGCAACCGACTTCCTTCATCCACCACTCTCTTTTTCTGTGTTTATCTGTTTCTATAAATTTTTTACTAAGAGTTCTCTTTAAAGCTATCCTTTTTCCTAGAGTAATTTGGTGGATTTTTGCTAATTTTTGATCAATTTGGTTTTATTCTTTGACAAGTTCAATATGGACGGTGATGAAGAGGATGAACTAGACTTGATTATGGTTAACCTTTGAGGGAAAACAACGACTATGCTTCTTTTTTTCCCACCATTTATGTGCATACATTTTGTGAGCTATAGTACTAATGATCTCCATAAAAATATTTCTTATCACAACTTAATAATATATATTAATTTATATAATTTAATTTAATTGTTTATGTTGTTGTTAATAAGTAAATCTTATATCATTAATATTATATCTAATCAATAATTAATATGTCATTTTAAATATATATAACAATTTGATGCAATAACACTTCTTATTTAAAAATAATATTTTTTATTTGTAATCTAAATATCATAAAATAATTAATTTTATATTAATAAATAAAACCATCACATATTTTCAATTTTATCAAATTAATGAATAATATGTCACTTGACCTAGCACTACTCCCTATTTAAGCAATATTATTTCTCTCAATTATCAGCACATATTTTCATAAAACCATTAATTCTTCTCTTCGATTCCTACTCATTATCAGCACAATAAGTAATATTATTTCTCTTTTTGAATGAAAAAAAATATATCATTTATCTTTTCAGAAAAAAAAAAAATTGTCTGTTAAATTTTGTGAGTTTCAATTGTTACGTGATAGGTCTGAGCTCTCAACTTCCAGGAAAAAAAATCTTTAAATATTATTTGACGAATAATTTGGCCCTATTAAAGAAAAAAGTATTGAAATGACTTATGTTTCAAATGATATAATTCTTTATTTTTATCATTGTAGATTAAGATTCCAATCTCACTCAAAAAAATGTTTCATTTACCTAATAAAAAAGTGGTGTTTAATTAATATCATTTTTTTAAAAGTATTGAAATCATTTCAGCAATTTTTGTATGTTCTTTATTCTACAGTGTATTTAGATTTTCCTTAAAATAAAAAATTAATTTTTAGTAGAGAATAACGGTAAAAAAAATATTAAAGTATCATACAACTCCATTTTATACATTTTTCTTCTTTCAATATAATAGGTTTTACCTGGCTTACTTTTGTGAATATAAGTACATCTTAATTTTATTCTATATAAATTTTTTAAAAAAAATAATATTTATAAATTTTTGTGACTAATACTGAATCTATTTGCTAAGCTATTTGCTTCTATAGCAGATTTATATACCACTATAAGGTAGAAGTTTGCTAAGCTGTCATATTATTCTCAGACAGTATTTTACGCAGTACCATGTATTGAGGATGGTTTAATGTATGGTGCCACAAGGTAACCTCAACAATAGTAATATTGCCTTGTACAAACTTTCTATCAGGTAGTTAGTACAAAAAGAGCTTGGTAAATGATTGAGTCCTTTGTCCACTCCACCTTCAAGTAGAATGGTTCCCTTGCTCAAATCCTTCACATAGAAGCCATTAGGATGAAATTCAACATATACATTACTATCAATGCATAGCTGTCTAAAAAAGATCAAGTTTCTAGCAAGATTAAGAACGTGTAAGAGATTATTCAATTTTAGAATCAAATAACCAATATGAAATAAGCATGTATAAACATGTGCTGTAGGAATAGGATTTTCATTACCTAGCATAACTTGCTCATGACCAATGTAAGGTACTCCACTTGTGAAATTACTCTGGTTTGAGGTCAAATGATGGCTTGCTCTAAAGTTCATATACTAGCTTTGATCATTATGAATAGCAGAGATTGCAGTTTGTAACTGAGGTGGTTGCACAGGTAAGATAAGTAATTGTGCTTTGCACCAATATATGTTGGAGTTACCCTCTTTTATCTAATAACAACATTCATGATATTAAGGAAAGATCTTTTACAAGAAGATTTGTCAGTTATTTTTTTTGTAAAAACAACAACTTTCGTTCAGCTTATAATGAGACTAATTCAATTTTTTTTTTATTTCATGTAATATATTATTCTCATTATGCACAATATGAGATGAAAATCTCATGTAATGTTTTGAAATAGAGATTCTTTAAATCAAAGGATGACCGTAATCAAAACTTTACAAAATTATTATGAAGTTATGTTATTAGAAATTAATCCCTATAATCAAAATTATATATTCTATAACATAGGACTTATTCACACGAAGAATAGAGAACATACGAAAGCTTTGGAATAGATAGAATTCATTTAAACAATTATAACGTGACTCGCTTTAAGTTGTTTGTTTTTGGCTATCCATACATTTTCACAAAGAAACTGTCGAAGATTAATTATTAGCATGTTGAGTCAATCACAAATCCAAAGAAGGTTCCTGGCCGAGGGAAAAGATGTTCAAGTTACTGTTATTTTAGAATGTACTTGTTATGTTCGAAACCGTGTTAATGTTAATAAGGGAATTGTGTGAGAAATGGGAAATTCATGGAACGTTATAATCTCTATCACGTAATAGTGCACTTACAAGGCTTAATCGATATTGTTTTTTGACCAAAAAGGTGAGAGCTAACTATTGAGACTTTAGACTATCCAAGAATATATTTCGTGAAATGGTTCATGCATTCTCGTTGCTCGGAGTAACAAGATCCAATTGGTAATGATTAAGATATCCTTTCATTTTTCTATGATCTATGATCATATAAAGGCCTATTTACTATTGTGTATAAATTGGTTGACCGGTCGTGAATGAAGAAGAAGCCCGAATGTCGACTTGAGTAATAGTTTGATTAAGTCTTAAATGGGCCCCTTGAAAGCTTGATGGAAATAAATGAATTTTTATTCTACATCTTTGAACTATATATTCCCGTTTAATTTTAGTCATTGAATAAATAAAATTTTGATGAATGACAAAATAACTAATTGATTTCTTTTAGTTATTTCCTTTCTTTTTCTCACAATTTTATATATTTTATATATTCATTTTTTTTAATATATTAATATATTTTTAATATATTAAGAATATTTCTTTCTTTTTTTAAGTTCGTTTTTTATTTTTATATTGATTTTATAGAAAATAGAAATTCATTGAAGAATTTCTATTTAAAAAAAATTCTCTTTTTTGTCAACTATAACTACTTATTTTTTTTATTTATTATAAATATTTTATTTATATAAGTAGAATTATTATGTACTATTCAATATAAATTTCCTTAAATTCTTTTGATACTAAAATTCTGACAATACATATAGTAGTAGTATTTGTAATATAAAGGGTTTTTTTATTATTGGCTTGGGTCCGAGAAGATTGATCAAACAAACTACTAATTTTTTGATACATAATATCCATCCTAGTCATTATTGACACGTCCAAATGAATCAATGTTAAACTTATTGAATCCTTAGCAATTTATGTAGAGATTGGCCATTAGGGTTCTCTAGAAAGTCTCTTTTATGAAACCTTTGAGAACTCAAAAAAAGTATAGATATTTTATTTATCGCAAAGTAGAAATGGATACTATGAAAAATATGAATAAAAACAAAAGAAAAATAAAAATAAACAACTAAGTAAATTAAGTACCTAAAAATAATAAATAGAAAGAAAAGAAACAAAAATAAAAGAACAAAATAAATATAATATGCAATATATATTATAAAAATAATTTATTATACAATAATATAAGTTAAATAAATAATCATAACAATTTAATGATGTATATCATACAAGAAATAAGTTATTAGTCAGAATTACTAAGTAAAATTAAATAATAAAAATGAAATAAAATAAACACATAAGAATTGAGTTAGTATTTAAATAAATTAATTAATAAATTAGTTTAAAAAAATAAAAATAAAATTAATATAGAAAATGCTAAAATGAAATTAAGTTTATAAATAAATTAATATCTAAAGTAAACTAAAAAAATAGCTAGAATTAAAATAAAAATAATCTAAGATTTTTTTGAACTTTAAACTTTTGATTTTTGATTTTATTTTTTTAAAATAAAAATAAATTAGCAATACTTGCAAAACAATTTTTATGATTTTTGATAATAAAAATATAAACATTATTTCTCTCTGACAATGATAGCAAAAACTTGATGCATACATTTTGTTTGTAATAATAACTTGTAAGTGCACGAATCACTTTGTAAAAATCAATAAATATATTTTAAAAATCGGTCTACAGAGAAACTACATTATTTAAAATAATTTAACAAATTTCTTAAAAAGTAGGAATGTAATCGATTTTTAAAATACAATGAATTAAAATTATTTTTCCCCCTTAAGAAATCATGATTTCATTATCATCTTAATTTTTTTTTTCTAATTTTATCCAAACCTCAAATATAATCCTAAACCCTAACTCTTAAGCACTAATCCCAAATCTCAAAACCCAAAACCCTATTTAAAAAATAATAATTTTAACTTTAAACCTTAACCTACAAATATAACCCTAAATCCTAAAACCCAAAACCTTAAATTCTCAAATTCTAAATCCCAAAACTCAAAATCCTAAACCCCATTTAGAAAAATAATAATTTTAATAATATATTTGATTTTTAAGTAATAATTATTTAGAAAAACAATGATTTCAATAATATATTTTGTCTAACGAAAAAATAATAATTAAATGATATTATTTAAATTTTACTGAATATAGGGGTATTAAGGTAATATATAGTGTTTTTTATTTCATTTTAGTTGTAAATCAAACACTGTAATACTAATTTTTTCTTTGACTTCAGTGATCAAAACAAACAAAACTTTTTTTTTTTCGTTCCATTATATTTAGTAAACCAAATGCTATTTTAATATAAAATTTGTGAGAATTATTAGTTAGTTGATCATTCTTGTTTAAAATTAATTAAGTTATTAAATATATAAATTAAGGTTATTGATTTTTTCTTTTTTATATGAAAATATTATCGTTAGACGAAGCATGTAATTTAGACTCTTATTCAATGTATCAAAATTAGACCCTAAACCTAATTTTCAAGTTTTAAATTTATTAGAAAAAAATATGTTGTCAATATATTACTTGTAATAAACTTTATAGAAATCTTAAATAAATAAATAAAGTCAATTTATTTTATAAAATATTTTCTTAAATTAATCTTTCACAAACATGACAACATAACTAATATCCCATAGAAATATTGAATCAAACATGCTCAAATTAAATGAATGATAAATAAATTAAAACTAGTTTTAGAAAAGATACATAAAAATTGAATATGAAAATAATAGAAAATAATTAAATTAATACCTCAATGTATTCTTCATTATACAGAATTTTAGTACTGATATGTGATCTGAAAAACTTTCAAAAAAATCAACTTATACTATTTAATGAATCAAAACTACTACATAAAATTAAAGAAAATAAAACTCTAAGCTACAAATTTCTATTTATCTATGTTTTTGATCTCAAATATTGGTGTATATTTACAAAGAAAAATGAAACTTATTTATAGGTAAAGATAGGTGAGAAAAGTAGATAGTGAGGAAAAAATTCTCACGTTATGACCCAAGTTTATCCACACCACGTCTTGTGTTACTTTGTAGTTTGTCTCGTTTTAGACAGAAAGGATAGCATCACAACTAACATTTATCCAAGTCACGACTCAAGTCAAACTTTTGAATTTCATGTTTTAACATAATGAAATGCGCCAAGATCTATTGTATTTTATGTTAGGTCTTCGTTGCTTGTTTCTACTTTATTGTTTCACCCCTTACAAACTAGTTGAATTACATGTAAGTTTTATATGTTTTATTCTTTTAATATTTTAAGTTAAAAATGAGTATTTTAAGTACAATTATTCATGTATTTATCAATTTAATCAAATTAAAACTAAAAATATTTAAAAAATAATAAAAATATTGTGATTCCTAATTCAAATATATTTATAACATTTAAATATAAATAAATAATGTAATATTAATATTAATGTTTTCCAATTAATCGTTATACACGAGAGATTACATAGTAAGGTAAACGAAAGCAATCCAAAGCTCCAAATGTATCAGGTACTGAAAGTATTAAATATCAAAGCATCTCAACCAAAGCAGTATATGCCCTATAGGAGTTATCAACAAGATCTTATCCACCCGAAGAAGGTTTACAAATAAAACGAAGAACTCCAACAGGAGTACGAACGTATGTCATAATACATATTGTCAAAATCCAAAGGACCAATATAAAAACAAACCTACCATGGTGTCTTTGTAAAAAAATAGCTGTTGTTGACTTAAAACCCAATCAATTAAAAGAGAAGGAAGAAGCAATCCCTCAGCATGGTGCCATTGCAAGAGCCGCACCACATACTACCACTTAAAATGTAATGAATCAACATAAAGTGTATGTGAGGATCGGTAATGATAATTATTTTTTATGCAATTGGTGCATAAACCCAATTCAGAAACGAAAAACAGAGAATAAAGTGCATGTACAGTATTTTGATTGACATATTTTCAGAGTCTTCGTATGAAATTACTTATTAACTCCGTTTAAATATATCTATGATATTTTGTATAGGTTAGGGCATCCTTGAAGAAATGAAAAACCTCTTAAAGAACAGTAAGTTGGCATGTCCAATTCATGAAGGCTTGAACGCAAATCTTTATACGTAAAAAGTCTAGATGGTTTGGTTTACGACCTTTTTTTTTCATCTTTTCTTTGTTTTTATATTAATAAATATCAAAATATTTATATAATAAATACATATTTTATATTAATAAATTTTAAAATGCATATAAAAAATACATTTTTTATAAATATATAAAAAATCTTAATGGTATGGTCAACGATGATTTTTTTATTTTTTATTTTTTACACTAATAAATATCAAAATATTTATATAATAAATATATATTTTTATAAATAATTACTTTGTATAATATAATCGTTTTTATTACACTAAATGTAATAATCTATATATTATATATTTAATAAGTATTTGACTAATTAACTGATGATATTTGTATATATAAAAAGTTATAATGTTTTATCAATAATCGTTTCGTTTAGTTTTTACATCGACTATTTTTTACTTTTTTCTACACAAATATATATATATATATATATATATATATATAATAAATATATTTTTATACATTTTTGTTATTTTTTTACATCAATAAATATCAAAATATTCATATAATAAATATATTTTTTATGAATCATTTTTATTATATTAAATGTGATAATTTATACGATTAATAATTGCATATTTAATAAGTATTTGATTAATTCACTTATGATATCTTTATATAAAAAACCCATAATATTTTATCATAGTTAAAGACTTTTTTTATTTTTTTTAACATAAATAATTTTAAAGCAATAATAATTATTACTGATTAATTAATATTATTATATATTTATCAAATTATCAAATTATACATTTGCACATATTCAAAACTAGTATGTTAAAAGTGGGACATTTTCTTTGATGGTTGTAGTTTTCTTTTTTATTTATACAATCAAATTTATAATATAATGTTAAAAATAAATTTGAAAACATCAACTTTTAATAAAAATCTACACAATAATAATATTAAAATTATGTATTGTGATAATTTCAATACTTAAACTTTTATTTTTTATATAATATACTTTATACTTATCACGAGATTACGTAGTTACGATTATATCATTTATCTACTCATATATAAATAATAATATCAAAATTATGATTTTGAATTATATATTTATTACTTGAATAGGAAATTATGACTAAGTCTTTGTTTGACTCATCTATTAATTAAATTACATCTAAATAATTTTTTTATTTATTAACTACCTAAATAATTTTATTTTAATTATCTTTTTCAACGTACTTTCATTTTTTCTCATATATCCATTTTTAATGGATAAAATGTATATAATAGCAATATCAAGACTAAAATTCACGCTATATACAAGACAATCTATATTTATTATGTAAGTATGAATTTATGACTATGTTTTTTTATCTAACTCATATATGAATTAAATTACACTTAAATAATTTTTTTTATGACTTAAATAAGTTATAATATCTATTATGATAGATAATACAAAGACTTAAACTTATGTTTTTTAATAGTGCAATTTATATGTATCACTTGATTAAAAACTTATACCATGATTTTGTCTTTGTTGTCATTGCTTTTTTTTAAGTTAAATTTATAATATAAACTTAAATTTTTTAATATTTAAAGCATTATTTATATATAATAATAATATCAAGACTTCTAAATTTATAATATGAATTAAAAAATTTATTTTTAAATATAATGCATATGATGCAATATTAAGACTTTAAGTATGTTTTTGAATGTAACACTCTATAATTATCACTTGACTATAAAATTATGATTAATTTTTTTTTATCTCACTTATGTACAAATTAAATTACACCTAAATAATTTTTCTATTATCTGAATCAAGTTACACAATTGAAAACAATGATACTAATTACAATTGTAATAATTTCATTGGTTTATTTTTTCAATCATGTCTTATTTAATGTAAAATTTGTATAATTCATTCTTTTAATTTTAAGCCTAATATCATCAAAAATATTGTTAGAAAAAGACACAAGCAAACCGAAATACCAAACAAAACTCAAATAGGAGGCTATGGTAAAAGTACTAATTAACAACTAATATAATTATAATAAATATATATATTTAAATAATATATTTTATATTAAAATTGTTAAGTTAAAATAATTCATTATTTATAATTTAGTATGTTCACGAACAATTATATTTTTAAAAAGTAATATTTAAAATACAACAATAAAAATTAGACATAAATGTCATTCAATTTAAAAGCTAAAATTTTATAAAAAAGTTATTTTCTTTTTATATTTACAATATTATTTATTATTAAGGTCAATAATACTTTTTTATAAGTTAATGGTTTAATATTTTTGGTATTTTTTTAACATTTAAATACTTTCATAGCATATGCACACATTTTATATATATCATTTAAGGAGTAAATTGTATTATAAAAAGTTATAATGTAAGATGTTTTTTTAAATAATTTATAATATTATTTTTATTTTTTTATTTTTGTCAATTACATCTTTTTTATTAAATATTAGTTTGAAAATATGACTCAATTTTAAAAAGCATTGAAGGTTGTATTACACTTGGCGACCCGGCGGCACAAGATAAAAGAGTCCTTCGGGCTATTAGCGTTTTTAGAAATTTAGTTTTCAAAGTAAGCCACTGCTCAAACCTCTCTCTCCTTCTCACACACCCACAGAGCTTGAAGAAAACTTTTCATCAACAATGGCAACCACCAACAAAGAGTTCGATCTACAAGTATGCTTCCTCTAAACTCTTTCAATTTCACATTTTCTCTCACTTCTTTCTCCAATTTTATCTTTTTATGCTTCTTCGCAGCCATCCACTCAATCACCTTTCGGTATCGGGTTAGTTCCATTCATTGTTCCATTTCGAGGCTTTTATTAATAATTCGTAGAAGAATTCGTCTAGTTATCTGATGTTTGTGGAATGTGGTTTTGACTCTGGATTCTTAGTTTTTATTTTATTTTAATTTTTTTTAAGTTTTAGCATTGTGTTTTTGTATGTGTTAATGCTATGCATCAGTGTGCGTCTGTGTGGTTATTGATTTATAGGGTTTCAATTTTGTGACTCAGTGAGTACGCATTTGCCGATGTGGGTAATTTGGAGCATTGTATCAAGTATTTGAATCAGGCTCTTGTGACGTTCGGATTTCCGGCTTCTCTTGATCTCTTAGCGGCTGATCCCGTGAGTTCTGCTTTATCTTGCTTGATGAGTTAGTATATGCATTATGGAGGATTATAACTTACTAGAAGAAGTTGTATGCTGCGTTTTTGTAGGTTTCAATTGCGCGAACTTGCAATTGTTTGTATGCTTTGATTCAACAAAGACAGCGTGATGTTGAATTCCGTGAGTCTGCTAATGAGCAGAGACAACGGTATGATTATCCTACATTCTGTTTGCATTTGACACTTTCATAGGTTTGATAGTGTATCACTCTTTCAACTAAAATCCCTTAAGCTTTCACCAGACGTTAAATTGGAACGTTGGGTATCTTTATGTTTAAAAATTCTATTTGCACTTATTTTTGCTCATATAATTGCACTCAGGCCAATCATTTATGCCACAATCTGTGTTGCAACTTACATGGGTTCTTTTAGGACATGAGTGTCCTAAATTTTTGGGTATGTATCTGAGTGTCTGACATGCCTTTTTTTCTTTAATTTTATTTAAATTTTCATCAATTTGGAGTGCCCAAGAGTCCATGTAACATAGGCCATAATGAACCTACAAGTCACCATTTTTCTATATAAGGTGATACTGCCATATGACATCACTGATTGGTTTTGTGCAATAATGGGTGCAATTAGCATTCTCTCTTAATGTTCTATGTGTTGTAAATTTTGAGCTGTCTTGTTTTTCATTTCTGACATTACTCTATATTGTTATGGTTGTAAATGTATGCAAATATTGCTAACTTATGTTCATACATCACATTCTGTCAATTGTAAGCACTACTTTTTTTGTTTTTTGGAGTGTAGGTTGTTGTCTGACATTTCGAGATTAGAAGCTAAAGTGGAGAGACTTGAGGGGCTGTTACAAGCCAAAGACCGGGAGATAGCAACCATTACACGAACGGTTAGAATTTTTCAAATTTTAAGAAGTGATGTTTAATCCCTTGGGTATTTTTATTGATGATTTTGGAAAATCTGTGTACCAGGAAGCCAAAACTACTGCAACTTCTAAGGCCCAAGTCGAAAAGCTACAGCAAGAGCGAGATGAATTTCAAAGAATGGTTATTGGAAATCAGGTTTGGATATATTCTTTGCTTGTTTCTGGTGCTGCTATCATATGAAGGTGGACATGTTCTGACTGTTGTAAACTCTGATTTTGCTTGGAGTTAGCAAGTGAGGACTCAACAAATACATGAGATGAAGAAAAAAGAAAAGGAGTATATAAAGTTGCAGGTAAAATATTTTTCCTTTGCGTTCATGCTAATCCTGGAAAGAGCATTTGCTTGCTGCATTTGTTTAGAGTGTTTAATAATAGGTTGAGGTCTTTGCCAGTCCTGTAATTCTTCAAAAGTTTTATTTAAGTCCTCTATATTTTAAGATATACATCTATGGTCATGTAATTCATCAAAAGATAAATTTTAACCTTTTATCTTTTAAGATATACATCTAGGGTCCTCTAATTTCTTAAAAGTTCCAATCAATTCCAAATGGTTTTTTTTTCAAGGGTAAGTTCGGAATTTTGAAAAATAAAATACAAAAACATAATTTTTTTTTTAAAATTCAAATTTTAAAATACAAAAAGTACAAAATAAAAATAGTTTGAAATGGGAAAAAATTCCTACTTTTTTTTAAAAAATAGAAGTTTAAAAAAAAGTTAAAATTATGAAAAAAATAGAAAATATAAAAAAATTAAAAAAATTTAAAGCACAAAAATTTATTTATTTTTTCATTCCAAGAATAAATTCAATATATATATATATATTGATTTTTTTAATTTTTGATTTTTTTTATTTGATTTGATTTGATTTAGTTTTTACTTTTTGGGTATTATTTTTCAAAATTTGAAATTTATCCTCCAAAAAAAAATTCTATTTGAACTAGATTGGAATTTTTTATGAATTAGAGGAACCTACATATATACCTTGAAAGATGATGAGCAAAACCGACATCAGGTTAGCAACATTGATCCTGTAGATGGTTTGATTTTATATATGTAAAACTTTCGTAAGTGTACGAATCATTTTATAAAAAATGACAAGTATACTCCCAATGTTGATCTAAGGAAGAAATGTACGTGTTTTTTAATTTATTATTTAAACTCTTAAAAATGAAATTAAATCTTAAACATCCTGTCACAATATTTTGGTTTTTGTGTTTCTTAATTTAATAACATAAAAAAATAAACATAGATATGGATTCAATAAACAATTATGCAAATTTTTATCATTCATAACAATAGAGTATTTAAGGATATAATAATTAAATTAATTATGCTTGCTCATATTATTTAGTTTATTAAAGATATAAATTGATTTTCTCTTTTTGGTATGAAAGTGTCTTTGGATAGGCCCAAATTCTTTTGTTTAATATTAATTAACTAATATTCTTAGACATGACCTATTAATTAAAAGTATTAAATTTCAACTTTATTTCTAAGAAAATAACAAACCATCTAATCACAGTTTTAAATGGAGTCAGTTAATTAGACTTTATTCAAGATGTCCAAATTAAATATAAGAATTTAATTATTCGAGTACTAACTTTCAAGTTTTAAAATCATTATTGAAAATATGTTGTTAATACATTTTCGAATAATAGTTTGTATAAAAACTTTTGAAATAGAGCTTCATTCTAACTACCATGCGTTTGTATCGACAAATAAAAGAACACCACTCTAAATCAGACTGGATAATTAAACCTTAAAATCTAATTTTTAGATTTAAGTTTGTAATGAAAAATAATATATTTTTCTCTAACATCCTTAATATAAAATCTTGAATAAAAACAAAAAACAAAATCAATTTATTTTATAGAAATGTTTACCTATTTAATATTTCGCAAGCGTAACAATGTTATTATTATATCATATTTACAAATAGTCAGCCACGTTAAATTTAATCACAAACAAATTAAATATAACATATAATAATAAAACATAAAAATAACTGTAAATAATTCATTTTAAATTATATCTCAAAAGAATCCTTACAGAATCTTAATGTTAATTCTGTTTCTGGAAAACCACCAAACAGATTTGCATTTTCGTTTATTGAATCAAAAACTAAAAATCTACAAGATCATAATTAGTTCTTCTCAAAAAGAGAAGAACTTTAAAACTAAAAACTAAAAAAAAACTAAGAAAGCTTTCTAGAGAGAGAGAGCTAGGGAGAGAAAGAGTTGAGAAAATTGTGTGTTTTGAGATTGGGGGAGAGGGTCCTTTTCTAGGTGAAGAAAAGGCTAAAAAAGTAAAAAATATCTTAAAAAATGATCTTAGACGTGTGTTGGATAGGTTGGCATGCGTGTAGTGTGCTAACGGGTGTGATTGGGCGGTTTTTGAGGCAAAAATTGCACTGACGTGCATGAGATTTTAGCGTGAATGGACACAGTTGCGTGCGGGATTTTAGCATGAATCAATGCGGCTGCCAGTGGGACAGGCACGATGCATGCGTGATTGGGCAGTTTTGTCTATTTTTTCATTTGTTTTGACTTTTTCTCAATATATTTGTGATTTATTACCTCAAGTATTTTTCTGAGTCTTTAAATTATTTTTGAAGTGAAAATACCTGAAAATATAATAAAAATACCTGTGATTCTGAAAAGACAAATTTATATGAAAATATGATAAATCATACAAATATAAATCTTTTAATCAATTAAAGTACATTAAATCATAATAATTTTAGTGTTTTTTAAGCACTCGTCCAAAGATTACGGGACCTTAGGTGTATGCCTTAAAAGATTGAGGTTTAAAGTATAATTTTGAAATATTATAAAACTTGTTGAGACTTTAATCTGTCTAATAATTATAAATATGAACATTTTGCGTGAGTGGATGAATATCAGACTTACAAAATTTGATTAACAATCTTTTAATTGTAGGAGAGATTAAACCAAGTGCTAGTGGAGAAAAAGAAGGAGTCTAGATCAGGCATGGAGATCATGAATTTGCTTCAGGTGGCCATCACCAAAGCTATACTTTTACTTCAGAATTTAAATTTCATAATATTTGACTTTTATTTTTGGGTTACAATCATGAATTGACAGAAAGAAGGGCGGCAACGTGGAACATGGAATGGGAAGAAAGCAGATAGTGACTTTTATAAGAAGATTGTATGTGACTAAACCTTTTTAAAATTGACAATGCTTGATTTGTGATGAGTTCAAAATTGATATGAAAGTACACATTTGTAGGTGGATGCTTATGAGACAAAAAATCATGAGTTAATTACAGAGAATGCCGACTTAAAGGCATTATTACGTTCGATGCAGGTAAAGCAGTTCTTTTATATTTGGATCCAATTAGAGATGTACAGTGGGTTTCCCATTTCATCCCATGTTCTAATGGGCTCATGTTTGAAGTTGTTCCATTCTATTTTAATCTCATGTCATCCTATCCTATCATATCTCATATAGATTGTAGCTCTAATGTGCCTTCTTTTAAATATAATATCACATCATTTTTTTTATTAAATATATATATTATAGATAATCATGTTTCATTTTTTCTTTGTTTTTGTATTTTACTTATCCTATTTATGCTCATTTAGAACAAATGAGATATTTCAACTTGTACCATCCCAATCCATCAATTGAGTCCCATAGTTCATGTGACATTTCATCCCAATTTACACCTCTAGACCTAATGTTGTGTGAAATTTTGCACCTTGTTTTCTACATATCATTAACTGTTACTTTCGGTTGATGTGATTGTTTTTCTAACTATGTGTAGTACCCAATACCTAATATGGTCCTTACAATCAAGCGAAGTGCTGAAATTTTCTCATCACGTGGCCTTATATTTATTAGTCAAGTACAAGATATAAATCATGTTAAACGATCTTGCTTCCAAGTTTTGACAGTGTCAAAGGGCTAAGCTGTTTGATCTTTCGTATTTCTATTGACCAAAGGTTTCTATTTCAGATCTGTGAATATCACTAGTAGTTATGATCAAGGATAAAAATGTAGATATCGGTATACACATAGGTAGAAATATTGATATAGATTTAAATCTCATATAAAAACAACCAAAAATCCTTAAAAATTAGATATTCAAATGCAACATAAGATTGGTTTAAGCAACCCATAATGCATAAATAGTCTCGTAAATAACAAAATGATGACCTTTTAAACAAAATAATTGTTAATGAGTTGTATAGCGAGTAGACAAAATAAAAGTAGTATATGTCATCATAATAGATAGTGTGACGTTAGGGTTTTGCCACTTCAGGTTTTTTAATCGAAATATCTCAATCAATAATATTAATGACACGCTTGAGCACACACAAGTATATGTGGTTACGCATATGTGATAAGTAATTTAAAAACAAAGGTTGTCGTACCCACGATAATTAATAATAATACTTACTCTTAATTATTAGTTTGTTAGTAAATTAATTCAAATTAACAAAAAGAGATTTTTGATTGTTTTTGAAAAAAATGACAAAAATAATAATAAATAAAATAATGTAAACATGATTTTTTGTGAGAAAATAATGAGAGATAGATAATGAGATTATCTTTACCATTAGCCTACAATACAATTAATCATGTCATGAATCAAAATTAATTTCTCAAGTGTTAAATCAAATTAACAATTTAAAATATTTCTTAAATTCTTAACTTTAGCTTTAAAAATTTACGTACATTTAAGACTTTTTACCTTTTCTTATTGCATATTGATTCATAATATAATTATAAATCAACTTAAATTCGGAACAATTTGGAGGTTTATTTACTAGATTTAATTCATTCATTGCATTGAGATTTAAAATGATGATAACTAAAATAAACATGATTAAAAGTATTAATAACCTTTAACATAGGGATTCAATTTTAATTACAATTGCAAATCACAGCTTGCCATTTTAATTATAAAAATTAGTAATTACGTACTAATATTAGCAATAAATATATACATACAATAAATTAGTCAATTATCTTAATTCATAATAAATATAGAATTGAACACATCAAGGATTCAAGAATTGAAAGTAAAATAATTCATAACATTAAATTAATTAAACCATAGATTAGGGTTTAGAAATTGCACATAATTACATCGAATATTTAGTTAGAAATAGAATTTATCAAATTCATAATAATAACTAAATATTCCATCATAAATAAACAAAGTGTAAAAAAAAATCTAATTTAGATGAATTATTAGAGCCAAAGGAACAAAAAATATCAATCTTCAACTTGTTTTTCAATCTTTTTTCAAGAATCTTCAAGAATAACATAAAGACGAATTTTTCTCTCAATTTTCATGTATGTTTACTTATGTCTATCAATTAATGGAGTATTGTTTGAATATTTATATGAGAAAATTAGATTTTTAGAGTCAAAATGTGGATAGGATTAGTGGAGGAATGCGAACAGGAGATGGAATAGTGCATGGGATGCATGTTGTGCTTGGAGAGAAGAGGGACACACAACACTTGGGATATAAGTTGGGCTAAGTTGATTCATGGCCCATTTGATTACAGTCATTTGTCAAATAAAATTAATAAAAAATTATTGAAAAATTTCTACAAAATTCAAAAAATCTATATTTTCACAATAAATAAAAAAAATAAAATTTTAACACGTGATAATAATAAAATAAGTGTAAATATAAATGAATTGACATATAAAAATGTGTATAAAATAACACTTATTAATTGGTACTTGCTCTTCAATCTCGTTGTTATACAATAATTTTAAGCCAAATCTAAGATTTGATAAGAGAAAATGCTTGATAAAGAAATACATGAAAACTTAGAGTATGTGAATTAATTTAAAGTAGAATTTGTTTTTGATAAATAATTGAAAATTTTGTGAGCTCACTGTCAAGTTTGATTTGCATTAACTTATTATGACAAACATCAAATTTGATATTATTTAGAATAAAAGGAAAATAAAAAAGATTTGGATACTACAAGTACCCCCGATATTTTCCAAAAAATGTTGCTAATTTTTATATTTAAAAAGTTCTTGAAAATTTATATCAATACCGAAATTGATATTGATATTGATATTGACAGATTTTTACAAACATTATGGAAGAAATCAGTTTATGTCCAATTTCCATTTTGGTAACTCATAGTTTCCGAAATTTTTGCAAATATGAACTGACTCTGAAATTTTCATCCATGGTTAAGGCAATTTTGTTGCAGACCTCATTTGTACTTTTGAAGTAGTCAATTTTATCCTCTTTTATTTATTTATTTTGTGTGTCTCAACGGAAGCATACATGCTTAAGGGCTTAAGGCTTCCAAAATAACTTCTGGTGATTCGTTTGATTGGTTTTGAATTTGTCTTGACCATTACATTTATCATGAACTGTGGAACTACTAGTCCTGATTCATATGGCCATGGGCCCCATTGTCTCCCTTTTTCAATATGAATGTTGTTATAGGTATCTTATCAATTTTTTTAGAAGTTCTGGCTTTGGAGTTTGGCGGTATCATTCTTTTGTTCTTTCGCAAAATGTTTTACCAATACCTCGTTGATTAAAATATCTTACACATCTGTGAATTTCATTGTATATTTCTATCAAGTGAAATTTTATGATCCCCATTTGTCTTATGGGACCCCCTCTGAGTGTATGAAACTCGCTTGTTTTAACCAGTATCCTTTGTTTTCCCCTCACAAGAACACTTAATTACACCTGATCTTGTTAACCTCTTTCCTGGCCTTACCTGTCTTGTTTACTCTGTCTAACTATTCTCGGAATGATGGCAACTTGGAATTGGAAACTCGTAGTTTTTTTATAACTTGTCATTGGCCCCCCCTGCATTCACTAGTGGATAATATTTAACTGCAAAATTTTCAGTTTGGTTCGAGGAGTACAGATGTCCTTTAAGATTCCTGCTGAAGTGATTTATTTCATTTACAACTGGCATATGTGCATGTTAGGTGGATATGCGTGACTTCTTAAATGCTCCTAATGGGTTGTCCAAGCAGTCTTCAAATGTCAGTGAAGTCATTGAACCTGATTCTGCACGTTCTCCATTTGGTGGGAAGACGGTATCTTAGATTCTCTCTCTCTCTCTCTCTCTCTCTCTATATATATATATATATATATATATATATATTTGTGTGTGGTTGTTTAAGTGCTTTGTAATATTAATAACTTTTTTTTAACAGGATGTCTTCGATCTGCCTTTTCATATGGCTAGAGACCAAATAGAAGAAAGTCTTCGAACTAAGATGATTTCCATAAAGGCATTTCACTTTCCATCACCATTCAATCAACTTTTAGATCCGATAATGATATTTTCTGATGTGTTCTTTTGTTTGATAGGATCGTATGGTTCAATTGCAAGATGCACAAAGAGGGGCTGAAGTTATTTCTGAAGCAACTGAGAGGGAACTTGAGCTTGAGGCTCAGCTTGTTGAGGCAAGAAGCATAATTCAGGAGCAGGTTTCATACTTGAACTGTTTTGCGATGGACATTCTTATATTTTTAGTGACTAGATGAACATGTCTTATTTATGCATTTAGAGGTTATAGACCTATTTTCTTGCCATCTAGTTATTCGTTTCACGTAGATAATGTTAAGGTCCATTCTTGGTGTCTTCAGATTATTTGTTGTTATTTTGCATTTACTGAAATTGATTACTAAACAACTTGAACTTACCTGGTGAAGAGTATCTCTGTTTTTGGCTTTCTTTAAATATGTACTTGTGTAAATATTTTAGGTCGGGTGAAGTGTTCAGATAATCTCCTTGTTTAAGCTAAAGGTGTTGTTTAGTACCCTAACTTAGAATATATGTTTTTAGGTCCCTTTATTTGTGAAAAAAATATCATTTAAGTCTATTTGTTTGAAAAAAAAGGTGTTACGCAAAGACAGAATTAACTTTTTATATTTTTCATTAAATAAAATTGAATAACATATGTATCACATGCATGTTTATATTTTTTGATAATTATATACGTAAAAAAATAAAAATTTAATTAAAAATATTACTCAAATTTTTAAGAAATTTTTTTTCTTTTAAACTTTAACAAAATTTTAAATAAAATTTATACAAAATTTTCATTATCTAATACACAAGCGATGAAAATTTTATGTAAGTTCAATCGAAAAAATTTGAGTAATTTTTTAATTAAAAATTATTTCATTAGATATATGTCAAAAAATATAAACATGCACGTATTACATGTGTTATTCCATTATACTTAATGGAAAATTGGATGGAAAGTTAACTATTATTTTTTGGTATTTTTTTCATAAATAAATAGACTTAAAAATACTTATTTTAAACAAGGGGACTAAACGGCTCCTGAGTCCTAAGTAAAACGACTTACATTACACCTTTCCTTTTTAGGTATAAACATCGGGAGTAGCTCAATTATCTTAGCAAAAACAATTTCAATTATCCCTAATATGCAATTGCTACATTGTGGTAGTCTGACTAATGGATTTACTGCAGGCATCTATCATCATGTCTAAACATCTTACAAAATCTGAAAGGCCAAGGTATTTCTTGCTTGCCCTTTTCACCTGCTTTTATAAGCAAATCCATAAGTACTTACATAACCTTTAATGCAGGACTTTCAATGGCCATTTTAATTCTGGTATGTATCGATATTTACAAACTAACTTGAACGTTTTTTCTAGTTATAAGAGTTAAGGTTACTTGGAAGAGAAATGGCTATGATAAAATATTGTTAACTAATAATGTTAGATTTTGAACGTTTGATCTGTATGGACAAACTTTAGATCTATGATTTTTTTTATGTATTCAAAAGGTTTTGTAGCCTCATTTAGTATTATTTAACTGAATGTTAACACTTTACTTAGATAACTATTTCAATTTTTAATTTCTAGTTCTTTAGTTTGAGAATTGAATTTTCAATTTTAAATTTTTTGAAAAAAAAACTAAATGTTCAATAACTAATTTCTAATTTTAATTTTGGAAAGGAAATGTGAAATTGGTAGATATTGTTTGTATGATAATCAAATTTTTTTTTCCTTTCCAATTTTCAACTTCAAAGTTCTAAAATTCACTTTCAACCTTATTTTATATATATATTTTTTCATTAAATTTTGGTTTTTTAATCATTTTGAGTAAGGTTGAGTATCGTTAAGTTTTTAGGGTATAAAAATAGAAATTTAATTTCGAAATTGACAATTTTTTTTTAATTTTCAAAATTCAGTGAAATTCCAAAATAGAATTTCAGAATTTAGAAAATAGCAATCGGAAGTTATCAATTGTAGCTAATTTCAAAAATTTTAAAATTTGAAAGTTGAAATTGAAATGATTATCAAAGTAGCCATCAATTATCCATTTTGTTTCTCCTAATATAAGTAGAATATTCACAATGATTTCTTTGATGAACTAGTTCTAAAGATTTCCTCACTCTATTTATGAACTTAATTTATAATGTGCATGCAGAACCAGGAGGAAATATATCTAGAAAGCTAAGCAGCGAGACATGAATCACACGAGATTATAGGATTTTAACCAAAAGATTTTTGAACTACAATTCATCATGGTCAGGTAGTTCACGAAGTGTTCAAGATAGCTCAATTGTGCATGCACGCACGCAAGCTTTCATGTGAGCAACATTGATTAGTCTGACAAGCTTTCTATGTAAAGGTAGAGTATGTAACTAGTGTTATATGATGCCCAAAATTTAATGAAAGTATTACTATCTATTGAAGCTGGTTTCCTAGATCGCGTGTTTGAGTGTCATGTAAACCTATGTATATACTAATTTCTGATTGGAGAATCCAAAATGATCTGTTCATTTGGTGAATGCTAAATTGATTTATAACATTCTCAGTCAATGTAGCTGTTAACCTCAGTGGTTATGCTTTAAGTAGCCATTTTTGATTTTCCTTATCATTAAGCAAGCTTTTTTTGCTGAGGAGAATACAGCGTTAGAAATTCAGTCATGTGCATGCCATTTTGATCATTTGTTACCTCCTACATGCTTGACTTTATTTTTTCCTCATGCTGTCAAAATGATTTTGTAGTATAGCTAGAAATAAACCCCAGTATGAATACATAACTCAGTTTCAAATGACATCAAATGTTTTGTAACTGCCTAAGAAATTCATTGGACTGCTTGAGAAACAAAAATCATAGTGACTATTCGCTTCTAATGTTTAATATTACTCAACTATGGTTTTGAGTTTTTTTTTTTTATTTCAATAGAAATGCAGCTAGCCATTTTGAAAAATTTTGAACCGCAACAAACAATCCAGTTTCACAAACACACATACATATATGTAATGATGGTTTTAACTTACACCCTCTTGATTCCTACAATGATAGTTTATTATTGTAATATAAGACAATTGGTTCGTTTGGATGGATTTGTTAGTTTCTAAAAAATATTCCCACCCCCTATACTCAAGCATGAATACAGAAGACATGATTGGCTTCTTACCATTTCTTCTTTTCTTTAGTCGGCAACTAGTTGCCCTAGAAGTAATTTGAACTTTTTACTCAACATAATTTTTATTCATGAAGGCTATTTGCCCAACTCAATCACATGGATTTGTCGAGGCCAAAGGCCATGGCTGTTTACCCATAGAATTAGGGGCTGTTTACCCCTACAATCCTAGAATTTATGCAAGTATTTTGAAACATTTGGTTATCTAACTCCAAAAATACAATTATTACATTTTCTTTATTATCAAAAAATATTATTCTATTTTATATCTTTGAGAAATGATATGGTTTTAGAGATAGAACTACAAGACTATCTGTGATCAATACTTTTGGACATCCCTTATTCTCGTTTTGGTACCTTTTTTAACCTCATTTTCAATTGAGATATATCAAATACATGACACACATTTTGGTTAATTTCAACAGTAATTGATAACAATTACTACTTCTGAATTATTTCATGTGTTTCAGTTGTAAATATGAGCCATAAACGGTTCCAAAACAAGAATAAGAACATTCAAAATGTAACAAATTATGTCTATCTTAGAATTTGTCATGAAAGACTTTCTCTTTCATTTCAAATTAAATTTTAACAATAAATACTATTTAATATAAAAGATAATCATTATGAATATGATTAATCGAAATGGAACCTATATGTCATATGCTACCGAACCATCTAACTTTACATTATGAAAATCAAATGTTCAGGTGTAAATTCGATCTCATGCTACCCTCCTTAGGATACTGTCCCAATGTACTTTATTTACAAACCCCTACTCTATTTTTATAATTTCTAATGTTAGCGTAAACTGTTTCTAGACTAACGTTTCAATAAGCTTCTCGCCAATCAGATCGTTCACAAATTAACCGTAAAAAGAACTAGCACAAAAACACAAGTACTCGTGTGTGTTCTATAACGAAGTTAATAATGAATAATCTTAACTAGATGATTCAAATTATATATCACTTAAATTAAATCAACTAGGAAATTCTAGATCAAAGAGATTAAGTCTAAGTTCAATTATAATAATTAAATTCAAACAATCATGATCGTTTATAAAATTATAAGATTTAAATATGAAAGATTCTAATAACAAAATAAGTTATATGAATATAAAAAGTATGAAATAAATAAATTGATAAATATAAAAATTTTAATGCTAAAATATTTTATAAAAATGATCATCAATTTATAATTATATTACTCATCATGAATATATATATATATAATATTATATGATGTCTGATTGCATGATATTTGACTAATTAATATATATATATATCCGATAGAATATAAATTATTTATATCTTTGATTCGTCAACATTATGACGATAATAACATTTAATATTTTTTTTTCGACAGCTATGTTTTTTCCTTTTTTCAGATTCATTTGCGGCTTTCTTTTTTTTAGAAGCATCTTCGACCTAATTTTACAAAACCTATTAAAAATCTTAATATCATAAAATATCTTTTTTAAAAAACACATCTAAAAATATTTAATTAATAATTTATAAATTGATTCAAATTTATGAACATATGTTATTAAATGCATGAATACAATCCTATATGTCATAGTTATAAAAGATATATTTAAAGTACGATTATCTGAAATTTGAGAATTTGTTTGATTTTTTTTTCATAGACTTAATAGTAGACCTATAAACTTATAGTTAAATATTTTGTCTACAAAAATAACCAACAATCTTCAAAGTTAAAAAAAATGATTAATTAATTTAAGTTTAGACATAATTATAAGAAACTATATACTATTTCTTTCAATTTTTTATTTCACACAATTATATTATCATTTTCTCTATTTTGTGTTTTTTCAACAAAATAACAAATTAATATTGTTGAAAATAAAATAATATTATCCTATACATTCTCATATTTTCATCAATAGAAAGTATATATATATATATATTGTTTATTTCATCTTGTCAATCTCTTGTAAGTTTCTTTTTTATCATCGTAAATTTTTATCTTTAATTTTGTTTCTCACTTCGTATTAATATATAAATTTGTTTTTGTTCTAAGTTTTCTTAATCAAATAAATATCAATGTTTTTTTAAATAAATAAAATGGAAATTCATGTTTATCTATATAACATTATTATTTGATAACATTTTTCATTTTCATTTTATTTATTTGTAACTTAGCTATATGTTTTCAATTATTTAGTATTTTATAAATTTTTTTAAAATTCATGATATGTTAAAAATAATGAGAAATACAAGTTAAAATATGAAATTTTTTAAAATGATAGACAATATATATCTTGACATAACAAATTTATTTAGATACTAAATTTTTGATATTTAGTTACTAAATGTTTTTTAATTAATTATTATAATAAAAAATTAATAAATTAGATGAAAAATTTAAGTAATGTACACTACAAGTGGAGTTCATTGTCTTATTCATTATATGTATTGTATCTCACTTAAATTTTTGATTTGAATAATATAATATTTGGTCGAAATATTTAAATAAAAGATATTTCAATAATAAATGTAATGAATTTAAATAAAAAAATACTAAAAATAATAAAATAAAACTTTACTTATAATGCTAATACACAAATTAGCGTTTGCTTATCTTGAAATGATAAGAATTCATATTAGGAAATAACTTAGATAGCTTATTTTGGTATTTCTTGTTATATATATTTAGAATTTTGTTTTTGAGTTTTAATTTTTAAAATATTATTTCATTTATGACTTAAACTTAAAGGTAGTTAAGCATTGCCAATTCCTAACAAATAGGCTCGAACTCATAAGCAGGAATGTTTCACATGACAAATAAAAGAATTAATTAGGATCGATTAATAATTATTTTATATTTGAATTTTTTTTATTAATATATATGAAAAAAATAAGTATGCACAAGATAAAAAGAGTCCTTGGGCTATAGGCGTTTTTAGAAATTCGATTTTCAAAGTAGACCACTACTCAAACACCCCTCCTCCTCAGCTTGAAAGAAACTTTTCCTCAACAATGGCAACCACCGACACAGAGTTTGATCTCCAAGTATGCTTCCTCTGAACCCTTTCAATTTCACATTTTCTCTTACTTTCTTTCTCTAACTCTCTCTTTTTGTGCTTTTCCGCAGCCATCGACTCAGTCACCTTTCGGTATCGGGTTAGTTCCATTTCTAGGTCTTTTATTAATAAATCGTTAAAAAAAAATTCTTCTAGTTATCTGATGTTTGTGGAATGTGGTTTTAGCTTTGGATTCTTAGTGTATTTTATTTTTTATTTTTGTTGTCGTTGTAGTTTTAGCATTGTATGTACAAATGTTATGCATAGGCGTACTTCTGTGCGGTTGTTGATTTACAGAGTTTCAATTTTGTGACTCAGTGAGTACGCTTTTGCCGAAGTGGGTAACTTGGAGCATTGTATCAAGTATTTGAATCAGACTCTTGTGACGTTCGGATTTCCGGCTTCTCTTGATCTCTTAGCGGTTGATCCCGTGGGTTCTACTTTATCTCGCTTGATGAGTTAGTATATGCATTATGGAGGATTATAATTTACTAGAAGAAATTGTATGCTGCATTTTTGCAGGTTTCAGTTGCGCGGACTTGCAATTGTTTGTATGCTTTGATTCAACAAAGACAGCGTGATGTTGAATTCCGTGAGTCTGCTAATGAGCAAAGGCAACGGTATGATTCTCCTACATTCTGTTTGCATTTGACATGAGGTGGTTAGAAGCATCGGAGTTAAGTATGTTGCTTTCTGTTAATGTTAATGCTGTTGAATGTTAAACTACATGGCATCAGCTTAGTGTATTGACTAGTTAATCAAAGTCACTTTCATAGGTTTGATAGTGTATCATTTTCAATTAAAATCTCTTAGGCTTTCACCAGACTTTAGATTGGAATGTTGGGTTTCTTTATGTTTAATAATGCTATTTGCCCTTATTTTTCTCATATAATTCCACTCTGACCAATCATTTATGCCACAATGAACCTTCAAGTTACAATTTTCCTATGTAAGGTGATACTGCCATATGACATCACTGATTGGTTTTGTGCAATAATGGGTGCAATTAGCATTCTCTCTTAATGTTCTATGTGTTGTAAATTTTGAGCTGTCTTGGTTTTCATTTCTGACATTACTCTATATTGTTATGGATGTAAATGTATGCAAATATTGCTAACTTATGTTCATACATCACATTCTGTCAATTGTAAGCACTACTTGTTTTTGTTTTTTGGAGTGTAGGTTGTTGTCTGACATTTCAAGATTAGAAGCTAAGGTGGAGAGACTTGAGGGGCTGTTACAAGCCAAAGATCGGGAGATAGCAACCATTACACGAACGGTTAGAATTTTTCAAATTTTAAGAAGTGATGTTTAATCCCTTGGGTATTTTTATTGATGATTTTGGAAAACCTGTGTACCAGGAAGCCAAAACTACTGCTTCCCTTAAGGCCCAAGTCGAAAAGCTACAGCAAGAGCGAGATGAATTTCAAAGAATGGTTATTGGAAATCAGGTTTGGATGGATATTCTTTGCTTGTTTGTGGTGCAGCTATCATATGAAACTGAGCAAGTCTTGACTGTTGTAAACTCTGATTTTGCTTGGAGTTAGCAAGTGAGGACTCAACAGATACATGAGATGAAGAAAAAAGAAAAGGAGTATATAAAGTTGCAGGTATAATATTTTTTCTTTTAGTTCATGCTAATCCTGGAAAGAGCATCTGCTGGCTGCATTTGTTTAGAGTGTTTAATAATTTAAATATGAACATTTTGCGTGAGTCAATGAATATCAAACATAAGAAAATTGATTAACAATTATCTAATTGTAGGAGAGATTAAATCAAGTGCTAATGGAGAAAAAGAAGGAGTCTAGATCAGGCATGGAAATCATGAATTTGCTTCAGGTATTCATCACCAAAGCTATACTTATACTACATAATTTTAATTTCACAAATTTGACTTTTATTTTTGAGTTACAATCATGAATTCACAGAAAGAAGGGCGGCAACGTGGAACATGGAACGGGAAAAAGGCAGATAATGACCTTTATAAGAAGATTGTATGTGACTTAACCTTTTTAAAATTGACAGAGCTTGATTTGTGATAAGCTCAAAATTGATACAAAAGTGCATATTTGTAGGTGGATGCTTATGAGACAAAAAATCACGAGTTAATGACTGAGAATGCCGACTTAAAGGCATTATTACGTTCAATGCAGGTAAATTAGTCACTCTTTTACTTTTGGACCTAATTAGAGATGTATAGTGAGTTGTTCCATCCCATCCCATCTCTCCAATGGGCTCATGTTTAAAATTTTCCTTTCTCATTTAAATCCCTTTTCATCCCATCATATATAGATATATATCCTAATGTACTTTACTTTAAACATAATGTCTCATCATTTTTATTTAAATTAAATTTTTATATTATAGATAATCATGTTTCATTTTTCTCATTGTTTTTGTAGTTTTATTTGTTCCATTTAAACTCATTTGAGACATGAGATATTCGAACTTGTACCATCCCAACCCATCAGATAAGATGAGTTGTCCTATGGTTCATGGGACATCTCATCCCAATTTATACCCAAGATCCAATGTTGTGTGAATTTTGTACCTTGTTTTCTACATTTCACTAGTTATTACTCTCAGTTCATGTGATTACATTTCATTAGTTATTACTCTCAGTTCATGTGATTACATTTCAAGCTATGTCTAGTACCCAATACCTACTATGGTCCTTACAATTAGGTGAAGTGCTGAAATTTTCTCATACCATCGTTTGATATTTTGTTGGTCAATTACAAATTTACAAGATATATGTCACGTCTCGAAAAATGGATACGTGAGATAGAAATGATAGGTATTTTTAAATCATATTTTTAAGAAAATTAAATTACTTTTTAATTTTTTTTATTAAAATTGGGATATCCCTATTCAAATACAAATCTATAAAAAAAAACTATTTAAATTCCATAAACAATAAGGAAGGTATTGAAAGATAAATCATTTTTACATAATGTCTCAACAATGTCTCGAATATTATAGGATACAAATTAAAAGAAACAAGGTAAAAGTAAAACCTATATTCTACTTCTTTCTCAATGTCAAACCACGAGCTGCCTTACTAAAACCTAATCTGAAAGGTAATGGGGAAAATCGAGGTGAGCCATAACTAGCTCAGTAGGAGTCTATTCTAAATAATATCATAACAAATATTCATGATGCATACTGCAATTAATAAAATTCATGAATTGAAATAATTATCATCATCAGTAGTATAATATAGTACAATGTGGGGCGAATTTCATTTGCAAAATTCAGTATTCTTGTATCCTCACTTCCAAAACCAAGTAGTGTATATTCTAGGTATCTTAATGCATGCTTATATGAGATAAAATATGCTATGTCAAACATACGGGTTTGCTACTTTAGTAGTACTACGATTGTACTTTTGGTACTCTTTTTTATCTATATTTTTAAGGTGATACCTTAGTAGTACCCCTATTTAAAAAAAGGTACCAATTTAATGTAATTTTTCATTTAATTGAGGATATTTCACATTTGTACTAATACATTGTGGTATTTAGATGACATTTTCGGATAATCAATTACCCTCTGAATATCGTTTAATTGGTTAATTATTAAGAAATACTCTTTGAATATCGCACATATGAAAAATCTTTGATTTAATAACAATTTGTATCAAATTAATATTTTTTTAAATAGGAGTACCATGAAGGTACCACTTCAAAAATATGAAAAAATGATATTAAAAGTAAAATCGTGATACTACTAAGGTAGCAGACCCCAAATATAAAATTCATATGCATGATATGCTAACTCCATATGTATTAGTCAATTCCAAAATACATGGGCTCATGCACGGTCAATCTCTAAGATATGTGTGGGTTCACCTTTGACACCATGTACGGACATAGTCCGAAATTCATATGTCATATGTATTGGTCAACGCCCTCATCATATGGAAGGCCAATGTCCTCGTCATATGAGCGGTCCTCTCCGAGACACAATGGGGGAGTCCAACTTTGAGACTCATGTGCAATCAAACTTTTAGACCCATAGACATATAAATCCGAGACCGATCGACGTGCAAACTCTGAGAATATATGTGAATACAATGGATACATGTAGTCTATCGAAAATAGTCCGTTACAACCAATAGCTCATGGATATTATACTCTGCAAGACATATATATAGGTATGCTTTCCACCAAAAATATTTTTTTGATGTATGTATAAAATCTCAGATACCATGTGTAATGTTTTTAATACTCGTTTTGTATAAAAATTCTCAATGTATATATATATATATAAATATTTATAACGAGTATTTCATTATAACATTTATATATCATTTTACATGAATAAAAAGGTCGAGTAAGAAACTCCTACTTGGAAACTTGTTTGAAAACGTGTCTTATAACGAATATTTCTTTTAAGTAATTGTTTGGACATGTACATGGCTAATATAGGAGTGACCCAAGCATTGGGCTTGAGCCCACTTAAGAGGGAATGTGATCCGAACAATTGGCTATATAAGCCCTAATGTTCTACTTGTTTGGGCACCAAAGAGCGGAGAACCTATAGGATATGTTGCCTTTTCCACAACAATCCATAATGCATAAATAGTGACCTAAATAACAAGATGATGACCTTTTAAACAAAATAATTATTAATGAATTGCATAACAAGTAGATAAAATATAAGTAACATATAAGATGTCTTCGTAATAGATAGTGTGACATTAAATATATACAAAAATGAACCGTGTCAAGTGTTATTTTTACCCAAGATTTCACTACAGGTCTTTTGACCGAATTGTCTCGATCAGTAATATTGGTACTTGCTATTGGTTATAAAATAGTTTTAAGTCCAATCCATGATTTGATAAAAAAATATGAAAACGTAGATTTGAGAATTAATTTAAAAGATATCAATTATTTTTATAAATAATTGATAATTTTGTGAATTCTGCATGAACGTATAATGACAAACATCAAATTTGATGTTATTTAGAATAAAAGGAAAATAAAAAAGATTTGGATACTACCAAGTACAACCAATATTTTCTAAAAATTGTAGCCAATTTTTATATTAAAATAATTTCAAAGTTCTGGAAAATTAACACTTTTATATCAATATTAAAATTGATATTGATATTGACAGGTATTTTACAAACATTATGGAAGAAATAAATTTATATCCAATTTCCATTTTGGTAACTCATTGTTTCCGAAAATTTTGCAAAATATGAACTGACTCTGAAATTTTCATCAATGATTATGGCAATTTTCTTGCAGACTTGAGTTTGTACTTTGAAGTAGTTAATTTTATCATATTTTTTTTGTCTCAACAGAAGCATACATGCTTAAGGGCTTAAGGCTTCCAAAGTAACTGCTGCTGTTCGTTTGATTGGTTTTGAACTTGTTTGACCATTACATTTATCTTGAACTGTGGAACTACTAGTCCTTATTCATATGGCCATGGGTCCTATTGTCTCCCTCGTTCAATGTGAATGTTGTTATGGGTATCTGATCAATTTTTTTAAAGTTCTTTGGCTTAAGAGTTTGGTGGTATCATTCTTTTGTTCTTTTGCAAAATGTTTTCCCAATACCTTGTTGGTTAAAATATCTAACACATCTGTGAATTTGAGTGTATATTTCTATCAAGTGAAATTTTATGATCCCCATTTGTGTCTTATGGGACACCTTCTGAGTTCGGAGTGTATGAAACAAAGCTTGTTGTAACCAGTATCCTTTGTTTTATTCACACAAAAAGACTTCATTACACCTGATCCTGCCTACCTCCTTTCCTGGTCTTTCCTGTCTTTTTACTCTGTCTAATTATTCTCTGAATGATGGCAATTGGAAACTCTTCGTTTACTTATAACTTGCATTGGCCTCCTGCATTTGTCACTAGTATAATATTTAACTGCAAGATTTTCAGTTGGTGTGAGTACTGATGTCCTTTAAGATCCCTGGTGAAGTGATTTATTTCATTTACAACTGGCATATGTGCATGTTAGGTGGACATGCGTGACTTCTTAAATGCTCCTAATGGGTTGTCCAAGCAGTCTTCAAATGTCAGTGAAGTCATTGAACCTGATTCTGCACGTTCTCCATTTGGTGGGAAGACGGTATCTTAGATTCTCTCTCCCTCTTTCTATATATATGTGTGTTTTTTTTTTTGGGGTGGGGGGTGGGGGGTTTGTTTAAGTGCTTTGTAATATTAATGACTTTTTTTTGCAGGATGTCTTGGATCTGCCTTTTCATATGGCTAGAGACAAAATAGAAGAAAGTCTTCGAACTAAGATGATTTCCATAAAGGCATTTCACTTTCTATTCACCATTCAATCAACTTTTAAATCCAGTAATTATATTTTCTGATGCATTCTTTTGTTTGATAGGATCGTATGGTTCAATTGCAAGATGCACAAAGAGGAGCTGAAGTTATTTCTGAAGCAACTGAGAGGGAACTTGAGCTTGAGGCTCAGCTTGTTGAGGCAAGGAGCATAATTCAGGAGCAGGTCTCATACTTGAACTGTTTTGCTATGGATATTCTTATATTTTTAGTGACGAGATGAACATGCCTTATTTATGCATTTAGAGGTAATAGACCTATTTCGTTGTCATCTAGTTTTTCATTTCACATTAGATACCGTTAGGCCCATTCTTGGTGTCTTCAGATTATTTGTTGATATTTTGCATTTACTGAAATTGATTACTAAACAACTTGAACTTACCTGGTGAAGAGTACCTCTTCTTTGGCTTTCTTTAAATATATACTTTACATGTGTAAATATTTTAGGTATAAACATTAGGAGTAGCTCAATTATCTTTAGCAAAAACAATTTCAATTATCCCTAATATGCAAATTCTACGTTGCTTGTGTTCCACAATTGTACTTGAGAAATATATATGCCCCATTGAAAGTTGTGATTTTCATATTGTGGTAGTCTAACTAATGGATTTAATGCAGGCATCTATCATGTCTAAACATCTTACAAAATCTGAGAGGCCAAGGTATTCCCTGCTGCCCTTTTCACCTTCATTTATAAGTAAATCCATAAGTACTTACACAACCTTTAATGCAGGACTTTCAATGGCCATTTTAATTCTGGTATGTATCGATTTTTACAAACTAACTTGCACGTGTTTTCTAGTTATAAGAGTAAGGTTACTTGGAAGAGAAGTAGATATGATAAAATATTGTTAACTAGTGTTAGAAATTGAACGTTTGATCTGTATGGACAAACTTTCGATCTATTTTTTCGTTATGTATTCAAAAGGTTTTGTAGTCTCTTTTACTATTATTTAACTGAATGTAAATGCTTTACTTAGGGCATATTTAATAATTACAATTTTTAATTTCTAATTTCATATTTTTGGAATTGAATTTTCAATCTTTAAATTTTTGAAAAAATTAAATGTTTGATAATCAATTCTAGTTTTAATTTTAAAAGAAGAAATTGAAAATTGGTGGATATTTCTTGTTTGATAACCAATTTTTTCTCTCTCCAATTTTCAACTTTTAAGCTCTAAAATTCAATTTTGAAGTTATTAATTTTGACTTTTTAATGATTTTAAGTAAGGTTGAGTTATTAATTTTTAGTATTAAAAAAAATAGAAATTCAAAATTTGGTGAAATTCCAAAATAGAATTTCAAAATTTAGAAAATAGAAAATAGCAATTGGAAATGAGTTATCAAACGTGACTAATTTCCAAAATTGTAAAATTTGAAAAATTCAAATTGAAATAGTTATCAAACTAGTCCTCAATTATCCATATTGCTTCTCCTAAATGAAGTAGAATATTCACAATGATATCTTTGATGAACTAGTTTTAGATTCTTGAAGAGTTCCACACCCTATATATGAACTTAATTTATAATGTGCATGCAGAACCGGAAGAAGGAAATATATCTAGAAAGCTAAGCAGTGAGACATGAGATTATAGGATTTTAACAAAAGATTTTTGAACTACAATTCATCATGGTAAGGTAGTTCACAGTGTTCAAAGCTAGCTCAATCGTTCATGCACGCAAGCTTTCATGTGAGTAGCATTGGTTTCTTAGAGCTTTCTATGTAAAGTAAGAGTATGTAAGTAAAGGGAGAGTATGTAAGTAACAAGTGTGATATGAGGATGCCCAAAATTTAATGAAAGTATTACTATCCATTGAAGCTGGTTTCTTAGAGCGATGTGGTTGATAGGTACATTGTAAACCAATGTATACTAATTCCTGATTGGATAATCTAAACCGATCTGTACATTTGGTGATGCTATACTGATTTAACATTCACAGTCGATGTAATATTATTAAGCTTAGTGGTTATGCTTTAAGTAGCTATTGTTTATTTGGCTGATATTCTCATTAGCAATTTTGCTGGGGAGGATACGTCAGAAATTCATGGCCATGTGCACGTCATTTTGATCAAAAATCATTGTCACTATTCACATTGTGTTTATCATTGCAACAGCGATATTGATAACCATATCTTTGGGTGTGTATCCAAATTATGGAGGCATATCATAAATTATGTTGTGAATTTTTTCCTTTCTAATGGTTTTGAGATTTTTTGATATGTCGATGGAAATGCAACTAGCCGTTTTGAAAAATTATAAACTGCAGCAAACAATCTAGTTGCACAAACACACATGTAATGAGGGGTTTTAACATACACACATTTAGTTCCTACAATGACAATATATTATTTTACTACAAGGAAAATTGGCTGGCTTGGTTGGGTTTGTTAGTTTCATAAAATTATGCCCGCCCCTATATTCAAGCATGAATATACAAGACATGATTGGCTTCTTACCATTTCTTCTTCTCTTTCGACCGCAACTAGTTGACCTAGAAGTAATTTGAACTTTTTACTCAATATAATTTTTTATTCGTGAAAGCTATTTGCCCAAATCACATGGATTTGTCGAGGCGAAAGGCCATGGTTGTTTACCCCTACTACCCTACAATTTATACAAGTATTTTGAAAGATTTGGTTATCTCCTCCATAAGTGCAATTATTACATTTTTTTTATTATCGAAAATATTAATTTATATCTTTGAAATGATATGGTTTTCAAAGGTTTATCTCGGAGTTTGTTGTGGAAGGCTCTCTTTCATTTGAAATTAAATTTCAACAACATCAAATAATTTTTGATCTAGAAGATAATTATTATGAATGTGATCAACTGAAAGTGGCACCTATATGCTATATGCTATATGCCATGTCACAGCAAAACAACCCTTGCGCACCTATTATCCTTCTATATCTTTTCGTGGAGTTACACATTCGAGCTTGAGGATATTTGTTAATTCAGTATTATGGATCCAAATAACTTAGAGAGATGATGTGAATAAGTTCTTTTCAAAATCATGCACTAATTAAAGTATGCCACAGCGTGTAGAACTATATGTGAAACAACCAAGAAGGTAGATGATCACAAAAAGCACCAAACAACTGCATGAAATTCATGCAATGAAACGAGGTGCAATTTTGGTGCGGTTGAAGACAAAGTGTAAAAGTAACCCTTTTATATGATGCAATGATTAGAGACCTAATTGATGAGTTATGAGCCTAAAGGACTCTAAAAAGATTACAGAAAATTGACACGTACAGTTGATTTGGAAAGAAAATTAATCAATGTGGAGTGTATAAAACAAGCTTCATATAAAAACCCAAGAGTCCAAATCTATGGTAACTTAACTACTGGTTGCCTAAAAACTCAAGCATATAAACTAACTTCAGTGTTTCGAATCTAATTGGGATCTATGGTCGATCAATTGAGAGGTTTTCAATCAATTGAGTAACATGAAAAAAGTCTCTAACAAATTTTTGATTGAAGCATTATAAAGTGATAAGTTATTGAAACGTAGAATAAATTCATACATGAAATAGGAGATTTTTAAGTCTCTTTAGCTTTTCATTTTGTTGTTAAAACAAAAAAGTCTTTCACTTTGAATAATCCAAATAAATTGAAAACACCAATATTAAAGATATGACCAAAGATGCTATCTCCTAAGTCTAGATTTTAAACAATACAAATGAATGTCTATAAATTAAATTGTTAAACACTCGTTAACCTAGCAATCTTAATTGACAACATTATCTCCAATAGTCATTAGTCAATTAAAAGTATAGCCAACGTGAACAAAATAATTCGTTTTATAACAATGGAGCTTTGTTACTTTGAAATGAGAATACAGATATGGCCAGCAACAAAAATATGAAAATTTATAGTATTAGTACAACTATTCATCTTGTTATGTTGTCAAAAAACTGTAGTGTTTACTTCTAAACTTCATAAAGTTTTTTTTTTTAAAGATATTTATTCCTGTAAAAAAATTATGATCAAACACTTATCTTTGGGATTTGGTAATTAGCACATGCGACGCAAACCGTCAAACCAGGCAAAGTTGTTTAGCGTAAACTTAATAACAAAGATAAAATTCTACTTTTCTTCTTTGGATTACCTGGATATACAAAGTCAATTCATTGCATTAATTAAAGAGAAATAAAAGGAAATATTACATTAACTAAAATTCCATCCATATATATAATTTGGAGCGGTATAACTTATTTTGGGTGGTCTTATTGCCAGTTTTGTATATGATATTTTTAGAGCTGAAATGTAGCAAACATTAAGTATAAAATTCTCAGTTTAATGTTAAATTGCTTTGAAAATAGCTAATCTCCGTATTTTGATGGGTCTCTTTAATATGTAATAGGTAAATTTTGGCAATTAGGCCCGATTTTTTTTTTTTTGGAATAATTATATTATTTACTGACTAAAATTGAGATACAAATCTAAATCTTTTATATATACAGAGAGATGAGATCTCATTAAGTCATAAGTTTAGAGTAAGATCCCATTTTTCATAAATGTAATTACAATGGGAAGGGTGTGGAACTTAATTCATAACTATAAAAAAAGTTATTCACCTCTTTCTAATATTTCCTTGAAATCCCAAGTTGTTGATTGGTTGGTGTTTGTATCGCGCTTAATTTAAAGAAGGATACAAAACATCTCGAGATATCCACGTGAGGTCTAAGGAGTTTAAACATTGATGTTCAAACTAGTTTCTGACTAATAAGGTGGTCATATCCTGACTAGTAGGATGACTAAACCCTAACACGTGTTTTTTTTTTCGCTTTGTCTAACTCTCGAATCTAAGACCTAACTCTTAAGTAGATTTTAAGAAGCAAACTAGTACTATCTGGACTATTATAATAAAAATGAGAATGATAATAAGAATTAAATTGAATGTAAATAATAATATTATTACAATGTTTGTTTGAGTAGTGAAATCAAAATAAGTAATAATATTAAAATAAAATCTATAAAATCATAAATGAAACTGACTACAAAAAGATTGATTTTTATATGAGAAAAAATCATAATTGATTATACAAATGTGTCAAATAAATATGATCTAATTTTTGTATTTTTTGATTTATTTTTATCTTTTAAATTTTACCTATTATACTTAGAGTTTATTTTCCTGTCAAAGTTGGCTCTTTGTGTGTAAATTTTGTTTTTTATTTTAATTAAATAAATCTAACCACAATTTGTATTCTTTTATATCTTGATGTTGATTTAGGTGATATTTCTTAGCATATATTTTATGTAATGCAAGTTATTGGCATGCTTTAATTATTGTTTGTGCATTTTTTTTGTTTGAATATGATTTTAAATGTAGATATGTTTTTTTATTCATTAAAAATAATGATATTTTTAATAATTGAGGAATGCTAGTGACTAGGATGTGGTAGTTAGTGTGTTGTAGCAACTCATTCTTGAGCTTAGTTTCTATTAGTAGGTTGTTAGTAGTTTGACACTAAAATTTATATAAATCATCTAATATTTAGTATTTTTCAAGTATTTATCACAAGTCTCAACTTCTAATCATCTTTTTGCTACTCTATTAATAAGAAAAGCGAAAAACTAAAAATAAAAACTAAAATAAAGAAAATTAAACTATCTTAAATCATTTTTATAAATTTAAAATCTCATGAGAACTCCTAGATATGATACACATACACATCAAACTAAAATATAAAAATTAAAAAAATAACAAATAAAATCTAAAATTTAATGAAGTAGAAATTAAAACAAAAAATTACAAAATAAGAAGTAAAATAGTAAAACTTCTTATGCTTTTAATATCTTTTAAGTTTATAATTAAAAAAACAATATCCTAGACATTCATAATTTATAGTAAAAATTAATTGAAAATTACAAATTTATAGTTCATATATAAAATGCATCAATATTGATTTATCTAATTTTAATGTTTGAAATCGGCTTCACTCTGATGCTAATCCTCACAAGTCATATTCTCAATATTACATTGATCCTATGGGTTCAAGCACCCGATTAAAGTTATACGCAATAGAGTTTATGTAAAGAAATGAAATAATAGGTTCACATATATTTAAAGAAGAAATGCTCCAAAATAGAGCATAATATTTAATCTCATGAAATGAATCAAATGATAGGATTTATAAAGAAATCAATATTATTTTCATGCATTTAGAGATGAATGAAATGCAATAACTTTAAGGGAATTTGTTTCTTATCTTTATTTTGTAACAACCATTTCTCACAACTTTTAAGAATGTTTGGATCATAGTATTTAGTTTATAATATTGATTTTTTTTATTTTTTATTTTTTTAGAGAATGAACCCATGTACATTTAGTACATATTTTGTATGATTGAGTTAGTAGCTAATTTTGCTGTTTTTGTATTGGCTTTTGGAAATCCCATATATATATTTTTTAATTTTACTCAAATCATTCAACATAAGCAACACATATATATTTCTTCATTAGATGTTAAAAATCTTAAAATTCAATGCAAAACCTATACAGATCATTTAAAATTTTGAATTAATAAAAAGAGTGTTTAAAAGAGTAGACAAAATACTATCTCTTAGAGTAGAACGATAATAGGCTCAAAATATTCTCACAAGGTAGCCTCCACAATTTTATTCCTAAACATCAATTTTGCGTTTATCTTAATCTCAATCATTCAAGCATAAAACACAAACTATGATAAAAAATAAACAAATTTTCACATTATTTCATGACATGTTTAAGACATTAATCTAATAATATAAAGACTCAATCATTAGCTTAAAATCAATTAAAAACATGATAATTTTTCAAAAAGTTTAAAATTAAACCTAATTGTCCTTAAACCAATAAATAAAGTAAATAAAAATAATATAAACACACATTTTAAAAAACTTTAAAATTAAATTTATTGTAACTTTTTCTTTACCCTAACCTAGAATCTACATTATCCTTAATGTAATAAATGTAAATTAAAGAGACAAATAATAAAGAGAAAAGTTATCCATTTTCTTTTGCTCAATGTGATTACTCAAGTGGTATGATGTGATAAATCAGGTGCTAATTTTAGTTTTTATTTGTGATAACCTAATCTAAATTGTTTATAAACTAAACATAAATTAAAAATTATCTCCCTCAAAATTGGGAGAAACTTTGAAAGAAAACTAAAGAAATCTTGAAAACTAAAATAGCAAATGAAACGGCTACTGTGGGATCAACTGAAAGGGATCTGGTTACTGAAGGGATGAGGGGCTTTATATAGCTGGAGAGATAAGTTGAAATAAGAATTTTGTTTGGATCATGAGTAAGAATTATTATCGGGTGTTATGATAGACATTTTTCTCCACAACGAAATGCATTGATTAGATATGCATTTAAATTACGATCTAATTGTTTCGCACCACAATACACAAATTCCATCGCCACGATGTGTGTTAAACTGCGTGTTTCTAACTTTCTTTTGTTTCATCCTCTTACAAGCTTAGTTGGTACATAAATTAAGCTTACATATATTTTTCTTTATTCTTCTTTATTATAATTAAGTTTTTTCAGGTATAATTTTTCAAATATTTATCAGTTGAATCATTTTGAAGTAAAAAATATTTGAAAAATAACAAAACATATATATGATTTTGAAACATAGATTTACTAAAATAATAATAAAATAATATAAATACAAATCTATTTTGACATAGAGTGTATATAAATCACATAATATTTAATACTTGTCAAGCACTCATTAATGTTCTAACCCACAACATCCAGTTGACTCATAGCAGACCAACACATATGCTTTACACAACATTACGACCTCACAACACCTTGCCGAAACATGACACACTACCACATAGGCTCCTCACCTTATTAAACTATTGCATCCTTGCTATTATCTACCAACACACAATACATAACCATATAGACTCATATCCTTTGCGAATTGTTGCACTCTTTCAACTATTACTAGACATACAACACATAACCATGTACGCTATTCTCTTATGGGAACTATTTCACTCTTAAAACTATCATTGACACATAACAACTCAACATTGAGAGATAATCCTCAAAATGACATGGCTTTTCACTAATCAATGAGCATTTTAACTCTTAACAAAATCTCATCCAATCTCACATTTTTTCTACTTAATTCAATGTTTGAGAAATATGAGAAAGACTCCTCTCTGATGTCCAAAATCTTACAGATTACACATTATTTTTTTGACTTGACATGTAGAAGGAAAATGAACAAAGAACACACCAAGGAAGCTGGTACCAAATGCGCAAAGCCTAATGAATTCTAGCCAAAGAAATGAAAACCAAAGGGGAATTTATAGAAAAGTTCCAAGCCACTCGAACCCTTGTTGGCCACATGTTACCTCTCTTATCATCCACAACAACGAGAGGGTGACGAGACCTCAATGAAGGAAAGAACCATTATAACCTTGCCATCCCACGGTGGCAAGGAATTATGAGCACCCTGGTAAGCCAATGGCAAGGACATCGGCAAGCTTGCAAGTCCACTTATCAAAAACCACACAAAAAAGTATTTCAAACACTTAGAAATATAGAGTCCCTAATAGGAAAACACATCCAGGAAACGAAGTTTGTAATAAGACAACATGATAACAAACAAAGTCCATAATAGGACAACACCACAATAAACCTCAATCATTATAAACTTTATGTAATCTAAGAGAATGAATGTATGTAACAGAAAAATATGAAACTTTGTCCAAAGTGATACTGAGTTGTCAGTAACCAACCTTACAAAAGATAGATAGAAACATCAAATAAAATATAAACACCATATTTTACACACAAAAATGTCAACACCAAAATGACAAGACTTACATGTGTTATTACAACAATCAAGTGCACTTGATAGTAGGTTTTGTGATGTTGATTGCGTTGGAGGTTCATATGATTGAAAGAATACTAGTATCTATTTATGTTCTATGGAAATAACATGATCTCTTGGTTTTCAATTAAAAAGAAGGTTGTTTTCAGGTCCAACATAGTGTTTGAGTACAAAGCTAACTTTAGAAATTTTGTGGCTTAAATATTTGTTAGTTGAGATGGGGTTTACTTGTGATAAACAACCTATTGTATTCTATGATAATGTGAGCATACAACATCATGCTAAAAATATGAAAATATGAATGTATGCACTCACAAAGCATGCTAAAAATATGAAAATATGAATGTATGCACTCACAAAGCATGCTAAAAATATGAAAATATGAATGTATGCACTCACAAAGCAATATAAGTGGATTTTCACCTTATAAGATAGCAAGTGACAACGCAAGAGTTGGATTTTAGATAGGTGACCACTGATAATTAAGTTGTAGGTGCACTTACCAAGACCCTACCTCCAAGGTTTATTACATGGAAGCACAAACTTCTAGTCTTATTAAGACTTGAGTTTGAGGAAGGTTAATGAGGTTGTGGTAATAAATGTGTTATAATATCTCATTCTTGAATATAGTTTTTATTAGTAGATTGTTACTTCTTATAGCTTGTTGGTAGTCATTGTGTGTAAAACTTGTAAATTTTCTCTATATAAGCAATATATCAATGTATTTTTTGAAATAATTCTGATAAAAAAAATTAAACTAGATAAATATTTCCGATATTAATTTATCAAAACAATTTTAAAAAATGATGGAGTTATAATGTACCTGCTCATTGTAATTGATTATATGTAATTGAGTAAGCAAATTAATTTTTCGATTTCAATATTTTAATGTAAGTAAATACAGTAATGTGAATGTCTTTTCTCTTTCCCAATTCTTTTATTTTCTGATTGTCTTTTTTTACTCTTTTCAAATTCCAATACCAATTAATAGATGTGCTCTAAGTTATAAAGAAACATTAATTGCCTTTTTTTACGACCTATATTATTTTACCACTATATTATGAGTAATGTTCAAAAATACTCAAACTTTAAAATCACTTTATGTCACAATTTTTCAAACATTGAAAATACAAAAATTAATTGATTAGAAAGAGACTTGTTATAGCTTATAATGATAATTGACTTCTTTTGAAAGTTTGAGAATATTATTATTATAATTATTTAGAATAAAGTTTTCTAATATTATGTATGTGTAAGTCATCATAATAAAAGGATCATGCACCCTTATACTCCATCACCTAGCTTCAAATCCGGACCCCAAAAACCCTCTATATAAACATATACATTGTCCATAATTACATTCCAACACAAAATATTCATCATAACATCAAATACCCACAAAATTCATATCACAAAAAATTGAAATTTTGCTGAAAAACTAATTGATTAGAGTCTCTCAAAAAGGAGATCGAATGGAGAAAAAGGATAGTTTACCAATCCAAGGTGATAAATCTATGTTCAATAGACTCCTTACAAGAAATTCTTCAGTGGGTTTTTCTTCTCGTATATCTTATTACTATAGAAAACATGATGAAGGTATTCCATTCCAATGGGAATTACAACCAGGAAAAGCCAAATCTCCACCCAAAGAAGAAACTATTCCACCTCTTATTCCTCCACCAGCATTGCTCAGCTTGGGTTTACCAAAGCCTTTCATTGAAGACCCAAAGTCCAATAAGAAGCACATTAAGCCAATTAGGTTGATTATTAAGTTTTGGAAAAAGAACAAGATGGATAAACAAAGAAATAACATTAATGTCCAATCAGGGCTTCTTTGCAAAAAAGGAAATATTGAGAGTGATTCTGGTAAATACGAAAGATTTGATTTTTGTAGTTCTGATAACGAGTTCATAACATCACCATGTTATTCAACCTCCTCTTCCTCTTCCTCTTCTTCTTTTTCTTTTTTTAATGGTCTTTCTAGGGAGTCGTCTAGATTGCAAAATACTACTACAACTAATTCAGATTCTCTCCATATGCCATTAAGTTGTAGTCCCTTTAACATTAGTTCTATTCTGGTTAGCATAGGAAGACGGCCGGGTTTCAAATAGTTATATTTTTAATAAATCAAATAGTAATTGTTGTAATTTAAAAATATTATTTTGTGATAAAAATAGGGTTATAATTAAATATTAAAAAATAGTTATGTTAGTGTTGAGTTTTCATTGTATTTATAAATCTATGAGAATCCTTCTTCCTTAAGAACTCTTTTGAAGAGAGTTAAACAAAATTTTTTTTCATAGTACTAGAATCAGGTGATTCAATTGATATCCGACTAGTTGTAAGGAATAAATCTTACGTCGGTGTGAAAGGAAGCCGCTTTATATCGCTGATTAGAAATCGACGTGAGAAGGAGTATTAAAATCTCATATCAATTGAACGCTAAGTTTTTACTATATTTATAAATCTATGATAATCTTTCTTTTTTGAGAATTTTTGTAAAGACGTTATGAGTTTCTTCAATTAAATTAGATACAAAAATATATTTTGTATTTGTAATAGTATATTTTATGATGTTAAATTATTATTAAAATTGTTATATTAATTTTCAGAACGAGTCAAGAAGGGTAATGTACGTAATTTTGCTTCCTTATTAATCCATTGAAAAAATTAATTTAAATAAATAAATAAATATTAATTAAGGATTGCTCATATCCGCAATGAAAAAGTAGGAAAGATTTGATCAATAATTACTCAGTCATATGAAATCCTTTAAAAGGTCACCTCAATCAAAACTTCTTTGAATTTGTGATAGAAAGTCCAAATTAAATACCCTTCAAGGTCCCCTCAATCAAAACTTCATTGAATTCATGATAGAAAGTCCAAATTTTGCCAGTGGTATTCTTTACCTTTATTTTTAATTATATATATTTATATTATATAATATATAAAAATTTAACTTATGTCGAAATAAATTTTAGACAAAAATATTTTTATATATTAATATATTTTATTTTAAATTTAAAGAAGTAATTAAATACATTGAATAAAAAGACTCATATAACCTTAAAGAAATTACTTTTTTCTTTATAAATATCTTACTTTTATATTTAAAAATATATAAGTCATGTTAAAAAATTAATATTCCAGAATTCAATGCATCATATCTATTTTGGTTCAAAGCATTCGTATAATTCATGTTATTTTATGAGCGGATTATTTACGTTTGAATTAATTATTTTGATATTTATCATTATATTATATCTCATAATAAATAATAAATAATTAATATATATTATATTTAAATAAATTAAAAATATTTATAATTAAGAATCTTATTAAGTTCTACAGTATATTCGTATCAAAATAAATTCTTAAATAATAATAAAAATATTAGTTAAACAAGTATCATAATATTTTATTATATTTATTTAATAAATATAATTATTCAATTCTTATAAGTAACGTGTAAAATTACATATATCTATATCATATTTAAATATTTAAATTATATGTTATCGTCGTAAATTATCTTGTTAATAAAGTAATTTTTATTATATATTTATTCTGAAACAATTTAAATAAAAAACTTTTGAAGGGTATTCCGGTAACACTTTTTACTAAATTTACATCATTTGTCACCAGGTTAATAAAAAACAACTTAAAATGAGGAAGGCTTTACTTATTTGTAACAAAACTCTTTGAATAAGAATGCCTAGTACTTTCACTCCTACTTTCAGGGTAGTTAGTGTGGGTGCTATATATATGAAGTTGTTTTAATTAGCCTGTAAAATGCAATAACAATAGCAAATAATAAATGCCCTATCTTATGTTTGGAGATGAAATACATGTACTTATCCAAACAGTCGTTGATAATTTGTACAAACTACAGACTAATCACTGATTTAGTTAGTAAAACGGCTCAAATAATTAATACGGTTGGGATCTTCATTGTATAATCAAGAAAGAACATTTTTTGGTAAACTACAATGCACAAACTACATATAAACTGGACACCAACAGAACGATTAATTGAAGATAGCTACTAGTTTTATGGACTAACTGGCACCATATATTTGTTTTTGTAAGGGAGAGGGGACAATGGATTTAAAAATGAAGAAAAAATGACACATAAAAATGAAAAAAAAAATTAACACATTCAAATATCGAACAATCACATCCAATCATCATATACAAACATGCATATTCATAAGCAAAACTATATCCACAATTAGAGATACAAATTAAGATAAGATATCTATTAGCTCATGTTACAATTTATGAATTTAGTGAGTCTATTCCATCTTATCTCACTTATTTTTTAGTGAGTTAAAATGACAATAAGTATTATAACGAAATATCTAATTTTTTCAAAATATATTTAAATAATGAATAAAATTATACATTATTATCTATAATAAATATGAGTCAATTAAGGATAATTTTAAATAAAATAAAATGAGATGAGATAAGATTACTTTAATTTATTAACCTAATAAGCATCATTAAATAAAATATGAGATGATTTAGAACATAACCTATTTAACATCTCTAAGTGAAATATTGCATCAGGATACATGTTTAATGGGGAACCACCGACCTAAAAGACAAGTGGGTTGTGGGTACCTGTAATTATTTAGAGTTTAAGTAATTTAGTTTTATAGTTATTGGTTTAACTACCAAATATCCTATAATTTTTTCAAATAAATACTTTAATCTCATAATTTTTGAATTAAATACTTATAATTATATTATTTATGAAAGTTAAAAACTATACATCCTTATTTTTTTATACTTATGATAGAGTAGAAGTACTCATTTTAATAAAATAATAGGACTAAAAGTGATTACTTTTTATAATTATATGATTACTAGTGTCCAACTCATAAATTACAATACTAAAATACTTATTTTTGAAAAATTATGAAATTTTTAATACTTAACTTAATAATTAAAAAACTAATATGATCCATGAAAACAACGCGTAGTTCTTTCATATTTTCTCAAAAGAAAATATCAATATTTTGAGGTATCTTACAACGGATGTTTTGGTGAAAATTTGGTATTTATCACGGTGAGTTCTTGATATATTTTTTTCTTGTATTTAATCTTTGTATTGGTTATATATTACTATAAAAATCACATTTTATTATACATAATAAAAAAGTTTACGTAAAACAAAATTTAAAACAAAAATAAGATTTTTTATAAATAAAAAAATTGTATGATTTTTTTTGGGAAAAAGATAAAAAAAATATATAATATATCTAATAACAAATAAAAGTAAGTTTAAAAAATTTAAAAAGAAATGTAGTATTTAACGCGTATATCTCTTTTAGATTCATGTTTTATCTCTATTCTATATCTCTTCTTCCATTGAACTAGGTTAAGATTGACATATATGTTATAAAACTGATCGAATCGATCGAATTGACCCCAACTAAATCATCTAGGGTGTTTTTTTTTGCCTACGGTCAGTTTGGGTTGGTTATTAGGAAAAAGTAAAAATAATAATCCAATTTTGATTTTTTACACAAAAAAAAACTCAATAAAACTGATATGAATTAATTTTTATTAAGAGATTATTTATTAATATTATTTTTATATTATTAATTAATTAAAATGTTAAACTTAAAAATTCTATTGATAAAAAATTTAGTACAATTATATTTAATAGTATACTAAACTTTAATTTTCATAAACCTGCGAATAAATTTTTCAACTCTTACTCTAAAATAAGAGTAGCCAATACATGCCGCTCTTACTTTCTTCTCCCTTGATCATTTATTTTATTCTTATAGAGTCTCTCTTTTGAACATGCTAAGGCTATCAATTTATTTATTTTATCTAAAAACAATAACAAAAATATGTTTTATTTATCATAACAAATGCATAGAAAAAGAGAACCATAAGCAAGTGTCTAAGAAAGTGATACTATTTTTAGAAAAAAAACATTTTAGGTCAAAAATTTTTGGAAAAAATAATAAAAATAATATCTCATAAAACTTAAAATAAAAAAATAGTAACTCTTATGTACTATTTATATATTTTATTATTGAAAAAAGTTAAATCATCATTTAACAATTAAACGTAATTTAATCGTTCAATTAAACTATGATTATTTAAATATATTTAATATTAAAATTAATTTAACTATGTTAAATATTATTAAAAATATTATTGTTAGTATTATGGTCTTAAAACAGTGAGTTTTCTAACCCTTCCTTTATGATTCTCAAATAACTTTTTCTAAATTTCTTGAATGAACTCATTGTTAGTATTGTAACGAATTTTTATTTTAAATGTTTGGTTGCTTGTAGTTGAAATAGATCAATTAACCACTAAAATGATCAAAATGTTTGGCTTTTGTTGATTGTGAAAAGTCTCAAAATGGAAATTAGTTTGAAATTCTCATAGTTAATTATTAGAAAATTGATTATTACTTAATTGAGTGGGTACATTTTAGCTTTTACAGATGAATTAATACTTTTTATTTATACATAAATGTATATCTGTTAATGTATATCATATATGTTATATATATCTAGTTTATTTGTAACTCTTATAAAAAATTATCTTGTATATTTTTTAATACACAGAATATAATACAATCATTAAATATTTTTAACATGGTATTAGAGCCACTACTTTGACCTTTCTCTTAGCAATCTTGTTTCTTCTGATGTTACTCCACCCTTATCGCTTTCATTATCACAATAGTCGTTGCAGTCACTCACCATTGAACTTTCGATGCCTTTCAGCCATTGTCCTTAGGTTCTGAGCCTACAGTCGCCGTTGTTAAGGAGTTTCGCACCACATAGACCACTGCAATCACCGTCTCCGTCGTGCATCTTGCTCCGATAACATTTTTACAAGTTATTGCTTGCTCCTTAGTTTTTATTTGATTTCTTGACGAAGTAAGAAACAAACTTTCGCGGCCCGCTCCAGTACTGAAGTAGAATATCGTGTTCTTGTTGATACCACATCTGAGCTTCTTTGGCTACGATGGCTTCTTAAGGATTTGGGTGTATCCACATCCTCTGTTACTTCCTTTTATTGTGACAATCAGAGTGTCATTCATATTGTTCACAATGATGTCTTCCATGAATGGACTAAACACATCGAGATTGATTATCACTTTATTTGTTCTCATCTTGTCCATGATGCTCTCAAGCTTTTTCACGTCTCTTCCAATGATCAACTTGTAGATATCTTCAATAAAGCACTTCCTAAAGAACGTATTCGTAATTTGATTGATAACCTTAACCCGGTCTCACATCCACCTTGAGTTTGAAAGGAGTTGTTAATATATATCTATTAATAGATTAATATATATCATATATGTTAATGTATATCTAGTTTATTTTAAACATATCTACTTTATTTGTAACTCTTATATAAAGACATCATATATATTTCTTAATACACAGAATACAATACAATCATTAAGTATTTCTAACAAGGACTAGAGTTTCAAAAGGAAATTAAATACCTAAAAGAAATATTATAACTTTAATTTTTTCATTGATCATTGTACAACGAATGACCGGGCATTTATGAGAAGATTATGTTATATATGGCTGGAGTTCTACTATTTGTTTTCCTGATATTTTTAGCCTATTTTATTTTTTTTGGTTGCTCGTGATATTTCAAGTATGACCAACTCTGATTCTTCTTGCAAAAATGATATCATTATTAACTCATGCAATGTCACTTTGGGTGACAAGCAAGGTGTGCCTTCTAGAGCTACACACCTGTACAATAGATAGGTAGCTAGCTAGATCAGCTGCTGATATATAGTGATGAAAATTTTGCATTATTTAGGATCTGATAGGTCCATCACGATGGGTTTTTTTTTTCCTTTTGTTAAAATTGACTTCTTACTAAAATTTCTAATATTAACACTACTTTTCATTTACTCTTTCTATTCCTAATGCTATTTTGAAAAAAAAAACGCAATTATTCCTTGAGCAGCGGAAAACGTTCTTCTAGGACATGAAGATTGCATAAGGTATTTTTTTTTGTCATAAGATGATTTGATGATAAAATTTTAATTGTTACAACAGATAAATAACTGTTGTAATTGGATACAAATCATGATTCATTATGTTTGACAATCATGAAGAGCTCATTCATAGGAGTCACGATCATTCGATATCTGACAATGACGCATGATATTATATATGCTCATTGATTATTATTTCAATCTGCAATCACATACCTAAAATTTCAACCTTCATTAATTTTACACTATGTGCTTCCTGAAAGCTTTAACACTTGCTAATAAATTCTTCAAGCATGAATTTGTAAAGGATTAGACCATTCTTTTGAGGTTGCATGCCACTAAGACAATGTTTAGGGTTTTTTTCCCCAACATTTGTCATGTAATTCATGTTGATATTGCTCAAACCAAGTACTTAGGCAAGTGGGTGCTATCCTTTCTCAAGTTCCACTTTGAGGTAAGGCTTGGCCTTGCATTTGCAAGCATGTGTTTTGTCTTGATAAACCTTATTAATACTATGGATTACCAAGCATTTACAACTATTTATCTTTGAGGTAAAGCTTAATTATGTTTGGGTAAGTTTGTACATTGTCATGATAGAGATTGTCAAGCATTTGAAATTGTTTGTCTTTAAGGTAAGGCTTAGCCATGCTTTGGTAAGCTTGCGCCGTGTTGTAATAAACCTTATTATTATTAGGCATTGTCAAGCATTTGTAACTGTTTGTCTTTAAAATAAGACTTATTTATGCTTTGATAAGTTTTTGTCTTGTCATATTAAACTTTACTACGATCAGGAATTATTAAGCATTTGTAACTGTTTGTCTTTGAGGTAAGGTTTAGTCATGTTTTGGTAAGCTTGTGGTAATCCTTACCACAAATAAGGATTGCTAAGCATCTAATTAACTAATTTCAATTTAAACGACATTTAACAATACAATATTTAATGTAAATTTTATGTGGTGAGGATTTTTTTGTAGTAAAATTATATAAATTGAACATAAAAAATACTTCTTTTATAATTACAATTTTAGGACAGTTATAAATATTGTTTTTCAAAAAATAATTGCTATAACAATGAAATATTTGAGTTTTTCTCGGTTGAGCTATATTATATTAATAGATGGCAACTTAAACACATTGCATTCTTAATATCTCATAAATGTAATTAAAAAAATTATCTCCTACTATTTGTGTTTCACACATTGTAGTATGATTTTCTTTAAGTAAAATGGTATTAGTGTTAATGTGATTTGATGATTTAGATTCTTCCTCACTTCCAATTTCAAATCTTGGTTTTGAATTCAAATAGAAAAAATATGTTTTATTTTGCTTCATTGATAAAAGTTATTTTAAAATGATTGATAAATTCATGGCTTGTATTTATAATTAGCTTCCATCTTTTAACAATTTCGTTTATAGAATTTTTGTTTTTTTTAATTCACATACCCACTCCTACAAACTACGTTAATTACTACAAATAAATAATTTATCATAACTTTTTTAATATAATATTGAAAGAGAGATTTATTTTTTGATAATTTTACAAAGAAATATAAATTTTTCATCAATTATAATAAAATATAATATACATTTAAATTATAAATTTAAGGTGACATATTCTTGCATAAATTTATTCAATTATGATTTAGACAATTTTTAATTTTTATTTCTACACATTTCACATGTAGATCTTATCTTAAATATGGATATGCTCTTTTATTTTGTTGATAATGATAGTATTATTGTTGTTACATAATTAATAAAGATCACTTATTGAAATAATTTATGCAAAAAGAAAAACAATCAAAATGGAGGCATATGCTATTAGTACTAATATTGGAATGATCTTGAATAATGTTTATCTAGTAGTATGTTTATTTATCATATTTGATTATTTATTTATTTGTTCATATATCTTCGATTTCAATTAAGATTCTTTAAAAAAATACAACTAATCTTGTTTATTTTCCCTTAGTTTTTCCCAAATGTATAATTTTTTTATAACATATTAATTAAATAAAAACATCCAATATCATACAAATTCTTGAATACAACTTGTTTTAAGCTTTTATTAGTGATATATTTCTATGTCTAATACTTTTTCTTCTTTATAAAAATAAAAAAATCAAAATGAATTTATTTTATTACATATTAAAAGTTTATAAAATACGGACCTGATTAACCTGAAAGGGTGAATAAGTTATTTTTAATTTTTACCAATTTATAATTTATTATCCTAAACAAAGCGATCAGGCATACAATCGTGTGTAAAAAATAAGTGCGAAAATAAAATAGTAACACACGATATTTTTAGGTGGAAACAACCTAGGCCATAACCGGACCACCTAACTTTTCACTATGAAAATCAAATGTTCAGGTACAAACTCGGTCTTATGCTACCCTAGCTAGGATACTGCCCCAATGTACTTTACTTACGAGTTCCTACTCTGTTTTCACAGTTTCTAAAATTAGCATGAGCAGTTTCTAGACCAACGTTCCAATAAGCTCCTTACTAATCAGATCGTTCACACATCAACTGCAAAAAAGGTTAACACAAAAACACAAGTGCCCGTGTGTGTTCTAGGATGAATTTAACAATGAATAATCCTAACTAGATGATTCAAAACATATGTCACTTAAATCAAATCAACTAGTAAATCTTAAAGCAAAAAGATCACGCATAATTTAAGTAAAAATAACTTCTTTAAAATTTCATAATTGAATCAAATAACCATGATCATACACAAAATTATTATATCCAAATATGTAAGAACCTAATCAAGAAGAAGCTATATGAACATGAAAAATATGAAATAAATAGGTTAATAAATATAAGACATTAATAAAATATTTAACTAATATATCATAAATTAATTTCTATGCAATAAAGGTTCTCACCTAATTAACTTCACTACTTACTAAATAGTAATAAGCATAAATTGATCTCCTACCAATTATCGAATTCTCTTATAGGAATATGATAAACCTTTTCATCTAATTCATCAACAAATAAATCAATTATCTTGACAGTGTATATCAATTCTTTAAATACTGCTTTATATAGCCTCTGATCAAATTTCTTGAATGGATTTTCTAGGATGAAGTGTGGCAACAAGGATTCAAATATAATATTAATCTTTCAATATTAATTAAGAAACTTTTGGCTTTCTCTCTCAATCTTAATGGCCGATGATGATGGATTTCTGTCTCTTGAATTCCCCTAACTCTAGTTATTTTGTTTTCAATCGTTCGATAGATTTTTTTTTACTCAAATTATTTTTTGCACACTCATTTTTTACTCTAGTTATCTTAAAAATATTAAGATACATAAAAAAAATATAAGCACTAAATATAATTTTAGATTTATGAACATTTACTATTAAATGTATAAATGCAATCCTAGGTATCATAGTTATAAAAAAATATACCTTGAGTGTGATTATCTAAAACTCGAGCATTTGTTCGACTTTTCTTGAAAGACTTGATAAGAGATTTAAAAATAAGTTTATAAATAAATATTTTATCCATGAAAATAGTCAACACTAGTAATCCTTGCACATATCAATGCCTCTATTATTATATGCAAAAATCTTGAGTATTTATTTGTCACACTAGCAATGCTAAATAAATACATTTGTTTATCAGATTTATTTTATCACATGTTATGTAAGTGAAAATGTATAACATAGTCTATAAGAAGTAGCAGCCCTTTTGTCGTATGTTTGCGGTTTATTAAAAAAGAATTAACAGTTTCCATCATTAATTACCATTCACCGTAGTAAAATATATCATGTTATTTAAAACAAACTAATAATCGGGTTTTATACATTATGACACTATGTTACTCTGTTTCTCTATATTAATAACTACCCTAATCACGTTTTTGCATTCCACAATTTTTGTATAAATTTTAATTTATCAATAAAAATAAACACTTTTCCCATATATAAACAATTAAAGAAAACAAAATTGATAATTAAAATATTTAAAAAGAAGTAATTTTTTTTATAAATAATAGCGCCTAACAGACTCAGATTCTTATATATCATCACAAGATTCCAAATTTGAAAAGTCAAGGTTAATTTGAGATTATTAAGGGATTTTGGTCTCCAGTGATTTGAGAAATTGATGTTCTATATAGACTAACAATAAAATCTATATTCATGTAAAAAAATAAATAATATTTATATATCAAACACATATATGTTACAAGCACGACAAAGCATAGAATTAATGAAAATGGAAATTGAGAGTCGAAAATCTTATTCTGATAAAGCATTTTCATTAATCCAAGCAAACAACTTATTTTCCACCAAAATTCTTTCAAGACCTTCATCTGTAAGCACTTCTTCTCGTTTTTATCATTGTGCTACTCCTGGTGAGATCCCATTTCAATGGGAATTGAAGCCTGGCTTGCCTAAAGATCCACCAAACCAATTTGACCTTTTGTCTTCTTCTTATCGTGTTGAGCCTCCACCAACTAGTCATACACTACCTATTCCTCCTGCTCTGTCACCTACTAGAGCCCGAGTAGGGTTTTGGAAGAAATTGAAGATCAGGAGGAATCACATTCGTAAGAAGTTTCAAATTGGGAATATTAGTAACACCGCTCGTGTTTGTAATCGTGATGATCGTTCTAGTAGTGTCCCCAATGAATTCAAGCCAAAGAATAATAATGAGTATTTTACATCCTCTTGTGCCTCAAATTCTTCATCATCTTCAAGTACTACTTCTTCGAGCAGCTCCATTGATCAGTCTGCAAAATTTCAAACCATAGCAAAGGGAATCAAGAAATGGGTCTCTTTATAGATCATATCATCATAAGGTGTGTAATTGAAAATGTTATTTGAAGTCCATCATATTTGGTGATTTTGGGTTTTGAATCATAATGATCATTAATTAGTCATTATGAGCACAACAATAGTGTTGAGATATGTGAGTTTGTCTTTGACTAATTGTATGATTTGTCCCTTAATTTGTTTTTTCATTGCCTATGAATATGCTTTATATATATTTACGCCTATATGGGTTGGGGAGAGATTATTCATGGAATTTTTGAAAATTGTGAACATGTTATTCTAAATAAATGAAATACTAGATATTAAAATATACTCAAATACTTTCATGAAAATCCAATTTTTTTCCTACTTTATCTGATAACTCTTTTGGGATTATTAGAGTTCCTTCTCATCTTTAAATAGTTGCTTCTCATCAAACTTAAAATATATATTTAAATAAATTTTAAAATTAAAAAATATATTTAAATAAATTTTTGTTTGAATTATATTATTGTTAATTTTTTAAAACAATTTCACGTCAAATTTTACTTTTATCCTTGTTATAGACTCATATTTTAATTACTCGATAAAAAATAATAATATTTTAATAAAAAAATTATTAAAATAAAATCGGTTATTTTTACAAAATTAAGTGATTAAATTATATTGTTTCTAATCTAAAAAACTAAACGATATAAATGATATAATTTAAGAAATTTATGTAATACTTTGTCCTGTTTTGAATAACTAAGAGACTAATAGTACTATAATTAAAAAAAAAGATTAACTAATATTATTATAATTAAAAAATAGACTAAATTGTATAATTTATGAATAGTATAAAGAGAGTGGATACATTATATGAGAAAAATAGACTAAAAGTATTTTCAGATTATTTATATTATAAGGTTTTTTTAATTATCTTTCTCCCTTTAAAATATATATTAAGGGTGGACATGATTCGATTTTAGTAGATTTTTTCTTGAAGAGTTAATTGAACTTACATATATATTGGTTTGTTAAATCAAAGATCGAAGTAGATTTATAAAACATCTGTTAATTTTATGTTAATGTTGAATTAGTAAATCAGATTTATTCTTTCACAGTATAGTTAACAAAATTATATATTAGTATTTAAAAGTAAATTATTGAGATTTCAATTTTTGGAGATGACATTCAAAACCTATGTAAATGACAAGAACTAGCTAGGTTGGCTAAGCCAAGTTTGAGTACTTAAAATACAGGGAATTGAAGTGGAATAAAAAAGAGAGTATAATAAAGGCAAGATAATATAGGGGCTATAGCCTCAGTATTTGGCCATAAGTAGTTAGAGTACAAAGTAATTAAATTAAGTCATGATAAATACTTAATCACCATCCACCCAAAACCAATAATGCACCTTCATAACACAACATCGGTCTTTCCTAAAATTGCAACAAATTGGAAGCATGCACATAAATTATCCCAACTGCTGGACTTCAAATTCAGATTCCCCTTTTTGGGATTTTATTGGAAGTGGTTTCTCACTGCAAATAAGCTTACTAAAATCATCAAAGTTCCTGATTTTATCAGGTTAAAAACCGTAGAAATAAACTAGTTTTGTAGTAGTGCTACTATATATTCATATGCTAAAAGAAATTATTAACTTATCTAGAGTCTCCATTTGTTATTTGTATTGGAAAGAGAGGTATATGGAAGCTCAAAAGGAAGACAGTGTAAATAGTTATGAAGATAATGAAATTAGTATTAACTTGAAGAATATTCAACAAACTCGGAAAAGAGGAAGACCAAGGAAAAGTGGCAAAGACGAGTCCAGTATTGAAAAAAATGAGGCCCCGTCACATGATCAAGTACTTTTGAATTATGATTATGATCATCACGATGAATCAATAATCTCAACAAGGAAGATAAAAGAAATTGAACATCCTAGTCATGGTGATGAAGCTGCTTCAAAGATATCTTGTGTGCAGGCTCATGTAAAGAGGAGGAGACTACGCAAGGGCACTCCAAAGAGAGCTGCTCTTTAAGGTTCACCTAGTTAGACTAACTATTTTATTAATCATGTTTATTTTCTAAGCTTGATCATGTCAACATGGTACTTACTTATTTTCTTAATTATAACGTCACAAGGAATCATACATTTTTTTGTCAAACTAGTTGTATAATTAGTTTATGCAATGAGAAAAAATAGAGTAGAGTATGTCAAGAATAAAAATATTAGACATTAGTGCATAACAAGTCGAAAGTTCCAATAAATTTTGGGAAATAATATTTATAATACTCTTTAAAAATTATAAACATAAAAATAATAATTTTATATACAATTTATATATTTTTATTACAATTAAAAAAAATTAAAAAAAACTCGTATGTTAAATATAATTTAAATTGAATTCGTAACTAATATCACAATTAATCTTAAATATAATAGTTGGAGGAGGTTGTCAAAGAGGCATAATGACTTGAGGCATAGAGGGATGTCTCCTTTCATGTACCTTGTCATTTTTGGACTTACATAAGACCTACAAAATGCCAAAAATAAATGAGAATATCATTAATGCATGCATGCATAAGGTTTGGAAATGATAACTAACCCAACTTGCCAAAGGTACTATGTGGGACACATTCAATTGCACTAGCAAATTGCTCATTTTCCAAACTTACATAGAAAGCTCACACTTCACCTAATGATAATTAAACCAATATTTGTTCTAAATATTTTTAGGCATTATTTACGCAATTTATTTAAGAATTATGCTTTTTTGAAGATATATTTATCATTTTACATTTGTATAAATATTTAGAGAATTTTCTACAAATTTTTAAAATTTATTGAAATTTTATATCAATTTATGAAAGATGGAAGCTGCGTTTAGCAAATGTGGCTGCAAATAGTCAAAAACCATCCAAAAGTAAGGAAAAAAACTCAGGTAGATTTCGCACTGCGTAGATTAACTTAGTAGTTGTACCCAATAACATGAAAATGATCGGGGGATGTAAATAGAAAATTTGTGGGTTAAGATAGCAAGACGCAACATATGAAATGTGAGCATGGATGCATACAAAATGTCCTAGCAAAATGACATCATTTACATTCGCGTTCAGCACCCTTGTCCCACTAATACGGCATCGTTTTGAAACATTTTTCAGCGTTTCTTATTCCTTAAATGCATAGTATCAATTTTTACAAGATGTTTAGCCATCATTTCAGTTTTCAGTCTAATATTATATAATTAGTGTAGGATTTTGCATGAAATTTTACTTCTACACTTAGCATAACAGTTTTATTATCAAATATTATTAATTTTTACACTTGAATAATTTTTTTAGAGAGCGAAGCTCCATTGTTAGAAAAAAATTTCAAGTTTTTAGAAGAGAAAGATCAACAAATTCAAGGTTTTAGATATGTGTTTAGAATTTTAATCACTAGTTTTATTTTTGATTTGTTGATAAAAATGATGCATTTAATAATTTTATTTATAATTTTGAGTTTAATTATTATTAACTAAATTTTCTATGAAATTTTAAGTAACTACGATGATTATATTAGATTTCTAGATTGATTTTAATTTAATGAAAAAATTTGAGATTTTTTATTTTTTATTATTCTTTGTATCACGTAAAATATTGATTATAAATTAAAATTTTAGAAAAATAATCTATACCTATAATTATGCATTCTTTAACAAAATTTTAAATTAATTCATGGTTATTGTATTAATTTAGATGTTTTGTAATATTCTAATACTTTTTCTAATTAAATATTTAATAGTCTTCCTAAAAAAAATTTGTAATTAATTGTAAGTCAAAATTTTCATAATTATTTACATTTTTTAGTTTTAGTATTAAAATCATTGTAACAATCTAAAATTTGACTTTGAAAATTACTAATTTGATATATAAATATATAAATAAAAGTGTTATTCGAGACTTCAAAAAATTTCTAATATAAAAAATAAACCACAAATACTAAGTTGGACTAACAAAGTTTAGTTGCAACTACACTTAAATTAAAAGCCAATTCTAATCTTATAAGGCAAGGTAACTTATTTCTTAGATATCCTAAACATTAATCCTGTGAGCATCTGTTTCCATAGGCAAGCCAAACCACCAACACTTTTCAAGGATTACTGAAATGACAACGAATTACATGAGAATATAATTCCCAGTAAGTAAAATAAGTACACATACTAACCACATATCATAAACACCAATGCAATGAGTCACAAAACATTATACTCTAATATGTTAGAAATGCATCTTTTGAAAACATATAAAATTGGACAAACAAAAATGGAGCCAAAAAATTACTCATCAATGATCTAATTCGTATGCAATGAAAGTGCAAGTGGAAAATACTTGACCCATAAGAAGCTAGAGGCTCATACCTGAGCACTAATATGTTTCACTAAAAGTACATACTCTTGCATCTTCTTGGGAATCCTATTTAGGAAGAAATGTTTTTCACAACAGTCATATAAAACAAACACAGATATACCACCCACTAGATAGCCAGAATTCACATATGTTCTAATTAAAATAGTTCAAAAATCTAAAAATGACCTAAGGTTAGCCTATTAAAACATACACACTTCTAACATATGCATTTTTGTGTAATGAGGTTATTTTAAAAGCAAAATTGTATGCCAATAGAGTACACAAAAGTACAAGCACGAGATTTAAGACTCAATTCACAAGCATAAACATTCATGTCACAAAAATACTTAACTAGCTAGCACAAGGTACACATATACTGTAGTTTATTGTAATTTTAAAATGATCAATTAACTTACCTAAAAATCTCACAATAATAGATATGTTAGGTACTACCAATATTATCTTAAAATTTTCAAAGACAAATGAGTCAACTTATACCCTTTACTATACACATAAAGTCTATAATTTTCCTTTATTCGTTATTAAATTCTATTCCATGTGTGTTACCATAAACATCTTTGTTAAATAATTTATGTTATAAAAAATCCCTTTTATACTTAGTGTTAACCCCAAATAAAATATGACATTCATATACTCCAAAAATGTTACGCTAATCTAAGCATGTTGCAATGCATGATTTATTACGATAACAAGAAAATTAGTTTTGATGTAAAAACTTTTGAGTAAAAATAAACACATGTATCAATTTGTATAAATAATTTCAGATTCAAATAATAAACTAATCGGATTAAAAATGTACTTTAAAAACACTTTACAAAATCTTTCCTCAAATTTCTTAAACAAATTACCCCTTATTGAAAATACCTCAAATATTATAGAAATATTTTTTGGCTTCGAAATTTTGAAAAATAACAAAAAAATAATATGAAAAGCAAGTATTAAAATTTAAGATTAAAACAAATAGTTTAAATAATTAAAAACTATTTTTATTTTGGATATTAATTCAAAATTTACATAATTTTATATTTTTAAATTTAATTTCTACAATTCACAAAACTTAGAAAACAAAACATTTATGAGTGATTAAAAAACAGTTAGACTCAAAAACATGTATATATTCATAAATTAAAATTTCAAGTCCCAATTCAAAACTTTTATTTTAAAATTATCATAACATACACTTGACTTAGGATTTTAAGATTCTGAATTTCATTCTAACTCTTTTTTTCTCTTAATTTTAATACATAAATTATCACAACAATTAAAAACAAATCAAATTATTTAAAATTTCATCATATAAATTTAGAATTTTTCATTCCCCTTTGAAACCCTTAATGAGACCGTGAAAAAAACTACTTAAAATTATAAGTTTTGAGACCAAATATTGGAGAGAGGGATAAGCTCTATGCACTCAACACAATAAAAGTGCACTCATCATTGAAAATCTCAACAGGAGAGAAGATTCTTGAACAACAATTTTAGTAGAGAAGGAAGAAGCATAACTATCCTTTAGTTTTAACAAATTGTCAAAACAAGTATATCTAATAGACCACTTTTGACCAATTTCACGAAATTCTTTTTTTTTCTTGGAGAGTCATATTATTGATGGTGAAGAGTCTCATCCATTTAATGTTTTTATAGCAAGTAGGATTCAAGAAGTTTGACTTTTGTAATATCAGCATCAGCATGTGATTAAAGCTTATTTAGTTCAGTATCACAATTTTCTAACAAGGACTCAAGAATAGCCTTTTCATATTCCTATATGCAAACATCTTTCTTAAGTTTGGAAATAACATCTCAATTACAAGATGAGGACTTAGGGGTGCATTGAACTTTGAGTTCATTGGATTCTCTATCCTGAATTGAATTTTTAAGCCCATTTATACGAGTAAGGCACTTCTCATTATCACGAAGGAAAATTTGAAATGACTTAATATGGTTATCCAACTTCAACTTCAAGTTGGTTCACTTCCTTTTTACCATCCAAGGTGAGGTTGAGTAATTGACTAGAGAGGTCCAAATGCTCCTTATTGTTTTCTTCAAAATGTTGTTGATTTTGGTCATAACCTTTTTCTATTTGAGATCATTGTACACAAGTTGATCATACAAGTCCTGAAGAGATAATTCGTCATCATAACCAGCACTTGTCCAATATGAGGAACTATAAAGGATAGACTATTAATGAGAAACCATCAAAGCAAAATAACGAGGAGTAGTACACACAACTCTTTTTGGAGTAGACATAATAGTTTGATAAGAACACCCATTATATTTCTTTTCTAAGAGGTTCCAAGCTTCCTTTGAAGTTATGAGCTTAGAGATCAAAGCTAAGTCTTCAGTAGTACACAGAATTGATTAGGAGATATAACGTTTAGCAATTAGATTGCTAAGAAGAAGCTTCTTTTTATTCCAAGCAACAACGGTTTTAAGTTCAATAACACCATTCTTTGTAATGTGCATAAGGCACATCCAACGATTCTCAATTATAGACCAAACATCATTGTTTGGAGATCTTAAGTAAGAACACATTTGAGATCCCCAGTAAAAATAACACAATCCATTTAATTGAGTTGGTCCACCGACTGAGCTTTCTATATTAAACATAGAGAAAGGAAAAAAGGATCAATATCGGAGCAATGAAGCCCAAAAAGGGTGTAACCATTCTAAAACCAATTGAAAGAGTACAAGACCCAATGCACTACTAGAGTAAGGAGATACTTCTCCTAAAGGACTCTTCCCCACAAGAAGCAAAAATAATAATAATAACAACAGTAGAAGTAATCTCATATAGGAAATATAATCATAGGTTGCAAAGATATAAAGTAAAGCATGCAAAACAAAATTAAGTAGTTTTTCAATCAGAGTCTTAATCTATATATGGTAACATATAATATCAAGACTCAGATCGTACTCATAAAGTAGTAAATCATTCAAATACAATCAGGTAACAAGGTAAATCCATATAGAACTTTTATCTATATGGTAACCTCCTCGGTTTGTTTATGGCAACTACTCGACAACAAATAAATTCACTAAGCAGTAAAAAAATTACAACCCTAATAAAAATAAAACTACAAATCTATTCGAATTACCTATTTTCCCTTGCTTGTTACTTCTACAACAACTTGATCTAACACACGAATTTGACTTTCCTTCAAAGCCAACACAACTTGTTCTGGTTTGATCGATAACCATAGATCAATAAAGTGTAATGAACAATCAACCTTGAGGGCAACCCTTAAACATGAACAAACAATAACTATCATGGGAACTACTTTCAATCACAAACCATAAATCATCTATGTGTGACACATAGTCAACCACATACCACACACGGTTAACAATTTGAGAAGAATAACCAAAATACCCAATTTCACTTATTTCATATAGATACAGATATGAGAACTCAAACAATTTCGCTCAACTTTAATAGAGTTTTTCTCACAAACTTTGTAAAATAGTCAACCAAACTATTTTATGTTCACATAAATGTATCACAATTATCGAAAACACTTTCAAGATAATTAATGATGAAGGAATTCAAAATGATAGAAAATTTTGGTAAGGTTTCAGTAGCTTTTTTTAAAATTAATTGCAACAATTAATATGGGATATTTATAGGAAGAACCAACCACCAATAGCCACCATTGCTGCTTCCTCGTCGAGGGTACATCGAGAGGTCTGGTGAGGCCCTTTTGAGAACCTCATCAAGGTGCCAAAAAGTAATTTTTTGATCTAAAAATTGTCAAGTAATTTTCATAAATACTTATTTCCGAACCAAGCCAAATTCTACCACTCATGGCCTAGAATACATACTAAATAACTAACCACATGGTATGTGTAAACAAATTTCGTGTTTTACACATGGGAAGCCAACATACAGACACAAAGAACAACATAACTTACACGTGCCTAATAGCACTTATGTCGATCGATCACTCTTTTGAGTTAGACCCTAACAAAATTCGCATCATGAAAACAAATTGACACAATGTTCATATCATAATCAACATAACAATGTCATCCATCACATTTGTTATCTCAAAACACATTAAGGATTTTTATATTTATATACAAAATGAGTGCAAAATTAGATTTTAGAATACAACAATAATTTTTAGAATTTAATTTAATTTATTTAATTAATTAATTTTGACTTAAAAATTGTTTTTTTAAAAAATGAAAATTTTATTTTCCTAAAACCCAAAAATCTATAGATTTATAAAATTAAAAAATATTTCAAATTCAATGATACAAATTCATTGTTTTGCAAATATAACATTTACTTTTGTGAATACAAAATTAACCGCTTTTGCTATTTTGAAAATCATATATTTCGTAAATGTAAAATTTATTATTTTTGAAAAATGAAATATCCATTTCTAGTGAAAACAAAAAATTCACTAATTTTTCCAATTATAAAATTTACTTATTTTGAATCGCAAAATCAAGTAATTTATCAAATGTGAAGCTCTACCATTTCATAAAATATGAATTTATTTATTTCGTATAACAAAATTAATTATTTTGCACATATGAATTTACATTATTTTACCTACTTACGAAATTGTAATATTTCATCAATAGCAAAACTATAATTAATAAAATATGAATTCTTGTATAAAGAAATTTAATTTTCTCGACTTTGGACATCTCAACATCAAAATACAATGTGCAAACTTACCACAAATTTTTATCTATAAAATTTAGTTCACAGTCACAAATAAGCTGTTATAGAACATTACAATTCATATCCATGTAATATACAATTTATCAAATTAAATAAACAAAGAATTTTTGAAAAGAAGTTCACGATCACAAATAAGCTGTTATAGAACATTACAATTCATATCCACATAATATACAATTTATCAAATTAAATAAACAAAGAATTTTTGAAAAGAAGTTCATGGTCACAAATAAACTGTTATAGAACATTACAATTCATATCCACATAATATATAATTTATCAAATTAAATAAACAAAGAATTTTTGAAAAGAAAATAAATCAATTAGTACCATTTGAATTGAATCAATAAAATAGTCACACATGACATAACCGGCTCACTTAGGTATCTGATCAAACGGATAGACGAATTCAATATTACTCACAGTACTTGTTGTCATAATATCAATACGTAACAATGTACTTTGATCATGAGTCCAAAATACAAAATGATGTATAACCAAACAAGTTTTATGAGAAATAAACTTCTCAAATCATTTTATTGATAAAAAAATACTATTTCAATGCAAATTTAAAATTGTAATATCAGATAAGTTATAAAAACAATTTGCAAGTAATATAATTTGCCATAAAAAATGAAAAAAAAACGTATATATCATAAGTCATTAAATTCTAGTTATGTAGATTAATACAACCATTCATCACTACAAAATGTGACATTTAAGTCGATATGTAAAGTCAATTTTTAGAGAAAATCGACTTATAATGAATTTAAAGTCGGTTCGGTAAAGAACCAACGTTACGTATAAAGTTGGTTAACGTGTTGAACCGACGCTATACACATTGATTTTTCATTTTCTCTTTTTTCTTCCCACATCAGACATAATTTTTAATTTGCACCGCTGTAAACAACACCCAAAAACCCAAAATGAGTTTCACCTCCTTCACTCTTTCTCATTTTTTGGCTACCTACGACCACTAATTCCAACACCGTTTAATGGGTTTTCTTCCAGATCCCCTATATTTTAGCAAAATACTTAAATTTTTTATACCAATTTTTATAAAACACTTTTTTTTTCATTTTCTTCATTTTGTCACTTCATCTCTTGTAAGTATATTTATTAATCCTACGTACTTATTATTCATTTTGCATTATTTTTTGTATATGTATATTATTATTTTTATTACGTAGGTTTTGTATAAGTATTATGAAATGAGAAAGACATAATTTAACAATATGATACTTATTAAAATATTTGTGATTTACAGTAGTGTAGTTATTTAAAAGAAACCTTAATAATCACAAAATTATTATATAAATTTATATGTTATTGAATACAAGTTCTTAAATAGAGTAAAAAATGAGTAAAATATATATAAAAAAAGATCAAAGTCAGTTGACGGGTTGAGTAGAATTTAAATTTTAAGTTTGTAGCAATGATTGTTACAACAAAATATTATCCAAATTTGGTAAAAAGGAAATTAAGGTTGTCGACTATAGCAAAGAGAACAAGAAGTCTCAGAAAAATGCAAAATCAGCTGTATAATTAAATATACAGCGACCATATTATCACAAATTTGATACACATTAAACAACTTATATATATATATATATATATGGTGTTTTTGGTCTGTTTATCCAATCTGATATAAACAGTTCTAGAAGACGGTAAAGAGGAAAAATCATTTTCTGATAAGAAGAAAATACATAAAGACGATAAATATAGATAGAAATAAAAGTTTTCAGAAACACCAATTGATGGATAAATACAGAATTTATTTTTCCTTACTATATTTACAACAATCTTCATTTTCTTGCTTTTACTTTCTATGCATGTGTCTTCACTTGCCTATTCCTTCCAATATATCTATAGATATATATATCACAGCAACATGAGGATTCAAAGAGAATTAAACAAAAGGAATTAAAAAAAGGAAACGGCAACAGGGGAATTAAAGTACAAAATGGTTTGTAAGAAATCGTAATGGACCATCGTTTCTTTCGTTACAGAGAAAGAAAACAGTGCAAATTTAATTTTCATTCAAACTTTCCGACAGTTTATCTATAAAAAATAAAATAATAAAAATTGAATACACATCAAAATAATTAAATTAATGACTTTCTTTATGAAAATAACAATTTCATTTTTAACAAGGGTGGTTGTTGATTTGTGATGACAACGATAATCAATGAATTTAGATAACAACATGATTTGTTGAGAGAGAGGAAAATTGAGATCATAATGGAGTAAAATAAAGTAAATTATATTCATAGAGTTACAGAAATAACAACAAGAGATAGATGGGAAGAAGATTGAGAGACAAATATAAGAGAGAAAATAATAAAGATGTCGTGATAGAATTACCAATAGGGGAGAAAAGAAAAGGTTGCAATCCAAAATTACCACTTCCGATAAATAAAATACCCACACTCTAAATTTGTATTGTAACTTAATTTATTAAATTAAATCTAAATTATAAAACATAAATTGAATTAAATTTAAACCAGTTCAAATAACCAAAAAAAAAAATCAAACTAGGTAGAACTAGTTTTGAGCCCGTTCTTTAACCCAAAATAATTTAAAAAAAAAAACTATAACACGTAAACGTTATAACTTACATGTTAACTTAAAAACTTAAAATCAGAGACATACATTTCTTCTTAATTCCCAACCAACACAATCTCACTTTCTTAACTCTCTATTTCTCCAACAACCACTAGCAACTACTTCTCCAACAACAGTCTATGTTCAATATTGTTGCACTTTTCTTTAGCAACAGTCTTATGTCTATTAAAGTAGGTTAAAGTATTTTTCGTATCATTCTAAAAAGATGGTTTTTTTTTTGTATGTTCACTATATGGTCTATTTGAATACACTAAGAGAATTATATATATATATGTGGTCAGTTTTAAAAGAATTTTTTTTGTTTAATTTTACTTATATATTTATTTATTTAATAATTCGTGAAAATTCTATTGAGATTTGAAACTATTTGTTCAAACTATGGGTTTTCATGAATATACGATGACTTTTGATTTTTGCATGAGAATGGTTTAATGACTTTTACCTTTACTGAATTTATTTAGACATACGCTTTAAGAGTGAGTTTGCTTTTTGTAGTTTATGTTTATCAGTGTTCTTATTTTATAATTAATTAGTTATTGTAACATAACAAGTGTATAAAGAATTGTATTATCCATATGAATTTTATTCTATGAGTGAGTTATTTATTTAATATTACTTTATCATTTATTAAAATGACGCGTATATATAAAACAAAAGCCACTATATTTTGGATTCTAATTTTAAGGTGTACACACCCTTCGAATATATACTAAAATATACTATTTTTTATACACATATATATATCATTATTTATTATTTTATATCATTTACGAATTAACAAAATTATTTTTTTAATAATACTTTATTTATAATTTTATAAATTTTTCTTTAAATTTTATAAATTTTTTTGATTTAACTACTAAATCAATCCTTACCTTATATTAATTGAATTCAATTGCTCTAAGACACGTGTCCAAATCGCTTTTTGCTTATCTGGAAATTGTTTAGTGAAGAGTTGTTCTCGTTGGTTTTGTTGTTATAAAAAATCAATATTAAAGGGTTTCGACGAATCTATCGCTGGCGGAATGTATGGCGGTAGCGAATTTGACGGTAACGCGGCCTTTGCCGGCGGTGGTTTCATGCCCTCTCAGGCCACTCAAACCCCTGAGTCCACATTTGCTCCCGCAAAGGTAATGGACTGACGCAACGAACCTGTTGGGGTTTTGTTCATGTTCTGTTATGGAGCTTGAAACTTTTGGATGTTTAACACGAACTTAATAATTGTTCTCCTTAATTCAGTTTGTTTCTCCTGTAAAAATAAAGTACTTTGACTCGTATTTTATTTTTTGTGTTGTAGACTAACAATAATCAATTGTAACTATGTATGGTTTTGTTATTTTGGGGAACTTTCCTCTAGGTTTTGCTTGCTAAGAGAAACAATGACTTCAAAATTTTCATGTATGTTAAATTGATAATTTACAAAATTAAACTCCAACAAAAGAAAAGGGAGCTTATGGATACTTTATCACCAGTATTTGGAATCAGAAACGCTGGCATCTTTCTCTCTTTTTTATTTTTTTTATTTTTTATTTCAGTTTTTGTTTCTTAACAAGTAAACACGCTTGATAAACTTGCTTATTGTTTATTGCAGAGTCGTGATACCTTGCTTCCATTGACTCTGAAACAGATAAACGATGCAATTATATCAGGGACTGGGAGATCAGAACTTGTTATTGATGGAGTTGATGTGGGCAATGTGTGTTTCTTAAAACTTAGATTTGATCAGGCTAGTTTATTTCTTTCCATTGGGATTTATTTTTATTTATGTTTAGGTTAAGCTGGTTGGGATAGTACATGAGAAAACGGAAAGAACTTCTGATGTTGCTTTTGTACTTGATGATGGGACTGGACGCATTGAGTGTAACAAATGGTGAATATTCTCAATTTTCTTTATCTTGTAGTTTTTATTCTTTAAATTTGACTTTTTGTGTTTTGTTGCTAATGTATTGTATATGCTTATGTTTAGGTTACAAGATGATGTTGATGCTAATGAAATGGAACAGATCTTGTATGTTTACTTCACCGAGTTTATTTCACTGCTTTCTCACAAATGCTTCTGTTGAATGGATAATTGTTACATTTCACGAATTTCTCACAAATGCTTCTGTTGAATGGATAATTGTTACTTGTTAACACTAATTTAATACAAATTCAAATTTTCTCGTCATATACCTAAATTTCAAAGATTTCCTTCCACACTTGGAAATCTATTTGTTTGAGATACCATTGATTTCTTGTCAATAAATTGCTATGTTTGTATGTATATTTGCATTATGAGCAAAAAGAGTATTATTGGAAAACACAACTAGCGGTACTTGCAAAATGAGTGTTGTGGCTTTGCAGTTTTTTTTTTAACTTTCAATAATTTTTTTATAGTATTTTTTTTCCTTTAAATATTGAAACCCATGCACACAAGCCTCATTAAGAATTCATTGTGCTCATCCCTCTTTCAAATTTCCATGCTTCATTGTAACACTAGATTTCTTACATTTTCCAGGAAGGGAATATATGTTAGTGTTCATGGAGCCTTGAAAGACTTTCAGGGTAGAAAGAGTTTAACTGTCTTCTCAGCCAGGTATGGAATCTATGTTTCCTTTTGTTTTAGTATTTATATATTTAAGGTTAAACAACTTCCGAGGCATCCAAACTTTCCATTTTATAGAAAAGTATTTGGATTTTTTTCTCTATACAATAGTACCTAGTCTTTTATCCCGTTTTATCAATTTTTTTTGTTGTGATTAAGTGTTGCTACGTCAGTTAATTAACAATAATTAGTTGATGTGGAAAAACCTAATCACCAAAAGTGTAAACGGGACTTAATAATTAGTTGATGTGGAAAAACCTAATCACCAAAAGTGTAAACGGGATAAAGTCTGGGTATCATTGTATAGAGAAAGAAAATCTAGACATTTTGTATAAAATGAATCAAAGTTTGGGTATCGAGGAAGTTGTTTAGCCTATATTTAAAGGGCAATCTTATGTCAAAACAATTTTTTTCTTATAGAAATTAATAAGGGTTCTATACCTTTGTGCATAATTTTGATAGGCATGCCAGTGATTAAAGTTAAGGATGAGGTTTGTTGGCTATGGGTAGAGCATACAATCTTAATATCAACCTATTTGCATATTTCTTCTGTTGATTGCCTTCTTGTTTTTGTGTTCAGTCGTTTAGTGTATGTTCTATTTGTTCTATTGTCTCTAGATGTTTTTGCAATCCATACCTTGAAATCTAGTTTGGGTTGATTTAGATAGATTGTTGATTGTTTAAAGAAAATCAAAGCTTTCTAAGTTTTTCCTTCCACCTACTTGGTTTGTGCTTTGTTAGAGAAGTTCAGAAGATATTTATCATTTATTTCTACATTGCCCAATTGTCAAAAACACCCTTAATCTTTGGTTCAAGTTACAAAGAAATATGAGGCTACATCAGGATCATGCAAATCTTTGTTATTGGAAAATTTTTGCACGATAACCTTAGCCTAAAGTATTGTGGAGTTGTGGGATTGAAACATTTTTTAGGGGTTTTAGTGAATCAAGAGAAATAGTAAAATTTTGAGCAAATTGAGAATGATAGCAAAGATAAAATTTTGTTCTTGACTTTATGGGCATTGGTTTCTTAAGAATTGAAATATTATTTACAGTTGCTTATAAGCTTGTATATTATAATTCCTAACTATGAGGGATGAGGTTTTGTAAATGATAGATTGTCTTCCTTTGACTATCAAACTATAAGCACCCTTTTGAGTGGGTCTCTTTGGCTCTAAACTCTTTAGGGTAGAAAAAGATCTCAACGGAGTCACCATGGGAGGACTCAAGTCTATAAGGTTAGAATCCATCTCCTTTCTTATGGATATACATGGAGTACTAACACGTTGGCTCAACCCCATTAACGTAACCTCGTTATCGTCACTCTAGCCCAGGTGGCTCTCTTCTTGTTCAGGCCTCCAGAGCATTTGACCATCTTGGCCTGTGCAAGAGCACCTCTGGCTTGGATTCCTTAGACACTTAAAGGGCATAGATGCCCCTTCTCTTTTTGATTGGTAATGTGACTAGAAGTTATGATTGTAGAGAAAAACAAACAGAAGGTCGATGTCACACAAGATATTCAAAAAAATACTAAAATAAATTTTAAGGGAAGGATTTATGATCAAAAGTTGGGGGCTACTATCTTGTGGAGAATCAATTGTTGGGTCTAACCCCAATAAGCAACTCTCTTTGGAAGATTGAGCTTGTCACTTTGATACTCTGGAGATATCTCGACATGCAAACAGTGAACTGCATACAAAAAGAAACATGTCAGAAAGCGATAACTATGCTACAATAAAACTTAAGTCTTAGACACTACAATTTCTCTTGAACTTGGTTTCCACTCCTTATTACTAGGGAGCCATCCTTTGGAGAATCAACCGTCAGGTCTAACCCCAATAAGGAACCCTCTTTGGAAGAATGAGCTTGTCATTGTGATGCTTCGGAGATATCTCGCCATGCGAATAGTGAGCTGCATACAAATAGAAACATGTCAGACAGCGATAACTATGCTACAATTAAACTTGAGTCTTAGACACTACAATTTCTCTTGAACTTGGTTTCCAACCCTTATTACTAAGATGGCAATTTGTGTTACAACTCGATTGTTCAAACCAAACACGAATGAAAAAACATGAAACGAATTAAATGCTAAGTCTGTTAGTTCACGCCATGAAAAATTTGCTGCATTTTTCTTACTTTTTTATTACTTTTGTCCTCTTCATATATTGATTAATCACTTATTAATAAGAATTATACAGGATCTAATTAACAATGAACGTGACTAATTATATGAGCATTTTTGAATTTCATTTGAAAATGAGATTTGTTACAGTTTCTTTTGAATTCATAAATTATTTCATATAAAATTCTTATGATGAGTTTATTAACTTGTTGGTGGGTCTGTCAAATTGGTTTATAATTTTATTATTCTTAGCTATTTTTGCAAATATATTATGTTATCACTAATAAAAATTACATGAAGATCAAGTCTAAAATATTCATTTATTTTAATTTTAGGTAGTGGTTCTTTGAGTTGTTTTGTTATATATTTATGGTTTTGAAACTTTTTACTTTTTTAGTTTTGTAAAACTTGTAATAAAAATTTTGTTCATATATTTAACGTTGTTAAAATGTATTGAATTTATTTCAAAGGTTTTATTATTTTAATTGGATTAAAAATTATAAGAAAATTTATAATATTCCAAATTAGTATCATGTTGAATAAGGTAAAAAAATACCAATTAATATATATAAATAAAAGTTTGGACAAATTCAAACTAATTTGGGCCGGTCCAAATTTTTTTGGTTTAGGTTAGGATTGGTAATTTATGACGAATTAAATTCGATTCGTGTTAGAATTGGACCAATTTTGACTGGGCTCAAACTAGCTCATTATGCACAAATTGACATCCTTATTAGTGTTCATAAGCTCCTCAATGAGAATCCGGTTCCCAAAGCATCTGATGTAATCCTTATTAGTGTTCATAAGCTCCTCAATGAGAATCCGGTTCCCAAAGGGTCTGATGTAATACTGTAATACAGACCTTGATTGCCTATCAACAGCAGTGAATAATAACAGTAAGTAAAATCCTGGAAAAGGAGCTCCTCGCATCTTCTATTACACCTAACAAGTGATGAATATCCTGTAATAATTGGGCAGAAACTATTACGGTTCTGCACCAACGTATGTCAAAAACTCCCCTGCAATAAGTGGGAAAGGGAGCCATAGTCCAGAAAACAAATAGTCAACAGTGTGACCCTACCAGGAAATGTATCACTCCAAACGATGCCCAGGACTTGAGGGATCAAAACAGTGGACTCATGTATTTGTAAAATCTCCCTAAGTCTGTCCAAGTACCAATCCATCATCTAAGCAAGAAACCAATTAATGGTGAAATAAGTGAAGCCTTCTTCATATAGACCCTATTAGGATAAAGGAATGCCAATTGGAACAGACTCTAAGTCCTCATCACTCTATGAGTCATCCTCATAAAGGGTCAACCTGACCAATCGGACTCCATAATAGACTTCGCGAACAAGATCGGAAGAACTGCGACAAAGGGAAGGATCAAGCCCATTGCCCAACACAACCTGCACCCGTCCACCACTAGATGGAAGGCAATCACACAAACCATCGTCGATCAGGACCGTGCTGCACAGACCACCGCTGGATAGAGAGATGCTGGATAGAACATTGCTAAACGATTCACTGTTGGATAGGTCCTTGCCGACTAGGACTTCACTGACCAGAGGTGCACCAGTCAAACCATTGTCAAATAGACCCTCACCAAATGGACCCCTAATGGACACACCATTGTCGACCAGCCACTCGGGTGTAAATGTAATAGGGTAGTGTTTGGATGGCTAAAAAATATTCTACCTGCATTTTCTACATGTGATGAACCTAAGCATGATAGAAAAAAGTTAGAAGGGAACTTACCACAACCTTGAAAACCTTGTACTCTACTCTTTCCCCCTTCGCAATGAGCTCTCTAAGATTTTTGAAGTGATTTTGTGAAATGCGAGAATGAGAGTAGATGGAGGCTTGTATATGTTTGTCTGTCTGGAAATCCAATTTAAGGGTCAAAAAATCCTAAGGGAGCCCATGGGATCCAAGCACAAAATTTGAAATTTAAAGCTCCCCCTTTAAAAGAGAGAGGATTGACTTTTCAAGAACCAACATTGACTTTGATATAACTCCATACCCGGTAGTCTGGTTAGAAATCTGAAAATACCGACAACAATATAAAGCCACCGTATATGTCTTAATGGCTAGGTAGAGTTCAAATTACAACAACCACACAAGTAGATCATCATGCAAAGGTTGGCCAAGAGCTGTTGGTTTGATTGGATTGGTAGAACAATCGGTATCGACAGAGCTACAGAGAGACCTCCTGGCCCATGTATCTAGGTTCAGGAGGCCTAAGGGCTGATGTTGAGTATAAATAAAAACATACCATATGACGCGATATAAAAGGTACCAATCAACAGGGATTACTCACATACCAGTCCAGTAACACTGAGTCATCAAATATGTATATTCCCTGAATATTTTTTAAGGGATAATTAACTTGTTTTATCTCTGATTGTCCACAAGTGATAAATACAATGAGATAATCATCATGATATAGAATGTCAATCTAAGTAAGGCATACGCATTTGATAAAATTTAACCCACCTATATATATATATATATATCTCATAGACAGAGACCCTAGTCTCCATTTTCTACCGCTACCCATACTAACTTAATATCGTAGTGTCTTTGGAAAGATGCTACATATGCGCCCTAGTTGTCTACTATATGACCCTTTTTAAACTCTCACCATATGTGCTAAAATGCACGAATATGTTGTAAGGTTTTTTTTTTTCCTTTGTTCTCGATAAATATATAGCCATAGCTGTTTAAGTTTATCACTAAGGTTGCTGAAGTTTCATGTTCAGTTGTTAAACTATGAAGTTGAAGCATTCACATCGTTTGCATTCTTTATTATTAGCACTTTATCGTCATCAGGTTTGCTGTATATTTTATGGTGGTTGACTATGTCAGGCATGTTGCACTGTTAATTTGAGCAGTTGAATAAAGAAGGTTGTTTTATAACATTAATGTATGTTTCATTGCTTCAGACGGATTTAGAGGATATCCTTAGTTTGTGCATGTTTACAATAAAGATGTTAAAAGTTAGTTAATCAGTATGTTAATACGAGGACCTCTGGCTTTTCAATTGAAGCCCTTGTAAAGCTGTCCTTATGAAGATTTGATTGAACATTTGGAAACCAGATTGATACTGTGGTATTTTATTTCCTATTCTGACATCAATGTTTTGAGTCTTTTGACATACCATGTTAGGTTTTTAGTTTAATTTCTAACTTGTTCTGACAAAGGTTTAAATTTTCAACTTTTTTTGGGTTTCAGGCCTGTGGACGACCATGACGAGATTGCATGCCACTTTATTGAGTGCATATATGTCCATTTCTACAACACCAGACTAAGGGTTAAGTATAATTAATGAGATTATGATTGTGACTTGATGCTATAGTGAGCAATGGATATGAATTTGTTTTCTTCTGATTCTTGTTTATGCTTCTGCATTGACAGAAACTAGAAAGTAGTATCAATACTCAACTACAAAGTAGCCATAGTACTCAGCCGCAGATGACAAACATTCCAAATCATGTATGAGATCTAAGTATCAAATTTGCTATTGAACTTTTGGTCGTATCATTTGCAGCACTACATTTAATTTTTTTTTTCAGCCATCTGGCCAGTACATCTCTGCTGGGAAGAAGTGCATTGAAGATATGATTCTAGATGTAATGCATGAACATATATACCTGTGAGTGCGTTTTCTTCAGTCTTATTATGTTTTTATATTAGATTATAACTCTAGATGCCCTGCTACAGTAGTGAAAGCCTGGGAAGGGGGACAAAATCCATATGTAACTTGTCTCTCAATAGACAGATACGATACATGATAATTATTAGCGTTGCAAATGCAGTCATGAAAACAAAAATTTCTTTGCTCTGGAAACAGAAACAATGACTTGCATTAAGTCTCATGAAAGAAAAAGAAAAAAAAACAGAGTCTTTACAGTCTTCACTCTGCTGTATTTGAATTAATCTTTCTGTCTCACTATATTCATGGACCAGAGTTGGAATGCAATGGGCAATTTCGACAACTATAATTATGAGGGAATCAGATTGGTATATATATGATTTGGACATGAAATAGTAGATTATGTGAATGAAATAGTATTAGACCATTGTCCCGGGGCTAATAATAGGTGTTTTGGACCAAGAGAAAGAGCTTATTTTAGCAGATGGTCAAATGCAAATTTAGATGGACAAAACTGAAAATTTTGGCTTAGGACGTGATATCATTTGAATTTTTTCTTGGTACATGCTTAAATTGCACTAGCATGATTTGTAATTATTGCTTGCGCTCAACTTGCTTTAAAATTCTCTTTGGTCTATCATTGTATTTTGGTTTTACCAGATTCATATTGTAACTTGTGATGCTTTGTATGGTTTTAGTGCAAGGCCAGAAGGAATACACGTTGATCAAATCAGCCAAAAACTGAAAATTCCAACGGATAAGCTCAGGTCTCTCCTCTCTCTAGCATGCATTCACACATGCGCAACACCATTTATATACACGTCTGTCTTTTCAAATGAAAGATTTTAACTTTGAATTGTGGTTATTTACAGGGTACCAATTGAGAATCTTTTGCAGGAAACCAAAATATATTCAACAATTGACGACTTCCACTACAAGTCAGTTTTAAATGGTTGATTAATTTTGGTGATCCTTGCATTATAGTAGCTCCAATTAGGTTGCTCTTTCCATCCTGTTCTTGGTTACCTAAAGGTTTGCCTTTGTATATGTTTTTAGTTAGAGATACGTGGGATGTCTTTTCTACTGCAGTGAGAAATAGTTCTCTATGACATGCTGGAACTACTGTCCAGTAGAAATCTGACCGGTTTTAGACGTTAGAGTTGAGATTGCCGTGCCCTATGCCATTTAATAATATTACTTTATTCTTACTAAATTTACAAAAATGCCATTATAATTTCTTTTCATACTGGTGACAAAACACATCCCATGGGAAAATGCTATCTATATTAAATTTAAGATGTATCTTAAATTATGCGTAACTATGATTAGACCTACAAAATTGTATTCAATAGTTCAGTTAAAATTGTGATCTATTTGAGATATATAGTAATGCTTTTTCTATCCACTTCTTTATACTTCATTTCATGCTAGAGGACACTTATTTCTTTACTTAACTAATCACTATGTGCGGGCACATAAATGTGCAATTGTGAATTAAATATATAATTATTTTTATTTATGATAATTCATTTAGATTATAATATTATAAATAAATTGTGAAAATAATTATTAAATTTTTTTTTGAAGAAAATTAGGTATTCAAGTTTTAAAAGTACAAAATTTTATAGGTTAAATTCTTCTAAGAATTAAGGGAAATGCTAAGATATTCATAAACATAAAGATTCAATAAATTCAAATTTTTTTTTTTTTTGAGAAATTGTTAGTTTTTATGAACATTTTAAAACAAATGAAAATGAAAATATAATAAATTTATTAATTTTCTTTCTTTTGAAGCATTAAAAGTTAATAAAGTTTAAGGTAAGTGAAAAAGAAAAAAAAAATAATAAAAAAAAGGTGAGTTGGAATTTTCCTATGTTGTTTTTTCACACTTTTTTGTGTACTTAAATCATTAAATATTTTGCTATTTTATTTTAATTTGCATGTTTGAATCATGGAAAGAGTCATTTGGTTTTTTTTTTATTTTAAAAAGCATCATATAATCTTACAACCAATTTGAGGAAATAAAAGGTTATGAACATATTGTATGATGAATTAAATATATAATAATCTTTAGTGTTGAATAGTAAGTAACAAAGATATATCAAAATAGTTATAAATAATCTTTAATCATTTTAATTTTATAAAGAGTTAAGAAAGAACTATTAAATAATCAAAATTAAAGCCTTTAATAATTCTGCTTTTTATTTTTATACATAATTTTATGTCTATTATTTATTATTTTATAAATAATTAATTTTAGCTAAGAATATTAAAATTTAAAAGAATTTGGATGAAAATAATTATATATAATATGTAACTATTTAATTTTTATATAAAAAAGTTATAAAATCGTGATTAAAAAATTCAAATCGAAGTTTTTTGGAATTTTAGATTTTAATTTCTAATTAAGTTATATTTTATGTTATTTAATATTCTAAAAAAATTAATTTTAACTATAAAGATTAAAGTTTTGAAGAATTCTTACTAAAATAATAATATGAGATTTATAACTTTTTAATTTTATTTCTATAAAATTATGAAATAATGATTAAATAATTATAATTAATTTTTTTTAGAATTTTGTTTTTTAATTCTTAATTAAGATATTATGTGTATTATTTATTATTTAAAAAATAATTTAAATTAAAAACATTACAATTTAAAGAAGTATGATTAAAATAGTTATATAAAATCTATAATTTTTTAATTTAATAAAAAAATTATGAAATAATGATTAAGTAATCCAACTGCATTCTTTTAAATTTTTAACTTTTAATTATTAATTAATTTATTATATCAATTGTTTATTATATTAAAGAAATAAATTGAATTAAAAATGTTTTTATAAAAGTTGTGAAAATCGAATAACATAATTGAAATATTTTGAAATTTTATTTTTTAATTCTTAATTAATCTAATATATTCGTTATTTATTATTTGAAAAATTAATTTTAAATAAAAAAAATTAAAAAAATAAATAAGTGATTAAATAATTAAATAATTATAATTAAAGTTTTTTAAAATTCTAATTTTTAGTTTTTAATTAACTTATTATGTTTTTATTTATTTATTATTACACAATGCATAAATTTTTTTAAAACATAAAAAATTAGTATATGGCCAATCAAGCACACAAATAAAAAATTAGAATAAAAAATCACAAATAATTTGTAATACATTTTTCTTTCAGAGGTTAAGAAAGTCAAATAATAAATTTTGAGGATATTATAATATTTTTTTAATTAATATTTTTAATGTATTGTACTCAATTTTATTAAATGGCTCTCTTTTTAGCTCTTGGGGTTTTAAACAAGGTGATCTTCTATCTCTTTAATTATTTTTATTGATCTTGATTGATCTTTAGATTATTCTCCAAAGTAGGAAGTGAATGTAACTTAAATGTTATTAAAATCAATAAAAGTTCTCTTGCCATCTCCCATCACATATATGGATGATCTAGTTATTTTCTCTAAAACTAATGTAAAATAAGCCATTATCATTCATTTTGTTTTAAATCTTTATTGGAATTGATCAGGTCAAAAAATTAATATTAACAAATTAGTGGTTTTCTTCTCAAACAACTTGATGTGATTATTGCTCTTGAATTTAAGATATCCTCAAAATATAAAAAAGCTTCTTGCCTAATCAAATAGTTAGGTAATCAACTTCCTTTAAGTAATGGAAAGAGAAGAGATTTCCATATCATCATCTAAAAAATAAAAACCAAATTGGACAACTAAAAATCTAAACTACTTTCTCAAATTGGACAATCCATTCTTATCAAAGCCATGCTATAGTACATCATAAATTACTCCATTAGCACATTTAAACTCCCTATTAGTATTTGTGAGGGAGTTGATACATTAGCACATAGATTCTGGTGGAAAAATGATATGCATCAATCATATTTTTACTCACCTTCAACTTGGTCCTCTATTTATCAACCAAAAGAAGCATAGGCCTAGGTTTAAGGAAATCACAAGATTTCAATCAAGCAATGTTAGAAAAAGCTACATGGGACATTATTATCAATCCATGTAAATTATAGGTTTCTATTATAAGCAATAAATATTTAAAGGATAACATTTTGTCAAAAAAATATGATTCTTACATTTAGAGAGGATTACAATAGGAAAGGAGATAACTGTCAAAGGTAGCTACTAGGAGATTGACAATGGCCAATCAATCAACATTTGGAAGGATCCATGGTTACTAGGTCTACCCCTTCAAAAATGACCCCCTTTCGTATCAAAATTTTCAACATATATGTAAGGTTCACTCTTTTGACCTGTGTCATTGGAATCCAAATATCCAATGGAACCCACATCAAATTAATGAGATATTTTTGGAATACGTGGGAGCTTTTATTCAAGCTTTAAACCTTCAAAGGTTAAATAAAACAAATTCTTTAAGATGATTTGGTACTTTTGGTAAGAACTTCTCAGTCAAAGATGCCTATCTCACATTAATCAAGCCTAGGGTTATATATGATCATGCGGGTTTTATGAAAAAATTATGGAAAACCAAACTTGTATAGAGACAGACTTTTTCATTGGAAAATTTTGAAAGGTATGATTTTCTCTAAAGAGTACACTTGGAAAAGTGATGCAATTTGATGACTATTCATACCCACTTTGTCATAAGGAATTGGAAAATGTGGAACACTTGTTCATTTGTTGTAAAATATTACATTCTTGGTGGTTTGCTTAGAAATGGAATTTACTTTGGCATTTTACTTCAAGGCTGGACATTATACTTAGTCTCCTAAGAGCACTTCTCACTTCAAGGTTATTGCCACAACATTTTACCATTTGGCTTTACTCATGTTGTAATAAATCTAATACGTAAGAAATTACCTTATTTTTAACAAAGGTCATATAAACTCTATTCTATCCTTGAACACTATCAATTCAATAGAAATCACTAAAAAGGATATAGCATATCATATTCTTGCTACGTGGCAAGCACCCCCAATATATGCAATAAAATACAATGTGGATGCCAGCTAGAAAATAGCCATGCATCAATAACTTTCACTATATGATATCATTTGGGAACAATCATTAATACTTAATTCATGGATTTTTTCACTACTTGTGCTGAAATTGCTAAGTTATGGCTTTTAATACTGTTATTGATCATGCTTTGCTCCAAAAAGACAAAACTAAATATATAGAAAAAGATTTTAAATTCATTATGGAATCTCTAATGAAAGACATATGGCATCAAATTTCAAAAAAAGCAAGAGACATCATCTCGATCAAACAACAAAAGATGTATCTTTTCAGAATGATTTCCATTAGATGAATTCTCAATGACTTAAATTCAAGAGCTAATAATCTCATCTCCAATAATAAATCTTTAGATATAAACCAAGTGATTAAGCATTATAGTTCTTTCAACTCTTTCACTCATCCAACTTAGTAGGCCCTTGTTGCCTACTTTTGTTTGTAGCAAAAAAAGAGAGTATAGTTATAGCCTTAATTGGATCAATATCAATTGGTGTGTTAAAGTATAACTATTTTGGTAATAAAATAGTGAAGTATATCATATTATGAACAAATGATACAAATTATGAGGAGAATACACATCTTGAAAAAGTTAAGAATAAGAAAACTTCAAATAAATTGGATACTAAATACAAAATAATATATATTATTTAACTTAATTCTTTTTAGAAGCAAAATTTGAATTTTTTAACATTGACTAGATAGAGTGTGCTTAACTTAATTGATAGAAGAAAAAGATGAAGAAAGGTGTCAAAAGCTTAAATTCTACATTTCTAATGCTAGATGGAGACATAAAACTCGGAGTTTGGTTGGTTTTTGAGTTATTTTATAAGCCTATCTTATTTTGAATGCTTCGAAAAACCCAAAATCTTAACTTAGTTATGATCCCTAAAAAACTAGCCTTCAAGGTAATCTATAAGGTCAATTTGAGAGACGTTAGTTGACGATTTTGAACATATAATCATAATATGATATAAAAATCTTATCTGAGTGAAACAAAAAAACATATAATTTAACTTGAAAGTTATTTTCATCATATATTCTATTTGCTTAATCTCTTATCACTAAGAAAAGATAAGATAATTCTTGTAGATATTATGTAAATTTAGAATTGTGAAAGTTTTTAAAGTTTATCATTAAAAAATTCACATAGAAAAATTAAAGAAATTAGAGTGTATTTAATAACTTATCAAATATAAGATGAAGTTGTAGATTCATGTGCAATCTCAGATTGCCAATTAGGAATATGTAGTTTATCTAGTAATGTAAGAAAAAAATTATTAATTTGGAGATTTTAGACCACATTTTGTACATCAATTGATAAAAAAAAAGATAGCGATAAACACTCAAAAGATAAAAGGATAAAATTGATCATTTAATCTGTTATAATTATTTAAATAACTCTTTTGCCACAAAGTGATATTTAGAAATTTATAATAAACTTAAATTCACTATTCATCACTTTCAATTTTGAAAATATTATAAATATATAAAATTTCTTACATAGATCAATAAAACATGCATAAAATGGTTATTATTTCTAAAAATTGATCTTGTTTAAAAGTTAACATTTGAATGTCTGAGTGAGAGTTTTATTGATCGAGTTTAGATTTCATAATTTTAAAATAAACTTAAAATTATATAATATATATAAAGTAATAATTAAAAATAAATTTAGAAAAATAAATTTACATTAATAATATAGGTTCGATTCGGTTTGGTTTATTCAGTTTTCATAATTTATGGACCTTCAATGAACTGAAAAGGTCAATTTTGATATTTTTTTAGTATTTGGACCAATCTACCTCCAAAAAATATATATATGTTCGATTTGGTCTTAGACTCTGGTTGGTTAGTTGATTTTTGAAAATGGCCCACCTATAAAACATTATAAGGTAAGTAGACTTTTCTAAGCTTAAAAATTGATGGGAATTTTTCAGAAAAAAATAACGAGAATTGTTTTCTTATTACCTAAAAGTTATTAAAGAATTTAAACAAAGTAAATTAAATATTAATTTGATAATATTATTGTAATTAAATAACAACATTATAACTGTGATTAAATAAGAATTAAATCAATTAATTAATTTTTTTTTAAAATATTTATGACTGCAATTAAATAAAAAAAAAGTTACTTCAAAAGAAGATGACTCTACTTACGACAAGTAAGAATCTAAAAATGCCTTCGTCAAGTCTTGGCTCATCAACTCTATGATAAAAAAGTTGATATCTAATTTTGTTCTATGTGAATCTACAAAATAAGTTTGGGGTGTTTTTAAGAGAAGTTATCTTGATGTTTCTGATTCTTCCCAGGTTTATGAACCGATAAAGAAATTCTTTCAACTATGTCAAGGTGGCCGACCTCTTGCTAAAAGTTTTAATGAGTTAAACTCTAATTTTATAGAAATTGATTACTAGCAACCTAATGCTATGGAGCATGCTAATGATATTGAAAAATTAAAGAAGTGTACAATTAAGGATATGATTTATATGTTTTTGGTTGGATAGGACTAGATCTATATTTAGAATAGGTTAGTGGTCTAATTTTGGCTACTTTTCCTTTTTCAAGTCTAGAAAAAGCTTATTCACAAGTCTGTTGTAAAGTAGAGAGAAAATCCACTATATGCATATTAAGGGACACCCTAAGACCTCTTTACTTGTTGTGCAAAAGAATAGGACCAGTTCAAATCCTCCATATGCTAACTCTAGTTCTCGACTTTGCATCTACTATAATAGTATAAGACATATTTGTTGATAAGCATGGTTATCCAATGTGGTTTAAACTTAAGCAAGTTGACAAAACAATATGCTAATATAACATCCCTTAATCTTCTATTTCTTAAGCTTCTCAACCGATTACTCAAGGAGGTAGTTCTTGCCTTGTATTTATTTCTTATGCTTCTAACACTCGGATTATTGATTCAAGTGATGCCAATCATATGACTAGTAGTGATTCTTCTCGATCCTTTAACATCTCCTCTTATTAAGTCAGTTCAACTTACAAATGGAACACCAATGCCAATTATAGAGCTTAGATATATCTCACTATCAACCACTTCTCTATGTCTTCTATTTTACTCATACCAAATCTCTTTAATAATATTTTCAAAAATTAGTATAATTATCAAAAATATTGATTATTCTATAATCTATACCATCTTATTGTGTATTTCAGGACAATCAAACGAATATGAGGATTTTCAATGGTAGTGAGAAATGAGGCCTCTATAACTTGGAGATGCGGAATTTGAAGTGTGGATTTCAAGTGAATAGATAGACTAAAAAGAAAAAGATTATGTTATGGAACTATTGTTTAAGACGTCCATCTTTTTCTTACTTAGAATGTTTGTTCTTAGAATTTTTTCTAATATTTGTACTTCTAGCTTATGATGTAAACATTGCATTCTTGCCAAAAATCATCATTTTCCCTTTAAAATTAGGTCAAATAAAAGTTCTACCCCTTTTGCTGGTGTTTATAACGATATGTGAAGTCATCTCTCTACTCTTACTACTTCTGATAAAAATACTTTGTCTTTTATATCAATGATTGTACTAGAGTTACTTAGCTTAATTTGATTAAATTTATGAATGATGTTTTAGATGTTATAGATATTATTTCTCAATTCTATTCCATGACATTGACACAATTTCGTATTAAGAGGTGTTCCATTATGATAATGGTCATGAGTTTGTAAATCAATCTTTTATTGGTCTTATGACATTCTCTACCAAACAACATGTGATAATATCTCACAACAAAATAGCATAACGAAGCATAATAATGTCAACTCCTTGAGGTGACTAGTACCTTATGCTTTGTTATGCATGTTCCTAAATATTTTTGGGCGAATGTTGTCATAGATGCAACATATCTTATTAGTCAAATGTTTGCTAGTATTATTGACTATTATACTTCTTTAAGGATGTTATCCCTTTTTCACTCAATACCTTCTACACTAAATCTATATCTTAAAGTTTTTGGATGTGTTTGTTATCTTCATATTCATGCCTTACACAAAGAAAACTTAATCTATGTGCTCTCAAATGTGTCTTTCTAGTTTACTCTAATACATAAAAAGGGTATAAATATTTTCATACCCCAATCGATAAATATTATGCTTCTATGGATGCTCAGTTTTATGAAAGGGGGTCTTCTTTTTTCTAAAGACATTTCCTAGACATGGTGATATTAGTAGTAAAGAATAGGAAAATTATGGTTGGAAGAACAGAAGTTATGGATTTCAAGTAAGATGGATATTTGTTCTCCCATAAAACATGGTGACTTTTTAGAGTCTTCCTATTATGGGAAAACATGAACCAAATAGGAAAAGACTAACTAACTAACTTGTTCCAATAAGAGTTTTCCAAAAGGAAGTAAGATGTTACTGCTATGCCTGCACCTTCTGATATCCCTTCTTTTCCCAATGATACTACCATGAAATTGAATGAGTAATCCAAAATTTATTATGAAATACATGTCTAACTTACTTCTATTCATGATATCTCTACTTTTATATGCCTTATATCCTATTTTTGCACCTTTTATCTTGGATTCATTGATTTTTGATCAAGGTAGAAGGTACCCTCTTTGAGTTTATAAATAGCTTGATATGTTGGGATTCTCTAAACTATCTTCAAATGTTATTTTCCTATATATATGACTTTTTCTCTTATCATCACCGATATAAAACTCATTTAGCTTTTTTCATTCAAATTTCTTTTGTTTCTACTTCTAATCATTTTTAGGAAGTACTTAAAGATCCCTACTGGAGAGCTATCAAGATAGAATAAATGAATGCTCTTTATAAGAACTGTACTTAGGAGTTGGTTGAATTCATTTAGGGGAGGAAAACTATTGGTTGCAAGTGAGTGTTCATTATGAAATTCCATTTATATGGGACATTAGAGAGGAACAAAGCTAGAATAATTGATCAAGGATATGCTCAAATCTATAGGATTTACTATTAAAATGTATTCACTCATGTGACCGAGATGAATACTATACGAGTTATACTATAATATAATGTGAAGAAGACATTCTTTTATAGAGAGTTGACAAAGGTTGTGTATATGGATCCCATTCCAAGGTTCCTAACAAAAAAAAGGCATGGTATGTAGGTTGAAGAAAGTCTTATATATGTTAAAATAGTCATCCAATGAATGGTTTGGAAGATTGAGTTACTCAATGAAAAGTATGGATTTAAGTAAGTCTAGTCAAATCATGCCTTTTTTTAATAAAAGAGATGGTGCTGAAATTACATTATTTCTAGTTTATATTGATGATACAGTTGTTACATGTTACAATATCGGTGAGCAAGGACTATTTCTCTCTCAATGGAAGTATACCTTACATCTCTTGGCTAAAACTACAAACTTTGTATGTTTCCTTGTAAACATTATTATTGAAGTGAATTATGGTTTGACTGTTTATCGTGATCAGGGCCTAACTAATAAGGAACAATATTAGAGATTAGTAGGAAAAATTACTTATTTGATTCATACTTGACCTAACTTGACATATGCAATGAGTGTAGTGATCCAATTCATGCATAACCTACGTGATCGACACATAGACAACATGAACTAGATCTTAGCTTATCTACAATTGTCCTCAAGCAAAGGTATTATATTCTTTAAACATGGACACCTAAATATCGCAAGTTATATTTACTTTGACATTGTGGGTTCTAAGATGGATAGGAAGTATACTTCAAGATATCTTATTACTGGAGGCAATTTAGTGTTTTGGAGAAGTAAGAAACAAAGCATGGTATAATTATCTTGGGTATAAGTCAAGTATCACGCTCCCTACCATGCTATTATATAGTTTTCTTGGTTGAAGATTATATTGAGTGACTTGGTTTTACTCTTAAGGAACTTATGATTATATTTTGTGATAATATTACCGCTATTGAGATTTTGAATAACCCAGTACAACATGACTAAACAAACTCAGTACAACATGATTGAACAAAGTACATTGAGCTTAATAGAAATTACATCAAAGATTAGTTAAACTCTGGCATCATCAAAGTCTCATACATCAAAAGTTTTGATCACTAGCTAACATTTATGACTCATGGAATAACCAATTCTTTTCAAACTACATTTTCCGAGTTAGACATGTGTGCCATTTATGCTTGAGGGAGAGAGTTAACGCATGTATATATATATATATATATATTGTATTTATTCTAGTTATATTAGGATATATGATATTAGTTTGAGTACGGTTAGGATTACTTATAAGACTAATTACTCTATTTGGATAAGTCTATGTGTATTTGTATAAATACATATTAGACTAATGAATTAAATTAAACTTTCATATTCAATTTATTTCATAATTTTGTTACACAACTTATACATGTTTAAGTTTTGATGCAAATATCGATAATCAACTATTGATACACATGGAATAGGACAATGTGCTTACCCTTTTTGACCCATTGTAAATAAAACTTTACTTGTAGTATTTATAAAATCATAAAGAAAAAATTATGTGCACAAAATGGTGCTATGTTTTAATGATCTGATTTTAGTTCTATATAGTTACGATACACTCAGTAATTTGGAATTGTTTACATTTGAATGATATGCATTTCATAAAATAAAAAGATAGATTACATTTTTAGTTTTAATAACTATGTAGTATTAAGAGAGTAATTCATATTCACTCTTTTGATAAGGTTCTGCCTAGGGATGTAAATTTGACATAGTCTCATCAAAATCTATATAACTTAATCTGACTCGAAGCTTAATTAAGTGCAAATAAATATGGCCTAATCTTACCTTAATATTTTTAGGGCCAAAGTTAGGCCAAATATTTATACTCTAAAGTGCAAGTTAAGTTTCACAATCTTTTCAAAGATGGACTTGACTACTCTATTGGAGACCTCAGCTTTCCCACTTGTTTTTGGATGATAAGACGTTGAAACTATGGTTGACATGTTACTTTTTGAGTAGAGCCCAGAAAGTCCAAATGTAGAATCACTGTCCACCATCGCTAATAATAGCTCATTGATGAGTTCTTAAAATAACTTATTATATTATGATTTTTTGCACTTTAAATGAATAATAAAATAGATTTGTATTTGCATAGTTTTATTATCTTTTAAAGAAAATATATCTTTTTGGAATCACATGTATGCTTTCTTTTTTTTCCAAATTTTAGCTTCAAAATGATTTAATTGATCCACATTCAAAGAATAGTACCTAAAAGACCCCAATACAACATTTAAGCTTAAAATATTTGTATATGTAAAGCTTACATATGTTCCAAACCATTGAAAAGGGTGTACGAGAAAGTAAAGGTCCATTTGTTTAGAAGAACACGGGTTACGCCATGGAAATAATTTATGTTATGGTGCTTGTGTAATGAATCGAGTTTCAAACCATGTATAGCTTGTCTCTTGCCACGTCACCCACCTTTTTGATCCACTATTTTATTTTTTTATTCACCTATAAATTAGACTCGAAATTCTCATTCTAAATTATCCCTTTTATCCCTCACCTCTCTTCTAGTTGATTTCTTAGTTTCTCTCTATTTTTTTCGTTTCTTAGTTTTAAAATTCTTATCTTAATTTAAGAGTTGAACATAGTTTATGTAGTATTTTTAATTTCATTTCAATAAACTTTGTCAGCAATTCTATTTGGAGGTTTTCGAGAAATAGAAATAATATTGAGATTTTATAAGTATACATTTAAGGTATAATGTATCATTCTTTTCAGATTATTTTTTTGTGTTTTTTTTTCATGTTATGTTTAGTTTGTTGATCATTTATTAAATTAAGTGTCTTTTATGTTTACGATAAATCTCTCACGGGATATCTGTGGGGACCATAAGGTTTATAACGCTTTTTCACGCATTATTTTTGCCCTTTACAACTTTCGAACCCAGGACTTAACCCTTAAGTACCTTGGGGTGAGAGAGCTACTACCAACTAGGATTTTCGGGCTAAAAATACTATGTGATACTAGCAATGTTGTTATGATTGTGAAATATTAAAATAGGTAAATATTTTTATAAAATTAATTAAGTTTTATTTTTTTATCAATATTTAAACGAAGTTTATAATAAAAAATATATTAACAAAGTATTTTTCATAATAAACAAGAGAGTTAGATTTAAGATTTTATTATCTAAATCTGATCTAGAATCAACTTTTTGATTTTGAATTTGATTATTCAAATCTTTAAAGAATATTTAAATCATAAACCTAACTTTGACACATTGATAAGAGTTTAAATTGCTAGACCTGACTGAAGGTGGCAATTGAATTATTTATTAATCTCTTAGAAAAAAACATATTTTTATTAAAATTAATTGATAGATCCTTCCGAAGATGTTAAATGATTTTTATTAATAACAAATAGTACACCTAATTAATCTCTAATTTGTATTTATAAGAGAGAATTAATAATTTTAATGTATATATATTTAATAACCTACTTAATATTGAATAAGCATGATTAATTAACTAATTTATCCCACAAATTCTCCAGTGAATATAAATGTTTATATGTCAATTATTTTGTTGAATCTATCTTCATTTTTATGTTGTTACTTTATATCTTCAAACCTAAACTTTGTGACAGAATGTTTACGTTTGATTTTCATTTTTAATAATTTGTTAAATTATTTAAAATTCATGTGATTCCTCTTTAAATCGACTTCAAAAGTATATTTATCATCTTTTATAAGTGATTCGTACATTTGCGAACTATTTAAAAACATAAAGAATTTGTATACCAATTTTTGACACATCATGTTTTGGTGGCATAGCCGGCCATATTACTTACAAACAATATACAAAGTTTATTTAAAATAGAAAATTAAGGAAATAAACTAAACAAACTTAAACTTACTTAATTATAAAATAAGGTTACAAAATTAGAACAAATATCATAGATCAAAGATAAAATCTCTAAACTCACAACCTTTTTTGAAAAGGAAGTTTGTTCTGACTTACCCAGTGCCTTTTGGGAAAGAAAAGAACACATGGTAGACTTACCTTATGAACCAACCTTTCAAGAAAAATACATTCCCATAAAAGAAAGACCTATTCAAATGAATGGTGATCTTAAACAATTCTGTAGAAAAGAGATCAATGATCTCTTATCCAAGAATTTGATATCAAAATCTAGATCACCATGGAGTTGTACGGCCTTCTATGTCAACAAACCTATCGAGATTGAAAGAGGAGCACCTCAGTTAGTCATTAACTATAAACCTTTTAACCAAGCACTGGAGTGGATTAGGTACCATATTCCAAACAAAAAAGACTTGCTTCAAAAATTATATTCATCATCTATCTTTTTTAAGTTTGATATGAAGTTAGGATTTTGACAAATTCAAATTGAACCTAGTCATAGGTACAAAACAACATTCATTGTTCCATTCAGACAGTATGAGTGGAATGTTATGCCCTTTAGGCTTAAAGCCAGAGTCTTAGTGTTCTTAATAACCTAGAACCTATTACATCTTACGAGGATAGTTCCTAGGAAACCCTTTCTAAACCAACTCCTCAAGTTCAAAAACTAAATTGGCAAGAACCTAGTCTAGAATGGTACCCATATACAATAGGTATCCAACCTAGCTAGGTTATCCAGCCAAAATATAACACATCATTTATTTATGTTTGGAACATAGATGGAATGACCGAGCAAGAAATATTACATGTCTTGTAACAAATGAAAATGACGTCAAATGCTTACAAAACATAAATTAGTACAACTGATAAAATAGTTTTTGAATTATTAATAGATAGCTTCTCAAGCCAACTAAAAGTATGGTGGGATCACCATCTTTCAAAACAATAAAAGCTACATATTGTGCATGCAATATTGACTATTAAGTGTAAGGAACCTATACTTGATCAACATGGAGCTACAATTCAAAATGTAGTCTCCACATTACTCTTCACAATATCACATCATTTTATGGGAGATTAATCCTATTTAAAATATAAAAACGCTGATCTTATTTCCAATATAAAATGTAGGAAAATTAGTGATTTTAAAAATTATAAAACTATATTTTGGAGCAGATTTATGTTAAGAGATGACTCTACACTGCCATTCTGGAAAGAAAAATTCTTATTAAGACTTCCTCCTCTCTTAGGTGAGAAAACTAGAAACAAAATCCACGAGGTATATGGGAATCATATTATTCCATATGATCAATTAACTTATGGTGAATTGGTTAGATTCGCCCAAAAACAAGGCCTTCAGATATCTCAAGATTTGAAAATCCAAAAACAAATGAAATTGGAGCTTACTCCAAAGGAGAAATTAGAGCTTAAACTCTCCAAAAGAGAAATTGAATCATTCTGCAAACAGTTTGATAGCAGCTTCTCTATTGATAAAATCTGTGGTGGCAACTACAGTAAAGCCATCACAAAACCTTAAAAGAAAACTCATAAAACTTATAAGACATTTTCAAAACCCAGAAAACCATTCTTTGAGAAAAAATGAATTTTTATAAAAACCTTATAAAGAAAATTTTAATAAAGATTCAAAACCTCATAAACCCTTTAAAAATCTTAAAAGATTTAAATATTATCAATGTGGTAAGAAAGTCATACTGCAAAATATTGTAAGATGTCTAAAAAACTTCAAGAATTAGATCTTGGAGAAGACACCTTAAACAAAATCTCCTCTTTAATGATAGATGAAACATTATCATCTGAGTCTAAACCTTGGTCAGAAGACTCAAAAGATTCAAATCCTCATAAAGACGAGTTAGTATCCACTAACTCTGATACTGGTAACAAGATTATTAATGTATTAACTAAGGAAGAAGATGAACAACTTCAAGCTAAAATCCTTAAGTTAAATGACCCTAGTAATACAAAATTATATGTGGACCAGTTAACTAGTTCCCTAGCCGAAGCCCAATCATTACCAAAACACTCTAAACTTCTAAGTATTAACACAGGCTATTATGACCTCACTACTATTTTAAAATGTAAGAACAAAACAATAAAGCCAGAAAGTCAAATTCAAGACTTAAAAGTTGAAATCAAAACTATTAAGCTAGAACTCCACCAGCTTAAAGAAAAACATAAAGAATATGGTCTCAAGTTTAAACTACTTGACAAAATAGAAGTCAAAACTCCAATCAACATGTGTGAGTCAAATGATGAACTTGAATCAAACACCCAAGAACTTAAGAACATGGAACAAATTCCATAAAATGTTCTTCAAATTCTTAGGTAAATTACCATTAAAAAATATAAGATTAGTATTACTCTTATATTCCCTGATCAATCAAAACTCAAGACAATAGCCTTATTCGATATAAGTGCTAATCTTAATTGTATTAAACCATCAATCGTTCCCAAGCAATTTTATCAAGCGATAAATGAACAACTCACATCAGCCAATAAATCAAAAATGAATACAATTGGTAAAACAGATGTTGCAATCCTCAACAAAACATTTCTTATCAAAACTTCATTCATGATTGTATCCTATATAGGCTATCCTTTCGCATTAAGAACACCTTTCATGAATATTATTACACCATATCTTGTCAAAATTGATAATATTTCTTCTAAAATCGAAGAGAAAATCTTCAGTTTTCTCTTTATCAAAGAACCAAAAATTAGGAATCTCAACCTCATTAAAGCCAATTCCATCCACCAAAAGGATATTTCTATGCTTATCAAACATAGAGAAAATGACCTTCTCTATCTCAAACATAAACAATACTGAGATTCTATAAGGATACACTTAAGGTATAATTTAAATGAATTATTTTCTAATTATCTAAATGAGTTGTTTTACATGTTATGTTTAATTTATTGATTATTTATTAAATTAAGCATGTATGTCTGAATAAACTATGAGATATTAATATTGTTATTATGCTTGTGAAATATTAAAGTAGGTAAGCATTTTTATAAAATAAACTAAATTTTATTTCTTCATCAAGGTTTAAATGAAGTTTGTAAAAGAAAAATATATTGGCAAAGTATTTTTCACAGTAAGCAAGAGAGTTAGATTGAAGATTTAATTATTTGAATATGATCTAGAGTCAAGTTTTCGATTTTGGATTTGATTATTCGGATATTTAGAAAACTCTATTTCAAAGATTTTTATAAGAATTGTTATTGAAAAATATATTGACTGCATATTTTTTGTAATAGTTTTAAAATCTGAAAGTTAGTTTTCAAATACTTAAATTATAAACCCAATGTTGACACTTTGATAAGAGTTTAAATTATTAGACCTAACCAAATGCGTCAATTGAATGGTTTATTAATCTCTTAGGAAATAAGCATAATTTAATTAAAATTAATTGATAGACCCGACCGAAGGTATTAAGTGATTTTAATTGATAGCAAATGGTAAACCCAATTAATCTTTTATTTATATTTATAAGAGAAAATCAATAATCCAAATTCATATATTTAATAACCTACTTAATATTGAGCAAGCATGATTAAGTATCTAATATATCTCATAAATTCTCTACTGAATATAAATGTTTATTTTCCAATCATTTTGTTGAATCTATTTTTATTTTTATATTGTTAGTTTAGATCTTTAAACCTAAACTTTGTAACCGAATGTTTAAGTTTAATTTTCATTTTTAAGAATTTATTGAATTACTTAAAAATAATATGATTCATCTTTAAGCCGACTTTAGAAGTATACTTATTATTTCTATAAGTAATTCGTGTACTTACGAGCTATTTAAAAATATAAAAAAAAATTGTATACTAAGTTTTGGCACATCACTCTTAGTGTTCCAAACCTAGTAAAAATGATAGACTTTACCAAATATACAATATTATTAGAATCATTAGCTTTGGTGGCATTAGCTTCCACCCATTTGGATACATAATCCACAAGTGAAACATAAATATAACCATTAGAAGTAGAAAAAAGTCTTTGATGCACAAATTTTGAATTTAATATTGCTCATAAGTGTATGAATCAATTATAACAAACGATAATATATTCCCAAAATTGGTCTCAAAAGGATTAATGTGAAATTAAGTAATTCTTTAAAATGAGTTAGTTTTTGAAAATACTAAAGATAAAATAATTAAAATAACTAAAGATAGATTTGATTCAAATAAATTCAAGGTATATATATATATTTAAAAATCAATGGAGTTATTCATATTTATCAAAAAATATTTAAATCATTGTTTATTCCTTTTTAGAATAAAAATGTCTTCAATTTAGTAGTTTTTTATTGTTAATCAAATTAATTAATGTATTGGGTAAGATAAATAACTAATTTGATTAAATTATGTCTATTTTTTAAAGAAATAACAAAACATTTAATTCGATAACTTTGATCGAATCACCAATTTAAATTCTTATTTAAGTTATCTAAATTTGATAAATCTAAATTATATGTTTAAAGCCTAACTCTCGTATTTTAAATTTATTACGACTTATTTCCTATGTTTTACTTAAATAATATTTTTAAACCTACATAAAGTTTTTAAAATATGAATAAAAGGCTTACCCTTACCATATTAGCCGATCCCAACTCTATGAGAAAAATTTAGGATAATAATATTCACATAGTTATTTTTTTATTATTACATTAAATATATATACGAGAATATTATTCGAAAATACTTTAATAAATCAAGAAAATCAGCCTCTTTGTCTAGAAAGATGTTAAACATATATATAAAAAAAAATTTAATGAATTAGAAATCCAAAAAACCAATATTGCACAAATTAATGAGAATACTGTAAATTAAGTAAAAAAAAAAAATTCAAGAACATTATAAATTTTAAGTGGTTTGTTTCCTACGTCTACAAGAAAGGCTAATGAATCTTTCACTGTAAAAAAAAATCGATTACAAATTACAAGTGTAAAGAACAAAGCATAAACAGATTCAAAACACAAGCCTACAAGCCTCTGAAGTATAGATTCTATAGAAACCCTCAAACTTTACACCATCTAATCTAAAAAATCTCGAGAAATCGAGACATAAAGAACTTATGAGAGAAAAAAAATACAAAGAGAATGCCGCGTTAGTGCATATTGAGATCGATCAGGTAAAATCCTATAGAATATGAGGTATTTATATGCCAATTGTTTTTATGATAATATAAAGTAAGTAATTGCAATTCAAGTAGCACAGGCCCAACGTTTTTGCAACTCACACAAGGAGAGCTGATGTAAAAGCTCATTGTAAGTTCTCATAACTATACTTGAGCTCCAATGAACGAAAAATCAATCCTAAAAAACTCATTCGGTATTATCTCATTGTTATAAAAATGGGCTTTAAAATCGGTTAAAAATCGATTTTAAATAAAAAAATTAAAATTTAAAGTCAGTCTACGAGTTGAACCGACTTTACGTTTAAAGTTGGTTCACGTGTTGAATTGACTTTAAAGTTTTTTTATATATATTTTACTCATTTTTTACTCTATTTAAGAACCTATATTTAATAACATATAAATTTATATAACAATTTTGTGATTATTAAGATTTTTTAAAATAAATACATTACTTTAAATCACATATATTTTAATGAGTATCATATTGTTGAAACATGTCTTTCTTATTTCATTTTAATATAAATAAATAAATTAATTAATTAAACATCAACCTTAAATCACGGTTATAAATATATATATATATATATATATATATATATATATATATATATATATATATATATATATATATAAATTTATTTTATTATAAAATATTTATATAAAACCTACATAATAAAAATAATAACATACATAATACAAAAATTTATACACATAATATACAAAAAATAACCAAAATGAATAATAAGTGCGTAGGATTAATAGAAATACTTACAAGAGTAAATGAAGTGACAAAATAAAGAAAAAAAAGATGTTTTATAAGTAAAAAAATGGATATAAAAAATTTGAGTATTTCACTCAAAAAATAGAGGATTTGAAAGATAATTTAGAGAGGAAAAAAACCTACTAAACGGTGTTGAAATTGGTGGTCGTAGATGACCGAAAAATAAGAAATAGTGGAGGAGATGAAACTCGGTTTTGTGTTTTTGGGTATTGTTTACAATGCTACAAATTAAAAATTGTGTCTGATAGAAGAAGAAAGAAAAGAAAATGAAAAATTCACGTGTATAGCATCGATTGACGTATTGAATCAACGTTGTACGTAGACGTAGTATCGGTTCTACGTGACAACCGACGCTACATCCACGTGTAGCATCGATTCAACACGTCAACCAACTCTACTTTATACGTAGTATCGGTTCTTCACCGAACCGACTTTAAATTCATTATAAATCAATTTTTTCCAAAAATCGAATTTACATATTGACTTAAATGTCACATTTTGTAGTAGTGTCTATTTAGTTATTGGTCATATATAAATTGTTTATTTTATTTCGATAATTAATTAGTATATAAAATTATTATTAGTAAAAAAATATTATGAAAATAGCAGTTTAAGATTTGATAATACCGTCGTATTGCCAGGCAAATTTTGTGTTAAAATAGTCATCATCTATTTACGATGAAGGGTAATGGGTATAAGAAAACTAAAAATGATCATATTTTACACATTTAAATTTAATTATATTTTTAATTATTATTGTTTTTATACACGTCTCCACATTTTCCAATGCCAATAAATAATAATTTTTAATCTAATAATCCAATAAAGTGAATAGCAAATAAAGTAACGTGATCCAATGTTAGAAACACAACTGGCGAAGCGGGTTAGGTTTGATTCTTGACATTTTCGACCACAACCACCCAAAGATGCAAAGAACATAGAATCTGTAGACAAAATTTTAATTTGCCGGTCCCCAATTAGCACCACTAGTTCTCTTATCTTTAAATCCTCATGATACGGCTATTTTTAGGAATCTGTCCCTTTCTCTTCAAATAATTACATAGTGAATACATAGTTTTTACTTAAATTAATTATTTATATAATTTTATTTTTAAATCTTTGAAAAAAAAATATATGTTATTTTTTAAAACTTACAAAAAATATTTTTATATTATACAAAAATTATTAATAATTTATTAATTAAGTGATAAAAAATTTAAGATAATTAATTGTAAAAAATATAATTATTTATATTACTTTTGATAAATAATCATGTACAAAAAAACTAAATAATTATAATCTAGATAATTATCAATATTTTAGCTACTAATACATAAAAATAAAAATTTTAAATAAATTATACAATAACTAAAGATAATAATAATAATAATAATCATTATTTTAAAATATGTAGATAATTTTATCTCAAAATTCATATGTCATGATTTAAACTTACTTATATATATATATATTATTGTTATGGGTTGAAAATAATATTATAATAAATAAATAAAATTAATTTTATTCTAATTTATTTATTTATCGTCTATTTTTTATGATTGATAATAAATATTCTTCTATTTATCTTATAACATAATCAAATGTAAAATTTTATCAAAATTTTATGACAATGTAAATTTAACTTGATTTATTTAAGGTTAAAATGATATGATTTGAAGTAAGATTAGACTCAAAAATATTCGATCAGATCTTACATCAAATATGTTAGGGTTGGTTTAGAGTCAAATATTTCTTTCACGAGTCTACTCAAACTTAAATCAAAAATATAAGTTAAGTTTTAAATCTTATACAATATATTAACATTTGATAATTTTATTGCATTATTTTTATGAATTATTTTATAAAAGTTAAAAATTGATATTTTTAAGAAAAAAATATAATTATAACTCTTAAATTTATGTTTTTAAGATATTTTGGCAGATGAATTTTCAAGTAGTATATTTTAATATTCGTATTTTAAACGTTTAGAATATTATGTAAAAATTTAAAGTTTCTTAAACTTATATATTTGGGATACTTTAATTTTAAAAATTTATTAAAATATTATATTTTAATAAAATTTAAAAATTAAAATATATTAATTTAAAATTTAATTGTTTAAACGTTTTAAAATTATAAATTTAATGACGCTACTATCACAAGTTATCTCATGTCAAATCTTTCATTAGGATAAAAATAAAAATAAAAAGAAGCTTTCGTTTTCAATTTCCAACTCCCAATGAATGAGCAACCCGTGAGAATTGATCAAGCTGTCACCCTTTAAGTTTAGAATTAAGCCCAATCTTATTTTATTGTATTATTTATGTATAGTAGTAGTACTACTCTAGAGTAATAAGCATCTTGGAAAATGTAATATTAAGGTTTCGCCCATTTTTGACACTAAGTTTTTATTATTATAGTTGTTTTTTTAGTGTTGTCTTCTTTTTATTTATTTATTGTTAATTCGTTATTTAATGCCAACTTGGTTCTTTTTAAAGTGAAGGATTTTAAATATCTTTTTGATCTAAAAAGTAAATTTAAATACAAGATTTACTGAAATAGTGACTGGGAAGGGCATTACCAATGGCATGTGCTATCTATCATAGCTAGAGCGATGTCGTTTTCAGAAAAAAGCCAAAAACAAGGAAAAAAAAAGAAGATAAAAAGAAGAAACATAAACTATAATCATTGTAAAATGATATAAAGTCAAAGTTTTAATAAAACGATTAGAGAAAAATTAATTATTTTAATAATATGATTTAATATTTTAAATTAATAAAATATAAAGTAAAAAAAAATATTACATTAATTATAAAATTAATTAATTTAAAAGATTATAAATATATTTAATAAATAATAAATAATTTATTTATGAAAATAAATAAGAGAAATTTTAATATGAATTAGATATATAGATGACTTAAAGAATCATTCAATTTATTTAATTTTTATAATGAATTTGTTTACGTATAAAAAAAACACATTTTATATAGTTAATGATATTATCATAATAAAAATATATTAAATATTTATTTTATTTATATTATTAATTATATATTAGTATAATTATTATTAATGAATTATTTTATTAAAATAACAATTTATGTTAGGGTAATAATATTACCATAAAAAATTTTGTTATTATTAATTTTAATATTAATTAAATAAAATATTATTATTAATACAATATTTTTATTATAATAAATAACTTTATATTATAATAATATGATATCTTTTTATATAAATATAAATGATAATATTTATTTTGCATTATGATATGCAAAGCTTTTCCGTGTAGTGTTGTTCACTGTTCAGTACAAAAAAAAAAGTAGGTGCAGAATAAAAGAAATCGGTGTTGATGCCGTAACCAGATAATTAATCTTCAATTAATAATTGGCCCCTCTGTTGAAAAAGAACGTAGCTTGAGAAACATGTCACAGTTATGGAGAAGTTATTGCGATTATTATGGAGTATTATCGTTGTAATATTTTACATTAATAAATTTAAGGTAAATATAATAATTTTTTAAAAAAAATTATTAGTATAATTTTTTAACATAAGACCCGATCTTGATATACGATTCTTTAAATGTCTGATCCGATATATATTTTGTTTGAAACTATGAGATATGTTTATGCATAAAATAATAATCTTAGAATGTTTTAATGTGTTTCAAAATATTCTAAAATATTAAAAAATTGACTTTCAATATAATCTATTAATGTGATAGAGTGGAGTTAGTTTGTACTTTTCTGAACGTGGGACATGTATCATCTATATAATTAACATATATACTTATAATGTTATTATATATATATATATGTGTGAGTCTCATAATCTAAACATTTTATTCTAATTTTTAACTTTTTTTAAATTTTCTCTATAAAAATGAATTATCTTAATGTTTTTACACTTATTATGGGGCTCAGGATTTAAAAGTCAAACTTTCGTTTCTGACCCTTTATTTTCAAAGACTCATACCGAGTTTTAAGAGAGATCTCGTGAACAAACACTTTACCTCACACTCGTCATGAATTATATTCATTATGGTTGGAATGCGAGCTGAGTAAAGATTAAGACTAACAAATACAATGGCTTCATAGGACAAACACCTTACCAACCTACGAAAAGACTCAATTTGAATCACGAGCAAAACAAAAGTTGAACCACGTGGTGAGGTACAAGTTGAAGCTGACTCTTACCAAGAGTTAGCTCAACAACTTCTCAAGTTAAAGAGAAAGCTTGAAGAGACCAGACAAGAAAACAGAGTGTTATGCATACCAACAAACCTAGATGCCCCCTTAGATCGAGCTAATAACCTAGTAGAAGAAACCGACCCATCTTCTATAAGAAATGAGCCTACTCAAACCAACAATGCAATAGATGATATACCACAACGTAATGTTGGAATTGAGGCACAACTTGTCTAAAGGGAAAATACAACCGAGCCAAACAATGAGCTATTATTGGAGGAGCGAAAGATGTGAGAGGCACGTTTCCAAGCCTTAAAAGAAACAAATAGAAAACAAGACGAAGTAGATGTACATCAATAACTATGTTATAAAAGTACAAATATGTGTACAATACATGCATAATCTATTTTTAGAGAAAAATCATAAATTTTTGGCAAAATTACTTTCATTAGATGAAGGTCATGCCATTACCCAAAAAAAGAGAGGAGGAGGTACATAAATAAAAAAAGGCCATGCCATTACAAAAATAAGTTTGGTTTGAGCCAATTACAAACTAAACATTTCTAGCTTGTGGAGGTTCATCTCCCCCCTTGGTTTCATTTTCTTTATAAGGTTCATCTCCCACCTTGGGCTTTTCTCCACCTCTTTCAAACCCTTCCTTTTCACCCTTGTTTTGAGTTTGAGTAGGTGAATAAGGAGGAGTAATTATGGCTAAGTTGTAGCCAGTCTCAACACTTGATGAGAGTTACTTTGCTAAAGCATTAAGGCTATACTTCACCTGCTCTTGGCCACACATTAACTCATTATATTTAACTTTGGAAATTTCAAGCTCATGCTTATAGGTCTTAACCTTGGACACGAGCTTGCTTTCGGCTTCCCTTACCACCTCAAACTACCTCGCATTTGAGTTTAGCTTGCTTATTGTATGAGATAGCTTTTTCTCCTTGTTAATTGCCTTGCTCTCTCATTTGTTGGCCTTGGTAAGTAAAATGGCATCCTTGGCTCGGGTAGAGGTATGACTCTCTTTTTGAACCTTGAGTTCATTTTTCAACTTCTCAACACCTTGAACTCCACTCATCTTGTGCATGAGTTGTGCCTAAAAAAGGAGAGAGAAGGGTAAGATACAAATGAATATGAGAAACATAGTCGAGCACAATAAAAGCTCAAGCTATCACTTGCTTGGAAGAGTAGCCTACCCATTGCTATAATGGGATCCACATCCTTACATATAGCATCTAGTTGCTTTTCATGAGCCATATATGGAAGATTGCCAACATAATGGTCCACCATCTTAGAAGTTATACCTCTAAAGAGTGTCACACCTTTAACCTTAGTAGTCTAGTCTTCAATAACACCTTTTCCACTCTTTGTGTCTCATGTGATACAAAAAGGTATTATTTGACTTGAGGCCACATGAATAGGTGTTTGATGACTCAGAATGGTTGTAGGGTTTGCCACCCACTCAAAGGTCAAATGAAGAGATCATTAAAGAGACAACCTTCTCGATGCTTATGTGTTTTTTTTGCCTTGAGAAGGGGCGGTCTCCTTGTTTGAACTTTTGCTCCTCATTTTTCCTTTAGAAGGGAACGATCCTCGGGTTAGATCCACCACATTTGTTGAGTCCATGTTTTTCTGATATAACATGTTATTTAACCGAGCTAACGACGCATCAATGTCAAACTCCATGGCAATAAAAACAAGAAATATAGAGTTAGTATATTCAAGATTAAACTAATCATCAATGAAAGCTCGAGCACATTTATCACCATTATCAAGGACAACTTCAAATATACTCCTGGAGTCATTAGATGGGGCCTAAAGTCAAGCCACTTCTCAACACTTGTGATTACCCTTACTAAAGGCTTTATTAAGCCTAGTTTTATCGATCCATAGGCTATAAAGTGAGGTGTATTCAATAAATATCTTCAAGGAGTAGGCTCGAGCAGATAATCTTGTATGTTAGCAAGTCTTTGCTTTGCTTTTAAGTTTAAAGTGATAATATAGGGAGCCATAATTCTTATCATGAGATTTGTATCTGCCCAGGAGCTTATTAGTAGCCTTTTATCGCTCTCAACTATCTCCCACCAACTAGAAACATAAAAAATATTGTTTCTAGTTTTTCTTAGTTTCTAAGAGGATCACATTTATACCCTAGTCTTGTTTGGTTGATATAGAGACCCTTTTAGTATCTGTAGGGTTTTGTTTCAAAACATATGCATCATTGAACTTGGATATCTCCAACTTAATCCCAAGTTCTCTATATATTACAGTAAGACATGTAGTAGGTACCTCTACCTATTATACATCAATTATCCAAGTACGAGCCAGATCTGAGTTGAACTTAAAAACTTTCTTATGAAGGGATATAAAAGAAATCTAACCTCGAGCCATAAAACCATCTCATGCAAGGCTTCCCAACCTCTATATAGAGTTGCACTATCCAATACACCTAGGTTTGGAATCATTATCTATACTAATGAAGGGATATTGTACATACATCTAAGTCTTTCCTTGTCCTTTGAAGCTAGGCCATTTTTTTCAACCTCAACATTCCAAACTTTAGTCCAACAAGTGAGCTCCCTAGTCCCTTTATTTTTGGACTTCTTTCTCCACATCCTTATGATATATATATATGTGTGTGTGTGTATGTGTGTAATGCTCAACCATATTGTAGGGAGTGATTTGAGGTCGAGATGAAATAGTTGGAATCTCAGGCATCTCTTCCTCATTTGAAGTGTTTTCTTTAAATGAAGAGACCGAGTTACTTTCGTCTTGTCTCGAATAATTTAGATATTGAGGATTCTCCTAAGAGAATGAGCCCAAGGAGAACAAAGGTAAAATTACTTTACCGGTCGCCCTTGATGATACTTCCTTATGCATGATTGCTACAAAAGGTTACAAAAATTTGATCTTAAAAGGAAAAAAAAGGAAGTTACCTAAAAGTTTGAGTTTTTTTTCAAAGAAAATGGTGAGGATTAAAATTAAGAACTAACCTGAAAAGAAATAAAAAAATGGTTAGGTGCGAGGATAAATCCCTAAAGTTTGAGCAGAAAAGTATAATCTCAAGCTGCGTATATCTTACCACAAGAGCGAAGAAAATTCAAGATACAAGTTGAAAAGACAAAGCTTTGTGGTTGATATTTTGGTTCAATATCTTGAAAATAATGAAATTGATAATCCTTGGCCCCTCATTAAGTAGGGATTGATATTTTCTTTTTCCAATCAACTAACAAGTATTTATTGGGACGTGTCAAAATGTTACGTATTTTTGGTTGATTTGGTTGGTTGTTTTTATACTCTTCCATCCCTATTAAGGAGCCAAGTTAAAAGAATAAGGGGACTTGATATTTGAACATAAAACTCGACCTTAATGCCCAACTATTGAATGACTTGATCTATTATGTGTCTTGCTTGAAACTATGAGATATACTCGCATATAAAGTAATAATCTTAGGGTATCTTCACCTATCTAAAAACATTTTGAAGTATTAAAAGGTTGATTATTAGTTAGATCTATTAATTTGATCGAACATAAGTTAGTTTATATTTTTACTAATATACCCCCAACATGGTGTGAGGTGTTTTCCCAATATAATTAACACGTGTATCTATAATATTCTCTCTCTATGTATATATATATATACGAAGCTAATATGATATCCACACAATTATATTCCAAATCTCTTATTTTTTTCTAGTTTATATATTTTAAAATCAAATTATTCTAATAATAGTAATAGTTATTTATTCAATATGATATTTTTATTTTAAAAACCTTAAAATATTATGTCCATTTAAATTTTTTTATAAAACATTATGCAAACTAAAATTTAAATAAATTAAAATTATATATGATACACTTATTTAATAAAATTTATCATTTAACTTTAAAAAATAATAAATAGGAAAATTATAAACAATAGGTTCTTAATTATTATCTATGTGGTAAGAATATAAATTTTGATTAATTATAATAAAATTATTTAAAAAATTAACGTTTTATAGATAAATGTAAAAAATTTATTTAGTATATGCAGATAAATATTTGATTTATGTAAATTTAAAAATAATAGTGACTCATTTAATTTATACCTTACCAATTTTAATTAATATATATATATTTTTCAATTTTTGAGAAATCAAAATTAAATATTTATTAAAGAAGGTATAGTAAACTTTTCAATTACAAGACAGCATAAAAAAAAAGGGTGAAAAAAAGGAAAATGACATAGAGGCGCTTTTACAGCTGCAATTCTGTACCCTCAATTCATAGTCTCGTAGGGATGGGTAAGGAAAGTCTTCCTTCATATATAACAGGTAAACTAACAATATTATCACAGAATTTTTATGTTTTTTTTCTTTTTTTAATTTATTACTGATCACTTAAAATTTATGTGACAGAAAAACATTAAATTTCATTCTCAAAATGATGAAAATAATAACCACTTACAAAAAAATAATTGTTATTATATTTCTCCACTTAAGACTCACATGACAAAAAAAAACATTATATTATATCCTTAAAATAATAAAAATAATATTTTTGTTATTTATAAAAAAATTATTATATTTCTCCCACATTAATATTAAATAATTTATTTAGATAAATAATAAAAAATTTAATAATAATTGAAATTTATTTGTTAAAAAAATATCAACTTTTGTTTAATTAAATAATGGAAATGAAAATTTTGTAACTTATTAAAAAATTGACGGTATATTTATAATTTCAATAAATAATAATAATTGGTACAAGTTTTGTTAAATTATCTTTTCAAGCCGCAACAATTCTCCAACTCTCTCTCTCTCTCTCTCCAAGAAAGAGAAGATGAAGAAAAGGGTCCTCCTCTGGTTTCCTTTCCCTTCGAATTCCTGAAAGCAAGCAAAGCCCACGCAGCAAGCAACTGAAGAGAAAGAGAGAAAGGACCCAGAAGAAAATACATGGCTTTCGCAGAATTTCAAGCCTCCTTCATTGGTATTTGTTATTCCACTCCCTCTCACTTTCTCTCCTCGTCATCATCTTCTTTCACTTTTTTTTTTAATTATTTTCATTATTTATTTTTGGGGAAAATTTTATTACTATTTTTGTGTAGTGGCCTGAGGGTCCTATTATTTGCAGTTTTGCGAAAGTTGGGTCTCTGTGCTAATGTGGTGGGCTGACTGGTTCTTTGTGTCACTTAACAACTATGACAATGGATTCTTCTTCTGAGGGTAACAACCCTTCAACCCTTCCCTTTTGTTTTCTCTCTTAAAAGGTATTAAATTGTTGGTAGATTCTAATTTCTTCGGCTTGGAAATTTAGAGTTTGTGCAATCTTTGTTAATGAGGTTGGGTCGAAATCATCGAAGGATTTGTTATCTGCAGATGCTCAGATTCTCCAACAATGTGTGTTATTTTGTGTTTGTGTTTTTTAGTTTTGATTTAGGGCTTTTGGGATTTCGTGGGTACTGATGAAAATTAACGATTGTATCTGATGGATATAAGTGTTTTATTTTTTTTGCTTGTATAGAAAAATCCTGAATATTTTTTGGTCATGGCTTTTTTTTTTAGTATTTGTTGTAAATATACTCCCTATATAAAAATATTTGTATTTGATATTTTTATTATTATGTATTGAATTTGCATTACTACTTTGTATAATTTTTTTTAATCAGTGACAACTCATGTGGTGAAATACTTAGAATTCGGTCAATTCATTTATAAGTTGATAATATTTGTGTTGAGTTAATCATTTATATATCTCATATTTCATATCAATTAAAAAAATAGTCGACTAATATACATTATTTTTAAATAAAAAATATTTAAAGAAACGCTTATTGATTGATCAGTTTGTATCTATCGTGTTCGTGTCAAGTTATCTTTTTAAATAATAATAAAAATATTTAATTTAATTATATAAGTTTATGTGTGTTTTCCTGTTATATTTGACTTATTTATTAAATAAAGTTATGCAAATCTTGTCAATATCTTATCAAATCACTCATTTGTTATATATTATCATACATATTGCTCATAAAATGGTTTTGATTAATGCAAGATGTTTGATTCTAGATTATCGATTATATGATGGTATTTAGCTATTTGCTCTTTCTTAGCTGGATTTGAAGGGTATCCAAATACGCTTTTGATCTTCATCTAATCTAAGAATATAGAAGAGTATATGTTATGGTGCCTTATCACTTTGTAAAGTCATATATATGCTTGGTGTAAAGTAGGATTAGTGGGTGTATAATATGATGAGTGTCATTCACGATTATGCTACTTGTCAATATCCCATGTGGTGACTATTATGAGAATAAGACGGCAAAGACATTTTGAAGTGAAATGAGGGTGTGTTTGACTTAATAATCTTAATAGGTTTCGTGGTCTCTATGTTCATGATGTATAGTTTACCATGTAAAGTCAATACTTTAAATGACATAGTTGGGGCTGTCATTGTTATGGAAAGTCAACCATATGTTGCTCTGTTGGGTATAATTTCCAACTCTGTTTCATTTTTATTTCCTTATAGTTTATCTGGGCATCTCAAATGAGTTTTGGTATTGGCTGGTGATTGGAGTAGTTAACTGTAATGTGGGTGACTATGATGTAGTGTGCTTGCACATGTTCCACATTACTTAGGAAGCTAAGTGGTGATGTGCTCATAAGGGGTGAGTACTTTCTAAATGGCATGATACCTTTTGGGGTTTCTTCCTAGAAGTAAAGCCGTGAAGTCTCACGGAACTGTCAAGTCATGACTGTGAGTTCACTGAACTTGAATTTGTGGATCAAAGAGGACAATGTTGTGCCATGTGAAATGGATCCCACCTCATTATAAGCGGATGGATTAACCGTTCTATATCAGTTGGTATTAGAGCTATGATCCTACTAGGCCATGTGGGCTTACGTTTTTACGAGAACGCAAGACTCCCTAAGTGGGGTTGTATGATGTAATGTGTCTACACATGTCTCATATTGTTTAGGAAGGTAAGTGATGATGTGCTTATAAGGGGTGAGTACTCTAAATGGCATGACGTGTTTTGGGGTTTCTCTCTAGAAGCAAAGCTGTGAGGTTTCACTGAATTGTCAAGTTATGACCGTGGATTCGCTGAACTGTCAAGTCATAACCGTGGGTCCGTTGAATTGTCAAGTCATAACTGTGGATCCGTTGAAATGTATCATTGACTTTAGGCGATTGGTAGGGTATCATGTTGAATATTATTTATTTTGGTTCCTTATTGTTTGATTTTGACATGAAGTTTTGTGTTTTGGTTTTTTTAGACTTTTGATTTGTCCTATTATATTTCCATTTTTCTGTTCCTCCACCCCATCCCAACTTGCTAGTGATAATAATAATTTCAAAATTTTATTTGTTTAAATGCATTTGACCTTCCTAGTATGCTATCATATTCAAATATTGTTTCCATTTCTTGCAGCAGCTTTCAATCCAGCAAAAAGTGGAAATATAAATATGGAGAAGAAGAGGGAAATTGTTTATGAAATATCAAATTGGTCGCATGATGCTGCTTCTGATGCACTACAGTCGTGGAGCCGCCAGGAGATATTACAGATTCTTTGTGTGGAGATGGGGAAGGAGAGGAAGTATACTGGTTTAACTAAGTTAAAAATGATCGAACACCTTCTGAAAATTGTATCTGAAAAGAAATCAGGGGTGCATGTTATAACAGATCTTGATTCGCATTCTTCTCCTGCAACTGATCAAAGAACTACTAAACGGCAGAGAAAAATTGAACAGCCATCTCGACTACCTTCTGTTGTAAACAATTCATCAGTAAATAATGTAAGCAGTGATTTAGTCAATGCTGTATTCTGCAAAAACTCAGCTTGTAGAGCTACCTTAAGCCAAGTAGATGCCTTTTGCAAGAGGTGTTCATGTTGCATATGTTACCAGTATGACGACAACAAGGATCCTAGCTTGTGGTTGATTTGCTGCTCAGAGCCTCCCTTTCATGGTGATTCATGTGGTTTGTCATGCCATCTTGAGTGTGCTTTAAAACATAATAGGTCTGGTATTGGTAAGACTGGAGAACACAGCGTACTTGACGGAAGCTTTTATTGTGTGTCCTGTGGGAAAATAAATGACTTGCTCGGGTAAGTGTTTCCAAGCATTATTTCATGGACACACAGATCTTCAGGGATGCTGCCCCTTGCATCATCAAATCATTTCTGGAGTTTTTGTTTTAAATATATTCCTCTCGTTGAACTTTTTGAGTTTGCACACAGTATAACTAAGGATTGGTCCAACTTTATTAAAACAATCAATCTCTTATTACATGGAAAATGTACATTTTATTTAAAACAGTGTGATAGCATAATTTAGCATGTTTGGTTAGCACCTTTCAACAGCATATTTTTGTATTTGTGAGAAGTGAAGAACTTGGGTTTGCTTTTCTTGGAGTGCATGTGGTTTATCTTCTCTGTAGTAAGGTAAACTCACCTAGTCTGCTGGGTCTATCAGCATCATTTCTGTTGTTCGAGAACTGAAGATGTGGTACAGAGTTTGCTAACATCAATGTTTCATGGTATTCAAGGTCTTCCTTTACCCTGTATGGCCGACTGCATACCTTTTGTCTCATAGAGCCTTAAGAAAAATTATTATTTCAAATATACTTGCTCCTAAGAAATGCATAAAAAATCTTGTTTTGTACATTTTTCTTGATTGTCCCTAGGTAGCGTTATTACTCGTGTTTTCTCAAAATCGCTGCTCTCTGTTTATGGTTCATCTCTCTTTCTCTCTCTAAACACAGATGCACATGCTCATTCATTTACAAAGGGCATTATATATGCTATATGTTTTTCTGTTCACTTGTGCGACAATAATCGCATTCATGAAAGCCTACAAAACATATTACAAGTTTGCTCATTTTATTTTACAGAAATCACCTAGTTTAGGTCCAGTTTGAATGTATTGCAAAATGTTTAGATTGGACAAAGATGCCCTTAAAATTTGGAATTGAAATTGTCCACATGGTCATTTAGCTATTCCACACTGACATTTTATGAGAGTATGAAATATTAGTAAACCGGGCCTAGGTTGTGAGTTTGCGCTTTATTTTATTACTGAATATGATTATAAGATTGCATGGATTATTTTCTTGTCTATTTCTCACTGACTTGAAAATATTGCTTACCATGCTGGTATATGTATTTCAATGCATGCTGCCTTTCTATCATACTATATCAGAAAGTACCCACAATTTAATACTTACTGTTTATTATATATTCAACTTTTCCCTTTTCCTCCCTGCTTTAGCATGAATGAGTTAAATTGCAATCTAATAATCCTTGATTTGCATTCAATAATCACTAGGTGCCTGAGAAAGCAACTGGCAATGGCAAAGGAAACCAGACGGGTGGACATACTTTGCTACCGTATCTCCTTAAGCCTAAAGCTATTAAAAGGAACACAAAGGTATCAAAAACTTTCTGAGATTGTGGGTGAAGCTGTTGAGAAGCTTGAAGCTGAAATAGGTCCCTTGACTGGTTTACCTGTAAAGATGGGTAGGGGTATCGTTAACAGGCTTTCTTCTGGTCCAGTGGTTCAAAAATTGTGTGCTTCTGCTGTGGACTTCTTGGATTCATTGCTTTGTAATGCAACCGTGCTTCCCCTATTTAGTCCTTTAAGAGAAGGTGGTTGTTTTAATATAAAATTTAGATGCTTATACCATAGATTATTCATTCTAGTTTATATATTATACTCATGACCAATTATTATAGAATCTAAAAACTTATCACGGTTTCAAGAAATATTTTCTATACATGATGTATATTTATTATTGGATTTTAACTATCTCAAGTGCTAACTTTATGCTCTTATGTGTAAAAACATTTTCAGATAAAATTTCAAACACTCCCAAGATGATTAAGTTTGAAGATGTATGTGCAACATCCGTCAGTGTGATTTTGGGCGCTGAAGACACTCCGGCTGAAAGTAATATTGCTTATTCCGTATGGCATTGTAAAGCACATGATAGCAATTATCCAGTCGAACCTACTTGTACGTTGGTGGCATCAAATATGAGGTTTATCATTTCAGGACTTTCTCCTGCTACAGAGTATCGATTTAAAGTTGCTTCCTTTGGTGGCTCAATGGAGCTGCATAATTGTGAAGTTCAGCTGTCAACATGCGCTGCCAGTACCTGCGATGAAGTCCCAAATTGCTCAGCATTAGAAAGAAGTCAAAGTCCTGCAACTAACTGTAGCAGCCTTTCCAATCCTTCTTCAGTAGAAGATGAAACTAATAACATTACACCGTTTTCTCATCATGCTGAAAACCGAGCAGATAATTATCTTACCAATCGCAAGGACACAGAAAAGGTTATTTTCTCTAATTTATCAAATGGTGCCATTAATTGTAATGGCACTGGTTTGGGAGAAAAGAGAACAGGTGGTGCTTCTTTGTTGAACGAGGAACATGCCTTTGGAAAAGTGGGCTTCGTGTCGGGTGCTAATAATGTCTTAAAATGTTCAAATAAGAACTCACCTGAGGGCCTGAGCACTGAAAATGGCTCAAATTCTCCCGTTCCTACTGGATTGGAATGTGTACCATTTGTTACTAGCTCAGAAGGTAGCTTGCCAATTACTCCTTGCAAGTTGGATGTACTTAAGGATGGTCTTGGAAGGAATGGGAGATCAAAATCTAGTATCAAGTATCTTGAGAATGGGACTGAGAGAAAAGAGGAACCCCAGGATGGTAGCACGTCGAAGAAGAGAAGCGGAGAAAGGCCAGATGAGGTGTGTGTAGCAAATGGTCTGTCAGATAGGGATTTTGAGTATTATGTAAAGGTGATCAGATGGTTAGAATGTGAAGGGCATATTGAAAAGAACTTCAGACAGAAATTTCTTACCTGGTATAGCTTGAGGGCAACCCCACAAGAGGTACAGATTGTAAAAGTTTACGTTGATACTTTTATTGAAGATCCAGCATCTCTTGCCGGTCAACTTATGGATACATTTTCAGAGATTATTTCAAGCAAGAGATTATCAGTCGTGCCAGCTGGGCTCTGTATGAAACTCTGGCATTAATTATATCTCGACTATGGTTACCAAGTTTCGGTTGCAAACCCTAATTTGGAGTTTGTGCAGCAGTTATTCTTTAGACCCCATAACATTCTTGATTTTAGTTATTTTTTTTTTAATCTATTGTCATCAACATTTTACATTCTTACAATGGAGAAATGTTACATATAATTTCTTATCACAATATAGATGTACTTGAATGTTAGATTTTGTTTCTTTTGGCAATTTTTTTTTTAAAATCATATGAAAAACTTTTGACAATTTATTGAGCAAGCATACAAAGTGAAGCAATGGAAGTTGCTCGTCATGTGTTGATCAGTGAGTAAATCAGAATGTGGTTTGCAGCAGGGCAGAGCCGCGTGTAAATGAGAGGGGCACGTGCTTTTTTAACTTTTTGATAAACTTTTCTTTTATTATATTTATAAACTTGCATTTTTATATAGTATTATTTTCTCTTTCTTTTGGTTGTATTACCTATCTATTTACATTATTTTTATGTTTTTTACTTTTGTTCTATTGTTATATAATTTTTACTAACTAGACTCTAATACACTAATAAATGTTTAACATTTTTTTATAAATTTTAGAAAAATTATTTCAAATAACATCTAAAATTTATGTATAATAACAAAAATAATGTTCTATTAATATTAAACAGGTTTAATTAGATTGAGTTTAATATTAAATAAGTTTAAATGATCATAGTTACATGAACGACGTCCAATTTAACGATGTTAATATGAAATGATAGATTAGATTTTTTTAATAATAAAATATATGAATTAGACTTAAAAAGAGTTATTTTTTTTGCTTACAAGTTTTAAAGTTGTAATTTTTTTGTTTTTTTTTAAATTTTATTAATTTAGTTTTCTTAGTATTTTTTTAAAAAATAATACATTTTATCTCGTAAATAATTTAATCATTCTGTGTTACATCATGTATAATTATATAAATATTCACTTTTATTAATATCATGTAATATTGATCTTATCTAGTTTTTTTTACATATTTAATTTTATTAAATATTTATTATAATTTATTTTGTTTAATTTTTTTCATTTTTTTATTCATCTGCGTATATATTAAACCATGTTATTTAATCTTATTATAATTTAATTTATATAGTTTTAAGTTTTTATTTTAATTCGACAAAAATACGTATTTGGCATATTACTTGTGATATAATATTTAAAAATATTAAAATTTATAAATTTTTGAAACACATTTTTTCATAATATTTTATAATAATTCGATTAAAAATTTCATAAATTTTAATATATTCATTCAAATGGTAACATAATTGTTCATTTTTACTATTTAATTTATATGCGGTGTTCGTTCTAAACGTTAATACTGGTTACGTCCTGCTCAACCAGCTTTATGTCTTTGGCCCCATCATATAATGCCCGGAAGGAATGTTGTTTCTGGCCTTGTGTTTTTTTTTTCCCCTTCAATATGGAAATAATCACATGAGTAGACAAGGAAAGATCCAAATACAAGTACATATTCAAAGGAATGGTGTTTCTGGCCTTCTGGGTATGTTTGAAATGATGTTTTAACGAGGGAATTGAGTATTTGAGTTATTTGGTGAGTTGAGCGATTCTGATATGAAGTTCAAAGGTTATTTCTTGGCTAGTGCTACGGGTTATTCACACTACACTATAAGCGTGCAATAAATGGCTTAAGCACAATGTAAAGTACAGGTGGTTCAACTTAGATTAACATAGTGTTAATGTCCCAGCCTTTCCTGCTCGCATTCAGACAAGAGAAGCTTAGGATTATTTAGAGGATCAAAAGTCACATTTCTTTAGTTAGCAGAAAAAAGGTCACATCCCATAAGGAACCGTAACATGTTTATTATGTTGGATAAATATTAACTGTTAAGACAGGTATTGAGCACCCAAAACTGTCTATGCTCTGCATTTGGGCAAAAATGAGACCGAAAATAGCATCATCATCATCATCATCATCATCATCATCATTATCATTATTATTATTGTTATTATTGTTTATGTATGGAATATTTACAAACTTATTTACAAGCATGTACAAACAATACTCATTGTTGTTCTCACATGAGTAAAATTGTTCAGAACTTTTCAAATTACCATTGCTTTCTTCTCTCTTGAAACTGTAGAGTTCTCCCTTTATGTTCATGTATACCTGGTTCTGCATGTTCATCCAGCTTTTTATTTTCATCAATTCTTACATCAGCGCATCTTTTATTACAAGAAAAGAGACTCTTTCAATCTCTGTAATAAACTCTTCATCTCCTACACCCTTATTATAGAAGATTCATTGTTCATTAATAATTACTATCCTAAGGTGGAGTTTGCTGGTGGAGTTGACACTTCTGGGTTCTTTCAAGAAACGTTTCCCTTCCTCCAATCCTCAAATTTGCATGCAATCAGCTCAGAGTTGTCTTACTAATTATCAGGAAGTTTTTTACACTTTTTTTTGAGTAATGTTTGTCTAGCTATTTTTCCTCGATGAAACTTTCTACTCCTCGAATATCTAAATCATTATCTTCAAAATTTTCTCAATAGATGTGATCATTAATTGAGTTTGTGCATCTTCTTCACCACTCAATATTCCTTCAACTTGTCTTTTCTTCTTTCCTTTAGCCTCTGCAATTTTTTATTCAGACAAAAAGCTTCTCCAATTCTTTTACTTTCCACCTTTTGGATACCTAAAAATAACATGCATGCATGCCGGAAAAGTTACCAATTATATAATAATATGTAAAGTCTCAGGCTAGATCTTTGTTTATTTCATGAGTGTTATAACTGTAAATGTTAAAGTATATCTAGTAAACAGATTAATGTATATATCTACTAATTTATATTTATTTATTTTAGGCATATCTAGTTACTTATAATTCCTATATAAAATACCATGTATATTCCTTTAAACACAGAATAAAATACAATCATTAAGTATTTCTAACATGGTATCAGAGCCACTGTTCTTAACAGTCTTGTTTTTTTTTTGTGTTACTCCACCCTTATAACTTCCATTATCACAACAACCGCTGCACCTTAGACATCTAAGCTATTTCTTGGGTCTTGAGATCACTCGTTCCACAGATGGTCTTTATATTACTCAAGCTAAGTATGCATTTGACCTCTTATCTCAAGCTGGACTCACTGACAACAAGACTGTTGACACTCCAATTGAACTTAATGTGTATCTGACACCCTCGGGGGGTGGGGAGGGTGTTGGAAAATTATGTAAATTCCCGATAAGCCAGATTTATGAGAAAACAAGAATAGAAAAATAACACACAAATTTGATAACGGAGTTCGGCCAATCTTGTTTACGTCTTCGGACCTGCTGTAGATCTTTTTACTAAAAGGAGAGAAATTACACAAGGTGTTTACAACACTCACAACTCACAACCCACAACCCAATTACACCCAAGAAAATTACTCTAAATTTTCTTCACAAAAGCTTTTCTCTCAATTGGAATGAACACTTTGGATGATTAATTCATTACAATTACACATCTATTTATAGGAAAATTCACTCCTTGAATTACTCCTTAAATTAATGGTTCCTTGAATTTCTCTTTGAATTAAGCTCATTGTTTTGCTCAATGTTTTGCTTCTCAAATTAAGGAGCTTTATAGCAATCTCCAACAATCTCCCACTTGAAGACTGATTTCAATCTATCTCACACTTCGATCAATGCAGTAGCTTTTCTAGTCTTGCTATTCTAGCAGACCAACTGAAGTTGAGCACAACTTCAGTTTGTCAATAGTCACCACCTTTGTTAACATATCTACTGGATTTTTGCTTCCTTGGATCTTTTCCAATATTAACACATCATCTTTTAATAGGGATCTGATGAAGTGATAATGAAGTCCAATATGCTTGGTTCTAGAATGAAATGCTAAATTCTTTGCCAAGTGTATTGCACTTTGACTATCACTGTGCAGAACATTCTTCTTCTGTTTGAATCCCAGCTCAGTTAACAAACCTAGAAGCTCTATCATCTTTTTACTAGCTTCAGTCACTGCTACATACTCAGCCTCTGTAGTGGATAGAGTGACAATTTTCTATATTTGTGACATCCAACTAACAACTGTAGTTCCAACAGTAAATATATAACTGGTGGTGCTTCTTCGGTGATCAACTTCACCTCCAAAGTCTGCGTCTACGTAGCCTTGTACTTTTAACTCTCCTTTACTAAAGTACAAGCACTTTTCTGTGGTGCCTCGTAGATACCTCAAAATCCACTTGACTACTTCCCAATAAGTTTTCCTTCGGTTTGACATAAATCTGCTAACAACTCCCACTGCATGTTCTTCTTCTCTCTTTCTAAGAAACCTTCTAGTTGGTACATGTATATCTCTTCATCTAAATCTCCGTGAAAGAATGCAGTCTTCACATCTAACTGTTCAAGATGAAGATCTTCAATGACTACAATACTTAACATTGATCTGATAGTATTGAGCTTCACAACGGGAGCAAAAATTTTAGTGTAGTCAACTCCTTCCTTCTGTTGAAACCCTTTGACAACTAGGCGGGCTTTGTATCTCTTGGAACCATCATGCTCCTCTTTCACCCGGTACACCCATTTGTTGTAAAATTCCTTCTTTCCCATAGGTAACTCAGCTAGTTCCCATGTCTGGTTGGAGATGAGAGATTTCATTTCTTCTTTCATGGCAAGCTCCCACTTGCTAGAATCTTGAGTCTGACAAGATTCATCATAGCATTCGAGCTCCCCTCCATCAGTCAGCAACATATAGTTCATGTATCTCCTGTTAGGCACATGAGGTCGAGAAGACCTTCTCAATACAGGAGCTGGAGTAGGAGGCTGTGGTGTGTCAGACTGATGCATACTACTCTATCCAACAAGATCCTCTGGTTGAGGACTTATTATAATTGGGTCCATTGCGGAACTATCTGGGACATCATATGCATCTACAAATACTGATTCATTCTGCTCTGAGTCGTTGGCGTCTATTTTATGCATGTCCTTATGCATCACTCTTTCGTTGAAAATCACATCTCTACTACGGATCACTTTCTTGTTTTCGTCACCCCAAATGCGGTAGCCAAACTCATCCTTACCATAACCGATGAATGTGCATTTCTTGGATTTGGAATCAAGCTTATTTTTGCCTTGATCGCTAATATGCACAAATGCTACACAACCGAAAACTTTTAGATGTGATAGTTTCACCTCTTTTCTGCTCCATACCTCCTATGGTATTCTGTGTTCCAATGGAACAGATGGGCCTCGGTTGATCAAGTAAGCTGCCGTGTTGACTGCTTCTGCCCAAAATTGCTTCGGTAGACCTGACTGTATACGAATTTTTCTGGCTCTTTCTATCAACGTTTGGTTCATATGCTCAGCTACACCATTGTGTTGAGGCGTGCCTGACACAGTTCTTTCCATTATGATCCCGTGCTCATAGTAGAAATTTTTGAATCTGGTGTCTTTATATTCACCACCATTATCGATTTTGAGCTTTTTGATCTTTAAACCCATCTCATTTTCCACCACAACTTTCCATTTTCTGAAAGCCTTAAATACTTCAGACTTATGTTTTAGAAAGTAAACTCATACCTTCCGAGAGTGATCATCAATGAAAGTCACAAAGTAGTGTTTCTCACCAATGGATGAGATGGTCGTTAGTCCCCAAACATCAGAGTGAATAAGCTCTAGCCTTTCCTTCTTTGGGGTCTGCAACTTGTCTGAAAGCTTACTCTCTTTTTCTTTCCAAGTATGCAATCTTCGCACATATCTATCTCTACAGACTGTAGACTTGGAAGTTTTCCCTTTGAGTGCATACTCTTCATCCCCTTCTCACTCATGTGGCCTAGTCTCTGGTGCCACAGATTTGGTGTTTCATTGCCTACTGCAACTAGGATTGAACAATGTGCTCTTGTTGTCATGTAAAGAGTGCCACTCTTCTTGCCTCAAGCAACTGTCATTACGCCCTTTAAAATCTTCCAATCATCACCATGGAAGATCGTAGTGTAGCCTTCACTGGCCAATTTTCCTACTGAGATTAAGTTCCTTCTTAGGTCGGGAATATGCCTGACATCCTTCAGCTCCCAAACAGACCCGTTCAACTTAATCTTCACTATACCTTTATCAATAATAGCACATGGTTGGTCATCACCAAGATATACCTTTCCAAGGTTTCCGGGGAAATATTTCTCGAAAAATTCTTTCTGTGAAGTAGCATGAAACGATGCTCCAGAGTCTAACACCCAAGATTCTTCCTTGCTCTCCAAAGAGCATATCAATGCATCATTTCCTCCTGAGGTGGAAGTAACATTTGCCTCTGCCTTCACTTGTTTGTCCTTCGGTGCACTCTTGCACTGATTTTTTTAGTGTCCAATTCTTTTACAATTCCAACACTCGATAGTTTTTGAGCTATGGGGATTATTAAGATTCCTGGATTTGAACCTCTTGTCCTTTGATCTATCTCAATAGTATGTTCTATCACGTCCATTCCCTTTGGTTGAATTTCTTCCTCTTGACTCTGTATGCAAAATTGAAGAAGTTGACGATTCACTTGACTCTTTACGTCAGATCTCTTCATTGAGAACCAGATCACGAACATCATCAAATTTTAACTTATTGCTTCCTGACGAGCTACTCACAGCCATGACAGTAGCATTCCAGCTTTCTGGTAAAGAAGACAAAAGTATCAATGCTCGTACTTCTTCATCAAATTCAATTTCCACTTAACTCAACTGGGTTGTGACTATGTTGAGTTCATTGAGATGTTGAGCTACCAATGCGCCTTCCGTCATCCGCAAATTGAACAAACGCCTCATCAAGTGCACTTTGTTTGAGGCTGATGGCTTCTTATACATATTGGAGAGAGCTTCCACAAGACCCGCCGTGGTCTTTTCCTTTGCTATGTTGAAAGCAACATTACGGGATAACATCAATCGAATAAGTCCGAGGGCTTGTCTATCTAGAAGATTCCAATTTTCTTCCTTCATAGCCTTTGGCTTCTTCCTTGAGAGAGGTTGATATAGATTTCTTTGATATAGATAATCCTCTATCTGTATTTTCCAAAACCTGAAATCTGTGCCATCGAATTTCTCGAGTTTCACCCTTCCTTCATCTCCAGCCATTGCTCTCACTCAAATCTGACTTCCTCTAGATCGTTTCTGACTATTTCTACAAACCACCGTGTATTAGAACACCTCCGTCAACGAACAAATATCGTCAACAAAATTTCACTATTCACATAATTCACTATTCATGTGAATAGTATCCTTGCAAGAAAATGACAGAAATCACCACCAAAAGCTATGATACCAGTTGTTGGGAAATTACGTAAATTCCCGATAAGTCAGATTTATGAGAAAACAAGAATAGAAAAATAACACATAAATTTGATAAAAGAGTTCGGCCAATCTTGCTTACGTCTCTAGACCTACTGTAGATCTTTTTACTGAAAGGGGAGAAATTACACAAGGTGTTACAACACTCACAACTCATAACCCACGACCCAATTATATCCAAGAAAATTACTCTCAATTTTCTCTCACAAAAGCTTTTCTCCCAATTGGAATGAACACTTTGGATGATTAATTCATTATAATTACACATCTATTTATAGGAAAATTCACTCCTTAAATTAATGGTTCCTTGAATTGCTCATTGAATTAAGCTCCTTGTTTTGCTCCTCAAATTGATCCTCAAATTAAGGAGCTTTATAGCAATCTTCAACAGGGGGAGGAACCATTGTCTAATCCCTCTCTTTATAGACGATTGGTTGGCAGTCTGGTTTATCTTACAGTTACTCGTCCAGACATTTCTTATGTTGTTCACCAGGTGAGCCAGTATCTATCTACTCCACCATCGACTCACTATGCTACTGTTCTGTGGATTCTACGATACTTGAAAGATACTATCTTTCATGGCCTTTTCTACTCAGCTCAGTCTCCTCTAGTACTTCGTGCATTCTCTGATGTTGATTGGGTAGGAGATCCCACTGATCGCAGGTCCACTACAAGTTATTGTTTTCTCCTTGGTTCTTCTTGGCGAAGTAAGAAACAAACTTTCGTAGTCCGCTCCAGTACTAAAGCAGAATATCGTGCTTTTGTTGATACCACATCTGAACTCCTTTGGCTACGATGACTTCTAAGGATTTGGGTGTGTCTACATCCTCTGTTATTCCCCTTTATTGTGACAATCAGAGTGTCATTCATATTGCTCACAACGATGTCTTCCATGAATGGACTAAACACATTGAGATTGATTGTCATTTTATTCGCTCTTATCTTGTCCATGGTGCTCTCAAACTTTTCCCTGTCTCCTCCAACGATCAACTTGCAGATATCTTTACTAAAACACTTCCTAAATGACGTACTTGTAATTTGGTTGACAACCTCAAGTTGGTCTCACATCCACCTTGAGTTTGAGGGGACTGTTAATGTATATCTAGTAAACAGATTAATGTATATATCTGCTAATGTATATCTATTTATTTTAGGCATATCTATATCTAGTTACTTTATGCATATCTAGTTTACTTGTAACTCCTATATAAAGTCACCATGTATATTCCTTTAAATATAGAATAAAATACAATCATTAAGTATTTTTAACAGTAAAAAATAAAATTATACAATTTTTTTTCTTTTTTGGGTGTCTTTTTTCTCCTCCAAATTGGCTAGTTTTATTTGTTAAAATAAATAAAAAAAAAAAGTAGAAATTATAGTATGATAACTAATGGTGCTTTTTCCTGGTTTAGAATGGATCCCAATATGCATGCTTTAGAAGGAATCGCTGAGGACAATCTTGCAACAAGCTCAAACTACTTTGCCTTAATTTCACAAATCCAAAGACTATCAGGAAGCCTCGAGGATTTCAATGTCTTCAACACCAGGGAAGATGCAGTTCATGCTACCTCCCTGACTCTTCTAGCTAAAATCATAGCTACTAGATAATTCATAACATTAATAATTCAATCCACTTTTGATTTGGCTACGAATCTGGCTTTTGTTGTCAAAGTATCTTACATGGATAGAGTAAATAATATCTTTAAATAAAATTTCAATATGAAGCTGACTGCAAAAAAAATTGAAGACCAAGAATTTGGCACACCAAAGGACACCTGATGGCCATTACAAAATGGTCATCCCTTACTTCCTTTGCTGAAATAGAATTTTCATCCACTGAATTTTGGGTGCAAATTCATGGTCTTGCATCAATCAACATGCTAAAAGAGAATGCTTTTAACTTTCTGAAATATACTGGGAAGAGTGACCGAGGTTGATTTTAGTGGGGATGAAAATTTAATTTTAGAAAAATATTTAAGGCTGAGAGCGGAAATCAATATAAATTCACATGTAATTCCTAGCTGCTTCCAAATTAAGAAAGATAACTCTCTATTTTTGATACAATTCACATTTGAATGCTACTGCTTTCATTCGAGCATTCCCTTGAGATATAGAGTTTCTTGATCTGTCACCCTATAACCTCCTCAAACTCTCTCCTCCTCAGGATGGAGTTTAAAGATCTTATGGAAATATTCAGTTGGTTGCTAGGAACAGCTGTTTCTTAACTCTATCCCTTGATGCTACTCTTATTTCTTTAAATTTAATTGCTACTAACAACATGCATGTTGATTTTACTACAACTGGTTCATCTACACTAAATGATGTTTCCCAAATTTTCAATGCATCACCTTCTGAGTACTTGCAAAGGCTATCGTAGGGGAGTATTCAGAATGTACATACATTGGTCCATCCTACAACACTCTCAATCATATCCTCAATTGGAAATCCAAACAGGTTCACCCAATGTTCCAATAAGATAATTCCATTCACTGGTTCCAATTCTCTCACACCAAGCTGTATACCTCACCTAACATCACTCCAATCTTCTGATGAATATCTTACTTGGTTTCTCTTGCTTTCCAAGCCAAGAATTCAAGCCTTGACCCTCCTTCGCCTAACATACATGTATCCACCTCAAGCAATATAGTTAATGAAGTCCTTATCCTCATCCCATCTCTCTTTCATGTTAGCTCTTATATGGAAATAACATCTCATATTGCTACCCCAGTTCATACACTCCTCAGTTCACTTCTTGGTATTAATACTGAACTGTCACTCCGCATTTCTGTGATAGTCAAACCAAAAAGAAAATATCAAAAGGAAACAAGGTCTAAGAAACAAGCAAATTTTTGAGGTTGATTCTAATCAAAGTTTTTCAAAGGAGAGAAAGATCCAAGCCAATACAGAAAAGAAAAACAAGAAAGTTTTCTTAAATGAAGCTTCCAATGTCTTGCCCTAAACTCTGGAGAATCTAATCTTCCTATAGATGAAATGGATGCTCATCAGAATGTGTTTCCTCCATATGGCTATCATGCTCTCCTATCTGACTCTATTTGTATGGCTACTACCAGAGCCGATTATTCTTCACAAGCAAATGCAATTCCACCAGTTTCTAATGTCTCAATGCACATCCCTACAATCCAATTGGGCAAGGAAACAATCCTAATCAAGCTCTCAACTGGAAAGTGAGGTTTGGAACAGTCATGGATTAGTTAAATCATCAACTTTTAATACCTACGTCGGTTAGTTAGATTATATAGTTCAAATTGCATCTTTATATTTGAGAAAAAAAGCTAGAAATGGATTTTGTATTTCCATCCCACAAAGATTAGGGTACTTTGATAGTTTTTGTATTCCAATTGTAGACTATGTTGGTGGCATTTGTGTAATGTGGAAGCTCAAGTCTTAAGTTTTTGATAAAAATGTGATACGATTTGAAATTTTGTAATGCAATACCTAATGGAATCAAATAGAACTATTTTTGTTGTTATTTCCCTTGTTACGAGGATTTCAAATATATATCTTGGTCTAATTCGATTGCTCTTATTTATGCTTTAAATTCAAGTTAGATATTCGTAGGTGATATAAATGAAATTCTCAATCAAAGTGAGAAAAATGGTGACTTGACCAAACAAATTATGAGACTTTATGGAAGAATTTCAAGCTATGGATTTGGGTTCAATTGCTTTACCATTTACATTAACAAACAAAAAAAAAAGGTAAAAACAACATTTAAAAAGAAATAGATAGAGTGTTAGCTTTTGCAGTTTGGTTTTATCAATTTCTCTTTATTGTGGTGAGAAATTTGTAAATTAGAGCATCAGATCATGCTCCCATTCTTTTAACTTTGCATGTTCCTACTACATTTTATCGTAATCCTTTCTGTTTCATTGCTACCTAGTGTAGAGATCCTTCGAGTAAGCATGTAAACCAAACTTGGACTTTAAAAGATCCTCTTCATGCTCAATCTAACTTTCACTCTAATTCGATTCCATTAGTCAAAGATTTCAAATGGTGGAAAACACTACTTTGACTATAGTAAAGATAGATTGAAACAGACAGAGGACTTGTTGTATCAAGTATAATGTGGATCTTTTATTGATGAAGTTGGTGCTTATAAAAAGAATTTCTCTAAGATATCGAGGAATATCAGAGTTGATTAGAAAAAATATGAAAAAAACATTCAAGATAAAATTAGTGATTGTAGTTCCAAATATTTCCACACTTCAACCATAATCAGAAAGAGACAAAATTCCATTTTAAATATTAAAGATCCTAATGACAGTTGGCTTTCATGCGAAGATGATATTGGTACGTGTTTTATCAATCATTTTAATAAGGTTTTCAAATCATATCTTGAGGTTTCTCCTAAATTGGTCAATAAGCTCTTTCAACTTTTTTTCTCAATGTTTTCAAGTGATGAAAATGATATTATGTACAATATTTTGGATAACAAAGAAATAAAGATCTTCTTCTTGCTATGGATTCCTTCAAAACCCCTAGACTAGAAGGTTTATCTACCTTTGTCTATGAAAACTACTAAGAAATTCTTGGGAGTAACTTAATTCAAGTAGTTCAAGATTTCTTCAAGATACAATATCTTAATCCTATCCTAAATCAAACTTTTATTACCCTTATTGATAAAGTAAGCAATCTTTTTAAATTTCACCATTTTAGGCCCATAAGCCTTAATAACGTGATATATAAATTCATTTCAAGGAAACCTCAATAAGTTGATTTCTCCTTATCAATTGACATTCATTTCAAATAGATGAATTTTTGAGAATGTTATTCTAACTGAAGAGGTAGTCCATACAATTAAAATAAAAATGAGAAGAGGTGGCCTACTGGGGATTGAAACGGATATGCAGAAAGCTTATGATGTTATGGAATAAGGTTTTATCATAAAAAATTGGAAACATTTGGGTTTTTATAAGAAATTTTGCAATATTTTAATCTTATGTTTGTTTGAGCTCTGTCATTTTATTTTATACTACTAAATGAAATACCTTATGGTAATATTATTCATGGAAGAGAATTATGACAAAATAACCCTATTTTTTCTTGTTTATTATTGAAGTTGAAACTTTCGAAACTATTATTACGTGCTGAAAATAATGCATATTTATATGGAATCAAGATAGTAAGAAATGATCATGCTATAAGTCACCCCTTTATATAGATGACTTAACTATGTTTTGTAGAAAAATCTAACAGAAGTGAATATTAACCATTAATATATTCAAATTTTTCACAACCTTGCATCCTTTATTCTACAAATGTTTCCTCTCTACTTAGGTCCTTGATCCACTCAACACTAGGCATTCTAGCTTCATCTAGGGGTGTTTAATATTTGGATCACAACTTATTTTTATATAGATAAAAAAATAGATAATTCAAAAGGATCATGGATACACTTATTACCAAAATTGATAACTAGAGATCATGTCTTCTGTCAAAAGTGGGCAAGTTAATTTATATTAAATCTATCTTACTTTTCTTACTTATTTATTCCATGAGCATCATTAAATTTTCTAAGTTATTACGTGAAAAAGGGAATACATTACTAGTTGATTTAGAGGAAACTTTGTCAACCATTTTTCAAGAATTCCATAATTAAGCATTTAACTAGGAGAAATTCAAGAATATATGACTCCTTTGGAAAGTGCCTTCATCTTTCACGTGGGAATGACATGTGATTCAGATGGTATGACTCTCCAGACTCACCACCATAGATTCAAGTTCGAATCTCACCATGTAATGTTTTCTTTATTTAATAAAAAAGACTTTAGTTTCTTTTTTTTCTTCAAAAAAATAGAGACAATGTAATAATCAAATTTTTTTTGGTGAATTTCTAATTTTAACAAAAACTCCATATATATGGATCAAATCTATCTTCTTAAAGAAGTAGGAGGTTTAAGCTTTTGTAAATTTGAAGACATTAACTTAAACCTTTTGACAAAATTAGGTTGACAACATTTGAATAATGAAAATAAAGTTTGTATTCAAATTTTTTAACATAAATAAGGAAATTAACCCAAAAGATTTCCTTAGTTATGAAACTCATCTTTGTTCTCTTTGGACCTTCTGAGACTTGGCTTAAAATTAGTAATGCTACTCAATTAACATCGGGAGAGATCATTGGATCCCCTGGACTCCACAATTCAAATGCCCTTAACCAAAGATCTCTCTGGATCTTTTACATAATTATTTGATTTTAGTCACTAATCTTTTAGATACTCATGGCAATGGATGGGATTTTCAGTCCATCAATTGGATTTGGGGTTCTCATATGTGTTCTTATCTTGCAAGACTTTCATCACCTGCTGAAGGTAAGATAGATTTCTGGTTTTGGACTTATAATTCAAAAGGCAACTTTAATACCAAATTAACTTATAGAAAATTAATCTTCAAGTGTTCTCCTGTCAACTACCATATACCTTTTGGAAGAAATTATAGCACTTGAAAATCCGTGAAATGATTAAACTTTTCTTTTGGAGATTATTTTCTGATTGTCTTCCTATTAGATCTAATATATCTTCAAGAGTGCATTTATATGATATTCTTTGCCCTAGTGTCAATCTGTCCCTGAAACTGTTAACCATCTTTTTTCTCTTGCCAATTTACCCTCTCCTTCTGAGCTAAATGAACTTACACTACTAAACTAAATACAACCAATCTTTTCATCTTTTGAAATGCTCACTCAAGAGGTTAACAACTCCATTAGCCATCCAGCTTTATCCTCTACTGAGTTTATCTTAACTGTATGTATCTCATTGGCAGATTTGAAAGATTCAAAATGTTGTTTATTTAATGCTAAAAATCTCCATCTTAGTTTTATATACCCAAGCTAAACTCATGATTTTCTCAAATCCCAAGTAATCTCAAACCTAATTTGAGAACTTTAATTGATCTTAATTCAAATATTGATTCTTCTTCACCTTCTCCATTGAATTGGAAAAAAAAACCTCCCAAAGGAGTGGTTAAAATCAATTTTAATAAGACAGTTCTCAATTCAAAGCTTGCAACAGCTGTAATTATAAGAGATTCGACAGGTACAGTCCTAGGTTGTAAAAACAAATCTCACATGGAAAACTCTGAATGAGAAGGTAAAACAAGTACCTTATTATTCTCAATACTGTTTACTTGAAAGGGAGCAATAAGAATATTAACAAGGCCATGAGGTAGGACGATTTTGTTATTTCTTGGAAGGCTCATAACTATATTATTCAAACATGTCATCTGCTACGCAAGTTTAATATGATCTTGACTTCCTAGAAACCTGGAGATATAAATAAAATAGCTCATATTATAACTAAATAGAGAGGGGGGGTAGTACAAACAATACTCATTTTATCTGCAATTTTGAAATTTTTAAACAAATCTCCATAAGCGCCCCATTTAGCCCAAACTGTTACAACCTATTTCTTGAGACTTTACGGACCAAACTGTTATCAACAAATGGGCATTCTAACAAGTTAACATTCTGTGTTCAAACTTCGATTAACCAGCCTGTCATAAGTGATGCCCATTAGTTTAAGTCGAAAACAATCAACATAAATCGTCCATTTAACGACATACATGGCCCTTACTTCATTTCAAGAATAAGTCTTAAGCTACCTCTAAATTTACCACCGGACCATGCAATTAGCAATACGAAATACAACAAAACCTCATAAAACTTAATCCCAAGCCCCTGTATGGTCATCTGGTACACAATAAAATTTACTGATTTGGGGCTTTTTGAAGGCTCGTCAGCATCTCTCCATGCAGTTTCAAGTTTCAACTTGACAAGTCACAAAACAATCTACCTGCAAAGAGAAAAATTATGACCAAGCTATGTCAAATAATTAGGAAAGTCAACTGTAAGTATGAGTTGCATGATTATTTTTCAGTAATTGTTTTTCCTTCCACAGCTTATTCATAAATCAAATTTGCACAAATCTACATTTTACAATCAATCAATCCATTAACCTCTTATTGCTATCATATTGCTAATCTACCATAATCATCAACCACAGCTAAAAATCATCTAAACTAATATTGCCACATCTAAAAAAATGAGCAAATATTCACATTACTCTAGATTATCCCTTCTCCTTTGAATACGAGATCATGAATAAATTGCTAAGCCCATATTTGATAACCATTCTAATTTCCATTTTCAAATTTCTTAATCTTGGAATTGAATTTTCAATTTCAATTTTTTTTGAAAAAAAACTATTGTTTAATAATCAATTTCTAGTTTCAATTTTGAAAAGTAAAAATTGAAAATTGGATATTGCATGTTTGATAATTAATTTCTAATTTTCAATTTTTCAACTTTCTAAGTTTTAATATTCAATTTCAAAGTTATTTTTGACAAATTTCCATTAAACTTTGTCACTTGAATCATTTTGAATAAAGGTCAGTATGATTGAACATGATTGGGTTATTAATTTTTAGTGTCAAAAAATTAAAAAAAAATAGAAATTCAATTCCAAAATTTAGAAAATAAAAATTGAAACTAAATTATCAAACATATTTAATTTTAAAATTAGGAATTGCAATTGTTATCAAACGAGAGCCCTTAGTAACCTTACCATTCTAAAGGCTACACAATTGACTTGCTTTGCCTCCAAAACATGAGGACCGCAATCTATTCCTAAAACCAACCGGCTAAAATATTTATCATGAGTAGTGAGTACAGTGACAGGTTGTTAACTCCATATATTTCTGAATAATCAACTATACTCCAATATTAAGGCAACCTAGACGATGACAAAATTAAATTCATGTATTAATTCTGAAAGAGAGCCAGACACTGTACTCCTCAATTTAATGGTTCATAATTTACTAGAATTATTTCAGAAGAAAAGGACTATAAAAGCATTCATGGTTGGCATATCAAAGATATGAGTCTAGACTCTAGAGTAGGAATTTGTGGCAAAGATTCCTCTAAGATGGTGAGCAAGTATACAGTACACTGTCTACACCCCAATGGTAAAGCTAGTGCTAAAACAAAATGGACATTTCATTAGTCGGACATGTCTTTTATTCCCAACATACTCAAAGCTGAAATATTATCAAAAGAATAGATTGAGGTAACATAACTAGGAGGATGTAAAGGGTCTACGAGGTCCACACCAACTTCTGTCCATATAATCCCTCTTTTACCTCCAAACACTTACCATTATAGTCATGTTTTAGCTCAAGTATGCAATTAATGTCATCTCAATCGGCAAACAAATAAATCCCAAACAAAAGGCAAGGATAAGAACAAATAAGCTAGTAATATTGTAAGAAACAGAAATATAAACCACAATGTATCAACTATTACAATTGAGAACACTTTGAAAATACCAAAATGAAATACATCAATTCAAAAAGTAGAAACTTTAGAAGTTTCTTGGAATACCTCAAAGAAATTCCAAGCCTTATAGCAAAAGTACTAGAAGGCGGCTTGCAAAAGAAAGCACCTCTAATCCAAGAAATGAGTCAAACGATTTCAATCAAATTTAGATTCATCTCCCTCAAAATCAGATTAGAGTTCTACTTTCAGTCTACTTCCCAAAGTAAATTATTATTCATAAACAAAAAAAAAAAATCCAATAATTGACCAATGAACATAACAATCTATTTGTGGAATCCAAACAGCAGATTAATTGATAAAGTACCACAACTTTCGACGCATGAAAATAATAAGATAGGGATTAGTAATGAAATACGAAAGCATAAAACCTTAACCAGTGTCAACGGTTACGCTCCGCAGGCAAGGGACGATTAAACCCCCCACGACGGTTCATGTACTGCCTTGGCTGTCGTTTCGTGACTGCTCTTACGCCACTCACGTCCGCACCAGGAACAGGTTTCCCCTTAGTCGAATCAAACCCAATCGGAACGCCAAGCAGCTTCATCATCTCAATGTCATCGTCCTCCAGACCCTGATCCTCTCCTCCATCCCCACCGCCACCATCATTAACGTTCTGCTTTTGCTTGTCCTTCACAATTCCATCAACGAAGTCGGAAACTGCTTTCTGTCTCTCCTTCTCATGGTCCGTGCTGGACTCGTGGCGATGACGCTTCCGGTACTCCGGAGACGGCGTTCGGTGATGGTGGTTTCGTCTGCGACGGTTAGACCTGCCATCCGGAGAGCGTGAGCGCGAGAGTGAGCGAGAGCCATACCGGTCCGGTGAACGGGTACGAGAACGGTATCGGACTGGCGAGCGCGTACGAGAACGGTACCGGTCAGGAGAGCGTGTACGAGAGCGATTGTGGCGGGATCTGGTACGGTCTGGGGTGCGTGACCTCTTGCTATTCTCTCGGTCTCGACGTCTTTCCCTTTCTCGCTCACGATCTCTACCTCGATCTCGGTCGCCCATAGTTTGAGTAGAGCTTCTAAAACAATCCAGCTATCCTTTAATTAAAATTTGTCACAACAACTACAAAACATCATACATAGACATGTCAATGAGCCTGTTAACAGACCAACCCCGCGGCGCGAGTTTGGGGTTAATATCTGTCTTCTTGACTATTAAAAAATAAAATATACATCGATAATTAAAAGATATATATTTTAAAAAATTAAATTATTAATAATATTTTATTATTTATTAAATTTTAAATTTTAAATCTTATAATTAGATTTAATATTTTAATATATATATATATATATATTTAAATTATGTATTTAAATTGTTAAATATATTATTTTTATTCTTTTATTTGTTACTTAAATTTCTTTATTCCGAGAGATGGAGATTACATGAAGCAATAACCATTTAGACCTCTCACATTTAAGTTTGAATAATTTAAATTCCATTATATCCCAAGAATCCCATCTAAAATGGGTTTAATTTTTATGATTTCTTTCCTAAGATACATGATTTTAAACTAATTGTCTTATCCCATTTCCTTTGCCATTTAACATTCTTATATCATGTTTGTTTGATAGTAATATAATAGAATTTGAATTAATTCATCACAATTTTATGATTAATTGTACTATAAATTAGAAATGAAATAAAATTAATTTCTAAAAGAAAAAAAATAAGGATTTCATTCTCCCCTTATGAATCATCATTCCATTCTTATGTAATTTTTTTTTCAATTTTACCCTAATCTAAAAATACAACCCTAAACTCTAAGCTCTATACTCTATACTCTAAACCTTAAGGTGACGTTTGGTTCACATAATTAAATTGGAATGTGAATAGAATGAAATGGAAAGAAAATAATTTTGTTTGGTTTAATCATTGGAATCAAAAAAGTAGTCAATATTAAGTGTTTGGTTTACAATTGAAATGAAATAAAAACACTGTATATTATCTTAATACTCCTATATTCAATAAAGTTTAAACAATATCATTTAATTATTATTTTTTCGTTAGAAAAAATACATTATTGAAATCATTATTTTTCTAAATAATTCTTACTTAAAAATAAAATATATTATTAAAATTATTATTTTTCTAAATAGAGTTTTGAGTTTTGAGGTTTAGAATTTGATATTTAAGAAGTTAGGGTTTAAGGTTTTAGGATTTGGGATTTGGTATTTAAGGTTATATTTGTGGGTTAAGGTTTAGGGTTAAAATTATTATTTTTCTAAATAGGGATTTGGGATTTAGAATTTAGGATTTAGGGTTTAGGATTTAGGATTTAGGGTTTAGGATTTAGGATTATATTTGAGAATGGGGTAAAATTGGAAAAAAATTGAGATAAGAATGAAATCATGATTCCTTCTTTTCTAGGAATTGATTATATTTTATTCTCACTTTCTAGCTCAACTAAACATAAAATTAAAAAAGAATCAATTCTATTTTCATTCCATTCCAATCAACCAAACATGAGGTAAACCCTACACTCTATACCCTAGACCTTAAATTTTATACCATATACCCTAAACCATAAATCCTATACCCTAAATCTTATATCCTAAACCCTAAACTTTATTTAGAAAAATAATAATATTAATGATATATTTTATTTTTAAGTAATAATTATTTAAAAAAGTAATGATTTAAATTATGTATTTTGTCTTACGAAAAAATAATAATTAAATGACATTATTTAAACTTTACTAAATATAAGAATATTAAGGTAATATATAATATTTTTTTTATTTCATTCTAGTTATAAATAAAATACTATAATATTGATTCCTTCTTTGATTCCAGTGGTCAAACCAAACAATATCATAATAATATTATTATTTTTTCATTGAATTCTATTCTCATTCACATTCCTTTTCCATTTTGTAAACCAAACGTCACCTTAATGAGTTTATGGGCAAAGTTGTCTCATTCTATATAAATCTCATCCTATCTCATCACATCTTATTTAAAGTTATCTCTAATGGACTCATAGTTATTATAAATAATAGTAGTTATTATAGATAACCATATTTTATATTTCACTCTTTTTGTAATTTTATTTATCATATAGACCCATTAAGGATAAATGAGATACCCTATATCATTACCATCGTAACCCACAAAAAATAAGTAGGAGAAGATTAAATGGACTTATAAAACTAATAGACTATGGCACATTCTATATCCCATAACGTCCTAATTTTATTTTCATTTTCTTTTGTGTTGTTTTTTTAATTATTTCTTTATGAAAATTGGTAATAAAACCTTGACAAAAAATGATTAAAAAATAAAATAGAAAATAATAATTTTTGAAATTTTTATGGATTTTTTATGAATTTTTAACGATAGACTAATCAGAAGCTACCATATGAATGCTACGCAAGCAGAAGAGTTGTGTGGGTAAACCCCACGGATGCCACGCTAGTAGAAATGCCAAATCTTAAATCGCAGCATGTGAAATGTGACGCAACGTAACGCCAAGTGTAAGCACGACATTCAATCCAAGTTTGGTGCACGACGTTCAATCCTTCTTATCATAGGATTGTACAACTTATGAAAGAGATGGTTTTTGCTAAATATGGATGTATTAATAGATATATATTTATGAATATACTATTTATATCATTTTATTTAGTTAGACTTGGTTTTACTTGACAAGCAAAAAGTTAAGTTTGGAGGTGTGATGACTCTATAAAAGTAGAATCATTAGTACACATTTTTACTTAATATTAGTTTAATTTATTTAATAAATAGTATTTTTGGGGTTAAAAATATTAAAATATAAACTTTTTAGTGAAAAAGAGTGAAAATATAATTTTTGGAATTTTTATGAATTTTTAACAAAGAACCAATGAAAAGTTACTACGTGGATGCCATTCAAGTAAAAGAGCTAACTAGGCAAGCCACGCGAACACTACGCTAGTAGTAACACTCAATTGTAGATCATCGCATGTGTAATGTGATGTAACGTTAAGCCACGTGTTAGCACGACATTCAATCTGAGTTTGGTGCTTGGTGAACGTACTTACCACACATTTTCACCTGATTCCTCCATGCATTCCACCTGTGTGCCATACAATCCGTAACTGCGAATCACATTACACCGAGTGGCGCTGACTCAATATGCGTTGAATAGACCAGTCTTCTTTTGCCCCATGTCGTGCTCTGATTTTACAATAAATTATGTGTGCACGTGTTACATTGTTATTGGTTAGCGCTGTTAATTTTGCTTGTTTTGATCTCAGCCTTTGATCTAAAGTCAGTCTGACAGTCCAAATTCAACTTGAGCTATATTTAACTCCCTAATCACCCCATAAACCCTAATGAGCCGTAGTTAGCATAATTTTTATCAGTTTGTGGAACTAAGAAGAGAGAAAATTATAGAAAAATTCAAAAGAAGATACAATTTTGGTGAAGATTCATATTACAATTCAAGAGATTGATTGTATTTCTTCTCCTACTCATTTCTTTGTCAATTTTTATGTCTTTCTTATTGAAAAGTATGAGTTCTATGATCAAAATTATGTCTAGTTAATTCATTAATTTAAGGGTCATATGAACCTAATTTTCACCACGTGATTATATAATATTTTACCCCAATTATGATTTTAATTTAATTATATTATTTAATTTGATTTTTATGTTATTAATTATTTGACTGACAATTTATTTATAGAGATAATTAAATATATTTGAGAAAATTATTTAATTGTTTTTCTTGATTAAATAACATGCATAGTTTTTAGGCAAAAATGTATGATTCTTATGTATGCAATCCTTAATTGATGAGCTTAATGAATAGTATGTAATTTAATTGATATTAGAGTATGATTAAGTTAATTATTATATAGTATGTAGTTTACTTGAGACAATAATACATGTTATGTTAGATTCAATTGATCATGTAATTAATTGATAATTATATTAAAATAATTTTAGTGATTCACATGTTTAAAAAATTAAGAGATTAATTAACCCTAGATATTTTCTCATACATCTTTTTAATTTCCAAATTTTATTTAATTAATTATTGTTATTTATTTTTAGTTCTTTTAATCTTGTTTTCTTAAAATATAAAAACACCAAAAAATATTGATTTTTATTTTTGTAGTTTTAAAAATTAGTTTCTAATAACATAATCTTTGTTGGAGTAATTTTTTCTTATCATTATATTATTTCTTGTGATACGTATAGTTGCATATTCATTGCACATAATTCGTATGTTCGATCATCATTTTTAAATATTTAAAACAACAAGAAAAAATAATTAAAAAATAATAACAATAAGACCACACATTAATACTAAAAATAAAGCTTTTAAAACTCACATTACCCATATTTTTTCAAGAAATATATTTTTTAAATATTTCAATTTTGATGCATGTAATTTAGTGGAAAAAAGAAACTAATTTGTTACCATATAGAATGTGGAGTTTTTAGATCTTTTCATTGTTAGGATTGGTATGATTTGTAGGGAGAGAAACTCGAGCAAAGTTAGAGAGTTTTTTGTAATATGTGGATCCCTTAGAAAATTCATGTATATGTAGAGTATTACATGTACACATGTTGATTATATAAGGAGTACGCGTCACAACATGCCAGATCGGTATAAGAGTAAATAAAAATACATTTAACGCTTGAGGTCGATCGTACCATGGTTCGGTCTTGAGGTTAGTCTTCCAACACCAAGGCTCTTATGCATAGGAAGGTCCATACTATCGATGTCGTTGAAGGCGTGGGCATACGTAGGCTCTTTTGAGATGACCTCGCCTTATTGCTCGGGCTATCAGTTAGGTTGGATTGTTAAATGGATAGAGCTTCAGGTTGATCCATACAACCAAATAGTCCATACTATCGATGTCATTATGGGTGCGAGCACATGTAAGCTCTCCTGAGATGACCTCACCTTATGGCTCAAGCTATTAGTTAGGTTAGACTGTTAAATAGATAAGGCTCCAGATAGACTAATATATCTAAATAGTCATATTTAATGCTATCAATTATCAATAATGTTTATTTTTAATAGTCAATTATCTTTTATTCCAAGTTGATATCAAAAGTAGAGTGATAACTCTTTCAGGCTAGTTACGTTCATACTGTATTATCATAATATTAATTATATTTTTGTTAATATGTTAATTAACACATAAAAAAAATTTCAAACTTTTTCTTATTGTCTATATATACTAATATAAAATAACAAGATTTTATATTACATAAAAAATTATTGATAAATTATGATTAAATTTCTTATCTATATTGTAACGTGCATATATCATGTTAAATATTATATTGTAATTAAAAAGATGTAAGTTCCAATACCGTCCTATGTAAAAAGGGTATGTATTTATGTAATATTTAATTAGAAAAAACAAATCATGTTTTAATGCAAATAAATATTTCATTTTTAAAATTGATTTTTTTATATTAGAAGGCTCAAAAGAAGAAAATATTTAGAAAGCTGGAAGTAAAGCATCAAGATAAAAAGGGCTTTATAATCACAATCGAATAATCATATGTAGGAATGTATTTTGCTTTAATCCTATTTGTTTTCATATTACATGTGATCATCAAATGCATCAATATAACATAATAAACCTATATAGGATCCAGACCTCTGTAATAATATCTATAGGTGCTTAAGATAATCACACTCTAACAAACAATTCATTATATAACGTAAGTCAACAATTCAAAACTTAAAGACGATATTTGTTATTATCTCTATTAGTTAGAACACCGCTCAATTGTGCTTAAGCTACCTTCACTATTATCAGTACAAAGAGCCACACCATCACGTGATGTGATAAAATCACTAATGAATCACTATATGTGATAAAAACCTAAGATAAATACAATCTACTGCATATATACCTAATTTGTAATTATATCTTTGTCTTAATTTAATTTTAACTAACCCAGCCAAAACCGTTTTGCAAAAATATTGAACGTGTCATCAATATTGAAACACACTCAAAGCATTGATAATAAGAAATTTAAAAAATAATTTTTCATTGAAAATTATGAGTTTACAAATGGCAAGAGTCTTCTCATGTTTTATAATTAATTCCAAAAATCTAAATGAGGGGTATTTGTATAAAATCATTGAGTTGTCCGAGCCTTAATTGAGCACCTCGTCAACCACCTCAGTGAACATAATAGTCATTACAATGAGAATAATGGCTACAATTTCTTATCCATCTTTTCACTGACTATCTCGTCGACTACTCGACAAACACCTTGATTAGCTCCAAAATTAAGTGCTTTGTTTGAAAAATTAATTTGCCAAGTATTTTTTCAAAAATATCCATAAGTAACAAAAATAATCTAATGCATAAACACAACATAAACATGCCAACTACATGCTATTAACCCTCATTGGTGTGTGTAACATGGAAACATATAAAGTATATGTTTATTGTTGTTTTTTTAATGTGTTTTTTTGGAATTACTCTAGTATGTGTGGTTTTAAAAACCTATTGGAGTATTTGTACTTTATTAATTGTTATTCTTTTATTGTGGTTTAATTTTGCTTGTTCTTTGTCTTCTTTAACTTGATCAGTTTACTCATTTTGTTCTAGTTAGATCGCAAGGAATGTGTCTAATACTGTTTTTGGAGACATTGATTTGATGAGTGTGGTATAGTCTTTTTATTCGTTGGTTGTGTTCATTCGTTAAGCTTGATATGGTCTTTTTTTGTTGGTTGTTTCGATTCGTTAAGCTTGATTTCTTTTTCACGGATAACTTGACTGGATTGTTAGATAAGAAATTGTTATTGTTTATAGTATCTAGTTTATACTAGATGTGTTACTAGTCATTTAATTAGTTTTATTCCTTAGACTATACATTATGTATAATTGATATTGAGATTATTAAGTTATATATTTTTTTCTTTTAATATAATTTCTCTTTACAGTAAAAAAATAGTTTAAACTTTTGTGTCTTTACTAAAATTCTATAACTTTTTGAGAGTCATTTTCACGAAAATAAAAATAAAAATAAAATGAATGGAAGTAATAAACAAGAGGAAATTCAAGTATAAAAACTAGAACATCATGAGTATTAAATAAAGACAAATAGTGGAGGAGTTTTTTTCTTTCGCATATATCTTACGAATCCACGTATACTTTTATATGCCAAGAGAGAAAAAGAGAAGGACAAAGTCTAATAAAAAAGTTAAGAATAAAAAATGATTAGATATCAAGTAATACAATTATGTTTCATCAAAAGTCATCAATTAAAGGTTTAGATTGCACCTCAATGATTGTATGACTTAAATTACACCTCATTTGGCTGGTCAACCTTTAGGTAAGGTGGATCAAACCTCAATCAATACAAATCAATTATTAATGAATAGTTATGATAAACTATTGTAACAATTCATCAAATCCAAAGATCATGATTTAACCATCATGATCCTTTATAGATCTAATGGTCACGATCAACCATCATAATGATTCATTAAATCTAAAAGTCATGAATTAATCATCATAATCCTTCATAGACCTAATGATTATGCAAATGAATGGGTGCAATTTTAAAATCATACACGTACCAAAGTCCTCTACCTTCCTCTTAATTTAATTGTCAAAAGATAACGACCCTATTATTATTCAATTTTATGTTTTCAAATTAAACACCTTGGAAATAGCAAATTTTTGGGATCAATTTGTAGTCCATATGGTTTGAGTCCACAACCAATTACTATGAATTCAATTTCAAATCCTACCCATATAATATTTCTTTATTTAAATAAATAGTTGTTAAAAGATAAGGAGAACCCTTGACATAATCACCACATTAAAGCTACAAATAAATAGCTGACAACATTCCATATCAATCACAGAGGGTAATAAGCAAGCCATGTGTCCAACATAGCACAACATTCCTTGGGCTTGTACTCTGGAGCCACTACATGTCCTGCAACCTGTAACATGTATTCACAACTTAATTCATATTATGTACTAACAAAAACATTTTGCTAAAAATAAAAAAGAAGCCAAGGGTTGAAATAAAATGAATAAAACTTTTGCTTGCCTTAAATGTAGCATAAACCAGACTATAGTAATTGCTTGAGAACATCTTTTTGTATCTACACGAAACATTTAGATAGTTTGACCCATTGATATTTTAACAATAGAGAAAATCAAGTTACGGGAGATCAATTAAATCAAAGTAAATCAAACATAACCTGCAACTTGACCATTTACATACCAAGCTCGCCAAATCTCACTTCAAGTCAAATTCAGGTAACGGATCCAATTTTGGGTACCCATGTGTGTAACAGACAGATCATGATCACCACTGCAACACAAGAAATCAAAATGAGAATTGTTTAATGTAGGGTATATATATATATAATATTTCACAGCTTACACACATGGGATCGAACTATAAATTAGTTGCATTTACACGCTTCATAAGAAGGTTTTGGTGCCATTGCAGTACAACCATGCGGGCAAGCCAGAGAAGTTGAACACAAAATAGATGTAGAATTTTATACATACCTGTAAATGAGAGCTCGGAGGTCTGTGGTACTGAGATTTTGATGATATTCCACACTACTTGTGACTGTCTTCGTGTAAGCTATGCTGCTATCTCTTCCATATTCCAATTGTCCTCTATTATCAAAATAACATTTTCTTAAGTCACAAACTCTTTGGTAGGATTAGGAAGTAGATATTAGACAACTGTTAGAATTACAAAAAGAAAAGAAAAGAAAGAATAATACCCCTCTGACATTAATAGCTTGGCGGACGCGTTTGTCATTAGCCCATACAGCAGCAAGAACATGATGTAATGACCATTCACAAAGTAGAGTAATCAGTTACTAGAGTGATGCACAATTCACCAAGAAATGCTAACGATACACAAATTTGTACACACATTTGTACCCATACCACTCATGTTGTGCCATGTAACAGAATTATCTAAAAAATATAAATTATGTTTATATTTTCTAAAATAATTATACCATGTTTCACAATATAAATGATGTGGGTGAAAAATATATTCTTAGCATTTTCTATTCAAAAGAAAGGGCAAGTGGATTATATGATATTGTGTTCACCCGAAACCATGTTGCAAAACTTGGTTGGGTCGAGAGGAAATCTTGAGAGAAATAGTTTTTGTTGGTTTGTAAACTTGTTTACAAGTCCAAAGAAATAAAAAAACTCTTTGAAATATTCTAGCCCATTTGAAGTCTAGTTCATGGAAGCTTCTATAATGATGATCTGGATTGATAAGGATACAGCTCATGGTTGGTGGAAAGAAGAAAATAAATGGGTTAAGTAAGGAGATAAGTGTATGGTTTAGATTGTTTTGGTAGGTTTATGTTGTATGAATTAGATTTATTAGTTGTTTTTATAAATACTTCTCAATAGCAATGTAATAATCAAGTTAAAGAAATCAAAAACAAAAGTTTGAGAGTTTCTGAGTGTTTTTGGAAAATTGTTCTTGAGTTTTGAGAGTTTTTGATCAATAATATTCCAACAAAGTGGTATCAGAGTTGTAGTTGGAAATATAAATATACATTATTGTATATCAAATCGAAGCTCTCGACGAGACAAATCTGACGCCACGAGAATCATCCCGATCAGAGTTTAGACGTGCTGCCACGATCCTCTGAAAGGTTCTGCTAGAAAGTGAGTTAAATTACTGAGTCAGCCGAGTTGGAGCCGAGTTGACCGAGCCGCTAACTGAGCTACCAAGCCGTTTGACCGAGCCACCGAGACAGTTGACCAAAAAGTTGACTTTGACCGTTGACCAAAAAACATGTGCGATTAGAATTTACAAATTCTCACTATATTGAGAGTTATGTCAAGTAAAGGTATGTCATCATTTTCTCCTAAAGTTTTTTGACGTTTTGAATCCATCTGTGCTATCAGAATTTACAAATTCTCAATATATTGAGAGTTATATCAAGTGGACGTATGCCATCGTTTCAAGTCCTGACACTCAGCAACGATAACTATGATAATTGGAGTATCAAGATGAAGGATATTTTGAGTGCACATGATGTGTGGGAAGTCATAGAGAAAGGCTTAAATGAGCCAGATGATGAAGCTACTCTAACGCAAGTGCAAAAAGAATCTTTGAAGGATTTGAGAAAGAGAGACAAGAAAGCCCTTTTTCTTATCTATCAAGCCTTAAATGATGATGGGTTTGAGAAGATTTCAGATGCAACATCTTCCAAAGCAGCGTGGAATAAGCTTCAAATTTCTTTCAAAGGAGCCGAGAGAGTGAAGAAGGTTCATCTCCAAACACTAAGATGTGAGTTTGAATCTCTACATATGAAAGCTTCCAAATCTATTTCCGACTATTTCTCGAGAGTCATAGTCGTTGATGCTTATTTTCGCAAGTGTACGAATCGTTTAAGTAATAAAGTGTACAAAAGTACGGATATCGAACCCACAAGGAATGGCGTTACTAAGTACCGAAATTGACTAACCCTAATTTTATTTGAAAACTGAATTGTTGAAATTGTTTAAAAAGAAAATTAACATAAAACTAAACGCAAATAACAAAATTAAATGTTGTTCACTAATGATTAAAAACGCTAAGGCATTTGATTTCGCTAAATCAATTCAATTCGATTTTATGTCATGTTATATGAGAATCAAAGCTAAAAGTGATGGTTGAAAAACCCAAACTTATCTAATACTCTTTCTCAAGTTATATTAGAATTACTTATCTATGAAAACCAACTATATTTCTATGAAGATTTAATCACAAATAAGCACATTACGATTTATGGAATTTCTGGAATAACCACATACATCATGCATTAGGTGTCAAACTCACATTCAACATACGATATTTATCACAAGAAGCATTCATTACACATCTCCTCTCGGTCTCAATATAATGCAACAAATCATCTAAATCTTGATCAGAAATTTAAAAGCATTAAGCATGGAAATAAATACTCAACTTGAAAACAATGAATTCATATAACAATAACCAAAGAATCAGATTTCCTTGATTTAACTACATCATAGCCTTAGCAAAAACGAATTAGTTCATAACGAAAATAAGAACAACCATTATTTCAATTGAATCCATCAATAATAAAACTGAATAAATTGTAGAATATAAAAACTAAGGAGAAGAGATGAAAAACTCTAGAAGATGAAGACTTGGTAGCATCAATGGTGAAGATCCTTCAAGTTTCTCCAAAATTTCTTTCTCTCCTCCAAAAATGTCTTTGAATTCCCCTTTCTGCCGTCCCCCTCTTTTTCCATCATATTATATATATAGATCTAGGGTTTGGGGGGGCAATTTTGGAACAAAACAACCAAAAAATCTGTTTTCGGACGAAACCCGCCGGCGGCGAAATTGTTCTCGCCGCGGCGAGATTTCTGGAAAACTTACGATTTTGATTCCGCTCAATCTCGCCGGCGGCTAGATTATTGTGGCCAGCGGCGAGATTCACTTGGCCGGCGGCGAGATTGATTTGGCCGGCGGCGATATTTACTTGGCCGACGGTGAGATTGCTGTGCCAAAATCCGTGCTCCCTGCATGTTTTTCAACGTTTTCGCCTTAAGGTTTTCGCCGGCGGCGAGAATATTCTCGCTGGCGGCAAAATTCCAAATTTTAAAATTTTGTTTTCTTTTTATTTGCACTCAATCCGGTTCATTGAAATTTGTCCCAAACTTCTCCAAAATTATGATTTTACCTGAAATTGCACTTTAAACACGAAATACCCGTGAAATGACATTTGTGGATTAAATAATCAAATAAACGCAATTTTCACACAAATATCAACATTTAAATCATAACAAAAATGCAATAATTTGACTCTTATCAGTTGTTTCTAATAAATTGAAAAGAAACGGTGAGATGTTGGAAGATGTTAGAATAATAGAAAAGTTACTTCGTTCATTAGATTCTAAATTTGAACACATCGTCGTGATGATTGAGGAAAAAAAAGATTTGGAAGAAATGACCATTGATGAACTCAATGGGTCATTACAAGCATAAGAAGAAGCAAGGGATCACTGAGTAACTCTTCAAGATGCAATTCAAGGATAAGCATGAAAGCCAAGGCAATGACAAAAACCAATGTGGCCGAGGTAGAGGTAGAGGCCGTGGATGAGGTGGAAGCTATAGTCATGGATGAGGTTGGAATTACAACAACAATTCCAACAACTTCGAGGGAGTAGAAAGCAAGTCATAGAAGAGGTAATATGAACTCAAGGTATGGAAAATCTCAAGTTCAATGCTATAATTGTCAAAAATTTGGACATTATGCTTCAGAATGTAGAACTCCTAATAATAGAGTAGATGAGAAAATCAACTACATAGAGGAGAAGACGAATGAGAAAGAAACTATTTTTCTAGCACGGAAGGACGGTGATGGTAGTCAACTAAATGCTTGCTATCGTGACAGCGGTGCAAGCAACCATATGTGTGGAAGGAAAGACATGTTCATGGAGCCAGATGAGTCAGTAAGCAAAAATGTCTCATTTGGAGATGATTCTAACGTAGCAATGAAAGGAAGAGATAACATTCTTATTCGCTTGAAAGATGTGTGACATCAATTTATTTCCAATAAACTATGTCCCAAATATGAAAAGTAACATCTTAAGTTTAGGACAACTGTTAGAGAAAGGTTATGATATTCATATGAAGGATTATAATCTTTCTATAAAAGATGATAAGAATAACCTCATTGCTAATGTGCCGATGTCAAATAATAGAATGTTCTTGATCAATATACAAAATGACATTGCAAAGTGTCTGAAAGCCTGCTATAAAGATGCATCGTGGCTATGGCATATTCAATTCAGGCATCTCAATTTTGGGGGATTGGAGTTGTTGTCTAAGAAGGAGATGGTGAAGGGACTACTTTGCATTAACCATCATGATCAACTTTGTGAAGGGTGCCTACTCGGGAAGCAATTCCGAAAAAGCTTTCCAAAGGAGTCAAACTCAAGAGCCAAGAAGCCACTCGAGCTAATCCATACTGATATGTGTGGACTGATCAAACCTTGCTCTCTCGGTAACAACAATTATTTTCTTCATTTTATTGATGATTTTTCAAGAAAAACTTGGGTATATTTCTTGAAACAGAAATCAAAAGTTTTTGAAGTATTCAAAAGGTTCAAAGCTACAATGGAGAGAGAAAATGGTAGAAAAATCAAAGTCATGAGATCAGACCGAGGTGGAGAATCTAATCTAAAGAGTTTAAAGGTTCTGTGAAGCAAATTAAATTCATAGATCTTTAATAGTACCAAGATCCCTCCAACAGAATGTTGTAGCTGAAAGAAAGAACCAAACAATTCTCAACATGGCACAAAGCATGCTCAAAAGTAAGAAACTACATAAAGATTTTTGGGAAGAAGCAGTAGTATGTGCAGTTTACTTGTCAAATCGATATCTAACAAAAAATGTATGGGGAAAGACACCGCAAGAGGCATGGAGTGGAAGAAAGCTTGGTATTTCCCACCTAAGAGTCTTTGGAAGTATAGCCCATGTTCATGTACCGGATGAGAGAAGAACGAAGCTTGATGATAAAAGTGAAAGTTTTATCTTTATCGACTATGATGCTAATTCAAAGGGCTATAAGTTGTACAACCTACACAATAAGAAGATTGTGATAAGTCGAGATGTGGTATTCGACGAAGAAGGAAAATAGGATTTTAAATCTCATACAAATAACTTTAATTTCCCTCAATTTAAAGAAGATGAGTAGACAAAGAGGGAACAACCTATAGAAATTCAACAAGAGCCAACGACTCCACCTACTTCACCAATGCCAATCACTCATGAAAACTCGTCACCTTCATCATCTTCGAGTGGAAGTGAAAGAGCCATGACACGTACACGAAATCTCCAAGATCTTTATGAGGTAACAGAACGACAAGATAATCTTACCATATTCTGTCTCTTTGTTGATTGTGAACCAGTGAGCTTTCAAGAAGCTGTACAAGAGAAGAAGTAGAGAGATGCGATGGACGAAGAAATCAATGCAATTGAGAAGAACAACACATGGGAACCTATTCCACTTCCCAAAGGGCATAAGACAATAGATGTCAAATGGGTGTACAAGACAAGGATGAATGCTAAGGGAGATATTGAAAGACATAAGGTGAGGTTAGTAGCAAAAGAATATAGTCAAAAGGCTGGAATTGACTATGATGAGGTATTTGCTCCTATTTCTCGATTAGAAACTATAAGACTAATCATTTCTTTGGCAGCTCAAAATAAGTGGAAGATATATCAAATGGATGTAAAATCTACTTTTCTAAATAGAGTCCTTAAAGAAGAAGTCTACATTAAGCAACCACCAGGCCATGAAGTAAAAAGGTCACAAAGACAAGGTGTTGAAGTTGAAGAAAGCTCTTTATGGGTTAAAGTAAGCACCAAGAGCATAGAATAACCGTACTTTCTGGAAAATAACTTCACCAAGTGTCCTTATGAACATTCACTCTACGTCAAGATTGAAAATGACGATATTCTAATCGTTTTTCTATACGTAGATGATCAAATCTTCACCAGAAGTAATCCAAAGCTATTTGAAGATTTTAAGAAGGTGATGACCCGAGAGTTCGAAATGACAGATATCGGGTTAATGGCATACTACCTTGAAATTGAAGTGAAGCAAAAGGAAGAAGGCATCTTCATCTCTCAAGAAAGCTATGCAAGGGAGATACTAAAGAAGTTCAAGATGAACGATTGCAAGCCAATCAACACACCAGTGGAATGTGAAATCAAACTATCCAAGCATGAAGATGGTGAAAGTGTGGATCCAATATTTTTCAAAAGTTTAGTTGGAAGTCTGCGTTATCTCACGTACACAAGGCCTGACATCCTGTATGTTGTTTGATTGATTAGTCGCTATATAGAGAAACCGACAATCACCCATTTCAAAGTTGTAAAAAGAATCATACGTTATTTGAAAGGTACGATTAATTTTAGCTTGTTCTATTCGGCTTCTAATGATTACAAGCTTGTTGGATATAGTGATAGCAATTTTGTTAGAGATATAGACGATCGAAAAAGCACTTTCGGATTTGTGTGTTTTCATGGGAGATACTGCTTTTACATGGATGTCAAAAAAGCAACCGATTGTCACCTTATCTAGTTATGAAGCAGAATATGTAGCAACTACCTCATGTGTTTGTCATGCAATTTGGCTAAGAAACTTATTAAAGAAGCTAAGTATGACACAAGAAGAGCCAACCAAAATTTGTGTTGATAATAAGCCAACCATTACCTTAGCCAAAAATCCTATAGCAAACACATAGATACTCGATATCATTATATCAGGGAGTGCATCACAAGAAAGGATGTACAACTCGAGTATGTAAAATCACAAGATCAAATTGTCGACATCTTTACTAAATCGCTCAAGCAAGAAGACTTTGTCAGATTGAGAAATTTGCTCGGCATTATAAAACAAGTTTAAGAGGGAGTGTTGGTTTGTAAACTTGTTTACAAGCCTAAAGAAATAAAAAAAACTCTTTGAAATATTCTAGCCCATTTGAAGTCCAGCTCATAGAAGCTTCTATGGTGATGATCTGGATTGATAAGGATACAACTCATGATTGGTGGAAAGAAAAAAATAAATGGGTTAGGTAAGAAAATAGGTGTATGGTTTAGATTGTTTTGGTAGGTTTATATTGTATGACTTAAATTTATTAGTTGTTTCTATAAATACTTCTCAGTAGCAATGTAATAATCAAGTTAAAGAAATCAGAAACAAAAGTTTGAGAGTTTATGAATATTTCTGGAAAATTGTTCTCGAGTGTTCTTGAATTTTGAGAGTTTTGATCTATAATATTCCAACAAAGCAAACTTCTTCTATGTCTTTCCGACTCTGTTTTAGGGAATGCAGCTTCACAGTTACGTTCCACCACTTGCATGAGATTGATTTGAAGGAGCAACTGAATGATTTATGACATTTCGTTTCATTGTGTATAAAACAAACATATGGAGTAACTGAGGTAGTTATTTTATCAGTGTTTCAAATTAACCTGATCAATTACTTGAGTATCTGATGCACATTGTGTATTGTTTTCATCTACATTGATGCAATCACCATTGCAGCTGGATTTGGCAGTTCATTAACACATAGGCATTGGAAGGCATAATTGATTATGATAGGGAGCAAAAGATATTTAATTACTTGTGAATAAGACATTTTAGAGAAATATCTATATGTAATAATATTTTTATAAAATAAAATATACCTCGTAGAGTTCTTCTGATATAAGTGACAATCGGTGTGCAAATGGAATTCTTGAATTATCATCAATAAATGAGTCAGTTTTGGGGTTTCCAAGCACATAACCCTAAGAGAAATTAAAGTGAAAAAATTGAATTTATAAAGTAATTCAATTAGAGCCACATACGGTAAAAAAATTGCTTTTATAGAGTAAGGCGCGTGCTCTTTTATGATCTGGAGAGAAAAATAAAAGTGCTTAACCCATTATTTAAGCGCTTTTTTGAGAAGTAATATCCTAACTTCTCAAATAAGCACTTCTCTCAAATATGTGTGACCCACTCATTTTGTTTGAATACAAGCTGATTAGAGTACAAAATTTTCAATTAGGACTCAAAATTAGAGATAATTTTCAAATCATGTCCTTAATTATTTTTAAAAAATTTATTTTTGAATTATAAACCAAATATACCATAATTTTTTTGGGTCAAAATTCCAACATTTATCATTTATTTTTTCATTTCTAAAATAGCAAAATATCAAAACACTCGTTAATTGTGTAGGGTTATTTTGGTAGTTACTAGAATAATAATAAGTTTTTCCCATACCTCTTTGATAACAGGAGTGATCGCATTAAAGAGGTAGTAAATTAGAGTCTCATGTGAGATATGGTTTGTAATTTATTCCACTTCGATCTCTCTTCAAAATGGGGTGGTTTAAGTGGTGATCTTAGAAATATTCTCTCCATTCTCCCTAGACTAGAATAAGAGTAATATTTAACTATGATAGATTTTTTTTTAATTAATTTGTTTTAAAATGACAGATTTTACATTCTTCTACCAAACATGAAATTACTTCTCTTTAGAAATGCTTTTAACTAAAACGACTTCTATTAGAAACACTTTTATGAGTAGTGCATCCAAACATGCTCTTTTTCAATAACGCATATGTTAATATACCTTATTTTAGGAAAAAAAGAAGTTCATATTCTTAAGAAAATGATAATAAATGTTATATACGAACCCCAAGATTCAGATATGGCTTTATCCCAACTTGGTTGACAAATATTGTGAAATCTGATAATTATCAATATATTCATGTATATTCTGTTATATTTGTGTACAAGAGTCTTAGTCTATGTATACTAAGGAAAACGAATAACTAAAAACTAACTCTAACTGTTGCACATCCATATTTTACAGCTCCACTAAAATTATTGTCTACCATTCCTTACTCCACTAAACATTAGTGTCTGTCACTGTTGTAGCATACACCACAACACACACCAACACTCCCCCTCTAGTTGGTGCATATATGTCTTTTATGTCCAACTTGTCAAGTGAGTTGTAGAAGTTCTTTATAGACATAGATTTTGTGAGTATATCAGCTAATTGATCTTCTGATTTGACAAATGGAAGTTGAATAATATTTTCTTCAAGATTCTATTTGATGAAGTTTCGATCCACTTCAACGTGCTTCATGCGATCATGTTCAACTGGATTTTGGGAGATGGCAATGGATGCTTTGTTATCACAAAATAAGTTCATTTTAGAGTTAGGAGCAATACCAATCTCAGTTAGAAGTTTTTTCAACCAAAGGAGCTCACATATTCCCTTGACCATTCCTCGAAATTCAGCTTCAGCACTAGATAAGGCAACTACCTTTTGCTTCTTGCTCCTCCATGTAACAATATTGCCCCCCACAAAAGTAAAATACCCAGTAGTAGATTTCTTATCCTTGATATTCCCTGCCCAGTCTGAATCTGTATATCCAATGACTTCCAATTGACCATTCTTTGAAAACATAAGTCCTTTCCCAGGGGAGGATTTTAAATAACGAAGTATTCGTATGACAGCATCCATATGGTCTTCACTTGGACAGTGCATGAACTGACTCACGACACTCACAGCATAAGCAATATCAAGTCGAGTATGAGATAAATATATGAGTTTACCTACTAACTGTTGATATCTCTGTTTATCTACTGGTACTTGGTCCACATATTCTCCAGGTTTATGATTTTGGACCATCGGAATATCAACAGGTTTACAATTTAGTAATCCTGCCTCTACTAGTAGGTCTAGAGTATATTTCCTTTGGGAAAGACATATACCTTGTTTTGATCTTGTTACGTCAATGCCTAAGAAGTATTTGAGCCCTCCCAAGTCATTCATTTCAAACTCATTTGACAGTTGTTCTTGAAGCCTAGAGATTTCTTCTTTATCATCCCCTGTAATGATCATGTCGTCTACATAGACTATAAGAGTTGTTATATTTCCCAATCGATGTTTTAGGAAAAGAGTGTGGTCAGAGTTGCTTTGTTGAAACCTATATTTCCTCATTGTTGAACTTAATCTACCAAACCATACTCGAGGTGATTGTTTTAGTCTATACAATGCTCGTTGTAATCTACATGTAGTTTCTTTTCCTGATGTAACAATATATCCTGGTGGGATATCCATGTAAATCTCTTCCTCAAGGTCACCATGAAGGAAGGAATTCTTCACGTCAAGTTGGTGCAATGGCCAATCTAAATTTGATGCAAGAGATAACAAAACTCTAACAGTTTTTAGTTTAGCCACAGGTGAGAAGGTTTCCTGATAATCTATACCATGTTTCTGTGTATACCCTTTTGCTACTAGCCTCGCCTTGTACCGATCAACTGATCCATCTGCTTTATACTTAATGGAGAAAATCCACTTGCATCCTACCATCTTCCTCCCTTGAGGCAGTTCACTTAACACCCATGTGTTATTATTCTACAATGCCTCAAATTCTTCTTTTATAGCTTGAGCCAAGTTTGGATCAGATAGGGCTTTTTCAATGCTAATTGGAATTCAACATGAGGAGAGTGTTTGTGCAAACGCCCTTATAGGTTCTGATAACCCTTGAGTAGATACATAATTGGCTATTGGATACTTGGATTGTCGTTCTTCTCTGTCTGAAGAGTATCGATTTGGAGGTTTGCCTCGATTGTGCTTGAAAGGTAGACCATAACCAATAGGTGTATCTATAACATTAGTTTGTAAAGGTGTGATAGGATGGCTTACCTCAGGAGTATTCTCAGCAGGAGGATCATTGGGTACTAGAGAGTGGAAAGGTGTATCAACCACTGCATCTTCTGGAGATTCAGTCACTAGTTTAGATTCAATTCTTATAAGTTCAAGTTCGGGTCTAGGAACTGTCTCATCCATATTGTTGGCATTATTCGAGTATGTCGGATTGTTACTAATGTCTAATATTTCAACATCAAGCCAATTTCGTTCTTCACTATAACTCTCCCCCTGAAAAGGGTAATTGGATACTGATGATGGGAAAAACCATTCAGATTCTAGAAAGGTGACATCCATGGCAATGTAGGTTCTTTTAGTAATAGGATCATAGTATCAGTATTCCTTTTTTTTGTACGCCATACCCCAAGAATACACATCGGACAGCACATGAATCCAACTTAGTTCGTTGATTTTTATAGAGGTGGACAAAAGAAACACATCCAAAAATTCGGGGCGAAAGCATCAAAATAGTAGGCAAGGGAACATGATCAGATAGCACCTTTAATGGAGTTTGAAATTGTAAGGTTTTTGTGGGCATACAATTCAGTAGATACATAGATGTAGTAACAACATCACTCCAGTATCTACTAAGCATATGTGCACCGATTAGTAAGGCCCGGATAGTTTCTTAAATATGTCTATTCTTCCTCTCTGCAGTCTCATTCTGTTGTGGAGTTTGTGAACATGAGGTTTCATGAAGAATACCATGGTTGTCTAAGTATGTTCGAAATTGTTGATTAACATACTCCCCCTCATTATCAGACCTAAGGATCTTAATTTTTCTAGAAAATTATGCCTGAATCATGGTGTGAAATGAGTGAAACGTAGAAAATACTTCATCTTTATGTTTGAGAAGGTAAATCCATGTCATTTGTGTACAATCATCAATAAAAATTGCAAACCAACGATGACTCGATGATGTAGTGACCGGGGAAGGTCCCCAAACATTAGAATGTACTAAAGCAAATGGAATCATACTTTTATGCATGCTCATAGGATAAGATGCCCTATGAATATTTACTAAGATACAAGTATCACATTTGAAATCTGACTGCGTGACATTTGAAAATAAACTAGGTAGTAGGTGCTTTAAATACCCAAATGATGGATGCCCAAATCGACGGTGACATAACCAAATTCATCGTTCCTTGTTACTAATCGTGTGTTGCATGTGATTGGCTCTTCCTGAACTGAGGTCATCCATATAATATAAACCTCATGTCTTAGTACCATGCCCAATGATCTCCTTGGTGAGAATATTCTGTAGAAGACAAAAGGTAGAATACATCAATACTACACAGTTAAGATCTGAAGTAACTTGACTTACAGACATTAGTTTGTTTGAAAAAGAAGGTACAAGTAATGTATTAGATAATGATAATGAATGAGATAAAGTCACTGTTCTAGCCCCTGTAACTGGATAAGTGACCCCATTGGCATTGGCAACACGACTCCGTCTCGGCTGGGTTGTATTGGAGAGATCTATAGCTCTAGAGTCGATAATCCAATCCTTATTATCACTACAAGTAGAGATGTGAAATGTTTTACTTGAAATACCTGGATCCTAGGAAGATTCGGCCTGAGGAATAAGAGATAGTGATGCATTATTGGTAGCCACAACGGCTTTCCCAGTGGTTTCCCGTTTCTTCCGTGCTTGAAGATCATTCCACCACTCTAGATACCCATGTAGTTTGAAGCAGTTTTCATGGATGTGTTTGGAGTTTCCTTAATGACCATATTTTATGTCAACAGAACATGGATTTCTTGCTACCCAAAAAAGGAGTTCCTGGTTTTGGTGGCATCGGATTATGGTGTCCCTTGATCCCTTTAAAAGCCATAACTGCTCCGGGAGTTGTATCTATACCCATGATCATCACGGTCTACCTAACCTCTTCCCTACGGATAAATCCATAGGATTTTTCCACCGTAAGGAATGGTTTGATTTGAAGCACATCACTTCGAGTTTTATCTAGTCTATCATCAAGTCCATCAAGGAAGGTATACACTCGATCTTCCTGTACGATAGAGTTGTATTTTTGTATGTCAGTCGCACACTCCATTGGTTTAGGACAATGAAAATCAATTTCTCGTCATAACCCTTGAAGGTCATTGTAGTATTTTTCAATGGATCCACCCGCCTTCTTCATACGAGTAACTCGACAGCGAAGATCATACACTTGAGACGTGTTTGTCCCATCATAGTAGGTTGTAGCAGCAGAATCCTAAACTTGTTTTGCAGTTAGGAATTGAATAAAATTTGCAATCAAGGAAGGGTCCATCGAATTGATCAACCATCCCTTGACAATGGAATTTTTAGTGCGTCATCTCCTAAATGAGGGGTCGGTTTCAGCAGGTTGAGGAAAATCCCCATTAATATATCCCAGTTTGTCCTTGCCAGAGATATACATCTCCACCTCCTGGGACCACAAGGCATAGTTGGATCTTCCCAACTTAATACTAATGGGAGTAGTCGACGCTTCAGGTAGCAGAGGTTGTGAGGTGATCTGAGCTCTAGTTAGAACTTCAGTAATTTTTGTAGTCAAATCGTCCAATATGAAATTGGTGGTTAAATCTCTAGATTTTGCCATGAAATCTAAAAAAACAATTCTTCCCTTTTTCCTTTTTTTACACTTCATACACCAACCAAGTATATATAGAATATTTTGTAACCCTAATTCATTTTTTTCCTATTCGCACAGCCCTCTGTAGCGCTTTCCTTTCCTTCTCATTCCAAGTTTGTCTGAGCTTAGAAGAACAGTACGGTTACCCACAACGGCGGCTGGACTGGTACGTAGAGAGACTACGATGGCCTAACGACTAAACACGCACAGAGACCAAACACAAAAAATATGTTGCTGAAGAGACATCGTTATATGTCACTGTGTTTCAAGCTTCACCGAGGTAGGAGAATGGTATGGCTGCCCACGGTGATGTAGAGAGACTATGATAGTTCCACGACCAACGAGCAATCTGTGACCCCAAACGCAGATACAAAGAACGCAACCTCAACGCCATTTATCGTTGTGTTATGTTTCTTTTTCGGAAAAGAAAATGATGGTGGAACCAGCCACACTAGCAAGAAACCAACGTTGGACCCAACCAGTTAGACCGGTATGGTTTCAACGAGTAAATCAAAACGAACACCCCAGATCGAACCAATGTCGAGGAAAATGTAAACCAGAATGGACACACTAGAAATCAAAAAATCAAAAATCAAAGGGTAAGTGTAAACCAGAACGGCCACCCTAGAAATCAAAAATCAGATGCTACCAGAACAAAAATCAGAGTAGCAGGTAATTCTATTAGTCAATAATAACTTGCTCTGATACCATGACAAATATTGTGAAATCTGGTAATTATCAATATATTCATGTATATTCTGTTCTGTTTTTGTACAAGAGTCTTAGTTTATGTATACTATGGAAAACGAATAACTAAAAACTAACCCTAGCTACTGCATACCCATATTTTACGGTTCTACTAATATTATTGTCTGTCATTCCTTGCTCCATTAAACATTGGTGTCTACCACTGTTGCAGAATACACCACAACACACACCAACATTGGTTACCTGCAAGCAAATTTAGTCATTAGACTCATTACTAATAAATATGAGAGAGGGGGGGGGGAATATGATAAAAGAGAGTATTGGTAGCAAAGTATATTTCTGAATGTGATTTATCATTGAAAATCTCTTAAACTATCATAGGAACTGGTATGCCTGAATAAGAGTCTCCACCAATGTACAGTATATTTTTCAAATATTCAGGATGATCCAACAACCACTGCATCACATTTCACCAAAAATGCTTTAAAGAGATTTTAGAGATTCATCCTAATTGTCTGATTTTAGTTTCTTAGTATATTTCTTTTCCTTTGGCCTCCAATTCTATGCAAACTCATTGGGGTGTTCAAGTACCCAGAACGCAGAGACGGAACTACACGGTGATTAGAAGGGACACGTGACCATACTCACTTGATTAACAATGTAATTTTAAGTACAAATTTTTGTGAAGTTTATGAAAATTGAATTATATTTAAGACGTATTTTTCATCTCAAAGTAACTTTTAAGCTTATTTCTAAATATAAAATATTTTTAGCTCGAATTTTATGTATAAACTTGATTCTTTTTTAATTAAAATCTGGAAAAAATACCCACACTTTGATATTTCTTTGCTCAAAAAATTTATTATCAAATTCTAAACTTTAATGTATAATTTATTTTTTATTTATAATTTTTCATGCAAACTTCTTATTATTCATTATTAATCATTGTCACATCTGAAATTGAGCTCTTGATACTATAGATCCAAGAATATTTTCTTAGGATGACTTTACTCCAAAACAAATGTTGTTAAAACTTTACAAATAATGAATATCAACATTAGCAACTTTACTCCAAAACAAATGTTGTTAAAACTTTACAAATAATGAATATCAACATTAGCAACTGTTAGGAGAATCATAATAACAGTTCAAATTTAATCAAGTTCTAAACATTGGAATAAAACATATTCTTTTTCTTTGTGTGAATCTTTTAGGAAACAAATAAATAGAGCTCAAAATGAAACATGCACAAAATCAATACAATCAATTTACGTGGAAAAACATTCCTAGTGTAGGAAAGAAACAACCACAGTACTCATTTCCAAAAGTTACACTATCAAGAAATAATTATACAAAAGTTCTCTCTAGATGAAACTAGAGGCAAACAATCAACAACATCATCAAAGATACAACTTCTTGGAAAATAATAATTATTTCAAGAAGATTGAGAGATCTAAACCAATTTCGTAGTCACTATTCAAGGTCCAGATTTTCCCAAACCGGTGAGCCAAATCCAAATCTCACCGTTTAGATTGAAGAGTCTTGAGTCGTGAACCTTCCTGCAAAATTTTAGCTCAATCAGACCATAAACAACCTTCCATCAAAGCACTTGATGAAGGCTTTTTGGAGAGGGAAAAACTGAAAAATTGAGAGCAATTTTTCTGCTTGCTTTTCTACTACAGCTCTGATTTCTCCTATTAAATTACAAACCCTAAATGAGTTTATTAATTAATCAATCAAATGACACATGGGTCTATTAAGCCACATGGGTCTTTTCGGGCTCCTCCAAATAAGAAAGAAAATCCAACAAATATCATTTTTTTCTCGATTAGATGGAAGGATCCGCCATCCCGACAATTGAACAACAAATTTCAAGTTTTTCCCTTGACACTGCTTTTGTCAGCATGTCAAATCTATTCTTATCGGTATGGATTTTCTCAAGTTCAAGCAACTTATTGTTAAAAGTATCTCTTATCTAAGGATACCTTACATCAATATGTTTTGATCTTGAGTGAAACACCAAGTTCTTCGCTAGGTGAATAGAACTCTGATTATCGCAAAATAACACATATTTCTACTGCTTGAAACCAAATTCTACTGCAAAACAACACATACTTATATCTATCATCTTTTGTCTTGCAACCAAAAATGCAGAGATGATCATAAGAAACATCTTTGCCAGTCCAAACTCTGTTTGGTACATCAAATTGAAGAGGAACACATGATGTGAGATTAATAACATGTACAGTTGTATTCAAAGCCTCACCCAAGAAAGATAATTTAGCTGCACTGTCTTTCTTCACAACATTTACTATGTTGGTTATATACAGAGTTGTATGCTTCTCACCTCTAGCCATTACTAATAAGCCTTTTGTAAGTTTTTATTTGTCATAAATGAAGAAACTACAATATCCTTCATTTGCAAGTTTTCGTACATAGATCAAATTCAGGCATATATCTTGAATATGCTTAACATCCTTTAGAAATAGTCTGGTTCTATTCTCTGTTTCCAAGCAAACATCTCATTTGTCAACAACCTTTGACATGCCTTCATTTCCCATTCTAACAACACCAAAACTTCCAGGTGTGTATGATGAGAAAAATTCTCTATGCCATATAGTGTGAATTGTAGCACCACTATCAATGACACAGCTAGTCTTATGTGATGTAAGATTGACAAAATCTTCATCATAAACTATATTGAACTTATATATGGTATTTGTTTGCTCATCATTACTATTGTCGTCTTTCTTCACTACTTTACCTTTGTTCGTCTCCTGTTCCTTCTTGAACACCAGGAAAAATTTCTTGATGTGACCCTTCCTCTTACAATGATAGAATTCAACATTGGCATATTTTTTTTTATTTGCCTCTGCTCTTGCCTTTGGGTTTCTGTTCTTTGTACTATCTTCTTCCTCTAAAATTTGTGATAAGGACTTGTGCTTTTGAATCTCTCTCCTTGTTTTGTTTCTTATATGACAATAGAGCTTTTACACCAACTTCAAATTACATCTTGTCTTTCGCATAAGACAAAGTTCTTGTGAGATGATTATATGATGAGGATAGTAATGCCAGTAACATCACAACTTTCTCTTCATTGTCGAAACTCACATTGAATCTTGATAAGTGAGAAAGCTTGCTATTGAAATCGTTAATATGCTGCATCATGCTCACATTATCTTCCTTCCTCATCTGATATAGCTCCTTTCACAAATAAAATTTATTGGCAAGGTTCTTTGACATGTATACATTTTCTAGAGTCTCCCATGTTTCTTTTGCAGTCTTACAATTTTTTTATTCAATATTTTGCAAGATACTATCTGAGAGATTTAGACGGATTGTACTAGCTGCAATCTCATCTATCTCCTCCCATTGTTCCTCGGTGATGGTTATTGCCTTCTTTTCTTTCCCAGCAACACCTTATGGACCTTTTATTGAATGAGAATATCCTTCATCCTTCTTTACCATAAAGAGAAATTATTATTGTCATTAAATTTTTCAATATTTACTTTCTGACTTAACATTTTTTTCGTTATGTTTCTTTTCCTGCAAATAAATACGCCTTGAATCTAATAAAATATTTTATGATATGGCAGATCAGTCTATGCTGCAACCACAAAGCATACTAAGAATTTCATTAGACCAACTCTGATACTAGTTGTTGGGGTACATCGAGTAAAAATAAAATAAATTCAACAGAGTAAAATAATGATACCGAAAATTTAACGTAGTTCACATTTTAATTTGGGCTACGTCCACTAGACAAATTCCGAAAAATATGTCTTCCACTAATAAAATTAATGGGTACAAAATGAGAGGCAATACAACAAATTGAAATAAACCTAAAATAGTGACACATAAGCGTTTCTCAAACTCAGTATTTTGTCACTTCTTTTTTAGAAAAAAATTCTAAATATTTTTTCTAAAATATTCTCTCACACACTCTAACACACACAACACTATTTTTCATCAAAAAAACAACTATTCATTTTGTTTTACTTTACTTCTTTTCTTTTTTTGGTGTATCTCTCTAAGGAAATAACATTACCTATTTATAGATAAACTTTTTTTATTCTTTATGTACGTGGTTGGCTATATAGTTGACCAAATTTTAACTACAAAAATACATATTTTTTTATTTGATTGAATTTATCAATTGTGATTGTACCTAATATTTTTATTTTTTTTTACTTCCATATATACGGATATACAATATGATCTTAATGAGTACCCTATGCAAAAGTATATCACATGTGATGTGATAATAGGGAATAATCTCGTTCATACACTAATAAAACCATTGCCTTTACAAAGGTTTCAAGAGTTGAGAATAAAGCTAACAGTCATTACAATATATTACAGCATTATTATCATTATCATTATCATTATCATTGTCAGAGTTTGTTATTCAGCGCCTCAAGCACTCACAAAACTGTTACAAGAGACACACAATTGTACACGTAAACACATCCTACCACAATGCACTATCAGCACTAGTATATAAAACTATAAACAATAAAATGAAGAAGAACTTTTGCTAGCTGTGCAATTCTGAATTCCTTTTCTCTGCGTATTATGCTTCATTTTTGTCTTATTCACGAGCCTTTCATATTACCCATTAATACCGTGTTCATCAATATATATACCTAGAGAACCCTAAAAGGAATTTTATTATTTTTTAGTAGTCATGTGTTTTAAATGCTAAAAGATGAAGGATTAAAAAAATTTAAAGAACATAATTAAGGGAAGTAATGGGTATCACTTTTTGGTTCAATTATTGAAAAGAAAAGTGGGCTTAATTCTGTGTAAATTAACCTTCACCGCACACTTTAAATAGAACTTATTCGATCTCTTCTTAGATTTAAACTTTGACAGATATCTCGAAATACTATATATACGCCTATATGGCTGACACAATGTCACATCCTTCTAATCAATCAAGCCTTCATCAAACTCGCATTCTTCATTATTCTTTTGCCCTTCTTCAACTTTGTTGGTATATATGGTTAGAGCAGCAATAACCAAAACAAATATGTTACTGATCAGGTTCTTATATTATTTCTGTTTATTATAGTTACCTCCTCTTTAATTTTATTCGATTAATTCAAACTACACTAAATGAATACCATTTAATATATAAAGCTAGTTCAGATAGAAACTTGCTTTAGAGAAAGAAAGAAAAAAAAAACGCAAGTAAGATGGAGGTATCTAGCATACCCTCCTCTACATTCAATCATTAATTGTTACTTTAATGAGACAAATATTAGACACTTACTATAACACAATTATTTAATTAGTTTATTTTTGAATTGCATATCATAAACTTCTTTAATGCATGGATAAAGCATTATTTTAATTTAATCCATTCCATGCGGTTTATATATGTTTTTTTTTCTTCACAATGTATAAAACATGTATAATTTTTTGCATGTTAAAAAATACGATATATATATGTTTTTATTTATAACGTAAAACATATATTTTTTATAAGATTAAAAATAAAAATAGTTGAATAATTGAGTAATATGTAAGAACAAGAATTTATTTAGTTAATAAATTGCTTCATTTTTATCCCCTCTAAAAAAACAACATATATTTATAATTTTTATAAATTTTGTATATATGTTCCGCACATATTTTTAATTTAAATTTTTTATATAAATATGTTTTCATAAATACAAAAATTAAAAAAATATTCATATTATAAAATAAACGTTGATATATATAAATAAGTTTTAATAAATATAAAGATTAAAAAATTATTTATATCGTAAAAAATTATACACACAAATAATCTAACGTAATATTATTGGTAATTATAATTAAATCTACGTAATTGTATCCTATATAAAGAATACAATAATTGTGATATGTTAATGGTTTGTATACGTTAAGTTATTATCTTACACCAACAAATATTTATTAGTTTAAATAAGTAGAACCGAGTTTTTAAATCAATAATTAAATTCACATTTAATAGCAAATTGATGTATAAAGAGTTTATTTTTATTTTTATACAGTAATAAAGTCTATTCCCATTACCATTAATATGTCATGACATTAATGAAATATTGGGGCGGGCATAATATTGGCTGCAGTAGTTCGTGCAGGGAAATAAGCAAGTTGAGGGGATCAGTTAAGCTAATAATAACAGAGGATGATAAAAAGGCCATAAATCATGGAAGCAAATTTATCAGAAGTGATGATCAATATGATCAGATCAGGTCTAATTGGGATACATCATCATCATCATCATCATCATCATCTTGTAGTAGCTGGGTTCCACATCAACGTACAGGAATATATGTTCCCAAAGGTCAAGAATGGGTAATGGATGATGTTCCAGAAGGTTCTTCTTTCAATAATGAAACTTATTGGCTTAGAAATGCTATCTGAAGGTGTAATTCAAAAGCATGACCTTGGTATTAATTTGATCCACCTCTGTTTTTAAAATAATATTAAACATTCACATACCCATATATTGATGATGTTCGAATCCATCTATTTTAGTAACTACAAAAATAAATATATATATTAGGAAGGGTGGCTACAAAAATAAATATATATATTAGGAAGGGTGGCTACAAAAATCTTTTAAATTATAAAATTAGTATAATTTAATTAATTAGATTTTTAAATATGTTTAAAAAATATTAATTAAAATTAAATAATATTATTTTAATAATTATTATATAAAATATTTTTTTTACCTTCAAGATATTAAAACGATGTAAAATAAGAATAAAAATAGAATTTAATATAAAATTATTTAAAAAGATAATCAATAATAATAATATTCTAATATAAATATACATTTTTTTATTTATTTTTAATAAAATATAAGATAAAATAGTGATAATTAGCAATCAAATATTAGAACACATATTTGAGTAAATAGATTTTTTATCATTAAATTTTGAGAATTATTAAAAATATATCATTAAATTCTTATTTGTTATTTTTATACCATTAAAATTTTCAAATATTACAAAAATTTCATCAAATTTTTTTACTCTCATACTATTAAACTTTACAAATATAATAAAAATATCATCATCATAAGTTTAAATTACGATTAAGTAATCTATGTCAATTAACTTTTATAACATTTTATAAAGTTTAATAGTATGTAAGTAATAAAAATGTTTAAATATTTTTAATAATTATAAAATTTAATGATATAGAAGTAATAAATTAATATTTTTAAAATAACTCCCAAAGTTCAATAGTTAAAAAATGTATTTACTCCGTGTATTTTGTAAAAAAATGTTTATATTACTTATCATTTTGCGATCATTAAGGATCAAATTTTAATTAAAGAATAAACTTTTTTACCAATTTTTTAAAAGTTAGAATTAGAAAATAATTTTTCGAATCTAAACTACTAAACAAATAGGAAACACATAATAAAACTTAATCGGAATTAGTTAACTTACACTTTTCTCAATATATTATTACATTGAAACAAACCTCACTTTTACATGCACACAACCATTACTAATATATGTAATATGTATATCGATAATATTTATAAGCACATGTGCATTTGTGACTGCAACTCTATATGTGTTGCCTGGCAGCAATTACATGGTTGTAGGTGATCACTTGTAACTAATAAAAATTATAATGATCTACTTTCCAGGGAGATTGATTTTTTTTTTCCTTGTCTTGAATTCATAAAAGCTTTTATTTGTTAGATCGGATATGTTGGGTTTGTTAGTAAATATTCTAATTTTATTTTTGATATTTATTTATATTTTTATTAATTAATAATTTAATCATATTTATATTAAAAAAAAGTTTTAATTTAGTGCAATTAACACGTATAATTTGAATGAAGGGTAATTTTGAGGTTTTTGTTTCTTCTTACCTTTGTAATAGAAATATTTTTTTTTATTTTTAAATTCTTAAATATAGATTTTAATATTTTTTTAACTCATTTATCATTCTCTTCAACCTCGCATCTTCGTTCAAAGATTAAATACATATAAATTATCATCAATTTATCGTGAATAAATTAAATTTTAAAAATTATAAATTTTTTTTATAACAAAAAGTATAATTCAATATACAAAATAATAACTTTTATATAAATTGAAAATATCTTAATTGAATAAACGAATTATAAGTAATATATAAATAAAAGTAAACTCAATACCATAAAAAATGTTATATGAAAGAAAAACAATTCTATCTTTTTATATTTACTTGCTCTTGAATTGAATGGAGGTAAGAGAGAATACAAAGTGAGTACGCGGGTGTCAGGATAAAGGGTTGGAAAATGAATCCTCCTTACTTTTTTTTTCCTTCATTTTTCTTTTATTTGGATAATTTAAAATATTTGAAAAAAAAAACTTGTTTTTAATTACGCCTTAAATAAGTAAACTATCAAATTTAAAAAATAGTTTATTTATTTTCCTAGGAAACTAATCATTTTCATATAATTTTTATGAAAATAATATTTCTAACATATTTATAAATTTATTGGTGTGTATTGAATTTAACAAGTAAAATAAAATAATAATATGCTAATTTAAGGTTGATATATGTTATAATGTTGTGATTATTTTATTTATCAAACACGTTAAAGGAGGTTGGATCATTTTATCTGTGTAGTGTACGTGTGGTGGATTTGCATTGTGTTCACGTGCAAAACTCGCATCATGTTGGTGTGTTAAATTAGTGTTTTGTTTGTATTTACGTATCGTTATACACGATAAAAAAAATTAAGTTATTTTTCTATTAAGTAAATTATTTACAATAATATGAAATTAAGTTTGTAAGTAATTAGTTAAAATCTATTCTAATTATTATTTAGTCGTATTATAATTATGTTGGGGTTCGCATATTCTCTTTATTTATTTTCGTTAAGATATTGTTTATCTAGTTATATAAAAAAATTCTAAAGGCATAGTTTGTAACTTTGTGCGAGAAGTAAAAGAGAAAAAAGAAATGTTACTTGAATAGAAATACGCAGTGATAAAAAATTTGGTTATAATCATTTTGTATTAATTTTAAATATATTAAAATAATAACCATTAATTAAAAATAAGTAGTAATTTTCGTACAATTTAATCGTATTTATTTTATTTTTAACATTTATTTAAAATTATATTTAGTATAAAAAATAAATATTAACATAATTCTTACTCTATTACATTATTTAAAATATTGCTATTAATTTCATCTTTTAACTATTTATCACATATTAAAATAAATAGTTAAAAATAATAATAAATTAAATTAAATCTAATTATTTCAAGTATTGTTGTTTTATTATTAAAAATGTATTTTTTATATAATTATATGTATATAAAAAATTAATATTAATATATTTTTAATTTTAATTAACTATAATTTTAACATTATAATAAACATGCTTTGTCAATTACATTTATTTAAAAAGTAAAATATTATATTTTTATGTATAATTATAATTTTAATCATCCATCCATCCCTATAACTAGGGGTGTTAAAAAACCAAATAAATTGAATTAAACCGAAAAATCAAACAGGACCGAATCGATCCGAACAGTTTTATAAATCAAACGATGTGGTTTGATTTGTATTAATGAAAACCTTTTTTTTCAAACGATTCGATCCGGTTATATTAATTTGAAAGCCGGTCAAACCGAACCGGATCGATTTTAATAATATATTAAATTTTTCATATCACTTCTCACAAACTGTTGATTAAATTTCTCATATTTTAATCAAATGTATATTATTAAGTGTATCATATTTATATATTATTAACCAGATCAAACCGTTAATCAAATCGGACCAAACCGTTCGGTTATAACATTTTTAATAACCAAACAGTCTAATCCGATCTACTTTGATCAATATGAACGGTCCGATTTGGTTAAAAAAATTTACTCAAAATCGGACCAAATCGGATTGTGGACACCCCTACTTATAACTCGTAACTTAAACGTTTGAAACAATTTTGGGTTTTAACCAAAATCGACAAATAAGAAGGAGAAAAAAATTTACAGATAGATATTTTTGAAAAGGCAGAGTCATTATGTCTAGGCTTTTCATGGATTTTAAATTTTTTTGCCATTTTCATAATCTTTTTTTTTTAAACAAAATTTATGCAATATTAGTATTACCTAAATTTAACAAAGGTATAATAATAATCAAATTTTGAAAAAAAAAACTTAATTTATAAGAATATAATTTTATATCTATACAAATCTTTATTATTTTGTGTCTTCTCTTATACATTTATATTAATTTTATTACGAAAACAACCTCATATACTCTAGTAATTATATCCTCCTCTACCATCCTTTTTACCTACAATTGACACCACCTCATTTTTTGACCCATCAATTACCATTCATTGTTTGCAGAAAAACAATTCCAAAATGCAATTTTTATCAAAATTACAACAATAACTCATTTGAAGCATCATTTATGCCAATGAAAAAGACTACTATGAGCCCATTCCATTAGATCTTCTAATGTTAAATATTGGTCCAAAACATAAGGCCTAATTTATTCTTATAAATCCTTTACATTTATATATATATATACACCGAAGAAAAAAAGGTGAAAGTAGATGCAGTTGCCAACTGTTGAAACAAAAAGAAAATAGAGAGAGCAGTCGATAGAGAAGAAAAGCAAATAGTTGCTATTTTGCTAAGCCAATAGTTTCCTCAATCTATACTTGTCGTTTTGCGTTCTCCCAAGTCCATCTCTATGTTCTGTAATATATATTTTTACTTCTCTGTAGTTGCCAAAATAGAATAGAAAACCAACACATACGTAGATAGAAGAGAAAAGGTATAAGCTAAAGTTAAGTAAGCTGCTGATATCATTTGTATAGTAATATTTGATTTAATAGTAAGTTTTTTAATTTATTTTGCTGTATATTACTAGTAAATTACAAGGAGATATTTTCTAGTTGTATTTGGGTTTTGGTATCTTTTGTGAGGCTATCTAAATATTGATATTTATATCTCCATTTGATTATTAGTAGATTTTTCTTCGGTGTGCCATCGTGAATGTAGTAGACTTTTCACATTGGAAGATTGAATCACTTAAATCATTGTGTGCCATTTATTTTTCTCACTAGTTATTATTTTGCTGTTATCCATAATTATATATTTGTGCAACCAAATTGGACTCAAAATTCACTTTCGTTAGTGCTAATTTATAAAAAATTGGTATCAGAGCATTGATTTATTATGTTATTTATTAGAACTAATCAAGTTTTCTCTTTTAGATTTATTTTGAGCTACTGGTTATCTGATTGGTTTCATATTTTCTGGGTTGTGCTTCTGTTTATTTAATATTGGGTTTTCTATCATGGTGGCAAAATACGAAATTGAGAAATTCAATAGTAAGAATGATTTCAGTCTCTGGAGAATGAAGATGTAGGTTGTGTTAGTTAAAGATAGGCTCGTTAAGACACTTGAAGGTAAGGATAAATTGTCAAAAAAAAAAATTGATTGAAGAAGAAAAAGATGCATTGATGGAAAATGCTTTGAATTCAATTCAGTTATCCTTGTCTGATGAGGTACTCCGTGAGGTTGGTGATGAGGAATCTCCCGTTGGATTTTGGCTTAAATTATAGAATTTGTATATGACTAAGTCTTTGACAAGTTGGTTATATTTGAAGCAACTTTTATAAACATTCATAATGTCAAAGGGTACACCTTTACACGATCACCTTGATAAATTTACTAAAATTATTAGTGATTAAAAAAATAGTGGTGTTAAAATTGATGATGAGGATCATGCTTTAGTTCTATTATGTTCTTTACCTCATTCATTTGAACATTTTGTTGATATCATGCTATATGGATGAGACATTATTTCTTTAAAAGATGTCTATGTAGCTTTGAATTTCGGAGAGTTGAAGAAAAATGTGTCTACAAGCAATAATGATAATAGTAGTGGTTTATTTTTCAGAGGTAGAAATCAAGAAAAAGGCTCAAGCAACAATAAAGGCAAGTCTAGATCCAAATCTAGAAAATGAAAGGATAAATGCAACTATTGCCATCAAGAAGGGTACTGGAAAGTAAATTGTCCCAAACTCAAAGGTAAAGGAAAACCTCCCACAACCTTTTCTGGTACTAATGATGTTACTGGTGTTGCAGATAGTTCTGGTTCCGATGATGAAAATATTTTATCAATATATATTAGTTCTCTTAGAAATGTTTGGATTCTTGATTCAGGTTGCACTTACCATATGTGCCCAAGTATGGACTGGTTTGCTTCTTATCAGTCTATTGATGGGGGTGTTGTCTTTATGGAAAATAATGTCCTGCAAGGTTGTTGGTATTAGTACTGTCTGAATTAAGATGCATGATGGTATTGTTAGGACTTTGAAAGATGTTCTATGTATTCTAGATTTGAAAAAGAACTTGATATATTTGGATACTCCTGATTCACAAGGCTATAAGTATATAGGTGAAGGTGGAGTTTTAAGAGTTAGTAAGGGTGCTCTCGTTATTTTTAAAGGAAAATTGTCGCATGGACTATATATGTTACAGGGCAGCACTATTATTAGCAGTGTTTCAGTTTTGTCCTCATCAGATCAAGATTCAGATACTACTCAATTATGGCATATACGGTTAGGGCATATAAGTGAGGAAGAGATGTCTATTTTGAGAAAATGAGATTTTCTTGGTAGTTAGAAAATTGGGAAGCTTGATTTTTGTGAACATTGTATCTATGGAAAGCATCGTAGGGTCAAGTTCAGTACAACCATCCATAAAATGAAAGGCACTATTGATTATATTCATTCAGATCTTTGTGGTCCTTCTCAAGTTGTGTCTAAGAGTGGTGTCTGATATATGTTGACTTTTATTGATGAATTCTTCCGTCATATTTGGGTGTATTTTTTTTGAAAAATAAGAATGATGTGTTCTCAAAAATTTTAAAATTCAAGGATTGTATAGAAAATCAAATAGTTCAGAATATTAAGCATTTGAGAACTGACAATGGTTTGAAATTTCGAGAAAGTCAATTTAATGAGTTTTGTGAAAGAAATGGCATAACAAGGTACCACACTGTGCATCAAACACTATAGCAAAATAGAGTTATAGAACTCTCTTAGAAAGAACTTGTTGTATACTCTTTCAATCTGACTTGGATAAATCCTTTTGGGATGAAGCTTGTAACCATGCTTGTTATTTGGTGAATCGGTCTCCATCAATTGCAATTGAGTTGAAGACTTTGTTTGAGGTATTCTATGATACTCCTACTAATGATTATGATTTGAAAGCTTTTGGTTGTCCTATTTATGCTCATGTTAATAATAGTAAGCTTGATCCTAGGGCATTGAAATGCATATTTTTTGGATATCCTTCTAGGGTAAAGGGTTATAGATTATGGTGTGTTGAATCGAAGTCATCTAAATTTTTTATTAGTAGAGATGTTAAGTTTGATGAGTTTTCCATGTTAGCAAAAAGAATAGAGTCTATTGTTGCAAGTACAGACCACAGTGTTAGTAAACAGGTAGAGCTTGAGAGTGGAGCTCCTAGTAAAATACAAGGGGCATTTTAGATCAACCATCTATTGATGAGATTCGCTAAGGGTAAATGAATAACTGAGATTTGATGCCCTCAAAGGTATATAGATGTAGACTTAGTTTCTTTTGAATTGTCTATGGTAGAGTTTATAGAGATGTATGAACCTTCTAGTTATCATGAAGCTATCACTTATAATGAGTCTGTTCAGTAGCTGGTTGCTATGAATGAAAAGATTGAATCACTTTATAAGAATCATACTTGGGAATTGGTGAAATCGCCTAAAAGGTTAGAAGATTTTAGGAAACAAATGGGTTTTCAAGAAAAAGGAAGGTATACCTGAGGTTGAAACAGCTAGGTTCAAGACATGTGTTGTTGCAAAGGGTTATTGTCAAAGGAAAGGTATTGACATCAATGAAGTATTTTCACCTGTTGTGAAATATAGGTCTATTCGTGTATTACTTGCTATGGTTGCATTGTTTGACATAGAATTAGAACAGCTTGATGTCAAGACAACCTTTTTTCATGGTGAGCTTTGATTAAGTTTCCCCCATATTCCCAAGACATCTCCATAATGATTTCTTGCTATCACTGCAATTGAAACTAATCCATTTATAAATCCTACATCTGCATCAAATTTATTATAAAGATATGGAGGCTTAAACCATTTTAGACTTGTTTCACCTTGAAGTGTTAATGGAGGACTGTCTACTGAGTTTCCAATGCCTTGAATCAAAAACTCATTAAAGAAACTTCTCAAATATTTTGTTGTTTTGTGAAAATTTGGTGCTTCTTGTTGGAATATAACCTAATTCCTCATTTTCCATATGATCACCATTGTTGACACAACTGTCAGAGTGAATTATATGCTTTTTTATTTCCCTAATGCTAAAGAATCTAGTGGACTTAAATTGAATTTTAAGAATGACATGAAGTTATCATTGATAAATCCGTCCAGATGAATCTCTCATCACCAAACCATATTGAAATATATGCATATTTGCACTAAATGAGCCACAATTTTAGTTTCTTTAGTACATAAAGGACGCATTTCACTTAGTTTTGTTGAGTTTGGCATGAACTGGTAAGACCTAAGGCGCTACTTCCATAAGAAGACTTTGTATCTTTTATGAATTTTTTGCTTTCCAGATTGAGCTTCATATGTAATTTCTTCTAATATACAAATTTTATATTAAAATCTTGCAAGTGCATACTTATAATAAGCGATAAATATACTCTAAAGGTCAATCTCTCAAGAAATTGATCGATTGTTTTAAAAAATTAAATTATTTTTTAATTTAATTAAGAAAAATAATTCCTAAATACTCTAAAAATTGTCGATTGCTAACAAAGAACTTAAATAATATATTACTTTATAGCTAAAGATTACAAGTAAATTAATTTAAGCAAGTTAATTTAAATGAGTAAATTAAAGCAAGTAAACTAAATTATAGTAGGATGATTGATGGATGAAAAATCATTTATTAAGAAAAAGAAGGGAACAATAACAAACTTCTTTGCTTATCAAGAGGTTTGTTATTGCTCATTTCTTAAAAAAAGTATACATTAATATTGAATTCTTATCCATTTGTAGATGGAACTTCTACAACATGTAAGTCTAGAGAAAAATATGAGATTTTAGCAAGTATAACTCTTGATGAAAAACACAAATTAAATAATTCAAATAACAAGTTATATTTACTGATTTTTCTTAATAAATAAGCAAACCCCAAATCATGATAAGTTTACACGTTTCTTAATTAATCAATGACTTCTTGGATCAGGCTTGTAATTGATCAATTGACAAATTAAGAAAAATATATAAATTGAGATCCTTAATTAATTAATAACTTCATTGGTCTGACTGAAATTAATTAATTGATAAATCCAAGGTAGATATATTTTTAATTAAAAATAAAGATTTGATCCATCATTAATTAATTGTATTATCTAATTTAATCTCATTTAATCAATAACTTTCATAATAGGACATGAAATTAAATTAAACTTATTCGTTTATGCACAATTAAGCACAAATAATGTTTTAAATACCTAATTCTAAAATATTTTCTTTAATATAAATTAAGACTTAATCCATCATTATAATTTTAAAGTTATGAATCTAGTTAACTAGAGAGAGTGAATAAGTAATTTTTTGAATTATTACTAATTAAAAATCATAATAAGTCAAACATGTAATCGTGTGTAAATAATATAAGCAAAAATAAATAAGAACTTGACACATGACAATTTAGGTGGAAACAACCAAGGTCACAACAATGACATAAGAGGAAAACCACTCGTCCACTGGACCACTTAACTATCCATTATAAAAATCAATGTTAAATTACAAGGCGAGTTTTTATACTATCCTCCAAGATAAAGCCCCAAATTATCACTTACAAGTAGGTGCTTCTTTCATATCCTCTACAAAATGTTTTGGTATCTTGAGTCATACAAGCAACCGAACCCGTTCAATAGGCACTCGAAAAGTTAGCACAAATAACACAAGTGTAAAGTGTGTCCTAAAGCATATTCAATAATGACAAACCCTAACAAAAAGATTCAAGAATAAATCGGTTAAATTAAATCATCTAGCAATTCCTAGAACAAATGTTTAAGTATAAGTTCAATAAAAATAACTTCTTTAAAATTAAATAATTAAATCAAATAATTATAATCACACATAAAGTTATTTGATTCAAACATTTAGGAACATAATCAAGAAGAAGCTATATGAACATGAAATCCCAATATCATCAAATAAAATAGGCTTATTAATCAATCAAACATAACCACACAATATTTGATAGATTAATTAAACAAAGAATCATAAACAAAATATGATTCAATATTTGTAAAAAAATTAGAAGAATAGAACGAATGTGTTTTATTGAAATATGGAGCATCATGTTTTTTATATAGAATAGATGAAACTCTAATGCTAGGTTAAAGATCAATTACCATTATGTCCATTAAATAATTCATAGAGTAATAACTAATAGAGACAATATGGTAACATAATAGTTTGGCTCTAGTAAACAATTAGATTTTAAGTTGAAGCCTTGGCCGCTCGATCAATAATGTAGTCTAAGCTCGATCAATCAAAAAAATAAAGTCGATCAATTGAGAGCCTTTTCGATCAATCTAGCAATGATTAAAATAAACCCAAGACTAGGTAGATCAAATATTATCGATTCTCAATTGATCCAGTCCCTTGATCGATTGAACCCAACTTCAACTGATCCATACTAATTTGAAAATCAACCTGAGAAGACATAGATCATACAAGATCGAAGTTCGATCGATCTAACATTTTGATTGATTGAATTACCAAATCAATCCATCGAGTAGTATATATAATAAGTGTGTAATATGTATCCTAATGTGTTTAAGAACAAGTACCTAGAACATATTAACTTAAAGCTCGAAATTTTCTTTGGCTTGGATAGTGGACATGAAAATGCACCTAAAAACTAGTTTATATTTAAATATTTTATTCATGAATATCGTCAATACTCATATACCTTAAAGTCTCCTCTTTTGGCATATTCTTGTGACAAAATCCCTCTTGTTACATGACACTCATAAAAAATGTAATTTTTTTACATAGTGGTACTATCATATGATTCGGTGAAAACATCTTTGCCTGAATCTTTAACTTCTCATATGTATATGAAAAAAATAACAAATAGGTACACAATTTGTCTCCAAGTTCTCATTGTTAATTAGTTCAATTTATATAGTTGTAGTAAAGCGAAGAAACAAACATAAGCAATAAGTAATAATAAATAGAATATTTAAATAATAAAATTACTCTCCCTATGTAGGTGAACACTTAATCAATGTGTGTTCTCCTCTTATGTGCAATAACAAATAATAAATTGAACACTAAAATAATGTGTTCTCTTCCTATGTACAATAACACTCCCATTAATAACCATTCTCCTATTTTTGTCATACAAAAAGATAATTTAAGTTTGAAGTTTAAATTCTATATAAGCAAGAATGCAAATTATGTAATGAATGTTGATGCTTATTTTTGCAAGTGTACCAATCGTTCAAATAATAAAGTGTACAAAAGTACGGATATCGAACCCACAAGGAATGGTGTTACTAAGTACTGAAATTGACTAATCCTAATTTTATTTGAAAACCGAATTGTTGAAATTGTTTAAGAAGAAAATTAACTTAAAACTAAATGCAAATAACAAAATTTAATGTTGTTCACAAATGATTAAAAATGCTAAGGCATTTGATTTCGTTAAATCAATTCAACCCGATTTCAAGTCATGTTATATGAGAATCAAAGCTAAAAGTGATGGTTGAAAAACCCAATTTTACCTAATACTCTCTCTCGAGTTATATTATAATTACTTATCTATGAAAACCAACTATATTTCTATGAAGATTTAATCACAAACAAGCACATTACGATTTATAGAATTTCTAGAATAACCACATACATCATGCATTAATTCTCACACTCGCATTCAACATACGGTATTTATCACAAGAAGCATTCATTACAAATCTCCTCTCGGTCTCAATATAATGCAACAAATCATCTAAATCTTGGCCAGAAATTTAAAAGCATTAAGCATGGAAATAAATACTCAACTTGAAAACAATGAACTCATATAACAATAACAAAAGAAATCAGATTTTCTTGATTCAACTACATCATAGTCTTAGCAAAAACGAATTAGTTCATAACAGAAATAGGAACAAACATTATCTCAATTGAATCCATGAATAAAAAATTTGAATAAAATGCAGAATATGAAGGCTAAGGAGAAGAGATGAAAAACTCTTGAAGATGAAGACTTGGTAGCAACAATGGTGATGATCCTTCAAGCTTTTCCAAACTTTCTCTCCAAAATTGCCTTTTTTCCTCCAAAAATGACTCAGATCTGTTCTCTTTGTCATGGCCCCTTTCTCCATCATATTGTATATATAGATCTAGGGTTTTGGGGGTAATTTTGGAACAAAACAACAGAAAAAATGTGTTTTTCGGATCATATTGTATAAATTAATGTGGCCAGTGGCAAGATGAATTTGGCTGGCGGCGAGATTAATTTGCCAAAATCTGTGCTCTCGAGAAGATTTTCATCGATGGCGAGAATAATCTAGCCGGCGGTGGGATTTCTAAATTTTGAAACTTTGTTTTCTTTTTATTTTCACTCAATCCCGATCATTGAACTTTGTCCCAAACTTCTCCAAAATCATGATTTTTCCTGAAATTGCACTTTAAAACACGAAATACCCGTGAAATGACATTTGTGGATTAAATAATCAAATAAACACAATTTTCACACAAATATCAACATTTAAATCATAACAAAAATGCAATAATTTTACTCCTATCAACAACCCCCAACAAGCTTCTTTCTAGTCTCTAGAAATAAAAGCGATCTATTTAATAAATTCAAAGGAGACATTAAAAGAAAAATTCAAAGAAAGTTTATTCTATTTACAAAATTGCATTAAGCATATGCAATAAGCCTTTAAACCCCTAAGCGGCCCTAGTAGGACGAGTAGTAGTCTCATGAGGGTTTCTAGTGATGATACCCACAAACATCTTACCTATAACTATCCTAACTCAAAACAATAAAATCACACAACAATTAATTTGCACAAATGTCTCAAAAATTGTAAATAACACACAACACATAGAATAATTAAATATCATCTAAGCTTTAAGAAATCTCAAATGCCAATTTCACTTTTGTTATTGACTCTTAAACATCCATCAAACCACAAACCAATAGCCATAATTCCCGGATAATATTATGCATAACATCCACAAACAAAAAGGTAAAATCTCAAACTCCATAGGCCCACTTTTCAAACCCCTCTCCACTAATGAAGGAAAATACACCACTTCAAATCAATAGGACTTTATGAGGCTTGTAATGTTAGGCTTAGGTATTTGGTTAAGAAAGAACGGGAAGTGTCAAAAGACAAATAAGGGCACTTATTATATTAAAGACAACCAAAAAAGTAACACCGTTTAACCCAAAAAAAAATTTCTTCCGATCATAATCCATTTTTCCAAAGATAAACAAAGTTCTTCATCAATCTTTCACCTCAGTACATCCATCACTAACACTCTTTTATTTACTAATGTGAAGGCTTTCTTCTTTTCTTTTTTTTTCTTTTTTTTATTCCATCCTTACTCCAATTGCTCTTGAAAAGTTTTGTTCAAAATTAGGTGCTCTTAACAAATAAGGTAGGAATTATATATATATATTGGCTCAATAAAAGGTAGGTTATAGAAGGCAAAAAGAAAGAAAAATAAGGCTAACAATATATTTAAATAGGCTCAAAGAGATAACTAGTGATATAAGGATAATAAGGTAGGCTTAAAATGGCACAATCGATCCAAAAATAGCCTACATCATATCCTAAACAATGCAATTCCAATTTATTTCACCTCAAGAGGTTTTTAAATAAGTTCTAGAGTTTGTTGAGATCACAAAAATGTCCATGAAAAATTCGCACATAAGACTTCTCTAAGCATTTAGACTAATCAACCAAATCATACCACAAACCAAAAGAGTTGCCAACTAGGTAAAATCAACATTTGAAATAATCTTTAAACCGAAGCAAAATTTAATGTCTTCTAAAAGCTACTTATTATCACAATCACATTATTATCATCAATGTGCAAATTAAAACAAGTAAAATGAAAATGAAAAAATAATAATAATAAAAAAAAATAAGACAATAAACAAATAAAAGAAATTAAATCAAAATGCAGAAAAATAAATGGAAAATCAAAATTAAACACAAATAAACACACAAACAAAACTACTAAAAATGAAGGGAAGAAAATACTTACCGTTTACCGCACCCCCAACCAAAACCTTACATTGTCCTCAATGTAAGAAAGAAAAGCAAGATCTCCTTTCCGCCAGCGGTGAAACTTCCCTCGCTGACGACGAACGTAAGATTTTTTTTTTTAGATGGGATGGCATTGGCTTTAGCTCAATCTTATTGGCTCCATTCTTTACCACTGAGGTTGGAGTTTCATTTGTTCCCAACTCCTTAAATGTTTCATCATTGCACAAATATTCATCAGGTGCTACCAATAATTCAGAACATTGTCTCATCCCCTCATCTTCCTCCTCAATTGTTGCAGATTTCACAAGGCAAGCTTCTAGTGGTAGCAATGGAGTTCTCTCCTCAAAAGTTTCCGAGATTAACCTGTCAAGAGTGTTAATTTGAAAACAAGAATGTACGTCACTTGGAAATTTTATTTCTTCAAAAACATCAAAAGTCACTTATTCATCTTGCACCCGTAGAATGAGCTTTCCTTACTGAACATCAACGGTATCTCTCTATCTTCTTCCATGTCAAGCACCACGAAATCTACAGGGAAAATAAATTTGTCAACTTTAATTAAAACATCCTCAATTACCCCTTGAGGCTATTTCACCGATCGATCTGCTAATTGTAGAGAGATTGAAGTGGGCTTCACTTCTCCCAGGCCTAGTTTCCTGAAAATAGAAAGTGGCATCAAATTAATGTTTGCTCCTAAATCACATAGGACTTTATCAAAATTGCAACTTCCTATAGTATAAGGTATAGTAAAACTCCCTGGGTCTTTCAATTTCTATGGCAGTTTTCTTTGAAGAACTGCACTACACTCCTCATTTAGCATGACAGTTTCATAATCTCCCAGCTTCCTCTTCTTTGATAGAATATCCTTCATGAATTTTGCATACTTGGGCATTTGTTCCAACATCTCTACAAAAGGAATGTTAATATGCAATTTCTTAAAAATATCCATAAATTTATCAAATTGATTATCAAGCTTTTTCTTATTCAATCTTTGAGGATATGGGATAGGAGGCTCATATTTCGCATATGGGGAAGGTTGAATATCTTGGGATCTTGATGGCTTTTCTTTAGATTCTTCCATCTTTTTTTCCGATTTCCTCTGCCATTCAAGTTCTTTACCACTTCTCAATGTGATAGCCTTTGCATTCTCTTTGGGATTTATTGTGTCACTAGGCAGCGATCCTTGAGACCTTTCTGCAATCTGCTTTGAAAGCTACCCCAATTGGTTTTGGATGTCCCTGTTGATTGCCTCTTGATTTCTGAAATTTTCTCTTGTCTCCTCAATGAACTTTCCCAAAATTTATTCCAAATCTATTTTTTTTTTCTCTTGGGGTTGGTAGGAAGATGATGACGGTTTGAATCCCCTTTGGTTATTTCCCCATGACAAATTTGGATGATTTCTCCAACCTGGATTGTAAGTGTTTGAGTATGGGTTATGTTGAGGTTTTTGGAAATTTGAAACATAATTTTCTTGCTCCGTATTTGGTGAAGCAAATGGATTTCCAACTTGGCACTCGATACTAGCATGATTTCCACCACATAAATCACATTGTGCAGTTGGTTTGGATTTGAATTTGGATGTCAAAGAATCCATCTTTCTTGAAAGAACAGCAACTTGAGCTAACAAAGCATTCACTGAATCAATTTCATGCACTCTTGTTGGTCTTTTTTCAATTACACGCTCTGAATGCCACTGATTGTTATTTTCTGCCATAATCTCTAACAACTCGTGAGCATCCTCTGGTGTTTTTCCCATTAAAGACCCTCCAGCTGCAGCATCAATCATTGCACGATAGTTTGAAACCAACCCATTATAAAATGTAGAGACTTGCAGCCAAATTGGTATACCATGATGTGGGCACTTCCTCAACATTTCTTTGAATCTTTCTCAAGCTTCATACAATGATTCTTGGTCATACTGTGTAAAAATGTGATTTTATTCCTCAATTTTGCCGTCTTAGCAGGAGGAAAGAACTTGGACAAGAATTTCTGAACCAATTCATTCCATGTTGTAATTGATCCTGGTGGTAATGAGTTTAGCCATTCCTTGGCTTTACCCCGAAGTGAAAAAGGAAAAACCCTCAATCTTACAGCATCTTCAGACACACCATTTATCTTGTAAAGATCACACACCTCCAGAAAGTAAGCAATGTGTGTATTTGGATCATCCTTTGACATTCCCCCAAACTAATTTGTTTGAACCATTTAGATAAAGGATGGTTTTATCTCAAAGTTATTGGCTTGAACAGTTGGCCTTCTTATACCCGAAATAGTTCCACCAACATTAGGCGCAGGATAATCCCTCAAAGCTCTACGATTTCCACCTCCCTCAACAAATGGTGGATCCATGGCTGGTTGTCTATTAGGAGATGAAGTTGAACATCTTCTCTCTCGGTTTAGACGTCTATATGTTCTATCAATCTCTGGATCAAATGGAAGAAGGTTAAGGCTTCTTGTACGTCTCATACAAAAATCCTACAACCTTAAAATCAACTAGTACAAAAACAAAACAAAGTTACCTTTTTTATGATAAATAAAATAAAAGAGCAAAATAAACAAAATTAAAAATGAAACAATGATAAAGAAAATTAACTTCAAATTAAAACTAAGATTAGGTAGTATTGATATTAATAAAATCAAACCATTCCCCGGCAACGGCGCCAAAAACTTTGATGCTTATTTTCGCAAGTGTACGAATCGTTCAAGTAATAAAGTGTATAAAAGTACGGATATCGAACCTACAAGGAATGGCGTTACTAAGTACCGAAATTGACTAATCCTAATTTTATTTGAAAACCAAATTGTTGAAATTGTTTAAGAAGAAAATTAACTTAAAACTAAATGCAAATAACAAAATTTAATGTTGTTCACAAATGATTAAAAATGCTAAGGCATTTGATTTCACTAAATCAATTCAATCCGATTTCAAGTCATGTCATATGAGAATCAAAGCTAAAAGTGATGGTTGAAAAACCCAATTTTACCTAATACTCTCTCTCGAGTTATATTATAATTACTTATCTTTGAAAACCAACTATATTTCTATGAAGATTTAATCACAAACAAGCACATTACGATTTATAGAATTTCTAGAATAACCACATACATCATGCATTAGTTCTCACACTCGCATTCAACATACGGTATTTATCACAAGAAGCATTCATTACAAATCTCCTCTCGGTCTCAATATAATGCAACAAATTATCTAAATCTTGGCCAGAAATTTAAAAGCATTAAGCATGGAAATAAATACTCAACTTAAAAACAATGAACTCATATAACAATAACAAAATAAATCAGATTTTCTTGATTCAACTACATCATAGCCTTAGCAAAAACGAATTAGTTCATAACAGAAATAGGAACAAACATTATCTCAATTGAATCCATGAATAAAAAATCTGAATAAAGTGCAGAATATGAAGGCTAAGGAGAAGAGATGAAAAACTCTTGAAGATGAAGACTTGGTAGCAAAAATGGTGATGATCCTTCAAGTTTTTCCAAACTTTCTCTCCAAAATTGCCTTTTTTTCCTCCAAAAATGACTCAGATATGTTCTCTCTGTCGTGGCCCCTTTCTCCATCATATTGTATATATAGATCTAGGGTTTTGGGGGTAATTTTGGAACAAAACAACAGAAAAAATGTGTTTTTCGGACGAAACTCGCCGACGGCGACATTATTCTCGCCGTGGCGAGATTTCTGGAAAATAAAATTTTTGGTTTTCTGTTTCTGGCCGGCGGCTAAATTAATATGGCCGGCGGCGAGATGAATTTACCAAAATCTGTGCTCTCGGGAAGATTTTTGCCGTGCTTTCTGTAAGATTTTCGCCGGCGGTGAGAATAATCTAGCCGGCGACAGGATTTTCAAATTTTGAAACTTTGTTTTCTTTTTATTTTCATTCAATCTTGATCATTGAACTTTGTCCCAAACTTCTCCAAAAATTATGATTTTTCCTGAAATTGTACTTTAAAACACGAAATACCTATGAAATGACATTTGTGGATTAAATAATCAAATAAACACAATTTTCACACAAATATCAACATTTAAATCATAACAAAAATGCAATAATTTTACTCCTATCAAATGTACTACCCTAAGTTTTATAATTCCCTAAAATAAAGTAGAACAAAACAAAAATTTATCAAATCCAATATATATATATAAATTCTTTTTAAGTGAGAGTTGTAGATTTACTTAAACATGACTAGAACAGAATATTCAATTAAGAAATTAATCATGTTTAAATTTTGACTATCCATTGAAAGCATAAATATATGGCAAGACATATAGACATATTAACACATATAATGACATATCAATAATCACTAAAAATAATATACATATTTAAACTTCAAAAGTATGTCATTTAATTTATTTATGATCATGAAAGATTTAAAGAAAAGAGTATTACTTATTATGAAAAAATATAATTGAATTCAAAATTTTACAAAATAAAAAATATTTTCTAAGAGAGAACTTAAAAGTCAAAACAATAAACAAAACAATAGACAAAAAATTAAAAATTAATCAAAGAAAAAATGCTAGCAATTATTAGTAAAGAGTAAATAGATTTTTTTACCCCTATAATTTAGGAGTTCTTACAAAAATATCATCAAATTTTGATTTCTTACTTTCATACTATTAAACTTCACAAATGTTATAAAAATACAATTGAATATTTTTTTTACTTCCATATAATTAAACTTTACAAATGTAACAAAAATATAGTTGATATGCATCTAACTTGGCTTTAACTGATTGACATCGATAATGTTTTTTTAATATTTTGTAAAGTTTAATGGTATAAAAATAACAAAACAAATTGATGATATTTTTATAACAATTTTAAAGTTTAATAGCATGAAAATAACAAATCAAATTTTAATGGTATTATTGTAATAACACCCCAAAGATTGGTGATAAAAAAAATCCATTTTACTTAGTAAAAAATTGTTAAACCAATCGTTGGTAATGGTGCCAAAAATTTGACATGATTAAGAGCATGCAAGTATATGTGATCATATACAAGTGATAATTAATTTAACTATAAATAATGTAGTATGCACGATGATTAGTAATAATATCTACTCCTAATTATTAGTTCGTTAATAAGTAAATTAAAATTAGTAAAAAGTGATAAGTTTGTTGTTTTTAAAGAAAATAATATAAAATAATAAAATAAATTGCATAAAAATAATGAGAGATATGTGATCATGGGACTATCCTTACCACTAACCGACAATTATTAACGATATTATGAAAGTAAATTAACTTTTTAAGTTCTAAATTATTTTTATAATTTTAAACAATTATTGAATCCTTAACTCTAACTTAAAACTTCCCACATTTTCTTACTTTATAATTGATTTAGAGTACTATTATAAATCAACCAAAATCCTAAACAACCTAAAAGAATTTGTACTAGATTTAATTAATTCATTGCATTAAGACCTAAAAAAAGTGATAACTAAGTCGGGCATGATTACAACAATTGTTTAAACTTTAGCAAATACGTTTTAATTCCACTTGTGACAATAGCCATAAGGTATCACTTTGAATAAGAATATTAGTGATTAGATACTTACATCTTAGACTATATATAAATACATTCATACAACAAATTAGTTGATCACCCTAATTTATAACATGCATAATCATGGCTTTTAAACATAGAATTTACCATATCAAGAATCAAGAATTGAAATTAAAATTATTCATGACATTAAATTAATTAAATCATAATATAAGACTTTATATTGCTCACAATCACATTGAATGTTTAGCTAGCTATAAAATTTATGAAATCTATATAATAACTAAATATTCCATAATAAAGAAGAAAAGAGTAGAAAAAGAATTTGAATTAGATGAATTATTGGAACCAAATGAACCAAAAACATCAATCTTCACCTTAATCTTTAATCTTCCTTCAAGAATCTTGCAATATTACACAAAATATGAATTTTTGCTAATTTTTAAGTCAATTTTCTATGTAATTGTAATTATTTTTTTTATTTTTGGAGGTGTTGTTTTGTTTCATGAGAGAGAGAAATCAAATCATGGTATAAATAAGACTCTTGAAATCCTAATGGGGAGAAAATTAGCGGGTCAAATGTGTCAAAATACATCAAATTGCATTTAAAGGATGTAATCCACATGCATGACGTGGGGGTGGTGCAATACATGCATGGGTTATGCGATTCAAGAACGTGTTATACGCTTGGCTAGAGCTAGCGAACGATGTGGCAAAATTGGAAGACAACACTTGGCACGTGATGGGCACATGGATGTTGACTAGTTGGTCCTTTCTATGTACATCATCAAGCTTTTCTAGATTAATTCACCTTATCCAAACAAAACAAAATTACAAAAAAGATCCATAAAAATTCTAGAAAATCCCAATAAACATAAAAATTAATATTTTCTCATGAATACAAGATAAATAATTTTAACTCATTATAATAAAATATGTATAAATGTATAATAATTAATATCTAAATATGTATATAAAATAACACTTATAATTTAAAGTAGGTTTCCTATAAAACCGAGGTGAATCCTAAGAAAGCAACTAAGAAGTAGTGTAGTGCTATTATTACAAAAAGTAGGCTAGTAGTAGAAGGTGAGGAAGAAAAGAAAACAAAAATAGAGAAGAAAATAATAAGTGGTAAAAAAGAAAAGACAACTAAAAAAGATGAAAACGAGAATGAAAAAGTAACTGCAAAGCCTAAAGAAGGAAGCACTCATAGGGATAGAGTCTACACCCTACCTTTCCATTTCCCACAAAGACTCAATAGGAAAAAACTAGACAAATAATTCTCCAAGTTCCTCACATCTTTAAGAAGCTGCATATCAACATTCCTTCTTAGAGGCTTTAGAAAAAATGTCATCATACATGAAATTTATGAAGGAGGTTCTATCAAAGAAGAAAAAATTTGGAGATTATAAAACCATTATCCTAATGTTGTCTATGTGATGTATTGTTGAATCTTAGATAGCTTGTATAATAAATACTGTGTTGAATCTTATTTAAAGGTTTTCAAAATAAATATTATTCTATTCTCAAGAGATTTTAAGAACATATTTTTCAATTAGTTGTTTGGAATGAGAAACATATAATTGAGTAGTAAATTAGAATCAAGTTAATAACATTAAAATAATACAAAAAAGTAAAACTCAAAGCCTTGCCTTTTTTTAAAATTGGTCATTCCTTTAGTCATTACGTTTTTTTTTTGTTGCTTTAGTTTCTTTCCAAGTGAACATTTATTTATTTTATCTATTTAATTATGGTATTTAGTTTTATTTACTTGTATTTTTCATTTCTTTATTATACTTTCATTGTTTTAACAACTTTTTCTTGTTAATTTCTCTTCTCTGTGGGATCGATACCTCAATATAAACTACGATAATTGCTATTATATTTTGAGTGCAATCTTGTCTACTTTTATTTTCTTCAATAAATTACTTATATATTTCATTTATTATAGTATCTAGGTATTGTTTACCTATGTGAGCATTTCCTTACATTTGTAAATGTTTTTATTCTGTTAAATTTGTAGACCAAAATTTAATATTTTCTATTATTTTGTGAGTTACTAATACTTTACAAGTTAAGGATTTAATTGTGTAGTCAAAGAAGTTTATATGATTACACTTAATCCACTAGATCAATCATCTAAAGATTTTTCTATCTCTTATACAATCTAAATCTAAAATATCAGATTTATAATTTTTACGAAGTTTGAATTTTGGAAGAATACTACTAATTCTCCAAGGTAATCACTCATTTATTTTGAGTTGCTATTTTCTTTTGTAAGGAGGGTCATGTTTTTTAAATCTTTGCATATATTTTTCTTCCCTATGTAGATCAAATGTTTTTTCTTGATAAGGGAATAGTAATGTAATAGGTTTTATATGATTTTTTAGGATTATATTTTGACTCAAAATCAGTTTCATCAACTAATCATATCATCTTCCTCTTTATTTGTACAAATTTTTTCATCATAATATTTTCCTAGCTTTTCATCTATTATGGTTAATAGGCTAACTAATTTTTCTATGTCCTTATTTTCAAGGTTCATAAATTATTCTTATAATTATTTTCCATATTTCATTAAAATGTGATTATAGCCTTTGCTTTATCTTAATTTTTTTTTCTTATTCTTTATTTTCTCATTTTTAGGTATCAATGCATTTGATCTTGTGGTTCTTCTTTTAATCCTACAAATAGATCAAACTTATAACTTATAATTTTATTGTATGTAGGTATGTTATTTACATCTATTCTTAATTCTCTAAATTCCTTATTATGTCTTATTATAATATCTTATTATAACCATATTTTCTCATTTATTTAAGAAATTTTTTCTTGTGTTTTATTTATGTCTTATAAGGACTTGATATTTGACTCTTACATTATATCTATTTTTCTTCTGCTAAAAGAATCAAAGATTTATTTATAGTTATTTAATTTTTTGATATGTTTGTTAAGGTTCAATTATAGTTTATTTCTATGTTTTATAAATTATTTTTGAACATTATCGAAATAATAGTAGTATTTTTCTCTTCACTAAGATCTTTATTTGTTTAACTTTATGTTTTAATTCTGTTACATCTCTTTATTTTTAAAGATTATTTCTTGAAAACCTATAAACATAAATCTTGATATTTTTTTTTTCTTGATATCAATAGTTTTTCCTTTACATAAAAATTTCATTCTTTAGATATTTTAAAGTATTAATATTTTTTATTTTCTTATTTGTGCAATTTCTTAAAAAAATTTACTATTTTTATGAATTAATTTTATCTTTATATTAAACTATTAAAATTACTTTGTAAAAAATATCTTATTATATAATATAATGAAAATGTACAATTTTTGTTTCTATCATTAAATCTCCTCTTTCAATCTTATATGTTAAACTTAGTAGTTGATTTAAATTTTTATTATTAATATTAATAACAAACTTAAAATATATTATTTATTTTAATTTTTAATACCTTAAGTTTGCATAAATTATTCCTAACAAAACATCTTTCCTATTTAATATTCAATTGTCTAACAATGATAGTTTTATTAGAGTAACAATTCTTTCTCTAAAATGTATTTTTATTAATATTTAAATTTTACTTAAATAGAATCGATCTTTTAAACTGACAAAGATATATTTTCGACCTCAACAATGCTTTATAAAAATACTCACCTGCTCAAAAGATATTATGTATTTCAGAAACTTCTCCATATTATGTATTTCAGAAACTTCTCCTCAAACATAGAACATAAGAAGACTTCTACTTTTTTACTTGGTTGAAAACTGCTTTTCTCCATTAACTTAAATTTAGATGTATTTGGCCTTTTCAATCCGAAAAAGAACCATTTGTCTTTAGCCTCGGAACATTTTTTCCCCTACTCAAGAAAAGAGGGCTCTCTGATAACGTATTGCATAAAATTGCTAAAACCATTAAATATAACTAGTCTACTCTCAGTCGAATAATACCAAACAGACAAACCACTTAACCAATCTTATAATAGCAAACCAAGGAGAGATTAAAAAAGTTTCAATCATACACAAGACTGCTGGATATTAATATAAACATGCATCTTTCTTTTCTCTTTAGATCCAAGTTACAGAGCCTGAATAAAGCAATATATGGGCATAATAATAAGATAATCTACAGATAGAAATCTAACAGTCTATAAAACACAACTAACCTGACAGAAGAAAACCCACTTAGTGAACCAAATGGGAGGTTTCATACAAACCTCAAACAAGACAAGCATGGGTTCAACGTCACTCATGAATCGTAAAACAAATTATCTATCTTGAGCCATAACGATCCATACAATAAGAAATGCACATTGGAAAATGCCCGAACGAGACCTGACCAGAGAAAAATCAATCAACCAGCATTCTATTCCAACTGAATTTACTAATCTTCTCATAATTTTGAGCAAGATTCTACTAACGCACCACTAACCTCAGCTCATTTAAAAGAAACACTCATCAGATGACGGAGCTTGCCAGTGATAACTCATGGATCTCACTTAACATCCACTCCTCTCCAGTTTGACCACCAAGAACAATAGCCCGTGTTCCTCCAACAACACAAGTACTATGTCCCCAAGCAAATCTTGGGGGCCGACCAGGAACATTTAATATTCTCCATGTAGGCTTCTCATCTGTTGGATCCAAGAGATAAAGTTGTGAGGCAGAGTGAAGACCAGCAACAGACCCACCAAATATTAGGATTCTCCCACCAGGGAGGTTCACGGCCACATGATCAAGTCTAGGTGGGGGAGCTATGCCTCCAGGATTTCCAGCACCAGGCATCCCACTTCCAGTTACACATCTCCAACATGGTTCATCCTCACTTAAATCCATTGTGAACACGTCACTGGAACGGAAGCGAAGGGGGCCACTCTTGGCTAGGCCCCCAAACATCAATATTTTCCTACCACCATATACAGAAAGTGTATGACCCAATCGAGATGGAGGCGTCCATGCTACTGGTATTTCTCTCCAGATTGGTTTTTCCATTGAGAGGTCGAGAAGAAAAGTATCACTCAGGAGCACTCCAGAATCTGCACAACCACCAGAAACTATCAACTTTGTTCCATCAAGCGTGCAAGAACTGTGCCATGATCTCGGAAGTGGAGGAGCCAATCCAGATATCTCACGCCAAGTTGGGGGCTTTGCATCCAAATCTAACAGGAACACATCATTTAGCAAACCTTGTGTTCCGCAGCCTCCAAATACCACCAAATGTGATCCATCAACACAGGAAAGTGTATGACCCCATCTCCCAGGAGGAGGAGAGCTCACTTGAACATGTTGCCATTCCGGGTTACTGGAACTTAGATCCAAGACAAAGGTGTCGTTCATTGGCTGCATGTTAACTCCTTCTCCACCAAAAAGGACAACCCGATTCCCAACAGCACAAGCACTAAAGTTACATCGTGATGGTTCAACACCACCACAAACAGTGATCTTCCTCCATGCCGCTGCTTCAAGAGTGGTCAATTCCCTTGCAAGCCGACCCCATCCTAGTCTCTTTGCACCAGACACAGTCTCTAGAACACGAGTTGTCTCACTACCCCATGCATTTTGACAGACCATTCTCCAAAGATCCTCATTCTGTGTCAACACATAGAGTCGTCGACAGACCGAACCAACTGATGCAATATCTCTAGGTGTCAACCTGGAAAGTATATTGTGAGATAGTACCTCGTCACTTAGTTGCAATATTCCACAAACCCCACGACAAGCATTACGGTCACCCACTGAAATAGGACGGAATGATGAAAGACTAGAATGAAACCGATCAGAAGACTTTGCAGATGTCTTGATAGATGAACCTGGCACTGGCCCCAGATCAATATTTGCCTCTGTGAAGAACAGGATTCCAATGACATGTGTTATTGTTTCATCATCTCCATATATAGGTGTCAGCCGCAATCGATTCATCAGTGGTGATCCATCCTTTCTAAAATTCAATAGCTCGCCTTGAAATTCAATGCCTTCCTCCAGACATCTCCTAATTTCTGAAACTATTGTTGAGTCCACCAAAGGATGCCTTCTTTTAGCAAAGGGTCCCCTACACTGCAAAAACCGACTGTACCAAAAACACATGATCAGAATTAAAGAAGCTGTAATTAACCTATTAATATTATCATGACCATAACAGTACACATCAGTTAACAAAATGAAAGCCGAGAAATATTTCCTTGCACTATTGGCCTTGGATGAAGAAAAACAACTTACAAAGAACACAAAAGTTGGGCAAAAACTATTAACAAGATAAATAAATATATATGTAATAAAAGAATCAAAGGGAAGATATAGCAACAGAAAGAATCAAGCACACAAGATAAAAAATTCCTTCGTGCTTGAAGAGATGTATTAGAAGTTTCAAAGACCACAAGCATAAACAGAAACCCTATTGCTTCAGGATCAAAAACATTAAGATTGCATTGAGATTTGCAATCAATACTTTCTTATAGAAATTTCATTGCCAAAAAGAAAAGAAAAGAAAAAACAAATTGTTGAAGAAAAGTTAGCAACCAATTCTCTTAAAAGCCCAAACTATTAGAAGGTATGCTAACTATTCTCTTATATATTATATTTAGGTCTTAACACTCCCCTTCATGGGCCTTTTTATTTTGTTTTTTTTTAATACCCTCCCTAGATTAATGAGCTCTCACTTATAGGCTAAGTAGATGATTGAGATGGGCTCTCACTTGTGGGCTAAGTAGATAGTTTTGAAGGCCTACCAAGTGGATGGATTTAGACAAAATCCCATCAACTAAGAAGTAAATTGACAGTAAACTTTTTGAAAGACACATGGAGTGAATATAAACTTTAAGGTAAAGTAAAATAAAGACTCATTTAATATTGGTGAAAATTTTAGAGTTGAAGAGGTTCAAATCTAGGACTTTACACTCTAATACTATGATGGATGAGAGTTAATAACCAATTTTCCTAAAAACTCAAGCTATTAAGAAATTGACTTTTTTTTTCTTTTTTTAATGAGAAACATCATAATATATTTTAATATAAAATAGTTACAAAAGTATAAAATGAGAACAAACAATCCACTTAAAAAAGACAATACTAAAGCCTAACCTTTACACATTCCAAAACATATTCTTAAAATAAACAAGCTCTGCCAATTACAACTTAAAAGAAATTGAGAATAATTTTTAAACTCTTATAAAAAAGAAGCCCTAAAAGAAACGAAAAATAAGATTATCCCATAACATGTTGCCATCATTTTTAGTTTCCTCCAAAATTCTACTATTTGTCTCACTCCACATCACCCACAGAATTGCTCCTATCCCACGGCTCCATAACAGTCAGCACTATCGCTTTCTTAACCTTCATACTATTCCCATGTAAGTTAAAATTTTCTAGAAACAAAGATTTGTAGACCCTTTGATTGCCCATTAAACACCCATATTGTTTTGTAGCTTAGACCAAAGATTATACGCAATAGAGCAATGTAGAAATAGGCTTCTCTCACAAAGAACGTACCAATTAAGTGAAAGACAAAACTTAGAAAACTCAGATTAAATTCGATCCATTGTATTTACCTTACAAAGAACATTTAACCAATTCACCTTAACTTTAATTGGCGTATAACACTTCCACACTGAATCAAAGTGATCAAAAACTAGTAAATTGAAATCATCTACAAGAAGCTCAAAATAAGATTTACAAAAAAAAAACTACCAGATGATGCATCAATCTATATCATTTTATCAATAATGTTAACTCTGATAGTTACTCCTTCCAAACCTAACATCAAATTTACAAAATCATTAATTATTTAAGTTTCTCCAAAATCTGATATTCCAACCCTTCGGAGAAAACATGAATATTGGGACCTTTTTATCCAAACAAAAATTATAAAACAATTGATATCTTGTTGAAAGACAACCACCATTGTACCAAGGATCTTTCCAAAAATGAATTTTTACTCCATTCCCTACTTTGTAACTCAAATTAGAAAGAAAAAATTAATATTTTTAGCAATTGCCATCCAAGAACTATGTGCATCACCTTGCAAACCACAGCTCGTATCCCATTCATTCTCACTCAATCCATACTTCTAATAACTCAATACCAAATAGAGTTTTCCTTAAGTGGAATTTCCAAAGCCACTTGCCTAACAAAGCCTTGTTTCTTACAATAATATTCCCATACCTAAGCCCCATTCTTTCTTCGATCTTTATACCACCTCCCAACTTACTAGGTGATTTTTATTTCCTTCACTAACACCTTCCCAATGAAAATCCTTCATTAGTTTTTCTAGTCTCTTTGTCACTCCCACTGGAATTTTGAAAATTGAAAAATAATAAATTGGAAGACTCAACAAAGTTGAATTTATCAAAGTTAACCTGCCACTATAGAGAAAAAGCTTCTCTTCCAATCTACTAATCTTTTTTCAAACCTTTCTATAATGGATGACCAAAAAAATTTGCAACTCATGGATTACTCCCAAGGGGTAAACCCAAATAATTCAATGGCCACGTCCCAACTTCACACCCTAAAGAGTTAGCTAAGAAGACAGCTTTGTCTTCAACACAATTAATATCTAAGATAAAACTTATGAAAAAATTTAATTGCAAACATGATGCATAACACAACAATTCAATCACCTTAACCAAATTAGCAATTTTTTCCTCATCACTGGAAGCAAAAGAAAATAGTGTCATCTGCTAATTGAAAATGAGAGACTTCAATACTATTTTCCCCAACATTCATAACTTCCTTCAAATTAAACAACTTTGCTCTTTCCATCAATCTAATCAGTCCATCAATAGCCAAAATGAAAAGAAAAGGAGAAAGAGGATCCCCTTGCCTCAATCCTCTTGATGCACCTAAAAATCCTCTAGGTTTTCCATCATCAATCACTGAAAAGTTCATGAAGCTCAAACAGCCCTTAATCCAACTCCTCCATCGTTCCCCAAATCCTCTCTTTCAGCACAAAATCTAGAAAATCTCAATCAACATGGTCATAAACTTTTTCAAAGTCTATCTTAAAAATCAAAGCTTCCTTATCAAAATTTCACTCTTTCACAAAAGTTACTTGCTCGAAAGAAATAGTAGAATCAAGCACCTATCTCAACCTTAGAGATAAAGCCTTTAGCAATTATCTTGTATAAAACTAATAACCAAGCTAATTGAACTAAAATCCTTGACTATCAAAACATTATCTTTTTTTGGAATTAAGAGAACGAAAGTAGCATTAGTTTTTTTGTTAACTATACCACCATTGATGAACTTCCTAAAAAACGTCCAACAAATCCTCTTTAATCACCTCCCAACTGTTATGAAAAAAGCAAAGTTAAAACCATCAAGCCCTAAAGCCTTCTCCTTCGAGCACTCAAAAAAAGCTTTCTTGATTTCATTTTCTTCAAAAGGCCTTTCTAACCAAGTTGCCTCTCCATTAGTAAGCATCCTCATTCAAGGCTAAGAATTAGTAGTCTTTGCCCATCTTTTCTTAAGTATAACTTTTTAAAAGAGTTCAAAACTTCTTTGATTTGTAGATCATCAACTGTAATTGTTCTGACTTACTTTTCAAGCTTTTCGATCATATGTTCTTCCTGCCATTGGCAATATTATGAATTAAAAAAAGTTGAACTTGCATCGCACTGCTTAATTCAAGTAACTTAAGAATTTTGTCGCCAAAAAACTTCTTCATTCACAATTAAATCCTCCATCTGCATTTTTAGATTCCTTAATTCATATCTCATTGGCTCATTGAAGCTTCCATCTTCTTGACACTAATCCAAATAGGAAATTTTATTTTCAAAAAACTTTGTTCTCTTTCAAATCACCAAACTCCTTGTTCCACCGTTTCAGGTTTACTTTCAAGAGGTCTAATTTTTTTCATGAATTTACAATTACAACACCCCTAAGCGGAAGCTTCTTTCCACCATTCCCATATGCATTGTTAGATTCCTTAGTTCATATCTCATTGGCTCATTGAAGCTTCCATCTTCTTGACACTTATCCAAAAAGGAAATTTTATTTTCCAAAAACTTACTTCTCTCTTTCGAATCACCAAACTCCTTGTTCCACCATTTCAGGTTTGCTATCAAGAGGTCTGATTTTTTTCATGAATTTATAACCATATCATCCCTGAGCGGAAGCTTCTCTCCACCATTCTCAAAACAAAATTGGACCCTAATGCTTAGTTTTCAAGTTTAACAGACTAGGACAATGATATGAAGTTATCCTCTGGCAAATCTCGTGTAACATTACATCTAAACAAATTCTCCTATTCAGGTAGGAATAAGAATCTAGCTAGCTTACAACAAGTGGGATTAAATATGAGATTGGACCAAGTAAGCCTCCTACCAGAACAAACACTTCCGTTTAACCCCTTCTCCCTAATGAAGGAATTAAAAACCTTCATGTTATAGGAGGTGAGTTAGAAATTGGGCTAACTATTCTCTTATGTATTATATTTGGGTCTTAACAATTTAAAGTAAGATCAACGCTCTATCCTAACATGCAGAAATACAAGACTTGACTATGGAAACACCAACAATTTTCAACTTGACTAAAAACAGGTCTTCGACACCCCTCACATATTGGAGAATGTGAACCATAGGGCAATAAATAAGTAATCTCCGTTATCCATAACTTCTTCCTTTTTAAGAATTGCTACTATATCTCAATCCAAAAAGGCAAAAGCTAAAAATTTTAGGTCAGGAAGCTTGTACTTCTTGTAGAATTCTGTTAAATTTATTAGCTTTCTAGGAGAAATTGATGTTTTCTTTTCTACAATGAATACTAGTCCACTAGTTGTATTTTTTTCTTCTTAATAATGAAATGTGTTGATTCTTAAAAAAATGACTTAACATTTCCCACTCTTACGAACCGACATCATCTATGCATATACACTTACAACAATCTATATCATGCTTGATCATTAACTTGTTGCATTGAATGTTAGGTTAAAAGGTGTACTTAGAGCAAAATACTTCATTAAATCAAACAATATGCTCATGTAAAACTCAATTTAAAATAACATATAAGAAGTTACCACAGATCCCCGTCCTAGTAAAGCCATTGCAAAATGAGAACAAAAAATATATAAATAAAATGAAGCAGAAGAGAACTCAAATATATAGATTGAGAATAAATGCAATTTGAGTTCACTAGAATGTCAAAAAGCAACTTCAGTGACTATATGCAAAGCCTAGCCTTGACAATATTGCACCACAAGCATAGATTTAATTGCTTTCAAAATCAAAACAGTTGTAGCATAGATTTAATTGCTTTCAAAATCAAAAAAGTTACCTTGATGTCATAGACATAGACATGTTTAACGCACACCGCATTTTCAATTTTGTTATTGTTGACAGAACTGTCAACAGATGAAGTCACCAAGCATATTCTATAGATGTTTTTATGGAGGTGAGAACAAAATGCAGACCAGAAAAGGTGAAACTTCATTAAATTTTCCTGTATTGATACACTGGTCAAACTGAGACATCTAGAGTGATTATTGACTTAACTTTTAGTTGCAGTACTTACTGATGTGGTAACCTCAACGTTATCTTTGAGAAACAAGTAGCACGTTAGTCACAGCATGCAGTTTACAAAACAGTTTTGCTCCCAAATATTGCAGGGGTACCTGCTGGAGTATAATATACCATGAAACTTAACTTTTTCACTTTCTTTGATCAGAGCTATGCAATCTAGGGCCCCATTTGGCATTGTAGCAGTTTTTCCTAATTTAAATTTTGATCCACTTTTTAGCATTTTAAGTGGGTAAAATAAGATTCTCATGCAGAAGAAAATTGAAACAAGATTATCATTGTGATTTTATTTTCAAATTTGATCTTTTGAGAATTTTCCTCAACATGTTTTCATTAGAACAGGCAAGGTTTTGTTTTCGATGAGCTCATCTTCACTTCTCTAGATATTTTAAAAAAAAAAATCATGCTTCCACTTTACACATCACGAATGTTATTGAAGGGAGCCATTCCTAATATTGAAAAAAAGAATTGCATTATCTTTAGCCTTCTAGTTTAGTGGGTAAGCAAGATTATGAGCATCTTATTTAGAAAATAGGACAAAAACCATCAAAATTTAAGAAGATCCTAAGACATAAACAGATGGGAAAGAAAAACTCAAGCTATCCAGATGCCACTAATACTTATCATCTATTGTAGTATTATCTACTAAATTTCATTTGAAACTCCAATAAATTTGTAACTCTTTTTTACCAGAGCAACCTCCTATAGGAGACAAAGATAATTAAAAATGCACAAGAAATTGCGCTCAGATACATTCGTCCAAAAGTTATCAACCTTCATCCATAAGGTCCTTTAGACAGCTCTTCCAGAAAAGTTAACACTGACCTCCAACCAAAATTTATTAGTTACAATCTCCCCGCAATAGAATAACAAAAGGGACCAAGCAAAGCCCATTCCGTGTCTCTAGCAACCCACCCAGCAAAAATTTATGTTTCTAGAAATACTAGCAAAACTCTATTCAATCAACAAGCGGGCTCTAAAGTTGCATATAAACTAAATCAAAGATAAAATTAAACATAAAGCAGAGGTAAACAAAGAAAAGTTACTGCCTCACTGACCAATTGCGACCGAGAACCTCCTCAGCACGATAACCAGTGACTATCTCAAACACAGTATTAACATAAATAATAGGATGATCAGGCTCAAGAGCATCCGTAACAACAAAGCCACAAGGCGCCGTTTGGAACAAGTTCTCAACAGGGAAGGGAATCGGACCAGGACCTCTGTCGTCGTTGAGCAGGAAAGACTCATCGTCAACATCGCTCAAATCGGAACTGCTATCCCACTCCATTCTCCTTATTCCTTATCGCCTCAAAGGCCTACTTTTTTAACCCATGAATCCCAAATTTTCCAAGAAGCCAAAACAGACGAAACCAAACCCTAGAAACAGAGCTCAAGAAATATCAAAGCAAAGAGAAATATTCGAAGTACGTAATTTAGAGAAATGATGTTAAGAAGAGCCGTGAAATGAAAGAAGATGAAAAGGAAACGAGTGGTTGATAGTGTCTGGCAATTTAGCTCGGGGGCTATTCCTAAGAGAGAAAGAGTTTGGTCTTATTTTCACGATAAGTAATAAAGAGATGGAAAACAATCGAAGTATCAAGATGATATATATATATGTCTGTCTTTCTTCCTTTTTTTTTTATAAACAATAATAATAACAACTAAAAAAGTAATATGTCGAACATCACGCTGACATAATAATATAAGTAATCATTTTAAATTAAAGGTATGGTAAAATTAAATAACTATTTTGAACTCTTAAAAATTATTAAATACTATTTTATTTTTATAATTATTAGAGATTATTTTATGTAATTTTTTACGTTATGATTTTTATTTTATAAATAAAAATTATATTATACAATTAATCGATTAATTATTTTTGATGAAAATACAAATAAGAAAACAATTAAATCATAAAAAAAAATGAGTGTTCAAATTTTGATAAGATCTTGATCTATTTACTATAAAATAACCACAAATTTTGTATAAAAATAATAAGATCTCGTTCCAATAGCTATTAATGAGTCACAAATTTTAACATAAAGATGTTTAAAAAGTTACTAATATTTGATAATTCAATGTATTTGATTTAGGAACCAAATATGAGTTAAAAAATTTTAACTAAAATTTTCTTTCCTTCCATTATAATCTTTTGGCGACCTCCCTAGTTTCATTTATAAGTGGCATCCCTAGTTTCAAATATATATATATATTCTAATGTCTGAATAGTTGCAAGAAAATCTTAATGAGATGCATGCTAACTAACCAAACATCTAATAAAATAAACTAATGAAAAGAAAATCACTTAATTATTTTCTTAAAATAATAAATAAAGCTTAAAAAATCGAAGTATCACTCTTCAAGAAGAAATCTAGTTGCAAACAATCAGTCTAGATTTCTAGACCTTGATTACAAGGCCTATTTTATAGGGTAATCTTTTGAATTAAAAAATTATATGTTTTTTAACAAATATAACCCATTAAGTCTTATGTCCAATGCAATTTGAATCGTCACATTTGAATATGATATGACAAAGATACGATAATATTTATGAAAGTGAAATTTATTTTGTAACTACTTGTGCTTTATGGTCCAAACTCATTACAATGTGCTTGTTCCACAACCCAAAGACTAATTAGTCCATCAAATGATCCTTTGAATAATTAAACCAATTAGAACGTGCCACAAATCCTTCATTGATGATCCTTGATCTTTATCATTTCCCTTTTTTTCAAAAAAATTCGTCCTTGAATCTTAACTATAATGTTAGGGATTATCTATGTCCAAAGGATGATTGAAGCTCAAGATTCAATAAGTTTTTTGCTAGCCTAGTTGAACTTGATGGTGTTATTAAAGAATAAAGTAGATGCTTGATTCTTTTGAATTCAATACATTGCTCGATTCTAATAAAATTAATATGTTAAAAATTAGGTAAAGAAAAAATAATTTTGATTGGTACAAGAATATGTTGATTTTTCTCTTTTTTTACTAGTCGAAACTACTTCTTTTTTTACTTTTTTTTTTCAATTTCCTTATCACAATTTGTCTCTTGTATATCATAAGTTTTTTCAAACTCACTCTCTCTTTTTAGTTTGCTCACTTTTTTAACTCACTTTCTCTTTTCAACTACATCTTTTTATTTTTTTCACTTTTTATTTTTACAAATAATTCAACCTCATGGTTTATCTTTTGATGATGATAGTTCAATTCACTAAGCATAAAATTCAAGCAAGTAAGAACTATTTTGGGACACCTCTTTTACAAGTTAGATTCAAAACTATACATATGATCCATCATATCACCAATTCTTTATTTAACCTAGTGAATCGTTGTTGCATGGCTTACATTATGAAAGCTTGGTTTACTTTCTCCTCTTGACGTGTTAATTCTTCTAAGCACACATAGGATGTTTTAAGTGAAATTTTCCTCACATTCTCACCTCTCGTATTTAGTGTTCAAGTTGCTCACTCATGTGTCCTTTTGGCTCCTTAGTAAACAAAGACTGAATCTAAACTAATTAAGTTGTGGAATTCAACTAATATCAAAGGTTGACTTGAGTGATTAAACAATAACTAAAAAATCAAGATACACTAATAATGAATCTTTTTGGAACTTGTCTGGGATTGGTCTGAGTGGAGAAAAAGATAACTTAGATAGAAGTTAAGATATTTGACTGAATATGTAGATTCCATAAGAGGATCCTTTATTTATAGGATATTATATGCATATGTGTTGATTGCATAATGGGTACACATATATAAGTGTCAAAGTGACACAATTGGTATAAAATACAACATTTTATGTGTAGAGCTCAACCTTAGGCCGAGCTGGTGGTCAACCTTATAGGGGAAGCTTCATCTGGGATAGACCTCCTACTTGTTGGTGTATTTAAAGTGTATAATGTCATATACGTCATTCAGGGTATTCTTTCTCATGACTAGGTCATCTTTTAAAGGCACGGTCCAATGCACGAGCTCAAACTACTTGTTTTGCATCAAATCAACCTACAAGTTGGTTCTTAGTCTTAGGGCAGGCTATGGGTCTTAGTCCTTCATCTCAGGCTAGGATACAAGTTTCTCCATATGTCCAAACATCAAAACCTCCTACTTTTTCAACTCGAGTTTTGGACTGAGGTGGAAGAGTAAATCCCGAGCAGAGGATACAACCCGTTCAGCTCCCCTAATAAATGCATGTCAGTTGATTGGAGAGAGAAATTAGGTGTCTCTATATAAAGAGACACTTGGGCTATGACTTATCATTATTTCTTGCTCGATACAAAAATCGTAAGAAAAAACGCTATATCATGCCAGCATAAGCTATAAAAGGTTTTCAGTCTGGTGGTAAGATTTTAGTTAGGACTAATTTTGTTTGTTCGAATTTTATAATACAAGCTTTAAAAGCCTAATGCTTTTCTACTTTCTTTTCATGTCAGTTTTTTAAAGAATCACTTCCTTTTATTTTCAAACTCAACCCTAGGTAATCCTTTATTCTCGCACCATACCCATAATTTTTCTTTTTATGTTTTGTAGCATTTATAGAAATGCATAGAGAAGAGACCTCAGCCTCGATTTTAGGCTCCTGGGAAATCCCTCAATATCCTAGTGCTAGTGACAACTCGGGGTCTTCTAGATCAGGCTCTTCTAAAGAGGCGAGTCGATCTCCACCTCAGTCTTCTACTTCTACCCCTTACCCTCAAACCATTCCAATTGTTTGATTGAGCAAGCCTCAAATTCAAATCTCAGTGGCTAGGACGTGGATGAATAAAATGAGGAATATAGAATCTAGAGAACCAATAAGTTGCACCAGGGGTTGGTCAGTCGTGTCTAAGACTTATGGGTTGGTGCTCCAGAATGAGGAAAGGTTAAGAAAAACCTACAACATCCCTTCCTCTGTTCAGATAATGATTCCTCTAGAAGGGGCATGTGATAGTGATTAAATTCCATCTGGTTAAACTATCTTTCATGAAAAGGCATTGTGCTTGGGGGTTAGGTCCCCCCTATACCCTCTCATTAGGATATTCTTGGTTAGGACGCAGCTCGGGCTGGGACAGTTAATGCCTAATGGGTGGAGGTATATGCTCTACTTGACGTTGATCTGTCAGGAACTTAGGGTGGACTTAGAGATGACCGAGTTAAATGAGGTTTACACCCTGAAGTAGAACCCTATTGATCTGAGGAGGGTATATATGTTGGTAAAACAGAATCAAGGTATGAAAGTGTCATTCCCTAAGAACAAGAAAAACTGGAAGTCTCCTACCAGTGACACCAGATTAATAAGGAGCATTTGGAATGACACTAAGGTCATGATAAGGAACATGGATTCCTTAATCATGACCTTGAGTCTTGACGTGAAGCAACGATTGGTTAATATCCAAAAATATATGTCTAAAACAACCAATTGGAGGCACTTCTTAAACACCCCACACTTTGTCATATGCGGTTTGATAAGACATGGTGTAGTGAAACCCCCCTTAGGATCATTCGTAAACCTCGGGATCTTCCTAAATGCAGAACCCTTCCCACAGACTTTGGGGGTGGGTTTGAGGTGGTGGCTGATGATGGTGAACTAGTCCTAAGACTTGCTCTCATTTTTTTTCAAATTTAAACGTAATATGATTAACATAACATCTCATTGCTCTTATTTTGTATATTCCATGGAAGTTACAACTTCCCAACTCTTATCCTGTTTGAAGAGAAGGTCACTTCTGCAAGAATGAACTCCCAAATGGGTACACTTCCTACTTCTAGAGGGAGCTCTTCTATAGGTAAGAAAAGGGGTAAGTCTTCCACTCATGAAATTTTCCCCACATCCCTGAAAAAGAAGAAGAAGAAGGTGGTGGTTGATGAGCCCCCACTCAGCCTAGAGCCCTTGAATGTCTACACACCTCTATTCTCACTACAAGAGCAATATGGGACTTTGCCCCTTACTCGAGTTCTAAATAATCTGGAAATCCTATACGAGATTCACGGGAGGGGAAGGTCATCCACGATCTCACCATCGATGTAGATTAGGTGGTTTTAAATCGAGGCTTGATGCTAGAGCACTTTGATCATTATCCGAGCCACCTTTTTGCCAGCATATATGAGAAGCAGCTCGAGGCGATTTGCAAAGGTGTAGATTCTAATGAGGTTATCAGTTGCCAATTATGTCAGGTGAAATACCTTGCGTTTTGTGTTTAGTTATGACTATTGTTTATACAAAGTTTGAGCTCAAGACTTGTGTGTTTGACCTCGTAACTTTATTTTGTTTCAATTGGTACTACTTTATGACTTTAATAAGGCTCAAATTATGGGTCATTTAAAAGTTGAACTAGTGTAGGATAAATATAGTCACGCTTTTAATCGTTCAAGATACACTGCGTTGTTGGCGAGAGTAATTAAGTGGCAAGGCGAGGCAATTGATAAGGAGAAAAAGTTGAAAAAGGCCATCATCGAGCTAAATGAGTATTCCCAATGCATTACTGAGCTCGAGAATGATCAAAGACAAGTTGAGGTGGGGACTAAGGAAGCCCAAAGAAGAGTTGAGGCTTATACCGAGGAGGCTCATAAGGCAAAGGCCATTGTTGATGCCATGGCTAAGAAGCTCGAGTCGAGCATATAGAGGGGATACGAGTTGGCCATGTAATCCTTTAAGCCGAAGGCCGAACATACAGAACATATGAATGATAAGATTGTAAGAAGAAATATCCTAATTCTTTGACACTACATGTTGTCATACATGTGACATGATGCTTATGCAAAAAGTCATAGAAAAAGAAGCAAGTAGTAAGTAAAGCAAACATACATAAAGAGTATATCAAAGCAACTAGTAAGAAAGAAAACTAGTACAAGATAAAATAGTTAGGCATAAAAGAAAATAAAGTAATTAACATATTATGCAAGACAAAAAAGGAGAGAGAAAGAGAGAAAAAATATGCATGAAGAAGAAAATAAGGAGCATGTAGACAATAAAAGTTTATAGAGATACATAACCTCATAGAACAATAATAGCCCACACTATAGGTGACAAAAGGCACAAACATATAAGATGCATGTGTGTATGTGTAGATAGAGCTCTAGGATCAAACACCCAAGTGATTAAGCCTAAACATGGGTGATCAACTCTGACACAAATTGAAGATTCCTATACGTAGAAATAATTACATGAATGTCAATTCTTTTTTTTTTGCTTAAATAGGTAACATGAACCTAGATAAGGGGTAGAGATTCCAATCCATGGAATCTTTTTGCGAGTTCTATATCAATTCAACTAAACAGACCTCACAATGTGAATTGATAAATTTGAAAGCAAAAGTACATAAATGACATTCTTAATTCAAGACATAACAAAAACTACCTGTAATAAGAAATAAAAAATTGTAATAAACACACAAGAAACGGTGTGTCTCATAAGCTTCTGTCTAGTCTAGCAATATGCATACATGGCAATCAACACTTAGCATGTAAAATAATCAAACATATTAAAAGGTCGTAAAATATTTCCAATCACTCTAAGACCTCATATGTGTGAACATATTCGATAAATGATGATCATACTCTCACAACATCCTATCATACACATCATAGAACACTAATTAAAGAGTCCAACACTAGGTACACTATCAGAATAAGGAGATACTGACTCTTTAGAAAATCACAACAAACTCACATGCACATAGCAAACCTAAACCATATAAATTAATCAAAGAGTAGGAAAATTAATTTATCACAAGAAGTAATTATTAGAAAGCTTATATGCATGCTACATAGAAGGAAAATAAAGCATGTGATAACATATAATAAACATGCTTTCTAATCAAGGTATGCATCTAGTATGTTAGAGCATATATGCTGGAAACACAGAAGATACTAACATACCTACAGATCATTCATAACAACAATGAATGAGTCTTAGACCCAATACACAATCAGGCTGAGAAGATACTGACTCCTTAAAGACTCGATTCAAATACGTAAATCATAGGTAGATAAACACAAAACATATAAGCACTGATGTAATACATATAATCAAAGACATACAATATAATTAGCAGTAGATATAGATTTCAATAAATAGAAATTAGGTGATAAAAAAACATAGAAGCTTTCCAATAAGAGTTTAAACTTCAATATGTAGGAATATACATTCTTTAAACTCTGATTATACTAGCCATATAGTCGAGTATGCATAACAACAGATATAACGAGGTAAACAAACATAGAAAACCTATCTTGTGATAACATCCTCGAGTTGCTTAAGGCAACCACTGAGTACCAAGCAATCCACTAAACAATAAAATGGTTACACCTTAAGAGAAATAAAACCATCATTACCTCTATCAATAGAGATCTCTATCCTAACTGCCTATTGTTGCTCTTGCTTGTTGCTTCTACAACGATCTGGTTCTATACTCGAACTCGACTCTCTTCAAAAGCCCATACCACCCACAATGGTGTGACTAGTAACCAAAGATTAGTAACATGTAAAGTGAATAAGAAAATGTTGCACGAAGGCAACCACCAATTGACACACAACTCAACACATAGAACCCACTTGCGAACATCTCCTTGAGTACTCACCATTCACAAACATGGTTTTTCTCATATAGTCACGAATCACTAATATCAAGTAATACACAAGGTATTAGTGATCCAAAAATAGAAAGACGATGTTATCTCTTTTATGTATACCAAATAAGAAGAAATATATGGCATTTATAAAACTCAAAATTGCCACCTTGCTAGCCACTTCGCCACCACCTATGGCGAGGTTCTTGATGAGTTTGTTGGGAAGGTGGTAAAAAGTTAATTTTTTAGTTCCAAAAATTATCGAGTACTTTTGATAAATACCTATACCTAAAACGAACCAAAAAAACAAGTGATAACATTGGTTCGCTCGCACCCTCGCTCACCAAAAACCATATTTCACTTAGCATGCACACTATGAAAACCAATCCCATGGTGTGTATAAACATGTTTGCATATAAAATGTTCCTAATTATGTGCGTATATATATTATTAATCTGTAGCAATCGACCTTATATTAAGAATGACATAATATTGAGTAAAATATAACATATAATGTGTTTTACAAACGGAAAACCATTACACAAACACGTGTATAACGAGACTTATAATTATATTGTGTTACTCCATCAAATATATGTTTAGATTCGTACCTTGTACGAACCAACCAACCTAGTGCTATAGAAATATCTTAATTTGGGTTAGAATAAATAATTTTGGTAGATTTTAATTTTTAAGTTTTTTAACAAAACGTATATCAGTATAACATGAGTTCGTTGTGTTTTAAAATAAAATCAGCTATTAAAAATTAACCATCAAATTGATCCAATAAAATATATTAAATCAATCTTATTATTATTTTTATTTCAAATCACATTATCACAATTTGATAAAAAAAATTATAAATATTCTTGGTTGGTTTTGACTAAGGAGTAAGGGTATCAATTGACCATCAACCCAATTATATTGAGGTGTATAATGGATCAAATTTAAATAATTTTAGTCAATTCACAATCTATCTTATTCATACGATCCATGAATTTTATAATCCATAATCAATCCACACATTACAGTTATCCAGTTCATTGTTCTTGTGGATTGGTTTAGATCAATTTACATAATCGATTGAATGATATTTTTCATGGATACATAATTTTTTTAATAAAAATTATGCTAAGTACAAATTTACAAACTCAAAATTGAAATTATAATATGTTTTACTTGAATAATAGAATTTTCAATTAACTTTATAAAATAATTAATAAGTTTGTAAATAAAAAGAGAAATGAGAAAGAAAATATAATCTATTGAATAATTTGATTCAAGAGGTTAAAAAATTAAAAGTAATAGACACATTTTATTATTGTTTTTAGAAGAATGAAACAAAATTATTAAAAAAGATTTATAAAATTTATAGACAAATATAAAAAATAGTATATATTAATATATATGGATTGAATAAGATTTATGCAGATTTAAAAATATTGATCCATTACGATCCATATATTACAGATTTTACAAATTGTTATCCAATTCAATCTGACTATTAGATAGAAATCATCCACAATTTTTAGAATGAATACAAATTTTATGAATTGATCGCATAAACAGATATTTTGTACAGTCCTATAAATATATGTTACTAGCTCGTAATGATAATTAATCAAAATGAGAATGCACATGAATCAGTTTGAAAACTATAAATAAAATTGTGACTCAATGGCATGTAATCTATTTGAGAATATAAATGATTTGGGATTTGAATCCTAATTATAAGTGTATAAGTAGTATAATCATCAAAAACAAAATGAATCTATATGAAAAGAAAATGGAATATAAAACTTATTTTCTTTCTTTACATTTAATTTAGAATGATAGCAAAGAGTAAGAAAAAAAATATTAATATATTTAAATAACATTTTAAAAGTAATAAAAGTTAATATAAAATAAAATAAACATTAAATATATTGAAAACATAGAAAAAGAAATATGAAAATAATTAATGAAAATGACTAATGTGCTTTTTTCTTTTCTTTTCTTTTGAAACATTAAATAACTCAATTTTTTTCTTCTTTAAACCTTAATCCATTAATTAAAAAATATATTCCATAAACTAACAATTACTTTTTTAGATAAAACAACGTAAGAAATAAAATTCTAAGCTTGATTATATGTCCATCCAACTAAAAGATAAATAGATAGTTTCATAACTCCAAAACTTGATCAGATAGCTAACAAAAACAAATCTTAAATAGTATCATAATGCAATAATTGTCTCATTTTTAGAGATTCATTTCTTGATGAAATTTTCACAAGTATGGATTTAAAATAACATATTTTTGTTAACTTAAACCTCATTTTGAATACAAAAAATCAACCAAAGATCTTCGTAAGTTCCATTAGTGAAGACTCAAAGAGAAAGGCAGAGAAAATGCTAAGTACATACAGAGATCAAATAAGATCAATTTCACATATTGAAGACCATATTTTAAGTAATAGATCAACTAAACTATACAAAAAAATACATAACATTTTGAACAAAAATACTTAATCCCATTATGGGGAAAACCATGAAGTTTACAAAAATAAGAAGATGAAAATTAACATTCATTTTATTCCTATAGACCTTACCATAAATTGTTAGAATATAAGTTTTTAACCCATCTTATGAGAGAAGAACAAATTTGAATCATCATCTTCTCAAAATTACCTCCATGTGAAAAAAAGGTTTTTTGAATTAATGGGTAGTTTGAAAAACAAAAATTAGAAAGTGAAAGATGATGAAATTATGGATTTATTGGTGTATTATATATATATAAGAACATCACCTCATGCAAAGGAAAGCTAAGGTAAGATATATATTATTGGAGGCTTTACTCTCTTCAAAGAAGGGCGGGTTTTGGTTCATTCTCATCCTCAATTAATCCTACAAAACTCAAGTTACCAATACGAAAAGGTGCCAATATAATTGTCTTCAATCTCAATACAACACAGACTGCTACTAATCTCTTAAAGAGGACAGAATTATTCAAGATCCGAAGCTTCAAATAAAAGGAAACATGGTATGAAATATCCTCTCTTTTCTACTACTGTATATAATTTTGCTTCGAGTGCTTAGCAACAGGAAAAAAAAATACAAAAAAAGATGTAACGCTTTACCAGGTTTGAATTTTGTCATCCTTTACCTTACCTACCAATATGTACCAAAGCAATGAGGCAAGTAATAAAGAGAACTCATGATGTTTAATTTTTTCTAAAGAAAGAAGCTAGTCTTTTTCTTCTATACCTCTTTCTATCATCTCTTTCTATGCTGACTAGCCTGGACTACCATGTCAGCTTCTTTAGAAACAACCAATAATTTCTCTCTCTAAACAAATTCATAAATTTGGAATCTTAATATTTTTACATTTCAATTTAAATTTTAAACCATAATTCCCAACTTTATTCAATATCTTTTGAAACACCACATATCTCAACTTATCAACAGGAAAGGTTCCAATCTAACTAAATCTTCAAACTCTACACAAACTACTACTAATCTCTTCAAGGATACAGAATTATTCATGATTGGTACAGTTTTAAGCTTCAAACACAAGGAAGCATGAAATGAAATATCTTCACTCTTTTCTACTACTATATATAATTTTGATTTGAGTGTTTAGCAAAAAAAAAAAAAAAAGATAAACAAACAAACAAACAAACAAGTTACAGCACTTTACCAGGCTTTGAACTTTGTCATCATTAACCTTCCACTATGTACTAAAACAATGAAGCGAGAGAAGTCAATCAAGACTCAAGTCATGAATTTAAATTCTTTCTAATGAGAGAGGCTAGTCTTTCCATAGATCTATCGTCAAAAGAGCAGTCCATCCCCTTAATATTGGACACAAAATCCATGGCCTCCTCGTACCTTTTTGTTTTACAATAGCTATCCACCACAATCTTGTAGGTTAGTTCATTGGGATTGCAGTTGTTTTGAAGCATATAGTTAATCACTTCATGTACTTCTGAAAACATACCTCTCCTAGCATAGCCTGTGATGAAAGTATTGTATGTAAATATACACGGACAAATCCCTCCAGCTGTCATCTCAGAAAGAGTTCTAATGGCTTCCTGCATGAGCCCTAGCTTGCAAAATGCTTTGATGACAGTGTTATAGGACACAAGATCTGGTTTTGTGCCAGACACTTTAAGACCTCGAAGAATTTCTTCTGCTTTCCAACAATCTCCTTTTCTAGCATACATGTCCATCAAACTATTGTAAGTCACAAGATCTGGTTGCAGGCCACTTTCATTAATCAGGTGTAGCGTCTCATTAGCACGATCGTACATGTTGTTTCTTGCGTAAATCGAGAGCATAGAGTTTAAGAGAACCAGGTCCGGTTTGTATCCTTTATTTTGTAATAACTGAAATGCCCTTTCCATACCATTCATTGCTCTGCACTTGAAATTTGCAAGAATGAGGGTTCTCAAAAGAATCCAGCTGGGAAATATATGGCCATCATAAATTCTTTTTTCAATGCTACTTATTCCTTTTGCATTCCCTCCCTTTGCATAGCAATGAAGCATCAATGAGTATGAGGTTTCGTTGGGCTTGAATCCTTTATTTTTCATATCGAAAATAATAGATTCTGCTGATTTCCATTTCCCTAGTCTGGCAAGTGCATTAAGAAGTGCATTATAAGTTGTAACACATGGAGAAAACCCTGCTTTGATCATCTCATCAAACACATCTGCTGCCTCAATTTCTGATCCGCACCGTCCATATGCACTAATCAAAGTATTGAAGGTGTCTCTATCAGGTTCAAAGCCACAATTCTTCATCTCTCGAAACACCTGGTTCACATATATGTGTTTACCCTTATCACCACACATGGCAAGCATTGTATTCCATGTGATACGATTAGGGGCACATCCGTTAGACTTCATATCACAAAGTACTCCTATCATATCTTCTAATCGCGACTTCTTCCCTAGCATTCCAAGAATAGCATTGTAAGTACAAACATTAGGAACACAACCAGCTTCCTTCATATGACAGAACAACTTCAGAGCCTCATCCTCCTTCCCTGCTTTGCCATATGCATTAATCACAGTAGTATATGTTACAGCATTTGGCATTATTCCTTTGCTGGTCATTTTATCTATGACAGCAGCCCCTTCCTCAAAGAATCCTGCCCTCACATAAGCAGCAACAAGCTCATTGTAAGTAACCGCATCAGGAGGACACTCATTATCCTCCATTTCTTTTAAGATGTTTAAAGCCTCAGAAAACATCCCAGCCTTACCGAAGATCTGTAACAATGAATTGTAAGTAACAGTTCCTGGCATGTAGCCTCTTGACTTCAAATCTGCAAAGAACTCTTTTGCCTCATTTAACAAACCTTCTCTACCGCAAGCAGATATTACAGTACTACATGTAAACTCATCAAATTCAAGTCCCGTGCTTCTCATTTCATCCAAGAGACCCAAAATTTTATCCCAAGAACGCCCCATCTTTCCATAGACATCAAGCATGACATTGTAAGTGACCAAGGTTGGAGAGAGACCTGTTTCCTTCATCTTCTTAAACATTGTTATGGCACGTTCATACTTTCCAGTACGAGAATATGCATGAATAATACTGGTGTAAGCTCGGATATCTAGCGAGAATTCCTCCAAAGGAATTTTATCAAACAGCTTGGATGCAATTGTATGCTGTGACTCTCTACCAAGAACCCGAACTATTAATTCAATCATTTGATTGTTCAGCTTCAGATTCTCAGTACTAGCGTTCGATACAACCCATTCAAACAAAAGAAGCGATCTATCCCAATTTCCGGAAAGGTCTAGAGCTTTTAAAAGACTAATCAAATCAACTTCAAATAACTCAAGTTTCACAGAATCAAAGAAAGAATTCAAACTACTAAAGGGCGTTTCTAGAATTGAATTGAACATCATCTTACCCCTAGTTGTAAGAAATTCAAGATAAGAGTCCTCTGGTTGAGCTTCTTGGTCGTTTACTTCGAATTCTGGGACCAAAACTGAGGCGGCTTTTCGAACACGGGCAGGTTGATGAGGTTTTTGGGTTGAATCAACAGAAATTTGAAGAGAAGGGAACTTTGCACTGCTATACTGAAGTGGGTTTATGGGTTTGAGCTTGTGGGTAGCGCTGGGAGTTGAAGAAAGATGTTGAAGGTGTTGAAGAAGAGAGTCTATAGGAAACGAAGGAGAAGATGGAGATTGAGGAGCAAGTGGAAGTATGGTAGCATTGAATTTCAAAGGTTGGTTTGGAACTGATGGTCGGTTTGCAGGAAGGGGAAACCCTGGCGTACTTGGAAAGAGAGTACCTTCCATTAGAGGAAGAGCTTATGTTGCAGAGTTAATACAATGAGCTTTTAGAGGGAGTGAAACAGAGAGAAACTTGGAATTTAAATGACGGCGAAGACAGAGGAAGAGAGCATTTCTGAATAGAAATGTAGTACCAAAGCTATGATGAGTAGGAGGGAGAGGGAGAGAGATGACTGGTCTTTATGCAATATGGATTTGGATAGAAAGATTGGTTTTATCAATTGATAGACAGAGCTGAGAGATGACTGGTTCTCAATCTTAAGAGCATGGTATTGTTTGTTTGTTTTTTTTTTTTTAATGCTTTGCTCTGATATTGGATTTGTATTTATTTGATCACGATAATTTTCTTCTTCTTCTTCTCTCTCTCTATTTTGGCTCTGCTCTGATATTGGATTTGTATTTATTTTATCACGATATATGTATATATTTGGGCTTTGCTCGATATCGAATTTATATTTATTAGATCACGATAAAGATTTTATTTTTAATTTTTTTGAGTAATTTTTATTTACCATATTCCAGATAATAATTTTAATTTTTATAACTCTTATATATATAAATATTAAAAAACTTAAAATTTGTTAATAATAAACAAAACTTCTCTTAATTTTTAATTTTTTTTGGAAAAATATATATAAAAAAACAGAAACACAATTGAATAATTTATAGGTGATTTTTAACATTTTTAATTGAAAATAAAAAAAAATAGAAATTACTACTAGTGATTATTTAAAAAAATCAAAAATTACAAAATGAACTATTTAACCATAAATATATCAAAATCATTATCATTGCACATACTTTAAACACACACCATTTACATTACACACGAGTCATTATTATTTATAAAAATAAATTATTTCTTTCACTTTTAAAATAATTATGATATATATCACAATATAAATATATATTAATATAAAAATGATTGGTATTAATATTTTTTCCACTAAGGTAAATATGGTTTTTTTATTAGAAAAAAAATCCTTAGACGGTGGTACGGTACAATTACGCTACTAATTCATCAATTTTAAAAATTAAGATGTATATTTATCTTAAGCTAGTGGAGTGAGTATCGTTGCAAGTTTAACATTAAGGTATATGGTTCTAAGCTTCGAAACATGCCAACTTGCTATCTATTAAGGTGACATTACTTAATCACATTGAGCACGTAGTTGATTGAGTTGCCTTAGGACGGATCTAACATAAATATGATTTCACTTGAAGTTCAATATTATAGAATGTAACAATTATATCAAAGACAATTTGTTTATAATATTACTATATATCGTATAAATAATTAATAAGAAAGTTTTTTATGAAATATAATTATGTGATTTTTGATGCTCGTAAAAATTATGTTAGTTTTTAGTACTATTATCGATTTTATCTTGCAATTATATTAAAAATTTGATGTGTTAAAATTAGGCGTATAAATTTTGCATTAAAATAGTTTGCAAGTACACATATCAATTATAGAAAATGATAAGTCTATTTTCAAGGTAAATCTAAAAAGAAATCATGTGGGTTTTATATTATTCAATAAATTCTTAAAAATGAAAATAAAAACTAAATATTCTCTCGTGATTGTTTTGGTTTGAAATCTAAACTAATAACATAAAAATAAAGATATATTCACTAAACATTCAGACAATTAAACATTTATCATATAGTGAAGAATTTACGGGATATATTAACTAATTAATTATGCTTACTCAATGTCAACTACGTTATTAAAAATATGAATTAATACTATTAATTGTTTTCTTTTTTGTAAGAAAATATTCTAAGGTATGGATCATTTTCGTTATTAATAATAAAACAATTAATATCTTTAGGTGAGGCCTACCAATTGATTAATTATTAAATTCTAATTCTTTCAAAGATATTAACAAGCCATTTAATTTGTCTCCTTAGGTGGAGCCTAATAATTTAAACTTTTATCAAGGCATTTAAATTAGGTTTATGATTTAAGTATTTGAAAAGTAACTTTCAAATTTTAAAACTATTATGAAGGTTATGACGTCGCATTTAAGATTTGACTCTAAATTAGATTCAGATAATTAAATCTTAAATTTAACTCTTATTTATTATAAAAATACTTCGTTAATATATGTATCTTTTACAAACTTTGTTTTAATCTTGATGAAGAAATAAAACTTAATTTATTTTATAAAAATGTTAATATATTTTAATATTTCACAACATATAAAGAAAATCTGAATTAAGTTTAATCTACTTTAATGTTAAACATAACATGTAAAATAACACATAAAGATAATCTAAAAATAATACATTTAAATATTGATCGTCACACAAATTGTGTATGCAATGAATACTCAAATATACATATCGTAACAAATAATATAATAATAAGAAAAGATCGTTTTCACAAAGATTATTTTCTTAAAAACTAATGTTTAAAAATAAAAAACTAAAAATCAATTTTTTTTTGTGTTTTATATTTTAAGAAAAAAAAATTAAAATAACTAAAAGTAAATAACAATAATTAATTAAATTAAATTTGATAACTAAGAAGATATATGAGAAAATATTTACGAATACTTAATCCCCCAATTTTCTAAATATGTGAATCACTAAAATCCTTCCAATATAATTATCAATTAATTACATGATCAATTGAATCTAAACTAGTATATATTCCTCTCTCAAGTAAATTACATATCATATAGTAATTAATCTAATCACACTCTCATGTCAATTAAATGACATTATACTCATTAAGTTCATTAATTATGGATCACATACATAAGAATCATACATCTTTGTCTATAAATTATACATGTTATTTAATCAAGACAAACAATTAAATAATTCTCTCAAATCTATTCAATTGTCTCTATAGATAAAACATTGCAGAGAAACAAAAATTAAAAGAAAATAGATAAGGAAAAAAACTCTTTCACGATTCCTCAATGAACAATAAATTTCTTCCCTTTTCTTCTTCTTTGTTGTCTTCTTTCTCTGTAATTTCCCTAAGAAAATACAACATACAATGTTAAATAAACACTCTGCGTGTTTTTGTGTAACACACAAAGAAGAAAGAAACTGAAAATGATACAAGAAAGAAAATTCGCAAGAATTGCGAGAACACCCAAAAAAACTCAGAGGAAAAACCAAACTAAACTCAAAAACTCGAAACTAAAAAATCAAAATAACGCCTACAAAAATATATCCCCCTTTTCAATTCTTATTTTTTATTTTTTTATATATTTTTTTTATTAAAAGTGGGGACAAAAATGTATGGGGAGCACGCATGAAAACATTCTGCGCGTTTTTTGATTTTTTTTCTCTTTTTACGCATGCCACGTGTCACCATGTGATTTGATGAGCGAAATAAAGCGACACGTGGCAGCTTTTCATTGGATCGTAAGGCGGGGCGCATGAAGAACGCGTCGCACATGAATCCTCGCATTGGAAGCAATTAACGGCTGGAAGTGGGCGCGGTTTCTATGTTTTTATTTCACCAAATACATGCCACGTGTCATCATGTTATTCGCCGGAATATTTATGAGACACGTGGCTGCTTATTTTCCGTTTAAACACGAGGGTGCACGCGGCTTGGATGTACCGCGTCACACAGGATTTGTAGACGAGTAGCTCGGTGCGCGACAGCTTCGTTCAACGTGCTTCAATCTGGACCGTTCAACTCATCCAACGGCGATCGATGCACCTCGAGGGAATCTGCACAGCCAACATGTGGGTCCCACCCTACACGCCGGCCTGCGCGACAGGTGGGCCCCACTGGCACGCCGAGCCGCGCGAACAAAGAACTCTGCACCCACTCTCCTTGGTCGGTTTTGATCTACACGCGCGCATCCCAACCGTTACTTCTTTGATCGGACGGTCCACGTTGCGCATTTGGAATAGGGCGCGTGGCCTCATCTCACCTGCACAGAAATTAAGTTTGATTAATTGCATTTTCACCCACAAATATATTTCAAATTATATTTTAAACTTTGCTTAATTACAATATAGCCCTTTTTCTAATTTAAATTAAATTTTCAACTTTTAATAATTGAAATTAAGCCCGATTTTAATTTAAATTATATTTTCAACTTTTATTAATTCCAATTAAGCACTCTTTTATTTGAAATTATATTTTTGGACATAAATTTGCAATTAAGTACGTTTTAGATACAATTTATTTTATTTTCTTAAAATATATAATAAAACAATAAATACTAATTTATTAAACTAAAGTTAACTAAAAATAGAAAGAACATAACAATTATAATTAATAAAATAGGTAAAAATAACTATATAAAATACAGTTATCAACACCCCCGAACTTAAGTTTTTGCTAGTCCTCGAGCAAAAGGAAGGAAATTAAACAAAGATAACTGCATTTAAACTAGTGATTTTCAAAATATTTCTTTTGTCTTTTGAGATTACATAACTCAAAGAAATAAAAGAATTTTATCCAAGTATCAAAATCAATTTAAAAGTATATTACATTTTCACAATGAATTTTAGTGTGTGTGTGTAAAGTCTTTTCATATTTCATCACATGCAATCCAGATCAGTTTATACAAATATAAAATTAAACAAATTTTGAATGAAATCACAAATCTTATAAGTTTATTTTTCATTTCTCTCTCCACTAATGTAGACAAACACAAAACACCAAATCAATAGGACTTTATTAAGCTTGTAATGTATGGCTTAGGTAAAGGTAGGGATGAAGGATAATATTTAGCTTAAAACTTTTCCCGAGCATAACATTTCAGGATTGAAAAAGATAATTCTATCATCACAATAATTACAACCCGATTTGGGATTTATCATCACATACAATAACCATTTTTTTTTAGATTCTATATATATTTTTTTTCAGAATCTCTTTTCAGAATCTTTTTTTTTTCAATAACCCCTTTTTTTCGATATATCCTTCAACATTTACTAACAATTGTCACATGTTAGTGAGATAAGAACAATAGGTATATCTACATACACACATATATATATTTTTTTAGATAGGCTTTTGAAATGAGAAAAATATATATGTAAGTTTGAAGCTCAAAAGGGGTATACTATGGATAATGCATGTCAAGGTAGATAGAAAGGCTCAAACGATCCAAAGATGGCCTAAATCATTTTCTTAGTTAAATGTTATCTATAATTTCGCCTCGAGAGAAAATCAAACAAATTCTAAAAATTGTGACACCACAAAAATCAATCGAATTCCATACTCACATAAACCTTCTCTAAATTATCATAGCAACTCAAAAATCAAGACTAGTGCTCATGAATATTTATTCTTGTAAAAACGAAACATACGTAAAAATTATTTATCACTTAGACAATATTCAAAATTTTCAAAGAGCTATGCATCATTTAAATACAAGAAATCAAAATAAAATCACTATTCATAGCAACATATCTTCAATCAACCAAACAAACAAAACTAGACAAGCAACAATATCAAGCAGTATTTCAAATAAGTTTAATCTTAACACCCCCGAACTTAATATGCACATTGTTCCCAATGTGTGGAAATTAAAGAACAAAGGAAATGTGTTTAAAGAAACTTCCCTGAATGGTGAGTTGACTTGTGAGATTGAAATCTAAAATTGTTTTACCTCCTCCGATTTGCACCTATCAAAACAAAGAAACAGAATGAAGAAATATGCAACTAATACATGTTCTAAAATACAATAAATAAATAAATAAATACTAAAACACATGGGTTGCCTCCCAAGAAGCGCTTGATTTAGAGTCATCAGCTTGACTGCCTTTCTCCTTGCTTTAAGTTGGATCAGATAAGAAAATGGTGGACTTTTGACGATCAATGTCACCCCCCCAATAATGTTTGAGTCTTTGCCCGTTCACTTGGAAGGTAATTTGTGATTCTTCACCTTTAATCTCAACAGCCCCATATGGGTGTACTTTGGTAATAATGAAAGGCCCTGACCACTTAGATTTCAATTTTCCTGAGAAGAACTTCAAATGAGAATTGAAGAGCAATACTTTCTGTCCTGGTTCAAAGTATCGATGCAAGATTTTGTTGTCATGCCACCTCTTCGTCTTTTCCTTATAAATCTCAGCATTTTCATATGCGTGTAAACGAATCTCATCCATCTCATTGAGTTGTAAGAGATGTTTTTCGCCAACAGTGCCTAAATCAAAATTTAAATTCTTGATAGCCCAATACACATGGTGCTCTAATTCAACCGGGAGATGACAAGCTTTCCCAAAAACCAACCGATATGGGGACATCCCAATGGGTGTCTTGTATGCTGTTCGGTATACCCAGAGTGCATCATCCAACCTCTTAGACCAATCCTTCCTTGAAGGATTTACCGTCTTCTCCAAAATCCCCTTCACCTCTCTATTTGATATCTCGACTTGTCCACTTGTTTAAGGATGATAAGCAGTTGCAATCTTGTGAGTGACACCGTATTTGGCAAGGAGGGTTTCAAAAGATTTGTTGCAAAAATGAGCTCCACCATCGCTTATGATTGCCCTTGGGGTGCCAAAACGAGTAAAAATGTTTTTCTTTAGAAAATTCAACACCACTTTGGAATCATTGGTAGGCAAGGGAATCGCTTCTATCCACTTAGAAACATAATCCACAGCAACCAGAATGTAAAGGTTGTTGTAGGAAGAGATAAAAGGCCCCATGAAGTCAATTCCCCAAACGTCAAATATTTCTACCTCAAGAATGTTGTTTAAAGGCATCTCATGTTTCTTAGAAATGTTACCAACTCTTTGGCACCTGTCACATTGTGAGACAAAGAAATGTGCATCTTTAAATAGATTTGGCCAAGAAAACCAGTTGAAGAACCTTAGCCGATGTTCTTTCTCTTCCAAAATGGCCCCCATAGTCAAGAATGACAATGTTTAAGTATATTTTCAATTTCTTCCTTTGGGACACACCTTCGATAATTTGATCTGCACAATGCTTAAACAAGTAAGGCTCATCCCATAAATAGTACTTAACATCGTGTAGGAATTTTTTCTTCGTTGGAAAGATATTTCGGTGGGAGCATTGCTTACGATGTAATTAACATAGTCTGCGTACCATGGCACACTTTTATGATCAAAGGAAAATAGTTGCTCATCGTGAAAAGTCTCACCAATGATAGTCTTGTCCACGACTCCATCATTATTCTCCAATCTCGATAGATGATCACCACTTGATTTTCGGTTCCTTTCTTATCTTTGATCTCCAAATCAAATTGCACAATAGGAGGATCCATCTAATCAATCTCGGTTTTGCATCTTTTTTAGCCATAAGATATTTTATAGCGAGTGATCAGTATAAACTGTCACCTTAGTTCCGATTAGGTAGGATCGAAACTTTTCAAAAGCATATACAACAGCAAGTAATTCTTTTTCAGTGGTAGCATAATTAAGTTGAGCTTCGGTCAAAGTTTTGCTGGCATAGTATATGGCATGGAAAACTCTCTTTTTTCGTTGTCCTAAAACCGCTCCTACTGCAAAATCATTGGCATCACACATGAGCTCAAAAGGTAGATTCCAATCTGGTGCAATAATGATGGGAGCCGTGATCAACTTTTCTTTCAAAACCTAGAAAGCTTCAAAACACTCTTCGTCAAATGTGAATTTTGTATCTTTCTCCAAAAGATTGCAAAGAGGCTTAGATATCTTGGAAAAATCTTTTATGAAACGCCTATAGAATCCTGCATGACCAAGAAAGCTTCTAATTCCTTTCACCGTTGTTGGAGGTGGTAGTTTCTCAATGGTTTCAATCTTTGCCCTATCCACTTCAATTCCTTTGGATGAAATTAGATGGCCAAGAACCACACCTTCTTCTACCATGAAGTGGCACTTTTCCCAATTTAAAACCAAATTTGTTTCTTCGCATTTTTATAGGACCAAAGAAAGGTTATGTAAGCACATATCAAATGAATCTCCAAACACTGAGAAGTCATCCATAAATATCTCAATAAAATCTTCCACCATGTTTGAGAAGATAGCCATCATACACCTTTGAAAAGTTGTTGGAGCATTACACAATCCAAACGGCATCCTTCGGAAAGCAAAAGTTCCATATGGACAAGTGAAAGTGGTCTTCTCTTGATCCTGAGGTGCGATAGCAATTTGGTTGTATCCAGAATATCCATCCAAGAAACAATAAAAATAATGTCCTGCCAATCTGTCTAACATTTGGTCAATAAATGGAAGGGGAAAATGATCCTTTCGGTGGCCTTGTTGAGCTTAGATAATCCATGCATACCCGCCAACCCGTCACTTTCCTTGTAGGAATCACCATTATTGCTATTAGTCTCCACTGTAATTCCTCCTTTCTTTGGAACACAATGAATTGGGTGACCAAGAGCTATCTGAAATAGGATAGATAATACCGCATCTAACCACTTAATGATTTCATCTTTTACTACCTCCTTCATGATTGGATTCAAACGACGTTGATGCTCAATAGTAGGCTTGAAATCTTCCTCAAACAAGATCTTGTGCATGCATATTGTGGCTAATTCCTTTAATGTCACTATCGATCACCACTAATGCTAACTTGTAATTTCTCAACACTCTTAATGACTTCTTTTCTTGATCATCATCTAGAGATGCTTTGAAATAATCACCAGGCATTGTAGACATTTCGCCCAAATAAGCATACCTTAGATGGTTAGGTAGTGGCTTAAGCTCTAATAATGGTTTTACGTTCCATAGGCGGCTTCACATAGGTAAACTTAGATGGTGTTGCAACTTGTGATGCCTCTTCTTCACCTTGGACTAAAGAGTTGTGGAGATGCTTCAAGTAACTTGAGATATTCAAGAGAATCAAAGTTATCAATAACATTGTCATTCACAAGTGCAAGTTCCAAAGCATCAAGACTAAGTTTTCCCTGAAATTGTTTTCAACTAACGCATTCACCATGTCAACTCTAAAGTACTCATCAGATTCTGTTGAAAATTTCATAGCTTTAAAGACATTGAAAGTTACCTCTTGGTCTTGAACTCTCATGGTGAGCTCACCTTTTTGAACATCAATCAAAGTCCTACCAGTAGCTAAAAATTGTCTCCCCAGAATAATAGGAATTTCTTTATCTTCCTCCATGTCAAGAATTATGAAATCTGCAGGAAAGATAAACTTGTCAACCTTGACAAGCACATCCTTTATAATGCCTCTTGGGTGTTTCAAAGACCTATCTGCAAGTTGAAGAGTTACAGTGGTCGGTTGTGCTTCTCCTAATCCAAGTCTTTGATAGATGGATAGTGGCATCAAATTAATGCTTGCACCCAGATCGCATAGAGCTCTACCAAAAAATTTCTCACCAATAGTACAAGGAATGGTGAAGCTTCCTGGATCTTTCAGCTTAGGTGGTAGATTCTTCTGAAGAATGGCACTACACTCCTCTGTGAGAGCAACTGTCTCAAAATCACCTAACCTTCTCTTCTTAGACAAAATGTCTTTCATAAATTTCACATAGCTAGGCATTTGCTCCAAGGCATCAACGAAAGGAATGTTAATATGAAGTTTCTTAAAAACTTCAAGAAACTTGGAGAATTGCTTATCAAGCTTTTGCTTATGGAAGCGTTGAGGAAATGGAATTGGTGGATTATACGACTTGAGACTTTCTAAAACTGGTTTCATTAGTGGTTTTGTTGATGCTTCATTTTCTTCAACTATTTCTTCTCCACAATCTTGTTTCTCTGGGTCAATAGCTTCAACAATAAGAGTTGGTGGAGAAATGGGCTTGTGTATTTCTTCTAACTCTTTTCCACTTCTCAATGTAACTGCTTTATAATGCTCTTTTCCTTCCCTTTTTGGATTGACTTCGGTATCACTGGGTAAAACTCCTTGAGGGCGGTTTTTGACAGCAGTAGCTAATTGACCCAATTGAACTTCAAGATTTCTAATAGATGTTGCTTGATTCTGGAGAATAGCCTCATTCTTAGCCATGTATTGAGCAAACATATCTTCCAATGAAGGCTTTCTCTCTTGTTGTGGGGCTTGATTGTGAAAACCTGGTGGATGAGTGGGCTTCATAGAAGATGATTGACCTTGATTATTACTCCAAGAAAAATTAGGATGATTCTTCCACCCTGGATTGTAAGTGTTGGAATAGGGATTGTTTTGATTGTTTTGGTTCCTATTATAATTGGAAAAAAAATTAACGGTCGAGTTATGAGGACATCTCTCACTGCATGATTTCCATTGCAAATTTCACATGCAACAAAACGACTCTGAATACAATGGACCACCATAGTATCCATCTTTTTCACCAAAGCAGATACTTGTGCAGTTAAAGCAGTCATAGCATCAATCTCATGAATTACAGCTGCTTTCTTAGGCAACATCCTCTCTGATGGCCATTCATAACTATTTGAGGCCATTTCCTCTAATAAGTTGTATGCTTCATCAATTGATTTCCCCGTTAAAGCACCACCGCAAAGATCAATCATGTTTCTAGTTTGACCCATCAAACTATTATAAAATGTTTGAACTTGAAGCCACTTCGGTAATCCGTGATGAGGACATCTTCGAAGTAGCTCCTTGTACCTCTCCCAAGCTTCATATAATGACTCTGAGTCAAACTGCATAAAAGTGGTGATTTCATTCCTCATCCGTGCAGTCTTTACCGGTGGAAAATATTTGGCTAAATTTTTTTGAGCCAAATCCTCCCACGTAGTGATAGAACCACATGGCAATGAATTCAACCAACTCTTTGCCTTATCCCTAAGTGAAAAGGGAAAAAGTCTCAATCGAATAGCATCATCAGTGACTCCATTATGCCTAAATGTGTCACAAATCTCAAGAAAATTTGATATATGGGAGTTTGGATCATCGTGGGGTAAACCACCAAATTGAACCGAAGCCTGAATCATATGAATTATTGCAGGCTTAATTTCAAAATTATTAGCTTGAATTGAAGGTCTTCTAATGCTTGAATGGATGCCGCCAACCATGGGCACTGCATAATCTCTTAAGGATCTTGGTTCTTCTACTTCTGGAATTTCATTATCCATAGCTAGATGTTCTAAGGTTTCTTGTTTATTATTTTTCTTTAAGTTCAAAATAGTTCTATGGATTTCTAGATCTAATGGAACTAAGTCAAGATTTCTTATCCGTCGCATACAAAGTCCCACTCTATCCAAAATTAAACCTAATACAATATATAAATTAAATTTAAACCATAAATAAACACACAAATCCAAGCAAGTAACACTAAGCAATCAAACAAATTTTTTTTTTTGAATTAAAATCAGATTAATTGGTATTAATATCAACAAAAATTAGTAAAATAAATCCCCGGAAACGGCGCCAAAAACTTGTTGTGTGTTTTACAACACACAAAAACGTGCAAGTATACACGGTCACAAGTAATAATATTTGTAAGTAAAGATCGTTCCCACGGAGATTTATTACTAGCGTTTGTTGATTATTAAAATTATTTAAACCTGATGTTATCCAAACAATCAATAATTTGTTGCAGTTTGTCTTAATTAATTTTTTTAACAGTTATGCGAAAATTCTAGGATTGCGCTTCACCCAAATTAATCCACTTGCATATTTTATTCTCTCTTGATTTATGTTCTCGTGTATTAAGTTATTAATCAAGAAGTCCTAATTTATACATATATCTCTTTCAAGCCCCATACAGACACACCTAGTTAAAATAATTCACTATATTCCTATGAGAATTAAATTCAACCGATTTATTAAGTTCTCGAGTTCTCAAACAAATCACATACAATAAAAGTATATTTCTATCCCTTATGTATATATGTTATTTTATCACGAGCAGCACACAAAAATGCCTTTTTCAAGTTTATTTAAGTGTCACATATCAGTTAATTAATATTCCGATAATTAAAAGCATTAACCACAGATAAAATAAACAACTTAAAACAGTTTCATAAATCATTCAAAAATAATTAATTCAAGTTTCATAATTTACGCTACACTGCAATCCTAGAACAAATGTATTAGTTCATAGCAAAATTTAAAATTACAACACAACAAAGATAAAACATTGCAGAGAAACAAAATTAAAAGAAAATAGATAAGGAAAAAAACTCTTTCACGATTCCTCAATGAACAATAAATTTCTTCCCTTTTCTTCTTCTTTGTTGTCTTCTTTCTCTGTAATTTCCCTAAGAAAATACAACATACAATGTTAAATAAATACTCTGCGTGTTTTTGTGTAACACGCAAAGAAGAAAGAAACTGAAAATGATACAAGAAAGAAAATTCGCAAGAATTGCGAGAACACCCAAAAAAACTCAGAGGAAAAACCAAACTAAACTCAAAAACTCGAAACTGAAAAATCAAAATAACGCGTACAAAAATATATCCCCCTTTTCAATTCTTATTTTTTATTTTTTTATATATATTTTTTATTAAAAGTGGGGACAAAAATGTATGGGGAGCACGCGTGAAAACATTCTGCGCGTTTTTTGATTTTTTTTCTCTTTTTACGCATGCCACGTGTCACCATGTGATTTGATGAGCGAAATAAAGCGACATGTGGCAGCTTTTCATTGGATCGTAAGGCGGGGCGCATGAAGAACGCGTCGCACACGAATCCTCGCATTGGAAGCAATTAACGGCTGAAAGTGGGCGCGGTTTCTGTGTTTTTATTTCACCAAATACATGCCACGTGTCATCATGTTATTCGCCGGAATATTTATGAGACACGTGGCTGCTTATTTTCCGTTTAAACACGAGGGTGCACGCGGCTTGGATGTACCGCGTCACACAGGATTTGTAGACGAGCAGCTCGGTGCGCGACAGCTTCGTTCAACGTGCTTCAATCTGGACCGTTCAACTCATCCAACGGCGATCGATGCACCTCGAGGGAATCTGCGTAGCCGACATGTGGTCCCACCCTGCACGCCGGCCTGCACGACAGGTGGGCCCCACTGGCACGCCGAGCCGCGCGAACAAAGAACTCTGCACCCACTCTCCTTGGTCGGTTTTGATCTACACACGCGCATCCCAACCGTTACTTCTTTGATCGGACGGTCCACGTTGCGCATTTGGAATAGGGCACGTGGCCTCATCTCACCTGCACAGAAATTAAGTTTGATTAATTGCATTTTCACCCACAAATATATTTCAAATTATATTTTAAACTTTGCTTAATTACAATATAGCCCTTTTTCTAATTTAAATTAAATTTTCAACTTTTAATAATTGAAATTAAGCCCGATTTTAATTTAAATTATATTTTCAACTTTTATTAATTCCAATTAAGCACTCTTTTATTTGAAATTATATTTTTGGACATAAATTTGCAATTAAGTACGTTTTAGATACAATTTATTTTATTTTCTTAAAATATATAATAAAACAATAAATACTAATTAAACTAAAGTTAACTAAAAATAGAAAGAACATAACAATTATAATTAATAAAATAGGTAAAAATAACTATATAAAATACAGTTATCATGGAACACTGGGAGAAATCGTGTGGTGACACATAGTAGTACAGTTTGACCAATCTCCAAACACGGATTGAATGTTGTGCTGACACATGGCATGAAATTCATCCTCCTCACATGTTGTGTAAAAATTCATTGTCCCTGCTTGCATGACGTCCGCTTGACTTGCCCAATCAGCTTCTATTCTTGCATAGTAGGCCACGTGGTAGCTCTTGATTGGCCTTTCGTTAAAAATTCATAAATATTCCAGAAAAGTCCCAAAAAAATTCAAAAAATATATTTTCACCCCATTTCACTAAAAAGTTTATATTTTTTTAATATTTTTTGCCTTAAAATACTATTCATTGAATAAAATAAGTAAATATTAAGTAATAATGTGCAATAATGACTCTACTTTCATAGAGTATCAAATATATCTCAACATAAATTCAGCATTGTTTCTATTATGAAAAACCTCCAAACAAAATTGGCATACTGTTTATTGATTTGAAACTAACCCTATTACATAAACTAAAATTTGTTTAACTCTGAATTGAGAAAACTTAAAACTACTCGAAGAAAAGATAAAAAGCTTAGAGAGAATTGAGAAGGATTAGAAGAGAGGAGGGATGATTGAAATAATGTAAATGAGGTCTTATTTATAGGTGCATAAAAGGAGAAAAATAAGGATCAAAAGTCTGGCACTACGACACACAATTCTTCACGCCACGGCATACATAAGCTATTACGTGGTTGGGACACGATCTAATTAACTCACATTGTGGCACATAACATTTTCATGCCATGACCCACATAGAATCTAAGATGCATTATATTCAGTCCATTAGCCTCACATCGCGACACATAAAATATCCATGTCGTAGCATGCACTTTTTTGAACAAATTTAAACCTATATGTTCTTGTATCCCTTTTTTTGAACATATGTAATACTTTATATATGTTATTTTTTAAGTTTTTAAGTTATAATGGAGTTCTTCAAGTATAATTCTTCAAGTGTTGATCAATTTTATCTTGTCTTTGAAGCTAGAATTATTGAAAAATAATAAATATATATGTGATTTTGAAAAGATAAATTTGTTTAAAATGATAGTAAAACTAAACAGATACAAACCTATTTAATCATTAAAGATGCATAAACTCACAATATATTGAGTGCTTTTTAGCACTTATCAATTTTGACTGTATTTATCAATAATATTATACCACATCATATAAGATTCATATCAACTTTAAGATATATGTATTTTTATTTTCAAAAACACCTTTTAAATACTAACCATGTTTAATGAAAGGTTCCAACTGATGGCCTTAGTAAGTGCCCCGAAACATTCCACTAGGTTGGCACCTCTTATACACCTTTCTCATATATGTACTCATATATATAATAATATATTTACACAATCACATTAGGTTGAATAACTTAAACATCATGATAGATAATTACAACTAAACACTTTATTCCCTTATTCTATTAAAGTGAGACTGTAGATATCCTATAACCTTTATCATATTGTTATTGGCTTAAGCATTGAAAGGCTAAAGACCACCCCTCATAAGGTGGTTTAAGGTCCTAAATGTTTTGTTCATCTCATAGATCCATGGAGGACAGTCTTACATGGCGTTGACAAAAAGCGATATCAACATCTAGTGTCGTATGTGAGAAAGAAGTATGTTTTACTCAATTGAAAAAAAAATTAAAATTATAGGACTCTCAAAAAAATTCTCCTAACTCTTAATCTGCCAAAAATTAAAGATATTTGAAAAGAGACTGTAGAGCACTAGAGTTTTCTGAAAAGAAATCCTCATAGTCATCTTGTCCACCATTACTACCTACTCATTCTATGAACTTTTTAGAGAGGTCATGGATCAGACAACTAGCTCCACCATTCAAAATATGTTCAATGGTCAAGAGGCTTAGTTTATCAACTAGTAGGTCGTTCATCCACCAATCCTTTCAATTTTGTCATAGTATGTTAGAAATATAGGTATTGCACTTAGACTTGTATGTCTGTAACTGGCTCAGAAGGTTCAAAAGATGAGGCAATGATTCCTAGGCCAATCATTGTCTCAAAACACATCATTCAATGCATATGGTGTATAAGGCTAGACCCATAAGAGATAAATATACTCTCATGGTCGGCGTAAAGAGGAACTACATGATATTAAATAATTAATCAAATTTCTTAAAAACAAATACATAAATAAAACCAAAACATCCTATCACAATATTTGAGTTTTTGAAAAGATTAAACTAATGACAAAATAATAAAATGACAAAAGATAGATTTGACTCAAATAAATTCAAAACAAATATGAACTTATAAATCAATGGATAATTAATGGAAAATTTAGCTACTTGATGATACTTGTTAGAATTATTTAGGTTAAGTATACATCTAGATTATTGATTCTCCCTTTTTAGTATAAATAATATCTTCAATCAAGTCACTATTTATTATTAATAACACTATTTAATGCCTTTGGTTGGGTCACCAGATAATTTTATTAAATTATGTCTAATGTCTAAGGAATTAACAAACCATCTAATTCGATGCCTTTGTTGAGTTATCAATTTAAACTCCTATGCTAGCTGTCTAAATTAGATCTAGATAGTGTATCTGTGATTAGTGCTTAAAAGTATTAAAATTATCATGATTTAATGTACTTTTATTGATTAAATAGATTTTTTATTATTTTATTATATTTTTATATAAATTTATCTTTTTGGAATTATGGGTATTTTTATTGTTTTTTAGGTATTTTCATTCAAAAATAACTTAAAGACTCGAAGAAAAATACTATAGGTAATACATTATAAATATATTGAGAAAAAAATGAGGAAAAGTCAAAAAAATGAAAAAAATGGTCAAAAATGTCAAAAGTGCCAAGTCCCGTGCGTGCTAATAATGCTTGCGCCGCGTCTCGCGTGCGCTTGCCCAGCACATGCACAGAACATGCTCGGGCCCAATAAGCACATGCCCAACATATGACATGCTGAGTCCCAGGCGCGCCAACACATTCCACACCGAGTCCCTCACGAGCTAACACATACTTGTACTTGTCCCGTTTGCGTCCGCATGCACCAAACACCTATCTATCACAAATCTCGCCCTTAACACACATGCCAATCTGTCCAAAAGCGTCCAAAATTAATTTTTAAAATATTTTCCCACATTTTTTTGGCTTTTTCTCATCTATAAAATGACCCTCTCTCCCATTGTAAAATTCACCTCTAAAATCTCTCAAAATCTCCTCTCTCCTTCTCTAGCTTTATCTTTCTCGTTTTTATTTTTTTAAATTTTAAAGTTCTTCTCTTTTTGAGAAGAACTACTTATGCTTTTATAAATTTTTAATTTTTGATTCAATAAACGGAAATGTAAATTTGTTTGGAGGTTTTCCAGTAACAGAATTAGCATAAAAGTTCTGTAAGGATTCTTTTGAGGTATAATTTTAAAATTAATTCTTTATAGTTATTTTTATGTTTTATTCTTATATGTTATATTTAATTTGTCTATGATTGAATTTAACATAACTGGCTATTTGTAAATATGATATAATAATAACATTGTTATGCTTGTGAAATATTAAATATATAAAATGTCTCTATAAAATAAATTGATTTTGTTTTTATTCAAGATTTTATATTAAGGATGTTAGAGAGAAATATATTATTTTTCATTACATACAGAAATATGATAATTAGATTTTAGGTTTAATTATCCTGTCTGATTTAGAGTAGTGGTCTTTATTTTTTGGTACAATTGTTTGGTAGGTCATCTTTAGATTGTTTGAAACTTTCAAGCCATCAATACTTTTGTATTTCTTTACCCCTCTTTGAGTCTTTATGTTGATCTTTCTTTTCCATACACTTTTTTATTATTCATGCCCAAATGATTATCTCACTTACCTTGTACACTCTTTGTTAAATCTGTGTATTGGGGTTGCTTTATCCTAGTGGGTTATAATATATAACAAAAAAAGAAGAAAGTGATGGGGAAAAAATGAGGTGTTGAGAATAAAAAAAAGGAAGGGGAAAGAAAAGAAAAAAAGAAATTGAAATGATGATAAATATGAAAAAAGAGGGGTGCATAAATTAATGAATTTTATGCCATCCTTGTTTGTGAATGATGTTTGCGAAGTGAAGAGAAATGAACAATTGTTTGAGGATAAGTTTTATGTGGGCTTATACCCATAGGTTTGTGTTTGGTTTGTCAAAGATGTGTTTAAGCCTAAAAATTTCATTTCCCTTATAACCTTACCTATACAAGCATTGAAAGATCTATTGATTTCCTTTGAGTTGACACTTAAATTAGTGGAGAGAGAGTCTAATTGTAGACTTATGAATTTTGGTATATTTTGAGTCTATATTTCTATTTGCTTCATTCATTTAAGCATTTCTTGATGGCTTATAGATTAAACAAGTTTAGCATAACACACACTCAAAATGTAATCAAATATTTTGTCATACTCTTACATGAATGCATCTTGGATTGATGGCAATGTGAATATTTAAGTTGAGTGTAATGTTTAATCTCTAATAATCCTCTAGTTCTTTGAACATGCTTAGTTTGCTTCCCTTTATTTGTATTACTTGTTTTTCTACTTTGGAGGAGTTTTGAGAATAGGATGCATGACATGTTTATTGTCTTATTGCATACTTTTTGGGGAGGGGGAAGTATATGTCATTTGCATAGGGTTAGGATGAGTCTTGTTTGTGTTTGGCATCTTTTTTGTTTGTTCTATTTATGAGTTTGTATTATGCCGTTGTGTTCTTATGATGCTCCCTTATTCTTTACATCACTTTGTATGAACCTTGCATAAATATAACTATTAGCATGGCTTGTTGTATGCATTATTTACAATCTTTTGTTTCACGTGTCTTCCTATATGATTGCCTGCATCCCTATTGTAGAGAGTTATTGCATGTTTATCGCTCATAGTTGATAGCTTGGTATTTTTCATTGTATTGCATGACATATCTTTTCTTTGGTAGAATGAGATGTCTTTCCATATATGTGTGCATAGTATAGAGTGAGGTTACAGGATTGAATACACCCAAGTATTGTTGGGGGAAGATAGTTGAATCACTAGGAGTATGCAGACTTGGTAGATAGTTGGACTCTTACTCAACTTCTTCTTAGAGATTCGCTGACACATTTAAGCAGCTTTGATGCTTAGAGGAAGATTTTTGAGTCATTAGGAGTGTGCCAACTTGGAAGATAGTTGGATTCCTAGTCAAATTCTTCTTACATATTTATTGACACATTTATGTGCCATTGGTGTTTGATCGCCTGTCCTATTGATGTGTTGTTTCCACATTGCAAACCCTTATGCCCTCTCATAGCACATATAGATGTAAGGCTCTATGCTATATATCGCATTAGGGAGCATTTATTTTGTTGTTTGTTACATAGTTTTACCTTGCTATTATCTCTATGTATTCTTTGCATTTCTTGCTTGATTGCATGTGTTGCTTCTTTTTTGTATTTACTTTAATCTTCTTTGTTGTGTTTCTTGATGAGTGCTTAATTAAAATTATCATGATTTAATGTATTTTAATTGATTAAATGTATTTATATTTGTATGATTTTATCATATTTTTATATAAATTTGTCTTTTCGGAATCATAGGTATTTTTATTGTTTTTCAAGTATTTTTGTTCAAAATAATTTAAAAACTCAAAGAAAAATACTAAAGGCAATACATCACAAATATGTTAAGAAAAAATAAGGAAAAGTAAAAAAAAATGGAAAAATGGAAAAATTGGACAAAATCAGATCAAAACGATAAAAAGGTCAAAAATGCCTCAATCCATGTCAAACCATGCGTATCTTAAGAGAAAACCAACAATCCACCAACCACCTAACTAACCACTATGGATAAATAATTTCTAATTACAAGGTTAGGTTTTATACTACTTACCAAGATAAAGCCTCCAAGTAATCTACTTATAAGCCGCTGCTTTCATTACAGGCTTTACAAAAATGGTATTCGGATCTAGACCAACGTTCCAAGAACTTGAATCACACAAGCAATCGAATCCGTTCAACTAGTACCTAAAAATTTAGGACAATTACACAAGTACAAATGTGTGTTCTAGAGTAGATTCAATATTGATAACTTTGACTAGAAGATTTAATAATTATATTAGATAAATTGAAATCAACTAGCAACCATATAACTATCAATTCAAAGAAAAATATTATAGGCTTGTTAAATCATTAAACATAACCATAAATATTTAATAATATAACTAAATGAAAAAAAACCTATTTGAATAGTTTTTGTAAAACAAGAGAGAGAATAATACTATTGGGTGGTTAATTGAAATTGTGCTCTTTGGTTTGTATATATAGAATATTTTGAAGCACTATATCAAAGTAAAATTACTAAGTTATCTATAAAACCAGTTAAAAGAGTTTCAAATAAAAAAGAAAATATAGTAAAAAGCTAATTTAATTCGAGTTAGAAATAGGTTTTAGAATCAAAGCTCTGGTCACTCGATCGATTTAATATATGCTTGCTTGATTGAATACATAGTTTGATCGGTCCAGTCAATTATTGATCGATCCAGTGTACTAAATAATTAATTTAGGACTTTTTAAATTGAGTAAATTTAATCTCGATCGATCTACATAGCTCGATCTAACAAGACATGTGTCGATCGATTGAGTAGCCTAATATCAAAATGTTCCTATGTGTGTCTAATATGAAATCTAACGTGTATAAGAATAAGGATATATCTAAATTGTGATAATTGAAGTTTGATAGTTTCTTCGACTTAAAAATATTCTTGAAAGACATATCTAAAAAATAAAATTACATTTTTATGTTTTGTTTACTAATATTGCGAACACTTACACAAACCTTACACATAATATAGAAAATGGAGAGAAAATTCCCAATTATTAGACATTTTTCAAGTATTTAAAGAAAGAAATCAACGTTTTAAGGTTTTGGAGATCACATATCAAAAGGTATATTTTTATTATTACATCTTCTTTCTCTATGTTATCTGAATATCTCTTTTGTAATTGAATTAATTTTCATCAATTTAATTATGTTAGGCTAACTTTTATACATGAGATTTTAGTTTTGCATCTATAATTTGAAAATAATTTTATGATTTAATTAAATAAAAATTTATTTAATTAATTATCGATCAAGTCTTGATTTATAATTAAAATGAATATTTTAGAATTAAGCATTAGACACATCATCTATGTTTTGTTGTGCATTTATGAACAAGTGTATAATTTGATTTCATTAATTTGTATTAAATTAAATGTTTTATATATTTTCCTTAGGTTTTTCAATTAATTAATTTTAAGCCTAATTTAAGAAGTTATTGGTAAATTGAGAATTGTGGAGGTTTACTACAATCATTAGAGGTTCTCTTATTTAAAATAAAAATTCTATTATTCTAATTTTTGTTGAAATTATTTAATATGTTCTTTCCATGATTGGATATCTAACTAATTTTTCATATCTATTCAGTTTTGCTTTAATTTAGTTATATAATTTTAGAATTTACAATCTTTTTGATCAACAAAAAATTGTTAAAATATGTAGGATTCTATGTTTTAACTAATTTAGAAAATAATTTACTTTTTAAAACATTTTTTATTTTTTTAGAAACCAACCTCAAAGTAATCTTATCATTAATCTACTAATGATTATGCACTTGCAAGCAACTAAAATTTATGCATTACTTTGTGTCTATTCCAATTGATTAATTAATTGTATAAATTAAACAAATTGATTGGTTAATTGAAATTGAAAATTATCATGATAATTGATAAGTAGAAAAATCAATAATATCAACTTAGAGATAATTGTTTAACTTAAAAAATCTAAAATAGATTGGTTAGCTAGTTAAAATTTTCATTAATTGTCTCATCTTTTTTAATTAAAACTCTCTTGTCACTTTTCGTTAACTTAATTATTTAATTAGTTATTTTAGTATATTTCCTACTTTTTCAACAATTTGTTTAATGTGTTTAGGTTTATTTAATTTAATTTTATGAATTTATTAGTTTAGAGAAAATAAGTGATGATTTTAAAACTACTATAATTTTGCGAGAGATCTATCTTGATGTAAACTTATCATTAATCTATTCATGATTTGTACGCTTACAAGTATTTATAATATATTCATTAAGTTTTGATACTGTTGTCAAGGAATTAATATTTTAAATTCATTAATTTTTTCCTATTAGTTTGTTTGTTAGTTGTTTGTGTTTTTTTTTTATTTTTTCATCTTTTTTTATTTGTTTGTTTTTATTATTAATTTTTGTTTATATATTTCTTCATAAATAATACAAAAAAATCAATTTGTTTTTTCTCAATGTTTCTTTTCTTAATTCATTTACTTGTTTTTAACTTATAGATTTTTTCTCTTTATTTATTATATTATTATTTTTCCTTTTCTTATTGTTTCATTCTTATTTATTCTCCGATAGTTTAATTCTTTTTGTTTGTTATTTTATGCATGGTAGGAGTCTTTTGGTAGAGATCTTGTGCTATTGATAGAAAACATTCATAAGGTAAAGGACCACTTGAGGAGGTTGGACAAGGTACTTCTTATTGAGGAAGACAAGCAAATTCAAGAAACAATATACATAGGGATACTATTGAGAGACATAAAATATTGGGATAGATTGCAAGGAATTATGAGCTTAAGAACACACAATATTCTATACTTCCTTCTTTTTATGAAATTCCTAATGAGGACCCACTAATCTTTATTAGAGATTTCTATGTTATTGTGTAGACTTTTCCCTTTCAAGGATTTCACGAGGATTAACTCAGGATGAGATGCTTTCCCTACACACTTAAAGATAGAGCTAAAGTATGGTTGATGACTATTCCACCTAGCTTTCTTATTACATGGGATGTAGTCTACAACAAGTTTATTAGGAAGTTCTATTTTCACCAAAAAAACCATTGACCTAAGGGAAAAGATATCTACTTTCTCACATATGGAAGGTGAACCCTTTCATGAAGCTTGAGGATAGGTTCAAGCTAATTACAATTCAATACCAACATTACCACTTTATACTATAGTTACATAACCAAACATTTTTATGATGGATTGGCACAACCTTGTCAATACACTATTAATAATGCCACAAGTGGGTCCATGACAGAGAAGACAATAGAAGAAACATATGAGTTGTATGAGACATTGGATGCTAATTCTTAATAGAAAAATACAAGGGAAATGACAGTTGGAGTAAATGAACTAGGCTCCAACAACGAGATGGTTACGCAAATTGCAAAATTAACTAAGCAAGTCAATGTCCTTGCTACCAAGAACACACTTAATCAAGAGGTATGTGAAGTGTAAGATGTTTATGGACATGGTTTTAACACTTTTTATTCGACTTTAATTCTTATGTAAGTAACAGATAGGGACAAGTTAACTTGATGCAATTAGTGAGTGCTTAGAAACCACTAATATTTTATGGTTTATTTTCACTTAAATACAACAAATAGATTTGAATATGCATGATTTTATCATTATTAAAGTAAATCTATATGTTCAAAATAACAAGTATTTTTTGTTCTATTTCAGGTGAAAAGTACAAACCTAGGAATAATAGCACAAAGGTCAACTATTCTTCTTACCCAAATAGGCAATCGATATTGAGATGAATGGTGAAAACTCCAACCCATGGAATTTTTACGTGAGCTTTTTTTCAACTAGACCTAAGTAAATAAAATAGCGAAAGAAAATAACATGCTTAAATCAATACACAACTAAAACAACCAGCAAATAAGAAAACAATAATCTATAGTAAACATACAAGTGACAATGTGCCTCATAGACTCCTATTCAAACTAGCAACAAACAAGCATGTCAAACATCATACAACATATGAAACAAGTATACATATATGAAAAGCTATAAACAATTTTCAATCACATATTCTATGAATGATGATTGTACTCTCATAACATGCAATCATAAAATACACAATATACCAAAAGAAAGAGTCTGACACATGGCACATAATCAGAGTAAGGAGATACTAACTCCTTAAAGACTCATACCAAGCTCATATTCATGCATATTAATATAAGTGAGTAGAAGTAATAAATAGAAAGCAATATGCATGCTACAAGGAAACGAAAGAAAGCATGCCACTATATAACTCAAATAAGATTTCTAATCAACATGTAAATCTAATATGTTGCTACATACATGATAATAACTCAAGTAGTGGAGCATAAAAACATAGTCATGTAGTAAGATCAACCCACATAGAGCCCCACCTATGTGGTAACATCTTAAGGTTTCTTATGGCAACTACTTGACAATAAACAATCCACTAAAAATAATAAACATATATAACTCAATAGAAATATAAAAGAAAATACCTTTATCAGTTGGGACCTCTATCCTAACTACCTAGTACTGCCCTCACTTATTGCCTATTTAATGACTTGTGTCGATACATGAATCAGGCTCTCCTCTAAAGCCAACACCACTTAATATGGTGTAATAAGTAATTGTAGATCTATAAAGTGAAATAAAATGTGAACAAATAATCATGAAAACTATCCTCAACCACGAACCATCAACTACCAATGTGGGAAACACATTCAACCATGTAACACAAACCACCAATGTAGGAAACACATTCAACTACGTGTCATGAACAATCACTGATTTGGAAACACCACCAAAATAGCCCAACCCAAACTCATAGTGTTGTTCTCACCACACTAGTAAAATAGTCTTAAGCAATCATAACTTAAGAATGCTATTTTACTCTCACTAGAAAACACCATCTTGAGTACTCACTACTTAAAAGCACAATTTTGCTTATAGATATAAATCACTATTATTGAAAAAACACTCAAGGTAATAGTGACCCAAAACTAAAAATGAGATGTCAATTTGATTGAGCTACACTAAACATTTTGTGGATACAAAACACAAAGAGAGGGGCATTTATAGAAATCATCAAAACACATGGGGTACCTCACCCTTGTTGACCCCTTAGTGAGGGGCCGATGAGGTGGTCTAATGAAGGGTTTAACAAGACACACTAAACATCCATTTTTCAATTCAAAAAAGTGCTAAGTAATTTCCATTAATATCCATCATGAAACATAACAATATCAATCAACTTGCTCATCGAAAAACATAACGCTCTACCTAGTATGTGCACTATGAAAACCAACTTGGTGGTGTTTATAAACATGCTCACTTTGAAATTGTGCCTAACTATATGCTTGTGTGCATTATTGATCGCCAGTAACAAACTTTACACCGAGGAAGACAAATAGGCTAAGTAAACTAAATAGACTCCATATTTTGCATATGAGAAGCCAACAAAATATAAAGACTAAAGGACTTACGTTAGTTATTTGTAGCTTTAAATTAATAAATTAGTCAATACACAAAGAATCATACATAAAGCCCTCATTTATACCTTAAAAATAAGGAATAATGCATGTAAGCCTTACATGTAATACTAGCCAATTTGAAAGGGGTGAAAATAAGAAATCAAGTGAAGTATTATGTGCCATGGTGAAGAAATAGTTGGGCTGTAATGCACTCTTTACTACATGAATTCATTGGGCATGATATTGTTTCTGTGTCACGACATGAAAAAATATGGGTTGTATTGTGCGTTTAATTGAACCACCTAAAGCCCTTATTAGCCATTCTTAACTATAAATAAGTACATTACGTTTTTAGTTTTATATGTAGTCATAATCGTTTTTTACATATTAAGGTATAGGAATAGTTACAGTTCTTCTTATTATTCAATTTTTATAATAGGTTAGATTCATAAACAATAATAGGCAGATCATCCAGAGGTTTTTCATATCACAAAAAACACAGAAGATATCTATATATCAAATAATACTTTGAGGATTAAGATCATAATTACAAAGGAGGATATGCCCATCTATCTTTAATTGATATTGTAGATCCTATTTGTATTCAATTATTTTTATATATAGATTTAAACTTTATATATTATTCTAAATTTTATTTTTAATTTGCTAGTCATTTATTAAATTTAAACATATATGGCTGATTTACAATGGGATATTAGTTTTTTGCCATGTTTGTAAAGGTTAATTTAGGTGAATATTTTTATAAAATAAATTGAGATTATATTTTATTCAAGATTTTTCAAAGTTTATTATTGATTTGTATATTGAGGACATATTTTTTATAATAGATTTAAAATTTAAATGTTAGATTTTATGAACACCATCTAAATCTGATTTTCACAACTTGAATAAGAGTTTATATTGGTGAGTGATGAACAAAATCAACATCGGGTTAGCAATACCAATTTTACAAATACTTTGGTTTTATATTTATAAAATATTTGCTAGTGCACAAATAATTTTATAAAAAAATGAAAAGTACACTTTCAAGATTGATCTAATGAAGGAATATATATGATTTTTAATTTATTATTCAATCTTTTGAAAATGAAATAAACATCTTATCACGATATTTTAAGTTTTTTTTGTATTTCTTAAACTAATAACATAAAAAATAAACATAGATATGGATTCAATAAACAATTATGCAAATTTTTATATTCATAACAGTCAGGTATTTATGAATATAATAATTAATTTAATTATACTTGCTTATATTATTTAGATTATTATATATATAAATTGATATTTATTAATTCTTTTTTATATATAAATACCACATTTAGTGGGGTTAGATATTATTTATTAATTAAACAAATTAATTAACACCTATGGTTAGGGTTGATAATTAATTTGGTTAATTAAATTAATTCCTTTTTTCTAAGAGATTGAAAATGAACAATTTAAATGTCACATTTGATAGGGTTAGACATTTTAAACATTATTCAAAGTGTCCAAATTAAACATAAGAATTTAATTATCCGAGTACTAACTTTCAAGTTTTAAAACCATTACTAGAAATATGTTGTCAATACATTTTCGAATAATAGTTCTTATATAAACTTTTAAAATAAAGTTTCGCTCTAACTACCAGCCAATTGTACTAACAAATAAAAGGGTACTACTCTCTCTAACATACTTAATATAAAATCTTGAATAAAAACAAAATCAATTTATTTTATAGAGACATTTTAACTATTTAATATTTCGTAAGCATAACAACGTTATTATTATATCATATTTACAAATATTCAGTCATGTTAAATTTAATCACATAGAAATTAAATATAAAATATAAGAAAAAAACATAAAAATATATGTAAGGAATTCATTTTAAAATTATACCTCAAAATAATTCTTACATAGCTTTGATGTTAATTCTATTTCTGGAAAACCTCCAAACGGATTTGCATTTCCGTTTATTGAATCCAAAACTAGAAATTTACAAAAGCCTAACTAGTTCTTCTCAAAAAGAGAACTTTAAAACTAAAAAAACTAGAAAAACTAAGAAAGCTTTATAGAGAGAGAAAGCTAAAGAGAGAGAAGAGTTGAGAAATTGTGTGTTTTGAGATTGGGGGAGAGGGTCCTTTTATAGGTGAGGAAAAAGCTAAAAAAATGGAAAAATATCTCAAAGCTTGGTCTTGGACATGTTTGGACAGATTGGTACGCATGTATGGACGATGGCACGTGTGGGATTTGTGGCAGGACTGGTACTAGCATGCACGGGATTTGCAGCTAGATGGGTGTGACATGCACGAGGGACTTGGCATGGGCGTTTGTGTGACTGGGCAATTTTGTCTATTTTTCCATTTTTTTCAAGTCTTTAAATTATTTTAGAAGTGAAAATACCTGAAAAATAAATATATTTAATCCATTAAAGTACATTAAATTATGGTAATTTTAGTGCTTTTTAAGCATTCATCACAACCTCCAACTAGCTTCTTACTAGTCCCTTTGCAAGATAAGCGATAAAAACTAAAAATTAAACTATCCTAAATCACTTCCGTGGATTGATAAGGTTGCATTTAGCATATGCAACAAGCCTTTAAACCTCTAGGTTGCCCTAGTGGATGAGTTTAAGTCTTGTGAGAGTTTTCAGTAATGATACCCACAAATATGAAACTAAATAAAACAATCTTTAAAATAAAACAAAAAAAAAATGAAAAAAAACAAGTAGAACAAGTAAAATAACAAATTAAAATAAAACACAAAAATTTTCAGGCTTAAAATTTCATTTAAGTTTTATAATTAAAACCTTTAAGCATATATTATTCTAATTTCTTAAACATTCATGATTTACTACAATAATTAGTCGAAAATCATTTTCATATTTTAATTAAAAATGTTTTGCTTTCACTTCACCCAATTTCAATGTTAAAAATCCGAATTCACATCGACACTACTCCTCACAAGTCAATACTCTCACTGAATCCTATGAGTTCAAGCACTCATACTAAGGCATATGTGAATAGAATTTATGTTTAGAAATGAACTAATAAGTCCACATATTTATAAAAGAAGAAAGACTCAAAATAGTGCATAACTTTGATCTCATGAAAGGAATCGAATGTATAAATCATAAAGATATCATATATATTATTTTCATGCATCAATCAAACTCATTAAGCAAAAAATTCAAGATATATGCCTTTTAGAAGTATAGGAAAAATAAATGCAATGACTTTTAAAGGAATTATTTCTTATATTTCTTTTGTATTGACCAACTCTCACAATTATTTAAGGCTAAAAAGGTCGTAGTATGTAAATTATACTAAATATTTTTTATCTCTCTATATTTTTAAGAGATTTTTTAATAGAGAGTGGTCCCATGTATAGATTATGCATTTTTGTAGGAAATTGATGAGTGGTTAATTTTGTGACTTTTCTATTTGATTTTGGTTTAGGTAACCCTAGATATGTCTCTTTTTGGTAGAAGTCATGCATGAATGAGATAAATGCATATACTATTAATTTTTACTTAAATAATTTAATCTAAGCAAATCAATAATACATATATGACATTCTCTTAAGATGAGAAAATTCATACATTCATTGTTAATACCTACAGAGATCATCTAAAATTTTGAAGAAATAGAATAAGTGTTTTGAATAGAAAGAAGATATTTCACTCAAAATAAAGGAAATTAAGGATCAAATAATATCTCATAAGGTAGTCTTCACTATTTCATTTCTAAACACTGATTTTGGGTTCGTTTTATTTCAACATTTTATCATAAAATATTAGTTATGACACAAACTTACTAATTATCATATTATTTCATGATATGTTTTTGAAAATTAATCTAATAATGCATAAAGACCTAATCATTTCTTAAACTTAATTTTTAAGATATGATTATTTTTGTGACAAAAATTTGAACACTACTCTAATTTACCTAAACACATAAATAAAGAAAATAACACACATACATAAAAGAATGAGATAAATGTATATACTATTAATTTTTACTTAAATAATTTAATCTAAGCAAATGAATAATATATATATGATACTCTATTAAGATGAGAAAATTCATACATTCATTATTAATACTTATAGAGATCATCTAAAATTTTGAAGAAATAGAATAAGTGTTTTGAATAGAAATAAAATATTTCACTCAAAATAAAGGAAATTAAAACTCAAATAATATCTCACAAGGTAGTCTCCACTATTTCATTTCTAAACACCAATTTTGGGTTCGTTTCATTTCAACATGTTATCATAAAATATTAGTTATGACACAAACTTACTAATTATCATATTATTTCATGATATGTTTTTAGAAATTAATCTAATAATGCATAAAGACCTAATCATTGCTTAAACTTAATGTTTAAGATATGATTATTTTTGTGACAAAAATTTGAACACTACTCTAATTTACCTAAATACACAAATAAAGAAAATAACACACATATATAAAAGAAAACAAATAAATTAAAGGAAACAATTAATATGAAAATACACAACTAAATAAGAAAAATAAGGGCATATTGTTTATAAAATTTTTAATTTTTTCTTCATTTGTGTAACTTTTAAATTCTACTACCCCTAACCTAAAATATACATTATCCTCAATGTAACAAATGCAAATTGTAAAAAGAGAAATGATAGAAAAGTTACCAAATTGCTTTATGTGTTAAGGATTTTGATGTAGAACACTAGTTACATCCAATATAAGATTTGAATCATACAAAAAGGTACTCTAACACATCTTAAAAAGAAATTATTTTATGCAATAAAATAAATAAAATGCTCATAAAAGAAAACAAATTAATAAAACAAACAAAATTGCTTAAAATAAAATTACCTATCAATGATGGGTTGTCTCTCATCCAGTACTTAGCTTAACGTCTTAGCATGATGCATCATTATGGTGCTAAAGATTACTCAACCAAATACAATCAATTTTAGCAATGTTGTGTGGTCCTTCTAAATAAGGCCCATTAATTGTGAATGTTGTTTGTTTTAGAATCCAATAGTTTTACTGTTCCATATGTAAATACTTGGACTATTTTGATTAGTCCATCCCATCTTGATCTCATTTTTCCTAGAAATAATCTCATACGAGAGTTAAATAAAAGAACTTTCATTCTTGGGTGAAGAGTCTTAGGAACTAGCCTCTTGTCATGATAGTGCTTAGTACACACTTTGTACAATTCTTTCCTAATTTATTCCAACTCATTAAGATGGAGTAACCATTTTCTCTTACTTTATCTAAGTCCATGTTTAACTCTTTAAGTTCAACTGGAAGGTGTCACACTTTTTCAAAGATTAATCGATAAAGGCTCATCCCAATGGGTGTTCTGTAAGGTGTGTGGTATGCCCATAAGACATCATTCAACTTAATTGAACAGTCCTTCCTTGAAGGATGCATAGTGCGTTTCAATATTCCCTTGATTTTCCTATTACTTACTTCCACTAAACCAGAAGTTTGAGGATTATATGGAGTAGCTACTCTATGTGTGATGTTGTAATTTTCCAGTACTCCTAAGATTTTGTTACCAAAATGGCTACCTTCATCACTTATTATAGCTCTAGACATTCCAAACTTGCTAAATATTGAATCTTGTAGGAATACTTCATCTCTTAATTTTCTAAACATGTGAATAACTAAAATCCCTCAAATATAATTGATGCTTATTTTCGCAAGTGTACGAATCGTTCAAGTAATAAAGTGTACAAAAGTACGGATATCGAACCCACAAGAAATGGCGTTACTAAGTACCGAAATTGACTAATTCTAATTTTTTTTGAAAACCGAATTGTTGAAATTGTTTAAAAAGAAAATTAACATGAAACTAAACGCAAATAACAAAATTTAATGTTGTTCACAAATGATTAAAAACGCTAAGGCATTTGATTTCGCTAAATCAATTCAATCCGATTTCAAGTCATGTTATATGAGAATCAAAGCTAAAAGTGATGGTTATATTAGAATTACTTATCTATGAAAACCAACTATATTTCTATGAAGATTTAATCACAAACAAACACATTACGATTTATGGAATTTCTAGAATAACCACATACATCATGCATTAGTTCTCACACTCGCATTCAACATACGATATTTATCACAAGAAGCATTCATTACATATCTCCTCTCGGTCTCAATATAATGCAACTAATCATCTAAATCTTGGCCAGAAATTTAAAAGCATTAAACATGGAAATAAATACTCAACTTGAAAACAATGAACTCATATAACAATAACAAAAGAAATCAGATTTCTTTGATTCAACTACATCATAGCCTTAGCAAAAATGAATTAGTTCATAATGGAAATAAGAACAACCATTATTTCAATTGAATCCATGAATAACAAAACTGAATAAACTGTAGAATATAAAAGCTAAGGAGAAGAGATGAAAAACTCTAGAAGATGAAGACTTGGTAGCAACAATGGTGAAGATCCTTCAAGTTTTTCCAAACTTTCTCTCCTCAAAAAATGTCTTTGAACTCCACTTTCTACCCTGGCCCCTTTCTCCATCATATTGTATATATAGATATAGGGTTTTGGGGGTAATTTTGGAACAAAATAGCCAAAAAAATGTGTTTTCGGTCGAAACTCGCCGACGGTGACATTATTCTCGCCGCGGCGAGATTTCTGAAAAATAAAATTTTTGGTTTTTTGATTTTGGCCGGCGGCTAGATGCATTTGGCCGGCGGTGAGATGAATTTGGCCGGCAATGAGATGAATTTGCCAAAATTTGTCCTCTCGGGAAGATTTTTGCTGTGCTTTCTGTTGGATTTTCACCGGTGACGAGAATAATCTAGCCAGCGGCGGGATTTCCAAATTTTGAAACTTTGTTTTCTTTTTATTTTCACTCAATCCCGATCATTGAACTTTGTCCCAAACTTCTCTAAAATCATGATTTTACCTGAAATTGCACTTTAAATACGAAATACCCGTGAAATGACATTTGTGGATTAAATAATCAAATAAACGTAATTTTCACACAAATATCAACATTTAAATCATAACAAAAATGCAATAATTTGACTCTTATCAATAATTAACAATCAATTATATGATCAATTGAATCTAACATAGCTTGTATTCCTCGATCAAGTAAAGTACACACTATATAGTAATTAACCTAATTACATTCTAAGGTCAATTAAACTACATACTACTCGTTAAGTTCATCAATTATGGATCACATATATAAGAATAGTACATCTCTATCTAAAAACTATAAATTTTATTTAATCAAGACAAACAATTAAATAATTCTCTAAAATCTATTTAATTGTCTCTATAGATAAATTGTTGGCTAGATAATTAAAAGCATAAAAATCAGATTAAATAATATAATTAAATTAAAATTATAATTGGGATAAAATATTATATTATCACATGGTGCAAATTGGGTTCATAAGATCACTAGATTAATAAATTACCTAGATATAATTATATTCATAAAACTTAGATTTTTCATAAACAAAGACATGAAAATTGATAAAGAAGGAAGAAGAAGAATAAATACAATTGATGTCTTAAATTTTAGCACCAATCTCCTTTTGAATCTCTACCAAAATTGTATCTCCTTTTGAACTTTTTTTTTGTATTTTCTCTCTTCTTGGCACCAAAAACTCATAAAAAAATTATAAATTCGACTATTAGGGTTTTTAGGGAAATTATGAGGTTAAATTAACTCAGATAGAATCTGGACTTTCATATTAGCTTCAGATAAAAGGATGAGATGAAAAAAGGAATACTAAACAACATTAGCAGATGAGTGCTTAAAAAACACTAAAATTACCATGATTTAATGTACTTTAATTAATTAAATAGATTTATATTTGTATGATTTTATCATATTTTTATATAAATTTATCTTTTCATTATCAAAGATATTTTTCTTATTTTTGAAGTATTTTCATTCAAAAATAACTTAAAGACTCGAAGAAAAAATACTGGAGGCAATACATCATAAAAATACTAGCGTGCCTCGCGCACACCAACACTTGTTTTCCATAAATCTTACCCCACACACGCATGCTAACCTGTCCAAACATGTTCATAATCAATTTTTGAGATATTTTTCCACTTTTTTTAGCCTTTTTCTCACCTATAAAAGGACCATCTCCCCCATTGTAAAAATCATCCCTCAAATCACACATTTCTCTCTCTAGAAAGCTTTCTTAATTTTTTTAGTTTTAAATTTTTTCTTTTTGAGAAGAATTAGTTATGTTTTTGTAGATTTATATTTTTTGATTCAATAAACAAAAATACAAATTCGTTTGGAGGTTTTCTAGAAACGGAGTTAGCATCAAAGTTTTGTAAGGATTCTTTTGAGGTATAATTTTCAATTAATTATTTACATTTATTTTTATGTTTTATTCTTATATGTTATACTTAATTTATTTGTGATTACATATAACATGAATGGTTGTTTGTAAATATGATATAATGATAATGTTGTTATGCTTGCAAAATATTAAATAGGTAAAACATTTCTATAAAATAAATTGGTTTTGTTTTTATTCAAGATTTTATATTAAGAATGTTAAAGATAAATATATTATTTTTCATTATAAACTTAAATATAAAATTATATTTTAAGGTTTAATTATCTAGCTTGATTTAGAGTAGTGCTTTTTTTTGTTGGTATAATCGCCCGATAGTTATTGAAACTCTATTTCAAAAGTTTTTATAAGAACTATTATTCAAAAATGTATTGACAACATATTTTCAATAATAGTTTTAAAACTTGAAAGTTAGTACTCAAATAATTAAATTCTTAGGTTTAATTTGGACACATTGAATAAATTCTAATTAACTGACTTTGCTTAAAGCTATAATTAGATGGTTTGCAATTTTCTTAGAAATAAAGCTTAAATTTAATATTTAATTAATTAATAGGCATTGCTTAAGAATATTAGTTAATTAATATTAAACAAAAGAATTTGGGCTCCACATAAGGACCTTTTCATCCCAAAAAAGAATAAATAAATAAATATCAATTTATATATTTAATAACCTAAATAATATGAGCAAATATAATTAACTTAATTATTATATCCATAAATGGTATACTGTTATGAATGATAAAAAATTGCATTATTGTTTATTGAATACATATCTATGTATATTTTTTTATGTTATTAGATTAGAAAACACAAAATCAAAATATCATGATAGGATATTTATGATTTAATTTTATTTGTAAGAGTTTAAATAATAAATTAAAAATCACATATATTCTTTCCTTAGATCGACCTTAGGAGTATACTTGTCATTTTCTATAAAATAATTCATACATTTACGAGATTTTTACAAATATAAAACCAAAGTATTTGCAAGATAGGTATTGCTAACTCGATGTTAGTCTTATCTCACCAAAAACTTGATGAGACACGATTGGTATCGGGTTAGCAATACCAAAAATACCTAAAAAATAATAAAAATACCAGTAATTCTGAAAAGAAAAATTTATATAAGAATATGATAAAATCATACAAATATAAAACTATTAATCAATTAAAGTACATTAAATCATGTTAATTTTAGTGTTTTTTAAGCATTCATCATTAGCCATGGTATTTCGACACTGGGTAGGGGAGATACACATGATGAATTAGCATGAGACATGCACCTAGACAGATTGGTCGTGGTTAATCCTAGTTGAGTCAGCATAATATGGCACATTGCGATTCATTGATCTGGATCGCGTGGCTCCCTGCTTGAATGAACGGAAAAATTCATGATGATGCATGGCATGTTCGTTGACTACGACGAAAAACTCTGAATGAACGTCGTGTCGACACATGGCAAGCTTGTGTTACCTGGTACACGCTTCACACTCCGATTGGCTCCCTTATTCATGTGTGGCATCCATGTTGTGACGATTGGTGAACTATATATGCGGTGCACTCCGATTTGCTCATCTTTCGTGCGTGGCATCCACGTGTCTTGTTCTGATTGGTCTTGCATTAAAAAATTCATAAAATTTTAACAAATTTAAGAAAATTCACTAAAAATATATTTAATCCATTTTCACTCGAAAGTTCATATTTTAATATTTTTAACCCTAAAAATACTATTTAATAAATAAAACGAACAAATATTAAGTAAAAAATTGTAATGATAACTCTACTTTCATAGAGTTATCAACTTGTATAGCTCTCTCTTAGCAAGAAAAAAAGCAAAGGTAAGAAAAGAGAGGAAAAAATGGGTCTTTTATATAAATATATATATAAGATTATTTTATGGTAGTGATATTTTACTTAGAATAATATTTTATGAATAACAATTTTATTTGATGGTAAAGGCACTAAGTTGTATTTAATATTAAAGATAAAATAAATATTTTATATATTTTTATTATAATTATAACAAAAGTTATTGTAATAATATTATTAATGACTCAATTTTAACCTTATATTATTGGGAAGGGTGTTATATACTTATGTAAAAATGTTGTATATAATTGTATGCATATTCGACATATTGTTGCATATATGGTGAAAAAAGGGAATCACAAGATATCTTATAATATAATGATCTTGATTAGATGATGAGTGTGATTCATAGTTTGAGTTTAATTAGTTAAATAATTTTATCATAAGAAAAAAATATGTAATTACAAAAGAAAAAAAAATACTTTTGAATTAAATATTAAAGTACAGAAGAGGAGTCTGAATATTAAAGTACAAGGAGTCTCACATTTTGATTAATACTAAAATATAATTTTTAATTGGATAATAATAAAAATATCACACGATTATATTAAATATATTTCAATTAAATAAATAACTGTAATTAAATTTGATTGATGATTAATTGGATAATGTTTAAAACAAAACGTAGTGTTTGATTTTTTTTAGAATAAAAATTTATGAAAAATACATAAAAATACTAATTTTATAATTATAGATTTTAAAAATATTATCCTTCTTGTTTTTGGTTTTTAATTTCACACGATGAGTTGTTAATCTGTTCATTGGGTTCAACTTTATATGAAAAAAGCCATCTCATAAGACCCGTACTCCACAAGCTTTGTGTCTAGGCTTATGCTTGACTAAATAATGAAGTTATATTTTAGAAAGAAATAAAAATAAAAAAGCATGTACTTTTTAGGATTTATATTTATATCACAACTTGACAATCTTTTTGCCACTGATTTCCACAAAATGCATACACATTCCTTCTATTCAAAACAATGTTGAATACTTTTCCTAAAAATAATAGAACAGAAAGAAAACACAGAATGATTTTAACTAATCCTCAAAGGACATAACAAACTATAAAACAAATGACACAAAGTCATCATCCGTGATAGGATAATTTTCTATTGTTTGAATAACTTTAGGGGTACCAGTCAATTCGTTTTGTTTAGTAGAATTTATGTCTTTCATGCAATCATGTAAAATAATTGTTTCTTTTTATTTTATTTATTTATTCTTTAAAATAGTGGAAAATTTATCACCAACACGCTATGCACTTTAGACAATTTTGTTGACGCTGAAGTGTTGAGATCTTTTGTCCGATATAGTTGTGTACGAAAGCATTTTTTATTTTTATTTTTTAAGTAATATTTACCCATGCATTTACTTCCACACCTAAATTTCATAATTTTCTATTAAATTACATGTACATGTGCTACACAATTTCAAAAATAATTACATGATTTTTAATATTATAATATGTTATACTGATTTTTGTAACACTAATTAGGACTATCACCCATGAATTTGTAAGATGAATACACTATTAAAACCTCGAAGATCTTGTGGGGGTAGTCTTTGACCATTAGAAGCTTAGTGTAAGATGAAGGTTAGAAGAGATGTACGATCTCGCTAAAATATTATATAAAAAGAGAGTTTTTAGCTGTAATTCTTTGTTATAAGATTCAAGTTCAACTTTTTATAATTATATGCATATGTAAATATATATAGGAGAAAGAATTAACATGATGTTTATTGGAATAAGATTAACTTATTTTAGCATTTTAGTTATTTATCCTTAATTATCTCTTTAATATAACTTAAAAGGAGAATCATTGTGTCTTTATTTTTATAAGATAGACAAAATATAATCATTGGATCTCTATCTCTTTAGGATAACTATCTTGTGATAATACTTATGTGATAAATGGAAACTTATTGGGTTTGGCCCATCAGGCTCTCTAATGACTAGGACGATACTTTGACTACCATATAGGATGTACAAAATTACCCCAAAATTAATCCCCCAGACTTTCTTTTCCTTGGGCTAGATGATCTGATTGTAACTTACGTTGATACCTGTGTTCAATACCCCTTCCAATTACAGTAGCAACGCTAAGCTCATCCTTATGTGATTTTTTTACCTACCTGAGCTAGGAATTTAATATCATGTTTTTCTCCTTACAATGTGTATGGTGGCATCCTATCGTTGCTATGCTTCCAGATTTTCTATCAGACTCCCGGTTAGGGAGTTACGTCAAAGTCAATGTTTGCACTTATGAAGTCCACCCTAGGGTTGCGTGGTGTCTTTCACCTTCTATATTTGTCTGTCATGCCTACCAAATTCTTTTTAAGTTTGGGAAGAAAATGTGTGAGCGAGAGATATTTTTTGAGCCTCTGAAGTCTCATCCTTAACTTCCTTCTATCCTCTCATATGTTGGAAGTTGTACTTAGATATTTTTCCTACCATCAATGACAGATCTGTTATCCATAGGTGCTTGTGGAGCAAAAGTGGGTCGGCGTGGACACCACGAGTTGGTGGCCAATGAAGTCCTTATACATTTTTATTTGTCTTTATTTACATTTTTGTGTGTTTTTATTTATTTTTATGAATTAGGAATTTGTTTGGTTTATTTTTATATATTTTTTACTGAAATTATCATGTGTTCTAAAGTTAATTTTTCAAAAATGATTATGTCTTTGCATTATTAGATTAATTTCAAAAGCATTTTATGGAGTAGTATGTTAATTATTAGTTTTTGTCATAATTAGTATTTCATGATATTTTAAAATTATGATGTATCCAAAATTGATGTTTATGAATCAAATAGTGGAGAAAATCCTTGTGAAAATATATTTTGAGTCATCATCTTTCTATTCTGAGTGATAATATTTTTTACTCTTTAAACACTATTCTTATCAATTTTAATAGTTAAATGATCGCAATAGGTTTTTACATTGAATGTTAGGATTTTTTTTACATCTAATAAATTGTCATATATTTATTTTTATTGCTTAAACTGAATAAGTTTAATAGCAATTGAATGTATATGTCATTCTATTCATTCATGCATGACTTCTAAAAGGAGACATAAATAAGATTACCTAAATCAATAAAATAAAATGCCACAAAGTTGATACTCATTTTATCATATAATATATGTACAATCTCTACCTGAGTTCTTTCTCTAAAAACATATCTCTAAAAAAGGAGATAAAAGAAAAATAAAAAATAAAAGAGAGAAAAATGAATAGTATAAACTATATACTATGACACATTATCCTTTAAAGTTGTGAGAATTAGCTAAAAAATAGGAAATAATTCTCTAAGAAGTCATTTATATTTTCTTCATCTTTTAAAAAGTATTACTTGAGATATTTATTTGATGAGTTTGATTAATATATGAAAATAATATATAACTTTTTTATAAATCCTTTCATTTGATTTCCTTCATATGATCAATATGATGCACCACTTTAAGTTTTTTCTTCTTTAAACTTATGAAAACTTATTAATTCATTTTTTTTTATGTAAACTCTTTTGCATATATCTTTGAATGAGTATTTTAACCAAAAAGATCAATGTTATTAAGAGTATACCTTGTTGAATTCTTTACACTAAATTTGGATAAATTTTATATATTTGAATATGAAAGTGATTTTCAAATTAGTTATTATAATAAATCATGAATGTTTAGAATATTAAAATGACTTATGCTATAGATTTTAATTGTTGGCTTAAAAGAAATTTTAAAGCATAAGAACTTTTGTTTTTTTAATTCTTTTATCCTTTTACTTTGTTTTAACTTTTTATTTTTTACGTGTTATTAGTTTTTTTATTTACTTTTTATTTTTGTTTTAAATTTGACGTTTGTGGGTATCATTTCTTAAAATCCTCATGAGACTTAAACTCATCCACTAGGAAAACCTAAGGGTTTAAATGTTTGTTGCATACGCTAAATGCAACCGTGTCAATCTACGAAAATGATATAAGATAGTTTAATTTCTAGGTTTTGCTTTTAGTTTTTTTCATTCTTGTTAAGAGACTACCAATAAATTGGTTGGGGTTATGATAAGTGCTCAAATCACTTAATATATCATGATTTTATGCATATTAAGTGATTATATAGATTTATATTTGCTTGTTTTATCATCATATTATGAAAATCTACCTTTTCAAAATCAGGAGTATATTTTGTGTTTTTTCAGGCATTTTTTGTATTTAAAATGATTTAACTTGAAGAGTTAAACTTGAAGTACCCATTATAACTTAAAATATTAAAAAAAAAATTGTAAAGCATTTCATATTTTTTAAAATTGGAAAAAGAAAATACAAGAAATATTAGGGTTCCAAGTGATATAGATTGAAGTGTCCCATGGCATGAATTTATAGTGAGCCATGACATAAGGCAAAAGGGAAATAAAATGTGTTCCAAATACATTGCGGGCCACAACATGAAAATATTGTGTGTCGTGGTGCGAGTTTAGTGCATCATGCCCAAAATCGTGTGCATGTTGTGTGAGCCACAGAGTGAAAAAAGTTGTATGCTGTGGTACCAAGTTAAATTTTCCATATTTTTCTCTTTTCCTCAACTTATAAATAGGACCCTATTTTTATTATAAAAATCATCCTAAAATCAACCAGTTTTCTTAACAGTTGATTTCTTAGTTTCTTTTAAGTTTTTCTTTTCTTTTATTAGTTTAAAGTTCCTATCCCATTTAAGAGTTGAATAAAGTTTAGTTTATGAAATAGTTTTTAAAGATTTTTCAGAACGTAAACAATTCTAAAAGAATTTTGTTGAGGTATCATTAAGTTTTTTTTACATGCTATATGTTTAATTTATTAATCATTTGTTAAACTATGCATGTCACGTTATAAAGAATAAGGGATTTTTGTAATGTTATTACGCTTGCGAAATATTAAAATGGATTAATTTTTTTTAAATGAATTAAGTTTTATTTTATCATTAAGATTAAAACCAAAGTTTGTTAAAGAAAAATATTTTGACTCGGTATTTTTAATAGTAAACAAGAAGGTTAGATTTAAGTTTTAAATTATATGAATTTGAATTAGAGTAATACTCATGGATATTAATCAATTATAGTCTAAATCTATTTTGAAGCATGTTTTACTTCAAAGATTTCAATAAGAATTATTATTAACGATATATTGATGATATAGCTTTTATTATAGTTTTAAAATTTGAAAGTTAGTTTCATATATTTAAATCGTAAACCTAAATTAGACACATTGATAAAAGTTTAAATTATTGACCCAATCAAAGATGTTAAGTTAAAATTTAATTAACAAATAGAGCGATCTCTACCTTAACATTAATCAACAATGTTGGGACAAAAAGTCATTTAAGTCTATTACCTATAACTAAAGTGCACTTTAGACTCATACCTATAAGATTGGTTAGTATAAGTCTACGACACCTTTACAAAAAGATCATAAAAATCCATTTGATAAATATAATGAAATTATACTTCCCAATTTTAGGTCAAAACTAATGTTATTTAGGTAAAACAAAATGCATATTTTTGTTGTTTACTTATATATTGTGGGTGGGGGTTTGGAAGGTTTAGTAAGAAAAAAAACAAAGGTAAGAGAGGAAAGATGGGGTATGTTATATATATAAGATTAGTTTAGGATAGAGATATTATAGTTATAATAATATTTTATTAATGATAATTTTATCTAATAATAATAATAATAATAATAATAAAATGTAATTAATACTAAAAATAAAATAAATATTTAATATATTTTTATTGTATGAATAACAAAAGTTATTGTTATAATATTTTTTTAAGGTGTCTCAATTTTGACCCACTAAATATAGGCAAAAGTGCTATATACATGTGTAAAAATGTTGTATATAATTGTATGCATATTCGACATATTGTTGCATATGTGCTCAAAAAGAGGGAAACACAAGATAAAAAACTTATAACATAATGATCTTGAATAGATGAAAGTGTGATTCATAGATTAAGTTTAATTTTCGATTCCCAATACATGTTTGTTACGATCTAAAAATCATATATATATACATATATATATTAATTAAATAATTTCATCGTATAAAAATTATAAACAAATATGAAATTACAAAAGAAAAATATTTTTGAATTGAATATTAGAGTACAAAAGATGATTCTCATGTTGATATTAAAACATAATTTTTAATTAAAAAATTAAAAAAATAGTATCTTTAAAACTTAAAAAATAAAAATAACACATAATAATATTTAATTGATTTCAATCGGAATTCAAAATTTAATGAAATTAAAATAAAGTGATATGATGTGTCCGGTTTAATTAAACATCGTTTAAAATAAAGTGATGTGTTTGATTTTTTTAATAATATAAATTTATAGAGTAAAAATAAAAAATATTATTTTTATAATTATAAATTTTAAAATATTATATTTGTTATTTTTCGATTTTAATTTCACTAATTGAGTTGTTCGTTTAACTTTATATGGAAAGAGCCATTCGATAAGACTCGTACTCCACGGGCTTGCTTTGTGTCTAGGCTTAAGCTTACTAAATAAGGAAGCATATACTTTAAAGAAAAAACATAAAAAATGAAGCACACACTTTTTAGGATTTATATTTATATCACAACTTGTATAATCTTTTTGCCACTGATTTCCACAAAATTCAAACCCATTCCTTCTATTCAAAACAATTTTGAATACTCAAAGGTTCATTAATTTAGTTATGAATTTAATTAATGAAATATCATTAAAAATATGATAAATTAAAATTTCATAAACGATCAAATATATAATTATGTATAAATAAAATAATACGAAAAATAAAAATTAACACACGAGATTTTAAAGTGAAAACAACTTAAGCTACACCAATGACTTAAGAGGGAAACTACTGGTCCACCAAACCACCTAACTATCTATTATGAAAAATAAGTATCTAGTTACAGGGATAAGATTTAATCTACTCATCCAAGTAATACCCCAAGTAACCTACTTACAAACCGTTATTTTCATGATAGTCTCTATAAGAAATGTATTCGGATCCTAACCAACGTTATGACAAATTGTAACTCCACAAGTTAATTGAACCCACGCAATTGTTACTTGAAAAGTTAGCACATAAGTGTAGAGTAGATTCAATAACGAATAATCCTAACTAGTTGATTTAATCAATATATCAAACAAATTAAAAATAACTAACAACTCTAGAACAATCATTTAAAAGCAAAACAACATAATTATTATTGTAGGTTTGTTAATCCATCAAACACAATCATAAATGTTTGATAAATTAACTTAATAAAAAATGTTATTGAAAACTTTTAGTAAATCAAGAGAGAGAATAAAAGATCAAGAGAATAAGTACAATTAAGTTCTTGTGTGATTAGTTTCTAATGTGTACTTAGGTTTATATTTATAGAATATTTTGAAGCTTTAGGTCAAAGTAAAATTATCACATTGCCCATAAAATAAGTTAAATAAGTTTTAAGAAATAAGGATAATATAGTAAAAATTCAATCAAATTCCTATTAGAAATAGGTTTTAAAATCAAAACCTTGGTCGATCGATCAATTTAACAAGTGCTTGATGGATCGATCTATTGTCCTCTCGATCTTTCTAATGTATCAATTAATTAAATCTTAAAAATATGGATCGATTTAATTATTAATTTCAATCGATCTAATCATATAAATAATTAATTCTACAGGTAATATATATCGATTGATCTAGTTATTACTTGATCGATCGAGAAGCCTATTTTCATATTGGTTCTATGTGTATAAAATGTAATGTAACACCTATTTTTAATATAGATGTAATTATTGTTTAATAGAGATATAATTATTGAGATTCGATCGGTTGAAAAAATATTCTTCTAAGTATATATATATATATATATATATATATATATATATATAAAAACTAAAATTATAATTATATATATTTTTAAGAATATTACCGACAGTCACGTAAACTTTTCAAATACTTTTACTAAATTTAACATAACAGAGAAGAAAACACAATATAATGAACACATAGAATGATTTTAACTAATCCTCAAAGGGCATAATACACTATAAAACAAATGACTCAAAGTCATCATCCGTGATAGGATAATTTTCTATTGTTTGAATAACTTTAGGCGTACGAGTCACTCAATTCGCTTGGTTTATTAGAATTTATGTCTTGCATGTAATCATGTAAAATAATTGTTTCTTTTTATTTTTTATTTATTTTTTTGCTTTGAAATAGTGGAAAATTTATCAGCAACACGTTATGCTTATTTAGACAATTTTGTTGACGCTGAAGTGTTGAGATCTTTTGTCCAACACAATTGTGTACGCAAGTATTTTTTAATTTTATTTTTTAAGTAATATTTATTCATGCATTTACTCGAATTCCAAACCTAAGTTTCACAATTTTCAATTAAATTATATGTCAATGGGCTACACAATTTCAACAATAATTACATGATTTTCAACATTACAATATGTTGATACTAATTATTGTCAATGTTAGGTAGGATTGTTATCCATTGATTTGGAAGATGAACAAACTGTTAGGACCTGTGACTACCACGTGGGGGTGGTCTTTGGTCATCTGATACTTATATCAATAATTGTAAGATAAGGGTTAAAGAAGATTTAGTCTCGCTTAAATATTATATGAAAAGAGAATATATAGTTGTGATTCTATGTTATGAGATTCAAGTTCAATTTATTATAATTATATGCATATGTAAATATATATAGGAGAAAGAATTAACCTCATGTTATCCTAGTTAGGATAATATTAACTTGTTGTAGTTTTGTAGACATCTATCATTAATTATCTCCTTAATGATCTCTTTGAGATAATTAAAGAATAATTATTGAGTCTTTATTTCATAAAGATGAAAAACGATAATCATTGGACCTTTATCTCGTTAGGATAAATATCTTGTTATTATACTTATCTGATGTGCTTGGAGAAATGCTAGTATGTTAGGGATTCTAGTGAGATGTTAGTGAGAGGCTAATACCCAGATCCTTCATTTATCTCATTAGTGGATATATATAAGCACACAAGAGGTAGGTGTCATTGTTACATTAAGAGGCACTCTATTCAAGGTGTCAGAGCCAACCTAAACATGATATTTTACCATTAGAATTAGGTTACTAAGATCAGGTCACTATTCTAGTGATGAGTTCTCTATCCTATTGATCAGATGGCTAAGGTTTCACATCCTTTTTATAGACATCGAGCAGAAATGTGGGATACTACCTAGTCGTTTAACCCCTATGTTTAGATATGGTCATGTCGTCATGTGAAGGCTACATCAAAGGTCAAGTAGCTAAAATGGTCTATTAATCATCCATGCTAGGTCACAACACATGAACTGCTTGATATGATGTGCTCATACAAGTGAGGTTATCCAAATCGCTAGGATTGTACATCCCTTTACACATAGAATACCTAACATTAACTCCTATATTCCCTAGACTTTGAGAAGTTTAGGGAATATTCCAAAACTTAATTATAAATTTTTTTGCCTCCCCTACAAATTATTCCCCTTCCTTGACACACTGGTGAATTTCTCTACAAATATTGATTTTTTTTAACATTGACTAACTTATGCTTCTTACCTAGCCAAATTTCATCCAAAGAATCTCAGCCTGGTATCCTTCCAAATCACAATTCCATATAGTTAGTTAGTTGAATGCAAACATAATTTGGAATTCAATCTGTTTTACTTATGACTTGCTAGTAAAATCAGTCAGCTCGATACTCTTAGGCTACTCATCAACCGATCAGTAAAATAATTATTAGTTAGGTATCTTCTTCCCTCTTTTCTTTTTTTAAAAAATGTCTTCCTATAAGGGAAAAGGTATAGCTTGTTTGGCTTCTTCCAAGGATGTCTCCCTAGGCCATAAGAAAAGTGTTCCCATAAGGATAAGAACACCCCAAGAAGGATCTCAGGACTAATTCTACTTGCAGGTAAGCTTAAAATAAGAAGAGTAACATTTTGATGCCTTAATGGATCTTGGCAAGGGATTTACTAAAATAGATGGTGCCTTGACTAAGGAGAGAATCCTAGCTATCCCTACCTTATCTAGGTCAAGCTTAGTGTCCTCATCATCTTCGCAAGGACTTGTGCCCATCATCAAAATCCTAGAAACCATAGCAACGAAGGTACTTTATCCCAAAAAGAAGGGTAATAATAAGGGTGAGCCCACCCACAGAGCCAAGGAGAAGCATCAGATTGAAAAGATGTCAAGCAATCTAAATGTTGATGATTTTATGAAGATACAACAAAAGTACAACATTCCACCCTATGTGGGAATGATGTCGGTACCCCATCATTTATGTGATGCTGATGATCCCTTGATGGGGTGGAAGGGTGATCCATTTGGCACCTTTTAAAATAGGACTCAGGTACTTATTTCCTAGTATGGTGTCTTATGTCCTCAACACATTTGACATCAACCTTGCCCAAGTAAACCCTAACAGATGGTGAACTCTACTATGCCTAAAAATCATCACCAGTGAGCACGAGGTGGACCTAACAAGTGATGAAAATGAAGTGTATGTATTGTATGAAAAGAAAGATCTTGGATAAAGGCATGACATATATATCATGTGTTGTTGGACACGGGATACACTTGAAATACCCTGATAGCTCCACCAGATAGAAGGACAAATATTTTTACATTATTGGATATTTTTTGGGTGATGGGGCCGAGTTTCTAGTCCATAGCACTTGGAACCACCATTTCAACATGACCCAACCTAGTGTAAGCAAGTTTATTAACAAGATGGTTCTTGATGGCAAAGAGAAAATAAGGAGGGTTGAACTCCAAAATTTTGAAAATGAGAGCTACAAGGACATCTTAACTATAACATGTCTAAGAAATTCTAGGGTGTAAAGGAATTATACTGATGAATACATAGGTCATTCATTTGTAATAAGGAAATATATTCTTTGAAAATTTTGAAATTTAATTGATTATTCCTTCATTCTTGCAGCTATGGATTACTCTAACATGAACCTCAAGGACCTAATTGACACCTTCGATGTCAGCGACCTGGTACCCACATACCCCATGGTAGGCACCAATTATTTGGAGAAATGCTAGTGTGTTAGGAGTTCTAGTGAGATATTACTGAGAAGATAATACTTAGATCCCTCATTCATATCATTAGTATGATTTATGTAAAACACATAGAGATAAATGTCAATGTTACATTCGGAGGCACTCTATTCTAGGTGTTAGAGGTGACCTAAACATGATATTTTACAATTAGAATCAAGTTACTATGATGAAGTTGCTATCTCAATGATCAAGTCGCTATCACAATGATCAGGTCACTAGGGTTACACACCTCTTATAAGGATGTGGAGTAGAAACGTGGAAAGCCACTAGGTTGTTTGACCCTAGTGTCTATACACGGCTAGATCGTTTATTGTAGTGTATATCAAAGGTAAAGTAAGTAAAAGAATATACTAATCATCCATGCCAAGTTGCAACATACAAGATGCTCAATACGATGTGCTCATACAAGTAAGGTGATCCAGGTCGATAGAGTTATGCACCTTTTTGCACGAAGAATACCTAACATGATAGATGGGCACCTATTGGGCTTGGTCCATAAGGGTCTCTGCTAATTGGGACGACACTTTGACTTCCATGAGGGATGTATAAAATTACTCCCAACATCAGTCCCCATACTTTCTTACCCTTGGGCTAGATGGTATGATGATGAATTCTATTGATACCAATGTTCAATACCCCTTCTAATTACCCTAGGAGCATTGAGCTCATGCTTACGTGATTTTTTACCTACCTGAGCAAGGCATTTAAGGCCATGCTTTTCTCCTCAAAATGTGTACAATAATGTCCTGTCATCGTCTATGCTTTCAAATTTTCAATCGAACTCCTCGTTAGGGAGTTATGTGAAAATGAATGTTTGCACTTATGAATTGAACCCTTTGGTTGCATGATGTCTTTCTAATTTTGTATTTTTCGGTCATGCTGACCAAGATTCTTCAAGTCTGGGTAAAAAACATATGAGTAAGAGATTTTTTTATCCTCTGAATTGTCATGCTTAACTACCTTCTATTTTCCCAAAAACTGGTAGTTGTACTTGGATATTTTCTTGCAACCAAGGGAAAACCTGTTAGCCATGGGTTCTTATCGAGGAAGAAGTGGGTCAGTGTGGGAAGCATGAGAGTCATGTCCGACGAAGTCCTAGCTAATAAAATTTTAGTTAATACGCTTGGAAACCCATAAGTGTACGTGATCAAATTATATAAATGATAAATAAAAAATAAAGATTGTTGAATCCACGAGGATTGCTTCAATAGCTACCACTATATATTAGCTTGTTAGTAATTAGCAAAGGTGGTTTTGAAATTTTTTTAAAATAAAAATAAAACATAAAATAATAAATAAAATACATGAGCACAAAGATTAAGAGAAACATGTGATTATGGGACTATCCTTAGCACTAGTCTATAATCTAACCAATTATATTATGAATAAATATTAAAACTATCATTGAATTCTTAACTTTAGGTTGGAAAATATATGCAACTAAGACAAGACTTTAAATGCACATTTTCTTACTTTGTAATTGATAGAATATCATCATAAATTAACCTAAATCAAAACAACCTAAACATAATTGCTAGATAATTTATTTATTGCATTAAATTCTAAAAAAATTATGACTAAACTATATCAGGTTACAATGCTTAGTAATCTTTAACGAAGGGATCAACCCTACTTATTGCATTGGCACAAAGCAACAAGATACCACTCTTAATATGAGTATTAGTGATTACATAATAATACCATAATAACATATTAAACTAGCACTAAACATATACATGCAATAAACTAGTTGATCACTTTAATTCATATATATTTATAATCATGGCATTTAAATATAGATTCAAACACATGAAAAATCAAGTATTGAATCTAAAAATTTATCATAACATTTTATTAATAAAAATCATAGTCTAGGGCTTAGAAATTTCCATAATCACTTAAGTAAATTAGCTATGCATAGACTCTAAAAGAATAATATTTAAAATAATAGAAAACTAAGACTAGAAATAAGAAGAAGAAGAAGCTAATGACTGATGTCAATGGTTAAATTCCAACTCCTTAATTACCTATTTGAATTCTTATCTTACCTCTAGCCTTTAATTTCTCTGTAGATCTAAGTATATTTTTTAAAAAATTTGTATCTATAGTCTGTGAATGGTTTCGCTATTAACCTTAGCTATATATATAGTAGAAGACTTACAATGTAGTTATTATTTAGGAATATGGTTGTAGAGTTTTAAAACAATTAAAATGCTAATCTAACAAATCTAGAATACTTTAGATAAGCATGTGCCAAAAATCTAGCATTGGAATGCTAATTTGACTGCAAGGCCACGACGTGCATAAACTAATGTCATGGAGCGACCTTGTTCCATGTTCTATGAAATTCATCCTAAGAGTGCTATGCCTTGGCACACATATACTCATGCTACGACATGCCCTAAAATTTTCCAATTTAATGTTTTGACTTCTTCTTGAGCTATCTTGTATAAATGTTTGCATTTAGATCTTGCATTTTATGGTAATTATACCCTTGATTGTGAATATTTGTTTGGTCCTTTGTCATCTGTATCACTTAAGTCCAAAAGTACTTGAAATACACCAAAATGTGGTTCGTGATTTGGAAAACAGAATTGATAAAATGCTTAGGTTAAAATGCAATTTATTAAAACCTCATTCATTCTTTAAATTCTAATAAATCACAAGATATGCATGCTTTTTAGGCATGTATCACAACCCCCAACTAGCTTCTGGTTATCCCCTTACAAGATATACGATCAGAAGAGGTTTTCAAAAATAAATATGTAAATACTAAACTAAATTAAATCATTATCATTGATTGATAAAATTGCATTTAGCATATGAAACAAGTCTTTAAACCCCTAGAGGTCCTACTGGATGATTTATAGTCTCGCGAAGGTTTTTAATAATGATACTCATAAATATGACAACTAAACTAAATTAAAACAACACAAAGAAATAAAAAAACAAACAAAAACACTAACTATGGAATGAATTATACATTTGTCTCAAAAATTGCCTATAATAATCAACACATAAATTATATAATTCTCATTCTTTATTAAAGATTGATTCAAATAATAATTTCACTTTCTTGATCAACCTTGACATCCATCTAACCATAAAAATTTAACCTTCATATAAGATAATCTTATGCATGACATTTATAGAACAAAATTCTTAGTCTCTACATTATGCAAATATGATGTGTGTAAGCGTAGTAATCACCAATTCTATAGGTTTACCTTTCAATTCACTCTCTGCTAATGTAGAATGGTCACACTACTTTAGATCAATAGGTATTTATCAAGGTTATAATGTTAGGCTAAGGTGTGAGGTTATGAAAGAATGGAAAGGTGAATCACCAAAAAATAAGATAAATTAATTAAATTCAAACACCACCATTTTAAGTTCTAAAATAGCTCCATATATTACCTAAATCATCTAGTCCATAGTAACCTTCACATCCATAGTTAAGTACACTAATGGTATAATTTAACATCGTATCAAATATTACTATGCCTTTTTTTTTCTTTCTTTTTCGTTGTTTCTTTTTTTCCTCTTCTTATCAATTTTTTCTTCTTTTTGTAACTAAAGAGTTACAAAATTGCATTACTAACCTTCCATCTTTTTTCATTCAAAATTGATTTTCTACAACCCCTATAAGTCCCGTTGTACTCACGTTTGTGTGTTGACTTCCCATGTATAAAACACAGTGTTTGTTTTATTTGGCTTAGTACTTTGTTTTTTTTTTCTATGTAAGGCTCATTACTATGGATTAGTAATGCACACGCACATATTATTAGGAAGACTTTGTATGCAATCATGTTTACACACATTATAGGGTTGGTTTTCCTAACTCGCTTACCGATGTTGTCACTTGTGTTTTTTGTTCATTTTGGGTACAGATTTTATTAATTTTACTGACTTTCTAGCACCTAGACAAAGAAATCACTACCTCCCTTTGGCAAGGTGGTTAGCAAGGTGGAAATTCTTAGTACTATAAATACCCTATCATTTCTCTTGTTTCTTACCCATTATTTTAAGAGATGAAACTCTGCCAAAATTCACACTATGATTCATATCATTTTTTGAAATTATTTTAGAGAGCTTATATTTGAGAGTGGGTTATTTTATGGTTAGTCATCAAGTCATTATTTTTGTGAGTACATGGTTTGACTATGTGTCTCTCGTATGTGATTTGATATTTTTAGTGAACTATTTATGTCGTGAGGTTAAGAGTAGTTACACCTCTAGTTATTGACTAGTGGTTTCCAATCATACCACATTGGGTTTTGTTGGATATAGATGATAGCCGAGTTCATGTGTAGAACCAAACAGTTGCAAAATCAGCTAGTAAAGAGTAGTAATAGGTTGTTTGGACATAGGTCCTAGTTGATAGAGGTAATAGTTTACCTACTAGAGTTGTAACCTTTTTATGATTAGTGGATTATTTATTACTAAGTGTTTACCTTAAGAAACATGAGGATGTTACCATATAGATACAGTCTCTATATGGATTTATCTCATTATATCGCTTGTTATGCATGGTCCTTTATTGAGTTAGTACAATCTAACTTCAAGGTGTATATACTACAACATATTGTAGCTTAAACTTTGATTAGAAAGCATTTGTTATGCTCATACTTTCCCTTGATTATATATTGATTATGATTTTGCTATATTATATGTTAAGTGTGTTATTTTCAATTTGTGTGAGTTAGTGTTGAGTCACTAAGGATTCTGTTTCTCCTTATCCTAGTAGTGTGTTGGGTTGTTGAATCTTTCAATCTGCAACATGTTATTTTAAAAAAAATTTAAGTTGTCAATTTTTATTGAAATTTTCACCTTTTCTTCATAGAGAGTTCATATAAAATATATGCTTATTGTAAGTCCTCTTATAAAGTAGAAAGGTAGGATAATTTGCTTCTTTGGCTAATTAAAGGGTAGGTTATAACATATTAAAGAAAGAAATGTTTTATGATTCATATAAGCTTAAAAGGGATATTAGTGGTAGATATACAAGTGGTAGGCTTTAAAAGGTATAAACAGTGCAAAAATTACCTAAATATTTTCATAAGCATTGTGTATTCTATAATTTTTCTTTGAGTATTTTTCAAAGTAAGCTTTAGATTTTGTTGAAACCTCAAATATGTCTATGAAACATTTATACTCAAAACAATCTTAAGTACTTGGATTGCTCAATCATTGTTACTACCAACCATGAGAGTTTCACACTGAGTTCAATTCACATTCAAATCTTTCCTCAAATGAAGTAAAACTTAGAATCCTATAGAAATTAAAGTTAGCATAATCATTCCTATCATTGACGTATAAATTGACTCGAACACAAAAAAAAATTAAAACTAAAAAATAAAAATAAAATAATATAAAAATTTGGGTACAAAATTGTTTTTGAACTCTTAATAGAAATATGAGAAGGGCTTTCCCACACCTAACCTAAAGTCTACATTTTCCCTAATATTCCAATGTATCTAAAGATAAGAGAGAAAAAGGAAATTTACTTTAATAGTAGTGATGAATATGGAATTTTTAGCATTAGGTTCATATTCCTAGTTCATCATACGTATCAGTGCTAACATATATGGAGAATTAATATGTACATCATAAATAATACATCACCAAAATAGTTAAGAGGTTCAACAAAATACATAGTATAATTTCAAAAATAAAAGAAAAATTACATCAAATACTAATAAAGAAAAATAATGAAAAGAAAAAATAAAAAGAAAATTTAGAAAAAACTAAACCTAAAAACTATAAAAACAAAGAAATAACTATGATCGTGAAGCTCTAGTCCTTTATGTCCTTTGGTGAGTCTTCTTCAACAAATTTTGGTGGCCTAGAGATAAAGTTCTCACCCAGATACTGCGGTGCTCCCCTAGTTGACTACAATCGTAACCAGATTGAACGAGTTACAACCATTGCATCTCATAGATGGTATTCATATTATTGGACTGATAATGCATGTCTCCACTGAGCCACTCTTGTTGCTGTGTTTGATAGGCCTCCATTTTATCAACCTTTTCTTGTAACTTATACAACCTATCCTTTAAAGGACTCCTTAAAGAAGAGGCTCTTTTATTGGCTTGGGGGACTTAGGTTCCAGTAGTGAGGCTTAACATTTTTTCCAAAGTTAAGAAGTCATCGGTTAAAGCAGAATATCACCTGTAGGGATTCTCACCCCAACTCTAGCACAAAATGTTGTAATGAGTTATGGGAAAAAATAACTAATTCGGTGATTATTTGTTGACAATATTACTCTTTGATTCATAATTACCTCGGCATCCATACTTTTGAGGATTGGATTGATAAGGGTAATAAAGCCCTTTCTTTTATCAATTATACTATAATGCCTAGTTGGCATCAATTTTGAACAAAGGAAATATTTCCAAACAAAGAAGATGTTCGTTAATTCTTTTGCATCAAATGATTTATTTCTTTCGTTTGTAATATCCCACTTTGTTCCTCTTAATGTTAAGGTCTCTATTACTTTCTTATAATCTATATGCTCCAAATAAGCCTTATTTCCCTTTATTTACATCTCTCATATCATAGTAAGAATTAATGGTGGATGAACTATAGGGTACAAAAACTCTCTTAATCATAACTCTATCATTTATAGCTTCAAGTATATTTGTATAGAGTTCTCTCACAATGGACACAATACTAGCTTTAGGACTCATTACAAATCTTCCCCAACATAAGTTTCCTATTACGTCATTTACACCTAGGAATGGGTGCTTTCCAAAATCAATTCTACAATAAAAATTTTATTTACCTTTACATACTTTTCAAATCTCTTTTTAATTTCAAGGCTCACAAACTTAGTTCTATCATATTCTTTTGACACCATAGTTTTTTTACCTTTAGCAATGCTTTTTCTTTTTGGTGTCATTTATGATTCAAAGAGTGTAAAAATATAACAATAATCCCAAAAAAAGTTACCACTCTATCTAGATTTTGTTTCCTTAAATACAAAAATTCCACACTTCTAATCCAAAATTATTTCCTTAAAATTTTTCACAACATCAACCAAAGAAAACTTGAAGATCTAATGCACTTACTTGAAGATTATTGGGTGTTTATGAAGATGATATGAAGAAATCCCAAAAGAATATAATATTTATATGGAATCTTGAAATAAAGTTGATAAAAAATATTGAAAAGAAGAGTGTTGATTTTAGGATAAAAATTGAATATTTATGTTAAAAAGTTAGAAAGGGAACAAGTGGGTGTTTAGGGCTTGAAAATTTGAGAAAAGTTTTGTTTTGATTTGGTTTTCTCAGATTGGGTGCTTTGTGGTTAAAATGTACATTGGTCAAAGTGAACTTACAGTCATGCCATGATAAGCATAGAAAAAGATTCCCCAAAATCCAACCTGGTACAAGTGTGCCATGACACATTCAAAATCATGCCACCATATGATCCTATTTCATATTCCCATTTTTTACCTAAGAGAATTGTGAGATGGTGGACACAAATTTGAGCAGAAGCACGCATAGAAATTTTCAATTTTGTTTTCCACATTTTCCAAATAATTAAAAAATAAAAATAATAATAAATATAGAAAAATTACTAAATAAAAAATATTTTTAATGATAATGCATCATCCATCCCAACCTAAGTCATGTAATGTTCACATTACAATCAAATAACAAAAAAATAACAAAGAAATAACAATAAACATGATATGAAATAAAAACTACTGATCCAATGAAAATATAATGAAAGAAAATCAATGGCTTGCCTCCCATGTAGTGTTTGGTTTAATGTCATTAGCTTGATAGATGTAACTTCTAGTAGAAGTTAAAACCATTTGTGAGGTCTTCGATGTGACCTTGTTACTTGCTAATTTTTACAACACTAGCATTAATAGTCTCCTTAAGATTTATCACAATTTGTGAGAAGAGCATACTAGATACTTATGCTTCAATCTTTCCCACAGTTGTGGCTAATTGGCTCATTTTAGTCTCATTGAAGCCTTTGTGTTATGCTAAAATTTAGCATTATGATTGGCTAAAGTTAGAACTATATCCTCTAGAGACTTACGTTGAGGTTTTGAGGTTGATACTATTGAGGTTGCCTAGGACTTGTGAAGTTAGTTAGACATTTTTGGTTGTTTAAAAGTGTTGTGTGTCTATTGTTTAAATAGCTAAAATTTGGATGATCTCTCCATCCTAGATTATATGTGTAAGAGAAAGGATCATACCTAGGCATTTGTGCTTGAAAGCCTCCAAAAATGTTGGCTTGTTCAAAATGTCTAGAAGAGTAGAGCATGTGTCAATAGATGTCTCACTAAATAGCATCTTAAGCTATCCACTAGCTAAGTGTTGCACCAAAGTAGTAATATTATTAATTCGGAAATCAAGAGTAGGGTTAGTACATACCTCATTTACCTTTTCTTATGGGTTACTATAGATGCCAAATTATTGATAATTGGCTACCGTAGCTGTAATTAAATTTCTTGCCTCATGTGAAATTTTTCTAACTAAGGCTCCTATACTAATAACATCTACCATACTTCATGGGTATTAGTCCTTTATAGAAATATTGGAGAAGTGATTGCTCACTAACTTGGTAGTGATAAGATCTTACATATAACCTATTGAATATCTCCCAGTATTCATATAGGGTTTCCCCATTGAATTGTCTTATTTCACAAATTTATTTTCTAATTTGTGTGGCCAGAGAAGATGGAAAGTACCTCTCCAAAAAACATTTAGTCATGTTTGCCCATCTGTACATAGTACATTGAAAGAGATAATGGAGCTATTCCCTTGCATTGTCAACAAGTAAGAACTAGAATGCTGTAAGTTTAATATTCTCTTTAGTGAACCTAATTAGTTTCACGGTATAATAGACCACATGAAAATATTTTAAGTGCTTTTTTGGATCTTCTCTAGCTAAGCCCCTAAAAGTAGGTAACATATGTATAATTAAAGATTTGAGTTCAAATCCTACCTCTAAGTTGGGTACACAATGCACAAGGGTTGCTGCTCCAAGTCAGATGCAACTAATTCCTTAAGTGTTTGGTCTACTACTACCATCTCTTTGGGTTTACTTTTAGATTAACATGAAGAAGTAGACTATGTTGTATTTGCATAGTTACCCTTTTAATCTTAAATTGTAGGAATGTTCTTCTTGCATTCAGATCATAATATTAAAAGACAAAGTTAGTAAACTAAAAATAAAAGGAATGTCTTTTAGTGGGGATCATTAATTGATTTTTTAAATTATACATTATGCTTAAGGAAATAACAAACCATTTAATTCAATGCTTTTGGTGGAGATAAGCAAGGAAAAAGATGGTGAGATAAGCAAAGACAAAGGTAAACCCAAAACTGTAACTCGTATTCCTGATATAAAGTGTTTTCATTGTCTTAGTAGAGCTCACATAGCATCTCAGTGTCCAAATAGGAGAACCATGATAACATAAGTAAATGGGGAGGTGGAGACTAATGGTGAGACTGAATATGAAGAGATGTGACCACTAGAGGATGCTAATGATGAGGATTTTAAAGCGTAAGCTGTGGAGGGTGAAACGATTATAATAAGAAGAGCATCAAGCACTCAACTTAAAGAAGAAGACTTGGAAAACAAAGAGAAAACATCTTTCATACAAAATGCCATGGGGTGTGTAAGGCTTGTAGTGTCATTGTTGATGGGGGAGTTGAACTAACGTAGCTAGTACTAGCCTAATTGAAAAGTTACTGTTACCTATGTTCAAACACCCTAGGCCATATAAGTTTCAAGGCTGAATGATAGTAGGGAGATAAGAGTAAATAACCCAAAATTATTGTTTTTCTCTATAGCCGAACCTAGGATGATGGATGTGTATGAGATTTTATCAAGCATAATCCTTCATAGTTATAACAAATTAAGTGATTTAAATATAAGTTATATTTACTGATTTAATTTCTTTTTAAATAAAACTCCCTCTAAGGTGTATTCCCAATGATAATCAATTAATCAATTCTTTCTTGGTCGATGTTGAAATTGATTAATTAGTAAACTAAAGAAATATACACCAAAATCATCAATTAATTAATAACTTCCTTAGATTAGACTTAAAATTAGAAATTGATAAACCTAAGGTAGTTATATTCTTTAATTATAAATCAAGATTTGGCCCATCATTAATTTATAATCAAAGTTATTTTTCAACCATCTAAATTAATATAAATCAATAAAATTAAAATAAACTCATATTCATATGTACAACTAAGCACATATGATCCATCTAGTGCTTAATTCTAAAATATTTTTTTAATCATAAATCAAGACCAAGCCTATCATGATTTTATGATTAAGGATTTGAAGATTATGAATAAGAAATAAATATAATTTTTTTTTATTTTTTTAAATCATAAAACTTTTTTCCAATCATTGGAAGGAGAGACTAAAATCTCATATATAGATTTAGTCAATCATAGTTATTAAAAAAAGTCAATTCAACTATGAAAGTCATCAAATTGAAAAGAGAAATAAAAGATATAATAATAGAATTACCCTTCTTAATAAAAATGATTCCAAATCTCTGAATGGGCTATGATTACCTTCTTTAAATCCTTGGATCATCTTTAGAATTTGAGGATTTTCTCTCTCTATATATGTACATGGTGGTGGAACGGCTAACCTAAAAACTAATCTAAACATAAATTCTATAGACGGCTTCAAGTAACCCAGGCTTATAAGCCTTATTATTTAAAGCTTCTAAGATGCCATAGAGTTTCTGAAGTATTGTTCTTCATGTGTTGACAAATTTATTCATTTCAAAGCTAAAAACACCTAAAATACAACAACATATACCAATAATTCTAAACATATAGATTTATATAAACTTTCATATAAATATGTTATAATCAAATCTATTTATCACATTTAAGCACAATAAAATCACAAAATATTAGTACTTTTCAAGCACTTACCAAGTATATATTATTGGATAGTCCATGGGAATATGATGGGTTTAGAAACAAGTACACATTTGTAAAAGATGGCAAGAATATCACTCTTATACCCCTTACCCGAAAGAAAGTTTTTTAAGATCAAATGAAAATGAGAAAAGAAAAAGAAAAAGGAAAAGGAAAAGAAAAGAGTCAGCCAAAAATATAGTGGAGAAAAAGAAGAGAAAATAAGAGTGGTGGAAAAGAAAGAGAGAAAAAGAGTAAAAATGTAAGCATTTATGCTAAAGTAAGCAAGGTTAAGAAATAACTTTTTGCAAAAGAACCCATACTTTAATTTTGTACAAGAAGGCTTATTTTCCCACCAACAACCTTAACAATTCTATGCCTAGTGTTATTGTTTCTTTGTTGCAGGAATATGATAATGTGTTTCATAAAAAGATTCCTAATAGTGTGCCACCGATTACGGGATTTGAGCATTGAATTGACTTTATACCTTGGGCATCCCTTCCAAACCTACCAGCTTATAGGACCAAACTAGAGGACATAAAAGAGATTCAGAGGCATGTTAAGGAGCATTTGAACAAGGGAGAAATGAGGGAGAATTTGAGTTCATGTGCGATACCAGTACTGCTTATGCCAAAGAAGGTTGGATCAAGTCGAATGTGTGTTGATTGCTGAGCCATCAACAACATCAAAGTGAAGAATAGACATCATATCCCTAGGTTGGATGACAAGTTAGGTGAATTGCACGATCCTTGCATATTTACAAAAATTGATTTAAAAAATGGATACCACTAAATTTGGATGAGAGAGAATGATGAGAGAAAAACTACAATTAAGACTAAACATGGTTAGTTATGTCTTTTGGATTAACACACACCTAGTATTTTCATAAGGCTGGTGAATCATGTTTTACATGCATTCATTAAAAAATTTGTTGTTGTTTTCTTTGATAACATTCTTGTCTATAGCTCTAAACAGAAGGTGGTGTCTAGGACTAGCACCGGGAGGGGGTACAAGGCTATGGATTTGGACTTAGCTTCTGCAAAAATCATGTGGCTAATGTCTCTTTTAGGTGAGTTATTTGTTATGCTTGCTTGTATACTTGTTCTCATAGCATCATTGCTTAAGCTTTGTGTCATAATCTTGTGTTTTATGCTCGAACAAAGAATATATAGATGGATCATCACTTTCTTCATGATTAGGTCGTTTAGAAATCATTATTGATAAAGCATGTATCCTCAAGTGACCAAGTCATAGATTGCTTAACCAAGCCTTAGATTGCTTAACCAAGCCTTTGCCTGTTTCTTCATTTTTTAAAGACCCAAACTCATGGTTTTACCCAAATTATGAGTTTGCAGGGTGGGGGTTGGGAGGTGCTGTTGAAATGTAATTCACATATTAGATTTAATAATCATTAGGATTGTTAATGTCATTAGAGGCTACTTATCACATGTGATAATAGATTGTTATAACAGTATTATCATGTGATAGCAAATCACGGTAGTAATGCAAGAGCTGTTAAGCCAATTAGCAATTTGTTATCACATGTGTAATAGACTATTATAACAATATTCTCACATATGATAATAGATCAAATTCAACAATGCAGGTGTCATGTTGGTTTAGAGGTGAAATCTCATTGGTTGTGGAGGTTAAGGTAGTTAGGAATTTGCTAGTTTATACAAAAGGTACAATCCTCTTTCGTACGCACAAGACTGGCCTATTAGATGATACAATATGCACGTGTAAACCCATCCTCTTTTCACCTCTTAATTTTTAGATTTTCATCTCTCATTTTTTCAATTCCCTGATAAAATTGTTGAGTTATTTTTTAAGAATCTATCTATCTTTTCTTCTTATGATTAAAGAATCGAGAATACTTGATTTTTTGTATCTAAAAACATTACTCAAGTTAGTGTGTATATTTAAAGAAATGATATGTAATCAATCCAACATGCATATATGTTTATATAAAAAACTTGAATAGGCTTTACCATTTTATAGTGTATGTTTATGACTTAAATCTCATTAGAACTCTTGAATAGCTCAATAAGAAAGCTGCATTTGATTTGAAAATTTGAAATAAATTTAGAGAGAAAAATTTTCTTTTCCTTAGTTGATAAATTTAAAGTTTATCAAATTATACTTTGGTTTATCCATATACATATATTAGAAATCATTAAAGATATTTTACAAGAATAAGGCATATCCCTTGAGCTCCCAATAGTTACGAGATCACTTGATATGAAAACAATAATTTTCGTCTACAAATAAGATATGAAGAGATTCTTGGTCTTGAAGTACCGTAATTGTACCATAGTTAAGTTAAATTAGTGTTATTATATATCATGCAATTTATATATTATTTTAGGTTATTATAGAGATATAATTATGTATCAATCAAAGTTTAATTTGCACTAATACAATGATAGTAAAATGGGAACATTTTAAGTATAATGGCAACAAATATATCTAAAAAATATGACTTAGTGATAGCTTCTTTACCAATCACTTCCTACTTTAATATTCGAAAAACTAGATAAAAGATTATAATTCTACCTCCTATATCTCATGAATAGTTGTCCTTATCAAGGGGAGGATAGTTATTTAATGTACTATACTTTTTTACCTTCGTCATAGTTATGTTTTACTGGGTTTTCCTAGCAAGGTTTTAACTAGACATTTTGCGTATATATAGGAATGATGGACTATTTTTCCCTTGTTAGCTTTGGTCACATTTGATTTTACTAGCAAGATTTTAATGAGACTTATTCTCCGTATGATTGACATCGAAGGGAGTGGTTATAAATTAAGGCTATCAATCCATTTTATCATGAAATTCTTTACAGACATCTAAGTCGTTGCTTTCATTGAAAGGAAATTATGTAATTGATGAATACGAATTTATAACATTTCTTTATTTGGGCATGGGTCTCCACCTATATATACAATGACCCTTAATGTACATGTATAAGGCACACACTTTATATAAAATAAGATCCCTATATTCTCTCTACTCATTTATCTAATTTCTCTCATTTCTTTTCTTATTATTATATACTTCCATAACAGTACTCTAAGTTAATCGCATGCTTGTTTTTTGCAACTAATTTATTGAAATATGTTGTAATATATTCATGAAATCAAAATTACTAATAATGTAATTTGTTCCGAATATATATGTCCCTTACTACTAAAACAATCAATAATTTATTATAAAACAATTATCCCTTAACTTGATGAACATAATAGGTTCCGTACCTTATAGGTATAATGATTTTATTTTAGGTACTTTTTTTAATCCATTTTTTTTAGGTTTTAGTGATATCTACATTTATCAATTTGATTTAATTTTATATTTATCATGAATTTTTCACACATGCGCACTACATGTGTATTTAATGTAAAATATTTGTGATATTTTTTTATTATTTTCTCAACTGGAACATTAATAGCTCCTTACCCATCATTTTTTAGTCCTTTAAATATATGTTTTAATTTTTTATTTGATTTTATATTCTCTTCAACCTCTTTTCTTTAAATATCACCTAAGAATTCAATAACTTCACTAATAACTGCATACTATTTATTGATGTTAATCTAAATTTTATGAAGATTTTATTTTAATGAATATTGTATGCAATTTGTTGATTTTGTTTACCAAAATAAGAAAACAATCTATCGGCCGTAGCTTGTATGAAAAAATTAAATTAGAACAATAGAAAAATAGTTTTTATACACAATTTAATATATAGTCATATATATCAAGCATTTAGCTCCAATATTATAAACAATATTAGTATTATAAAAATCATTGAAGGAGTACTTTGTTTTTAGAGTTGAGTGAGCCTTAGTTTTTTATTATTCTTAGAATTATTCTAAAAACCTAAAAGAAAAAAATTATAGAAAAAATCTCAATTTAAATAGATTAATAGGATAAAATAAAATATAAGAAAAAATGTTGAGTTATTAGGTACTACATAAAGAATAGAGGTTGAAAAAATTGTAAAAAAAGTAAAAAATAAATTTAAAACATATATTTAAAAAACTAAAAAATGGTAGTAAATTAAAGAAGATGTTAGTGTTATGTTTGAAGAAATAAAAAAAAATATGATAAATTTTTACCACTAAATGCACAAATGGTTGCACATGTATGAAAAATAGTCAATAAAATAAAAAATTATTTAAATTTGTATCTTTAATTAAATATGGATATCACTCACATAATATTTGAAAAATATAATTAAAAAAATATTTAAAATAAAATTTTGGTATCACTAAAATATCTAAATGAGAAAATGCATGAATAAAGTTGGTGTAAATAATAACATGATCCATGTGTTTGAACGAAATGAAAGGAACGGTACACATTAATTGGGCATCTCATAAAACAGATAAATATTATTTTATTTATGGTTTACTAAAGAAATAATATATTATTGATGGATGGGATGGCCAAGGCCAAACTGTCCTTTGAAAGCATACATAAAGGTGAATGACACTTAAGCCACTGTATGTGTGTATAAATTAAGTCTATCACCGATAATAATACATAAACATAACATGTTTACATGTTTGTTTGTTTGGAAACATGTGTTATATTTTAATTTCCCTCAAACCTCACTCATTATATTTCCGCATTTTCACGCATAAGGTAAGAAAAATAAGGTATAAGGAGGCTCTCAATATTAAGCTTGAGTGAACTCCCTATATAAAAAACCAAACTAATTAAACGTTCAAACTTCTTTATATGCCACTTATCTTTTGAAGTTTTTAGTTGAATCGTTAAAGTACAATTTGGATGTGAAACAAGCAATCTCGAACTTAAATAGGATAATAGAATTCAACCTCGAGTTATATATAATGTGTATATATATAACATAATCTATATTTATGTATATATATATATATTATATAATTTAACATGTATATTCTAATTATGTATAAATATATACGTGCTAATTTGAACTTTAAATCTTGAAAAAAAATACTTATAATTATTATTCAATTATATATACTCATTTCGAGAGGATACCATTGATATGTTTGGTTGGTTATGGATACTGTGAACTTGTGATTAATAAGCAAACCCTTTTATCAGTTAAAAAAAAGGAAAATTAGCTTATCATAATGTAAATGGACAAATATGCTACAAAAATTAACTTTTTTAAAAAATAAAAAATATTTTAGATGATGTGAGGAGATAATTACATAGTATAATCATCTTTTATAGATATTGTTTCATTTTTATGCCCTTCCCAACGCTAATTATATGCTCGACTTTTTATAATGTGCAGAATATATCTTTGATACATCTTCGTAATTACATTAAACTTATAATTAATTTATGTAACATTTAGGACATTGCATATTCTAAACATTTTGTTATATTATGAATATTTTTTAATCTTTATACTTATAAAAACATATTTATATCAAAAAATTTATTTTTGAAAATATGTATTGAAAATACATTCAAAATTTATGACAAAACTATTCATAATTTTATATTTATGGACGTTCAAATCAAAAACTTAGAATGATGACATTCACACTAATTATGAGATAGTTCTCTTCGCTCACTATAGTAGCTTCACACACCATACTAGGCAATTCTCTCAAAGCTAGATACCTCTCTATAGCAACATATTATAAAGTGTATGAGAGAGCTTAAATACAATTCTAACAATCAAGGTTATCTAAGCCCTTAAATACTCATAATCAATCATGAAATTCATGCATGACATACATATGCGCTCATTGAGTGTATGAATAGGATAATGTTGACATTGATCACTAGATGCATAAGATATGTAAGTGCATAAGTCATAGTATCCAATTGTTAAAGAAGTAGTCAAAAGTATGAGGGTATAATGTTCATGTCAATGTTAAAGCAGTCTACTTCCCTCCCTTTTTATATATATTATAAAAAAGATAATGAAAAATACTAAGAAAATTTAATCAATATTGTAGATTCCTAAGGAACATCTAAGATATTTAAATCTTTGGGTATCAAGGACCTTAGTGAATAAATCATCTAACTTCCATTCAATAGGCATAAACTCAAGAGATAAAACTATATCTTCTACTAGTTTCCTATTGAAATGATGTCTAATGTCTATATGTTTTGTTCGAAAATACATAATAGGATTTTTAGAGATACATATGTTACCACAATAAAAGGGAATTGTACTTTGTTCAAAGCCATATTCCTTAAACATATGCTTCATCCATAGAAGTTATGTATATGAGCTTCTGACATCAATGCATTATACTTCTATAGTAGATTATGAGAGGGAGTTTTGTTTCTTACTATGCCATGATAAAATATTGTTCCCAATATAGAAGCATCCACCTGAAATTCTTTTTCTTACATCCTGATTTCCTTCCCAATCCGCATTTGTGTATCCACTAATTTCATATGTAGTATCATTAGTAAATCAAATACCAAAGTTTTATGTTCCATAGACATACCTGATGATCATTTTGACATGGTCAATGTGTGATTCCTTAGGATCTGATTGAAAACGTGAAAAAACACCAATACTAAAATAAATATCAGGTCTACTTGATGTGAGGTATAAAAAGCTTTTTGAACTATACTAATTTACTAGAGACATATATGTGATCAAGTAAGGCTATACAATAGCAATGTACACTACATAGTAAACAAGCTATATTACTTCTATCCCCCCTCAAACTGTGGTCTAGCTAAGGCAAGAAATTTGTGTTTCAGAAACTCGGAATGTGTTGATGATAGTCCCATAGTAAGAGCATCTGAAACTTGTTCTTTAGTGGAAACAAAGTGTACATCAAGCACCTATTATCAACTTGTTCTTTAATGTAGAAAGAATCATGATGAAATTCCACTAAAACTCCATTATCAACACATAGTTTATGGATTGATAGAAGATTAGCAGAGGCTTGTGGAGCATGTAAAATATTTCTAAGCAAGAGTTAAGGATTATTAGCCATCATAGTGTTAGTTCCTATACTATGCATAGGAAGTTCAGTTTTATTTCCTATATTGTCTACTTCCTTGCCAAGAAAGGGTTAACATCACTAGTTTGAGAAGCATCTATAATAAGATGGTGTGTAACACCACTATCTCTCTTATGACCTAATGAAGTCACATCTGCCTAATAAGTTATAGAACTTGTAGGAAAGGATAAGGAATATTTTTTATTAAGAAGATCTCTAAGTTGAAAGCAAGTAGAGATAGTATGCCCCATCTTATCACACACTTGAAACTATGGTCATTCACCTTGTTTCTTCTACTTAGAGGAATTGTTTATTGCTCCATTACCTTTGTTAGAAAGATGAGTGTTAGATGTTCATGAAATTTTCAGAAAACCTTGCAAGTTCTAGGGTTTGTCTCTAGGTTGAACAATTTTAGGTGAAAAATTGTGATTGCCTTGGCGTAAAGAACTTGATCTTTTTCAAATTTTGATTTAGCAAGAATTAATTGTGCTTCATTGAGTAGATAACTTCATAATTCAAACAAAGTTGGACCAGTGGATCTGATATTTATAGAACTGACAAAACTTTGATAATTTGGCCCCAAATCTCACAAAATATGCATAACTACCTCTTCATTTAGTATTTTATCATCCATTGTAGCTATGATCAGTAGTGAAAACTTGCTCAATACGTTATCTTTTCATATTTGTTGCAATTGCAAGCATAATTCCATTATTCTTACATGTGAAATGGAGTTGAAAGAAACCTCAAGATTCATCCACATCTAAAGAGTAGTAGAAAAGTGTGATCTACTAACTCGATACAACATCTCTAAAGAAATTTATTTATACATCCAAATTTTTAGAAGATTAGTCTACTTATTCTAGATTGGATTTCTTGATATATCACCAGGTTCAGTAACAAAATGATAAGGAACTGTTGAACAAGGATCAAGAATGGAGTCCAACCCATAGGCTATAACAAAACTTATGAATTGATCTCTCAAAATGAGAAAAATCATCCTCTAAAGCTTGATAGAAACTACTATAAAACCTTATTTGGATGCAAAACCTTATTCATACTACTTACAACATGCTTAGCAATAGAGTGATATGGATTGACAAGCCAACAATGCCACAATAATTTATAACTCTATGAAAGTAGAATTATTTTCCACTTTTGAACCACTTATTTGTCTTGTTTGTGCTTGAATATCATAAATAAGCTTAATTTGTGTTTAACATAGTAATGTAGGTGAAGAGATATTAAAAAGATCAAAAATAGGCAAAAATTATGACAAATATAGGATCACAAGGGAGTAGATCGATCTAGACATCTGTACATTGATCATAGGTTTATTACTCGATCGATCGAGAATATGCTATATCGATCATGTCGTAAGGAATTTATGCATCAGCCTTAAATTGAATTCCAATTTTCAATCTCAACCCTTGGATCAAAATAATATGAATCCTAATCTAATGAGGATCAATTTCAGTCTATTTAAAGCACCATAAAGAGGTCATAAACAACACACAATTAAGAATCAAAGCCTAACAGCTATCAAGAAGACAAAAAGCTCAAGAAGAGATTAAAGTAGAAATAAATTTTGAAGGATTCAAGGGAAGAATAGTGCTACAATTCAATAGATTAAGTATATCTTTCTTCTTCTCAATTCTTTATTAATTGTGTTATCTTTCTTTATGAAAAAATAAGCTTTAAGAATATAATTATGTATAGTTAATTTGTTAATCTAAGGGTCTTATGAACTCAATTTTCTACATGTGATGATCTAATATTTTACTCCAATTGTTATTGCAATTCAATTATATTATATAACCTGAGTTTTAGGTTATTAATTATTTGGCTAATAATTGATCTATAAAGGAAATTAAATAAATTTAATAGAATTATTTAATTATTTTTCTTGATTAGATAATATTCATAGTTCCTAGACATATATATATGATTATTATGTGTGTAATCTATAATTGATGAACTTAAGGAGTAGTATATAATTTAATTGACATGAGAGTGTAATTAAGTTAATTATTAAATGGTGTGTAGTAAACATGAGAGAGGAATGTATGATAGGTTAGATTCAATTGATCATATAATTGATTGGTGATTATATTATGAGGAATTTTAGTGATTCGTATGTTAAGAAATTATAGGATTAAAGATTCCTAAATCTTTTTCTCATATATCTTCACAGTTGTTGAGTCTTCTGGTTCAAAATTAGTGGTCACTTATTTTTTAGTTTTTATAACTTTTTGTTTACCAAATAGTCTTGTAATAATTATTTTGGTACCTGATTATAAGTTACACAACTCTCTATAGGATCGATATCAGTACTTAGGTACATTATATTACTTCCATGACCCATGTATTTGGGATTATATCATATTGATCAAGTTTTTGGCACCGCTGTTGATGAGTTAATTACTTAGAGCATATATGAATAATGGTTGTTATTATATGAGTTTGGACCTTTTGATTGTTTTTAGTGTTTCTATTGTATACCCAAATTGATAGGCAAAAATCGTATTCCTTTGGATCTGAAGGGAATGGTTAGCACAAGATCAATTAGGGGTTATGGTATAACAAAGGGATTAACGAGCTATTGTGGTCCCTAAACCATTAAGGGATTTTGTCATCCCACAACTAGATGGAGCCTAATTATCTATCAATAGATCGAGCATCATGAATCAATGCTAACAACTTTGAACTTAAGCCATAAGTCACTCCAATAATACAAGAGAATCAGTTTAAATAGGCATTCAATGATGATTCAAACCTTCACTTGGATTCATTCTTGGAAATATGTGACACATTTAAGATGAATGGTGTATCTGATGATGCATTCATCTTCACTTGTTTCCTTTCTCAATGAGGGAAAAAGCTAAGGCATGGCTACAGTCACTACCTATTGGGTTAATCACTACATAGGATTAATTAGCTCAAAACTTATTCTCAAAATACTTCCCACCTTCAAAGATAGGTAAGTTCAAAATGACATCACTCCTTTTAACAATTTGAAGGGAAATCATTTTATGAAGAAAGAGAATGTTATAAAGAGCTATCAAAAAGATACACATCCTTTAGTCTTCCTACTTGGCTACAAGTGCAAATATTCTATAATGGATCAATGGGGTAGCCAAGTACCATAAATGATGTTACAACTATAGGAGCTTTAATGATTAAAACTGAAGAGGAAGCTTTTACATTACTTGATGAGATGGCATTTAACAATTGCCAATGGCCTATGTAATGGAGTAGTAGATATATACACAATAGTAGTATTGGAAGCTAAAAAAAATGCTATACTATTAGGTTTAACTAAGAAGTTACATGGTGGCAGTGAAGAGTTAAATATGATATATAGCCCATTTGTGGTGTGTGATTATTGCAATGGACCTCATTCTACAAAGGCATGTAGGAACCTTCTTGAAACAATAAACTATGTTAACAATAAAAATCACCAAGCAAACTTGTAATCAAACATATACAACCTAGGATGAAGAAACCACCTAAATTTCTTATAATGTAATAACAATAATCTATGTGGTAACCAATTCAACCATCAACCCTTCCTACCACCAGGTTTTACCACAAACCTAGTCGAAGAAGCCACTGAAAGAGGACAACACAAATGCTTTAATGAGAATGATGAAAGACTTCATCCATTCAGTAAATATAAAATTGGATCATATAGATTCTACTCATGGGCTTCTATTGAAAATTTGAAGATTCAAGTGGGGCAATTGGCTCAAGCTATAAGTCAAAGGCCTCAAGATAACCTTCCAAGTAACACATAAGTTAATCCAAAATTAGTAGGTAAATAAATAGTGTAAAGAAATAGCATTGAGGAGTGATAAAACCTTAGAAGAGAATGAGGAAGCTAAAAAGGATGAAAAAGAAAAAGGGGGCAAAGAGAGTACTAAGAACAAAGTCATTCAACAAAAGAAAAGCAACCTCTAAAAACCTACTATTCCCTTCTCTCAAAGGCTCCAGAAGCAAAAAAGTATACAATTAGTTTTCAAAATTTCTAGATGTCTTCAAGAAGCTGCACACAAACATACCATTTGTAGATGAACTTGAATAGATTCTTTCATCTGCCAAATTCATGAATGACATTGACATCCAAACTAAGAAAAAGAGGCTCAAAGATAATGTGACAATAACCTTAACCGATGGCTGTTGTGCTATCCTTAAGAGAAAACTACCATAAAAACATAAAGATTTGAGTAACTTTGACATAGTTTGCACAATTAGGAGTCTATATGTTGGAAAGGCATTATATGACTTCAATGTAAGAATTAACCTTATGTCATTATCAGTCTTTAAGAGACTATTTATTGGTACAATCAAACCCATGAAAATGGCAGATGTGTCAATCAAGAGACCTAAAGGTGTGGTAGAAGATGTACTAGTAAAAATTGACAAGTTCATCTTTTCGACAAATTTCATTGTACTAGACATGGAGGAAGAACATGTCATTCCTATCATACTTGGTCGTCCATTCTAAGCAATAAGAAGAGCACTCATATATGTGCAAAAATATGACCTTACATTGAGAGTGCAAGATGAACACGTAACATTTAATATTTTTAAAGTTATTAAATTTCCTACCACAAATAAGAATAGTGATTGTTTTAAGATTGATGTTACTAATGAACTATCCTATAATATACTTCATAACATGTTCCCTAGTGATGCTTTAGATTATGTGCTTGTTGATTTTGTAAAAACATCTATTGTTGAACCCTATGACAATTTCTAGGCATACACATTCATGATGATAATTTAACTAAATCTATCAAACCACCCACATTCAAGACTTTGACACATGATGGTATGAACAATGAAATATATTCATTAGAAAGTATTCAACTTATTTTAACGATGAAACTATGGAATATTTTATACGAGTTGATATTGTTGACTATGTGAAATATATGAAGGTTTCACTTCTCATATATGTATATAATGCTATTGTGGAATGTCATGAGATATGTTCTAAATTGAAACCATCCATTGAGGATCCACTAAATTAATAACTCAAACATTTTCTCTACTATCCCCAATCAAGTGGGTAGCAAAAGTGTTCAACAAAGAGGTAAAATGATGCTACAAATAAATAAATTATATGAGCTATAATGGAGTGCTTATGATAATTCCATGTCGTACAAAAAGAAAACAAAATGATGGAATGGTAGGAAAATTATGCGCCATGTTATTAGACCTAAATAAAAGTTTTTATTGAAAAACTCAAGACTTAACTTATTTCTAGGCAATCTCTAGAGTAAATAGTTAGATCTATTCACCATTACTAAGGTAACAAGCCATAGAGTCATTAAATTGGAATACAAAAACAAAGAGTAGTTCATGGGTAATGGGTATAGAGGAAAGCACTATCTTAGATACCAATTTCCAAATCAAAAGGTTTTGATGACCTTTGTGAATGCAACGTATGAGCTGATATGAATTTCTAGCCAAAGACGTTAAATGTCACACCTGTTAGGAAGCAAACCAATGTTATTTTACTTATATTTTTTTCTATTTTGTAGCCAAATAGATTTGGAGGGAATTAGCATAAAGTGTTATTGAAATACTTAAGACTTGAACTATTTCTTGGTAAACTCAAGAGTAGATGGTCAAGTCCATTCACCATCACTAAGGTAACAAACCATAGAACCATTAAATTGGAAAACAAAAAATAAAGAGTGGTTCATGGTTAATAGGCATAAAGTAAAGAACTATCTTGGAGACTAATTTCCAAATGAAAAGGTTATGATGACCTTGGTGGATACATCTTAGGAGCCTAGGATGTTAAACATGGTGCTTGTTGGGAAGCAATCCAATTTTAATTTAATTATATATTTTGTCAAGGACAATGTCACAACAAAAATTGAGCAATTTCAATGATAGATGTGGTGTGCCAAAGCTAAGAGAGTTTTATTTCCTTTCACTCATTTTCATATACATATGTTCACATTGGGACAATGTACAATTTAAGTGTGGGAGAAGAAACTTCATTCTCTACTTTAGTGTTTAGTAAGCATTTTCATTTTTTTTAATATTTTTCATTTTATGATGTTTTTTATCATGATTTGTGTAGAAATTAATGAATACATGGAAACTAAATGCATGTATATTTGATGTGAGACATATGAACAGAATGATAGAGTTGGTTATGATGACTAGGATAAGGAATGCACTATGCTTATTAAGATACTAAAATGAATCAGGTGATATATTTGCTCATTTTGATTGAATTGATTCAAATTTTCATGCACATGTTCATGATTGATTTTGGTGTTCTTATTTGGAGAAATTTTATGGTGAATTATGCTAATTGATGAGATATGTCATATTTTAGAATCTATTTGATCATCCCTTGAGACAAAATCCTAAATAGTATTTGGCTTAAGAAATGATTTAGGCCTTTATTGGATCAATTGAGCCTTTCAAGAAAACCATTGTTTATATCTTTAGTCACCCTTTTGATCCTTACTAAGAACCATTTGTATCTTTAAGCCATATTTTTTTCTAACAATAGGCATTACTTTTACCTTACACCTTTAACTTGCTTGAAAAATGCAATCATGTGCTACTATATAGTGAGGTGAAATATAATGCACCCTACTTCTTGACATCTACCAAAACAAAACTCACAATTACCCCTTTTAACAAAAAAAAATTAAAAATAAATTTGGAGTGTTGTGAGGCTATTAAAGAAAAGAAAGTAAAGAAGAAATGTGGAATAAAATAATGAAAGGAATGGTAAGATATGGTGCACTAAAATATAAAATGAAAGCTCAATTGAAATTAAATATTGCATGATGAATAAAAAGAGAGCTAAGATGTGAAAAAAAACCTAAATATATCCATTTGTCTACCCTCACATAAGCTTTACACTACAAGCATGTAAGACTCTATTGATCTTTAGCTAAGTGCATATTTACATTAGCGGAGAAGGGTGTGAAGAATAGACCTATGAAAATTATTCTAAGACTTAATTGATTAGCATGCTCATATAAGTTGATTTCATGAGTAGATTGGATGACATCACGTGCAACACACATACACAAATTAATTGATCAAAAACCATGTATAACCTTGTATTAATGGAACATTGATTGATAGATATATGAACCTCCTTATCATAAAATTTTATGACTTTTGAAGGAGATAGGTTTTGCTTTACATGAATGTATTAATAAATATATATTTATGAATATGCTACCTATATCATTTTAGCTTGCTAGTCTTGGCTTTGCTTGAAAGCAAGCAAAGGTTTAAGCTTGGATGTGTGATAACTCTACGAAAGTAGAGTTATATGCTTAAATATCATGAATAATCTTAATATGTATTCAATATGGCAATGTAAGTGAAGAGATATCAAATGGATCAAAAATAAGATTATAAGGGAGTAGATTGATCTAGACATCTATAGATCAATTGAAGGTTTATCACTCGATAGATTAGCAAAGGAGTAGTTAATTGAGAGTTCATTACTCAATCGATTGAGTGATAAGGATTTTAACATATCAGCCTTAAATTAAATTTCAATTTTCAATCTCAGGCCTTAGACCAGAGTAATACAAATCCTAATCTAATAAAAATCAATTTCAACCTATTTAAAGTAGCATGGATAGGTCAAAAACAACAGACAATTAAGAATCAAAACCTTAGCAACTGTCAAGAAGAGAAAAATTAAGAAGAATTTTAAGAGGAGATTAAAGGAGACACAATTTAATAAAGGATTCAATAGAATATTAGTGTTACAAATCAAGAGATTAAGTATATCTCTTCTTGGTCTTCTTTCTTTATCAATTGTATTGTTTTTCTTTATGAAAAACCTGAGCTTTAAGAACATAATTATACCTAACTACTTTACTAATCTATGAGTCATATGAACCTAATTTTTTACTTGTAATGATTTAATATTTCATCTTAATTATTATTGCAATTTAATTATAATTTAGTCTGAATTTTATGCTATTAATTAGTTGGCTAACAATTAATCTACATAGGAAATTAAATAAATTTCAAAAAATTAATTAATTTTTTGTCTTAATTAAATAACATGCATAGTTTCTAGATAGAAATGTATAATTTTTATGTGTATGATATATAATTGATAAACTTAATTAGTAGTATGCAATCTAATTAACATGAGAGTGTACTTGAGAGATGAATGTATGTTGGGTTTGATTCAACTGATCATATAATTGATTGATGATCATATTGGGAGGGAATTTTAGTGATTCATATGTTAGAAAATTGAAATTAAAGATTACTAGATCATTTTCTCATTCAAAAAACAAACAATCAAAAAATGTTATGTTCAAAAAACAATCCATATTAAAATAAATTAAGAGAATTGTTAGAATCTAAATAAAAACCAATGAAAAAGTATAGAAAATTTCCTATAAACTCAATCAAAAAACACATAGAAAGGATGATATGATTCTTGATATGAATTAATACGCATATAATCATGCAAAAATTAAAATATCAAATAAACCTGTAATAGTCAATGGAGGACAACGCTAGAGAAGAGGACAACATTGGAAGATAAGATAATGTTGGAAGATAAGACAATGTTGGAGGTGTAATTGATGCCTCGACGACGATATTGTTAGTTAAAGACAAGACTGCTATCTGGAGGCATAATCAATGATGAAACAATTGGCTAGAGGAGAAGCTTGAGGCATTGACATTGTCGTTGTTGTTAGTACGTCAGTTGTGAGATGTGAGTCAAAGCCAAGAGGAATTTAATAGATGAGAGTAAGACTTAGGTTTAGAAAGGAGTTTACATTTTATATATAAGAATAATTAAAAAATACATTTGAAAAATTAATATGTATTTAAAATATAGGCTCAGTTCGATTTTGTAATATTTTCGGACCTCCAATTAACCCTATAAGGGAGGTTTTCTTATTTTTTTTAACATATTTGGACCAACCAATCTAAAAAAATTAGTTTGAACTTGGACTCGAATTAATTAGTTGATTGTTGAAAACAAAATGTCTTCTGTATTGCATATCTTGATTTTATGTGATGAAGTAATACTTCATATGATTTTTGTTATTTATGAGTGTTCATATCTTGATTTTAATTTAAATTAAAATTAGAAACAAATTAATAATATCAACTGTTAAAGATTTAGAACTAATTTGATTCTATAAAACTTATAAAATCAATCTAAATTAAACCATTTGAATTTAGTTGGATTAAATTGGGCGAATCAGATTTATTGTTTCAATGTTTTTTTATTTTTACAATTGACAATTTTTTTAAAAATATTGTTTTTAATGACTAAATAACTATTGTATTAAATTTTATGTTTTAATAGAGTATTAAAATTTGGACGTAAAAGGATTTTAATTTTTTTTAAGCAATAAATAAACAAAGATTATGTACTTAATTCTAAATTTCAAATAACATAGAAATTAATGCAAGTATCTAATATTTAATTTATATCAATTTAAGCATATATTACATGCATAAATAAGTATTTAATTTAAACAATATAAATCTTAAAACCAGAAGATCAGTGCCTTGATAATAGGTTTGGGTCTCCTACTCTCTTGTGCGTTTAGGATTTGGGGTTAGAAATTAGATATATTTAATAGCTTAAGGTAAGAAAGTAAAAAATAATTAATTAAAATTTGAAAAGATGAAATGTGTTAGTGTTAAAGTGTGAAAAAATTATTATTTTTTACCTTTTATTAAATGAAATTATTACATTATATATATATGAAAAAGGTTATAGAGATCCTTTTGTTTAAAAAATGTGTTTTTAAGTTCTTTTATTTATAAGAAAGGTGCCACAACATTAGCTTTTCGTCCAATTTTTTGTTAAAGATAAGATAATAGAATAGTACATGTGATACATATATATTTTTATTTTTCATTAGACATATATTTAATAAAGTAATTTTCAATTAAAAATTAATTAAATTTTTTAACAAATTTTTTTATCAAACTTTAATTAAATCTTCATTATTTAATATTTGATTTTGAATATTAGACAATAAAAACTTTGTTTGAGATTTATTGAAAATTTTATTTAATTTTGAGAGAGTTTTTTCTTAAAAAATTTGAGTAATTTTTTTAATTAAATATTGATTTTTTACGTATATAATTATCGAAAAATATAAACATATATGTAACATATGTATTATTCCATTATATTTAACAAAAAATGAGAAGAAAATTCAACTTTGTTCTTATCTCGTGTATTTTTTCCAAATTAAAAGATTTCAATGACACATTTTTTCCAAACAAATAGAATTTAAAAACACTTTTTTTTAACAAATAGAAACACGTTTTTTTTTTGCTTAAATAAAGTGATAATTTAGGAATTTTACTTTATAATATAATATAAATATATGTTTAATCGGTTATTGTTGAAATTTTAACTTTAAAAATCAATCCATTTCATAATGGACCGATTATGCAATTTCTAATCCAAATCAAGTTATATGATTTTTTTTTTATTGTGATGGGGGTTTTGGGTTAGATCAGATTAATCTATTTTTAAACAACAGTTGTGTTATTCCACCACTAATAACAAATATAGCTTTTAATAAAAATCAGTGGTATAATTACACGTTGAAAGAAAGTTGGTGCAATTATTTAAGTTAGGAACAATTATTTAAGTTTTGAGAGCTAGCATTTAACCATTTTTTTCTATTAAATTTGTTTTGAAAAATGATTTTTCACTAAATTATTTGAAAACAAGTCTTGCTACAAATGTTCTATTTTAGTTACCATTTTCAAGTCAATGATATGAGAACACAAGACAACAACGCAACACTAATAAATTGGACACAAAATAAGCCAAAAATAAAATAATTTAAAATGAAGTAGCATGACATGCACTATATTTAAAATAAAAAAAGAAAAAAAAATCAACGATCCAACACCCTGTAAATCTGATTTTGCTAGAAGTTTGACACCCTATAAATGTACTATTATTGAGCATAAATAATATTAATACAATGTCCCAATTTCTTCTTTCTGGTCAATTAATTTGCTTTTTTGTTTAAGCTGCCAAATAGAGTGGACTTTTGAGAGTGCCCCTGGGCAAAGCAATTTGGAGAAAGCATCGGTTGTTAACCAAAGTCCAAGGCATATGCCTATCTGCTTAGAAAACCTCCAGCAATATAAAATAGTAGCAAAAATAAAGGGTGTCCCTACCATATGCCTCTAGCTAAAACAATCTCACATATTTATTGCCATTGCTAATATGATCAATAAATATGAGAAACCTTAGCATCGGTGAATTTCTTTTTTGCTAATTAAAATAATAATTAATTCTAAAGAACGTTTTAACAAAAAAGAAATCATTTTACTTAATTATTTTTAATATTTCTATATTAATTTAATTAGTTGTTTTCTAAAAAAGATTAAGATAAGATAAATAACTGTTGACTATTTATAAATGAATAAATTATATATGAACAATAATATGCATATTTTTAAGTTATTAATGCCACTTTTGTTTGAAACTAAATAAAAATTACAAAATAATGCAAACAACATGAACTAATAATTAACACCAAATTAAGAATGGATAAATTAGGTCCCGTTTGATTTAGTTGACTTTGCTTGCTTTTTGTTCACATCTAGCACCGCCGGCAATATTTGCTACTTTATATATGGCTTTTTTTCTCCCCTCCATGCATGTATTGATCTTACCATATTTCCATGTCATTAATCAATATAGTTGTGTTCATATATTTAATCAACCTCTAAGACAGCAACAATTCTAATAATTTGTTAATTAGGTTAAATTTATTATAACATGAATGTGCCTCCAATGTCCACGTGTAGTGTCCAGAGCGTGACAAGTATCTACGTCATACTAAATAATAATTAAGAAAATAATATAATTAATAAAAATAAAAATTACTAAATTATTGCTTTGTCAAAATAAAATAATTAAAAAAATTGGTTTTGCAGGTGACGCATTCAATTAGTTTTAAGCCTGAACTTGGAAGGACGATCTTATAAGACTTGAAAGAAATTAACTTTTATTAGTAAATTACTTAGGAGAAATAAGGAAATGTATTATTGAATTACCAACAAAATTAATGATCAAACAATCAATAATGTAAAATGAGTGGCAAAATAGCAGCCTACCGAACAACAATTGGACTCAAAGTATCTATAATAATTCAAAAAAACAATTTAAGTAACTTTTTTATGGCATTAATTAACAAGGTCTTTTTGAGAATTTTAGGGTTTATAAGTTCAGTAGAACAAGATTTCTGAATTTCAGGCACTTCTAGTAGCTTGGAATAAGATCACTTAAGCTGAAATAGTCATTATTGGCAGGGTTTTTGATAATAGAATTTGAGTGTTGTTCGTGGAGGTTACTTGTTTGTAGAGATTGATTGATTGTAGAAATGAATTGATTGTAGAAATGAATTGATCATACAAGTGTTGCTGATGATAAAAGTGAAGTGTGTGCAAGTGTAGCCGTATCTGGTGATGTGTGTGTAGGTGCAATTGATGCAGATAAGCACAAGCATGAGCTTGTGCAAGCTTAAGCAAGACAGGTTGTTCAGTGGTTAAGTGGTTTGTTGAGCTTAGTTTATTGTACTTTTACAAAGGAGTTATGAGATATATATGATCATCCTTATCACTAGCATATAATTCAATTAATCATGTCATGAATCAATATTTAGTTTCTTAAATACTAAATTATTATCATAATTTAAAACTTTTCTTGAATTCTTAACTTTAGCTTTAGAAGTCTTGGTCCATTTAAGACTTCATACTTTTTCTTACTGTATAATGATTAACGATATAATCTATTAACATATCTAAATCCTGAATAATCTAGAGGTTTACTTACTAGAGTCAATACATTTATTGTATTAAGATATAAAAATAAGATAGCTAAACTAGGTAAGATTAGAACAATCGTTTAAAATTTAGCGAAGGTATTCAACCCTATTTGTAATAGTAGTCATAACACTTTGAATAAGAGTATTAGTGATTACATACTAACATCTTAGAATACATATAAACATACTCATGCAATAAACTAGTTGCCATATAATCTTCCAAATGCATAATTTTGACATTTAAACATAGAATTAAATATATCAAGAATTAAAAATTGAAACTAAAATTCATTATGACATTAAATGAATTAAACCATAGTCTAGGGCTTAAAATTTCCCATAATCATATTAAAAGTTTAGCTAGAAATAGATTCTAAATGAATAATTATTTTTATCATGGAAACTAAGAAGAGAAGAAGTGACAAGTAGGAAATGTAGATGATGAAGCCAAAAAACCCTAATCTCCAATCTTCAATCTTCCTTGTAGATCTCCTTCAAAATTTTGCCTTTGATGTGCTTTTTGATATCTCTTGGTCCTTATCCCAATTGTTTAATTATTTTAGAAAAATCTCTATATCTTTCTCTACCTCTTACTAAAACTAATTACAATTATATAATGTGAGGTTTAAGCATGATACAATTAGGATTCAGGTTCTGGTAAATGGGGAAGCTACTGTGCAAATTATGACTAGTGAGCCATAATGCACATTAATCCATGCCGTGATACCCAACCAATTTATGAAACCATAATAGAACCTAAAAGGATTGGACTGTGACACACAATAAATCATGCTGCAATGCACTTTGTTGTTCCAGAATTTCAAGTGAAGCAAAGAGGAGTTTTCCATAACGCACATATTCCTTTGCCATGATACACATTGTAATTTTTCACTTGTTCCACTTTCACCCCTCTTTGCTCTAAATACACATTTTTACCTCTTTTTACTCCTATTGTCCCATAACACCTTTACAACATCAAGTAAATACATAAATGCATAGGAAACTATAAACCAATGTAAATATGTGGGAATTAATACATATATATATATATATATATATATATGTGTGTGTGTACATATATATATATATATATATGTGTGTGTGTGTGTGTAAAATGACACTCATCAAACTTTCCTACACCTAGTATTTTCTTGTCCTTGAGCAAAGGAAAAATATGTCAAGTTTCCTAGCATTGTCTCAGGTGCTTAGTAACAATATGATCCCAAAGTTAATATTCAATTGGTATATTCTTTAGTCATTATCTAATTCTAGTTCCCTTATAACAATTGTGCTCAAAGTGTGTGTGTGATTTCGCATCTAATGAGTGCTTAAAAAGCACTAATATTTCGTGATTTATTTGCACTTAAATTTTATAAATAGATTTAGATATGCATGATTTATCATTATTTAAGCAAATTTATGTGCTCGAAACTATAAGTATTTTTTATTATTTTTCATGTATTTTTAGCTTCAATTTGATAAATTGACAACACTTAAATAATTATACATGAAGCACTCATTTGCATCTTAGAACATTAAAAGAACAATACATGTAAGGCTTACATGTGATCCAACTAGTAGTAAGGGGGTAAGAAAAAGAAGTGGAATCAAGCATAGCGGGCCAAAGCATGGCCTATAGTCGATTACGGTGCACTCCTTGCTATTTAAAATCAATTTCTTGTAGTTTGTGCTAAGCAATAGGGAGGAAGAGCTAGACTATAGTGCGACCTATTCACGATAAAATAAAACGAGGAAAACCAAAATGTAACTTGGGCTACAATGGTGGAATAATTGGACCATGATTTGTGATGATTTTTCTAACTCGAAGCCCTTAGTTTCCAACCTTAGTTATAAATAAGAACTTATGTTTAGGTTTTTATAGATATGTACATTTTTTTTAGTTTTGTTTTGAAGCTCTTTCGTCAAAGCTCTCAATTTAACTTTTCATTTTTTTATGTTTAGTTTATATAGAATTTAAATTCGATGACCACAAATAAGAGACAGTAAAAGAAAGATTTTTCATATCAGATGATACAAAAAGTTCCTACAATCTAGAGAATACTGTGAAGATTAATATCTCTTCTGTGGAGCAGGACACATCTATCTATCTATCTTTTAGGTATTAATATAATCTGTATTCTTATTTTTTTCAATAAATAATATTATATTTTTTTCATTTATTATTTTGAACATCTCTAACTGATTGTGATAATAAGATTTCAATTATGTTGATATGTTTATGTAGATTATTTTGGTGAACATTTTTAATTATTATTATATAGATTACTTTCTATTTAGAGATTTTTACAAAGTTTATTATGAGGAATATATTGACAACATATTTTTTGTAATAGATTTTAAATATATCAATCTAGATTTAATTTAGACGGCTTGAGTAGGAGTTTAAATTGGAAACCCAACCGAAGGTATCAAGTTATATGGTTTATTAATTCCTTAGACAATAGGCATAGTTAAATTAAATTTATTAACGACCTAATTGAATGCGATAAGTGATTTAATTAATAACAAATAGTGACCCGATTGAACGCATTGTTTATAAATATAAAAGAGAATCAATAATCTTGATTTATATTTAATTAACCTAATTAATTCTGTTAAGCAAAATCAACAAGCTCAATATCCCATTAATTCTTCATTGATTGTTAATTGCATATCTACCTATAATTTTTGTGAGCCGATCTATGTTATATCCTTTTATTATTTTTATCATTAGATTAATATTTTCAAAACTAAAATATTATGACAGAATATTTAGGATTATTTTTCATGTTATTTTTAAAAACTTTGTTGAATTATTTAAAATCACTTAGTTTCTCTTTAGACCGACCTTATGAGTATACTTATCTCTTTTTACAAGTGATTCGTACACTTGCGAGCTTAATATAAATTTTACAAAATTTGACTATCAAGTTTTTATGCATCAATATCCACTAATAACAGTAGATTATTGTAATTCAATCTAGCTTATTCCACCATTCCTCTCTATGGATTATTAATATTTTTCTCAGATTTTGACTTGAACATCATATAGGTTTTTCTTAGAAATTTTGTCCTCCACTAACCAAAAGTATTTTTAAAAATCAAAAGGTCTTTCGTTAAGTTGTACTATGGTTAAGCTTTATTGGTTCAATCAAATGAAAGGGAATGGGAAAAACAAAAGTTCAAAATCCATGATGTAAAACACCATAAATTTTAGTAAATTATAAAAGTAACTTAAAGGAATTTTTAATAATATTTTATGGTGTACAGATATATCAGGAAATTTTTGGGTGAAAAATTGGATTAAACGTGAAAAATTATAAATTTTTTACTACAGTTTGTGGGTTGGCGAGCCATCGATAAGCCATCAATGAAGGTCGGCAAGTAAATTACACAATTTCCAAGCTTCGTTAAGCTACCCAGCAAGCCACCAATGAGGATAGTCAGCAAGGTGTATTTCTATCTATAAAATGGCACGTGGATCACTCATTTTCTTACTCCAATTTTCCCTCTCTTCTTTCTCTCTCTAATATTGTTTGGGTTTTTGGACATTTCAAAGCTCATTTCCATGATAAAATATAAGGAGTTTGGGTTAGGAAGAATAACACTAAAATAAAATTCTACGTAAGGGTTTTCTAATCTAAACTTTTAGTTCATGCATTTTTTTCATAAAAGTATTATGCATCATATATAATGAATAAAAAGAAAAACTAGATTCCATGATTTTATAAGTAATGTTATAATTGTTATAAAAGTTGTTAAAATAAAATACTCGTTATAAAAAAATTTATATATTCATACATGAAATTTTTTATATAAAAAGAGTTAAATTTTGATTTGAAACTAGTATGGAAAATGATGCTTATTTTCGCAAGTGTACGAATCGTTCAAGTAATAAAGTGTACAAAAGTATGGATATCGAACCCACAAGGAATAGCGTTACTAAGTACCGAAATTGACTAACCCTAATTTTATTTGAAAACCGAATTGTTGAAATTGTTTAAAAAGAAAATTAACATAAAACTAAACACAAGTAACAAAATTAAATGTTGTTCACTAATGATTAAAAACGCTAAGGCATTTGATTTCGCTAAATCAATTCAATCCGATTTCAAGTCATGTTATATGAGAATCAAAGCTAAAAGTGATGGTTGAAAAACCCAAACTTATCTAATACTCTTTCTCAAGTTATATTAGAATTACTTATCTATGAAAACCGACTATATTTCTATGAAGATTTAATCACAAATAAGCACATTACGATTTATGGAATTTCTAGAATAACCACATACATCATGCATTAGGTGTCAAACTCGCATTCAACATACGGTATTTATCACAAGAAGCATTCATTACACATCTCCTCTCGGTCTCAATATAATGCAACAAATCATCTAAATCTTGATCATAAATTTAAAAGCATTAAGCATGGAAATAAATACTCGACTTGAAAACAATGAATTCATATAACCATAACAAAAGAAATCAGATTTCCTTGATCTAACTACATCATAGCCTTAGCAAAAACGAATTAGTTCATAACGGAAATAAGAACAACCATTATTTCAATTGAATCCATGAATAACAAATATGAATAAACTGCAGAAAATAAAAACTAAGGAGAAGAGATGAAAAAACTCTAGAAGAAGAAGGCTTGGTAGCAACAATGGTGAAGATCCTTCAAGTTTCTCCAAAATTTCCTTCTCTTCTCCAAAAATGCCTTTGAACTCTGCTTTCTGCCCTCCCCTCCTTCTCCATCATAATGTATATATAGATCTAGGGTTTTGGAGGGCAATTTTGGAACAAAACAGCATAAAAATGTGTTTTCGAACGAAACTCGCCGGCGGCGAAGTTATTCTCGCCGTGGCAAGATTTCTGGAAAACTTACGATTTCGGTTCCGCTAAATCTCGCCGGTGGCGGGATTATTGTGGCCGACGGCGAGATGCACTTGGCCGGCGGCGATATGTATTTGGCCAGCGGCGAGATGTACTTGGCTGACGGCGAGATTTATTTGGCCGGCGGCGAGATTGCTTTGCCAAAATCCGTGCTCCCTGCATGATTTTCAACATTTTCTCAGTAAGGTTTTCGCCGGCGGCAGGAATATTCTCGCCGGCGGTGAACTTCCAAATTTTGAAATTTTGTTTTCTTTTTATTTGCACTCAATCCCGGTCATTGAAATTTGTCCCAAACTTCTCCATAATTATGATTTTACCTGCAATTGCACTTTAAACACGAAATACCCGTGAAATGACATTTGTGGATTAAATAATAAAATAAAACGCAATTTTCACACAAATATCAACCTTTAAATCATAACAAAAATGCAATAATTTGACTCCTATCAACAACCCCCAACCAGCTTCTTGCTAGTCTCTAGCAAGAAAAGCGATCTATGAATAATTTCAAATGAGACATTAAAAGAAAAATTCAAAGGAAATTTATTCTATTTACAACATTACATTAAGCGTATGTAATAAGCCTTTAAACCCCTAGGCGGCCCTAGTAGGACGAGTTGTAGTCTCGTGAGGGCTTCCAGTGATGACACCCACAAACATCTTACCTATAAATATCCTAACTTAAAACAATAAAATCACATAACAAATAATTTGCACAAATATCTCAAAAATTGTAAATAACACCCAACATATAGAATAATTAAATGTCACCTAAGCTTTAAGAAATCTCAAATGCCAAATTCACTTTTATTATTGACTCTTAAACATCCATCAAACCACAAACCAATAGCCATACTGTCCGGATAATATTATGCATAACATCCACAAACAAAAAGGTGAAATCTCGAACTCCATAGGCTCACTTTTCAAACCTCTCTCCACTAATGAAGGAAAATACACCACTTTGGATCAATAGGACTTTATGAGGCTTGTAATGTTAGGCTTAGGTATTTGGTTAAGAAAGAACGGGAAGTGTCAAAATACAAATAAGGGCACTTATTAGATTAAACACAACCAATTAAGTAAAAGAATAACACCATTTAACCCAAATTGTTTCTTCCGATCATAACCCATTTTTTCACAGATAAACAAAGTTCTTCCTCAATCTTTCACCTTAGTACATCCATCACTAACACTCTTTTATTTACTAGAATGTGAAGGCTTTCTTCTTCTTTTTCTTCTTCTTTTTTTTTCTTTTTTTTTTCTTTTCTCTTTTTTTTTCTTTTTTTTTCTCTTTTTTTTTTTTACTCAATTGCTCTTTGAAAAGCCAACTACTTTCTTCCAATATATATGAATTTTTTTTTTCTCTTTTTTTTTCATCACCCTTACTCTAATTGTTCTTGAAAGGACATAACCCCTAACCAATTTCTTCCAATATATGTGGAAGATTTCTCCAATTGCTCTTGCAAAGTTTGTGTTCAAAATTAAGTGCTCTTAACAAATAAGGTAGGAATTATATATATATATATTTGGCTCAATAAAAGGTAGGTTATAGAAGGCAAAAAGAAAGAAAAGTAAGGCTAACAATACATTTAAATAGACTCAAAGAGGTAACTAGTGATATAAAGATAACAAGGTAGGCTTAAAATGGCACAATCGATCCAAAAATGGCCTACATCATATCCTACATAGTGCAATTCCAAATTATTTCGCCTCAAGAGGTTTTCAAATGAGTTCTAGAGTTTGTTAAAATCACAAAAATGTCCATGCAAAATTCACACATAAGACTTCTCTAAGCATTTAGACTAATCAACCAAATCATACCACATACCAAAAGAGTCGCCAACTAGGTAAAATCAACATTTGAAATTCTCTTTAAACCAAAGCAAAATTTAATGTCTTCTAACAAATTTACTTGTTATCACAATCACATTATTATCATCAACGTGCAAATTAAAAGAAGTAAAATGCAAATAAAATAAAAATAATAATAATAACAATAATAATAATAAAATAAGACAATAAAAAAATAAAAAAAAAATTAAAACAAAATGCGTAAAAATAAATGGAAAAACAAAATTAAACACAACTAAACACACAAACAAAACTACTAAAAATGAAGGGGAGAAAAGATTTACCGTTTACCGCACTTTAACCAAAACCTTACATTGTCCTCAATGTAAGAAAGGGAAGAGAGATCTCCTTTCCGTCGGTGAAACTGCCTCACGGTGGTGAATGTCAGAAATTTTTTTTTTTTTTTTAGATGGGATGGCATTGGGTTTAGCTCAATCTTGTTGGCTCCATTCTTTACCACTGAGGTTGGAGTTTCATTTGTTCCCAACTCCTTAAATGTTCCATCACTGCATAAATATTCATTAGGTGCTGCCAGTAATCCAGAACATTGTCTCATCCCCTCACCTTCCTCCTCAATTGTTGCAGATTTCACAAGGCCAGCTTCTAGTGGTAGTAATGGAGTTATCTCCTCAAAAGTTTCCGAGATTAACCCGTCAAGAGTGTTAATTTGAAAACAAGAATGTACATCACTTGGAGATTTTATTTCTTCAAAAACATCAAAAGTTACTTGTTCATCTTGCACCCGTAGAATGAGCTTTCCTTGCTGAACATCAATCAATGTTCTTCCAGTTGCAAGGAATGGTCTCCCCAATATCAACGGTATCTCTCTATCTTCCTCCATGTCAAGCACCACGAAATCTACAGGGAAAATAAACTTGCCGACTTTAATTAAAACATCCTCAATTACCCCTAGAGGATATTTCACCGATCGATCCGCTAATTGTAAAGATATTGAAGTGGGCTTCACTTCTCCCAGACCTAGTTTCCTGAAAACAGAAAGTGGCATCAAATTAATGCTTGCTCCTAAATCACATAGGACTTTATCAAAATTTCAACTTCCTATAGTACAAGCTATAGTAAAACTCCCTGGGTCTTTCAATTTCTGTGGCAGTTTTCTTTGAAGAACTACACTGCACTCCTCATTTAGCATGACAATTTCATTATCTCTTAGCCTCCTCTTCTTTGATAGGATTTCCTTCATGAATTTTGCATATTTGGGCATTTGTTCCAACATCTCTGCAAAAAGAATGTTAATATGCAATTTCTTAAAAATATCCAGAAATTTATCAAATTGATTATCAAGCTTTTTCTTATTCAATCTTTGAGGATATGGGATAGGAGGCTCATATTTTGCATATGGGGAAGGTTGAGTATCTTGGGATCTTGATGGCTTTTCTTTAGATTCTTCCATTTTTTCTCCGATTTCTTCTGATTCTCAAGTTCTTTTACACTTCTCAATGTGATAGCCTTTGCATGCTCTATGGGATTTATTGTGTCACTAGGTAGTGATCCTTGAGACCTTTCTGCAATCTGCTTTGAAAGCTGCCCCAGTTGGTTTTGGATGTCCCTGTTGATTGCCTCTTGATTTCTGAAATTTGCTCTTGTCTCCTCAATGAACTTTCCCAAAATTTCTTCCAAATTTGTTTGTTTTTCTCCTGGGGTTGGTAGGAAGATGATGACGGTTTGAATCCCCTTGGTTATTTCCCCATGACAAATTTGGATGATTTCTCCGATCTGGATTCTAGGTGTGCGAGTATGGTTTATATTGAGTTTGTTGGAAATTTGAAACATAATTTGCTTGCTCAGCATTTGGTGAAGCAAATGGATTTCCAACTTGGCACTCGATGCTAGCATGATTTCCACCACATAAATCACATTGTGCAGTTGGTTTGGATTCAAATTTGGAGGACAAAGAATCCATCTTTCTTGAAAGAACAAAGAACTTGAGCCGACAAAGCATTCATCGAATCAATTTCATGCACTACTGTTGGTCTTTTTGCAATTACCCGGTCTGAATGCCACTAATCGTTGTTTCCTGCCATAACCTCTAACAGCTCAGGACCATCCTCCCCTGTTCTTCCCATCATAGATCCTCCAACTGCAGCATCAATCATTGCACGATAGTTTGAAACCAACCCATTATAAAATGTAGAGACTTGTAGCCAAATTGGTATACCATGATGTGGGCACTTCCTCAACATTTCTTTGAATCTTTCCCAAGATTCATACAATGATTCTTGGTCATACTGTGTAAAAGATGTGATTTCATTCCTCAATTTTGCCGTCTTAGCAGGAGGAAAGAACTTGGACAAGAATTTCTGAACCAATTCATTCCATGTTGTAATTGATCCCGGTGGTAATGAGTTTAGCCACTCCTTGGCTTTATCCCGAAGTGAAAAAGGAAAAACCCTCAATCTTACAGCATCTTCGGACACACCATTTATCTTGTAAAGATCACACACCTCCAGAAAGTAAGCAATATGTGCATTCGGATCATCCTTTGACATTCCCCCAAACTGATTTGATTGAACCATTTGGATAAAGGATGATTTTATCTCAAAGTTATTGGCTTGAATAGCTGGCCTCCTTATACCCGAAATAGTTCCAGCAACATTAGGCGCAGCATAATCCCTCAAAGCTCTACGATTTCCACCTCCCTCAACAAATGGTGGATCCATGGTTGATTGTCTATTAGGAACTGAGGTTGAACGTCTTCTCTCTCGGTTTAGACGCCTATATGTTCTATCAATCTCCGGATCAAATGGAAGAAGGCTAAGGCTTCTTGTACGTCTCATATAAAAATCCTACAACCAGAAAATCAACTAACACAAAACAACACAAAGTTACTTTTTTTTTTTGACAAATAAAATAAAACAGCAAAATAAACAAATTAAAAATGAAAGAAAGATAAAGCAAATTAACTTCAAATTAAAACTAAGATTAGGTAGTATCGATATTAATAAAATCAAACCATCCCCGGCAACGGCGCCAAAAACTTGATGCTTATTTTCGCAAGTGTACGAATCGTTCAAGTAATAAAGTGTACAAAAGTACGGATATCGAACCCACAAGGAATAGCGTTACTAAGTACCGAAATTGACTAACCCTAATTTTATTTGAAAACCGAATTGTTGAAATTGTTTAAAAAGAAAATTAACATAAAACTAAACGCAAATAACAAAATTAAATGTTGTTCACTAATGATTAAAAACGCTAAGGCATTTGATTTCGCTAAATCAATTCAATCCGATTTCAAGTCATGTTATATGAGAATCAAAGCTAAAAGTGATGGTTGAAAAACCCAAACTTATCTAATACTCTTTCTCAAGTTATATTAGAATTACTTATCTATGAAAACCGACTATATTTCTATGAAGATTTAATCACAAATAAGCACATTACGATTTATGGAATTTCTGAATAACCACATACATCATGCATTAGGTGTCAAACTCGCATTCAACATACGGTATTTATCACAAGAAGCATTCATTACACATCTCCTCTCGGTCTCAATATAATGCAACAAATCATCTAAATCTTGATCAGAAATTTAAAAGCATTAAGTATGGAAATAAATACTCGACTTGAAAACAATGAATTCATATAACCATAACAAAAGAAATCAGATTTCCTTGATCTAACTACATCATAGCCTTAGCAAAAACGAATTAGTTTATAACGGAAATAAGAACAACCATTATTTCAATTGAATCCATGAATAACAAATATGAATAAACTGCAGAAAATAAAAACTAAGGAGAAGAGATGAAAAAACTCTAGAAGATGAAGGCTTGGTAGCAACAATGGTGAAGATCCTTCAAGTTTCTCCAAAATTTCCTTCTCTTCTCCAAAAATGCCTTTGAACTCTGCTTTCTGCCCTCCCCTCCTTCTCCATCATAATGTATATATAGATCTAGGGTTTTGGAGGGCAATTTTGGAACAAAACAGCATAAAAATGTGTTTTTTAACGAAACTCGCCGGCGGCGAAGTTATTCTCGCCGTGGCGAGATTTCTGGAAAACTTACGATTTCGGTTCCGCTAAATCTCGCCGACGGTGCGATTATTGTGGCCGGCGGCGAGATGCACTTGGCCGGCGGCGATATGTATTTGGCCGACGGCGAGATGTACTTGGCCGGTGGCGAGATTTATTTGGCCGACGGCGATATTGCTTTGCCAAAATCCGTGCTCCCTGCATGATTTTCAACATTTTCTCAGTAAGGTTTTCGCCAGCGGCAGGAATATTCTCGCCGGCGGCGAACTTCCAAATTTTGAAATTTTGTTTTCTTTTTATTTGCACTCAATCCCGGTCATTGAAATTTGTCCCAAACTTCTCCATAATTATGATTTTACCTGCAATTGCACTTTAAACACAAAATACCCGTAAATGACATTTGTGGATTAAATAATAAAATAAAATGTAATTTTCACACAAATATCAACCTTTAAATCATAACAAAAATGCAATAATTTGACTCCTATCAGAAAATATAACATGGGGAATCTGATATTTTATACAAGAATCATGAAAATGATTTTATTTATGATTAGCATGCATGTACATATGTCTTACAGAGTATGGTACTTATGGAGTACTAGTTGTAACAGACTATTTTTGATGGACTATAGATAGGTATTTTCATCACATCTATTTTCAAACTTTTTCCATCTGTGGTGTCTTAGATTGTTGACAATACACAAGCCTTGGATTTTGACCACATATGGGTGTCAAAGTTGGACCCTTATTGTGTCTCGAAGTGAACAGACCATAGACAATGGCCCATATGATGTTGATTTAACCAATAGATAAGCCATATGTATTTTAGATTATGACCATACATAGGGTCGAAGGCAAACTCGCATGCATCTTAGATGTTGACCACACATGAATCATGTATTTTGGTGACCAATACATATGGGGTTATTTATCATGCATATGAATTTATATTTACATAGCATATTTTATATTATATAAGCATGCATTAGGATATATGGAATATATACTCTCCTGATTTTGAAAGTGAGGAAGTATAGGTATTCTCAGGTTTTGTAAATAAAATCTTTCTATATTGTATATTGATGATGATTATTACATTTATTCATGAAATTTATTATTAAATAGTATACATAATGAATATTTGTTTACTATATCAATATTTTAGAGTATACTTCTATCGAGATGTAGGCTCACCCCTTACTCTTCCATGTGGGATATTCGAGATAATTGTGATATTGTATACTCATTTTTTAGCTACTATATTTGAGATAATTGTGATATAGACATAAAGAATTTTTATGGCAGATTCAAATGTTTAAATGTTTGGCCTAAAATAGACCACATTGATTTAATAAATTTTAATTTACTATACAAATTTTTAGATTTAAGTTTATGAATTTATATTGAGTTTTGCCTTTATGGATTGCCTATTCTATTAGTAAAAAAAAGAACATGTAAGTTTCAATTTGTGAATCGATTATCATCCAAGCAATGTATAATATATATGGATCATTTGATAACCTCAAGGATACATGTTTCCAATATCTAGACATTAATGATTACATGTTAAGAGAATTGAACATACCAAAACTACTTTTCAACTATATTATTTAGGTGCATAAACTCTTTTGGAAATATGACCTATCCTTTGACATATATCACATGTCTTTACATAATAGTTGTCATCTCAAAATAGTGTAGGAGAACGAAGAGCCATCCCTGCTTCAAGGGTTCCTTTAAAATATCAACTTCATAATCTTAAGGGGAGAATGAGCTATAAAAAGAGCATTAGGATGTTGCATTCTTAAACCAACAACATTTTGATCTTATGAAACACAATAGATTAATGTACGAAATGAACTACTTATAATTGATTCATCTCAGGGTGGATATGAGCCACTTACCAACACCCTAGTATCACACTATGATTTTTATTTCTTACCTCCATAACGATCACAAAACCAACTTGAAGAATAATGGTCAGATGACATGAAGGATGAGCTCTAATTTATGATTCATAATTTTATATTTCTTATTTTATTTTTGCTTTTCTTTATTTTATTTTTTGTTGAGAACTTTAATTTTCTGTTTTTAGATATTCTAATAATTATATTTGTTTTATGTTAATTATTTTTTGTTATTTTATTTTTAACTTTTGTGAACATTATTTAGAATTATCATTGTTATAACCAATTACTGAAGTATGTGAAAAGAACACGTGTTTTTATCTGTGTATAAATGATTGGATTAATGGATGCATCTGCATACCAACACTTAAAATGGGATTAGTAATTGGGTAACTTTTCTATTCTTTAATTTATAATTATTACATTGATGATATTGTAAGTTCTAGGTTGAGAGTAGAAAAAAGATATCATATAAAATTTATGCTTAAATGTCTATATATTCACACTCACATTTGCATCTTATTTTTACTTTTTTTGTGCTTTTAATTATTTCTACTAATTTAGGAATTTTTAGAAACATTTAAATTTCTTATGAAATTATTATGCCTTTTAGTTATTTTTAAGAAAATGATTAAATCTTTGCTTTGTTAGATTAATTTCAAAAATATTTCATGGAGTAATATAATAATTAATTAGTTTTTGTCATAATTAATATTTCATGAGAAAATGTTGAAATTGTGATAAATACTGAAATCATGGTTTAAAAATCAAATATTGGAGACTACTTTGTGAGAATATATTTTGCGTCATTATCTTCCCATTTTAAGCCATTATCTTTCTATTTTGAGTGATGATATTTTCCTACTCTTTAAAACACTTTTCTTATAAACTTTTAAATTACTAGATGATCTTCATAGGTCTTTGTTAGAGACATGTCTAGATCGATTGAACAATGTAGATCAATTGAGAATCGATCTACTCAGTTTATAAATTATTATTTAATTAAGAAGATCGATCGAGTAATTAAACGTCGATCGATCGAGAACTAGATCGATCAATTTATGTTAGATTGATCAACCCTAATTCATAATTAATTATTTGTTACACTATATTGGTCGAGAATTGATTGGATCAATCAAACTATGTACTCGATCAATTGAGAATATGTTAGATTGGTCAAGGAGTCAAGGCGTTGATTTTAAAATCTATTTCTAACTCGAATTGAATTGGCTTTTTACTATAGTGTTTTTTTTCTTTAAAACTATTTTAATTGATTTTATGGACAACATGATAATTTTACTATGACCTAGTGCTTTAAAATATTCTATATATACAAACCTAAGCACACAACTTTAATCAACCACACAAGATCATTATTCTCTTCATCTTAATATCTCTCATATTGTTTTGCAAAAACTATTCAAGTAGAGTTTTTCATTGAGTTAATTTATCAAGCATATGTGGTTGTGTTTGATGGATTAACAAATCTAAAATATTTGTGATATTGTGCTTTAAACTGATTATTTTAGGGTCATTAGTTGATTTTGATTTATCTTATATATTTATTAAATCATATAGATAGAGTTATTTATTAATGAATATGTTATAGAACACACATGTGTACTTGTATTATTATGCTAATGTTTCATGTACTAGTTGAACGGGTTCAATTGCTTATGTGATTCAAGCTATTGTAATGTTGGTTTGATGCTTGTAAGTAGATTACTTGGAAGTTTTATCTTAATAGGTACTATAAGACCTAACCTTATAATTAGACCTTATTTTTTATAGTATATACTTAGGTGGTTCAATGGACCAGTGATTTTCCTCTTAGATCATTAGTGTAGCTTAGGTTGTTTCTGCATTACTTTATTTACACTTGATTGCATGCCTGACTATTTACAAAACTTTAATTTGTCGTACTTTCAATGATTATCTATTCACTCATTTCTAGCTAATTAGGCTCATAAATAAATAAAAAAAGAAACTTTGCAAGCATACTATGGGTACAATTTCACATTGTATCAAATATCAATATACACTTTTTTTCTTTTACTTTCTTTTTCTTCTTTTGTTCTTTTTCGCTATTTCTTTTTTGTTTTCTCTTCTTCTCAATTTTACTTATTTTTATAACTAAATAGATACAAAATTACATTATTAACCTTTCATCTTTTGTCATCCAAAATTGATTTTCTACGACCCCCAATATTTGTTTTTTGAATTTTTCAGGTTGTAGTCATTTTTTATTGAAATTTTTATCCTTTCTTCATAAAGATTTTACATCAAACATGTATTTATTTTAAGTCCTCTTAAAATGTAGAAAGGTAGGATAATTTATTTCTTTGGCTCATAAAATGGTAGGTTATATCATGTTAAAGAAAGAAAAGTTTTATAATTTATATAAGCTCAAAAGGATACTAGTAACAAAGATACAAATAGGGTTCACAAAATGGTAAGTTATAGCGTGTTAAAGAAAGAAAAGTTTTATAATTTATATAACCTCAAAAGAATAATAGTGACAAAAAGAATAATAGTGACAAAGATACAAATAAGGCTTATAAAATGGTAGGTTATAGCATGTTAAAGAAAGAAAAGTTTTATAATTTATATAAGACCAAAAGGATAATAGTGATACATACAAGTGGTAGGCTTGAAAAGGTCCAAACGGTCCAAAAATTACCTAAATCTTTTCCTAAGCATTATGTATTCTATAATTTCATCTTGAGTGTTTTTGAGAGTATGATCTAGAGTTTGTTAAGACCTTAAATATGTCTATGAAACATTCAAACACAAAACAATCTTAAGTACGTAAATTACTCAAATATTTTTACCATCAACCATAAGAGTTTTATACTAAGTTCAATTATCATTCAAATCCTTCTTTAATTGAAGTTAAACTTGGAGTTATCTAGATATTAAAGTTATCACAATCATATTCCTATCATTAACATATAAATTGACTCGAAACATACAAACAAAAAAACATTAAAAACTTACTCAAACTAGAAACAAAAAAATTTAAAAAATTATATGTGAAATTATGCTTGAACTCTTAACATAAACATAAAAGGGACTTTTTTCACCCTAACCTAAAATCTACATTATCTTCAATATTCTAATTCATCTAAAGAGAAGAGAGAGAGACAAAAAAAGTTACCTTCTTTATAGTGGTAAGGTTTGGCTATTCTGAGCATTAGGTTCACATTTGTAGTCCACCAAATGTATTAATTTTAACAAGCATAGAGAATTTAATTGTATCTCACAAATAATAACACTACCAACAAAATTATAAAGTTAAGAGGTTCAACTAAATATCATAATAAAATTTCCAAAATAAAAGAAAATAAATAAACAAAACAATATTTGATGGTAATGCATCATCTACCCCACGTAATGTCCATGTTACGACCAAACGACACTAGAACAAAACTAAGAATAAGCAAACTACGAAACAAAAATAAATGAAAATAAAGTGAAAGAAAAGAAATTAGTAAACTAAAACAAAAAAAATATTAAATTAAAAAAATTAAAATTTTAAAATTTTAAAATATTTATTAAAATCTAAAAAGAAGTTAAAAAAATCTTAAAAATAAATTTGACAAAATAAAATAAAAATTAAACTAACAATTAGCAAAAAAGAAGTTAGTGAAAAAATTTAAAAATAAAATAAAAATTAAACTAATAATTAATGGAAAAATTATAAAGACAATATCGATACTAAAACTTGATATAATTGGAAACATGCAAGTATAATTAATCAAACTGTACAAGTGATAAATAATTTAAGAACAAAGGTTGTCGAACTTACACGAATTGCTACAATAAATATCATTATTTTTTAACTTGTTAGCAAAGTAGTAAAAGGGGTTTTGAAAATTATTTTTAAATGAAAATAAAATATAAAACAATAACTAAAATACATAAGTACACAAATTAACAGAAAATACGTGATTGTGGGACTATCCTAATCACTAGCCTATAATCTAATCAATTATATCATTAACAATATTAAAAATATCCTTAAATTCTTAACTTTAGTTTTAAAAAGTAGGCAACTAAGGCTAGACTTAATAATGCATGTTTTCTTATTTTATAATTGATTAAAAGTCCATTTATTAACCAACCTAAATTATGAATAATCTAGTCATATCGCTAGATAATTAATTCATTGTATTAAGTTCTAAAGAAAAGATGACTAAATTACACAAGATTATAATTCTTAGTAACCTTTAACAAAAGTATCAACCCTACTCGTCACACTGTCACAAAACAACAAGATACCATTTTCAATAAGAATACTAAAAATTATATTCCCATAATATATTAACAATCTTAGACAAGCATTAAACATACATATGCACTAAACTAGTTAACTATTCTAATTCATACATGTATAATTATGACATTTGAACATATAATTGAACACATTAAAAATCAATTATTGAATGTAAAAATCATCATAATATTTTATTAATGAATATGACTTGAAAATTGTTTACAATCACATAAATAAATTAGCTAGGCATGAATTTTAAAAGAATCATAATTAAAATAATAGAAAACTAAGAAGAAGAAGAAGAAGAAGAAGAAGAAGAAGCTAATGATTAATATTTATGGTCAATTCATCACTTCTTAATTGACTCTTTGAATTATTTATGTCTTACCTCTATGTTATAATATATGGCTACTTTTATTGTTAACCTTAACTATATATTTATAATAAAGGAGTTACAACATAGTTAAGATCAAGATTATAGAGGTTTAAAACAATTAAAATATTTAGATAACAAATCTAGAATAATTTGGATAGACATGTGCTTGAAATATGACATTAGAGTGCAAATTCGATTATGCAAACAACGATACACATTAATTTATGTCGTGGCACCCCCTTGTTTCCAATTCTATTCAATTTCATCCCAAGAGTGCTATGACGTAGTGCACATATACTCATGCTATAATGCATCCTTAATTTTCTTACTTTAATGTTTTGACCCCTCCTGATGTATCTTATATAATTATTTGCATTTATGTCTTCCATTATATTACAATATATCCTTAATTGTGAGGATTTGATTTACTATTTTTCATTTGCATCTTTTAAATCCAAAAGTACATAAAATACATCAAAACATATAATATAATTTTAAAAATATAATTTATAAAATATTTAAGTTAAAATGTTATATTAAAACCTAATTTTTTTAACTAATTCTAGTAAATCATCTTATTCTTTTAACTAATTTTAATAAATTACAATATATACGTTGTTTGTAGACACGTATTAATCTCAATAATTCAATAAATTCTTCAAATTATATAAGTTTATAGAGGCAGAAATTTTGGGAAAGAATGTGTATCCATTGTAAAGTATTTTTTTCGCATCTTCCAATAATTTTTGTAAATCCTTCCAGATCATCATTGAATTATTCTTCCACCGCATGAGCCATCTCCACTTTGTCATACCTATGATTGGGCATTTCAACTCTGCAATGTTTTGGTGATTTCGACTCACTAATAATTTCAACAATCTCTTTGCCATGATAAAACCAATTAACATAACTTTGATCCCACCCCACACATCATAAATGACATAATCTCTTATAACCTCCAAAAGTGGACAGTTCATATTACCACAAATAATGCATGGGCACCCAATTGCATTGGGTTTGTTAGCATTTTGTTTAGCAAAGTTATGATTTATTTTCAGTAATTTTTTAATGAAGTTGATAGTGATTCATTTTCACCGAAAATCACCAAGTTGTTATCAAGAACATTGAAAATTATAGCAAGCAAAGAGGATCAAGTAAATTTCCAGTTCTATCTAAAACTCTCCAAATAAATACTAGCTAATTCTCCCAATAAAACCAAGCCACCATCTTATTCTTCCCAGGTACTCCAGACAGAAGAAGAGAAAAACACTTCTTGAGCTATATTAGAAGGAAAACAAGTGATTATATAACAACCTCAGATTACCATGACATATTAGTGCAATCTATAAGATCATTTACCTTGCAGAAACCATCCACCCTATAACAGCTAACTTCTAAAAGCCATACATCAGACCATATATGAACTGGTCGACCATCTAAATTGAAAGCTAGTAGTAAGTGTTCTATATAAAAAATTGAAAGCAATACATCAAATCACAAGTAAGGAGCAAATTTCATTCATCTTTTTTCTTTCAAGCAAATAAGTTTGAGTGTGGTTGTGAGTACAAAATTTATTTAGAATAAATTTAGGACATTTACAGTGTACTTTTCCTATTTTTGTTGTAGGCACAAATTAGCTAAATTTTTTTTTCTTTTCTTTAATGCATGGGGTTTTATTTAATAGTTTTTTTTAAATCCCAATTTTTCGATATTTTAATTTTGCGAACCAACTTTATATATATATATATTTTCCAATTCTTGTTTATTTTGAATAAAAAATATTGAAAAATATTACACAAAATGGGTTTTAGTGATCATATATGTATTATTATCATGCATATTTATTTTTTAAATTGTTTTTACTTATTTTGAGTGGTACATAATTTTAAAAAGGATATATGGTGTTAGATAAAATACAATATTAATAGTTTTGGAGTCAAATTGAATGAAAAGTTTATATAGGTATTAAATTAGATGGAATTAAATAATACAGAAAATAATATTTTTTTTTTTGATAAAATTGACATGATATTAATAATTAGAGTTTTTTTTTAAATTTAATTTTTTTATTCTAAATTTAAGAAATTATGCGATTTAGATTCTATTAAATTAAATTTACAATAATCAAAAAAATTAAAATTTATAAAATTTTACTTATAATTCACAAATAGTGACAAATATTAGGCCAATTTTTTTTCCAAATAAGCATGAATGATGTAACATAACATTTTTGGCATTTGCATCACCGAATAAAACTATCAAGAATATTTCAATCATAGAATGAAGTAAAAAATAACTATACCTTCAATAATTTTGTTTGTAATTTTTTTAGTTTGATAAGCTGAGATAAATGGTAAAAATATCTTTATTATTATCTATTTTAAAAAAATTATGAATAAAAATATTTTTATTGTTTATTTTTTATGAGTAAAAAGATGAATAAATATATTTTTAATAAATAAATGGATAAATAAACATTTTTTTTAAGTAAAATAACTAATTAAACGATATTTTTATTCAATTTTATTTTTTATTCGAAAATACAAAATGGATGGCTTTATTATTTTGTGATTTCAATAACCTATTTTAGATCATTGCAAATTTGCCCCCAAAAAAAATCTACTTGTTCTTTGTCAGGTAATCTTACCAAGCACCGTAATATTTTGAATATATAGATTAATAAAATTTTACAAAAATATACTTTTAATACTTTAATTTATGTAAAAATATATCAATAATCTTTTTTTACTAGCTATGTCATACAAAAAAGGGTAAAAACGTGTGAGATTTTTTAATACACGTGGGAATTTCAGAAACTAAAACTAAAATTGTTTGCAAGTCTACTTTTCTTCTTAAATTACGTGCTTTAATCCAAATAATATCTTTCTTCTTCTTTTATTAATCTTTTATGCATTATTGTTCATATTAATATTATTATTTCTTTATATATATATATATATATTCCAACTTATTCTTTTTATAAAGATATTATTTTATTAATTAAAATATAAAATAATATTTATAACACCGTAATTATATTTATAAATAAGATTTATTATGTTAAATTTATTAAATATATTAAATAATATATATTTATTTATTTAGTTAAGCTAGAATTAGTTTCATAATCGATTAGTTTATCATTTTAATTTATCTTAAGGATTTTTCTTCCTTTTTATGATCATGTAACTTTTTTATTTTAATTAAAGAAGTTTTTCTCTTTTATCTTTCTCTCTCTATGTGTTTTGCTTGATATGACATGAGAGTATTTTTTTAGAACATCAATGGCTTCCGCTAACTCTTTTTCATCATCATTTTCTTCTTTTTCATCTTTTTCATCTATTTCATAAGAAGTTAATAATTCTTATCATCTACAAAATGGTAATAATCTTAGAATTGTTTTAGTTTTTCAACCATAACTATCAAACCTAAAATTGATGTATGATCTTGGCTCTCACAACCAAGAACAAAGCAGGTTTTGTGGATGGATCCATCAACAAACCTTTAAATTCTACATATCTAAATTTTTTTGCTTGATCTCGCTACAACATTATGGTTATGTCATGGTTGTTGAATTCTATATTTAAAGACATTGTTGTGAGTGTGATTTATCTCAATACGGCTCAAAAAGTTTGGAAAGATCTTTAAGATCGTTTTTCACAAGCCAATGGACCTAATATTTTTCAATTCAAAAGGTTTTATCATATCTCACACAAAAGAAGATGTATGTTAGCCATTATTTCACTAAACTAAAATGTCTTTGGGATAAACTATCCAATTACAAGCCAATTCCTCAATACAATTGTGGAAAATACACATATGGAGGTTTCAAATCTTTTTCACATTATCAACAAAAGGAATGCATTTTGCAATTTTTGATGGGACTCAATGACATATTTTCACAGGTCAGAGGTTAGATCTTACTGATGGATCCAATGCCTTCCATTAAGAAAGTATTCTTTGGTTTTACAAGAAGAGAAACATAAGCAAATAATTTCTCCTTCATCATCCTCTTTCAATCCAACAATTTACTTGTCTAAAGTTGTAAATTCCTCTGCTAATGTAAACAACAAGAATACAATGAGAAAGGAAAAACCTACATGCACTCATTGTGGAATTTTAGGACACATTGCTGATGTATGCTATAAATTGTGTGGACCTATATACAGTCATTGTGGTTTAAATAGACATACTACTAATGTGTGCTACAAATTTCATAGTTATCCAGCATGATGTAAATTGAGAGAGAAAAATGCTCTAAAAGTCTACTTAATTATGGTGAAAATCAAGCTGCAATTCAAGGGATAATGAATTCCAATTCTCCTTATAACCTATTTCGCATGAAACTTCACAGTTTCTGATATCTCAAGCTTAATGTCAGCAATTGTTACAATACCTCAACTCTTCTCAATCTTCAAATCTTTCTGCAGCAAGTGCAAACCTTGCCAATTCCAATCAACATCTTTCTGGTACTTCTATTTTTTCCCTTAGCAATCATTTACATACATATACATGTTCCAATGAATGGATCATTGACACTGGAGCAGCAAATCATATGGTACATTTTATGTCTATCCTAACTAATGTCATTGTTATAGCAAACCTATATGTTAATCTTCCCAATAGGGAATCTGTCTCAGTTACTCATGTTGGAATGGTAAAATTTTCTCCTTCCTTTGTTCTAATTAATGTGTTTTGTGTTCCTGATTTTCACTTCAATCTTTTTTCAATGAGTAAGCTCACCTCTTCCATGAAATGTGATCTCATTTTTGTGTTTAATCATTATTTCATTCAAGACCTCATCAATTGGATGATGATTGAATTGGGTAAACAAAAGGAGAAACTCTATATTCTACAAAAACCAGCAGCCAATATTGTCTCTAGTTTTTCTGTTGCACATCCTTCAAATAATTCCTCCAGTGATGTACTTACAGACTTGTGGCATTATAGACTAGGTCATCCTTCCTTTCTAAGAATGTCATTGTTGCAAAATACTGATATTTTTTTTCCAATTCCTATGAATAAACATAATGATTGTACAATTTGTCCTCTTGTCAAACAAAAACGTTTATCTTTTCCTTTTCATAATCATTTTTTTGCATTACTTTTTGATTTAATACACTGTGATATATAGGATAACCCTTTTGTTGTTGCCACATATGATGACTATCGTTATTTTTTTTACCATAGTTGATTATTTACCCATTTCACATGGGTTTATTTACTCAAAACCAAGTCTGAAGTACGTAACTTACTTCAATCATTTTTTACTCTAGTTGAAACTCAATTTCAAACCAAGATAAAGTCATCAAAAAGTGATAATGGTAGCAAATTTGATATGAAAGATTTCTATTCTTCTAAAGGAGTAATACATCACTTAAGTTGTGTAGATACTCCTCAACAAAACTCTGTTGTTGAGAGAAAGCATCATTATATACTTAATGTGTCCGAGGCTCCTATTTTCCAATCCAATCTTCATCTTCTTTTTTGGAGAGATTCTGTCTTAATAGTAATATATTTCATTAATCGAATGTCTACATATTTGATCTCAAACAAATATCCTTATAAACTTTTTTTTAAAGTATCTCCTACTTATAAACATCTCAAGGTGTTTAGTTGTCTTTGTTATATATCTACCTTAGCTTAAAACATAACCAAATTTGATCCTTGAAGCAGGAGATGTGCTTTTTTTGGATATCCTTTTGCCATAAAGGGTTATAAATTGTATGACCTTGATACAAACACCTTCCTCATTAGTAAAGATGTTATCTTTCATGAAACAACATTTCCCTTTCATGAATCTAATTTGTTCCCACCTCAATCTTCAAATACACTCATGTGCACTGAATAATCTCCTGACATTATTCTATCTCGTCCTATACCTTATATAGAACCCATTGTACCATCTCCATTTTCCCTTTTTCCTATTATTTCTACCCATATGGTTCCACAACTATGTCGTTCTAGTAGAACTCATTATCCTTCTGATTATCTGCATGATTATCATTGTTAAATGTCAACATTCCTTTCCTCCCCATCCATAACTACATCAACCAACACAGGTTTGCAAACTGCTCATTCTCCAAATTAGTCATATGATATCATTACATCCCTTTATTATACTCAATTTTTATATCCCTATAAATAATTTGTGTTAGCAATTACAACTGATTTTGAGCCTCAGTTTTATCACCAAGTTGTGAAGCATTCTTATTGGAAAGATGCAATGGTTACTAAAATTACAACCTTGGAAGAAAATCACACATGGACACTTATTCTTTTACCTTATGACAAGCACACTATTAGATGTAAGTGGGTGTATCGAATCAAGTATAAGTCCGATGACACTATCAAGAGGTATAAAGCTCGATTAGTGGCCAAAGGTTATACTCAACAAGAAGGCCTAGACTACCATGAAAATTTTCCCTTATTGCCAAGCTTCTTACTAATCGATGTTTATTAGACATTGTAGCAGCAAAACATTGGATTTTAAAGCAACTAGATATTAATAATGCATTTTTACATAGGGATTTGCATGAGGAAGTATACATGGATTTGCCTCCGGGTTTTGGTTCTTGACATGACACTTATAATCTTTATATGGACTCAAGCAAGCCTCTCATCAATGGTTCTCCAAATTTTCATCTACCATTGTTAAGCATAGGTTTGTTCAATCCAAGGCAAATTATTCTTTTTTCATATGATCCCAAGGTTCAAGTTTCATTGCTTTATTCATCTATATTGATGACATTGTTTTAGCAAGTAATGATCAGGAAAAAAATGATGATTTGAAGCTCTTTCTTCATCAGTATTTTAAGTTGAAAGAGCTTGATCCTTTGAAATATTTTTTTGGTCTTGAAATTGCTCGAACTAAGCAAGGACTTTCTAATTATTAGCGAAAGTATACCCTAGATATATTAGTTGATAGTGGCTTTCTTAGTTGCAAACCAGCCAAATTTCTTATGGAATAGAATCTGAAAATTAATCACTCTAATAGTAAATTGTTGGAAGACCCATCTTTTATAGTAAGTTGGTTGGGTGTTTGTTGTACCTTACTCTTACCAGGCCAAACATTACTCATGTTGTTACTATTCTAAGTCAATTTATGGCTTAGTCACGACACTCTCACCTTTTATTAGCCATTCATGTGCTTTAGTATATCAAGAACAATCATGTTCAAGGCTTATTCTATTCAGTAACTTCCTTATTACATCTTAAGGCTTTTTCTTATTCGGATTGGGTTGGTTGTCAAGATACACATCATTTGATCATTGGTTATTACATTTTCCTTGGAAACTCTCTTATTTCCTAGAAATCCAAGAAGCAAACCACAGTGTCCCGTTCCTCTACAAAGGTAGAATACAGATCCATAGCTTCCACTATTTGTAAAATTTTATAGTTAAAATATTTACTTACTGATTTACAAGTTTCTCATCTTCAACCAGTTACACTATTCTGTGACAATCAATATGCCCTTCATATTACTTCGAATCTGATCTTTCATGAAAAAACAAAACACATTGACATTGATTTTCATTTAATTCATGATAAGATTCAAGATGGGATCATTCAAACCAATCATGTGCCCTCTAATCATCAAATTGCATATGTTTTCACCAAAACTTTGGATTCTACTCATTTTCATTTTCTTATCTCCAAGATGGGTGTATTATATATCCACAAGTCATCTTGAGGGGTATATTAAATATATTAAATAATGTATATTTATTTGTTTAGTTAAGCTAGAATTAGTTAGTTTGTTATACAAGTACTTTGTTTGTTATTTTAATTTGTATATAAGGATTTTTCCTCGCATGATTCTGTAACTTTTCCATTTTAATCAAAGAATATTTTCTCTTCTATTTTTCACTCTTTGCGTTTTTTTTATACAACTAATGTATTTTTATTAAAAAATATTCAACTCAAAAATTTCACATTAAATATAATTAAGTTTAATGTCATGTCGATTGAACTCTAACCAACTAGATATGTTTAATGTTTTAAATTCTAAAAAATTGAATATCATCTAATACTATTATGTGATATTTTTATAATAAGTTTTACAAATGTTATTTTATATAATTTTACTTAAAAGTTATTATATTATTATATAAAGAGTTTAAATGTACATTGTCTATCTATTGATTTATTCTATTAGAATTTTGAATATATTTTTTAAAAATATTACGTTACATGATTAATATAAATAGAATTGATAATATATTTTAGACAAATTTTATGAAAACATGCAAGCAAAAACTATGCTAACTATTCAAGAAATTTGTATAAATCGATTGTGTTTAAAATATACTAAAACATATTACATTTAAATTGTGTAAAAAAAATTAGTGACAAACAGTTTGAGTTAAAACCTATTTTAGCACATGTTTATTCATTTTATTTCTCAAATGGATCAAAAGTCATTTTTAACAAAGTAGTAAAAATGGATGATTGTGAGAGAAAATGGGAAGAAAATATGAATAATGAGTATTAGGTGAAGTAATACATATACAACTGTCTTTTGAGTTGAAAATAAGTAGAGAATGTGTCAAAATTGTAAATAACACAAACATTCCCTTTACCAATGATCACGTTAGTTAAACTTGGTTAACTTTGTATAATTTTGAATTAAATTATATTTATACGAAAAAAAACAAAAATTTTACTATATCCTTAAAAAATATATTATTTTTTTGTATTTTTTTTGTTGGCCATTATTTCCCACTTTTATATGGTAAAAAAGAGTTAATGTCATATTAAAAAAATTACAAATTTGTCCTCTTAAATCTTAAAAAGGATTTGCTACCACTTTTGATGGTTGAAGATGATTAACCTCCCAAAAACAATGTAAAAGTCCACATGCAATTAAGAAGGAATTATTGCCAATTTCTTATTAGGAATTTTAAAGATTTGGAAACAATTCCCATTCAAAATGGAGTACGATGTGTTTGAGTGTGTATGTGAATACCATTTATTAAAAAAAAAAGTATATATATATACGTAGAGAGTTGTTGATCAACTGTCCAAAAACAACCAACTTAATAACATAGCGTAAGGTTTATGTATTCTGACTTATATAATCAAATCATCTTAAATATTATTTGATTTAAAAATAAATAAATTATCCCAAAACAACAACATAACTTTTATAAGTATTTCCTCTTAATTGCACGTAGAAAGAGCCGAAATTGTACTTTGAATTATTGTTTTATTAGGGTTCCACCAGATATATAAGTTTATTTTATTTATTTTTTCAAATCATAGATCTAAACATAAAAGTATCATCTTAGAATATCATGTAATATTGAGGTTTTTTTTTTTTTTTTTTTAGCTAATATGCCATTCACAAAATTGAGCTAGTACAGATATTTCCTGCTTTAATTAAGCGTAAAGTTATCCATTGTTTCAAATCCTAAAAATTGAAAATAACCATGCAAATAATTACCTAAATGAGGTGTGTAGATTTTAAATATTTGTTAAGTAAGAGGCATACAGTTAAAATCTCTGACAAATTATAATATTTTCTATTATAATAAAATGATTATAATGTATAAATTTAAAATTGAATATTATGCTATAAAAGTTTCTTATATTAAGATATTTATGTCAATTAATCTCTTATATTATAAATGATATTATCTAATAATATTGTCAATTATGATAAAATAATTATAATGTATAAATTTAAAATTGGATATTATACTATAAAAGTTTCTTATATTAAAATATTTATGTCAATTAATCTCTTATGTTATAAATGATATTATCTAATCTTTTATATTTTGTAAAATGTATCAAAGAAAAAAAAATTCACCATTAACTCAATATTTTAATAGTTTTATGATAAATATTCACTTAATATTTCAATATTCTTCTAACAATAAAGTATTGAAAAAAAATATTATTGAAAAAAAAATAATATTATTTTATTTAGAATATTAATAAAAAATAATATCGTTGTTCTTTGATATTTTTTATAAAAATAAATAACCAAATAATATATTTTTTTAAGGAATTAAATGACTCTGTAAAATAATTTTATCACCGATTATTATGTTTTCCTTAGAAACTCTCATATCTTGGAAATCTAAGTAGAAAACCACAATGTACCACTCCTCTATAGAGGCAGAATACAAATCCATGACTTCCATTGTTTGTTAAATTTTATGGTTAAAATATTTACTCGTTGATTTATAAGTTTCTCATCTTCAACAAGCTACACTTTTGTGACAATTAATATTCTTCTCGTCATATTACTCTGAATTTGATCTTTCATGAAAGAATAAAACACATTGATATTGATTATCATTTGATTCATGATAAGATTTAAGATGTGATTATTCAAATAAGTCATGTGCCCTTTAATCATCAAATTGCATATTTCCTCACCAAAGCTTTTGGTTTTACTCAATTTCATTTCCTTATCTTCAAGATGGGTGTGTTAGATTTCCACAAGCAATCTTGAGGGGACATATTAAATATATTAAATAACATATATTTATTTTTTTGATTAAGCTAGAATTAGTTTCATAATTAGTTAGTATGTCATGCAAGTAGTTAGTTTGTAATTCTAATTTGTATATAAGGATTTACTCTTATATGATTATGTATCTTTTCCATTTTAATAAAAGAAGATTTCCTCTTCTATCTTTCCCTCTCTACGTTTTTTTTTATACAATTCATGCATCTTTATTACAAAAAAAATATTCAACTTAAAAATTTCACAATAAATATAATTAAGTTTGATGTCATTTAGATTAAACTATTACCAACTAGATATATTTAATTTTTTAAATTCTAAAAAATAGAACATTGTCTAATACTATATATTATGTGATATTTTTATAATAAATTTTATAAATGTTATTTTATTTAATTTTACTTAAAAGTTCTTATTTTATTATATAAAGAGTTTAAATGTATACTGCTCATCTAGATTTATTCTGTTAGAATTTTGAATATAATTTTTAAAAAATTACAAATTTGTCCTCTTAAATCCTCAAAAAGGATTTGTTGATGGTTGAAGATGATTAACCTTCCAAAAAAAATGTAAGAGTCCACATGCCAGAAGGAAATAAGGCAATTTCTCATTAGGAAATTTAAAGATTTGAAAACAATTCTCATTCAAAATGGAGTACGATGTGTTTGAGTGTGTATGTGAATACCATTTATTAAAAAATATATATATTGTTGTGTACGGAAATAATAAATAGCGATATATGAATATATCAAAGCGGTAAAAGGACACAAAATTTATGTGGTTTGGTAATTCACTTACGTCCACGGGAGGTAGTAGATATTATTGAATTGAGTAGAAAATATACAGAATACAGATACATATTTCCTCACTAATAATATCTCTCAAGTGTTTCCCCAAACTCACGTAAAACTCTCAAACTTACTAAGTATTTTCTCTCTTTGAGTTTGCTTATAGATGAAACAAGACTCCCTTTCCTTAAATTATGCCATAATTTAAGCCTTAAATTAGGTCACTTTTTTCCTTAAATTATGCCCCTAATCTTAAATCATGTCACAAATTAGACCATTAATTTTCCTAAATTATGCCACTAATTTGTTACTTTTAGAGGCAATATTCAACAATCTCCATCTTGGCAAAAAAGTTCATAACACTGCCTCTAAATGCACCATAGGCGCTCTAAGCTCGAGAGATGTTGATCAAGTTCAAGCAGTATTGAAACTTAATCCCTGTAACCACCTTTGTAAGCATATCTATAGGGTTATCTACAGTTCCCACTTTCTGGGGTATAACATTCCCTTCATCGACATTTTCTCGAACAAAATGAAATCGAACATCGATGTGCTTGATACGACCATGATGAACTTGGTTCTTTGCCAAACAAATGACACTTTGGCTGTCACAGAAAACCTCCATGTTCTTTTGAACAATACCCAAATCCTTGGTCAACCCGAAAAGCCAGATAGCTTTTTTGAATGCTTCTATTACAGCCATATACTCTGCCTCTATAGTAGATAAAGCTATAGTTGACTGCAATGTTGATCTCTAACAAACTAGTCCTCCTATCATTGTGAACACATAACCAGTTGTAGATCGACACTTATCTAGATCTTCAGCATAGTCAGAATCCACATATCCGACTAGGTGTTTACCTTCAGTCTTGTCTCTCTCAAACTTTAAACCAATATCCACAGTACCATAGATGTACCGTAGAATCCACTTCACTGCTTGCCAGTGTCCTTTACCGAGATTATACATGTACCGACTCACCATACTAACAGCGTGGGAAATATCAGGTCTGGTGCACACCATTGCATACATCAAGGCACCAACAAAATTTGCATATGGAACACACTCCATTTGCTTCTTTTCATCGGTGGTGCTAGGTGACATCAATGCATTCAATTGAAAGTGAGGAGCAGACACTGTACTTACTAGTTTGGTTTTTTCATCAATATCAAACCTTTGTAGTACTTTCTTCAGATACTAAGTCTGTGTCAGACACACTATGCTTGCAACTCTATCTCTTGTGATTTCCATCCCAAGAATTTTCTTAGCTTCTCCAAGATCTTTCATTTCAAATTCTGAACTCAATAGAGCCTTCAATCTGTCGATCTTCACCTTGCTCTTAGATGCAATCAACATATCATCAACATATAAGAGAAAATAAATGAAGGTATCGTCTTAGAGTTTCCGAAAGTATACACAGTGATCAAATTGACTGCATGTGTACTTATGCTCTCTGATGAAGCTATCAACGTGCTTGTACCATTGTCGCGGTAATTATTTCAAACCGTAAATTGACTTGATCAACTTGCAAGCCAAATTCTCTCATCCTAGAACTTTGAATCCATCCGATTGATACATGTAGATCTCTTCCTAGCTTTGTATATGATATTATCTTTACTAGGAACACTTTCCTTCTTAGCACAAACCAATTTTCAATCAATAGTTTTCTTTCCTTTGGGAAGTTGAACCAAATCCCAAGTCTGATTCTGATGTAGAGACTTCATCTCTTCATTTATTTTCATATTTCACTTCATAATATCAACTCTCTACACGGCTTCTCTATAAGTGTATGGGACATCATCATTAATTACTAGAAGTGTGAATGCTATCATGTCTATGTATCTGATAGGCTTCCTAATCTCCCTTCTCGGTCGAGTAGTGGCAATAGATTTTGGTTGCTGATTGATCGGTGGTGATGGTGAGAGAACCTCCACCTCAACTGAGATCTCTTCTTGATCATCAATTTCATCTTCATCGCGATCGGTAGTCGGTGCAATCTTTTCTGGATCTTCCGGAATCTCAAGCATCACCTTAGAAAGAGTATTTGGACTTTCATTCTCTTTTTCTAAATTTGTTTGTCTCAGCATAACAGACTTGTCGAATGTGACATCTTGGCTTAAGATGATCTTCTTGGATTCACCACACCAAAGTCGAAATCCTTTAACTCTTTCCTTAAAGCCTAAGAAAATAGGTTTCTTTGCTCTAGGATCCAGTTTGGATTCACTAACATGAAAATATGTTGGACATCCAAATATTCATAATGAATCATAATCAGAAACAGGTTGTTCAGACCATAGCTCTTTAGGAGTTTTCCCATCTAATGCAGTCGTAGGAAGTTTGTTGACTATATGAGTTGCATATGACAAAACCTCAACCCAAAATGCCTTGCTCAATTTGGATTGAGATAGCATACATCGAACTTTCTCAACCAAAGTACGATTCATTCGTTCTGCAACTCCATTCTACTGTGGTGTACGAGGAACTGAAAAATGTCTGATTATTCCTTCATCTTGACAAACTTTGAATAAGGGATCTGATTTGTACTCGCCACCATTATCATATATGAGTCTCTTAATTTTCCTACATGTTTGAGTCTCGATCATTTTCTTCCATTTAAGAAATATAGAACTTCATCTTTGTGACTCATGGTGTATATCCAGACATATCTAGAGAAATCATCAATAAAAGTCACAAACCAGCGTTTACCTCCCAGTGAAGCATTCTTGGAAGGTCCTTATACATCCTTATGAATAAAATCAAGAGAGCCCTTAGTACGATGAATGGTAGTGCTCAACTTGACTCTTGTTTTTTTTCATTACACAATGCTCGCATAAATAAAACTTTCCAATCTTGGCACCTTTCAAAAGACCTTGCTTCATTAAGCCTTGCAAAGCCTTTTCACTAACATACCCCAAGCACATGTGCCATAGGCAGAAAGAATCATTTGTCTTTTCTTCAGAACTGTTTGAGACATTTGCTCTTCCTGTAACTGTACTCCCATCTAGGAAATACAAGTTCATCTTCTGAGTACCCTTCATCGCTACAAATGCACCTCGTACAACTTTTAAGACTTCATTTTCCAATGTTACCTTGTAACCATCAGAATCTAGAACACCTAAAGAAATAAGGTTTTTTCTTTAGGTCAGGATTATACCTTACATTTGTAAGTTGTCTAATTGTACCATCGTGCATCTTTAGTCATACTGTTCTGATCCTTTTTGTCTGACAGGCATTTTCGTTGCCCATAAGCACAACTCCTCCATTCAAAACTCGAAAACTTATGTCTATTCGGACACATATGATAAGAACATCCAGAATCAAGGATCCACTTATCTGAGTAGGTATCTGATGATGAAACTAAAAAGGCTAATTCTTCATCTTCATCGGCTTTCTGTGCAACATTTGCATTTGACTTGTCCTTGTTTGGACAATATTTCTTCCAGTGCCCTTTCTGGTGACAATAGGCACACTTGTTCTTCGTAAGACATTTTCTGGATAACTCTCATCTGGACTTTGATCTAGATCGTCCCCAATTATTTGATCCGCCAGATTTTTTGTTATTCGTCCTACTTCTGGCTGTTATCAATCCTTCTGATATTGAGTCTTTGTGATCATGTTGATCCTTCTTCCGGTACTCGTTATTTACCAAAGTATTTGAAACATCTACGAACTTAACCTCATCTTTTCCATATAACAAGGTTGTGGTTAAATGCTCATAGTTCTCAGGTAATGAATTCAGCAACAACAAAGCTTTATCTTCATCTATAATTTCAACATCTAAATTTTCCAGATCGGCCAACATTTTATTGAAATTATCTAAGTGCTCAATCATAGGGGTACCTTTCTTGTACTGGAAACAAAAAAGTTTATTATTCAAGTAGAGTATATTCTCAATACTTTTCGTCATATACTTGTCCTCTAGTTTCTTCCAGAGAACTACGGCTACATTCTCTTTCATGACAAAGTACTTTTGATCTTTTCCTAAGCACACTCGTTATAAATTATGGACCTAATTAACCTAGAAGGGAGTGAATAGGTTATTTTTAATTCTTACTAATTTATAATTTAATAACCTAAACAAAGCAGTCAGACATGCAATCGTGTGTAAAAATAAGTGCAGAAATAAAATAATAACACATGATATTTTTAGGTGAAAACAACCTAGGCCACAACCATGACCTAAGAGGAAAATCACCGGTCCACCGGACCACCTAACTTTCCACTATGAAAATCAAATGTTCAAGTACAAACTCGGTCTTATGCTACCCTCCCTAGGATACAACCCCAATGTACTTTACTTACGAGCCCCTGCTCTGTTTTCACAATTTCCAATATTAGCGTGAGTAATTCCAGACCAACGTTCCAATAAGCTTCCCGCCAATCAGATATGTTCCCGAAGTAACTGGAAAATAGTTAGCACAAAAATACAAGTGCCCGTGTGTGTTCTAGAACAGATCTAATAATGAATAATCCTAACTAGATGATTCAAAACATATGTCATTTAAATTAAATCAACTAGCAAATCCTAGACCAAAAAGATCAAATATAAGTTAAATAAAAATAGCTTCTTTAAAGATTAATAATCAAATCAAATAATTATGATATGACAAAAATAATTATTTGATCTAACAATTTAAGAACAAAAATAAAGAAGAAGCCATAAGAATATAATATCAAAATATCATAAAAATAATTAGGCTTATTAATCAATCAATTTGATAGATTAACTAAATAAAGAAGCCTAAAGAATTATGATCTTATATTTGTAAAACAAGAGAGAGAAATTAAAAAGATTAGAAGAATGCTCTTGTATATTTTAATTGAATCAATAAGCAATGAGTTTTATTTATAGGAAAAATTAAAACTCTTAATCCTATGTAATTGATAAATATCTTTTCTATTATAAATAGGATTAGTAATTCTCATTAATTAAGATAACTCTTATTTAAAATATATTTCTTTTAAAATAGATTTTATGTTATCTTTTATAATAAATATTTCAATTATAATTTAAAATATATCTTATCTAATATCTTTTAGCATATCTTATTTTAGAGTATATATATCTTATCTAATATCTTTTAACATATTTTATTTTAGAGTATATATTATTTAATATCTTTTAGCATATCTTAATCCATTTTTTAGCATTAAAAATAATTTTAGATTTATAAACATGTGCTATTAAATGCATAAATATAATCTTATGTGTCAAGTTATCAAAGATATACCTGAAGTACAATTATTTGGAACTCGAGCATTTGTTTGGCTTTTCTTGATATACTTGATAGTAGGCCTAAAAACAAATTTGCAGATAAATATTTTGTCCACGAAAATAACCAACACTCATAGTCCTTACAAACTCCCCCTTTGGCATTTTCGTGTAACAAAACCTCTCTCTCACTACATTACACTTATATGAAAAAGATAAAATACAATGATGTCCCAGACTCCATAGTGGAACTATCCTATGGTCTGGTAGATCCATCTTCACTGCAACTTGACAAGCTTTTAAGTAACTGAAATGACATTGACAAAGCATAGGACAACTTGGCATGAAAGCCTCATTGTATATTAGTTCAGTTTACATATAAATAAGCAAAGTGTAAAGAATAGTCATATAATATGCATTCATATTAATTAAGCTTAATTAAATATGTTCTCTCCCTATATGCATAACAAAATAAAATCATGGAAGTAAAACACATTATTTTCTCCCGCTTTTTGACATACGAAAAGGACAAAGTATTAGACAAAACAATGAAGCTAAACTCTTCCTAAAGATATAGCAATGTAAAAGTAGAGTAATACAGAAGTACAATATGTTTTAAACTCCTCCTAAGTTCTATGATTCTCTAACTTATAAATGAATTAAAAAAGTAATAAATAAAAAAGAGTAAAAATCTGATTACTTTTTTTTTATATAAATAGCCACATAAGGTATTAAGTTCATTTAATTAAAAAAAAGCACACAACCAATTGAGAACTCATCATTTTTTAACTCCAATTTTGATTATTTATCATATAAATAAATAAGTAGAATAGAAAAGGTACACAGGCACACTTTGCACATATAATTACATATTGACATTTACTTAAAGTAGTATATATGTTTAAACTCCACAAATATGTCAATTAATTCATTTATGACCTATCAAAAGAAAAAAATATCACCTTTCATATAAAATTATAATCGAGTTTTCTATCTTACAAAATAAAATATATTTACCAACAGAGGACTTAATTTTTTTTTATTTTTTTATTTTTATAAATAAGGTAAATGATATATTTTTTTAACCTCTATTAGCTCTTTATTTTTGTGCATTCCAAGTACAAGATTTATAAGCAATCACTTTTTGCATAATCTTTTTTTTTTGCACGAGACATAAACTTAGCATAATGACTTTCACACTAGTTGTGAGGTAGCCCTCTCCGTTCATTGCGGTAGCTTCACACATCACAGTAGGTAGCCCTCTCAATACTAGGTGCCTCCATAAGATAAAGCTTTTTGAAAGCAAGAAATATAACTCAACACAATTTTATAATCAAGATTAGTTGAAGTCCTAGAATCTTTCAAGAAAATTCATAAACTTCAAGCATAACATATATGTGTGTTCGTGAGTGTGTGAATAAGTTCATGTTTATATGTGTGTTCGTGAGTGTGTGAATAAGTTCATGTTAACATCGATCATCACATGTACAAGAATATGTGTATGCGTAAGCCAAAATTGTAAAATAATTTATACAATAAATATCAAAATGAGTTGAGTCACTAAAAATGAGATTATGTGTATAGAAGTATTAAATAAGTCGAATACTGTATTGGCCAAACAAGGATGCTATTTTTTTTAAAGTTTAACTAATAAAATAAAAACATAAAGATTACCCACCTAGGTTCATTTAAACATTCTAATAAAAAAAAGGTCAGGTAATCGGGAAAAAATAACATTTCATAACACACATTTTCTTGCATTTTGGTTTCTCTATATCATTGGGTTGAGACTCAATAAACTTAGGTTTTATAGGTGTGTTCTTGGACTTAGCTATACTTTTCTTATTCATCCCAAATGAAGATGTAGTATGCATAGTAGGATGATGATAACGAGTCCTAGCATTAAAAGTATTGAATTTTACTTCCCTCTTTAAACCTAAGACTTTATGCTTCCTAGTAGAATTTTTGAACACATTATTAAAATTTCCATTCATCCTTGAATATGATGTAGCATGCATAGATGGATGATGCTTATTGGTCTTACTATTTGAAATATGGAAAGAATGATTAAGTTCAAGAGCATTCCTCAAAAATCTACATTTTGGTCTTATATGACCTTTTCTACCACAATGATGACAAACAGGCACAAACTTAACAACTTTTTCTACCATAGGTGTAATAGTTCTTTGTGCATAAATAGTAACAGTAGGAGTAGAGTTTAAGGGCCTTACAAATATGGTCTTTGATGTTGAAGGTGTGGAACTTTCATCCTTTTTACAAAAGCTATCTGTATCACCATGTGGCTTAACAATGCTCAATATTTTATCTAATTGTTGAGCTTCAATGGTAAGTCTCTTCACTATTTCACATGATTCTTTGAGCTCTTGCACTTGTTTTTTATTATCTTCAACAAGCTTATTATTTTCTTCTTTCAAACCTACAAGACTCAAATTCAAAGCATTATTTTGTTCTTGCAAAATATTATTCACTTCTTTTAATTTATTAGAAAAATTTTCATACGCCTCAAGTTGTTCATTTAATTTTTCTATTTTTGTACTTAAACTATTATTCTCTTCTATGGCTCTAAGACATTTAGAAACTAATTCTATAGAACTTTTAACATTATATTTAGAGAGAAAAGAAGAATCAAGTTCTTCATCATCTGAGCTATAATGCTCAATAGAATGATCCATAATAAAAATCCCTAGGACTAACACTAAGTGTATCTAGTGTTGGCTCTGATACCAATTGAAAGTTTATAAATTATGGACCTAATTAACCTAGAAGGGGGTGAATATGTTATTTTTAATTCTTACTAATTTATAATTTAATAACCTAAACAAAGCAGCCAGACATGCAATCATGTGTAAAAATAAGTACAGAAATAAAATAATAACACACGATATTTTTAGGTGGAAACAACCTAGGCCACAACCATGACCTAAGAGAAAAACCATCGGTCTACCGGACCACCTAACTTTCCACTATGAAAATCAAATGTTCAAGTACAAACTCGGTCTTATGCTACCCTCCCTAGGATACTGCCCCAATGTACTTTACTTACGAGCCTCTGCTCTGTTTTCACAGTTTCCAATATTAGCGTGAGCGGTTTCCAAACCAACGTTCCAATAAGCTTCCCGCCAATCAGATACATTTCCGAAGTAACTGCAAAATAGTTAGTACAAAAATACAAGTACCCGTGTGTGTTCTAGAACAGATTTAATAAAGAATAATTCTAACTAGATGATTCAAAACATATGTCATTTAAATTAAATCAATTAGCAAATCCTAGACCAAAAAGATCAAATATAAGTTAAATAAAAATAGCTTTTTTAAAGATTAATAATCAAATCAAATAATTATGATATGATAAAAACAATTATTTGATCTAACAATTTAAGAACAAAAATAAAGAAGAAGCCATAAGAATATAATATCAAAATATCATAAAAATAATTAGGCTTATTAATCAATCAATTTGATAGATTAACTAAATAAAGAAGCCTAAAGAATTATGATCTTATATTTGTAAAACAAGAGAGAGAAATTAAAAAGATTAGAAGAATGCTCTTGTATATTTTAATTGAAATAATGAGCAATGAGTTTTATTTATAGGAAAAATTAAAACTCTTAATTCTATGTAATTGATAAATATCTTTTCTATTACAAATAGGATTAGTAATTCTCATTAATTAAGTTAACTCTTATTTAAAATAGATTTATTTTAAAATAGATTTTATGTTATCTTTTATAATAAAGATTTCAATTATAATTTAAAATATATCTTATTTAATATCTTTTAGCATATCTTATTTTAGAGTATATATATCTTATCTAATATCTTTTAACATATCTTATTTTAGAGTATATATTATTTAATATCTTTTAGCATATATTATTCCATATTTTAGCATTAAAAATAATTTTAGATTTATAAACATGTGCTATTAAATGCATAAATATAATCCTATGTGTTAAGTTATCAAAGATATACCTGAAGTACAATTATCTGGAACTCGAGCATTTGTTTGGCTTTTCTTGATATACTTGATAGCAGGCCTAAAAACAAATTTACAGATAAATATTTTGTCCACAAAAATAGCCAACACTCATAGTCCTTACAATTCCAATCTTCATTTGAATAATCCTCTAACCTGGTATCCAAGGCTATATTAGATCCTTCTCAGAATAATAGATCTAATACTTCACATTGCCACATGTCAAAGTTATTGGTGCTGTTGAATTTCTCCACCTCAAAATTTGTGTTGGACAACATAGTTCTTCGATTAGAACAACTTGGTTTGCCAAAAATTCTAAGGTCAGCTTGTTCACCTTCTTCAATCTCTCTTTTATCAGCCATAAGTACAAACGGATAACAGAATGATTCAATTAGCTAGGTATAGGTCCAAATCAGTTGAAAAAGGATGAAAACGGACCAACTTGGTCCAAATAATGACTGAGTTGACTCGGCCCAACTTAGTGAGTTGACTCAATTCATGGTAGCATCACTCTAGCGACTTCTGGTGGTGATTCTGACTTCCGATTTGAGCGATTATTTCACCGTTACGTTTGTCTTATCGAGAGCTTCGATTTGATATATAATACTGCTATATTTGGATCTGATACCAATTTGTTGTACACGAAAATAATAAAAATAACGGTATATGAATATATCAAAGCGGTAAAAGGATACATAAAATTTATGTGGTTCGACAATTCGCCTAGATCTACAGAAGGCAGCAGATATTATTAAACTTAGTAGAAAATGTACAGAATACAGATACAAATTTCCTCACTAATAATATCTCTTAAGTGTTTACCCAAACCCACAAAAAATTCTCAAACTCACTAAGTATTTTCTCTCTTTGAGTTTGTTTATATTCTCTCTGATTTTTACCTTATTCTTCAATACATGAATTTTTTCTTATTTATAGATGAAGTAAGACTCCCTTCCTTTAAATTATGCTATAATTTAAACCTTAAATTATGTCTCTAATTTTTCTAACTTATGTCATTAAATTGTTATTTTTAGAACTAATATTCAATATATATATATATATATACACCCGTAAGAGACTTTGATCAACCGTACAAAAACTACCAACTTACTACCAACTTAATAACATAGCGTAAGGTTTATGTATTCTGACTTATATATTAAAATCAACTTAAATATTATTTTATTTTAAAAAATAAATGATCCCAAAACAACAACATAACTTTTATAAGTATTTCCTCTTAATTGCACGTAGAAAGAGCCGAAATTGTACTTTGAATTATTGTTTTATTAGGGTTCCACCAGATATATAATTTTATTTTATTTATTTTTTCAAATCATAGATCTAAACATAAAAGTATCATCTTAGAATATCATGTAATATTGAGGTTATTTATTTATTTATTTAGCTAATATGCTATCCACAAAATTGAGCTAGTACAGATATTTCCTGCTTTAATTAGCCGTAAATTTATCCATTGTTTCAAATCCTAAAAATTGAAAATAACCATGCAAATAATTACCAAAATGAGCTGCTTAGATTTTAAATATTTGTTAAGTAAGAGGCATATAGTTAAAATCTCTGACAAATTATAATATTTTCTATCATGATAAAATAAATATAATGTATAAATTTAAAATTAAAATTAAATGATATGTTGTAAAGATTTTTTATATTAAGATATTTATGTTAATTAACCTCTTATATTATAAATGATATTATTTCATATTTTATAGTCTGTAAAATGTATCAAAGAAAAACAAATTTTACTATTTATTTAATATTTTAATAATTTTTATAATAAATATTTACTTTATATTTTAATATTTTTTTAACAATAAAATATTGAAAAATAATATTATTTTATTTAAAATATTAATAAAAAATAATATTTTTGTTTTTTGATATTTTTTATAAAAATAAATTATTAAATGATATATTTTTTTAAGAAATTAAATGACTCTTATAACTTAATGTAAAAAAATTCTACCTTATTTTTCTTTAGAATAATAATAAAATGAATAAAGTATATAAATTTAAACCAATCTGATCGAGGAATCTATCTTTTTTTCTTTCTTACATTTCATTGTAAATTACACATAAGTAAATAGATTTTATAATTGAGTCATTTGACTTTTTTTAAGTTTAGTTTAGGAGGAAAAAAAACTGAAAATTTTAAAATATCCTCATCTTTTATAAATTACTTGTCACCATCATTCATCAACTGATGAATTTAAAAATGTACTGATCGGATTTAATCAAACAATCAAACGTAAGTTAAATGATTTTCTTATTATAATTAGATTAATTTAGATTTAGAAATTATAAAATGAATCTATCCTCAAATTAGATTGATTTTTAAGGTTAAATTTTTTACAAAAATCGTTTCAACTTGTACTTATATAATATTATATATTTTTTATTTTAATATATTAATTTAATTTAATAAAATGGTATAAAAAATAAAACTAATAGTTTTTTTTTCTTTTTTTGTCTATTTTGTACTAATATACTTACCTTTCTAAATTTTAATTACTCTTCTCATACTTTCTTACTTTGACTCTGTAACCATATCCCCAAGCCTAACATTAAGATACCTACCTTAAATTATGTTTGTAGTTATAATTTTAAAAATTAAATTTACAAGTTAAGTTTTTTCCTATTCATGTGATTGCTTATGGTTGTTATGCATTTTTTTTTTGTTCCAAGTAAATTCCACACCTAATCCAGTTGAAATAAATTCAAAGGATTTGATTTAATTAATTTTATAAATTTTATTTGATAAAATTAATTCTAATTTTTAAGAATCCATATTATTTATTTGTATTTAATTTTATGTCAAATTTAAACCAATTTATACTGTACACACTCTTAATATTAACAGGTAAACGTAAACATAAAAAAAAAAAAAAAAAGCAAACATCTTACATCTGTACGAAAAAAATAGCAGATATCAACCGACAAATCACCAGTAGAGGGAGAGCCTTTACATATATACCGTCGAAGGATGAAATAATGTAGGCTCAGTTAGGCTTATAAAAGTAAAATAATGTAGGCTCGGTTAGGCTTATAAAAAAAAGTAGGTTCGGATTAAACGGCGGATCACATTCGTCACATAAACAAAAGTCTCGTACAATTAGGACAACTTTAAAAAAAAATACTATAAAATTTATAATAATAAAAATAATATTAAATTTACTTTAATTTAAACAGTTTGATTATATAATTTTTAAAATAAAATAAGTTATTAAATTTTTTTAATAATTAAAATATATAAATTAAAAAAAAAAACATTATTAAGTGGCATCGGCGACTTGAGATATCCCTATATTTAAGAAGATCCATCTTCAAAGATCACACCACCCCTTTTAACATCACCAAATCACAACCAGCCCTTTTCTTTTTTTTTTTCTTTTTTTTCTCTCTTTCAATTTCTTGGGATTCAGAATTCCTCTCTTCAATGGTCTTCTCTTTCACTCTTTAAGATTTTCAGTATCATTATCTCTTCTTTAAATACAAAAAACACCCCTTTTATGTTTTTAGCCTTATAAATATTTGCTCTGTTATTGGGGATTTTGTGGTGGTCTGTTCTTTCTATTGAGTGAAACATGGGGAGTGACAAAGCTATCATCAGCCTTGAAGATGTCAAAAATGAGACTGTTGATCTGGTATTCCTTCATTTTCCCTTTCCTTTTTTCCTTTTTATTTTCCCATCTTATAATGAAAATGAATCATATACTCTTTTTTTAAAAACCTGTTTTTATCAGAACATGGTGTTTTAAATTTGCCATGTAAGAAAGAAATTCATTTTCTTTCACCTTTCATGCACAAAATAAAATGGATCTGAGATTCAACTAATCAACCAGATTTTCACCTGATTATGAGGAAAATTGGAAAGTTTCTGCAGAAACATCCCAAATCCCTGTATTTGAGCATTTGTATATCAAAGACTCGAGCTTTTTATAACTTGTTGATTGTTGAGTTCATGAAAGAGCTTCAAAGTCAAAAACTTACAGCAGCTAAAAACCCAAGTTCTATTTTTTAATGACTTTTTTCTCTCTCTTTCAATGACTTTTTCTCATTGACCAAACAGACCAACTCCAAAAAAGCTTCCAGTTTTAGATCTGTAACATGTGACATAGACAGAGAATAAATTACGGATTTCTCGTGTTCTTTACCCTTTCAAATTCGTTTTTTTTAAATGGTTTATCATCTTTTCCTTTAAGAGTTCCTTTACATGTCTCTGTTATCTATCTAATCTATTCCCTTTTGGTTAAAGGTTGTAACATATACAGGTACTTTTTCCGTGGTACTTTTGGGTACTTTTTTTACTTTTTATTAAATCAAAGTTTTTTATTTTTTGTTCAAATAAGAGTTAATTATGTGTATGTGGAGTTCACCAGCCGTGATTGGTGATAAATATATTTAATGTATTTTTATGGTTCATGAGTATAAGTTATAAAAATAATTATAACTAAATAAATATTTTTAATAACTAATCACATAAGTAATTAACCTAAGAAATAATAATATCATTTAAATATAAATTTATCAATTATTTTAAAATTTTAAAAATCAATTTATTTATATCAATACGTTTCATAATATAAATAAGTGACATACAACGGCTGAGTCTGATTCCACTTACCACTCATTTTAGTCATCTCTCTCGGACAGATCATAAATTTCAGATCTCTACTGTAAATACCAGATATACCCTTATGGCTTCTTGTTGTTTACTCTGATACCCCTATATTGCTTTATCGAGATTCGGTGCGCCATTAAACTAGCCAATCTCACGATTTTTATGGAATTTAAAGTTGCAAGTTTTTGGGCTCTCCTGACAGACATGATGTTTTTTTTTTTATATTTATAAGAGGAGTCAACTCATTTCCTGATTGATAGCATCCTCACGCCAAAAACTACGAAATGTACGGATTGGTTTGCGGTCATTCGGAACTAGTGAGAAACTATCAAATTTTTTATTAAAAAAAAGAAGCTAAATAATAATAATAATTAATTTTTTTTACCCATATTTCACTAATTATTATCGAATCATCGTCGTCTACTTAAAAATATTTTATTTAATAATTTAATAATAAAAAAAATTATTATACAAAAATAAAATACTTACATTTGAATTATATTTTTATTATTTAAAAATATTTAATATATTATTTAATATTAAGTTCATGATGTGATTACTTTTTTATGTTTGTTAAACTTTCTTGTTCTAACTTTCTATATATCCCACGTATATTTTATGTCGTTTAGTTTATACTTTTAATTATTATAATAGGGAGACTATTTGCTTCCGTTGAATTGAAAATTCGACACCAATTATGCTAATGTTTTTTATTTTCATAAAAAACTTAAAAAATAATCGATTGTCCTTCAGCTATTATTTATTTATAATAATATATCACAAAAATAATTAAAATATAATTTTTAGAATAAATATAAGATATTAACTATATTTATTTATTTTTTATTTCTTTTAACTTATTATTTATTTTTATATTTAAATATTTTGTAAATAAAAAACTAGTTTATTACTTAAAATAAATTATTTTGCTCAATAATTTACGCGTGACATTGCTGGAATTTGACGTGGACTTTGCTTTTCACATGTGATCGCCTATACAGTAATTGTGGACTTTGCAGTGCCAAATAATTATTTTTTCTTTATATATATATATATATATATATATATATATATATATTGATGTACAGCCTGTTCCGTCAAGGGATGATATGGGGAACATAGTTTCCTTACTGAAAATAAAAAGTCTATACCTTGATAAGTGGCTTATTGTCATCAAATTATGGCCATATATTATTTTTGTTTTGTAAATTTTTTTAATCTTTTATTTTATTTTATAATTTTTAAATATTTATTTATTTAAACTATTTTCTAAAAAATTATATCTAAACTTTTTATATTATATTAAATTTTTTACCCATATAAAAAAGATGCATTCGAGTTATAATATCATTTATGTTAGGTGAGTTATTGTTAGAACCATTTTTATTGTTTGTGCGGCATATACTGTGGAGCCAACAAAAAGGGTGTAGAAGCATTTATTCTCTCACCTTCTATATTTTGTGTTTCACTTTTATAGGGTTATGACTTACATGAAAATATTATCTAAGTATAATATGATATGTATTATTTAATACAATATGAGACTATATGTAATTATTTTTTAAATAAATACAAAAACAACATGACATAATATAAACTAACATTTGTACAACTTAAATGAATATTATATGATACAAATATCATAAATAAACTTCATGAGTCACTCTTTTTAATTAAAATATTATTGTGTTAGAATGAGCACAATGTGTCAAAAATAAATATGATTTTCTTATTAAATTAATTAACACAATTTCCACTAATTATCAACGTATCTTAAACTTTTAATAGCGAAAACTAACATAGGTTTGATGGATTGTTTTTAAATTAATAAAAATCCAAAAATAAAAATAAAAAGATTGAATATAACTATTTTGTTATAAGTGCTTACTTTTATTTTAAATTAACTATCTATCAAAATAGGAGTATAACAAACACATTGTGCATGTTATTCAAACCTAATGATCATCTAAAGATTTTAATGTATTAAAAAAAATGGTTTTGTTGACAAAATTGAATGTAACTTTGACTATATATGTGAATACCTGAGCAGTCGTGTTGATTACATATTTTGATTCAAGAGTGTTGTTTGTTAAGCACTTTGAACATCTTAATCAAAATTTAGATGAGGTAAAATGGAGCTGAGTTGAAATAACATAGTTTTTTTGTATGATCAAATGTTCAAAAGGTAATTAATTATGCTTTAGTTTCTGAAACAAAGACAACAATCAATTCTGTTTATGATAGGAAAAATAGTTAGTGAATTTTGTAATGGTAGAACATACATGCAATAGAGAAAAAAGAAGATATTTTTCTGATAGTTTCTTCTTAACAGGAACGTATTCCCATAGATGAAGTGTTTGAACAATTGAAATGTACCCAAGAAGGTTTAAGCTCAGACGAGGGAGCCAACCGGCTCCAAATTTTCGGTCCCAACAAGTTAGAAGAGAAGAAGGTTACTTTTCTTAATGATATACTAATATAAAGAGGTTTCTCTATATATCTTAAATTGTAATAATCAAGTTGTGATATTGATGAACTCAAAACTTTTTTATTGCATTGTCACTAATCAACAGGAAAGCAAATTTTTGAAGTTTCTTGGGTTCATGTGGAATCCCCTTTCATGGGTTATGGAAGCTGCAGCTCTTATGGCAATTGTACTTGCCAATGGAGACGGGAAGCCCCCAGATTGGCCTGACTTTGTTGGTATCATTTGCCTTCTCTTTATCAACTCCACCATCAGTTTCATTGAAGAAAACAATGCAGGGAATGCCGCTGCTGCACTTATGGCCAGTCTTGCTCCAAAGACTAAGGTACTACAAATATTGTATTGCATGCACATGATTTGAGGAGTTAGAACATTTGATCAATGTTTTTTTTATTATTTTCCTTTTTTCCTTGGTTATGTAGGTGCTTAGGGATGGTAAGTGGACTGAGCAGGATGCTGCAATTCTAGTCCCTGGAGACATAATTAGTGTCAAACTGGGAGATATCATTCCAGCTGATGCCCGTCTGCTAGAGGGTGATCCCTTAAAGGTTGATCAATCTGCTCTTACTGGAGAATCACTTCCTGTGACCAAGAGCCCAGGAGATGAAGTTTTCTCTGGTTCAACTTGTAAACAAGGTGAAATTGAAGCTGTTGTTATTGCTACTGGTGTTCATACTTTCTTTGGAAAGGCTGCACATCTTGTGGACAGCACCAATCAAGTTGGGCACTTCCAAAAAGTGCTTACTGCTATTGGAAATTTCTGTATCTGCTCCATAGCTGTTGGAATGGTTGTAGAGCTTATAGTTATGTACCCAATTCAGCACCGCAAGTACAGAGATGGAATTGACAATCTCCTTGTTCTATTGATTGGAGGTATCCCCATTGCCATGCCTACTGTCCTATCTGTGACAATGGCTATTGGATCTCATAGGCTATCTCAACAAGGGGCCATCACTAAGCGTATGACTGCCATTGAAGAGATGGCTGGTATGGATGTCCTTTGCAGTGATAAGACCGGTACTCTTACTCTTAACAAGCTTAGTGTTGATAAAAACTTGATTGAAGTGTTCCCTAAGGGTGTCGACAAAGAACATGTTATGTTGCTTGCCGCAAGGGCTTCTAGAACTGAAAACCAGGATGCCATTGATGCTGCCATTGTTGGAATGCTTGCTGACCCTAAGGAGGTACGTCCAGTTCAAAACTTTAGAACTTTCTTATTTTCTTATGTTTAATATTAAAACCTAAGGAGGTACGTCCAGTTCAAAACTTTAGAACTTTCTTATTTTCTTATGTTTAATATTAAAACAATTGTCAGCATATGTTTTGTAGGCTAGAGCTGGAGTCAGAGAGATTCACTTTTTACCATTCAATCCAGTGGACAAGAGAACTGCTTTGACCTACATTGATTCTAGTGGGAACTGGCACAGAGCTAGCAAGGGTGCTCCCGAACAGGTACTTTGCTTCTTACCATTATTACATGTCTATCTCAATGGTCACTAATGCCCTTTTGTAATTAACAAAATTGTGAAATTATTATTGTTTTATAGATTTTGGATCTTTGCAACGCCAAGGAAGACATGAAGAAAAGGGTTCACAGTATCATTGATAAGTTTGCAGAGAGAGGGCTTCGGTCCTTAGCTGTTGCCAGACAGGTTCGGTGCACTATTTTGACGTCTTATTATTCCATCATTTTTTGTTTCATTATTTTTGATGAGGTGACACCGTATATCTGTTTCTTTCGTAAATGCACGCAGGAAGTTCCTGAGAAGACAAAGGAAAGCCCTGGAGGTCCATGGCAGTTTGTTGGGTTGTTGCCCCTTTTCGATCCTCCTAGACATGATAGTGCTGAAACCATCCGCAGGGCTCTTCATCTTGGTGTTAATGTCAAGATGATTACTGGTAATTCAAGACTTTTGCTATCTGATTCCCGTGAAATGAATAATTTTTTATTTGTTCCTTTCTTTTGTATGCATGTAATGTTGTCTTGATGAACAGGTGATCAACTTGCCATTGCTAAGGAGACTGGTCGAAGACTTGGAATGGGTACAAACATGTATCCATCGGCTACTTTGCTTGGTCAAAACAAGGATGCCAACATAGCTTCTCTTCCCGTGGAGGAGTTGATTGAAAAAGCGGATGGGTTTGCTGGAGTCTTTCCAGGTTGGTAGATGTGTTATGCTGGCTGATTACACTAGCAACTCACTCTTACACTCAAATGCTTAAGTTTCAAAATTTGTTATTTCACTCTCTAGAGCACAAGTACGAAATTGTGAAGAAGTTGCAAGAGAGGAAACACATTTGTGGAATGACGGGTGATGGTGTTAACGATGCTCCTGCTCTAAAGAGGGCTGATATTGGAATTGCAGTGGCAGATGCTACTGATGCTGCAAGAGGTGCTTCTGATATTGTTCTCACAGAACCTGGATTGAGTGTCATCATTAGTGCAGTGTTGACTAGTAGAGCAATTTTCCAAAGAATGAAGAACTACACGGTTAGTGTCACTATTTTATCAGTTTTCATACGACTTAGATTTTTAACGTTACGGAAAGCTATTATTATTAACTCTTCATTCTTTACTTATTTTACTTTTCAGATCTATGCAGTTTCCATCACAATTCGTATCGTGGTATGTATATGCAGTGTAAAACTAATGTGATCAATTATTATTGTATTTAGATGTTGATTTATTTTTCTCTTTTTTTCTTTTCACAGTTTGGTTTTATGTTCATTGCTCTGATATGGAAGTTCGACTTCTCTCCTTTCATGGTTTTGATCATTGCCATCTTGAACGACGGTGAGTGCTCTATAAAAGAATCAGCAACATATAATCTTCATCTTATATAAATGACATCGAGTTTTGATATTGTGTTTTACAAAATGCTAAGGTACAATTATGACAATCTCAAAGGATAGAGTGAAACCATCTCCCTTGCCTGATAGCTGGAAATTGAAAGAGATATTTGCTACTGGTATCATGCTCGGAGGTTACTTAGCATTAATGACTGTCATATTCTTTTGGATGATGGGAGAAACCAACTTTTTCTCTGTAAGAGATTTTTTTTCCTTGTAAATTTTCCAGCATTATATCTCAATGGAACAACTCTAAAGCCGTGTACTTATAACAATGTCAATGCTTTTCTTCTCCATAGAATAAATTTGGAGTGAGATCTATAAGGAATAGCCCTCATGAAATGATGGCTGCTTTATACCTGCAAGTGAGTATTGTTAGTCAGGCCCTCATTTTTGTGACTAGATCACGAAGCTGGTCCTATGTTGAACGCCCTGGAATGCTCTTGATGGTTGCTTTTGCTATTGCACAATTGGTAAGGACAGTTTATCCTCTCTTTTTTCATTTTAATTTTCGAGTTCTCATATTCTAAAAGAACACAAACTTGAGTAATTATTTTCATTTGTTCTTTCAGATTGCAACTTTGATAGCAGTATATGCCGACTGGGGTTTTGCTAAAATGAAAGGAATTGGTTGGGGATGGGCTGGAGTCATCTGGATTTACAGTCTTGTCTTCTATGTCCCTCTCGACATAATCAAGTTTGCCACCCGCTACATCTTAAGTGGAAAGGCTTGGCTTAACTTGCTTGAGAACAAGGTATGTCAGTTTTATCTAATTTGTGTTTGATACTAATGTTATATATAAGTTATGCTACATTCATCCTGCACCATTTTTTTCCCCATGAAATAGACTGCTTTCACAACCAAGAAAGACTATGGTAAAGAAGAGAGAGAAGCTCAATGGGCTCTTGCTCAGAGAACTCTTCATGGACTTCAACCACCAGAAACTAGTACTAGTAGTCTCTTCTCTGAAAAGAGCAACTACAGAGAGCTGTCTGAGATCGCAGAGCAAGCGAAGAGAAGAGCCGAAGTTGCCAGGTAAATTGTTAAACATCCTAAATCTGATACATTGAGTTTAAATATGTTGAATTCATAAAGCAACAAGAAACAATCACCTAATGATTTGTTTCTATAGGTTGCGGGAGCTTCACACACTTAAAGGGCACGTTGAGTCTGTTGTGAAGCTTAAAGGTCTAGACATTGACACAATCCAGCAGAATTATACAGTGTAACAACACTGAAGAGAATCGACTTGAGAGAGAAAGATCACTACATTATCTAATTCAATAGTGAGAAAGAGGCAAAGAGATTGAGAGACAAAGACAAAACAAACAAGGCCTATATTTAGTTGCATATTCTAGTAGACATTGGACTGTTAGAGAGTATCTTTGTGTTATATATAAAACTCTCCATCTGTTTACATTTCCTTTCTGATGTATTTTTAATCCCGAAAGAAGGGTCTGTGTTTGTTTTCTTCTTGCTTTGATGGTGTATTCAACAGTTTTTTTCTTAGCTATTATCACTTTCTTTGTTTTTTCATGATTCTTCTTTTCTGTATCTTTCATTTCTGCAAGTAGAACATTAAATGGCAATCACAAAATCATAATGCGCGACATTTTTGTTTATTGAATTTTGTTCCATGATGTGTTGGTTTCGGTTAGAACTAGGACAAGAAAAAGGAAGAATGGAAAAGGCAAAGGAAATTTTGTAGTATTCTCAATCTAGAAATATGTTTATTTTTATAGAGTTCGGACACTTAACAATTCGTTGGAAGTAATAAATTATGGTATAAGTTTATTAATAATTATATCTTAAAAATAATTTTTTGAAATTCATAGACACCCACGATAGACGTAAAGAATTATCTTAAGATTGTTATAAATTTAAATAAATTACAAACAAATTACATATAAAATATTGAATAATTTTAAATCAAAATTACATAAATACAAATACATATAAATTATAAGTAGAAACTATATAACTCAATAAAAAGGTTTAAATTTTGGAAAGTGGTCGTGAGTATGAAGCATCGTTTAGTGAATTTCATGCACAACATGGAATCATATATAAAACCTCAGTTGTTGAATAAAAAAGATTGTATCTTGATATAAATGATGAATGTAATATTATTAGGTTACTTACGGGGAAAATTGTATTGTTGGCTACTTACCTTTTAAATAAGGTATCCCAAAAAGAAGGCACAAGAAGCATTGTATGAGTTATTTAAAGAAATTGTGTATTCCTATGATTACTTAAGAGTGTGGGGTATCTTACAAAAATGATCATACCTACATTTAAGAAAGTGAAGATAGGTCTGAAGATAATAGATTGCATTGTTGGTTATTGGTTTCTTGTGTATGATTTAAAGATCCTAGATGTATAGAAAAAACACAATAATGGAATCAAGAAATACATTGGTTTTTGAAAAAGGTATTTCCTTGTAAACCCTAAGGGGGTCAAATTCATCTAAATGAACTTATGAGTATGAATGAAGATAGTTAAGACCAAGATAGATATGTCAAGGACACGAAAAATGATTATGTTATCTTATACTTTTACATTGATGACATATTGGTAGTAATGATCAAATGATCAAATCTACTAAGAATATGTTGAATTCAAGATTTAACATGAAAGACATGGACTACTTGATGTAATTCTTGAAATTAATATATTAAGGATAACTGATGGTTTTGTTCTAAGTCAATGTTGCTATATTAACAAGATATTTGAGAAATAAACTATGGTGATTCTAGAATTGTCAAAACACCTATAGATGAAAATATATACCTATCTAAGAATGAAGGTAAGTGTGTGTCACAACTAAAATATTCTAAGATGATATGAAGTCCTATCTACCTAATGAGTTGTACAAGATCAAACATAGGTTACGTAATAAGTAAACTAAGTAGATATATTAGCATTTTAGGATCTGATCACTAAAAAAGTATTACATGATTATATAAAGACTTACGATATGCTCGTAACTATGGATTACACTATATAAGATATACAATTGTATTAGAAGGATACAATGATGCAAAATTGATATATGATATGAAATACTCAAAGTCTACTAGTGGATACATATTCACACTAGGTGATACAGATATATCTTGAAAATTTTCTAAACATACATTTATTGTTAGATCTACGATGAAATTTGATTTCATCCTTTGGATAAATCTGGTGAAGAAGTCGAATGACTATGTAATATTTTGGAGGATTTTTCAAAGTGGGCAAAACTTGTGCATGTGATTTGTAACCATTGTGATACTCAATTTTTTTTTTTGATATGACACAAATCAATATGTACACGGGTAAGTCATGACATATACATAGCATAAATAATATCATTAAATGATTACTCTCAATTAAGATTATCTTTATTGATTATTTGAAGTCAAATGATAACATAAAGGATGCGTTAACCAAAAGGTTAAGTATAGAGTTAGTTGAGTCATTATCGAATGGAATGAGATTAAAGCCTATGAATGAATAAAGATTTATAAAGGAAACCCAACTTAGTTGACTAAAGATGCTAAGATCTAGGTTCAAGAGGATAACCTAGTTATAAATACATAATAATATTACTACGGGGGTTCACCCTTAAATCTATTCCTATGATGAAAAATAATGATAACAATAGGATAAAGGTTAAGCTAATGTTTTTAATGATTCTTATTAAGAGAATACTAAACATGAGTTTCTATTTTCAAATTATTATATAAGAGATCATCTATGTGAAAAAAAAGTAAGACCACTTTTTAAAGGAATTATATAAGGTTTAATTCTTTAAAAAAATTCTTAAAATCAAATGTATATTTATGATTAAAACGAACATAACAATAAGAACTAATTGTGTCAGAAAAGATACATGTGTGAAGTATGTCACCACTTAAATGAAAAAATATTTCAAAGAAATTATGTCCACTGATTATTCAATTAGGTAGAAAATTATTGGAAAAAAATAATGAATGAAAAATTGACCGTTGAAATGGTTTTGCTTTCTTTAATTAATTTAATTTGCGCATTCCTACGGTTTTTCTGTTTTCAATCCATTTTAAGATTAAGGATCTTAATTCCTTGTATTCCTCTTTGAAGCGTAACGTAGTGAGCTCCATGTATATATACATCTATATATAGATGTGTAGCCACACTTCAAAGAACACGGAACAGAAAATGAAGAAAGGAAAAGCAAAAATAATATATATATATATATATATATAGTATTTTCAATTCAGATATCGGTTTATTCTCGTTGAATTAAGACACTTAAAAATTGATTTTGTTAGCAAATTATGACGTAAGTTTGTTTTTAATTGATTATTGTATAATGATCGATAATTTTTTGGAATTACATATACATCCACGATAAATCGAAAAAATTATCTTTACGATATCGTGTGATATACATATGTTTATCATTTCTTTATTCAATTTATATAATATGTTATTTAAATTTTATAGGTAATTATAATTTATATATATTTATATTTATGTAATTTTGAATCAAAATATTTTGATAATATTACTTAACTTGTTTGTCTTTCATCTAAATTTATAAAAGTTGGTAGCATTGTATGAATGAGTTGTGACATTAAACAAACACCTGATGGGTAGAATATATATAGTTTATTGAGGGTAACTAATTAAGAGGCCTGACATGTTACAAAATCTTATGGGTTGGTCAATTTGGAGAGTCACATGAGCTTTAGATGATTTCATCGTTTTGTGTACCATCTTAATACGACTTTCTCCCTTTGTGCACTCGGAAACAAAGACATGCTAAACTCCACTATAAATGCTCACATGCCTGTTATACCTCTTTGTCCTTTTTCTCTATAGAATTATTAAATTTATTAATTATAAATCATATATCATTATTTAATTATTTTTATAAATAAATTATTAACTAAATAATTAATAGCATAAAAATTAGATTAAATAATATAATTATTTTAAAATTATAATTGAAGTAAAATTGTAGATCATCATACGATAAAAATTGAGTTCATAAAATCATTAGATTAATAAATTAATTAGACATAATTTTCTTCATAAAACTCATATTTTTTATAAATAAAGACATAAAAATTGATAAAGAAAAGAGTAAAAGAAGAAATACGTTCGATCTTTTGAATTGTAGTGTTAATCTTCTCTTAAATCTCCACCAAAATTGTATCTTCTCTTGAATTTTATTGTATTTTTCTCTCTTTTTAGCTCAAAAAATTGACCAAAATTATGATAATGATGACCCCTCCTAGTTTATAGGGTGATTAGAGACTTAAATATAACTCAGGTGTAATAGGGACTGTCTGATCAGCTTCGGATCAGGGTTATGATCCAAACAAACAAAATTGATCGCGCCAGCCAATCACAGTGTGACACGTAGCACACAGAATTCATTAGAGAATCAGAGTGCGATACGTGGCAGGGGAGATTGGTCCGAGTCAACGACCGTTGATTCAATGCCACACGGCACAACGTGATTCACGGTAATGGATGGCGTGGCACACGGGTGAAACGCGGGGAGCAATCACATGACAACATGTGGCATAAAAGTTTAACCGCTCATCGAACATGGATCAAATGTTGTGTTGACATGTGGCACGTGCTACTTCCCTCCTCACGCACGACGATCTATGATTTGTTATCCCTACTTACGTGACTTTTCTAGTTAGCTTCCCTGCTTATGTGTTAGCTTCTGATTGGTTATGTGTTAAAAATTTCAAAAAAATTCCAACTATTATAGTTTCATCCATTTTCATTAAAAAAATTATATTTTAATATTTTTAACCAAAAAATATTATTTATTAAATAAAAAAAAGTACATTAATAACTCTAATTTTATAAATTCATCGTTGTAGGGTCGAATTCTTCATCCTTTCAATAGAAAATGTCTAATTATCATCCAAAGTTTCAGTAGACTTATAATAAATCTCTTCTTTTTCCTCATTGATAATTGTATTTTATATAGTTATTTTCACCTATTTTATTAATCATAATTGCTATGTTCTCTCTATTTTTAATTAATTTTAGTTTAATAAATTAGTATTGCTTTTTTATATATTATAAGAAAAATAAATAAATTGTATCGAAAACGTTCTTAATTTCAAATTTTTGTCCACAAATGTAATTTCAAATATTAGAGTTCTTAATTACAATTTATAAAAGTTGAAAATATAAATTAAATTTAAATTTGGGCTTAATTGTAATTATTAAAAGTTGAAAAATTTAATTTAAACATTAGATTAGCGTAATTAAAGAAAGTTTAAAATGTAATTTGAAATATATTTGTGGGTCAAAATACAATTAATAAAATTGAATTTTCTGCACAGACTACAAGAATCACGCGCTAACAACAAGCGCCAAAGGTGGACCGTCCGATCGAAAAAGGAACGGCTACGATTGGCGCGTGTAGATCAAACCCGACCAAAGCGAATGGATGCAGGGAAGATTCCTTCGCGCGGCTCGGCGTGTCAGTGGACCCCACCTGCCGCGCAGGCCAGCGTGCAGGGTGGGACCCACGTGTCGGTCACACGTCTGCCAAAGGGCGTTGTTCTGCGGGCGATCCACGTGCAATCTTCCCCTGAGCCAATCAAAGTCTTCCACGTGTCCCAATTTTCCCTTGAAGGAATCATCAGCGGACGCGTGGCACATATCGGTGGACGCAAAAGCACAGAATCTCACACGCGTTATGGCAACGCGTTGCGCGCGCCCCGATCCCGTGCGACAAACTTCGTGCGCCCGTTTCCCTCAACGAATGAGACGGCCGCCACGTGTCCCACTAATTGTTTCCGCGAATCGAACGCGACACGTGGCGGCGTGGAAGAAAATTAAACAGAACGCAGCGGTTCCACCCACTCCCTCGATCCCATTTTCGATACACTTTTTGTCCCCCCACGCGTTTAATTTAATATTTTCGCCACACCATTTTGTCCCCCGCGTAGATTTTAATTTAATATTTTATTGATGTATTTTTTTCTATAAATAGGAGATATTTTTTAGTTGTAAAAAAGTTTGGTTGGAGTAGTTTTTGGAGTAGAGATTTAGTTTTAATTTTCGAAAGTTTTTAAAGTGTTTTAGTTTTTTTCAGTTTGTAATTTTTATTGTGTTTGTGTGTTGGACGGCAAAACACGCAGAAGCCATTTTTGGCTTTTGTTGTGTTTTGCGTGTGCCAAATAATTGTTTTAATTGATGTTTTAATTTTATTTCTGCTTCATCTAATTTTTCTGTAGTTGTTATAATTTTTATTTTAATTTTATGAAGTAATTTAATTTTTCGAGGGTTGCATTTAATCTAAAATTATGAAGCTTTAATTTTAATTATTTTTGCTAGATTTATAAGACGTTCGATTTGTTTGTTCTATTTTGTGCGTAATGCTTTTTGATTATTTACGAATCTTATCAAAACGATCCGTGGCACATGAATAAACTTGAGAAAGGCATTTGTGTGTGTATTGCTCGTAAATAGAATGACATGTATGATGAAGGATAGAGATATACCCTAATTGTATGTGTGGCCATTTGAAAATTTAGAACGTAATGAATCTCGGTAAATTTAATTTTCATAGAGATATAGTAAATTAATTTAACGAGGTGTGTTTATACGGAGCTCGAAAGAGATGTATGAATAATTAAAAAAAAAGTTTTCGGTTGACAAATTAAATGTACTAAAAAATATAAATCAAAAGAAAATAACAGGATTTGAGTGGATTAATTTGGTGAAAAATTGCAATCCTAGATTTCTTTTATTTTCTTTTTTTACTTTTTGTTAACCAACGATTGTTTTGGATAAAATCAGAAAGATATAATTTTAGTACTCACAAACTATGGTAACAAATCCTCGTGGGATCGATACTTTACTTACAAATCTTTATTACTTGTGACCGTGTATGCTTGCACGAGTTCGTGTGTTGAAAAACACGCAACAAGTTTTTGGCGCCGTTGCCGGGGATTTGTTTTACTATTTTCATTGTTGATACTAATACCAATCAATTTGATTTTAATTCAAAAAAAAAAACAATTTAAAAAAAAAATTTATGCGTATTGTTCTTGTTTATTTTATTTTAAAAATTTTCTCGTAAGTTGAGATTTTGTTTGACACACAAATCTTAACTTACAAAAAGAAAAAAAAATATTTACTTATTGTTGTTTTATTTTATTTTTCAATTTTCTCGTGGGTTGAGATTTTGTTTGACACACAAATCTTACCTCACAAAAAGAAAAATAAATTTTATTTGCTTATTTTTGGTTGTGTAATTTATTTTTCAAATTTCTCGTGCGTTGAGATTTTGTTTTATACACAAATCTTAACACACATAAAGAAAAAAAAACAGAAAACAAAAAAAAATTATTTGCTTATTGTTAGTTTATTTTATTTTATTTTATTTTTTTTAATTTTCTTGTGGGTTGAGATTTTGTTTGACACACAAATCTTAATACACGAAAAGAAAAACAACAAAAAAATTTTATTTTCTTATTGTTGGTTGTTTGTTTTATTTTTTTTTTATTTTTCTAGTGAGGTGAGATTTTGTTTAAACACAAATCTTAACTCACAAAGAGAAAAAAATTTTGGTTATATTTTCTTAATTTATTTTTCAATTTTTTCGTAAGTTGAGATTTTGTTATACACAAATCTTAACCTACAAAAGAAAAACAAATTGAGAAGTCAAGCTGAAGACTATAAATCAAGCGCTTCTTGGGAGGCAACCCATGTGTTCATATTTATGTTTTTTATTTTTCGCATTTATTACTCTTTTTATTATGTTATGTTTTTTTTTCGTAGGTGCAAATTGGAGATAATGAATCAATTTTGGCTTAACCAATCAAACAAACCAGGAAGTTTCTTTAAACCCATCTCATATGTTCTTTAACTTTCACACATTGAGGACAATGTGTATATTAAGTTTGGGGGTGGTAGATACACTTAACCTAATTGAAATACTTTCTGGATGTTATTGCTTGTGAATTTTTTTTTTTGTTTGTTTGGTTTATTTAAGATATTTTGCTATGAATAGTGATTTATTTTTATTTCTTTGATTTAAATGATGCATAATTCTTTGAAAAAAATTAATATTGGCTAAGTGATGAATAATTTTTACGTATGTTTCATTTTTACAAGAATAAATATTCATGAGCACCTGTCTTGATTTTTGAGTTGCTATGATAATTTAGAGAAGGTTTATATGAGTATGAAATTCGATTGATTTTTGTGGTGTCACAGTTTTTAGAATTTGTTTGATTTTCTCTCGAGGCGAAATTATAGATGACATGTAACTAAGAAAATGATTTAGGCCATCTTTGGATCGTTTGAGCCTTTCTATCTACCTTAACATGCATTATCCATAGTATACCCCTTTTGAGCTTCAAAGTTTACATATATATTTTTCTCATTTCAAAAGCCTATCTAAAAAAAAAATATATATGTGTGTAGATATACCTATTGTTCTTATCTCACTAACATGTGACAATTGTTAATAAATGTTGAAGGTTATATCGAAAAAAAAGGGTTACTGAAAAAAAAAAAAGAAAAAAAAAGATGCGAAAAAAAAAAGAGATTCTGAATAAAAAAAAAAGGAAAAAAAAATGGTTACTGTATGTGATGATAAATCCCAAATCGGGTTGTGATTATTGTGATGATAGAATTATCTTTTTCAATCCTGAAATGTTATGCTCGGGAAAAGTTTTAAGCTAAATATTATCATTCATCCTACCTTTACCTAAGCCATACATTACAAGCTTAATAAAAGTCCTATTGATTTTGTGTTTTGTGTTTGTCTACATTAGTGGAGAGAGAAATGAAAAATAAACTTATAAGATTTGTGATTTCATTAAAAATTTGTTTGATTTTATATTTGTATAAACTCATCCGGATTGCATGTGATGAAATATGAAAAGACTTCACACACACTAAAATTCATTGTGAAAATGTGATGTACTTTTAAGTTAATTTTGATGCTTAGATAAAATTCTTTTATTTCTTTGAGTTATGTAATTTGAAAAGAGAAAAGAAATATTTTGAAAATCACTATTTTAAATGCAGTTATCTTTGTTCTATTTCCTTCCTTTTGCTCGAGGACTAGCAAAAACTTAAGTTTGGGGGTGTTGATAACTGTATTTTATATAGTTATTTTCACCTATTTTATTAATCATAATTGCTATGTTCTCTCTATTTTTAATTAATTTTAGTTTAATAAATTAGTATTTACTGTTTTTTATATATTATAAGAAAAATAAATAAATTGTATCGAAAACGTTCTTAATTTCAAATTTTTGTCCACAAATGTAATTTCAAATATTAGAGTTCTTAATTACAATTTATAAAAGTTGAAAATATAAATTAAATTTAAATTTGGGCTTAATTGTAATTATTAAAAGTTGAAAAATTTAATTTAAAATTAGCAAAGGGCTTAACTGTAATTAAAGAAAGTTTAAAATGTAATTTGAAATATATTTGTGGGTCAAAATACAATTAATAAAATTGAATTTTCTGCGCAGACTACAAGAATCACGCGCTAACAACAAGCGCCAAAGGTGGACCGTCCGATCGAAGAAGGAACGGCTGCACGATTAGCGCAGTGGATCAAACCCGACCAAAGCGAATGGATGCGAGGAAGATTCCTTCGCGCGGCCGGCGTGTCGATGGACCCCACTCCGCGCGAACGGCGTGCGAGGTGGGACCCACGTGTCGGCCACACGTCCGCCAAAGGGCGTTGTACGTGCGGGCCGATCCACGTGCAATCTTCCCCGAGCCAATCAAAGTCTTCCACGTGTCCCAATTTTCCCTTGAAGGAATCATCACGGACGCGTGGCACATTTCGGTGGACGCCAGCAGAATCTCACACGCATTATAGCCGGATTCGCGCAACGTCGCGCGCGTCAATCCCGTGCGACAAACTTCGTGCGCCCGTTTCCCCCAACGAATGAGACGCCGCCACGTGTCCCACTAATTGTTTCCGCCGAATCGAGCGACACGGCGGCGTGGAAGAAAATTAAAACGTAACGCGCATTGCTCCACCCACTCCTCGATCCCATTTTCGATACACTTTTTGTCCCCACGCGTTTAATTTAATATTTTAGCCACACCATTTTGTCCCTCGTAGATTTTAATTTAATATTTTATTGATGTATTTTTTCTATAAATAGGAGATATTTTTTAGTTGTAAAAAAGTTTGGTTGGAGTAGTTTTTGGAGTAGAGATTTAGTTTTAATTTTCGAAAAGTTTTTAGAGTGTTTTAGTTTTTTTCAGTTGTAATTTTTATTGTGTTTGTGTGTTGGGCGGCAAACACGCAGAAGCCATTTTTGGCTTTTGTTGTGTTGCGTGTGCCAATAATTGTTTTAATTGATGTTTTAATTTTATTTCTCGGCTTCATCTAATTTTTTCCGTAGTTGTTATAATTTTTATTTTAATTTTACGTGAAGTAATTTAATTTTTCGAGGTTGCATTTAATCTAAATTTTATGAAGCTTTAATTTTAATTATTTTTGCTAGATTTATAAGACGTTCGATTTGTTCGTTCTATTTTGTTCTTAATGCTTTTTGATTATTTACGAATCTTATCAAAACGATCATGCACATGAATAAACTTGAGAAAGGCATTTTGTGTGTATTGCTCGTAAATAGAATGACATGTATGATGAAGGATAGAGATATACCCTACAATTGTATGTGTACATTTGAAAACTTAGAACGTATTGAATCTCGATAAATTTAATTTTTCATGAGATATATAAATTAATTTAACGAGGTGTGTTTATACGGAGCTCGAAAGAGATGTATGAATAATTAAAAAAAAAGTTTTCGGTTGACAAATTAAATGTACTAAAAAATATAAATCAAAAGAAAATAACAGGATTTGAGTGGATTAATTTGGTGAAAAATTGCAATCCTAGATTTCTTTTATTTTCTTTTTTTACTTTTTTTATTAACCAACGATTATTTTGGATAAAATCAGAGAGATACAATTTTAGTACTCGACAAACCATAGTAACAAATCCTCGTGGGATCGATCTTTACTTACAAATCTTTATTACTTGTGACCGTGTATGCTTGCACGAGTTCGTGTGTTGAAAAACACGCAACAAGTTTTTGGCGCCGTTGCCGGGGATTTGTTTTACTATTTTCATTATTGATACTAGATTATCAAATTTTTCATGCCATTGCTTAGGTGCTTGTTTTAGACCATAAAGAGATTTATCTAATTTACAAACTTTATTTTCTTGACGTGGGATAACAAAACCTTCAGGTTGATCCATATAAATTTCTTCTTCTAAATCACCATTTAAAGCGCTTTAACATCCATTTGATGTACTACTAAATCATGGATAGCAATGAGAGAGAAAAGTACACGATGGAAGTTATTCGTGTAATCGTGAAAAGGTATCAAAGAAATCAACATTTTCCCTTTGCCTATATCCTTTAACTACAAGACGCAGGCTTTATATTTTTCAATAGTACCATCGGGTTTTAATTTCTTTTTTAGTATCCATTTACATCCAATGGTTTTGCAACCAGAGTAAGTCAACTAAATGCCAAGTCTTATTATACTCGAGTGAGTCCATTTCATCATTTATGGCTTCTTACTCATAAGTTGGCATCTAAAGAAGATAATGCTTCTTTAATAGTTTGGGGATCTTCCTCTACAGGTATAAGCATAAAAATCGACCCAAAATCCTTAAGGGTTCGAACTCGTTTACTTCTTCTAATTTCGTGTTTAATTCTTCAAAGATGTTCACTAGTTCTAGTTATAGGTAAACTACTGAAGACGAGCCCCACTATTCTTAAATTTAAAGGGAAATCTATGTTCATAAAAGTCAAAGATCATTTGATTCTATAACTACCGATCTTTTAAGTCATAGAATTTATAAGCTTTACTATTCACGGTGTATCCTATGAATACACATTCATACGCCTACTAGCAAGTTTATTTCTTTTAGGATCGTGATTCTAACATAGGCTAAACAACCCCAAGTTTTAAAATAAGTTAAATTAGGTTTCTTATTTTTCAAAATTTCATAGGGTGAAATTTTATTTGTAGATTTAGGCATTCTATTTAGCACATACAGACAGCTAATAAAATTTCTCCCCACCAATTTAAAGCGGTATGATTTAATAAAATTGCAACAACAGATTCAGTAAAAAGTTCTATTTTTTCTTTCACTTTGCCATTCATTTCGGAGAATAAGGTGCAGCTTTTTTCATGAATGATTCCATGAGTTTTATAAAAATCATTGAAGATATTGGAATCATATTCGTGCCTCTATCACTTCAAACCTTTTTATTTTCTCATTTAAGTTGATTTTCAATCTCAATCATAAATATTTTAAACATATCAAACGCTTCACTTTTATTTTCATTAGATATACATAGGTGTAATCCTAATACCATCTATAAAAGTTATAAAATAGCGTTTTCCATTTCTTGTTAAATTTCCATCAAGTTCACATATATCGAATGAATTAATTCTAAAGGTTCAGATTCTCTAACTAATGATTTATGTGTGAAGTTTTGGTTATTTTAGCTTGACTACAAAAAATCACATTTTTCAAAATCATTTAAAGATAGTTTAGGAATTAGTTCTAAGCTACTCATGTTCTTGACATGCGTGCTTATTAACATGACAAAGTCTAGCATGCCAAATATTAAAGAAAGTCAACATATAAGGTAAGAAGAGGTTTTATTAATTTCAACATTTGATTTGAACATGCCATCAGTGGCGTACCTCAACAAATATATTATTTTTAGTTATAGTATATAAATCAGCCCCTATAGTTTGAGTAAACCCACTTTGTTAAGAAGATAGCCTCGAAACTAAATTCTTCTCATCTCCTGAAAGTATGCGGGACATCCTTCAAGATGACAATCTTTCCAGAGGTAAACTTCAAAACCACCTCACCAAGACGAAGAACTTTAGTGGAGTGGGAGTCACCCGCCAAAGACTTTCTTATCCTCGGAACGTAATATGATTTGAACATGTCTCGATCATAGCAAACATGGCGAAAGCACTGTCTACCCACCACCCCTGATCCACCAACAAAATTGACTTCAGATATCATAGCAATAAGTTGATCTTCTGGGTTCGCTGTGGGGCAAAAGACGATTCCCTATTCGGCGTTCCTAGCCAAGTGGCTGTGTCTATTACAACTATAACACATGAATGTGTTATTCCTTAAGGGTTGAGGTCCATTACCGGGGAGGATAGTTTCTATTTCTATTTTGGTGGTTACGGTTTTGATTATTACTACGATTATGAGTTTTCATATTTCTACCTTTAGGTTTCAATTGTAATGAGACAGGTTTCTTATTGGTACTATTATTTGAGACTACGAGTACTTCATCTCTTCGGGTCTTGTTTTCGAGCTTCTTCTTCTATTCTTAAACGGGTTATAAGACTTTCTAAAGAAAATTCCTTAGTTTTATGCCTAAGTGTATTCTTAAAATCTTTCCAAGCAAGTGGGGTAATTTATCTATTATAACAAATTTACTTGAAATTGTTCATCTAAAGTCATACCTTCGTAAGTTATTTAGGTGGCTATCTTCTACGTGTGGATTGAAGCTTGATTTTCCATCAATCATTTGAAACTTCATGTATCTGTACGACAAAGATACTTCTTAGTACCGCCTCGTTGTCGTATTTCTTTTGAAGTGCTTCCCAAATTTCCTTAGCGTACTTATCACAGCTTATAATAATCATACAAGTCATCACTAATCCGTTAAGAATATAGTTTTTTGCATAGAAAATCATTTTCAATCCAGGCATCTAAATCCTTATTACATGTTTCAAGAGAGGAGCTGACTGTATTGGTTTTTCAAGAGTAAGAGCGAAACGACTTTTTTCACGGTTAAGAAAAACAACATTTTTTGCCTCCATCTCTTAAAGTGTAATCCTTCAAAACTAATGGTTTGTTTAGATCGCCAGCTAGCATTTCAAGAGACATGGCAGATCGAAGGCACGCTCTTAAAATTGTTGGAACAAGTTTACAAAAATAGTGTAGGAACAATATTACCGATAACTTGAAAGTAATCAAGTTGGGTTGAGTCGCTGACTAGGTCGCTCTCTTTAAGACGTTGCTGCTCGCCCCTAATTTGTGCAAGAAGCAAATACCAATTGCTGCCCCTGTGGATAAAACAAATTTAATCTTTTAATGCCTCGTAACTTCACCAGACCGATGAAGACCGAATGCTACACCTGGAAAAATTAGTTTCTGGAAAACTAAAAATAAAACTTAGAAATTGTAGAGAATTGTTTCTTTTCGCAGGAGATGAGATTGTAGATTGTTGTATATAAAATGAGAGCTAAAGCCCTCCTTTTATAGATTTTAGAAACCTGTGGCAATTATGAATAAAACGGTAATGTCTCTGAATTAAGAGCATAACTACCATTCTGGAGTAATGCAAGAGTAACGGCCATTTTCAGATTAAAGACGAGTAACGGATAACGGATATATTTTTATGAGTAAATACGACAGAATCTCTTTTTCTCGAATATAAGACAAACGGCCATATTCTTAATAAAAGAAAATAACGGTCATTTTTTTTCTGAAAATATATATATATATATAACAACCATTTTGTAAGTGGAAAAAATTTTCCTTAAAAGAATATTTTACCAAAAAGGAAAATACCACCTCACCTCACACACACGCACTGACGTGTTCTGGGCCATTGGCCGACGGACAGACGGCGACAGATTACATTTGCCTAAGTCCTCTCCTTCCACGAAAAATGCAGACTCTCTTGGGGTCCAATCCCAATAACCAACTCTTCACTATTTATACCTCTTTAAAATAATATAAAAAAGCAATGTGTAACAAAGGCACATTTCCCAACAAAATTTTTTTTTAAATAAATTTCATCTTTTTTCAACAGAAGCATATGACATCATTATCATAATAACTTTTATATGTTAGGAGTTATGTGTATTTGTAAATTTTCAATAAGTTAAATAATATGATTTAGTTAATGATTCATAATAATTACTTATACATTTTTTTTCAGGAATACCTTCTTACTCATTCTTTAAATAACGGATATATTACATTATAATCTTATTATATAAAATTCAATATATCTTTTCATATAATAGAAAAGTTAATTAACAAAAGAAAAAAATGTGTAAAATTAATACGATACATCAAACATAATTTATTGATATATTTGAAGAAAAATGATTAAATTGGTGTAAAAAAGAAAAAAGTAAAAGTGTTTTTTTAGATGACCATTAGGATCGCCTAACTTATATAATTTATGTGTGCTTTTCTTATTAACAATAGAAATTATCATGACATTAGCATAAAACATAAAACCAAAGTATTATAACTTTTTTACACAACCCAAATACAAGTGTACAACTACTCTTACCTAGTTGCTCAGTAAAATATCGAACTCATTTAACTATTATTTGATTTCAAAATTAACTGAGTTAACTCAGTTTACCGTAAATTAACTGAGTTAACTCAGTTTACTAATGTAATTAAGCTAACACCCACTGTATTTGTAATATATTGAATTAATATTATATTTGTAATTATTGATATATTTCTAACCTTTTTGGATAATTTGCCCGTAAGAATGTATCATACATATGATGCTCTATCTCATGTAAATTCTTTAAAACTTGATTGGCCATTAAAAATTTGGCACGTGGCAATATTTGAATCATGTAAATTATGGATGACGTTTTCAGCGGCAGCAGCAGCAGCAACAAATTAGAAAGATCGGGAAATATCAAACAATGATGAAAAGCCAAAAAGAAAAAACCTCAATGCTCTGTCCATTCGATTCTGAAGAAACAAATTGCTTACAGAAGCTCGGTGAGAGAAATCTGACGCAAGTAAATTAAAACATGTCTTTAGCCTCAACCCAGCAAAGCTTTCTCCTCTTTTCAACAACCCAGAAGCCGAAAACCAAGTTTCTGACTTCTAATTTTATCTCTTGCAAATACAAACACACCCCAGATGACCAAAACGTTGATTCTATCAGGTAATCATTGATTTGATTTCTCTATTTTTAAGTATTTTACTCTCTCTTTTTTAAAAAAACCCAAACCTCACCATCGTCACAACTCTCCAATCAGATAATATGCTACTGTACTACACATGGACTTTAAGTATTTTTCTCCTAGTAAATTAACTGCCTATTTTTCCTAGTAATGAAAGTTGGTGTTTTGGGATTAATTGTGAATTGTGCAGAAAGAAGAATGAAAATAGAGTGGCTAAGTTGGCAATAGTTACACTGGCAGCTGGGTTGTTGACACTGGGTTCTGTTGATGATGCATCAGCTGCTAAGTCTGGTGGTCGGGTTGGTGGCCAGGCATTCCGGTCTTCAGCTCCCAAGTCCTCGTCCCCTAGAATCAAAAACAATTCCAGGTAACTATTTCAATTGGGAACACTTTCTTTAATCTTCTAATTATGATGTTTTTAGACAATATTAATTATAAAGCAAAGGAAAAACAAGTTATGAAAGCATAAAACTATCAAATCGGTTTGGAAAATGCTCGGGAACATATGTTTCAGATTTGCATATTTATTTTAACTCTACTTTATTTGAATCAATAAATTTGAGATTATGACTCTATATTGCTATCAAAGTAGCTGTAAGGATTACAACATGGTGTACATTAGTAATATACAACGTGTTCATCCTCAGTGGCGAATCCAGAAACTTTTTTCCGGAGGGCTAACCTGTTTCACTGCTATTATACTCTAGCTGAAGTAAATGATTAATTGGGCACCTTGTTTTTGTAACATTTACTCATTTTATTCTCTTAATTCTCAATTTAACCAACTTCATCCAATATTTTAAAATTATTGGTAAGTTTGGTCTAAATCGTCAAATTTATATCATCATTAACATACTTAAATATAAATTGTTCTTGATATTCATAATTTTACAAGCATCCTAATTAATTTTATTATAATTAAAAATTTGATGTTAAATTTTGTAAGGAAACTACTTTTTATTTTATCAAAATAATTAACATCTTGTGATAATAATTAATAATCATGTAATACTCTATATAAAACTTATATATATATATATATATATGAACTTTTGGTTATACATAAGAATATGAATTTTGACAAGTTTTGTATTAATTTAAAGAATAATTTAAATTCAATTTAATTAATTTAGAATTTTTAGGATTTCAAATTTAAGAATTTTAGCATAAAATTGATAAAATTAAAATATTATTGAATATTCAGACTAATTAATAAATAATTTTATAAATATTTAAAATGAGATTAATACTAAGCAATTTTTTCTTTTAGTTTCAAACACGGGACTATAACCTTTTTTAACTTGATGTATAGAGGTTCCATTCCCCGGCACAATATTGTTTGCTCTTAACTATGAGTTTAGTAAGCTTACAATTATGATTCACAATTTCAATAGGTCTTCACGGTTTTGTTTCTAAGACAAACCCAAAATACATCGTATCATTAGAGAGTGTACACCCTTTATGAATATATTATAACTTAGTTGTTAAATAGGACATGTATAGTGATTTTGACTGTATTATACAACCTCTCTTAGGGAGCTTTACTTTCTTGTAAGTACGCAAACCTCATGACCTAGCTAGATCATAGTTTTAATACCATTTGATGCAAAGAGGCTTCATTTTATAATACGATATTGTTCATTTCATACTATAATTACGAGTTTAATTGGTATATAATAATGATTTATCGATTCAATGGATACTGGTGATTTTGTTTTGAGAGTAAATCAAAAGCGCTTCATACTATTAGAGACTACACACCACTTGAATACCTTATAACTTAATTTCCTAAGTTACGTGTAGAACGGCTTTGACTGCAATATAAAAACCATTTGACCCAATTTAGTCTATTTTGAAGCATTGATAAAATACTTTACAACTGAGAGAGTTTTTCTCCCATTTTCAGTTTTCCTCTTTATTGCCATGGATTTAGCATAACGTTTCCAACCCACTACATCAAATTGGTATCGGAGCCATCTTGTTTCCCGGGGAGGTACGATAGCCATGGATTGCGATTGGAGCCGCTTCACTGTCATAGAACATGGAGTGCAGGCTTTTAGAAGGAATCGAAAGCTTAGTGGAAATGGAGCTGGAGATTCATTCGACTGGAGAAACGATCATAAGAGGTGGAGTGCCCGCCAAAGAACGTCTCCTCCACCCATCTCACAAGTGCCACGCCCACATCCATTATCCATCATCTTCGTATTATTCCATCCCCCTAACACCCACAATACCCAACCCATTGTTCGTAAACCATATAGAGAAAACAACATAGACGATGTAAACGGGCAAGAAAACGATAGAAAAAGATGGTTTTTATAAAGATCCATCAAAATTTACATTTTCAATTGGTTAATTAAAGGGGCAAAGAAGATAGCGTGTCAATATATAATTAATAATTAAATATATAAATGTACGTTAACAAACATGTATAGGAATAGCAGAGCTGGCTATTATTACAAGAAGCTTTTTATTATATAGAAAAAAAAAACAAATGATAAAATAAAAAAATAAATGGCACTAGCTAGCTATAGCTAATTATAACACATATATTATATTATTTATTGTAACAATATTTCGTACAGCAATCTAGCAATCGATCACACAGCAGAGGCCTGTAACTGTGGTGGCAATGGAGTCCTAAGAAAACGCCACGGTCCAGTCCCAGTTCCCATCCTGCAAATTAATGAATTATGATAGAAATTCATGAATTAACTCCACCTCCACCTCAAAAGACGCAAGGAAAGGATTGCAAAGTAATTATAAATGTAACGGAGTCATGAAATCTGATCGATGTAGTAGTATTTGAGGTTTATGTAATTCTATATATTATTAAGAGAGTTGAAAGAAGTAGGTAAGATAGGTTAGGTAGGTACCTCCAAATTCCAGCAAAAGTACGAAGTCCCATATAAATGGTTAGAGCAATCCATATCCCAACGAAACCATGACTTCTTGATAGCATTATTAATGACACTATACTTGATAGGTTAGTGGATATGTATGTAAGTAAAAATTAATATTCTATTTCGAAACTAATTTAATTATGTACTATATGTATTCTTTTGAGACTTTAAATCATATATATTTGTGTTTATATAATGATTTATATATGATATGAGTGTGATTCCTAAATCATTTTGTCTACTGATCATGTAAGAAAATAATAATTTGGCAGGACCAATATTTATATAAATCCTCCGGTGGCTCCACCATTAGTTGGTGGTTATGGATATGGCTATGGTTATGGTGTACCCTTTGGTGGTTGGGGATGGTCTCCATTTTCATTCTTTGCTCCCGGTCCTAGTGTTGCCGTTGGCATTGGTGGTGGCTTTGATACTCTTGTTCTGTTAATGTTTCTTGGTGCTGTTGCTGCCGTCATTCGGAGATTTATTGGATCAAGAGAAAACAACATAGACGATGACGATGACTACTGAAATCATTATAGATGTGGTGGCTTCAAGTACATAAACAAGTTTTCTTCTTGTCATTTCATATGGTACTGCAATTCTAGATGCCTGTATTAACATATAAGTTATGTAGCTATAGTTATATTCAGTTCCCAATCTATTTGAATTCTCCTTGGAATGACACTAGTGTCTAAATTATGTTATATAACTTGCCTTGTTCATAGCTCTTTCTTCTACGATTATGATGTTGCTTTTAGTATACATTAGAGTCCACTACATGATATTAGGTGATGGATCAAGGAAATGGGAGTTTAAAATCCCAATAGACGGTGTTTAATAAGTTTAAGTGAAATTGATCCAAAATAACAGGTTCGATGATGTACGTTGTACTTTACAAATGTATATATTGTACATTCTGCTAACATAAGTATTATCGAACCCTACTATTTTCGGACAAATTTAACCAATAAATTACTGAAAATCCATCTTTTTAGATCATTGACTGTAGCAGGATTCTATTTTTTTTTTCTTTTTCAAATCTCTTGGGTAATGGTACATGAGCATAGGGATAAGGTCAAATGCAGGTTATGGTTAGACCAGTTGCGAAAAACAAAAAGCTAAGTATTTTTTTTATTTTTTCATTCTGTTACCTTTGTAAACTTACTTTGAACTTCAAGGTCAGCTAATGAGATTCTTTTCTGGAGCTTGGACAGAATTTTTTTTGTTTTAACAAGTATATAAGAAGAGGGTGAGTTGAAATGAGTAGTCTTATATTCTAAAACACAATCTGACAATTGTGCAATAGGTAAAGAAAGCTCCAAATGTCTTTGAATTATTAGATAAACACTACAACTTAGGAACTATTCTTGAGATTGATCCGATTCATAGAGATAAAAATTAGAGAAAAGTTAGATAGTTTTGTGAAATGCTTGAATTCTTTAGAAAGTTCATGTATATATAAAACATTGTATGTACATGTGTCTATTATATAAGAGGTACACGTCATAGTATATCAAAGGAGTATAAGAGTAAAGAAAAAAACATCTAAAACTTGATATCGACCACAATATAGCTTAGTCTGTAGGTTATTCTTCCAACACCATGGTTTCTATGCGTAGGCAGGTCCATACTATCGGTATCTTTGTGGACATGGATACACGTAGGTTCTCTTAGGATGACCTTGCCTGATGGCTCAAGCTATTAGTTGGATCGGATTGTTAGATGGATAGGGCTCTCGATCGATTCATATATCCAAACAACTATATATATATATCAAGTATGCATGACTTCATTTGATTGGTACACATTGACTTTAAAATGTCAAAAGTTACAGTTAGCGTATAGTTATGTAAATATTTTACTATTTAATTTAAAATAAATATTAATGATTCAATCCATATTTATGGAAGATTGTTTTTAAGTAATTCAATATTAATTAATTTAATATTTAAATATTATAACTTAAATATTAATTAATTGATATTAATCATTTACAATTATATCATCCATCAAAATCTATAAATAGGTTCTCAAAAACAGAAAATGTATGCTTAAATGCATAAACTTACCACTTAAACTTTGTCAAATTGTTCTTAACTTTTCTCTCATAAATTGAATTAAGCATTATAGTAAATATGAAACTCACGGGTGTTATCCCTTATAACGTGATTTTCTAGTGACTTACAAGTCTATATGTCTAGAGAACATGATCTAACAGAAATTTGCTTTAACATCTGGAACCGTATGTGGAAAAGAAATTTGATATTCAACCAATTGAGCTATTGAAAACTCAAGAACATTCAAAAATTTCTTCATGTTCTTCACTTTATTCATTGGTTTCTTTATTCAATTTCTCCTAACAACGTGTTTGGTTTGTTAAGTCCTTAGGATGAGCTCTTAACATGTTCCTAATGACATCTCACTCTCTTGATAGGTCAATGATCTGACTAGCACCCAGGAACAATGTTCTACCCTTAGTGTGCTCCAACGAGAACACACAGAAGGAGCTCAATTTCCCTAATTATGGATCGCTATCTCTTTAAGGAGATCGTAAGAGCACCTAAGCAAGATTTGGACCCTAGGCTAAGTCATGCCTCAATCACTAAGACAATTAAGGAGACTAGACTTCTTGTCTTGTCAAAATAGGAACCACACAAGAGGAGCTTGATCAGCCTACCTTGGCAAAATCCATCAAGAATAGGCATCTAGTCATCAACCTAAAAGATATACTACAACATGTAGTATAATGAGCTAGCCAGCCAAGTAGATCAACCTCCCAAGTAGAGTAGACAGACATAAGATCATGGTAGACCAGCCAAGCAGACCAACTAGTTTACCAAAGTAACCATTCCACGAAGCAAAGATATCAAACATCCCCCAATGATCATCATATGTGTAGGCATGGATAGTTTAAACCAAATTTGTTGTGATTTCCTTGAGAACCACCCCAAGGTTAGATAACCTACCAATCAGGTTAAAATAGCAACGCTAATGTTGTCATTGATTCTAAGGTAGATATCAATAGTTGTAGTTATTAGATAGATATCTCTCTAGAAGAGTAGAGATTCACACATGAAGGAATATTATGCTCTCCAAAACACCACTTTTTAGGCCGCATAGTCTTGGATGTTACCACCCAAACTACACCAGACTTGATGAATTGCTACCTTTTAGGTTGTGCTATGTAGCAATACCTTGCTTACCATTCTTTAATCATTGGATTCAAACTACATCAAATGATTATAGATCCATATCACACATGAAGAGATAGATACATTACCTTACAAGTGGTGATGTTTGTGATCACTACCCTAGGATGAGAAGTTTAGGTCGCTGCCACCTCGGTTATACCAAACTAAAAGCAACTTCTATCTGCGACTCTAGAGATGTGACCAATATTACATCCAAAATAAAGATGACACAAAAAGAAGCACTTCTCAAAGGGGTCACCCATACCTAAATTTCTCCAAGTTAAGCATACTTAATTACGGAGTTCCAAAGGAATGGTTACCTGATCCTTCTACAAACCAATTGTTGATTAGGAGATGAGCATCAAGTAACTTAGGTTCATCTCTCCAACAAATAAAAATATTGCTTTACCAATGAGGAAGAATCATAGATTTAAAAATACTCATCCTACAAACATGAATAATCATTGTCTCAAGAGCCCATCATCATGGTGTCTTTAGTAGCTAAAGTTTCATAGAGCTAGAGCGTCTACCTATTCATTTAGTTATAGCTACCCTCAAGTGGGGCAGAACTTTTCCTATAAGTCCACAAGTAAAAGTAGAATCCAGAAGTAAGTGTCTGAGCAACAATTGATTCCAAAATTTCTTAGAATCTCACCACTCATTAAAAATCATGCAAGAACATAAATCTGAGAAGGATTAAGAGTAACATCAGCTTCAGATTGCCATTTTCTAAGCTACCATATCCTACCCTAAATGTTGGAAGCCACTTCATCTCTAGATGAGAAAATAAACAATGTAGTCACCTTGGCACTTATATACTCACTCTATTGTTCACCTCCAAAAATTCTGCTCTTCATCTAAAGTGCTCAACACCAACCTAGGAAAAATATGACTTAGTCTTGCATTGGATCAAGAAGACTACATCTTATGCCAGATCCATGCAATGACCATACCCCAAGCAAGCTAAGCGCACGTTGTTGATGAATGCTTGAAAAGAACTAATATTACATTATTTATTTATATTTAAATGTTATATATAGATTTGTATATACATGATTTTATCATTATTTAAAGTAAATCTATGTTTTTGAAATCAAAAGTATTTTTTATTATTTTTCAAATATTTTTAGCTTTAATTTGATTAAATTGATAAACACTACCTCCATCACCTTAAAACCCATCCCCATCATCACCACATCATCCCCACATCATCCCACTCAGGTTGAAACCATAATAATCTCCCTTCCAAAGATTGTGTACCACTATATATCTGGATGACTACCAATGTCATGCCTCTCCTTTGTCACCATTTCAACTCAAGCAATCACCACAACCAGCCCTCCACCAATCTCCAACTCTAGCCATCATTGCCTTTATTCATAACCAAAAGCACTAAGGATGCCCAAGAAACCAATAATTGGTCGTGCTAAAGGAAGATCTACCTCAGACTAATCCAGCTTGGTTCATATCCATAATTTGATTAAAAAATAAAATAATAATTCATATCTATTTTCTTTTAGCCAAAAAAGACATTATGGTTTCATGTATCATCCCACAATTTTCATGATCATTGCTACTATGAGAACCAAACTCGATATCATTATATTTTCTCCTATCGTTATTACCCACCTAAGCCCCAAGCCTAAACTAATTCAACAAGAATATGTGTCATCTATTACAATTTATATATTCATATGTGTGAAGGTTAAATTTCAACCAGCATACCTTCGACCAAATATATGATTCTTTAAGTAAAATGATTAAATCATTTACACAAGACTTGAAAAATTATTTAGATAAAAAAAATAAACAAGCTAGAAGAATAAATCAACAAGTATGATACAAATATCAGATAGTCTCTAAACTAAAACCTATAATCATCCCTACAATCATTAATGTTTGACTTCAACATGTACTCTATGTGCTTTTCCATCTAAAACAAGTGAACAAACCCCTATAAAATCCTTCTATTACAATTGCTCCACCCCTTCTTAGACCAATGTACTTGGCCTTCCCCTACATCAACCTATTAGAAAGATACCACACATTTACCCGTTCCATCCAAACAATTATGTGTCTTACTTGAAACAAAACTATACTTGATAAGCTCTACTTATTATCACTCTTGAAAATCTTGTTAAAGGTTTTACCAAATCTTTATCTCAACCCCAAGCTCATATTATTAAGTTTATTGACAAACCAATTGTTGCTTTTTATTAAGTTATATTTGATATTGTATTTCACTTATACTACACTTGTACTATACTTGTTACAATCATATAAATAAGGCTTTTTATGTACATTATAAGATAAACTAATTACAACATTAAATCATTCTTTCTTCTTATCTCTCTATACTTTTAACAAGGTATCAGAGTCAGATTCTTAGCTCTCGGGCATCCTTGAAGCTCACCCTTCATCGACACCCAGGGCACACTCCGCCCACTCTTTCCCGTCGATGTGGAAGGAGAGTGTAAAGTCCCACATCGGTCAAAAACTATTTCCGCTACATTTATAAGTCTATGACAATCCTTCTTCTTCAAAAGCGCTTTTGGAGAGAATTAGGTCATCAATTTCTATATTTCTAATACAAATTTACTAAAATTTTGTACTTATATAAGTATACATCCACATTTTAAATAAATTGATTTAATTCCTAACCAGAACATGTAAGTACTTTTTGATTATTATTGAATATTTTACAGGATGATACATGGATATTACAATATTTGAAGTAAGTAATAATTCAAAAAAATTAGATTAGATATTTGTTAGAATTTTATTTATTTACTAATTACATTTTATTTTAAAATTTTATTAATTTGAATTAATGATTATGTTAATTTGTTATTAAAAAATTTCTATAATTAGGATTGTAAATTTATTTTAAGACCAGAATATAAATTATTATATCATAGATATCTCGTTCATCTAAATCTAATTCTTCAATCCCAACTCTAATTTCTTCCATTTTCCTTCTTTCCCAATTTTCTAATTTCTTCCATTTTCCTTCTTTCCCAATTTTATCTCTTCTCTGTACATATTGATTATAATTACTTCCCTTATTAACTTTTGCATTTGAATCACATGTCTAAACATTTGAGTTATTATGTAAATTGTGGTGGGGATTACATGCAATCAAGATGTCAATGATAGGTTTTACTAACATTACCAATTCTTTTAAATTATATTCAACTTTATATTATGAAAGTCATATTTGTTTTTCTCCTCTTAAGAGATTTTTCTGCACTTGTCTCAAACTATACATATATCCATACTAACCAATTTTCCTAGCAAATTTTTAAAATAAAAATAAAAGAAAAAATAATATTTATAACATCCTCAAAACTTATAGTTATAAAAATAATATTCATTATGTTCAACTCATATATTTTTACTATATAGAAAAATCTCATTCAAAAATTTCACATTAAATATCGTCTAAATAAGAGTCATTCGAATTAAACTCTGATCAATTAGACTCGTACATTATTTAATTATCATCGATAATTAAATTTTATTTATTATTATTAACATATTATTTTTATTTTTATTATTTTAAAAATATTATTTTATTTAATTTTTTAAAATCAAAAATCAAAATTTAAATTTTCATTATTATATACAAGGTCCAATCATTATGAAAAATTCAGCCTTATAGTTCCGTCGTCTATACATGTGATATGAAAGAGAGAGGAAATTATGTGAATAACTGTCTAGTGCGATGATTTATGATAATGTGTTGGCCAGGTCATTTCATATATTTTAAGTAAGTTGACAAATATTATTTTGATTTCGTGAAATATTCCTTTTAGATAGCTGTAAATAATTTTTGTTTTCTTCTCCTTATTAATACTGATGGCATATTCCTTAAAATATTTAAATGATTGTTTGTTATTGTTTTATTGTAGCAGTGTACAAGCCTAGGTGCAATGGCCTTTTTTATATATGTTATAGGCGCTTATTTTGAACTGCATTCATGTATAAGTATAGCCATTTAGTAATAAATAAACATTTTCATATATGTAAGAGATTTGAAATTTTGCTATTTCTTTTCATTCTATCAAAATTAAAAATAAATGTGATTGGCTATTTAATGTTTGTCTTTGTAAAAGAAATTAACTCTAAACTATTCTAGAAAACTATATACATACAAACAATTACAATCAATCAAAATTAATGATTTTTTATAACATCTTATAATTATGATTATGTAATTAGCAACTCTTTATTATTACAAGTCTCATTTTTATAGTTATACAAATTCTTATTTTGGGTATAGTATTGTCACTTAAATTTCTAACCGTAGATAATTAAAATTATGATTATTCATAAAAATTTAATAATTTTTTTAAAAAAATAACCATAATAAAGTAAGAATGATTATTAAAATACCAAAATTGTGGTTAATTGAAACCAAACATACATTAATATTATGTTTTTATATACGTATAATTACATAAAAATTTATTTTTAATAATAAAACACATAATATTTGAAATAATTAGTTTTGATTGTATTTATTTTTATTTTTATTATAAACAAGTACTAAATAGTTAAAAAATAAAAATTAACGTCTAGTATTTTAAATAATGACAAGAGTAAAGAATATTTTAATATTTATTTTTTAAAAACTAAATAAATATTAAAAAATAAAAAGTGTGACTAAATCGTGAAAAAATTATTACTAATTTATAACCGATGGTTATTAACCGAATATACTTGAAAATGGTACATAATAGTTATGGTCATTAATTAGCATAAACATCGTTACCCATCCCAAGCATATTACCACTAAGTTTTGTCAATTCTCTTTAACATTTTTTTATTTATCCAATAGAAATTTTGAGTTTTTAACTTTATAATTTTTTTTATTTAGTTACACGACATAACCTCGTTAATATATAGAGTTTTATTTTTAAGTATATTTAGTAAAAATATATATATGTTTATTTTCTTACAATATAAATAGACATATATTTTTTAATATTATACAAAAAAATATATGTTTTATAACATTATATGAAAATTAACATATGTTTTTTTATTAAAAAAATTAAAAGTAAAATCATGTTAAAAAATTAAATTATTTAATACATCCGAGTTAAGTTTTAAAAAAAACTTAGTAAATTAAAAAGCAAAACATGACATATTATATTAACATATATTTAAGTTGTTTATAAAATATCATTTTTTAAAGGCTAGTTTTTGGTAACCCAATGGAAATGTTTTTATTTTTACATGCTAGAGTATTAAATTAATGTATATAGACCAGTTTTTTCTTTTTTTGTTCCCTCGGTTAATTTATATACATAATTAAACTTAGTGTTTAAAAATAAAATTCTTTTAAATGTGTTAAAAATAAAGCTAATTACTTTAAACACTTGCTCAATAATAATATTCAAGGTTTATAACTCTTTTTTTTTTTTTTTTTTTTTTGCATATAACGATTTGTGAGTTCTCTAATGACAATCCGTTTGAACTTACGGAGCTTTAATAGTTTTTTGCATTTGTTAATGTGTATATATATATAAAAATAAACAAGTAATAAAAGTGTCAAAAATGGTGGGCAAATATTCCTATTATAACTTCCATCATAAATTAATTAGTCGCCAGACTGTCTAAACCGCTAATTATGCTCTTTTATTCTAAATCCAAATTTTATTTAATTAAGATATAATCTGTTAATTTTAAAAACTTATTTAATTATACTCCACTTAATTTTTCGATGGTATTAAATTAAATATCATATTTGTCCTTAATCAACGTAAATCAGACAAGTTAAAAAAAGAAGAAGATAATATGATATATATATAGGATCATTTGTAACGTGGTTTAATAATAAAAATAATAAAACATTATACTAAAGTCAGTCATACTGTAGTTATAATTTAAGTGATATGAGGTTTAAATAAAATTAAAAAATATTATATAATGAGTTTAATTAATAACACTAAATAAGTTATTAGGTAAAATAAGAAATTACAATTTACATCTCTACCTGTTACCAGATTCAAGTCAATCTTATTACTTTGTCAACAAATTATCTGTATAAATTGTGCTCATAAATATTCGTACCCTCAAAGTAAACATATTCAAGAAAAACTTTTGCTTGATTAGAGCAATGGAAACTAAAAGTGGCAAAAGTACTTTTCTTTATTCAGCTTTTCTACTCTCAGCACTATTTCTCACAACAGCTTTGGCTCAACTTAGTACTGACTTCTACAAAAACACTTGTCCAAATGTCGAATCTTTAGTACGTTCAGCTGTCACAAACAAGTTCCAGCAAACATTTGTTACTGCTCCAGCTACTCTCAGACTCTTTTTCCATGACTGCTTTGTCCGGGTCAGTACGTTATTCTACTACTGCAAAATTCTCATACAAACTTTTAACCCCATTTTTTTTTCTGACGGATATTTGAAAAAATGTAAAGTCAATCCTCATCAACTATTATCAAAGCAAACACATAATATATATTATGTGTTAAAATTAGAGTTATTTTTACTATTATATATGATCAAAGCAAAGTTTCTATTTCTATAAAATTATATTAATCCCTAATTAAATTTAAAAGTTAATTATGAAATTTAGACATGCATGCATCTAATTAATAATAAATTGAAATCTTATATATCGAACGTACATATATAATTGATTGAATCTGAATCTGAATCTGCAGGGATGTGATGCTTCAGTTTTACTAGGATCCCCAAATAACAAAGCTGAGAAAGATCACCCAGATAACCTGTCACTTGCTGGAGATGGATTTGATACAGTGATTAAAGCCAAAGCAGCTGTTGATAGTGACACTCGTTGCAAAAACCAAGTTTCATGTGCAGATATATTAGCTTTGGCCACAAGAGATGTTATTCAATTGGTATAAAATATTATTATTCACTTATTTCAATCCCATATATATATATATTATTATTTCATTTTGAATATTAATGAAAATCTCAATAATTAATTTCAACATGACAATAAAATAAGTATTATATATATATATATAAAGAAATTAATTAATACTAATTATAATATTAATTATTACAGACGGGAGGACCATTTTACAATGTTGAATTGGGTAGACGTGATGGAAAGATATCTACAATTGCAAGTGTACAACGACATCTTCCTAGCCCTGACTTTAATTTAGATCAACTCAACTCTATCTTTGCTTCCAATGGTCTCACCCAGACTGACTTGATTGCTTTATCAGGTATATATAACTCATGTTATATATATTTTGAACCCTTAATTAATTAAACTTTTTTTAAAAAAAATATATATTATGTGGTATATATATATATATATATATATATAGTTAATGCAATACAACTTATGAAAAGAAATGTCAAGCTTTTATTAATGGTATATAGCTAGTAAATTTGCTTATTGAATATTTACAAACTTGTTTCATCAATTTTTTAAACATTACAAAATTATTATGTCATTACCTTATTTTACATGTATTAGAAAACTTATCCCAAAACATCACACGTGCATCTTATACTCATGTAACGCTTTTTAGGATGGGGAATGTAAACAGACATTTAATTTATCCTTTCGATATTAATTTAATTATATTTCATAATATTTTATTAAAACGTAAATAAACGTATTACAAAAATTAACATATATATTTTTTATTAAAGGGATTAATAGTGAAATCATATTAAATAACTCGATCGAAGGTTATTAATTTTGATACATGAATAATTGTTGTGATGTGTGTTCATGATCTATAGCTGCTCATTCAATTGGGTTCTCTCATTGTGGTCGATTCTCCAAGCGAATCTACAACTTCAATTCACGAAACAGAATTGACCCAACACTAAACTTGGGATATGCAATGCAACTTAGACAAATGTGTCCTCTTAGAGTAGACCCCAGAATAGCCATTGACATGGACCCAACTACTTCAAGGACTTTTGACAATGTTTACTTCAAAAATCTTCAACAAGGAAAAGGTTTATTCACTTCTGATCAAATCCTATTTACTGACCCAAGATCAAGGGACACTGTTAATCAATTTGCATCAAATAACGGTGCCTTTCAACAAGCTTTTATTGCTGCTATCACTAACCTTGGTAGAGTAGGGGTTTTGACTGGAAGCCGAGGTGAAATTAGGCAAGACTGTACTCGTGTCAATTAATTTTACCCAAATTTATCTTTGTTTTTTTTTATTTTTTTTTTTAATATATATGCTTGTCTTTTTTACTTCATGCAATTTACCTCCTTCCAATTTTTGGAATTCGCAATAATTTGTATTACATTCTCATATATGCTGCAAATAAGTGCATTAGTCTTTGTGGGTAAATTCGAGTGTTGCTATATGCATGATTGTATTGGTGTGAAAATATGTAATCGTTTATTTTTATTTATTTTTTAAATAAAATCATACGCAATGAACAGACATCCAATTCTGGCTTATTTTTCCTATCACAATTATATACCTTTTGTATTGATATTGTTGCGTGATGCTTAATTTATTATGTAAAATTTAATTAATTTAAGTACTTGATGAAGTGATAATAAATGTTAAAAAAGTTTAATATTAATATAATTTTTTGTTTGAAAAAAATAAATATACATAAATAAAGTGATTAGAGAAAACAATATAATTGATTAGGAGGCATGAATAATAAATAACACCTTAATTTTATTCTTGTGGCAATTAAGAAGCTTTGCGTCTGCTTGCCTATATGCTTTGTATTTGTGCAAAGCCTTGTTATGGTTTTTTCTTTAATAAAGCTCGTTATATATAGGTTTCATTTGTAGGTATATATAGTAATGCGTGTGTGTAACCATGCACCATCAAACGTAAAAATTAAGGTTAACTTCACAAATGGCTTTAGGCGAGAAATGATGCCTCTGAGTATATATAGGCGATAAATGATGGATTAAGAAGTATTGGTCATGTAACTTCCGACGTTATATTTTTGATGGTTAACTTCACGAAATTAATAAATTATAATTTATCATACTTGTAAAAGGGTGAGGGTAAATCGATTTGATAATTACCTAGCATAATTATTTTTTAAATATAGTTTTATTTTTAATCATTTTAAGAATAAAAATATATATTCATAAAGTAAATAAATATTATTTTAACATGTTACAAAAATAAACATAAATTTTTTTATAAAAAGAATAAAAATAAAAATACGTTAAATAAATAAATCATTTATAAATTAGAAAAAATAATTAAATACATCAAGTTAACAAAGTTTTTTTTTTAGAAAATAAAGTGATGGAATGAAATTAGTCGATTTAGTAAAATTATGGGAACTAGTTAATAAAGTTAGGTAACAAAATGTGCCTTTTTCCCATTAGCCACAATTCACTACTCATCTTCTTTATAAGTTGACATATATATAAATATAACAATACTTTATATGAATACATACACTTACATTACACGGTGTGAGACAACAAGGAAAAGACAGGTTGTCTATAATTGAAAATATGGATTTTGTAAAGAGAGCTAAAAGGAATGGTGTAAAGAGAGACAAAATGTCTAATAAGTAGAGGGATCTATAATTAAACATATATGGACAACAATCATAGCGTATAGTATAACCTAAATCAACTCTACTTAACACTAGCAAGTATTTCAGTACATCAATCCAATGAGAGGTCAGAGGTGGCAAATATATATATATATATATATATATAAAGTAGTTTATGTAAAAGAAAAAAATAGTACAAAAAATTATAATAAAATATTTACATTTTAGATAATAATTTAATTTAAAAAAATTAAATAATATTTCATATAATAAAATAATTTTGTCAATAAATTAATAGTTACATGTCAAAATAAGGTGATTTAATATTAAAAAATTAAGAAAATATGTTACAATTATATCCAAAATAATTTTTTAGTAAATTTAAAGTAAATATTATCTTGATTAAAGTAATATTTGTGTTATAATATACAGTTGAATATTGTTTTATTATAATAATTAAGATATATGAGTACGTTGTTTGATCTCTTTTTACTATTTCTCTATAAATAATAAATTATAGATTAGCAAAATAATTTACAAATTATTCTCGAGGGTTTCAAATGTTTTATAAACATTATGTAAATTCATGTTAATTAAGATATCATTTTTATTTATATTAATTCTTATTTAAGATAACCTTATAACCATATTTCCCTTATGTAATTCTTGTTTTTCATTTTATATTATGTAATGTCTCATTGTGTGCTCTTTTCTAATAGCATCTATGCTTGGACAGGCATCCCTACACTCATAGTATTAATCTTGTGTGACATGTATATAGTTAATTCTATAAATAAATAAACTTAAATATCAATTAATTATATCTAGAATCAGATGTTATGTTCCCACCATCTCCATCGTTATCATAATCATTCTATGTGCTATGATGTTCATCAGTAACTTTTTCTTTTCTTTTATGACCTTATCACTCAAGAAGATTACTTTGACGAGAAGAAAATTTTCTCCATATCAACATTTTATAATAGTTGTAAGGATTATGAGTGTTGCCTATTTTTGTGGACAAAATATTTATCTGTAAATTTTTTTTTAGGCTTGTTATCAAGTCTATCAAGAAAAGCCAAACAAATGTTCGAGTTCCAGATAATTGTACTTCATGTATATCTTTGATAACTACGACATATAGGATTACATTTATGCATTTAATAGTACATGCTTATAAATCTGACATTATTTTTAGTGCTAAAATATGAAATAAGATATGCTAAAAGATATTAGATAAGATATACTCTAAAATAAGTATGCTAAAAGATATTAGATAAGATATACTTTAAATTATATTTGAAATCTTTATCATAAAAGATAGCATAAAATCTATTTTATATAAGAGTTATCTTAATTAATGAGTAATATTAATCTTATTTGTAATATAAAAGATATATATTAATCATATATGAGTTATCTTAATTAATGAGTAATATTAATACTATTTGTAACATAAAAGATATTTATCAATCATATATATGTTATCTTAATTAATGATTATTATTAATCATACTTGTAATATAAAAGATATCTATCAATTACATAAGATTAAGGGTTTTAATTTTTCCTATAAATAAAACTCATTACTCATTGTTTTAATTAACCATACAAGAGCATTATTCTAATATTCTTAATTTCTCTCTCTTGTTTTACAAATATAAGATTATAATTATTTAGGCTTCTTTATTTAGTTAATCTATCAAATATTGGTGGTTATATTTGATTCATTAATAAACCTAATTATTTTATGATATTTTGATATTATGTTCTTATGGCTTCTTCTTTATTTTTGTTCTTAAATTGTTAGATCAAATAATTATTTTTGTCATATCATAATTATTTGATTTGATTATTAATTTTTAAAGAAGCTATTTTTATTGAATTTATATTTGATCTTTTTGGTCTAGAATTTGCTAGTTGATTTAATTTAAATAACATATATTTTGAATCATCTAGTTAGGATTATTTATTATTAAATCCATTCTAGAACACACACGGGCACTTGTGTTTTTGTGCTAACTATTTTGCAGTTACTTCGGGAACGTATCTGATTGGTGGGAAACTTATTGGAATGTTGGTCTGGAAACTGCTCACGCTAATATTGGAAACTGTGAAAACAGAGCAGGGACTCGTAAGTAAAGTACATTGGGGCAGTATGTTAGGGAGGGTAGCATAAGACCGAGTTTGTACTTAAATATTTGATTTTCATAGTGGAAAGTTAGGTGGTCCAGTAGACCGGTGGTTTTCCTCTTAGGTCATGGTTATGGCCTAGTTTGTTTCCATCTAAAAATATCGTGTGTTATTATTTTATTTTCGTACTTATTTTTACATACGATTTACATGTCTGGCTGTTTTGTTTAGGTTATTAAATTATAAATTAGTAAAAATTAAAAATAATCTATTCAACCCCTCTAAGTTAATTAGGTCCACCATTTATAAACTTTCAATAGTCATAGTTCTTAGTACTATAAACAATTTCTTCTACCATGACTCCATCAACATCAATTCTATCATTAAAAAATCCAAATATTACAATGCAAGCTTTTTTTTTAAATTCCATAATATTTTTCTTTTTCTTTTTTTTTTTGAAGAAATTGATATATTTATACGTAGATATTATCCATGAAATATTTAAAATATTTAATAATATCACAATAATTATGTTAAAACTATACTACATAATAATATCTATATCAAACCATACAAATACTGAATATTATACGTGATATATTAAGATTCTTTTAGAGGAAAAGTATAGTTTCAAATTTATTCATTAAAGCAAAGATAAATTACTTAAGCAGGGTTTTATCAAGTATAATATATAAATCACAGCAATCAGGTTTTTATGATATATTTATTCACCGATTTTTACTTTTAATTTTTAAAAACTATTTTTAACGCTATAGTATATATATATATACACCAAATCATGCAAAATACATATTTTTTTACTTTATATAAAAACATATATAATAAACTAAGTAAATAATACCCTATCATCTATGGGGTATATAGTTTTACCAATAATAAATAATAATAATCTAATATACAAGTAAAATGTATGCATCTTATCATTGTTATTTTTCAAAATATCACAATTTAATAATTAAAAATATATTTCTCAAAATTAGCAAACAATTGTATACCCTCCATCCCACCATTTCGATGAAAAAATGATGAATAAAACGCTCAATATAATTAAGATTGTCAACAGAATAGGACAGAATCGAGAATCCCTTTTTCATTTCACGTCCATAATTTATAATATATCTTATATCTTCACTTAAAATCCTTACAGAGATATATCGAAAAATTTCAGTAAAAAACGAGGATTCATGTAATATTTTAAATATTATTTTTTATTTTTTAGATTTTTTAATTTTTTAATTTTTTTAATTTTTTAATTTTTTAATTTTTTATTATAAAATAAAAATTATAATAGAAGTAAACAATAAATAATTTTAATGAGAAAAATAAAATTTTGAGTCAATAAAAATAAAAAAATAAACAATATTATTCAAAAGGTAGAAAAATAAAATATATGTAACAATAAATATATGTCATTTTTATATTAAACAATATTCATGGAATTTTGTTATAAATTAGTTTGAAATAATAACAATAAATTATAAAATAATTATAAGATTTTAGATTTTTAAAGTTTAAATAATTTTTATAAGAAAAATAGAATTTTGAGTCAATAAAAAATAAAAAAATAAACAATATTATTCAAAAGGTAGAAAAAATAAAATATATGTAACAATAAATATATAACATTTTTATATTAAACAATATTCATAGAATTTTGTTATAAATTAGTTTGAAATAATAACAATAAATTATAAAATAATTATAAGATTTTAGATTTTAGAGTTTAAATAATTTTTATAAAATAAAAATTATTAATGTTTTATAGAATAATATATAACATAAAGATGAAATACAAAATATATAATACATTACTTATGATTAGTTGGAGTTTAAATGTAACTAAATCTATAAAAATATTAAAAATATTAAATTTTTATATATTTATTAAAATAGAGTATATAATTTTTGTGAACGGGATGAGGAATACAATCTCTGTTATTGTCACCCTTCATATTATAAAATATGATCCCTATTTTCTGTTCCCCATTTCTTATTTTGTTGTTTTTATTTTGCCTTCAATAGGATAATTTTCATAGAGATTTTTCCCGTCAAGAAAAATTGACAATTCTAAATATAATAGATATTATCATTTAGTAGCAAAAATGATAAAAATAATATGATTATTAATTAAAATACACGGTGTATGTATATGTATATATATGTATATATATAATTAAAAAAATTAAAATAATCATAAATCTAATCAATTTAAGGTTTAAGATTTAACGATCAATAAAGATTTTTTATTAATAAGTCAATATTTTTTTTGTTTAAAATATACCTTTTAATTATTGATCTCCTATTTTTATCCATTTTACTCTTGATTGTAAATAAAACTTATATTAATTTTGAACTCCAAAAATTATACTATATTTTTTCCCACTCTAATCTACGATACCAAATATTATACTAAAAAATATAAATAAAATATGTTTTTTTATTTTTATTTTATAGTTAATTATTTAACAATTAATATATTGAGCTAATTAATTAATAATATATTATTATTAGTTAATTAATAATAATAAATTTAAAAATTTACTAACTAAAATATTATATTTATTATATGGATTTAGAGAATCAATTATTAAATCATTGTTTTAATTTATATTATATTTTTAACTCTATGTTATATTTAGTAATTATTTTTACTAATTTTATATCATATATTTAATTTTAATTTATTATATGTAATAAAAAAATAATATTATTAAATAAAAAATAATAATTGTAACAAATTTTAGTTAAACATATATAATTAGGAAGAAATATAAATTGAAACAATATTTTTTAATTTTTTTAAATAAATAGCAAGTAAATAATATTATGTCATATTGACAATATCACATCAAATTTATCACAATATTAAATATTTTTTAAATAAATAGCAAGTAAATAATATTATGTCATATTGACAATATCACATCAAATTTATCACAATATTATGCATTACAATATATTTAATACAATGTTTGATGTTAGATTCGTAACTTTTGTAACTCTTTGGTGTTAGAAAGGGCCCAATAAAACAATTTGATTGGAGTAATAAAACGAAGGGAAATCTTCTTCATGATATAAGGCTTATTTTAATAAAAAATTATTTATTATTATTGGAGTAACATGATATTTTAAGTTAATAAAATTAAAAATTAGTGTAAATTTTTCTTTTAAAAAATAAAATATCGGGTGTAGAGATAAAACAATTTGATTGTTGAAAAAAATACTCCAAAAATATTGAATCACACATCTATCTGAATATACCCAAATATATATATATCCCCAGACTAAGCAGCCAACTAGGAAAGACGTGATAATACTCTCGCAAAAATACAAACTGCTAGGCCGAGTCGCCAACTAGCTCATATCTTATTCCAAGAGCACGATAATTGCCTTAAAAGGAATTAAATTAACATTCATATCAAAGATTAAGACAGAAACAAAGTTAGTTAGATCAGAAATTTCAAAAACCTCATAAATAATTCAGCAGGACAGTGCACAGTTATGATGCACAAGCTACCTATTGTAACTTCATACATTTGAACAGTCCACAATCATCCAAATGATAATTGCACCTTAATAAAATAAACACAAATCGTGTTGACTTAATTCCACTACATAAAAGTCCCTACTCAATACATGCTTCCATGAGAAAATTGTTCTTATTCTTATACCTTTTTTTAAGTGTTCTTATAATTTGTTTATAGTAATAATTTTTCTTGTTTGCATAATTCTAAAGTCTCCATAGATATGTCAGACTTAAAAAGAGGAAAAATAAGTAAGCGTATTATTTTATGGTTTTGGAGTGCTACCTATAAATGAAATTCTCGAGTTTATCATACTATCATTTAAAGCATTATCAAGTTTGGAGAGAGCTCAATTAAGACAAATAAAGAATAAAAAATGATAGTCAAACAAAAAGAAACCTACTTTAATCGGTATGAAATATTCCAATGCAGAGAACGCATGTGATATCCATCCACCAAAGCCAGTAGTCATTGATCATCCTACAGTACTTACATGATACCACACTCTGACAAAATATAAAACCTTTAGGAGTTCCCTCAAATATATTATAAGAATTGGTCTACTTGTGAATCCATTATCTGTCTCTGTCCAACCAAAGTAAGGAAAATTTAAGAGTTTACGTTCTTGATCCATTCACATTTTGCAATGAGACACCTGCAAAATGGAAATATTTTTGTCTCGTAACCATAATGAAAATAGTACACAATTCAAATTACTACTATATGAATTATGGCCTGAAATAACATTTTTGTTTTACTTTAGTCCCAGACATAAGTTCGAATCAATTCTCATTAGTTTACTATACAAGAATCTCAGAGAGAGAGATTCAACAGATAACAATGAAGAAACATTCAAGAACTCTTATATGCAAATGATATTCATGCTATGTAACCTCCTAGCAGCAGTTAGTTACATTTCTAATGAACACATAGAGGAAGGTCTAACAACCCCTCTCAAACTGATCAAACTGGTAACACCATCAGTTTGGGATGAATTGAAAGGAACTGCAAACCAGGCAATGGCTTTGTTAGCACATCAACGAGTTGCTCCCCAAGGTACATGATGAATAGACCGGTCTTATTTGTGAAGGTGATCCCTAAAAAATTGTTGATCGATCTCAATTTGCTTAGTCCTTGTGTGGATCACTGGGTTTTGAGTGAGACTTATTGCACTCAAATTATCAAAACAAAATAGGTGGCTGAAATAAGGAAATACACAATTCAGAAAAGAGGGGCTTGAGTCAAAGTAATTCAGCTGTGCCCATGGCAATAGCATGATACTGAGACTAACAACTAGATCGAGAAACCACCATTTGTTTTCTACTCTGCAATGAAATCAGGTTGCCACCCAAAAACACACAGAAAGCACTAGTGGATTTCTTATCATCTAGACATGAAGCTCAGTCGGCATCACTATAGGCCACAACCTCACAATCTTGAAGTAAGACCATAATGAAGAGTCCCCTTTAACTACCTCAAAACTCCTTTCACAGCAACCCAATGAAAACCAGTAAGAATTGCTAAAAACTGACACAATTTATTAACAACAAATGAGATATTCGATTTAGTTAAAATGCAATGATGCAAAACACCTACTATGTTTCGATACTGAGATGGATCAACCATCATCTCCCCATCTTGCATACTAAGAACTTTTCCATAACTCATTGGAGTATCACACGATTTAACATCAGACAAACCAGTCTTAACAAGGAGATCTTTAATGTATTTATGTTCACACAAATGTAAATCATTACCTTCATAGACAGCCTCAACACTAAGGAAATAATGAAGCCTACCAAGATCCTTCAAAGCAAATTTTTCATTCAACTTTGTAATAAGCTCATTTACAAGAGCAGCATTGCCACCTATGATCAAAATGTCATCAACATAGATGAATAAAAACATAGAATGACCATTCTGATGACATACAAACAGAGAAGTATCAGACTTTCCATTTGAAAACCAAAGCTAAAAGGACTGGAACTTAACTTCTGAAACCAAGCTTGAGGAGCTTGTTTGAGACCATTCAAAACGTTATCAAGCTTGCATACCCTATCCGTACCATCCTCAAAACCACTAGGCTGCACCATATATACTTCCTCAGCTAAATCTCTATGAAAAAAGGAATTATTTATGTCAATCTGTCGAACAGGACATCATATAAACAAAGGCAATAACAAAACCACATGAACTATGATAGGTTTTACCAAGAGAAAATGTCTTGTAATAGTCAATGGCTTTAATTTGCAAAAAGCCACGTGATACTAAACGAGCTTTATATCTCTCTAACAAACCATTAGATTGAAGCTTAACTCGAAATACCCATTTACATGTTATAAGTTTATGTCTTGCAGGTAGCTTTATCGAAGTCCAAGTCCCATTGGCAATTAGAGCATTAAGCTCTTTAATCATAGCCTCCTTCCATTCATGCACAAATGCATCCTTAACATTTATGGGTTCAGGCAAGATAGCATTGAGGGTTGCAGTATAGGCCTTAGGCTTGTGATCCTATTATTCATTGCATGAGAATTAGTGGTATGAGGTACTTCAAAAAGAGAAGGAAGATCTATCACTAGATTAAGATCTACATGAGCAGAAACCTCATCAGAAGATGGGACAACATGAGACAAGGCACAATCCTCATAACCTGAATCAAGAGGATCTGAGAAGAACTCAGATTGAAAACAAGGAAAAGATGACTCAACATGAGACAATAGAATGAGAAGGATTGATGTTAGGTGAAAGTATATTAGAAGAAGGCAACTCAAGGGAATTTGAAGAATTTTGAGTAACAGACTCTAAACCAGATGGTTACAGGAAGTGGCTACATAATGGGAACAGCACAAGGAACAAGGATATTAGACTTGGAGGATACAGGAGATGACTGAGATACCTCAGATTTAGACAAAAGATGAAAAGAAAAACAACACTCATTAAACATGTTATATAAGCCCAAGGCCTAACTCAACCCAATAAGATCTCATTGAGTTAAGGGTTGTCCACACTTATAAACTGCACTACAGTTTAACGCCTAGTCGATGTGAGACAATACAATCCTTCAACACCCCCCTTCACATCGGACAGGGGCAACGAAGGCCACAAACCACGATGAACTCAAGGCCTAGCTCTGATACCATGTTATATAAGCCCAAGGCCTAACTCAACCCAATAAGATCTCATTGAGTTAAGGGTTGTCCACACTTATAAACTGCACTACAGCTGAACGCCTAGTCGATGTGGGACAATACAATCCTTCAACAAAACACCACATGACGACTAACATAGACACGTTCGAAACATGATCTAAGCACATATATCCTTTGTGTTTTGCTGCATAACCCAAAAAGAACATTCCATACAATGTTGTAATTTGTTAATGTTGTAATCATGCAGGCATGGAAAACACTGAGAATCAAACACCCTTAAGGTAGTAAGATCAGGTTTCTCATCAAAAAGCAACTCATAAGGTGACACAGTATTAAGCACCTTAGTAGGCAGCCTATTTAACAGATAAACAGCAGTTTTGAAAGCCATTGGCCAGTAAACCATGGGTACTTTGGACTTGTAAATCATGACCAAACTACGATCAGCGACTCTCCTATGTCTTGATTCAGCAACACCATTTTGTGTAGGCATATGAGGGCAAGTTAAACGATAAACTACACCCTCTTTTTCAAGCATAACAGCCAAATGCTTAAACTCACCTCCTCCATCAATTTGAATGCTTTTTATAAAGGTTGAAAATTGCTTCTCAATCATTGCTTTAAAAGACAAAAAAACTGAAGTAGTTTGATCCTTTGTATGTAATGGAAACAACCCTATAAATCTTGAAAAATCATCAACAACTGAAAGTAAATACTTTTCTCCATTTAATGAAGGCAATGGTGAAGTCCAAAGATCCAAATACAGTAAAGAAAACATTGAGAAGACCTTTCATGAGCAGAAAAGAAAGGCAATCTATGACTCTTAGCCAATTGACAACGAGTTCAAACAGATACATCATTGGAACCACACTTATTTTCCAAGCCTAGGCTATGAATAACCTTGCGAGTAGTAGCAAAAGATGGATGACCAAGTTTGTCATGCCATCTAGAAAAATCCACAATACTAGTGTTATTTACAGAAGCAAAAGACAACTGATTCAACCATGAGGGATTACTTGACACAGATGAAGGATTCTGAACAAAACCGTGCACTTTATATAGACCATTTCCGCTGCAACCCTAAAGCAATATCCTTCCCATTGCCTTGTCCTTAACATAGAATACACAAGAATCAAATTCAACAACTGCATTATTATCAGCACACAGCTTCTAAACAGATAAAAGATTGCTAGACACATAAGGAGTATGTAACAATTGTTTAACAGAAAGTAGACACTTATCATCAGCAAGCAAAGAACCTGAACCAACTTTAGTAATCTGAAGAGTTTGACAATTACCTATGAGAGCTCCATCAGACCCTTGATAAGAAACAGCATTTGGAACTTGATGAGCATCTGATGTTAGATGATGACTAGCACTCGAGTATAGTAACAAAGGAGGAGAATCCATACCAAAATCTAAACAATAACCAAAACCTATTGTTGTGGTTGCATGCATTGTAGTAGCATAGCTAATCTTCAACTTTCCAATTAACACATCACAACACACATAGTATCTGCCACATGACCAATTTTTTGCAAACTTGACACATAGGCTTCTCATTAAAAGGCTTCTTGGCATAATTCTTGCTGCTAAAATTGGAATTATGTGGCCTTGCTTCAGGTGTGGATTGTTGTTATTGAAGAAAAGACTGTAAATTCCAAGATGGTGGTTTTGACTGACTATTCTTGGAAAATCTTAAATTACCACCTTTCTAGAAATGAGGCACATGTGCCTGGAAAGCCACAGTTTGATCGCATTTGGACTGTCTAGTCAACATACATTCATACCCATCCAACAGTCCATGAAACTCAGTCATGAAAGGTATCCTATCCCTCATGTTTAAAGCCAAGACTAAAGGATTGTAGCCATACCCAAACCACTAACAACATGTAAATACAAATCCTTATGAGAGAGAGATTTTCCAATAGCAACAAGTTGACTAGCAAGCTTCTTGATCTTGTTAACATATACAGCAAAAAATTAAAGAATCTTTTCGAAGATCTTGCAATTGAAACCTTAATCCAAAACTCTAGACTGAGAATCAATGGAGAATTGAAGAGCTTGTTAAGGAATCTAAGTTCCACATCGGTTAGGAACTATGCTTTCGTTGTAGTTATAAGTTTGGACAATTCTAAACTCCTTGAGGTCTTATTGGGTTGAGTTAAGTTTGGGCTTAATGACATAGTATCAGAACTTGGTACCCTGGTGATGGTGGTTCCCCTTAACATATATACCCTCGCATCCTCACCGATGTGGAGGGCGGCTATTAAGAAATCTAAGTTCCACATCGGTTAGGGACTATGCTTCCGCTGCAATTATAAGTTTGGATAATCCTTAACTCCTTGAGATCTTATTGGGTTAAGTTAGGTTTGGACTTAATGATAGAGCCAACTTATTCCACATTTCAACCGTAGCAATCCTTCCTTGAATATGAGTATTCATTTCTTTTGTCACACTAATCTAAATCTAACCTTTACGCAAAGAATTGGAACGAGACCAATTGACATAGTTCGAATTAAATGAACCATTGATGAATTGCACTACTGAAGACATACAATCAACTAAATTCTCTAAATTATACGCAAAAATGTAGCTCTCCGCCTTCTACAAAAGGTAATTTCTATTAGTCAAATTTACTGATAAAGAAATACTCAAAAGTAACATTCTGAAACACAACTCCAAGTTTCTGATAAACTAGAACACTAGATCCACTGATAATATTCTGCACATGACATTGATCAAACGCTGGTGAAGGTGGTGGTAAAACATCACTAGGAGTGTGCACCAGACAAGAAACTGGAGATGATATCACATCTCTATAAGAAAAATTGCTAGGATTCTTGAATGCCATTATCGAGAGAGGAAAAAATACAAGAACCTAGAAAGAGCAAGTGAGAAGAAGAAAACAAACATCAAAAATCCAAGGGATCAAGATGACTTGTTCAGATACCATACAAGAATCTCATAGAGAGATTCAACAGACAACAATCAAGAAGTCTTATTCATATGCAAAAGTTAGTTGTTACACAATACAAGCATTTACTTATATAGCTCACTAAACACTTGTAGAGTGAATCCTAACCATACACGTGTAGATTTGATATTCATGCAAAGTAACCTCCCAACAGCAATTAATTACATTTCTAGTGAACACACAGAGGAAGGTCTAACATATAGAACACTTGATTTAGTCTATACTTACACTTTTCATAATTACTATCTGGGGATGATTTCAAGCAGACAAAAACCTTTTCATAAGTGGAAAACAAGATAAGAAAGATGGACGCTAAACTAACATACTGTATAACTTAAATCCATGTGAGTGTTTTAGCCCTTTCAAAACTGAGATATCAAACATTTGAATCTACCAGTTAAGCTTCTTAGGCATACCGATGTCCGATGCAGAGGGACATAGTAAAGCTTCTAAATTCCAGAACCTGACAGTAAAGATCTTTTAGTTCGGAGTTTTTTTCTTCCTTTCTTTGAAATCTTGAAAACAGAGAGCATAAAATGAGCATATAGAACAAGAGTTCAAGGAAAAAAATCAATAATTTCACAATTTTTTAACTTTTATTTCACAAAAAATAAAGCTAATTACATGTGAATATACGTAGAAGCATCATCAAGAACAGGTATTTTATTGACAGAAACTGTACCTTAAAAGCAGGAAGAAAGAGTATTGTGTTTTAGAATATAATGTGGCAGGCAGCTAAACACTTTTTACATGCACCAACGAATTTTATATCATAAAATGTGAGCTTATAGTGGGGAACATCTAATAGAAAAAACTGGAGATGGAATTCATGGTATTATGCATTCTTCAGAAAACCAATCCAAATCTTGACCCGACCTTGTATGAAAACTTTATATGTAGAATGTTTCCAAAAGAAATCTTATTTCCTTTCTTTGACATTCCTACTTTCTCATAAAGCATTATCACCTGATATATAGATCAAACCTGATGAATCTTTCAGCTGCCTTGAAGAACTCTTTGAGGATCAAGTTGCCCGCTAGAGTAACTAGAAGGCACAGCTGTAAGCTCCATTTTTCCAGTCCACAATTCACCAGGCTTCAGTGTGATAGGATTCTCAACAGCAGCAGCCTCCACACAAAGCATGTGTTTATACTCTTCATCTCCAAAATCAGCCATAGCCTTTGCCTTTTTATCCCATGGGTTCCATACCACTGCATGAAACAAGAAAGTGTAATAGGATAATATAAATCATACAACAAACCAGCATCAAAAGGTTTTCTTTCAAACACTGAGCTAATATAATATATTATGAGAACCTGAATGATTTATTGTAATGACCTTTATGTTATAGGCCTTGTTCTTCGTCTCTTTTATACTCATTTAATAAAATTTATAATACCAGAAATATCTGGTTTGACCATTAAATTATCAAAGACAAGAAGATTAGAGTTTGCAAACCATAGGAAGGTATCTATGTCCTTACACATAAACGTTCTACTATTTAAATTTCATATTTTAATAGTGATGCCATCAAAAATACAGACAAATTATTTTATCCTCACCAGCATCTGGAAGTCCCTCTTTACGCATCACAAATGTTCTCTTCTTTTCGTGATCCAGAATTGCTATTTTCTTAGGAGTGCTGAGATAGATCCTATCCACCTAATTAACAAAGACAACATCACAAGATCAATAGCACTTAAAAAACAAAAACAAAAACAAAAAAATGTATCCTAAACTTACTTCAGATTCAAATGTTATAGCATCCCCTTGTTCTGTAAAACGCTCCCTATTCTGCAAGTTGTCAAGATAATCCAAAGTCTCCAATCCTTCTACTCTGACTTCACTGGAGACAGATAACCATGCCATGTTAAATAGCATTCAAAATTTTAAAAAAATTATATTCATATGGAAAAATAGGGAAACTATAAGTTAACAAATGAAAACAACAAACAAGTTATTTACAAACACTAATGCCAAGCAGAACAAGTAAACTCAGCTTATGTTGTAATATTAGAAAAATTGGTAGCTGACAACAGGAACGTGTTTTGGTTATTTGAGCTAGGATTAAAGAAATTATAGGTTTATAATCGCTGAACTCTGAATGAAATAGTCAGAGCCCTAGGGGCTTTCTGAAGTTCAACCTAAGATAAGACTCATAAGACTAACATGACGACATTCAATACCTACAAGTTATGATTAAATGTTTCCAAAAAAAAATGTGCTTTACTTAAGAAAATTCCAAAATACGGTTTATTATTAGCAAAAAAACACTGAAAAGAAGGTGAATAAGACTTACAAAGGAAAAGAAATTGTACCTCTGCAAGATTAGAACTCATAATATATAAAAATAATATATTTAAACCTGGACTTGTCAAAACAAATTCCAAAATACTATAATATCTCTGCTGAGGATTTATAAAAATACTGAAACTAAGCTAAACCCAACTACCAGATGATATATTTTGCAGCAAAAGATCAAAAAGAATAATATAGTGGCAATAATTTGTTAGCGTTCAAAGCCTAATTTTTCAAAAATATTTCTCATTTTTTGATATTTTGACAATAATGTCTATGAACTTTGGTTGTATGCTAATATACCAGTCATTTTTCTGTTTATGGGTCTTGTTTCAATTCATATTTTGATTAACCCCTACACTGGTATTTTTTATTTTTTTATTTTTTCTCATTTTGCTAAACAATTCTCCCTAAACTTCTAATTTCCTAAATATGAGCCAGCATTCAATAAATTTTTCTCATAAAAAGTCAGAATTAGAATAAAGTATAAAAAAACTATCCAGGCTGGTGTCCATCCACAAAGATTGCTTGGGTAGAAACTTTATTGGTATCGAATTTTTAATATCCTTATGGCTAAACATGTTGATGTAAAAACAAATCCATATAACTGTGTTCAGACAACAAAGTGTTATCTAAAATCAATTAAAACAGTAACATAAGATATTTTCTTTAGTCTCCCAATTCTCCTCAAGAGAGTTCTAACTCAGATACTGCTGCTGCTGCTTCTGAAAAACTGAATTCAAAACAAAGAAACAATAGACGTGTAACCATGCCATATTGTTTATTACAAAGTATCATTGGAAACATCCCTCTCTATGACATGGCATTCCGATTTCTGATGAAAATACAAAAATGATTCAGATACTATCTGGTAAACTCCAAGAATGACAAGAAAACCAACACAGCTCTCTAGTCAAGTGATGATGATATCCCAATTATAACAGAACTAAAGAACTCAATACCAGATCTTCCTATGTAAGAAATTACAGATATCAACTATAAGTTGTCAACAGGTATTCAAAAGAAAGTCTGGTGTCATTAACAGATTACAGCTTTCTTTTAAGTAGGAAAGCGTGGAAGGGAGGTTAAGATTTCTTTAACTAAGATATTTTTTGGGAATAATAAATAAATAACTATTTTCTCCTAAATGTAAGCAGCAGATACCACTTTTATTTGCAAAAAGGAAAAACGACCTTTAGAAAGATATCCAATACTATTTAAAATAGCTGATACGAGTCCAAATGTCAGGAACAGTGAGATCTTGTATTAACCATTAAATAAGGAGCTAAAACCTAAATAAAAGGTCTAAATTCCATGAAAGATCAGCAATTAGCAAATCAAAAGGCAACCAAACTTCCAGAGACAAAAGATTCACAATAATGCAATCATTATACTACAATTCCACTCTAACAATAACTCTGCAATTACCACAACTTCAATGACAAACATTGTTGAGAAGATAGAGAATTCATCTTGTCCATATGGCAATGAGACACAAACCCCACAAGCACCAAGAAGCATGAACTTAGATATTAATTACCTGATATCTGAAATAGAAAAATATGTGTGATATGCAAATGTGAAAGTAAATGGCTTTCCGTCATTGTTGGTATTTAAGATACGAGAAGTCAGCTCTAGATCTCCTCCTGGTCTCAAAGCAACACGCAATCGAAACTCATAGCTTCATACAAATACAAAACAGCTGAGTAAGAAGACTATTAAAAGTGTACTCAATGAAAAATGAAAACCTTAAAAGCTTTATTGAAACAGGGAGGAGAGGGATGTAAAGAGATTAAAAAGACAAGAGAACTCATTATTTAAAGAATCAAGAAACAAAATTCTGAAAAATTGTGAGGAGACTCAGAAAAGGAAATATATTTCCCAATACTTACTCATGAAACCACATCTTCTTGTCTTCTTCAGAAGACACAAGGATCAAATCAACAAAAGACTTGCTGGATGATGGCAATGGAAGACGTGAATCAGAATCCACACTCCAAAACTTGTTTCTAGCAAATCCATGTTGTTCAAGATTACCAAAATTTGAAAACTGCATGAATGGTGAAAAATTACTTGATGGATAAAAGCAACCAAAGCAAAAAAGATATGGATCAAAAAAGTACATACTTGAGGAAAGCATATTGGAATTCCTCCCCGAATTGCTTTGGGAGGCTTAAATATAGCCTGCAATAGATAAAAAATGAAATTACTATGGCATAAACATGATTTGGAATTTAGAAGCAAAAACAAGAGGAGAAAGGGGAGCGGTCCATACAATATTAAGGCCTCTTCATATGATGCCAAAATGGATTTAATGAATATAAAAGGAATAAATAGCACTTAGGAGTGTTACCATTTGTCATACTTGCATCCATTTGTTACTATATACACAAACACAAACACGCGCATATACATATACATATACATATACTTGTACATATACATATACATATACATGTACATGTGTGTGTGTATGTAAGTATAAAAAATTCCATAATATACTCCAATTTCAGCAGTAACTTCATTTATTGCTCAATATGCTTGAGCAATCACTACACTTCAATCAATAGAAATGAAAAACTCAACATCACAGTGTTTGGAATGTAGTAAATAGAAAGAATACTGTTAAAAAGAGCACTGACCAAGATAATTTGAAACATGTCAGGGAGAAGGCTGCCATCTTCTCAAAAGGTTTGTAACAAATAATTCCTCAAAATTGCAGTATTAAGAAAAAGTTACTAAAAGGTCAGGTTCCATAAGCTTTAACTTATAAGCATAGAAGGCGTGTATTAATGATTATCAATAAAGAGGAAGATTGACATAAATACAATGCTCAAGCAAAAACTTATATGATGATGTACATAGTACATAACAGGTGCAATAAAATAAAATACAAAATTATTCACTAAAGCAAGGGAAAAGTAATCCTGATATTTTCATTAAAGGAGCAATGATATATATATATATATAACACCAACTATGGGAGTCTGACTGACTGACAACTGTGAATGAATAGCATGAGTAAAATGAACTTGAGTGTTAAAAAGCATTGCACCTTATTGCTGACAAAGAGCAATTCATCCCCACGCTCATTTTTCCAAGATGTCACATGACCACCATACAGATATACCTGGAAAAACCCAATAAATTTTAAACAAAATGAAGGAATAATTACAGCACCCCTGTGCAATGGAACCAGAAAACTTTAGTACGCTAAGATACATTAAGAATAAAATTTAAGAAGATCAGTACATTTCCAGCAATAATTACAAAAATAGCTAGGCCTACAAATGAAGGGAATAGATGATTAGTAAACAAAAAGAATGCTGGAATTCCAGATATTCAGTAAGAGACAATAGGTATGTTGCATCTTTGGACAAAAGTAGCAAGCCCTTAAAGATCAAATCTACTTAATGTACATATTTTCCTATTTTGATTGCACCTTTACTGCATAAACTCAAATCACACAGGAAAAATGAAAAAATACACAACAGAGATGGCACTTTTTCCATCCAACATGTACCCAACTCCATACTATTGGGTCAAGACTCAAGATAAGTTCAGTGTTATTGTGTTACAGATGTCAGTGATATAAGGCCCTGGCCTTAAATTTTAGAGCCAAGGGTAACCAATTAATTTTTGGTTTCTGCTAGGTATGAGTCTCATTATGTCCCTGATAGGTGTACTGAAAATAAAATTACTATTTCTCTTTAAAAGAGTGTATTTGGATAGATTACAGCAAAGCCTAAGAACTTTTTACAATTTTTTTCTCAATTTTTCCATTCATTATTTAGTATGCTGGTCTGACAAGCACAAACAGTAGAAGCAGCCATTGTAGAGGCTAATAAACTAGTAAATTCTGAAATTTGACCAACAGCATTTTTACAGATTTCTAAAGCTCTAAAAATATTTGATCGCCTTCTCTCTGAATTGAATTATTAACTTCAGGATTTGTCTGCCAATTGTCCATTTCTTCTAAAACCGTACTTAAATCAATCGCAACTCAAGTTTATTTAATAAGGAAAAACTAATACCAGAAGCCTCATGTTAAAAACTAACAGATCAGACCCTCACTCAACTATGCTTATAAGGAAATCTAAGAACGATTTGGTGAAGAAATATTTCCCTGTTTTCCAAGATATAAGACGCAAAATTAATCAAAACTAATAATCATCCCCATCCACTCACTGTTGCAGTAAAATAAAAATTGCGAAATGAACAATTCAAGAACTTCATCGAAACAGATCTGATCACAAAAACCAGAACCTAAATTCCCCAAACAAATTTTTCAAAACGAATCTATACTGAACACAAATCGCGCACGCACAGAGAAGGAAACAACAAACAACGCAATCAAAATCCAAATCAAGAAACCGTATAGAAGAAATGGAATGATGAAACGACATTGGTTTTGTACCTCAGCAGAAAAACCACGAGGGTCGCGAAGAATGATCTTGTTGAGGCCATTAATGCCCTTGCCAACTTCAAAAAGAGAATGAGCTGGAGGAGAATTAGCAACAGTAGCAGCTGAACTGATCGCACCAGAAGTAGTGGAACCAGAAGCTGGGACTGAAGAGGATTGAGCCTTTTCCTTTTCGCCACTCATGACTGTCTGTTCTTGAGTTTCTAGTTCGGTTCTCGTTAGGAAATTTATTTTCTCCGGAGGCCAAATTGTACGTAATTTGTATATTACGTCCCCCGCTATGTATATAGATTTTTTCTGGTAACCATCTATGGATACACTTTGACAAAAAAACAAATCTATGTATAAATGATACAAAGATATCAATTAAATTTCATTAAAAAAAACTAAAAATTAAAAACATATCAATTAAATTATTATTTAACCAACCTGGAGCGCTTCTATAATAAAAAATAAAAAATAAAAAATAAAAAAACTAACAAGGAACATAAGTTATCGGTAACTCGGTACCACTATTTACTAATTGTTTTATACAGTAATATATGTTTGTTGTGCCAACTTACTGTGTATTCAAATCCCATTAATAAGTTACACTAACTCAAAAATACATATCATCTATTAATAAATGAAATATAGAATAATTATTAATGTATTTTTACATGTAATTTAATTTAAATATAAATATAAATTTATTTATTTATTTTATAAATTATATTTTAGATAAAAAAATAATTAATTATTTATGTTAATTATATTTTAATGTGAAAATAAAAAAAAAGACAACATTATATTAAAATAATTAATGTAACTGAATAGATTTAAAATGTATAAATCTACTCCTAATAAAAATTTAAAAAAAATCAAAAAATTTATGAACATTAATAATTATCTATTATTATAAAATTAAAAAAATTAAAAATACTCCAAAATATATATTAAATTTTATTTTTTTTTTTAAATTATGTTTAGTGTAAAAATAATTGAATTTATGTATTATTTATATTTTGTTGTGAAAAATTGAAGAAAAATCAAAATACTCTTATAATAATTGAATCTATGTGAATAGATTTAAAATTTATAAATTCTCTCTTAATATAAAATTAAAAAGAAAAATTAAAATATTTATGAATATTATAATAATTATCCATTGTTATAGAATTAAAAAAGAAAAACTAAAAATCTCTTAAATATATATTAAATTATAAATTTAGTGTAAAAATAATTAATTTTTTATATTAATTATCTTTTATTGAGTAAATACAAATTAAAGGCAAAAAGATTCCTAAAATAATCAAATATATGTTAATAGGTTTAAAATTTAAAATTTTTCTTTAATAAAATTTAAAAAGAAAAATTAAAAGATTCATAGACATTATCTATTATTATGAAATTAAAATAAAAACTAAAATTCTTATAAAGTGTTAAATTTTAATTTATTTTCTATATTATATTTAATGTAAAAAATAATTGCTTTTGTGTGAAAATTAAAAGGAAAAACTAAAGGATTCCTAAAATAATTGAATCGGTATGATTAAGATTTAAAAATTATAATTTTTGTTAGTGTAAATTTAAAAAAAATATAAACACTTATATACATTAAAAGAATTATTTATTATTATTAAATTAAAAGATAAAAATAAAATTACATAGGGAAGTCTACTTGACTCTGGAAGTGCGAACGTGAAAGTAGTTTTCCATCAAACGGTTGTAGAAGAATGGGACCTATTATGGGACATACAATGCATTACAAACTTCAACAGGGTATGGCATTCAGGGTCTGAACCCGGGGACCCTGGTCGGTCACTTTTCCGGGCCGGGATCGAGAAGTTGGTAAACAGTCGCCCAGACCTGGTCACTGCGACCCTAAGTATATGTTAAATCTTATTTATATTATAAATTATATTTAGTTAAATATAATTATTATATGTATTATTTATCTTTTGGATCCTAAATTAAAAGAAAAACCAAAACACACTACAATATTAAATTATATGTTAAAGAGTTAATAAAATTGATACTTATCATTTAACATATAAATAAATTTAAAATTTATAAATTCTATTTTAATGAAATTTAAAAATTTAAAATCAAAAGATTCAAACATTATTATAATAATTGTCTATTATTATAAAATTAAAAAAATCAACTTATAAATATATGTTAAATTAATATACTTAAAATAATTGCAATCCACAAAATGTGATTAAAAAGCTACAAAAATAAACACTCTCGTTTTATTTACTTTGATAATTTCATAATGTATCTAATATTTTGAATATTTTAATACTTTTACATTTTTTTGTGATAATTTGAAAACTTACTTGTGTTAAATGTATTGGGATATTAATACATATCTTGTAAACAAACAATATGATTTTAAGGTAATTCTCTATTTTATGTTTTAATTTGAAACATCTTATGTGATTATACATCTAAGTATATATTCATTTTAATAAATATAAAATTGAAGTATTTTGATAGATAAATTAAATTTCATTAATTAGAAAAAAATTTAAATTGTAAAAATTATTGAACGTTATTAGATGATTTTATATGTCATAGTATGAAATCAATTAATATACATAATTTATTTTATTTTATTTTTAAGTTCATTATGGGATAGTATCTCAAATGTTCATAAGGTTTAATATATTTTTACCTATGCCTTCGAGATTTATAAAAATATTTAAAATATTCTTAAATTTTATGGTTAATATCATTGGTGTCTTTAATACCTAATAGTGTTAATTTTTCTTCCTTTACTATCCATAGTACTATTCCTTGGCTTTGATATCAATAATGGGGATCGCATGAATTTTTAATCGAGGGTTAATATTGATTGAATTGACCTAATTGATGGTCTTTATCTATTTACAAAAGGTAATAATTTGTATAAAAAGCTTATTATTTGTTGATATAAATCTAATTTTCTTCTATATTCGTTACAATTGTAGTATTTATTATATTCTTCACTATGTTGATTACTTATTTCTACTTAATCTATTAATTATCTTTTAAAATTTAAAATTATTCTTTCATTTGTTAAATCTAATAATTTTAATTTATATACTAATGATTCGATATTCATATGATATTATTCTGATAAGTCATATGTGTTGAATGCACATTATTTTGTCATATTCATAGTATACAAATAGATTTTTCTTGTATACATATAGTATATTTATAATTTTCAAAGAAATAGTATCAAAACATTAAGTTGTTGAATTTCTTTTTCTCTATTCTTACATCTTTTTTACTAAAATAGTCTTTTAATGTCCTTGAAACGGGATGGTCTATGATGCTTATGATAGGTCTAATATAATCTGTGTAGATATCTAACAAAATGTTAAATCTTTTAAAGTTTTCAAGACAAGTTTCGTAATCATCATCTTTAAAATATTCGTTTTAATGATAGAGATAGTCTTTATCAAATTTTTCTAATAGAATTATATTTTTATCTTTAATTTCATTTGGAATTAGTTATTTATTGTTAAAAATAGTTTCCAATTTTCTTCCTATCAGTATTATGACTTGATGTAAGAAAATATTTAAACATTCAAGATTCTTAATTGGCTTAAATTTATAATTATTAGACCTAAATTTAATGGATCCACAATGGTCTTCCCTTCTGTTCATCTCATTTTGTACACCTATTATGCCTCAACTTTGCACAAACCTCAACATCATCTTGGCAATGGTGAGCCTTCTACATCCGTACATAAATGGTGTCCAATATTTGACTTACTAAGTAAGAGTAACATAACTCTATTTTATTCATAAGATAATAATTATTACAACTTAAGGCCAACTAAGAACCTTGAAGGGATTTCTAGCCGCTCATACTTACTAGATATAACATTACTGGTTTTTGAATTTCTAGATAAAGAGGATTTCTATGCTAGAGTTTTTGTTTTTCAGAGTAGAGAGCTCTGGATTTCTGTGTGTTCGTGTCCTTTGAAATAAGCATAAAATTTCCTTTTATAGCACAAGGAATCCTTGTTTACAAGACTAGAATTATTATTTTATCCTTGCTTTAAATGATAACCACTTATTTTTTCCTTGGCATATGCTTCCGACTAAAATATAGGGTCTACATCTTTATTTTCTTTATCGTCTTCAACCGATATTTCCTTTCTGTATTCTTCTTTGTTGTTTTTTGTCAACGGTTCTTTTGATGCAGAGAATGCATCTATGGTCTTTAGTAGCTTTTCTGGCATAGAAGTAGAATATCTTCCTTATTTCTTAACCAATTTCTAAGTTGTTATTAAAATTGGCTTCATATTTAGAATTTTTTTCACCATCATCTTCTAAAAGAGTCATGCTGCTGTTGAAAATGATAATGACTTTACTAGTTGAATAATTTACTTTGATCTCAGTAGAATTTTCAATCTTCCTCAATTCATAGTAAATTTGGCCTAACATTTGACCTCTTAGTATACAGAGTTCTTCTATATTGAATTCTTTTTTCTGGAAGTCCCCTTGGTTTGAGAACTTCTATGTTTATGTTGGAAATCCTTATCTTGATGAAGTGGTAGGAACTGATGCATCTTTTCTCATTTCAGTCCATTAATGAACTAAAAAATCTAAGATAAAGAGGCTTGTCACCTACTTTAATCTTCCTTCTAATGTTCTTGATTGCTCTTTTAAAATATTATGGAAAATAATTTAATTCGCTTAAAATAATTCTTGGATATATATTTTCTATTAATCCTATATAGAAAGCTTTATAAACAAATATTAGATCAGTTCCTTCTAAATTATTAAATTTACTTCTTGTAGGAAATTCCATGTCTGTGATATAGAACTTTATATCTTCATTATGTTCCTAGGTAGACTTCATTTCCAAGTTATAGAGACATAACCATTGTGGTTTGTTGAGGTTTTTATATTAGTTCTTCTCATCTTCAATGATTAGAGCATTTATGGGGGATGTCTCCCTAAACAACACTAAATGCTTTACTATTTTTAGTGTTTCTGGAACATATGCTTCTTTAAATAGCACTAGAGACCTTTCTATCTTTCCTTGATTTGTCAATCTGCTTGGATCTATTGGTTATTGTTGTGATGTTACAGAATAATTTCTTACTATCTCCTTTGGAGTTATTAGTTTTGATGTTTTGTAATTGGCATAACTACCTTCAGCTTATATTCTATTAGTGAAGGCTCTATTTGTTACTCTACTAAATCCTAGAATAGATTTACTAGCTTCTACCCAGTTATTATAGATTTTTGGTTTTGGGTTATTGTAGACCACATAAACATTTTTGTCCTTCTTTTTCTATCTCATTTGCCCTGTTGAGATTTTTGGTTTCAAAAATTTTTCTTTCTTGTGAACTGCTAAGTTCTTTATTTTTATTTTGAATTCTTTCTTTAGAAGTTTTACCTTTTCTAGATTGAATTTTTAATAAAGATTCCTCTTTTGATATTTTGGACTCTAATTCTCTAATTAGAGGTGTTAATTCTCTAGTAAGAGCATTTGCTAAGCTATTATTATGTCTTATAAGATGTTCAACATCAAAATTGTAATGGTTGAACCATTGTTGTCATCTAACTAATATTCCTTGTTTGTAATCACCTGCAATATTAGTTCTTAAGAAATAACCAAAATTCTTAAGAAATAACCAAAATTCTTGTTATATGTTCTAACAATGAATCTGGAGCTTATAATATATATTGCAAATTTTTGAATGGTTATTTTAACAGCTAAATATTCTTTTTCATTACTGTGATAAATTAATTCTAGACCTTGGAAGGATTCTAATGTATATCTACAATGATATCCATCTTTGTCATCTACTTTTGCTTTCAGAATTGCTCCACAATATTCTTCTGAAGCATCTAATTTAATTATCATTTTATCATCTAGCCTAGGGTGATATAAAGTTGACAATTTTTTTACCTTTGCTTTTGATTTGTTTATATACAGAGTGTCTTTTCTGTTCATTTCCAGATATGATTTTTCTTTAATTTTGCTTGTAAAGATTTTCTCATTTTTACAAGTTTCTTGATATATGTTTTTGCATATGTTAAGCATCCTAAAAAATTTTGTAATTAATTTTTATCTTTTAATTCACTAGGAAAACTTTGAATATTATTTAGTATATGGGGTTTGTAGATTATGTTTTCCATTTTCAATTTCTATCCTAATTATTTAAATTTTTGCTACATAAATGTTTCTTTTTTTCAGAAAATACAATGTCTTATTTTCTACGTTTTTGTATAATATTGATAATATTCAAATATTATTTATCTAATTCGTTACTAAAAACCAAAGTTTCATCTATGTAAACACAACAATTATCTTGTAATTTCTTGAATATGTTATCCATATCTTTGAAAGATACATGAAGCCTGTTTTAGTCCAAATGGTATAACTATCCATTGGAATTGTACTTAGGGGCAACTAAATGTCGTTAATTTTTGGAATTCTTCATCCAATCTTATTTGTCAAAATCCTCTTTGCAATCAAAACTTGAGAAGTATTTCTTTTTTTATTAATGATAATAGTTCTTATTTCTTTAGAATAAAGTATCCATCACCAATGGTTTCTTTATTTAATATTTTAAAGTTTATTACCATTCTTTTTTTTCCTCTTCTTTTCTTAGCTTCTTTTTCAACTAAGAATGCTAGACTAGAGTGAGGTGAATTACTTGGTATTATGACTTTTACTTTCAAAAGATCTTGAATTTGTTTTCCAAATTCAATCATGTCTTTTGAAGTATAAATCATTGATTTTATTCTTATGACCTTGTTCGGATCTCTTAATTTTATGTTAACTATTATCTTAGATTTATTTATTTTTGGATCCAAAGGATTTTCTGAACTAATTGTTTTTAATAGTTTTCTTATGCCTATTAGGGCTTTGTCTTCCTATATTTTATTGATAAAAGAGTTTTGTTTCTCTTCTATATCTAATGAAATATTATCTACATAATATTTTTGTTGGTCTATCTCACCACGTTTTCGCTTTTTATGTTGTTGCATAAAAATAGGGTTTGAGACAACTAAAGATTTTCTTATTTTTAAGACATAGATGGTATCTCTTTCTAGGGTTGTGAGACTTATTTTGTCTAAATATTGTGTGAAATGTTGATATAGGTTTAGTAACAAATGAAATTTTGTTTTCTGTTGATATATGGTAGGAATGTAAAACTTTTCTCCTCCTATCATTATATTTGTATCTTTTAATACCTTAGTAACATTTATTATAATATTATTAGCAATTCTTACAATTAAGTCTTTTGGCACTTATTTCCAGTGTTCTTCTAGAAATATATATTCATTGGCTACACACATACTAGCGCATGTATCTATATATGCATGTAAATGATAAGTGATATAGCCTTTAAATTTTAGTCCTATTTTAATGTAAGTATTATTTGGATTTGTAATATTATACAAATCTTTCAACTTCTGATAAAAAATACCCATAATTTGAGTGTTCATATTCTGAGTCAGTTATTTCTTCATCAGTTTCTTCCAATAGATAGATATTATAAATATCATCTATATTAGATTCCTCGATTGGTTCTAATTCTATTTTGAAAGCTTCCTCTAAGATTTTTGCTTTCTATGAAAATTCCTTTCTATAATGAAATCTACGTAGACATTCGTTGGCAGAAAGTCCTTCTTCATTACAGATCTAACATTTGCATTTTTTTCTTTCTTAAAGAGCAATAATTTATACTTTTACGAGGTTTATACCTCTTCCTTCTAAAATATCTTTTCTTATAGATTTCTCTATTAAATATATTTTTATATTTTTTTAAATCTTGTTTTCTAAATTTAAATCTTTTATATTTTTTATATTTTTTTTGTAAGATTTTATATTACATCCATATTTTTCTGATATTCTAAAATTTTTTGTATCACAACAGATTCTATCATTTTCTTTTATCTGTCTATATTCCTTTCTTTCGTTATATTTAATAATTATCCAACTTTTAAGGCTTCTTTTTCCTCCTCCTAGAGTATCTGCTATAATTTATTTATCTCTTTTTTCTCAACTTTCTATTAAGGTTTTATGTAGTGTTTCAGGTATTTTTTGGAAAAATATTTCTTTATAAGTTGTTTGTATAGAATGTGGTAATTTATGGTAATACATTTCATATTCACAAATAAAAGAATCTATATAACACATGTTACAAATTTTTATATGTGTTAGATGTCATTTAGCTTCATTGATTTCATTTTCACTAGATTCAGTGATAGTTCTTTATTTATCTTCTCCAATAAATTTTCTGTATATTTCATTTATTATTGTATCCAAGTATTCCCTTCTTGTGGAAGTATTCCCTTGCTTGAACAAATGTTGTTAATCTGTTAAGTTTGAAAACCAAACTTCAACATTTCTTGTCATTTTATATGCTACCATTACCCTACATATTGAAGGGTTTATTTAGGTAGTTTGAAAGGTTTGTATGAGCACACTTATACCACTAGCCCATTCATCTTAGGCATTATCATATCTCTTATACAGTCTATATCTAAAATATCAGACTTATAATTATCATAGAGTTTGAATTTTTGTAGAATACTACCTCTAATTCCCTAATACAAATCATCATCTATTTTAGATGGTTGTCTTCTTCTATCTGTGGCATCGGGTTGTTATGTTCTTTGCCTAATACTTTCTCCCCTATGTGGGTTAGATGCTCCTTCTTGATAAAAAACTGGTAATAAAATTAGTTTCATATGATATTTTGGGATCATATTTTCTGGTTTAGAATCAATCTTACTGATTATTGTCATATCATCTTCTTCTTTGTTTTTACAAAAATTTTCATTATAATATTCTTCTATTTCTTCATTAGTTAGTGTTAATAAGTTAAATAATTTATATATATATTTATTTTCAAGATTCATGAATTTTCTCTCTAATTCCTTTCTATATTCCATTAAATTGAAATTATATCTTTTTTCTCAAATCTTTCTTCATTTTTTATTTTTTCATTTTTAGGAATCAAAACATTTGATCTCTTATGTGGTTCGTATTTTAGTCCTTTTAAGGGATCATATTTATGATCTATAAATTTGTTATTTCTATATATGTTGTATACATCTTTTCTTAATTCTAAAAATTCTTTGTGTATATCTTGTTGCAGTTTATTATAATCACATTTCTTTATTTTCTTCGATAATTCTTTTTCCTATAGGTATTTTGTGTTTAATTTTTGGACTAAATCAATTTCCTCTGTTAATAGTTGCACAATTTCAAATAACGTTACTTGATTTTTTGCTACGCCTACTAGGCTTCCATTTACTTCTAAATGCATATTTTTATTTTATCTTTAAACATTATTATTTTCCTAATATACAATCATGAATTAATTCCTTCATTATTTGGACTTCATCTTTTAATTTTTTAACTCCTTCTTAGTTAAAGTTTTCTCCTTCATGGTCTATGAAAGTAAACATTGATATATATTATTTCTAATTGCATTACTTTTTTTCCTGTTATCATGGGTTTCTCTTTGATATTTAATCGTCATTCTTATGGTATTTTAAAATCTATTAATATTTTTGCTTTTATTATTTGTTAAAGTTCCTTAAAAATTCTGTCTATTTTATAAATTTATTTTGTCTGTATATTGAATTATTATGACTATTTGTTAAATAATAGACTACTAGGTAATGTATTGAAAATGTATGATTTCATTAATTCTCTTCTTTCAAATTAATAAGCTAGACTTAATACTTGGTTTAGGTTTTTATCATGGATATTAATAGCAAATATACGATATGTTGTAAATTTTAACTTTTTGTATCATAGGTTACCATGAATCATTCATAATAAGACATCTTTTCTATTTATTATTCTGTTATCTAGTAATGTTATTTTTATTGGTATATCTATTATTTTTTCTTAAATGAGTTTTTATTAATATTTGAATTCATCCTAAATGAATGTATCCAATTTTTTTCTTTATCTTTATGGAGAATTTTGAATAATTTTTGTAATATGATTTTCTTTATCAATTAATGGTATATTATACCTTCATTTTGAATTTATAATCTTAATATTCATTTCTTTATTATTTATACCATAATAAATTATATTTTTCCTATAGAATAATTTTTTTAATAAGAATTATAGATCTTTAAACTCATCTCCTTCTTTAAGATTTAGTTTTTCCTTTTGAATTTCTTCAAATTTCTTTTTATTTATTATTATTTTATGTGAAAAACATCATAAGATATCTTATATTTCTATGTCTATTATTTCTTGGTTTATTTTTTCTTCTTTAATTTTAATAATGTTACTATTCATTTCCGTTAGATTTAACTGTTGTTATGTTGCAAGGATATTTTTGAATTGTTTTGAAATCAGAGGAGTATTTTTGAAGATACCTCGAAGTTTGGAGGTATTTCTAACATTAATTCATTCATTACTTTGATTCTGATTTTATGCTTTTTTTATCTTTTTCGTAATAAATGTCACAAAATTTAGAAAATTAAAATTTCATAAATCTAAGACATAAAAAAAACAAATAAGCTCTATGCATTTTTAAATTAATCTTTTATATATAATTAAATTATATATTATATTATGTTTAATTATAATATTTTAAATTAAAAATTTTACAATGCAAGTTTCATCGGCTAATATACACGTGATTATACAAATATATATTATTTTAAAAATTATATTATCTATTAAATTTTTCAAAAAAAAATGGCAACTTGACTAGTTTCAATATTAAATATTGTGCCGAGTTTTGGTGCTTACTTAGACTAGGTAATACTTTCATTTAATATATTTTCTTATGATATTTTTTTTAATTGTTTTGTTTTTTTCTAAAAAGTTAAATGATGATAAATAATACTATTTAGGTAATATTTTAATATTAATTTAATACGGTTATTTTTTTCACTAAATTATTAATTTTTCTTAAATATGTTCATTCTCTAACAAATTATCTTATCGTAAAATAAAAATATTTCTTGACTTTATATATTACAGTTATAATTTATGTCATTAATTAACATATTTTATAAAATTAAAATAACTAAACGATACCAATTACAAACAAATGAACTAAAATAACATTACTAACATATTCAAAGAATTGAATAATACTTTTTTCTATTAAATATTATAAAGGATGAAAGATCCTTTAAGTTTATTATTTTTAATAAAAATATATTTTAGACTCTTATCTATTAAGTAAAGCAGCACAAAATCGTTACCTTTATAAAAAATGTTATAAAAGTCTATTTTGTAAAGATAATAGATATATATTATCCCACTTTCGACCTCCTTTTGTAAATGTAAGAGACTTATAATGTCACACTTAATAGATAAGGGATTAAAGTGCATTTTTATTAAAAATAACGGACTTAGACTACTATTTTTTCAAATGATATTATTTAAAAAAAATTATAAATTATAAATTATGAAAAACGAAAGAAAAAAAGAGAGCTTCACTTCTTCGTCTTCTTTTACCTTTTTAAATTAGAGGTAACTGATACACACAATTAAGAATGAATACAATGATCGATAATAATAGTTATGCTAATAATCATAATTGTTTCATACTTATTTAGATATATTTAAGTAATAATCGTCGATATAAGCATACAACAATTTGCCTACAATTTAATCACTTTTTTTTTTATTTTTAACATTTATTTAAAAAAATTAAATGTTTACATAATACTTACTATGTTAAGTTATTTAAAAAAGTTGTATTAATTGTAATCTTTAAATTATTTCAAAAAGTTGCATTAAGTTGCATTAATTGTAATCTTTTAGCTATTTAGAAAGTAAAATAAAAAATATAAATATAATAATAAATAAAATTTAATCTAATTATTCAAAATGTTATATGTTTTAATATTAAAAAATGTATTTATATATATATATATATATATATCAAAATATAATATTAATATACATTTATTTTTAATTAATTATAATTTTGATATTGAAATAAATATTTTTTTTACACATTTAATTGATAACGATTATTTAAAAAAATCAATTTTTTACTGATGATTACAATTTTGATTATTACAATTATAATGCCCATCTCTATGTACAACATCTAATGTTTGTGCCGATTGGTCCTCGAAGTCAATATCAACTATAATTCCCATCGGACCACCATAGGTCTTGAGAAAAAGTCTCACGAACATTCACGGAAGATAACACATAAGAAGAAAGCTGAGAAGCCAACCAGCTTATGAATAAGCAGAATGTTTAAAGTTCGAATCTCAGTAAGGGTGTGTCAGCGATGTAGTTTTCTTTCTTTTTCTTTTTGTGGTAAATAAGAAGATTAAAATATTAGAATTGCACTCATAATCACCAACAAAATCGACAATGTCCCAATACTTGATCAAATCATTTAATCCTTATGATGGAAAGAAGAAAAAAAAGACTTGAAAAGACTTTTAAAACGATAGAGTTCATCAAAGATCTTGACAGTTGATATACATAACATAAAGCATTTTTTATGCAACTTTGCTCAAGCAAGTTCCCAAATGCCAATTGAATAGCCACAGTGACAAAATTATGAGGGGAAAAAGATCACACTTTATTTTAAAATAAATAACGAGTGTACTGGTTTTACACTCAGCTGTACACACTTCCATCTTCAATCAACAATACAACCTAAATAGACTGCATACCTAATCGCTCTAGAAAACACATCAAATTTGAATAAAAAATTTGAAAGACAAAATCAAAATAAAAGAAATGCAAATTCACAACAAACCTGTGATTGAAAAAAAAATAGAATACCAAGGAGCTATCATAACAGAGAATCAAACCAACTCAAAGGCAAAAATGAAGGAAAATAATAATTTTTGGTTCCTTCCGATTATAAAACAAGCTTGGCAGCAGACACAGCCAAAATCGCACTGATTCTGTCTCTTTTACTCCTGAGGAACTGAGTTGCTACACTGCAGAAAGAAACATATCTCTGAGAATGATTGCACATTTCAAATGCAAGTTAAATAAATTTGAATTGTTGTAGGATAGACTTTACAGATTTCCCGGGAATCATTTTTCAGCCTGCATCCTAAACCTGAAGAAGACCAAAGAAACTGCAGTGATATCAATGAGACTTTAGAACAACTGAATGGCTATTTTAAGCTTGTTCTGTTTCCACTTGGGCAACTTATAGAAAGCATTCTTCGCCATCCCAAGTTTCTCTCTGAACTCCTCTGCTGACAAGTAAGCCTGCATTGTTAATGTTAAATCATTAGGACCGAAATATAGATGCAAATCTGATAATGATGCCAATTCATAACTTCACCTCTCGCTTGGTCACATCAATTTCTGCAATAGGATCAGTTGAATCTGTTTTGATTCGTTCGTATGGGTATACTGGGAGGCATTCCTCTACTTCTGTTTCACCCTCTGTCATGTCTTCTTTTATTGTAAGGGATTCGATTCTGCTGATGACAGAGTTCTCCTTATCAGAATCCGTCTCTGATTTTTTATCTGGAGCCTCTGGGTTCACTTCAAGAGAGAAAAAAAAGAACAAAGAAAAAAAAAGAGCCATAAGCTTATTTATCCATTATTCCCGTGAGAATAGTTATTATTCAAAAGAGGCCTAATATTATACTTACCTTTAAGAGATCGGGGTATGAGATTTTCTCTTGCTGGACGTGGGTGATCAAAGGAAGATGTGAGTGCAGCTATAGCTGCAGATTTTGAAGGTGGTGCTGAATCTTGGGTTCCAGACTTTGGGTAGAGATTTTGAACCATTGGCGGTGGAGTTGAAAGATTTCTAGCATTGGGATTTTCAAAAGTAGCAGCCAATGCATTAAAAGCTGGAGACCTTCCCCTCACACGAACATGGTCAGGGCTGAAAGACACACTTCTGGAACGATGTGGTTTTTCTGGATTACTTGATCGTCCTGGCATACCTGATCTTCCTCCAAATGATAATGGGGTTCTTCGTTTGGGTTTCTAATAATACATCAGACCTCTAATCAGAGAAATAGAAATACATATTTACTGGTAACAATATATCAACAACTCAGTAACAGCATGCAAGAACTCCATGTAGTAGCAACCAATTCACTTAAAGATGTTAGACAACGGGCAAAAAATGTCTCATTGTAACTGATATTGAGCAGGAAATGGAGTTCAAAGACTGATAATGTAGCAGAAAGTAGAGTTGTGCAGCTATGCAGGCAGTGATCACATGTGTCGTGTGCAGGTGTTCCTGTGAGGTTCAAGATTAAAAGAGGTGATGTAAAGTGAAGTACACGAGATGTGGTTCATGCTTTTTGGAGAACAAGACTACCTGTAACTAATTGTATTAAGTACATGTGCTCTTGATGAGCTGTAAACTTAGGCAGTTAGTAACAGAAAGGATTCCATTAAGCTTTGTATAAATACAAGTGATACAATGGAATCAAAGTGTGAACCCTTCTATTGAATTTTACAATTTCAGTTTGCATATTGCCTTCTACAATTTCAGCTTTTCTTCTTCTTTGTTATTCATCAAGTCAAGACTTACAGTGACAATTCGGAGATTCAGAATTAGAAAACTCAGTTCATATCAGGTTTATCAATTTCTTATACATAATATGTTATCTTTCTGGATCTTAACAGAAGCATTTTAGACAAACATATCAGCATATAGAGCTTTATATCCATTTGTTAAGCCATGATTACCAAGGTTGAACCCCTTTTACAATAAGAATCCAACAAGACAGGGAAATGACTGAAAAGTAGTTTTAAGCAGAATATCATTTATAGAACCATTACCCATCCACAAAGGAAGTATAAAGTAGATCCAGGATACAATCTCGATTAGAATTAAAAGATGGAATCTAGGGTAAGTTTAGATCTCCAAGGAACCTTCAACGAGAACAACACCCATGTTACTTCCATGAAGAATCTCACAGAGACAATATGAAGAGTCCTTATTGACAGTATTGAGGAAATGAAAGCATGCCCTTATCATCATCACTCAAATTAAAAATCTCATTATACAGGGCAAGCAATGTCAGAGCATACATGAAGAAAGAAAATAACAAGGATTGTTTCTGCTTAGATAATCAGTGCAATGTAAACTTCTTTAGTCACAGCTATATCAAACATCTCCGAAATAGATTTTGTCCGGATATCAAAAAATTGAAATTTGCAGGATGAACAAAGATTTTACAGGTACAAGTTCATTGTAATTATGCAACTAATTTCAAAGATAGGACGATTCATCAGTATGACAGATAAAGCTAAATACATAACCATTCTGCACTCCAAGAGTTGATGTAATAATCAAATCAAATCAAATATCAAAATCCTATTCGATAAAGTAGGATTAAAACGTCTTACATCTATCGCTGGAGTGCCACCACTTTTCACTAAAGTCAGTCTCCTCTGAAAGGAGTTCCCATGCATCTGAATCAGAGAAAAATATTAAGATTTTCACAAAATATCAAGCTATAATGAAAAGTCCACAGTTGTTAAGATACTCACAGCAGATTTTTCCCAGTCCCATGTGAAGAAGCGTGTGAAGAAAGGTGGTTCATTCCCTTCCAGAATGACATAAACTGGGGCTTCAGGAGATATTTGCTCAAGAAGAAAATCACCCTCGAGAAATTTCTGTCAAGAATCAGAAGAAATTAATACAATTGCCAAGATAACGGCATTAGAAACTATAATGAATAGTTGATGTATTATGATTGGGCTGTACCCAAACTAATTATTTGTAGTTCTTGCATGACCATGGAAGTTCACAAACTAATCACATATAGACTGAATGGTATATGAATTTCTGGAGGTACATGTCAAGACAAGAAGCATATTGATGATTTAGTACTACGGTACTCCAAAACTAGAAAGCAATTGAAGCTTAATTGATTTACCTCCCCAGTAGTTAAAGCTTGCTGTCTATTCTTGGAGTCAACTTGTTGGCCAACCCAAACAAAGATGGTCGAGTGACAATCCAAAATAAAGATATCTTCAGTCATTAAATCGTCCTGGGTGAAGTTGTATATCTCTTTCACCTGCAATAATGATAATATATAAATAGTAATAAAATTAAGTAAAAAGCAACATGCTTTCATGACTCTGCATCACAGCAAAATTGCTTCACATAGATTAACTTTCAACTCACATCTCTAGTATCTATGAGGAATTCAAAGAGAATACCTTTAAATTTCCTGCATAGAGGTGTGCATGGCCATAACCCAAACAATAGACAGAAGAGGTTAAGAATTTCAGGGATGGAAGTAAATTGGAAATAAATAAATACACATATATATATATTACAGCCAACACAGAAAACCATCCGCACCATCTCGAAAAGTACAAGAAAATAGATGAGGATCATTTTCAGCATCCCTTCCTATCTTTTGGCTGGAATATTCGGACTTTCCTCCTAACAATTCCCAAAACTTTTCGGATTCGGCACCTTCTTTTTGTGGTTTTGTTTGAACATTTGGCTGCAAGCAATAGAAAAGCATATAATTTTTTTATCATTATCTGTTTATTTTTGCTGAGAGAGCCTATGAGAAGTAGAATAACAATGCCATAAAGTTAGCATAAATGTAAACAAAGGAGTTTCTGGTCAATCAAATAGACAAATGAGACATATATAGACCATTTTCACTCTGGTAAATCATCTTCTATTCAAATCAGTAAGAATGAATTGGGTATTTCCTTTCTCAAGAAAACGGTATCTTCTCATTGAAGTTCAAAATAAATTAAAACAAAGAGGAAATCAGTAAGACCTTTATCAGATCCAGCATTCTCTCCATAAGTTCCTGGTCATCTGTAGATGTAAGGCCTCCAGACCATGTAAAGAGAGTTGAGCCATCATGTACAATGTAACAGTGGGAGGAATTCAAAGATGAAGCAACCTGATGGAATCAAAAAAGTACAATGTCACATCCATTAAGAGGATGTCTACACAAAAAAAGGCCCATGCCCCATACGAAATAGAAAACGTGCAAAACATTGATGCTGAACCAAAAATGAAAATGGTACCGGATCAACTTGTATTGCTTGCATATTATCAGGTCCAGAGCCCTGAACACGAAATAGTGCAACACCTTCTTCATGATATGTCTCATCAGGAACTTCCTTCTCCGCAATATAAGTCTTGTATCCATCACTAAGGCCACCCTGATATGTTGATTTTATGGTCACTGAAAAGAAATCTTGAATAGAAATATATAGTTTTTTGTTTGATATCAATGAATCCCACGAACCTTAAATACTATGATGTTCTGGAAGATTGAATAGAACTGAATTGGCTCATGTCCTTCATAGATACGTGCCTAACAAGTAGGTACATAAAGGAAAATATCATTTAACATGTGCATAAAGAAAAAAAGAACATTTAATACAACCAGTATAACAATTGTACCAAACAAAAGGAAAACTTATGGAAAATTACCTGGACAGGAACAAACTTCATTGATTCAATCATCTTGCTTGCCAGAGAAACAGCAGAAGTTCTTTCTTCCTGTTACCAACAGCAATCCATAATTTAAAGGCCCAGCAGTATATTCAAAACATAAGCACCTCCTAAGGTACCTATATGAATGGCAAGCATATATAACATAGCTGGAGGCTGTGTTTGCATTTGATTTATACATGCATGCAAGAAAAGTGATCACATAATATAAAAAAAAGGAGGAAGAAAATGGTTTTCACTACATAGACAGAATAAATAAGCCCTCAGTAGACCGCTGATTCTGGGAACAAAAACTGCATCAAGATTACTGTTTTTAATCACCACTTGAAACTGAAAAAGGAAAAACAAAATCAGATGATAGAAAAACTACCATCTGGATTACTAACCGAGCTGAATCACTATTGTATGACTATCATTAACCTTTACACCAAATTGTGAATTTTGTAGAGTCCATACATACCATGGGCTAACCCGATCCTAAAAGGTTAATCAAATGGGTGGTAAGGCTCATGGTACATATACACTCTAGCATTCCTTAATGTTTCTTGTTAGATTTGTGGGGGAAAGAGCTATTAGTTGTTTAGGAATGTTCGGTTAACTGTTGGTCGATAAAATGTTTAAATGGTTGACTGGATTACTGGAACACTCTTCTTTCTTATTTTTAAACATTATTTTGTATGCTTCCCATTCGAAAACCCAACTCTGTGAAGAGATCCCTACTATTGGTTTAGTTTACCCATAAATGTCCTAATGGAGAACAGGATCTTTAGTATTTAATTAGAGGTTCATCTGTTTAGAATTTTATACTACTAGAATTGTTATTTTATCCGGTTGTGCTTTAATTTATTAAATTAGTTTGATGGTCATGCAGAAGACCTGGTTTAGATTGATTGAATACTTAAGTACTTTCCTCAAAAAAACAAAGTTACTTGAGTACTAGTTATTTTCCTCAATATATTCACCCCCTCTTCTTATCCACCCTAAACTCTCATTCTTGATTCCTAGTCCCCCTTTCTCTTCTCTCTCCCAATTCCTTTCCCTCTTCTAAAAACAATAATGTAGGTAGATTTGAAAACAGTGTGTGATATTTAGTGACACTGCATCAAACAGAAATATAGACACATTTCAGTGTAAAAAGCTTACAAAACCATTACCTCAACACTCTGCTTCCCAATCCATGTTCCTATAAGATATTCCTCTTTATCTTCTCCTGGATAAGAATACATAAAAATATAGCAATCTCCACTGTAAAGTTTTGACTGATCAGAAGCTGGAAGAAGAACCTTCTCCTTGCCATTAACACGCCAAACCTATGCAACAAAAATTAAGCAAGCATTAGCAACACTATCAGATAGCATATGTAACCTAGATATGATATTAAACTGATATAGAATGTTGCAGTGCTACAATTGGGCATATATTGTATCATAATGTACTTCGTAAAATCCTAGGCAGAGATATCTTGCATAACACCACAAAGGTTGAAGCACATGGAACTTGAAAGATTCCCCATCTTTCCAGAGTCCTAACAACAATCAAAACAATATCCCAAGAGTTGGAAATGCTTGAGTTTCATCATCATCAACTTGCATTTTATATAATTTTCTAAATGTGATGAGGAGAACTTTCATTTTGAATCTTTTTATAAAATTAAAAAATCATCATTCCTGATTATCACATCATTTCAGTCTCCTGAGTTTCATCATCGTAAACTTGCATTTTATATAATTTTCTAAATCTGATGTGGAGAGCTTTCATTTTGAATCTTTCTTCTTCTTTTTTTACTAAAATACATCATCACTCCTGCTTATCACATCATTTCAGCTGCCTGAGTTCCATGGTAACCATGGGAGAAACATAACTGACTTTCTGATGCATTAATGAAAAATAAAGACAATTATTTCCCTGAGTGGCAATAACTGAAGGCTCAGGTTAACATGACATGGACTATAAGACTTATAATCAGTGAATCTGTAGCCAGTTTATGCTTTCACAGCCAACAAATTACTCTGGTATTTTATTCTAGATATACATTGACACACCTGGAGGTGTCCAGTGCAATCGATGTATGGTTGAGGCTCTTCTTTCACAGGATCAGATTTCAAAAGACCCTTCACATTAACTCCTTGACGTTTTAGAAGTGCTACAGTATCAATGAGAAATAACAAATATTAGAGCTCTTCCTGATAAATCTGGTGATGATCATCATAAGAATAAATTATGTTGATATGACAGCAACATCTGCAAGACATTTTGTTCAGCTACCTGCAACCTTGCCTCTACCATCATCTGGTTCAGTTGTGTTAGTTGTCTGAGGCCAAGAATCAAATTTAGACCGGAACATGACTGTCTCAAATCCCTCAATTACACGAATCATGTGAGATTTTGATCGTTCAGGGCCTGAGACTAATTCCTATTTAACAAAATAAATAATTAAACAAGTGTAATCAAGAATTTACATTAAACTCACATCCATTAATAGATAAAAAGCACAAATTATTACTTCTGCAGCTCTGCTTGCACTCTTTCTTTCATCAAGGGACGTATTTCTCCCTATCCATACAAATACTTCCATTCCAGAATCTAGAAGATAGCACTTATTTGAGTCTAACAACTCCCTTGTCAACAAATCAGCATCAACAGGATTTGCCTGCCCTTTCTCAACACTTAAAAGACATATATATCTGTCAGAACTACAATATCATATGGATCTTGTAATTCAGTCATAATAAGATGTCATTACATTATGTGGTCACAATTAAACATTATACACTAGTCTAATAAAATAGTAGCAATTACTTCAGTCAAATTTTTGGTGCTTAAGAACCTCAAAAAATGTAAAGGCATGAGAGAGTAAAAAAGGGACCATACAAAAATGAACTCTGCCAAGTAAATTGCGTTAACAAGAAAGATAGATGTGAGAAAGAACCATATAAGAATATAAAAAATAACAGAGCTGAAAACATGGGAACTGATTACCATAGCAGCCTAGCTGGTTGAGAGTCAAGATTTTCATCCTCATTACTGGCTGATTTCTTTGGGAGTGGAGCAAAGCCACCAAAAAAGCCCCAAAATTCTCCAGATTCTGAATCCGCCATTAACCTCCCATCCTCTACATTATAAGTGACACAAAAATGCTAAGAAAAACAATGCTAAAAATCAGGAAACTTCCAGATTGCAAGCAACTTACCAATGGTAGCCACCTCACATTTTCCATCATGATATGTGTCTTTAATGTACTGGACAACTTCTAGAGCTTTGGCTCTCTCTTGAATGGACGAGTTGGAACCATTGAACTGAAAGATTTTACTCTTGGTATCAAGAATAAAAATGTCATCATGGTTGAGTGAAGATCGGGCAAATGGAACCTATTATGGACAAGGACGAAAGCTTAACAAAAAATGCAATTAACAATAATAATAATAACAATAATAATTCAAAATTAAAGAACGATGCTAAAATACTTTTTGGCAAGAAGTCATAGGCATGCATATGTAAACCTCATTCTTATTGAAATTTATTGAATAGCCTTGCCTCTTTCACATGAACAACATGTTTTCCTTTGCAAACATACAAACGTGTCTTGTGTTCTTCAGCCTCAGCGTGCTTAAAACCTGATGCAACTCCACCCTCTTGAGGTATGATACATGGTCTGAAATATGATAGGAATTTCTCCGTTTCATGACCCTGTACCTCACGATATTGAACAGCTCGGCCTCCAAGAGCAGCATCCAGTTCAACCGTCTTGATGGCTGCAGTACCAGCTTCGTCCTGCATTAAACATATATCCAAGTTACAGAAGATAAATTAAGGATCAAACTGGGGAAACCAAATCAAAACATATGAACTTGCCTGAGAGGTAACTTTACCAAGCCAATAATGAATATCGTGTTGCAATGCACCACTTTTCAGTGCAACTGTCTGCCGAGAAAGGGTAATAAACAAACAGTATTTAGCTTCCCCAGATTACATAACATCATATGCTTGAAACTTCTCAAAATTTTAAAAAGATTTTTTGCATCAATAAGTTCACATCAGAACAGGCAAGAATCCATTGAAGGAGCATACATAATGATTAATGGGAAACGACCTAGTGCCCAAAATCAGGCATGTTATGATACTTCTATGTAGATCCTAAGTATTATTAGGTTAGCCTTATGGGTTGATATTATTTTATTGGAGATACCTACAAGCAAGATCATGAAATCATATTTAACCAAATTAGGTTTAAAATTCCTTTTGGATGAATGTTGTGATCGTCATGTTTTTAGAAATATGGTGAATCAAATAAGGTTGTGACAAAGATAAGAAAACTTAATAGTTCAATAATTCTTGTATGTAGTCATTAATCACAAAGGCAAGACCACAAATTTAGAGCAAAAAACATAAACCTTATAGGACTCTTAGCACATGATCATACTCAAAGTTCTAAATAATCTACCTCTAAAAGATCATCTTAATCCCCAAAATATTGCATATCAAATATGAGAATGAATCACTCACTCCTTGGTTAGAACATGTGATATAATACTAGAAGTCCTAATCTAACTTTAAATGTTAATATTTATCTCCAATATCTACAATTCACGAAAGTACTGCATATGATTTCCGGCAATGAGTTACTCTTCTTAAAAATCAAATGGTTTATGACTTGGATCGGGAAGAGTCCACGAAACAACCGAGCCAAACACTAGCAATGAGCTTCTTATTGCAAACTACACTTAAATATTGAAATATCATTGTTAAACATATCGTTCTTCCTAATATCTCCTCCTAAATCCTTAAGTTATATCCATACTACCTCTGCCTGTGTAATCTCCCATCTCTTCCATTCTCTCAATCTTACTATTTCCTATTCAACATTGGATCCAGTAATGAAGTAGCTGCAAATATTAAATCAAGAATTCTTACCTTCAAAAAACTAAGTTTAGGCTCAATCATATGTCTGCATAGTTTTCCTATCATGTATCTGTGTGATAATTCATCTATGCAATAAATGCTTTCTTTAGACGTTACTAGATGCAAAATCTATCATGAATATCTTCTAAAATATTAGTGGTTGAGTTCAGCTCATACTCTAATAAGGATCCATGTAATTTGTGTCACACCAAGTACAAGTTTTCACAGGATCAGCAAGTGGGTACCAAAAAGAAAGCTTCTAATTGTCACAACGTATGCTCCTTTTGGAGGGAATAAAAGAGTACTGATACCCAGTCTAATATCAGATTGGATAAGAATCAAGTTACTCACTTTCAAGATCACGTAGGAGTCGCCAGTAAGGAATTTTCCATAAGAGGACTTTGGTACAGGAACAGGGTGGAAGCTTTCAATGCGCCAAATTTCAAGTCCTCTAAACATTGTCAAGGAGCATAACAAGAACCTCCTAAAGAGTAGACAGGATCAACACAAAAGCTCACAGCAAAGTTACAAATCACAACAACAATGTGGCACTAGAAGTAGCAGTTTTACCATTCAAGTATCAAGCTCTTTAATATAGGAAATAGTCATTAGGAAAATGCAAATCACAACAAAAACAGTAAAAATACTGAATAATTGACACTTTGAAAGGAAAAGGATACGCCTTTTGTCCAGCTCCCTGAAAAGCTGGATCCAAATCTTTCATTGAAACAGCCATTTTGTTTTTGTGGCTTTGTCTTCTTAATTATCCAGAATGTTTGCTTCAATGATGGTGGAAAAGTATCCTGAAACAATAACGACACTATTAACATATAGCTAATATTTTCTTTTGATGTGACAGAGTCCAATAAATCTCTTAGACCAAGCAAAATACCACTGATTATTCAGCCATGAGGCAAGTGACATTAGCATTGACCATCAAAACAAACAACACCTAGATTTTGCTGGTTTAAAAGGTGAATTATAAGAAAAATTTAGTAATACAAAAATATAGGCATGCTAGGAGCAAAAAAGTTTTCAACATTTACCTTTCTACACATGAATATCATTGCTAACAGTAAGGCATATGCTTCAGAGTAAATCATTTTAGTAACAATCACACATCTCTTAAACCTCAAAGAAACTAGTTTTAAGTGACTACTTTTCCATCCCCAAAATTGCACGACAAATGTAAAAAGCTTGCATCAATTATTCAGAGGAAGAACTCATATATGCTTTTATGTTAGGCACCGAAAGTCATAGTTTGAGCAAAATATAGGTAGGTATACTACATTCTAACCAGGTTGGACTTTTTCTTATTGCTCTGTGAATCATTTGAAACACTTTTTGATCTAGAACTTTCTGAAATAAACAAAGCACTTCGATCAAACAAAAAATAAATAACAACAATAATCCGGTTAGTACCGGAACAAGCCCAATTGTATTTTATGTTTTACCTTATCTAGTTTCAAATGCATTTTCTACATTTTCTTCAAACTCTAGAAATGCACCTTTGATATTCAAACGTAAAATCCATCCCAAACTAAATTTAGTTGTTCCAAAAAGCAAAGTTGTAACTTTGCAACAATTGGTAAAACATGGGAAGCATATCAGCTACCTCTAATCTCAAAGTTTTGACAAATGCCACTTAAGCTACCTCATGTCATCCACCTTCTGACTATCCATGAGGTAGCTTAGGTTGCATTTGTCAAAACTTTGACAAAACCAATAACATTCGCATAACACAAAATATATATAAACCAAATATCACTATCACAAATTGATAATGTAGGTTAGCGAATTTCGATTCTAATAGATAATTCGACCAGCCAGATCAAATCCACATCAACGATATTTTTGGAAAAGCTAAAAAATCAAAATTAGCTAATATCTATGAAAATTCATAAAATAAACAATATTCCCACACTCGAATAAGCCAGTCATTTTCATTATCGGGTTCAGCAAAATGAGAAGTATATCGAAACCCACAATTAAATAAAACAGAAAGCATAGCAACTTCCGCCGCGGGGGAACGCGGGGGAAGAGGAATAGAACATAAACATAAGCCATCTTCCATTCAGAGTTCTGAGCATACCCGGTATTATCGAAAAAAATCATATTTCGAGTCCAATTAAACCAGAATCAGGACCAATCTATTGCACAAAAAATGAATTAATTTAAAAACGTTAACGCATAAAGAATAAAGAAGTTGAGCAGGAATAAGAGTAAAGTGGTGGCTGACCAGCTGAAGAAGAAGAACAAATTGAATGAAAATTTTAGAGAGAGAAACAAATAAAAAGCGTTGTAGATAGAGAGAGAGAAGATAAACAGAATGACAGATAGAAAGAGAAGGGCAATGGAGGGGAATAGTGAGTTGCCAGGCGTGCTTATCACTAACGGAAAAAAAAAATGTCACCTTCAACTTCAACTTCAGATGAACTGTGAATCCTTACCGTCATTTAATTATTAATTATTGTCTTTTAATTTTTTATATATTTGCTAATAATACATTCTTGATTTATTTATTATTTTTAGCTTTTCAATCAGACACAGGTATAATTGATTGCTGTTAAAAGAAACAAATAATGCAGAATAATGAAGTTTTCCACTTTTTCTCTACTCGATGAAACTATTTGTTTCATTAATTTAATTGTTTTATTTAATTAACGATCTAACAATGTGTTAATATATTTGATGTAAAGCCATAATTTAATTATAAAAGAATAATAAATAGATGAGCAAGCGAGAAAAGGATAAATTGAGGTACCTTTAATTTAAATCAATATAACTCCTACAACATGATAGAATCTAATACTGGTTTTGGGTCTGATGTTATTTGCATTTTGTTTCTTGGATTTGTGTTTTGACATGAAATTTTGAAATTTTTTAATTTTTTAAATTTCAATAATTAAAAAAAAAGAGTAAGAAAAATTGGAAGTGTAAAAGTTAGAGAGCTGATTATTCCTATTTGTGAGGGTGGGATTTGAAAAACATGGATGAAAAGGTCGGTCACCGGCCATGATTCATGCTTCGCCAAAGACCAATTGTCAAAGGATAAGGCTTCATGTTAGGATCTAAGCACCTTTTTCTCCTCTTAATAAACCATTCAAATTAAAATGTTCACTTTCCTCTCTTGAGTTTGGTCCTCATTTCTGTTTTGGTATTAAATGCACCGAAAATTCTCACATTGTCATTCTTTATTTATTTCCTCCTCTTTATAATTATTATACCAATAATATTTAATAAAATATCAAAATCACAATCAAATTTATTTAAATATTAATTTTATTTTAAATCTAACGAAAAATAAACTTTAATATGTTACTTATTTTATATTTATAAAAAAATTCAAAAATAAAAAATATCTAACCTAACTTTATTTTGATCCAAAACTTATTATTCAATATCTCGATCAAAAAATTTAAAACAAAATTTCAAAAAGATGTTTTTTTTTCAAAAATAATATTTCTATGTATGATATATCATTATAACTTTAATTAGAGAATTGATAAAATTAATTTTAAAAAAGAGAAAAAAAATTTAGGTCAATATCAAAGAATATGAGTTGTGTAATATTATTTTAAAAAATATTTTTCTTTTTTTAAAATTAATTTTATTAATTTTTAATAAAAAAAATATAATGATATATCACATAATATGCGTTTGAGAAAAAAAATAAGAACATTTTTTGAAATTTTGTTTTTAAATTTTTTATTAAATTATTAAATAATAAGTGGATTATTTACCTTAACATTTTATACATTGATCTATTTTAAATATTACAAAAATTACACTTAAATTTTATATTTATTTTTTATAATATTTTAATTTTATTATTTTTAAAAAGTGATTATAAAAACATTAAATTATATTTATAAATTATTTAAGATTATATGTCATTCACATGACTACTTTTACTTTATATCTCGTCTTATTTTATGTACTTTTTTTTTCTTTTGTAAAAATAGGACATTATTTCAATAATTTTTAACTCTTAGAAGCTTGAACAACACCATCAACTTTTATCATTTTTATTTGATTTTATTTTTGTATTTATTGTATTTTTCTTATCTTGTTCTTTATTTTTGTAGTTATTTTTAAAAATACAAAAATATAAATAAATTAAATATCTTTAATTTTTTATTAATTATAGTGTTCCAAATAACTGTTTTTGAACACTATAATCATTGAAAAATTGAACATATTTAATTTGGTTATATATTTGTATTAGAAAAACAATTATAAAAAAGAGAAATAGAGTTAGAGAATCAAATAAAAAATGTATAAAATTGAATATGCTAAAGCTTTTAACAATTAGAAATAATGGGAATAATTTTCTCTTTTTTTCTTTCAAGGAGATGATAGATAAAATAACACCTATGTCCATTAAATAGTATCATATGCATATCATATGACTTTAAATGGTAATAAGTATGATTTTGTTTTTATATTATTACTTTTTAAAAATAATAAAACTAAAATATTATTAAAAATAAGTATAATTCTAACTATTATTTTTTGAATAAATATAAGATTAATATGATCACTCTTCCTTATATATGCTAATCTTATTGGATTTTTTCTTTCTTTTATAATGATCATTTTTTAGAAAATCCTATTATTATTTTTTTCTTAAACCCTTATCACTTAAAATTTTAATATCATATAAGCTTTATATAGAATTACAAATATCATGAGTCAATATCAAATCATAAAATATTAACAACTCAAATCAAAATAATATCATATTACTTATAAATATTATACTATTATAATTCTTAAACAATAACACTTTCTTATAAACATTATACTATTATTATTCTCAAATCAAAATAGTATTATATTATTTATAAAGACTTCAACTTATAATTTATTAAACTTTTAAAAACTCTATAATAAATTTATATGAGTTTTTTTTAAAATAAATTTTTTAGACTTCTAGGCACTTTTATAAAATTTATTATATTTTAAATTTTTATTATACTCACTCATTTTTACTATAACTTTAATTATTTTATAATTTTTTAATGAATCATTTACAATTATAAAAAATATTAAATACGTTATTATGTATTTAAAAAAAATTAGTAAAACCTATATTCTTATTTAAGTTGTGAAAATAACTAGAGTTTTCATAAAAATAAAGTTAAATTTGCATTAATTTAAAAAAATTACGTGTTTAACTTAATTTATTGTAAAATTTACTATCATGAAGTTCTTTGTCCTTGTTATCTATTAAACGGAAATTATTCCTTTTGACACGTGGGAAATATAAAAAATAAAAAATAAAATTTATAGTTAATTATAAATTAATTTATGTTTTAATAATGATAATTTTATGTTATGTTATTAAAAAAAGCTCATTTTTGAGTTATATATATATTCCTCTAGAAAGGAAAAATGAGAACAAGTGAGAGGAAGAAAAAAAATAAAAGAAAAAAGAAAATAATTAATTTTTTTTTTATAAATCTCATAGAAATTACAGTGGTGTACTTTATTTATACTAAAAATATTTTTAAAATTCTAAAAGATTTATAATGAAATGAAATTTTTAAAAGTGATTGAAATTTAATGATTTTTCATTACTAACCTTCTTTTGTAATAATTTCTGTGACATTTCTTACTTCCAGGTGGAATGTTATTACTTTAAGAAGAGATATTACCCTCTGTATAAAAAATAATTTAGTAACTTTAACATTAAAATATTATTTTATTAATAAAATTTTTAAAAATAAATACGACAAAAGTATCATTTTATTTTAAAAACTTGAAATAAAATTTGAACTGTAAAATATTTTTTTTTATTTTTTATCAAGTTTTTTAAAATTTTATATTTTATGAAATTTTTTAGGTACTTTTCTGTATCATATTTTTCGATCAAAACATAATAACTATTGAAAATGAGATACATAAATATGCTAAAAAATATATAAAAATTTAAAAATGATTGATAAAAAAATATTATACTGTCCAAATTTAATTTGAAGTTATTAAAATAAAATAATAAATTTTTTTATATTAAATTATTTTATTTTTACAAAGAGAGTGATTTAAACGTCCTTTAAGGAAACAAATTAAATAAAATACTCTAATAAAACAAACACATTAATCTTAGGGTACTTAATCCTTATATATTTTTCTTTTTCTAATACTTTGTTCTATTTAACTTCTTCTTTTGTTGTTCTCTGTTAAGAAAATTTAATTACATCTTAGCTTAATTAGTTGCCGTCCAAAATTCTATATTTTCTCTTTTTTTTTATTTTGTTTCCATCTAGCTATTCAAGATGTTTTTTTAAGAATAAATTAATAATTTTTTTTTCTAAAATTAGACAAATCATACCAAATTAGTTTCACTGAAAATAATAAAATCATAACAATTAAGTCCATTTTAACAAATTTATGAGCAATCATATCGGCTCTTTTTGACAATAAATACAAGAAAATGAACTAATGTGTTAGAGTAAAATATAAATGTTATTCACCATAACACCTTATAAGTAATGAATTATCTATATTATTCACCATTTTTGTATAATCTGACTACAATCGAACTACAAAATACATGGTGATCTCAATATCTATGCTGACTCATAATCCATACCATATCGCCCGTAATTCAACATCTAGTGATGACAATACCTAAACCCGTTACCAAGCTCCAATGATTTTACAGAACATACCTAAACCCCACGAAACCCACCTATGCAGCACACATTACATCTACATTAATTTTTTACTTAATCAATAGTCAGTGGCAACCATTTGCAAGCACGCACAATAATATGTTAGGTTCATTCTATGCAATTTTGATGGTGTAGCTTGCCTTGTTACATCGCCTAGCTAAGGATTTAAGCACTAGTCCATTGTTTTTTCCATAGTAAGCATCACACTTACATCTCAAAATCCAATATGATATATTTGCCATCAATTCCAATAGCCCATCATCCCATTCACACATAGCCTTCCATATACATTTGTAAGTCATGTAGTTCTTGTGTTTGTTGGCATTTTCGTGTGTAAAACATGAAATTTATTTATTTTACTTAGTGTATTTGTTTTATTATGTATAAGGTCGGTAAATAACGATCGGTAATACATATATGTACATAGTTAGACACACTATGTATGCAATTATGTTTACACATATTATGAGATTGGTTTTTCTAGTGTGCATACTATGTTGAGTGTTATGGTTTTTGTTTGGTTATGTTTGTGGGTATTTGTGAAAAATTACTCGATAATTTTTAAACGAAAAAAATTTCATTTTTGGTGTAGTAATGACTCCCTCAACAAAGCCTTAATAAAGGGTCAATGAGGGGGATTGGCGAGGGCTCGACGAGATGTCTCAAAGGATGAAAATTTTCTATAAATATCATTTTCTTTATTTATTTTTTAATTAAAAAATCGAAGTTAAACTCTACCAAATGTTTCTTGCGATCCTGACTCCATTTCAAAAATCTATTAAGTGTATATCGGTGTCTGTATTACGTACTTGTGAGAGTAAAATAGAGATCTTAAGTTGTAAGAATTTAAGATTATTTTACAAGTAGGTTGTGAACGATACTGTGTTTTTGGGTTTAAGCTAATTTCTATATGCGAGTTCCCAAGGCAATGATTGTTAATGGTTGTGGTTAAGGTGGCACCCATATTATTGTACACAATTTTGATTGCTTGTTACTAATCACATTGATATGTGCAATGTTGGCTCTGGATGAGAGTCAAATTTGTGTGTCATATCAAGTTGTTATATAGGGAATAGGTGAGGACAATAATAGGCAACTAGGGCAGTATGATCCCAACTAATAAAGGTATTTGTGTTAATACTTTTATCGAGTTGTATCTGTTTGTTGTTATCAATGAATCATTTACTACCAAGTGGTTGCTGTAAGCAACCCGAAAATTTTACCACATAGGTAGGGTTTATATAGGTATAACTCGTTACATGATTTTGTTAGTATGATTAGTTCTTGTATGAGTACAATCTAAATCTCTATCGTGTATATTACAACATATAAGATTTGGACTCTAATTAAAAAGTTTTGTATTTTTTGTTATTGCATGCTTTCTTTCCTTACTGTATAGTATGTCTATTGTTTCATGATTGTATTGTGTATTACTTTCCTTGCGTTGTTCCACTGTTTATGGGGGTGAGTCTTTAAGGAGTCTGTATCTCCTTACCCCGATAATATACTAGGTGTTAGATTCTTTCATTGGGTATTAGAACGGGTTCACCCTATTAGACTTGACCGCTCCTATGTTGATTCTATTTAAACTTTCCTTTTATACACACATATTTCTCTTTGACTGATTTAAAATAATGATATAATGTAGGTAGGCTTCCATTTTTCAATGATATGAACTACACCTATTATAAGTCCTAGATATAGGCCTTCTTGTGGCCAGTAGAGGATCATGTTTGGTTTTTAATTGAAAATGAGTGAACGTATTCAACAAAAACCCTTCCAGACAACACAATTATTCCAAAGCCAATAATAGAATGGACTAAGGAAGAGGGCAAAGAAACTAAATAGAACCGCAAAGTATTGAATGCCATATTTAGAGTTATTACACTTGATGAGTATAGAAGAATTTAGAGCTACACTACGTTCCAGCAGGCTTGGTACATACTTAAAACTACACATTAGGGTATCCCAACAATGAAAAGGTCTAGGATCTTGAAGCTCAACAAAGACTTCAAGCTCCGTATCATGGAAGAATATAAGAGATTTGATAAGTTATCATTACCACTTTGCCTATGTATATATATTTATGTATCAATTTTTGCATATTTATTTATTATTCCAAGTGCATTTTATGTATTTGTTTTGTGCTACATTGAAATCATGGAACAAATATGAGCAAACAAGGTTAAAAGATATGTTTTAGAGTAAAACGAGTGTGTTAATGCATGAGTCAAGGCATGTTGTAGTAAACTCCTCTTGGTTCCTTATGGCATTCTGGAAAAAGATTGCATGTTGTGGGATGAGTCTAGGTACGCCATGTCACATTATTCTCGGGTGAAATTGTGAGCACATGCATTGGTTTTGTACTGCGGTATGAGTTCAAGTTCATCATGGCACAATCCTTTTAGGAGTAGTTTCTTGGTAGAAATTTATATCGTTTCGCAACATGATTGCAGGTTAGTCATGCTCCACACTCTAGATTTACATAGAATTGCTCAAATTTTTGACACTCTAGTACAATTGTGTTCATATTTATTTGGATTAGAATTTTAAGTGTATTAGACCTTTATAACTCTAACCGTAAATACATTGTGTGTAACTTTTATTCTATAAATATGTAATTAGGGTTAGCCATAAAATACACACAAGAAGCACAAAAAATTACAGAGAAAAATAAATAATTATATATTTGAAGCTGAGACAAGATAGAGGCAATAACAAGTTGGAGATCCATTATAAACCGCAATTAATAGTTCTTCTCGTTTTTATTCTTCTTTCTTGATTATAAAGATTTTAACGAAGATTTTTTCAAAATATATGTCTAGCTAGTTTTAATTTGTGATTGTGGGTAATATCTAAATCCTAGACTATGACTTGATCAATTAAAAATTGTGATGAATTTTTAGTTTCAATTCTTGATTCTTGATATGTTTAACTCTATGTTTAAATTCTAAAACCATGCATGTGAGAATTAGAATAGCTAGCTAATTTATTGCATGAATATGTTTAATGCTAATTTAAGACATTAGTATGTAATCGTTGATATTTTTATTCAAAGTGGTATCTTGTTGCTTTATGATAGGTGTGACAAGTAGGGTTAATACTTTCTTTAAAGATCATCGATAGTTGTAATCTTACCAAGTTTAGTCATCTCATTTTTAGAACTTAATGCAATAAATGAATTAAATTTAGCAAGTGTCTAGGTTGTTCATGATATAGGTTGATTAATAAGTGGGCCTCTAATCAATTACACGATAAGTAATGGTGCATTATGAAGTATTATCTTAATTGTCTAGATTTTTCAAGCTAAAGTTAAGAATTCAATGATGATTCTAGGTTATAATAGTAATTTAGGATTGATAAACTAAATATTGATTCATAACATAATTAGTTAAATTGTAGAATAGTGGTGATACTAATCTCATGATTACATATTTCTTTAAATATGTGCTCGTTTATTTTATTTATTATCTTATGTTATTTTCCTTTAAAACAACTTTCAGAACACTAATTTGTTAACTTACTAATAATCTAATAAGCAGTGGTAATTATTGTTAACAACCCTTGATCTTATTATGGTTATAACTTATACAATTTAATCATGTATATTTATGTATATCCAAGTATATCAAGTTTTTGGTGTTGTTGGTGAGGATCAACTTGACAATTTTACCACTAATTGTTAGTTTAATTCTTATTTTATTTTATTTTCTTACATTTTCATTTTTAGATTTGATTTTATTTTTAGTAGATTTTCTCTTATGTTTTAGTTTATTAATTTCTTTTCTCAATTCTAATTTATAGGTATATACCAAATAGTAAAACATGATAGTTTTTTTATCAAACACTTAAGGAATTTGCTGCACCTAACATATGATGAAACATATATTAAGAAACTTGCAAAGATACGAAAATCTTTACAAAACATATTGAAAAAAAATGTTTAGAAATGGACATAACAAGATACTTTCTATAAGGATAAGATAAAACTAAAGGCAATTTTTTCCCAATTTTATATCATTTAGATCCAGATGATAGAATAATAATTGAAATAAATATTTTACATGAATATTGAAAACAGTTTTGAAAGTAAAAGTAGAGACAAAGATAAATATCGTTGTAAATATACATTAACATCTTTCTATGGTCTATAATTAAATTATCATAGTATTAAAAAAATACTTAATTGTTAAAAAATTATTAAAAATTTTACAATATATGTAATAAATTATAGATTTATTGTTAGAACATATAACAATAACTTTTGTTATATTTGAAGGACTAATATTGCAGGTTATTATGAACATGGAATATTAGTCAGATGGTAACAACATTTTAACCATTATAATTTTGATGTCGAACATCTTTTGAGAAATAAGAATAGTTTGTCAAATGTCGTTAGAAGAGAGAATGAATACCTTTAACTATTTTTGTTCTCGTAGGAATTGAACATCTTGATATCAAGATCAAAATAAAAGAGAAGGAGAAAAGAATCTGTTAGGAATAACTCGAGGTTTTATACATAGAGAAGTCTCTTTTGGAGATAAGAATTAAATAGGAAGAACTTAATATTTTAAAAAGACCATTAGAGTCCCAAAAATCTAAAGAGTAAGCCTCATAAGAAATTCATTCTAAGGAAGGTAAATCAAAATGAGAAAGACAAACCTAACAGTTCAAAATAGAGTAACATATCTGGAAAGAGAAAGGAAATGTTCAATTGGGCTAAAGAAGTAGAAAAAAGAATACCAGGCAAAGATTTATATGGTCTATAATGATCCAAAACTTTAAATTTACAACAATTAGCTTGAAATAAGTAAAATTATTATCAGATTTAGTGGAATAACCAACTATAAAGTACCAACATTAATAACTAGAAAAGACATAATTAAAAATTATCCTATAGTATTATATCAACAACCATCGCCACAAGCAATTTGAAGATCTTATGAAAGATAGTACGAATACCAGTATTATTTAAAAAAATGTCTCTCACAGAGTCAGTAAAAATAGCAAGATTGTCAATATTATTTAGAAAAATATCCTATAGGAATACAATGGTCATTGAAGATGAAAAAGTCTAATACAAGAATCTAGGTAAACTACAACAGTTAAGTACTTAGTTAAAAAATCTACCCAGGAACATATCGAAGATATGAAATTTTACGTCATAGAAAAAGAATTCATTACAGGCAGTAAATTTAATATTCTTGAAAAAGCTAATCCAATTTTTGTTTATAAAACTTTCCATACAAGTTTAATTGAGAACCTATATCTAGGAATTAATTAAAGTGAATTAAATTTTTTTTTGAAAATTTCAAAAAGGCTATTAAGATCAGAGTAGGTGACAAGCCTATCTATCTCAAATTTTTTAGTTTACTTATGGATTGGAATGAAGAATGTTGTGTTAGTTCTTATCATTTGATAAAATTAGAGATTTCCAACACTAATAAAGAAGTTCCAAAATCAAGGGTCCTAAAAGATGATTTTAATACAGATGAACTATGTATACTAAGATAACAAATATTAGGTCAAATTTATCATAAACTCAGAAAAGTTGATAATTCTTTTGAAATCAAAGTAAATTATTTAACTAGTAAAACCATAATCACTTACCTTACCATACGTCCATTAGTGAAGAAGATGGTGAAAAATCAATAAGTTTGAGGCTAATTTTAACAGTAATTTTATAAAGAAACAATAAAGATATTTTGTTTTTAAGCCAAAAATACTAAGGATCACAAATGTATTTACTGCATTAGAGATCGAGAAAATGAAGATGGATCATCTTCTACGTTATCAAAAAGACTGTCGGTAGAAAACGAAAAGGAAGAATAAAGATGTAGAGCCCACATCTTAAGTCGTTAGATCATTCAAATACATGAAAAGCTTTTAAATTCAAAAGAAAAAAACAGAAAGTTATGTGAATTATTAAAATAGGTGTCAAACATAAATATGGATTCCTTACCATATAAAAGTAACTCTTATTTTTATAAGTTGAACACAGTTTCAACAATAACAACATCTCTACTTTAAAAATTGTGCATTTAACAATTATGTATCTAGAAAACTATAAACGGTTAAGAATCTATTTAAGGTTCTTAGTTGACTTTTATAATTGTAATATTTATTATTATGAATGAAATAGAATGTTGTCACTCTTTTCCTATTTTCTAATAAGTCAAATTAAGATATCATATTATGTATAAATGTAAAAGTTTCACTATTGTTAAGAGGGTATTAAGGTTTGAGAAAGTTGAGGCATATCAAGTGTAATAAAAGAAGACGAATAATGGAAGAAAAGATTGTAATATACCCATTAAATTCATATATGATAATTATAATTCTAAATCAATTTTAAATTTTTTTTATTTAAAAATTATAGAACTAAATTCTTAATTTAAAGAAATAAGAATAAAATACCTTTATGCCGTTATTGGACATGTTGGATGACCCTAATCCCCACTTTTTCATAAATTATCTCTCTCAAAAATAAAAGAAAATATTTACTTTCAAAAGAGAAAGAAGGAAACACAACCTACGGCAGTTCAGCCGCCAATATTCACGTTCTCCCGTTTCTCGCCATACTATTACAGCAAAGAGCTCCTCCTCATTTTCTTCATTCAGCAGGTTCATTTTTATTTTCAAGTTTGGGAAGAAAATCTCATGTTAATAATCATTTTTTTAATATATTAATTTCCTCGAAAACGCACCTTTTAGTGATTCTATTTATGTGCTGAGCACTTATTTATTAGTGTGGAGTGTTGCTCGGCAACTGTTTGTAAATTTGTCTCTTCGAATTAAACGATCTGCGACCGAATTTGTTAGTTATGGGTTGTTTATCTTTGAAGCCTCTGGAGCAGTCGTGATAGTACCTTCATATTCTGAATGGGGAAGCAAACTGGTAAAAAACGAGGTAGTTTCTTGTAATTTGATCAAAAAATTAATGTTCTTTTTTTACTTTTATCATCTGATATTACAATTGTTCTTAGGATCGAAGAGACCAAAGGGGTCTGAAAAATTAGATTCTAGCAGACACGGGAAGAGAATTCGCCATGTTCAAGAACAAAAAGTTGCTGAGGTCCTCTCACTCAGTTCTTCTGGCAAGTTATTGTTCCTCCTTTTCATTGCTTCATGTGTGTCTACTTTTATTATATATATTTCATTAGGAGTACATGAGATTCATAAAACATATTACTTCGTAGTATTTGTAACTCTGCACTTCTTGCTCTTTGTAAGAGTTTGATCCTTATTACTCTACATAAGATGGTTATCGTACAATGTATGATGTTCCATTGATTATGATTATATGTTATTTCTTAAATATAGCTTTGAGTTACTCTTTGTATACAGGCAAACCATCTAATAGAGAATATGCCGATGTGGCCCCTACAGAAGAAATATTTCATAAAGAACCATCAGCATATGACAAATTATTAGTGATGCTGGGTTCGTCTAGCAAATCCGTTGCTGATGCTTATAAAAGAAGGTACACATCTTTGTTAAGAACAGTGGATTTATGTGAGCTTTTAGAGGAGATTGTTGTATTAATTTTAGAGTGAAAAATGAGTATTCCCCTCAAACTATCAAGGAGTTGCATGTCACAGTAACTCCCTAAATTAATTGAATTTATTTAGAGAAGGATACATCATTTGTTAGCTCTTCAAACATAAATGCGGTCAGGAGATTTAGGTTTTTTTTCCTGGACTTGAAGGTAATCGTATTTCCTTTTTCTGCTCATTGATTTCTCCTGTATTCGTAGCTATATGTTTTAGTGGTGCCCCTGGTTTGTGTTGCTGTATATGCATTTTGTCTATTGCATGCAACCTTTTATCAAGTACATTATAAATTTAAATTAATAGTTTTTTTAGTTCACAGTTACATTCAATAGGCCAGTTGTTATGTTGTTTCTTGGAAACTTAGCTTATATCAAAATGCAATTCCCAAGTCAAGTAATTTTGTTTGAAGAAATCTCTCTCAACTAAGGTGTGATCATGCTTCTTTGTGTAGACAAAGAGAAGAGGAAGGTATAGTTGATATAGATGAAGATGAAGATGAAAATGATGGTACTGAATCTTCTAGTAATGAAGAGGATGAAGTTGACGATGGTAAAGTATCATTTCTTTAGATTAGTAAGAAAAACATTTATTGCATTAGTCTATATTATTCCAGACTTCAATTTTAGCAGTATATAATCAAAATATCTTGTTTGCTTCTGGCTTTCTTTTTATAGTTAATTGGTCTAGCACAGTAGAAATGTTGGATCCGGTAATACTAGTACATGCCTCTGTTGCTCACTAGAAAATTCAAGCTTTAATTATTGTCTAGAAATCTGTGCGTCCTCATCTTTGGTTTCTCAAGTCACAGAGCATGCCAATTGATGCAGTTTAGCCACATTATGCAATCATTTTTCCAGCCTGATTTTGCACTCTTTTTTTGGGTGTAACTTTATCAGTTATTGTATGATGATTCATGTTTTAGTAATAATAGAAGAAAAGGTTATTTTTAAAACAAGACATTGAGTTTCTCAGCTTTTATATGGATAAACTAAGTCTGTTAAAGGTACTTACAGCTGCAATATATTTTCTCCTCTTTGTGATTATTTTTGGATTCTTGTCTACATCATGTGCATAGGAAATGACTGTGAGTTTTATTTGGAAGGCGAAGTACAGGAGCATGACATCACAAACGCTGAGGAACATTCTGAAAGTGCTGAAACAGAATCTGAAGAATACAGCTCTGGCTCAGATGACGAACACAATTTAGGAATCAATGATAAGTCTGCCGTTGAAGCATCGGTTTGTGAGAGGTAGTTACAAAATTGCCATTTTCTTTTATTTTTTATTTTTATTTTTCACATTCATACTATGTTATGCAATTTCTATTACTTATTTATTTACATACATTAAGAAATCCAGATCCTAGTCACTCTGTTTATCATGGCTTATACTTGTGGACTATCTCTTTCTTTTATGATTCATTATGCAGTTCTTTTAATACACACTTGGGGCACAAGTTGTCTCAAGTAGAAGTTGATAGTCTATCAAAAAAGAAATGGGAATATAAATGGGAGGTTCCTGCTGTTGGCATGCCAAATTGCAAGTGGACAGGAACGGGAGACTGTTTCCTGAAGGTATTCCTACATATTTTTTACTTTTATCCGAGGTTTTTTTGTTTAATTACTTAATGGGAAAATAACAGTCTGATTATTGAAATTATATGCACTTTGAAGTACATGTAAATAAATATTTCTTGTTAATTTCTTCCCTTGTGATGCCGTCACCATTTTTGCATTAACTTCTCTAATCTCTTTACATTTTTTTTACTCTCATCGGTGTCAATCAGGTAGAACATGAGTGAGGGTTATATTATTAATTTTCATGCCTTGATTCTGCCTCATTTTATTCCATCTTAACTATACATCTCTGATGGATCAGTGATTCTAATCAGCAAAAAAAATAAAAATATTAGAAAAAATAGCCAATTCCATTTTCAAAACCAAAAAGCTAGCACATAAAGGAGTGGTTAAATGCTTTATTCATATACTACTGCTACTATCTTTTGGATGTTTTCCAGCATTTTGTGAACATTTATTGTTATGATGATTTAATTTTGAAATAGGTGCACTATTCTGGATAGATTCTCTTGGTGCTTCTTGTTGTTTGGTACAAGGATATTATAATTTTTGCGAGATCAAGACCTTATTGATATTAAACCAGCAGTTGCAAATTGTACCTGAAGGGAGAAAACAAAATGAACCAGTAGTTGTTGTTACAGTTATAGTTGTGTGATTCAAATAGGCCATTATGCCACATATAGATTTGAACTAGTTGACAGTTTGATGGTTTATGAATTTCATTCCATTTGGGCAAAAAATTTGACTGATTTTGGATCTTATGGCTTGATTGTTGTGCCTGACTGCATTGTGGTGTTAAACAAATGGAAGAGTCTATGGTAATATTGTAATAAGAATATGGTGGCTTTTGAAAATTTTACTTTTAATTGCTGACTGGGTAGAATAGTCGCCCAGGCAGCCTATGTTGCCCTATGTTATAGGCTCATAGCTTGAAGCCTTGAGGAATCTTTTTCCCCTTCCTTTGGCTCACTTTTCTTTTTTAAAACTGGGCTGGTTAAATTTGCATGTTCTGTTTGAAAAAGGGGTACATGTCTTTATTTTTTATAATTAAGCTCTGATTTTTGTTTTTCAGGATGCTGATGACAAAGCTGGCTATGATTTGAAGCCTAAGTTGTATCAGCACTGGATGGATATTTATAAGACATCCGAAGGCAATGATTTCCACACATCTAAACAAAGATCATTCTTTAACCTTTGTAAGTGAGCTGCTTTGAATAAATGTTGTTTCCATTGCATTTGAACCTGTGTGAGCTTTTTCTTCCATATATTGAATACATTTTTTTGTTAGGTTCCCCTTCGTTTTCTTTTTATTTTTTTAATATAATGATTGGTGAATGAAGTTGTTATCAGTAACCACTCTAATTAGAAAATGTGCTAATAATTATTTGGTCATATTTGTGGTTACTGTCAAGTGTCAACAATGTTCCTTGACAGGGTGGAGCTACCCTTCACGTAGGAAATCGATTGACACCTTTTATTTATGGGGTTTTCTAGTTTAGCTTTGCTCTATGCTTATGTCTGCTTCTTATTTGTCCATTGTCTGTCTGTCTGTCTCCATTCATTTCTTTTCTCACAAGGCAACAGCTATCAAGATATATTGCACTGCAACAAGAGACCCTTTTATTTTAGAGGTGGCTTGCAAGAAGATTCTAATGTCATGGATGCATACATAATGCATTCTGTGAGTTCTTTTACCAGTACTTTTCCTAATTCTTAAAATACATCATTTGAATTTTGTCTTTTCTTCCTCTCTAAATAAAGAATTAAATGCAGCTTAATCATATCTTCAAAACTAGAGATACTGTTATAAAAAATGATGCAAAAATGACCAAGCATGAAGATAATATGGAGGAACTACTTTCCAGTGATAGTTTTCGCGATCAAGGATATACTCGTCCAAAGGTATTTTTCTTTGTTATCGTAGTAATCTTTGCTTGCTAAAATGGACTTGGCCTTTGTTTTATTTAATCATGCTCTGATTTTCACAGGTGCATTTTTGAACTTTTAGCTCTAAATTGTTTCAGTGTTGTATAGTAAGTTTAAATTACATTATGTTGTGGTTATATTGTTGGTGATTAAAGTTTTTAATTCAATTTCATGTGTTTTGTGCAAAGGCATTATATACATGAGAATGTAGTATGAATCAAGTATTTGTTTTGAGACTTTATTCAGGACGGTAAGAAGATCTGAATTAGGATTAAATCGAATGAGGATCTGTCTGCAAGAAAATGCAACATAATGGATCTTTTGCAGATTGTTGGGTCATCACATAAAAAATCAGGAAAGATATATAAAAATTATTAATAAAAAGTCAAACTGTCAATGGATCAAAGAGTTGTATTTTGAATATCAGTTGATCCACGTATCAAACTCCATATCGAATCCATCTAACCCACAATCAAAATGGATAGGCTTGGATTCGATCCATTACCATCCCTAGCCTATATCAAAGGATGACAAATTTTGTCGCCCCTCTTCCCCTGATCTATCAAAAGTTGTAATCTCAAGCCCAGTCCAAGTTCGAAATTGGAAATATTGTTTTTACCTTGTTCCTTTTGAGAAATGGAGATGGAATATTGTTTCATCTATAAAAGAGAATCAAGGTCTTCAAGAGGAAAAGGATAAAATTTTATGACATGTTGATGTGATCTGTGTATCCCATAACAAAATCACAACATAGAGATTGGAAGACAAATTTAGACTATGGGAGGATATGGAAATTTCCACTAGTGATAAAAAACTGATTACAAGAAGAGTTTTCTCTATATTCACAGACTCCACACTTCAACCACTCTCTTAACTATCATTTAGACTTCCTAGGACTTTTTTTTATAAGAAACAAAATTTCACTGAAAGTAAAAAATACAACAAAAGAGTTGGACTAGCAGTCCAACTTGATGTGGAAAATTTGAGGAAAAGCTATCCATCGAATCTATACGAGGGAAAAGCTATGAACAAAGCAATTGTCCAACTCTCTCCACTACAAGACAAGAACTTCTACGTATTCCTTGAAGCAAAGAAGCATTAGAATGACCAAAAAGCAACATTATATATAAGTTGCTTCTGTGACTCTTCCAAATTTATTTCATTGTTTTCAAAAATCATAATTAATCTCCATCCAAATTAATCAAACTAAAGACAAGACTGAATACCTCCACTATAGCTTATCCATCTTAGAGCCAAAAACCAACAAATGAGTTGAAAACAATTGAAAAGCAGTGGAAGGCATCCCCAGATTACGTTTGTGGAAGACAACCACCTTATTCACAAAGCATACATAGTTTCGCAATTTAAGACAAGGTGTCCATGATTCTTCCTTGCTTTTGCATAGAACACACCAATTAGGAGATAGCATGAGGTGTGGCCTCCTTCTCAAATGCAATTACATATTATTTAATTTTAATGAGTTAGAGGCCATACAAAAAAATTACTTTAAGAGGAATTGAAGACTCCCATTTGAAGGAATTAGGAAAAAGAATGGATACAAAGGATTGTCTATCAAAAAGTTAAAGAAAGCTTTACAAGAAAAATTACCAGAGATGGTAAGGTTCCAAGATCTCTTATCTGAATTCAAAGGAGAGACATAAATACGATTAGCTGTAGTCAACAAAGAAGACATTTCCTCTAAATCCCATTAATTCCTCCAAGACTTCTTACTACTTTTGCTATTCTCAAGTGCATATTAATTGCTCTTCTACAATTCCAAAATAAACCAAGACTAAATGCCTGACCTTTGAATTAATACATTCATTTTAACTTCTATAATGGAAATTATTCACATCCAAGTCACATGCATATATGTTTGGATGATTTGTTATTTTTGGTGACAAAAGAAACTTTCATCAACTACAAAATTACAATTTTCTTCTTTTCTCTTCACCCAATAAGAAAATTTGCACAATTTTGCTGTTGTAGATAGTGATAAATTTGCAATTATTTTTGCTTCTAATGTCAAAGAACAGAAGTTATTGAAAAGGACATTTGACTTGCTATTATAAATTTCCATGAATAACAAATGACAAAAAAATAAATTAAATAAATAATAAAAATGACTAAAGTGTTTATTTTGTAAAAGTTAGGACTAAGATGTACCTTTATACAAAAGTTATAGGACTAAGATGTGCATTTTGGAAGATATAGTTTGCGATTTTCGTTTTAAAGTGGGTTACTTATCCATTAATCATACTCTTTTACATATTAATATCATGTGAGGTTTCTTTTTAAATTTTTTGAAAGATGTAGAACTAAAGTGCACATTTGGAAAAGGTAAGGGATAGTAGAGATCATTTCCATGGAGAAAATAGGTGAGATGAACTTGATTTCCAATTATTAATGAAAATATGATAAGGCAAAGGCTATTCACATAAGCTGTTGAAAACCTTAAACTCTATGAAAATAAGTTAATCATTTTTGCAACAAGAGAACTACAAAATCCTGATATAACTAACGATAGCCAGAATATAAAACGGTTATGTATGTACAAAATTCACTAATAATTTTATTGTCATAATAAGTTTGAATAACCTATCAGCATTATATGACCATTTTTTCATGCCCGTTCATATCTTGCTGAAGTAATGTTTCAAAATATCTAATGGCATCTTCTGTTAGAACATGTCACTTGTAATTTGTAATTTTTGTAGGAAAACACCAAATATTGTTGTTTTAATCTAATAATATTATTTACTTTTGGGTGCAATAGTAAGTACTTTTAATTATGTTGTCCAGGTTTTGATCCTATTACCATTTGCGAGCATCGCACTTCGTATTGTCAAGAGGCTTATAAAGCTGACTCCTCCAGCCCACAAGGTACTATTTCTTTCATGGACTTTGCAGTGCTTAGCAATAGTCATTTCAGAAGAAGATACTCGTATGCATTTCAAACCAGCTTGATATATAGCATAGTGTCACGTCCCGCCCAAACTGTCCCTAAAAATCCAAATAAATAGTGGTTGCCTAAAGGATCTAGGCTATTCTACATGGAAAGTTCTAGAGTTGCCTAGAGAAGTCTAGAAAGGGCTAGAGTTGGACGGACTCAACTCGAGCAGAAGACCACTAGATTGTTCCAGGAAGCGCCTGTTGGAGGTGTCTTTAGAATGAAATTTGGAACGTTCTAGAATGCGAGGATGGTTCGGGAAGGATGTAGAAGGCTCTTTGAGCTGCGGAACATCTGGAAGGTGCGTGAAGGAGCTAGACAAACCTAGAAGACTCTAGAGTTGGCTAGAGGATCCTGAAAGCCTTGTGGCACATTGTACGTAAACCTAGAACCTTCTTGTATATTCTAGGCATAGAATTATCTAGAATGTGGTGGCATATTCTTAAGCTTAGAAGCCACGCATAAATAGACCAGTCTTCATTTGCATTCAACTTGGAAATTCCTAACCATCTTGGAAAATCTTGGGAAATTGTAACATAAACTCTACAGAGCAATACAAAGCATTCTTTGCAAACTTTCTTGTTAATCTCTTTGGAGAATTAGATTCGGGAAAAGGCGAGCTTAGTGCGACGGAACGTGCTTAAAGTGCCGCACGATCGATACTTGAAAAGATTAAGGTCGTGACGATTGGTATCGGAAGCGAGGGTTAAAGTGTCTACATCTTTGGCAAAAATGAAGAACACGCCCAGAAGCTACACAGCATGGACGTTCCACCCATGGAACGTGGCGTGAGAAGTGCGGGAAAGCCCGAAAGGAATCTCGAGCCAAGTCGAAAGACTTGCTTTCTAACTTGGAAGCACGAGTGGGAAGTGCGCGGAGGCGACTTAGGGAGAACATTCGGCCAGGGTTGACAACTTAGAGGAGCGTTGCAATGGCTTGGAGGCGAGGGATGTGGAAATCCGTACGGCGGTTAGATGTCACTCGGCAGGCTAGATGGTGGATTGAGGCGAGATTGATGGGTTAAAGGCGGAACTTGCCAAGGTAAGGGATCTTGTCCAAGAGAACTCGCTTTAATGTATTGCGTAGAATGGAAGATATGGGTGGTGATCTGGCCTACATGTAGCGGGCTATGGCGCGGGGACTAGTGCGACCACGCCGTCATTGAGGCTAAGAGGGTAGATGTTCCCGAGCCCGAGACGCTTGATGGCGTTAGAAACGCAGGAAGTTGAGAACTTCACATGGGGGGCTGGAACAATACTTGAGGCTACTGGCGTAACGGACCACGCCGTGAATCCGACTGCGGCCGTGTATCTATCCAGGCAACCTTTGCGATGTTGTGGTGGAGACGGAGGCATGGAGATGTGCGACGAGGGGTTTGCACGGTGATACCTTTGATGACTTCAAAGGGAGTTCAAGATGCGATTCTTCCCCGTAAATCTTTGAAGAGGAAGCTAGAGGGACGATTGCGGCGGTTAAAAGCAAACGGGTAGTATAAGGGATTATGTGAAGGAGTTCCACTGACCCTGGCACAGAAGTTGCGACACATCCGACAAGGATGCCTGTGCTTGTTCATGGATGGGCTTCGTGTGGGCCTAACCTTGAGCTCGAGCGACGTGGTGTCCCAGACTTGTCTTCGCCACGTCGCAGCCAATGCCAGTAAAAGCTTTATTGGACTACTCGCGAACAAAGAGAGCTCCCAAAGCCACGAGATAAGAAGTTTGTTGGAGGGAAAGAGTGGAAGCCATGGTAAAAGTCGAGGATCGAAAACCACGAGAAGGCTCCTCATTCGAGCCACGGGACAAGGGAAGGAAAAGGAGGATCGTGGTGCCTCAAGCCCGTGTGACGTCTTCGTATGCGACGGACCGCGGTGGGCACGCGAATGTCAGAAGAGGAAGGCCTTGAGTGCCTTAGTTGCCTCCACGCGCCTGACGAGATGGAGGTGATTCGGACGATGGTGCAAGATGGGTTCTTTTGCGCCTACTTGGTGCATTGCGAGTGCCCAAAGACCCCAGGACGATGTATGTAGATGCGACCATCGATGGGAAGGTCGCCAAAGCTTGAGGTGGAGCACGGGTGCGTCTCGTAGCTTTGTTTCGATGGAGGAAAGCGAAAGAGACTCGGCACAAGGTTGTCGATGGAGGGGTTACTCTCGAAAGCGGTTAACTCGGCGACACTGCCCTTACATGGGTCGCTCGAGGAGTTAAGGTCGGTCTTGGTGCGTGGGCGGCGAGTGGACTTATCTGTGGCGCATAGATGACTACTCGATGGTATTCGGCGTGGAGTTCTTGGACCAGGTTAGAGCTTTCTTGGTACCGTACTCGAGCTACATGTGTATTATGGATGGTTCGAAGGCTTGCGTGGTGCGACGGACGAGGACCACCGAAACGCACTGACCCGAGCTATCTCGGCACTTCCAATTCAAGGGGATTGAAGAGGGACGAAAGAGAGTTACGGACACGTGTCGACGAGTACGACGAGGGAGGAGTCGCCAAAGCCAAGCTTGCAGGACGGACGACGAGTTGTCTCGAGATAAGTCCCACGTGAGGTGATGTTTGAGGTGTCGCGCCAAGCGAGCTTGCTTGGACGGATGTGCGAGTTGTCACTGAATAAGTCCCGTGGGGTGATGCGTGAGGCCTCGCCCCTGACGGTTACCTCGAGGAGGAGGTGGACCGTGAAGTCGAGTTGGAGCTCGACACTGAGACCGACAACGAGCACGATCGGTGGAAAAATCGAGGCGTGCAACGGAGCATGGTGGTTGACCCAACGGGTCGAATGGCAAAGCTAGCGACCTTAAGTAGACAACTAGTCCTTTCTTTGGAAAGGATCAAAAGAAGGGTTGGAGCGTGATGCCTGCACGCACCAAACCTCGCTGCCTAAATCGGAAGGAAAGACGAGACGATTTTGGATGAGTGACGGACTCTTCTATGCCAAGCGAATCGTATCTTCGTGCCAAAATGGGGAGCTTAAGGAAAGAGCTTATCAAGGAGTGCCGTGATTCCTTATGGGTGGACACCCGGGAATGAGGCGCGCCGCACTTTGATCAAATCCATCTCTTATTGGCCTCGACTTCGGAGACGATGTAGAAGCTTATGTGAAGACTTGCCTTGTATGCCAACGAGACAAGATGGTGCGGACGTGCGCCCTGGGAGGCTTGCTAGAGCCGTGCCTATTCCGAGAGAGACCGTGGGAGAGTGTCTCACATGGATTTCATCACATGCTTGCCAAAATCGAGAGGGCTTTAGCGGCGTAATTGTCGTCATCGACCGCTTCGGCCGTATACGACATTCATCCACTGTCTCGATGGGTACACGGCGAGATGAGACGGCACGTTTGTTCCTTAAACATGTGGTGAAGCATTGGGAATTCCATCCAACATAGTGAGTGATCGAGACCCCGATTCACGGGGAAATTTTAGACGGAATTGTTCGGCCCATTGGGATCGGACAGACTTCTCCCTGGCTTTCATCCTCGAAGTGATGGACGAGACGGAGCGTGCCAATGCATTCTTTGGAGTTGTACCTTAGGCACTTTGTTAGTGCCAATCAACGAGATTGGGCGAAGGCATTGGATGTAGCCCCGATTCTCATGTAATCTGAAGCGAGTCTACGCCAAGAGTCCGCCGAGATCGTCGTGACGGCTGACCAGCGGCTCCCCGTGCCTTGGCCTGAGTTATGAAGGAAAGAGCCAGTGCTTTCAAGTTTGCCAAGGCGTGGCATGAACGGCGGAGTTGGCCGAGCCTATCTGAATAAGGCGTCTAAAAAGATGAAGAAATGGGGTGACGAGAAGAGGAGGATGGTAGAATTTCGGGAAGCGATTTGGTCCTCGTCAAACTATTGCCCCAACAATTCAAGACCTTGCGGAAGGTTCGCATGGGGGTTAGTGCGGAAGTACGAAGGACCATTTCCCGTCCTCGAAAGTTGGTAAGGTGTCTTACAAATTCTGACTCCACTCGAGACTTAAAATCTATCCAGTCTTTCACGTAGCATGCTTAAACCCTTTCACGTGGAGACAAGGAAGACTTGAGCGAGGAGAATCAAAAGGGGCGCCTACGCGGTGGTAACCTCGCTTTGACAAGGAAGGGGACGCGATTTTGGCGGCCCCCTTGATCCGCCGAAGAGGCGTGCCAAGTTATAGGGAATACTTGGCCAAATGCAGCAACGCCTCGGATGAAGAAACGAGTGGGAACACGAGGAATCCTTGTGGCGATTCAAAGACGACATCGAGAGGTTCAAGCTTGAAGGCGCGACGAGGCGTCGCGAACTTAAGTGGGGGGAGGGTGTCACGTCCCGCCCAGTAATCACAAAATCCAAATAAATAGTGGTTGCCTAAAGGATCTAGGCTATTCTACATGGAAAGTTCTAGAGTTGCCTAGAGAAGTCTAGAAAGGGCTAGAGTTGGACGGACTCAACTCAAGCTTGAAGACCCTAGATTGTTCCAGAGCACACTAGAGGGTGCTAGAATGGGCTGGAACGTTCTAGAATGCGCCGGATGGTTCGGGAAGGATGTAGAAGCTGCTGGAAGCTTGCGGAACATCCTGGAAGGTGCATGAAGGAGCTAGACAAACCTAGAAGACTCTAGAGTTGGCTAGAGGATCCTAGAGCCTTGTGGCACATTGTACATAAACCTAGAACCTTCTTGTATATTCTAGGCATAGAATTATCTAGAATGTGGTGGCATATTCTTAAGCTTAGAAGCCACCCTATAAATAGACCACTTGGTCTTCATTTGCATTCAACTTGGAAATTCCTAACCATCTTGGAAAATCTTGGGAAATTGTAACATAAACTCTCTCTAGAGCAATACAAAGCATTCTTTGCAAACTTTCTTGTTAATCTCTTTGGAGAATTCGTTCGGGAAAGGCAGGCTTAGTGCAACGGAACGTGCTAAGTGCCGCACGATCGATACTTGAAAGATTAAGGTCGTGACAATAGGCTGCATTATTTGCTTTGATACTGTAGTCTCTTGTGGAGAATGTTATGTTGAGTTCTCTCTGGGCTTCCTCTATTAAAGGGTTCAAAATTGTTCCTCAGTTTTCCATTTTTCCAAACTGGGAAACTAATATTTTGAATGTTATGTTTTCAGTCTAGGGATTTCAATCTTTGTAACTGTTTTTGTTCCAAGGGGTGTTTAATTTTTAGTCTTTAAGCGGATTGCTGCTCGACTTTTTCTGACTGTATTTTAGTATCATTTTAATAAATCTCTTATTTCTTTTAAAAAAATAATACGTAAAGTAAGTCATTACTTTTTTTTAAATATCATCCCTTGTAAAACTTCTTTGGTTGCACTCAGTTTTTAAGGAATTGAAGATTAGAATCAGATTCTCATAAGTTTTAATTAGGGAGCTTGTTTATCTTAGTTAGGGTTGGAGACTTGTAATAATGGCACATAGCTATTATTTGGTATAGCTCTGTGTTTCATTTTGTAGTGGATTACTCCACTTTGTACTTTGGTAATTAGTATATTTTTATAATATAGTTTTTTTTTTATAAAAAAAGGGGTTCTTTATTGTCATGAGGGCCATAAAAAACTTATGGTAGCAAAGGTTTAGCAACCCAACAAAACATTAAGATGACGTTAAAACACAAGTTTGCTCACAAAAACTAAGTCAATCTCATCTCACAAGTGTGCAAGTGCTTGGCATCATGCCTACTTGAGTTTAGTAGGACTTGCTGAAGTCATACTGTGTTGAGTGCCCATTTGGGATTGCTGTGGATGGTCATGGAAATCACATGTTATGATGTTAGAATTTTCCATAATCTGGGTGCTTACACATTAGCTTATAAAAGTTGCACCCGTGCAGTTAACTTAAAAATCCAGCTAATTATAATGAAACGTTGTGGTTTTTCTATCTTTACCTATATTATAATATTGATTATAAATAAGTGAATAACTAACCTACCCATTTTTGGCGTTGTAGTTAATGACAATTACTAAAATTGTAACTAGGAGTGTGCAAAAAATCCGATCATCCGACTAATCCGATCAATCTAATTTGATCCGTTAATTTTTTGACGGTTTCGATCCGACTATCGGATTGGATCGGATGAAATTTTTTTCAATTCGTTAAGTTCGGATCGGATGACAGATTTCATCATGTATCATCCAATCTCATCCGATCCGACCGAAAATACTTAAATATATATTTATATTTTATATATTAATCACATTCTCATTGGTCATTCCTATATTAGTCATATTTTAAGGTTTCTTTTAGCTCAAATAAGTTTATGTTATTTGAAAATTTAAATTTTTTATTCAAAAATACCAAAAATAGAGTTAATTAAGTTTATTAGTCGGATTGATCGGATTCAACCGATCCGATCCGAATAGATTACGGATCGGATTGCATCGGATTTGAAAGGTGATCGGATCGGTTGTGGATTAAGATGTTTCAATCTGATCGGATGGTCGGATTGAATTGGATGAGTATAAAATCAACGGTTTTGATCCGATGAACACTCCTAATTATAACAGTTAATTTTTTATAGATCAAATAATACTTAGTGTGAATTGAACATGTGGTTTAAAACAGAGGAGTGAGTCTTACCACTAGATCACTAGTGAAATTAATAATTAATTTACTAGAAACTAAAATTTTATTTTTTGAACACAAAAGACTTAAAGCTACCACAGATTTTTTGTATACCTACAAAGCAGCTATGAGTATGATGTATTGGCTGCATAGAACAACTATTTCTTTAAGGCTCTGCATGAATAAACCATGGTCCTGGTACCCATTATGGTTCTAAGCTAATATGATATGACTATTGACCTGCTTCCAAATGGCACAACCCCTTGAAAATAAAAGATAATGGAAAGAAGTCCAGGAAAGTTCTTGAATGTTTAATCATGCCTTGGAACCAACAAGTGTCACGGGGGAGGAGTGTTGGAAACTAGGGTTAGGGTTCATTATATCCAAGGTGTTAGTTTTAAAGTTTACTGATTTATGAGCTATAGCTTTGTCTTCTGCTCCTTGGTGATCTTAAACTTAGAAGGATTTAAACTAGCTTGCTTTTATTAATTTTTTTCTGATTTTTGAATGGCATATTGTGCGTCCTTTTTGGTTCTGATGCCTTCTTTATCCACACTTTGTTATATTTTTCATCTGTCTTTTACCAGGTGCCTTTGGTTTGATCACCACTAAGATTTAAACACATAAAAACTTATCCAGTACAGAGAAGCGGATGATTATGGTATTCAAACTCAGAGTTTGTCTCTTTTTGTAAACACATATAAAAGAAAAAAAAACCAGAGTTGTCTTTGAAAGTAAACCAAATACTAAAACTTACAGAATAGGTCTGTTTTTCATATTGCAATGGGAACAAATTGGGAGCATTCTGCTGACTGAAAGCTTACACACAAATTCTTTTAATTTTTGAGTCTGGTAACCTTTATTAGGTATCTGGACCCCTCTGAAATATGACAGAATATTTCCAGATTTATCATCAAAATCCTTTCTGGAATAACAGAGAAATAAAACAAATACTAACCACTACAAAAGAATTAACACGGGAACTCTGAAACCAGAGAAATACTACTGCTGAAGACTGAGAGCCAAATCAATTATGTGAATTTTTTTTACAATCACACAGCACTTCTCTCTAACACCGAAACCGTAAAATGCACTCAGAGATAAAATTTCCTCATATCTTTCTAAGCAGAGAGCACACTAGCAGCTTCAATTCTGTTGGGATGATTTTTACAAATGCTAGAACTCCCTTTATTTATAGGCTAAAAAGGTCTTGTGTTAGGACTGGTTCAGCGTCTGAAAGCATCCACATTTTTTCTACTGAAGCAGGCTGCAACTACCACTAGAAAGACGTTAGTTTTGGTTGGTGCCACTTAATTAGTTTGGCTTGAATTTTTCTTCTTCAATCAAGTGAGCACCTACTCTAACAACCTTTGTATTTTCCTACAAGATACCTGCTTTTAGAGTGCTTTGTGATCACATCGTTAAGTGCTTTACGATGAGATAGTAAGAATCAGTACATTTCTGCTTTAATTATTTTACTCTAAAAACTGATATTGTGTTTAACTATCTGCCCAATAAATACAAATGACTATGGCTAGTCTTCTAGAATTAACTATTGTTCTCTTATCAGGTAAATGTGGAATACATAGACCGCTTTTCTGAGGAATTCGGAGCAGAAGAGGTTGAAAATGATGATGGAAACAATTCTAATGGTGTGGAGGATAATGAAAACCCATCATCTCGAAAGTTATCAAAACCATCTGATTTTGAAGCTCTTTTTGGTGGGAATAATAATGATCTTTTCATGTTTGGTATCAAGTTTACTAGGTAAATCTTCCATAGGATAATTATATCATCCATTTGCAATTTACACTTTGTTATAAGTTAGAACATTAGAATTAATCTATTCTGTCTTAACGAAATTTATCTTTCTTATGCCCTTTCCTAAAAAAATACTCGTATTTACCTTATATCCACTGTTACTGTGTATCAAATGTTTATGATTAAGAGTTTAGTATTTCAGGTAACAGTTCAGGATAAATTATTTACTGCCAAATAAGGGCAACCCTCTTCGCTCCTATAAGTATGGGAAACTCATTGGCTTAGAATGCATTACCAAGACTCAAGAGTAGTTAGCTGATTGCTGACTATCTTTGAGAGCAAGTCAGTGAGACACAGGGTCCAGGATGTTTTCCGTTATGATTTGCCTTTCTTAATATGATGAGACTTGAAATAATGCATTCTGGTCTGGTTGTATTTTTTTTTTAGTTTTTGACTTACATACACAAACGATAGAGGCTTAGAGATAGCTTACTTAGGTAGAGCTTCTATCACTTGAATTTTATTCTCCAAAACTCTATATTCTTCGCCATCATATATTCCTTGTTCAAATACAATCAGCCACGAAAGTTGAGTCTTGAGACAAAGTGCTTCACAACTATGCAGTGATTAACACAACTTTATACAATAACTAAAAGATATTTGAACTTTAAAAGAAAAATAAAAACTCTAGACATTAGACATCTTACCTGACGCATGCCAGAAGGCGTGGACGGGATAATTGAAGAACATGGTTCTCAAAAATCAATAATTATATTTAAAATCAATAAAAGTCTATAAATATAATGTAAGTTAGCTTATTTATAGGTAAAATGAAAGACTATCCTAACTTTATAAGGACTCAAATACTACTAAATCATGTGATAATTCAATAATGAATTCTAATCTAATAACAATTAATTATGATAAAAATAAAACTTTAATATATAGAATCTTAATTATTTTAAAATTCTAATAATTCTCTAAATTTAATCCTGCATCATTACCTCTTGGAAACTGTTCACTTGGAAGCATGAAAAATGATATAATTCAAACAGACCTGCCTTGTGGGGATAGGAGTCCAAATACTCTTCTCTATTTTCAGAGAGAAAGAGGGGGAATACATTCTAAAACTCAATTTAATATTTATTACAGATTACAGTGTCTCTAAATAAGCATTAAACATTTTAAAGTTTCCAAATAGTTTAAAGTTCATCCAAATACCAAAATACAGATACATCCAAGTTTGCAAATAGTCAATACTAAATGACAAGTTGTCTAAACAGTAGCACAAAGTCACAAAAGTCTTGACTTAAATAATGAAGGATAGTATTACACATTCTAAAAAGTAAAAACCAATTCAATTACTTAAATTCCACTTCTCAATGCCTTGTATCCTTCAGTTTGTTTTTCTTCCATGCTTCAATGCTCCAAAGGTCATGAAACTAACAAAATTAGCTCAAATTAGCATTGTCATTACATAGAACTACACAATATTTGCTACCTTGTAAAGTAATACCAAAAATTGTGAAAGTGTAATATCCAACTACCTATATCAAATGCTTTGCATTGCTGTTATTGTCGACGGTGGTGTATGTTTCTCTAAAAATAATTCTAAAAGAAGAAAAATACATAACATTAGTTTTAAAGATAGAACTGCAAAATAATATTTCATAAGATACAATACTTATGTTAATTTTATCATATTCTCTAGATCATGCAAAACATTTGTATAGTCCTCATCCCATGCCTTGTTGATTATAGTCAAGTCACGGACTCAAGGTCAGCTGCCCTTAGCAAACTTTGACCACATATATTGGATTCCACCATTTTATGGCATAATGATCTCTTGAAAGAATCCTTGGCCATTTGGCTAATTTAGTCTGTCCATAAACCTATAAAAGCCATTGATTCTTCTCTCTCTTGCTTGAGGTGATATCTTTCTGCATTGTCATTTTAACAATAACAGCTTCTAGTTTGTCTTTCTAATTCTATTGTTATGAACTATGTTTCTTAAAAAAAAAATTTTTGTTACGAACCCAATCTTTTTCTCTTGTGTTCCTTGCAGACGGAGCATCAAGTTGTACAGTGATTTCTATTCCTCAGACATGATAGTTGCCTCCCCTCTTGGCTTGCTAACTGTAAGTTCCCCTCCTCCTCTTCTTTCTTTCTTCCTTCCTTCCCAGCATTTTCTAAAGTTTCATAAATTATTTTCTGTCTCAAAAACTAGTACTTTTTCTTCATGAGTTAGTGCGGCTTTATACTACGAAGCAGAATATCTCATATACTCAATATTATAAGGCCAGTTACATCTTGTATTGCTACTATGATTGTTATGATAGTTCTGCAACTCAATCTTTCTTTTATTGCTTGAACTACATTTTTACTGTTTCAATAGAAATTTTTTTCTTTCGATATAATTGCTATTTGTGTCTTTTGATTATTTATTGAAACCTTCAACTTTGTAAACTGAACCCTTGACACTCATCTTGCAAAAAACCATCTTTACTTTAGTCTCTTAACAGATAACGCATAATGACTAGCAAAATAATCAAGATAATCGAGCTAAATGTCAACAGCCATGGGTTTACTTGAAAACTAAATTCTTAACATTCATTACATAGTTGTGTGGTCCTTAAGTGTGTATCCTTCAGCATATATACTAGGCACATTTTTAGATACATGAAAACTGGCTAGCAGGCTGCTGTGTAATTTAAGAGGGTAGTTTAATTTATTGGTCTGAACCCACTGTACTGTCATCGATCTTTATGGTTGCTTATATATGTTTCCGTACACCAGTCTTTCTAGTGATGACAAACTTTATTTTTGCAGAAAATTGAGGAGGCTAAGAAGAACAAGGGAAAAGATGTCGACTTCCTTACTTCTATAGAGGCAATCTCTCTTACCTTTACACGGGGTTCTAGGAACTCTTTTTATACCAGAGCATGGGTTTTTTTCCAATGGTTCTATGATCTCTTTTATTTAATGGTTACTGCTCGTTTCTTCTATAAGCAGGTTCTGTTTATTGATTATGCAGAGGTCATAATGATGCAGGTATCTTCTTAAGATTGATTTGGTTAACTGTAACTGAGAGACTCGGTTATCTTACTATTCAGTATGATCACAGTATGACCCGAGTTTATCTTCCCTTTTTTTGACAAACGTACAGAATTGGTCCTACTTGAAATCAGTTGTCAAACAATTGAACCAGAACCCATCCAAGCAGCATGGCACTGATATTATGCGCATAAGAGAGTGGTAAGTTCCATTTAATCTTTTCTTGATCCTCGGAATATTGCAGTTTTCTTCTGAATTACCTCAAAATATTCTTGATATTTTATAAAACAAAAATTTCCTCTTTTTTTCTCCTTCAACCTTTGGATTCTCTCTCTCCCTCCCTCCCCTTCTTGTCATGTTTAATAATCATCTGCATTGACTTTTTCTTGTCTCTTTTTAAAACACTCAAAGCATGTTGACTCTTTTAAATTGTGATGTATTTGTAGGTACCTGGATGGATATGCAAGATTTTATAGGCAAACAATAATTTTAGGAGCTTATTCAACTCCAGGTAGAGTTATTATCACTTATTTTCTTATATATTTTATTACATTATTGTCATTATTGTTCAATTTTATTTTTATCTTATAGACCGTTGGTTAACTTATCATGTCTGTGTATGCATTTTATTTCCATAAGAAATTCTGTTAGAAATAATCAGTAAATATTATAATATATCTTGGCCACAATGCATCCTTTTTTCCACCATAGTTTTATGTCTAGTGGGTCCTGGAAATATATAATGCAAAGGCAAAATTAAGATTGACTTGGACCTGCAGAAGAAAACTAATGTCATATGTTTCTATGAATTGTTGATTATTGTTGTTTTTTTCACATAAAGAAAAGAAAAATGTGAAACAGACAAGTCTTACATTTTAATAAGTTCTGCAAAAAATTACTCAGTTTAGATGTTATACAAATTGTGTCAACTTTTCTTCCTTCTAATTCTCGGGCTTAATTGTTACAGACATAAATGGTTTGTTCAATCACGACTGCTTTAATTACCAGGGAAAGGTGCGTTCATATTTTCCTATTCTTTTTTTGGGCTCTGTTGATCCCGTGATTAAGGGTTATCATTGGTGAAATTTGTCTTACCTATGCGGAACCTGTTATGTGTTTAATTTCTCATTTACTTCAATAATGTTCTAATTGTCTTTTAATGTTTTCGAGTTTCATCTGAAGGTCAGATAGGCTGTTATATGTATTGGTTTTTCTCCTCTTACCCCTTTCTTTTTCAGCTTGCTAGTTGTTCATTTTGTACTGTCTTTAATAGTGGGTTTGTTTGTTTGTTTCTTTTTCTTTTTCTTTTTATTTTTAAATAAAAGAAGCTTTCAATCTTTGTCACCTGGGTTTAGATATGTAACTAAAGAGATGACCATACCTTGGGACATCTTTTAGGACGGAAATCTTACATCTCTAAATTTGGGGTGTAGGTATTTAGAAAATAGTAGTATGCATTATGTATGGAAGAAGAATACGTGGATATCTTTGTGAAATTAATTTTTGATATCATTGTGCTATATGTCTTTAATTTTGTTATGCTTTATTTTTTACTATTTATTTATTTATATTTTTAAAAACATTTTGGATTATGCAATTTGATAGTTTTGCAATATCTATTGTGCTTCATTTTCAGGTGAAGTTGGAGTGTGAATATAAATGTATTCTTCCAAAGGTGTTACTTCAAGTGCAACAGGTTTATATCTTCCTGTGTTTCTAGACTTCTTGTGTGTGTTTTTGTGCATTTGTGTGTGTGTGGAGGGGGTTTAGCAGGGGATGGTTATCTACAATTCTACATAACAAGACTTGAAGTGCTAGGCACCATTATTCTCAAAAGTATATGCTGATAGAATGTGAGCCTAACAATTCCTCTACATTGTCTAACCCTCATCTAACACCTCCTTACGTATGAGTTACTTTTGCTTTGTAAAGGGCCATCGCGTGAACTTTTTCAAGAATATATTTTCATTCCAACCCCCCCTTCTCTCCCTCAAGTATGAGTTGTTTTTGCTCTGCAAAGGGCTATCATGAGAACTTTCTCAATAGTGTATTTTCATTTTGGGGCTAGCATAGGGTTTGACCCTATGCTGATACAATATTGAAGTGCTAGTCACCACTATTCCAAAAAGGTTCTTGATGGGATGCAACCTACCAATTACATACATGCATTTTCTTTTTCTAGCATCACTCATGTAGGTATTATAGTAGGTCATTAGATGCTTGTGATCTTTTTTGTGCCCAACATATACTTTTTGGGCATGTTCTACATCGGGTTAAGGTAGTGAGAAGTTACTAACTCATCACTATCACACTTTGACTTCTAGTCTATTTTGATTTGGAATATTAGATATGTAATATTATTAGTATTAGATATTAGATAATTATGATTAAGTTTTCTTATTACTTTAGGAGTCTTATTTAGAGTCCTATTAAGATTAAAGTTTTAGTATTATTAGACCTATAAATATAAATGTAATCGTTTAACATTATTATGAATGAAAAATATGACTTTATTTTTCTCGTTCTCCTCTCCAGATATTTTGCTCATGGTTTTAAATTGCTATTTTGAGGTTCGCAATAAGGTTCACCTTAGTAAGTCTCATCTATCTAACGAGTTAAGGTTTAGTCTTAAATGGTTTATTTGATGCTTATGTCTTTTTCGTTGAGGCTTACACAATTAGGTGTTACGCAATGAAGTTATTAAAGCCATAAGCCTAAAAATTTCTTTGTTTTATGGCATTATCTTTTCATGGATGAGTCAAAAATTCATGGTGACAATACTAACTCATGTTAGGCTAAGAACTAGTTTTTTAAAGGCAAAACAACCAACAAAAACAAGTAGGCATTTTTCCTTGCTAATATTCCCAAATTACATTTTGACTTATTTTCACGACCATTTTAATATTGAATTATGATTATATTATTATATATATATTTTTTATTTTATGAATGTTATTTTATTAGCGTTTGTTTGTTCATTGTTAGTAATAAGTTATGCTTATAACTTGTATTGTGGGTGAAACTTGTATCAAGTCTCTTAAAATGAGGCTCATGCCTCGTCTAATGCAATAAAAATGCATCAAGGCTTAAATTTGCCTTTTAAAACCTTGACATTTCTACTTGATATCATAGTTGTATTTGATCTTTAATACTTTTATTTTATTTTTGTAAATCCTAGTTTTATTCTCTCTCCCTGGTTGTCCTTTTATCTGAAGATAAAAAGACGGAAAAAAAGGAAAAACCAACCACCAGTCTCTCAGTTCGCCAATCACGCGATCCTAGTTGTCTCTACTCAATAACCCAATTGTCGCCTATCTATGTAGACATCGTTGTCGTTGCTGCCTCAATTTCCTAGCATCGTAAACATCATCTCTTTTTACGATTTCAATACCGTGATCAACCCTTTACCCACTTCTCATTACTTTTCTCACCATTGATGTTTGGACATTCATTGTTTCATCTAACTCGATGACTGTCGGTGTCGGCAAGGCATTCTTTTTCTAGTGCCACCATTGTTTTCAAGGGATCTAGTTGTTGTTGCTCCTCGTCCAATGTTGCACCTTCTGTTGTCCCATCATTTCGAGTAGAAGTGAGCATTTTTTTCAAAAACTGACCAACTAACCTGAGTCAAAGATCAAACCGAACCTATGTATATTTTTTTTAGGTTGGTTGGTCCAAATAGGTCTAAAAAATATCAAAATTGACAGGTTAGAGGTCCAGAAGCTATAAAAATTGAATGAAGTAAATTGAACCTACAATATTAATATATATTGATTTTTTAAATATATTTTTATTTATTACTTTATATATTATATATAATTTTAAATTTATTTAAAATATTAAAATCTAAACCTAAGCACTCACACTCAGACACTCAAATGTTTACTTTTAAATAAGATCAATTGTGAACTTTTAAATAAGATCAATTGTGAGAAATAATAACTATTTTATACATGTTTTGTTGATCTCTTTAACCCAATTTCTATATTTATAATGTTTTCAAAACTAAAAGTGACAGAGAGTTTATTATAAATTATTATAAATTTCTAAATACCATTTTTGTGGTAAAAGAGTTATTTAAATCATTATAACGGATTAAATGATCAATTTAATCCTTTTTATCTTTTGGGTGTTCATCGTTATATTTTCTTACCAATTGATGTACCAAATTTGGTTCAAAATCTCCAAATTAATAATTATTCTTATATTACTATATAGACTATATGTTCTTCATTGGCAATATTCCTGGTTGGCTCAGCAAAAAAACGTGAGCGCCCCTGCGGGTGCATCCCACAACTCATTTGCCCGTTCCTAGTCGTCATGGGAAAGAAAGGCGACTTTAAGTAGCTCTATAGACTGACTCGCGACCCCCAGCACCCAACCTAGTAAAGGGGAGCAAGTCGAGTCAGTTTTTTCATAGCTTTATTTAAGAGAGAATAGGCTGGTGTAGCTTAGTTAACTCGCGGCTTGAGATCTGACCCTCTACTTCTACTTCTAACTAAAGGTGAACAGCCGGATTCTCTACAATGACCATCGTAGACCAATTGAAAGGGATGTAGCCTGCGGCTTCCAATCCAATGACAAGCAAAAGACGAAGCAATCCGAGTAGGTCGCTCACTTGACTCGCCCGCCTGTCAAGCAGTTAAGATCTTGCCATCAACCAGAATAAGTTTCACAGCTGGGCTTCTCCTCAATATGTTTGATCCCTTTCCAAGCGAGAGAGATTTCTACGCCACCAAGTTATTCTCACTGAGCTCCTCGTTCGATCAGCTGAACGCAGCGCCGGTCTCGTTCATTCACTTCTGCCATGAACTTCGGCGGCGACTAGTCGCCTCCGCTGCCATGACAGGCTAGACTAGAAAGCCCAAACGCGCTCAGCCAGGGTGGGATAGACAGGGAGGGGAGTGGCTCATTCTTCAACAGGCACGCGGTCAGAGCCCTGCGTGCGAAAGCGTTGCTTTCTTGCTCGGTAGTGCGAGCCGCGCTTGTGCAGGCCCTCCTCGATCCTGAGACATCTACGAGGCTCATGCGGCCGAGTTCCCCCCGAGGAGTCCGTTTATTCTCTCCGTCTGAGCTTTCCAAGATATACCGACCCTCAATAAAAAGAATTGAACACCAACCAACGAAAAAACATAGAAGATCGGATTGCCTTTCGCTTGCTTAGACTTTCCTGGGCCCCAACATCTAAATAAAAGGCGGGAAGGCTGGAATGCCAACAGGCGTCTATTATTGAATTCACCCGACCCGATAGTACCCATTTTGGAAACGTCCAGCGCCAAAGTCACTGAATGAAGGTCCCCCTTACTCCCTATTCTCTTAAAGCCGAAAAGAATGGAACGCTGCTTCGCTCTGCTGGATGCAGTCCGTGCTTGCGCAAAAGCAGGGGTTTCGGCGGGAGAATCCAGGCTATTCAGGAAGAATCGCTACACACTTGGCGGCCAATCCTGTGTTCCATGCTTGGAAATCTCGCTCCAAAATAGGATTGGCAGCGATCAAGCCAGGGAGCTCCAGGTTGCAGACAAGAAGGCAGTATAGGTCTTCTTGGATTTCTTGTTTGGGCTCATCATATGTTTACTGTGGGCTTAGACGTTGATACCCGTGCCTACTTCACCGCAGCCGTCTTATTCAAAACCCCAATTATGAAATCCCCTCTCTCCCACTTCACACCTCGGAACGCACCGCTATCACTTTTGTAGAAAGGGACGGGAAAGATTTGCTGCCTCGGCCCCTTCGCCCCGCCTATCGACGCCGCTCGCCCCTAAGCTCAGCTCTCTCTAGGCTTCGCTATCGCTCATGCGGGTACTACAGGAATGAAATGAAATCGGCATAAAATTTCTTGGGCTTGCCTCAATATCGGGATAGAAGGAGCTTTTTATAGGAGTAGGGGCGGCAGGATGGACGAGATAAGAATTCAAGAGTATACTTTGGCCTTCATTAAACAAAGAAACTGAGCGATTGACATCGAACCTTACCAGCATCAGAGGTGTACTAATCAATGAACCCCCGAAACCTACTTTCTTTTCTGACAAAATAAACCAAGCCTAAGGCTCTCTTCTGGATAGCTGCGAAGCCTTCAATGTTGGTATGGATACTTTGTTTGCTTCCCGTTCCGCTAACGCAGCATCCGTGGTGCTATGAGTTGGCCGTTCTGTCAATCGGGGAAGGTTTTTGGTGTGCCAAAATAGAGAAATAAAAGTGCTTTTACATCTATATGAGCCAGTGAACCTCAGGTCGAAACATGCCTACCAGCATCAATATTTGGCGAATCAAAATTACTTGTTGTTGAAAGAACTTTCGCTGTTCACATCAGACCGGAGAATCTAACAGAGACATTACTGTCGAGATTCTGACCGAAAAATTAGACATTCCATGCCCAATGAGTAGTTCACTCCAGGACCCCACCCCCTCGAGAGCAGGATGCTTTTCATCGGGTCATCCTTTTTCGTCGAATGTCCCGGGCACATTCGACGAAAAAGGATGACCCGATGAAAAGCCCTATTGTTCACAATGATGATGACTTAGTCAAGTTGATCTCGTCTTTTTGCAACTTGCCAATTGTTGATAATATGGGGTCCTCGCAAATAGAGAAGTTCAGATCAGATACCGAGGGGTGGCCATCTTCATCCTTTCCTTGGTTTATGGGCGCAGCTTTGCCGAGTTTCAGAGGTAAAAAAAGGGGACGAAACCAGAGTGGATCTGCGGCGCTAAGCTAACTACAGGTCTGGATCTTTCATCGCATACGCTGACTTCGTGATTAGGAACTCGGCCGCATGAGCCTCGTAGATGTCTCAGGATCTGCTGTAAGAAGCTCAAAGTTGAGGGCCATCCAGGTGTTTTCTTCCCTTCAAAGCCCATAGGTTGGGCGCGAATTATAGAGCTACGACACAATCAAACCCGAACGTTCTCCATCTAATGTTTGGTAAGCCATTAAAGACATTCTAATCTCTTTAATTTTTTTATAATTATTCCGTAGAAAGTTTTTAATGATTAATTTTAAAAATAACTACAATTCTACATTTGCATAATACCTACTAGAACCATCATATCTCTTCTTAGTGATAGAAGTTAAGTAAATAGAATATGTGATAACAATATTTTTCAAGTAAAATTATGTCGTATGTTTTTTTTATTTCAATTAGATGAGACTTTTATATCATATTATGATTAATTATAGGTATAAAACTGCCAAACCTAGTTCCCTCTAACCGACCTTATAGGTTGGTTTTTTTTTTTTTTTGAAGGGGGGGGGGATGGTAGTGGTTATAGGTAGGTGAAGGTTTTGGGTTTTTGAAAACTGTCAAGAGGTTTTGTGTTTTTGAAAACTGTCAAGATAAAGTCAGCTTATAAAATAACTCAAAAACTAACCTAACTAATCTATGTCCACCCCTAATTTCGAGTTCGTCCCTCTCTCTTCTTTGCCTACATTCTTGAGTCATAATGGCTACACTCATTGGGTTGATGGGTCGATCTATTGGCCATGGTTTATTTTGATTGCTTAGCTTTCTTAATGATTTGTGGGCTTTCTTGAGGTTTTTTTGTGTCGTTTTATGGATAGGTTATTGGGTATCGTCGCTCCTCATACTTAGGTATTTGGCTAATTATGAAGTATTGGGTTGATTTGGTACTTGGACTCATTGGATATTTTGGGCTTGCTTATTTGCTATTGTGTTGATTTGATATTTATGACTGATTTGGAGTTTGACTTGTTGGATTGATTTGGGGTTTGACTTGTTGGATTGATTTGGGTATTTTTTTCTCTTGGGCTTATGTTGGCTTATTTAGCATATTTATGGACTGATTTAATATCCTAATTTATTGTTTGGATTTTCCATGAGGCTTTCTTGTTGGCGGTGTCATGATTCATAAATGGGTCAATGAAGATGTGTAAATTGTGCATACGAGTTCTTATTTTGAACTTGCAATGTTGAAGTGATGTTTTGACTATCCGAGTAATTTTTATCATTTAATTTTCAAGTTACCATCATTATTTTTCAACAAGTTTTGCTACTATTGTTTACTTTTGTTGTGGAGTTGGTCTTGTTTTGCAATATGTGATTTGATATTTGGATAATGTTGTGCTAATTGGTTATTTGGATAGTTTGATATGATTTGGTACATTATTATTGGACGTTTTGGTCGCTAACATACCATTCACTTTAACCCTACGTTGTTCTATTAGTATCATGGGTTTATTTTCTATAGACTTGAGTTGGTTCCTTTTGTGGTTGACATCAATTGCAGACGGTAGGGGGAGTTTTCGTGATGCTGTCTTCTACTATGCAATTGGGCTTTGGCTTATTATATAGTGGTGTTATTGGTTCTTCTGTAATTTAGTTGGAGTTATTCTCTATTTTGATGTTGTAAGATTGGATATATTTGAGTGCTTCTATTTCGTTGTTATTATTTGGGTTATATGTACTAGTTGAATTTACTATTTTATTGATTGAAAATTGTTTAGTTAAATGTTTTTTATATGCCTAATTAAAGGGTTAATCTTCTGACCTCGTTAAAATTTGAGGTCTACTATTAATGTCCTATAATAAGATTCTTTGTTATTGAAATACTTTCATACGTCACAATTCAAGTCGGTCATATTTGATATTTATGCTTCAACTTGAGGGAGAGAGTTAAAATATGTCTTTCTTCTACATGTGTCGATAATAACTTATTCCAACTTTGGTTTGCTTGGAGTTCTTGCTATCTTCATTGCTATCCCTCAGCCACATGCGTTATTGTCCATACCAATTTCCAGAAAGTTCTTTTCAATGTGATTTTGCATTGCCTTATCAACAGTATTCCACAACTTGCATTTTCTGTGTGATTTTGTTCTTTAGTCCATCTGATCATATCCTTTGTTGCTTTCCGTGTCTTAGGGATTTCTTTGTGTTATCCTACACTCTTAGGGATGTTTTACTACATGTGACCTACAATTTCACTCAATGTTAATGTTCTCATCAAAGTTAAATAATTCGTTATTTGCAGTTATTTTTGATTAGTTTAGTGACTATTTTTACACCCATGACAAGACCTCTTTATAAGCAGCTTTGAGATTTTACACCCATGACAAGACCTCCTTGTAAGCAGCTTTGAGATTCAACTTCAACGGTTATAGATCTATTCATGGTTTTTTGCCATGTCTTTTGTAATTGTTGAAGTTGAATGTATGTTTAGTGTGAGGGAAAAAATTAGAATATTATTAGTATTAGATATTAGATAATTATGATTAAGTTTCCTTATTAGTTTAGGAGTCTTATTAGATTAGGGTTTTAGTATTATTAGTCCAATAAATTCATGTAATCTTTTAGTATTATTATGAATGGAGAATATGATTTTATTTATTTTTATCTTTATTCTCTCCACATGTTTTGAATCTTTGATTATCTAAATTGCTTATGCTTTATATTTCTACTTTTTTGCACTTATAATATGATAATACAGGGCTGAGGCACAACTAATTATTTGGTACACTTCTAGTTGAATGTGTTACAACTCTCTCTAGCACGTGCTGGGCTGCTTTTTCTTGCAATGAAGAGCTGGAATATCACTTTATTTCTAATTTCTTTTCTGGTATTATTAGTTAAGTTTATTTTACTATTCTTCTACAGATCTATGATCGGCTCGATGTGCATTCAATAGCAAATAGCGATGATGCTCGTCTTGAATATTTTTGTAACAAGGTTCAGTCTAATCTCCAAATTTATGATATTTTCGGTATGCTGGTTCTGAGATAGGTTTTATTGTTAACTTTCTTGCAGATTTTTCCAAAGATCAAAGATTCAATTGAGGTGATTACGCTCTTGATGCCTAGGCTTTAGTCTAATTTTTATCATTATTTTGCGTGACCAAAGATTTACTTTATCTCATGACACATGTCAGGGTGGAACTATGATATTTACCAGTTCTTACTTTGAATTTGTTCGAATTCGGAACTTTTTGAAGTCACAGAATGCATCGTTCTGTCTACTTTCAGAGTAAGGCATTTTATCATATCATATACGTTGCTTGTGTTACATCATATTGAACTTCCCCATAAAGATAATAGTGCACTATAGTGCCATTTGATGGCATCATCATGCTTTAAGCTTTTAATATTTTAGTTTTCGAGAGCATGATGCTTTCGGATAAGGGAAATAAGCTAATAGGACCCCACTCTTACTAATTTTATTCTAATATGGAAACCCCACTTGTATTTTTTATACATATGAGAGTAACCTTAAAATTAGAATAGTAAAAAGGGGTCATGTTAGTTTATTACCCTTTTGATAATGATTAGCCTTTTCGAGTTGTCTTTCTTGAATACAATTTTAAAATACATTTGCAAATAGAAAACAGAAAATAGTAAATAGTTAAAACTAAAATTCAAAGTCCATAAATATTGTCAACTAGGGTTTAATATATTCTTGTTTTATTATAAATGTTTTTAACACTCGAACTGTTTGCTTTGCTTATGTAGGTACACTAAATCAAGTGATATTTCTCGGGCACGAAATTGGTTCTTTGAAGGGAAACGGAAAATTCTTCTTTACACAGAAAGGATGCATTTTTACCACAGATATAAGGTTCCATGGACTTCTTGTGGACATATTTCTTTCTTCATTGAACTGTTGCGTATGTTTACTATGCATGCTTATATGTGTTTAAAGCATGATGATAAATAGCCGAATATCCTTCTAATTTAGGTGGTTTCTCCCCAGAGAGTTTGAAGCCCCACAAACCCCTTAGTATCAAATAGCGTATCATATTGATATGTGCTTCAGTTTTCAATATGCTATATTGAAGTGGTGCATAATTTACATATTTCGTAGTCTATATTGCACTTCTGTTGACACATCCTTCTACTTTCTTCGTGAACAGATTCGTGGCATACGACATTTAATCTTCTATTCACTTCCAGAAAGGAACGATTTCTACCCTGAGGTTAGTGTGAATGTGGGATGACAATGTATCAAATAGCTTAACTTTCTATTTAGAGTTTCTTTAATTATACTTGCACCTTTAGATGTATCATTTTTGTGTTATACTTTCAGATGTATGAGCCCATTTTTCGGTTCATAACCAAATAATTTCCTTTTCAGATTGTTAATATGCTTAATGGGTCCGATGACATGAAGTGCACTGTACTCTTTTCTCTCATTGATAAACTCGAGGTAATATTTTTATTTTGGTGACACTGCACGTTATTGTAATTTATTCCTATTTATTTTCGAGAAATGGAAGTAAACCTATGAAAATATTTCATTTTGAAGTAAGCTTGATGCCAAAATAAATTAATCAATTGAAAAAGAAAAGTTAATGTGAACGGAAGCTCACAATTTTACCCTTACTATCCTAAAGGGGGAGAGAACAAAATACACCACCTATATTTGGTTCAGTTCACTGCTTAATCCTAGAGGTCACATGAATTGAAAAATCCCTCCACATTCAGCTTAAAATTTAAAATGAAAATCTGAATTAGCTCTAAAACGTCATAAACTTAATCACCATTGACGACCTATTATGTTGGTTACCCTATATAAGTAGAAAATTGACATTTCTCGTTTCAGTTTTGGTTTGCTTACTTTTTTATCCATGTTGTTTGACAAGATTAGCATGTAGTTAGTATAATTTTTCATTTACTGCTTTTCAGCTGGAGAGAATTGTTGGAACACATAATGCAAAGAGAATGTTGAAGTCAGATAAGAAAGTCTTCACATACTGTTGAAGCGGTGAAAGGCTTTGTGCTATCGTAAAGTTCTCGAAATTCAAAATGTCTAATCCTTTAACTATAGAGTTGAGTTAGTTTTATGGTCACAACATTTTAGCAAGAAAAGACCATAGTATTGGCATCAGACAAGAAGAAATAACAGATCTAGATTGTGTGCAAAATTACTTAGATATCGATCAAATTATGCTTCAAACGAAACCAACATATGGTTGATTCATAACCCCCAATTTTGAAGAATATATGTCGTTGTTTGCTGTGTCAATTTCTCAAATAATGGTATGGATATCAAGTAGTGATGTAACTTATGTGGTCAGTCTTATATGCATGAAATTTGCATAATTTTGTTTGCTTATATCAGTTGAGATTGATCTCAAACTTGTGTTAAAAATCAGTTTCTTGGCAAATAGCTGTCTGGAATTGACTCGCAGTATCCCACTTACTATATGAGCTTAGAGGGAAGCAAACAAAAATAAGTACCCATTTAGATATGCTTTTAAAAATGGTTTAAATAAAAGCATTAAGGTCTTTGACATAAAAATATTAGAAGTGATTTAAGTGACTTTAGTAATTACTTTAAGAGAGGAGCATGCATGATAAACTACTACAAAAAAAGTAAGGATTTATAAGAAGAAAGAATGCTTATAATTTTAAAACCACTTTTTTAGGAGTCAGAAATTATCAAACGTATTTGAAAGTTCTCCAAATCATTTGAAACCACATTTGATCAAAATGATAAGTAGTTTCAAACTTCGAATAAGTACTTCAACTATATTATTTACATAATTGATTTAGTTTGTAGATTAAAGTCTCCACTACGGGTTGGTCTACAAATAGTTTTTCATAATTTTGTTCTCTAATTTAATAAAATTTCCCAAGTTGGGCGAGTAGCATGTGAACAATTTTGTAATTTTGTATTTATATGTATTTTCACATAGCAAAATAATGAATTGGATGCCACCAATCATAAGCATGTCTGCAATAGTATGACAAAATGTTGGTGTAGAAGAAATGTCTAAAATACCATTTCTTGATAAATATAAATACTTATGATGTGGATAATGATGTGACATTGTTAAAATATGATAAAATATTGTGGATGACCCAAGGTGCAACAATTGTGTTTGAGGGATGCAAGCCTACACAAGAGTTCCAAATTTTTGGTTGGACAGTGATTTGAACGCGGCATGCACAAAATTGATTTCTTGTTATACTAGGTGTGTAAGCATATATATACTATTGCAGGTGATAAAAATATTCTTATTATAATACTACCTAATATAAAAAGTAATAGAATAAGATATTATAAGGAATATATTTAATTAAAAATTTAAGTTTACCCGATTAAAGTTTGATTTTAATTACCAATAGTTTTATATTACCAATAGTAATACATATAATTTAGAATGTTCTATTAACCTATTGTATAATTCATTAATTTTATGAATCCATTCAATCTTTTTTAAATTATTTTTTAGTTGATTGAGATAGTAATGAGATAGGATATCCCATTTATTTCTAAAGGGTTTAAATAATGAATAAATTTACAAAAAATAATGAAAAATAAAATATATTTATCTATAATAACCATGATTATTTATAATGATTATAAATCCATTAGTGATAATTTTTAAATGGATAGGATAAGATCAGATGAGATTTAAATGAGATTATACAACTTTAGCTCATGAATCCTTTAAGAACATTAAATTAAACATGTGATGAGATGAAACAACCTATTTGACATATCTAATTTGTACAAATAATATTAGACAGTGTAGATAATAACACTATTTTTAGTCATGAGCATCAAATTTATTGTCAAACTAATATGGGAGGTAATATTTTTTTGTTAAAAAAATGTTTATCAATAATTCTAATATTCAATTATGATATTGTCACAATTTAAATTATTATTGTTCTATTAATTTTTTATTAATGATAATTTTACCGAATAATAATAAGACTAAATTGTAATAAATTATATGAATAGAATAGATAATTTATACTTTTATTATTGAAAGTAATAAAATTAATTCTAATTATTACCTTTAATAAAAAAACAAAAATAAAGAAATGAATCAAAGACTACGACTTACTTGACGATGAAATTAGGTCATAAAATACTACAAGGAAAATAAACAAATCTATGTTTAAATAATCGATCTTTTACTATTTAACATATAATATACTTTGTGATAGGTGTAAACTATTATATGACATGTGATGATTGATGAGTGGTTCCAATTAGTAGAATGACTCATATGCCAACCTAATACACGCTGAGTCATCATATAAGCATATTTGTTGGATAATCATTTAATGAGATAATAACCGATGAATATCTTCTAATTGTTAGTAAGAAATAATTACTTAATGACAATTATCATACTACAGAAAGTATATCTAAATGGGTAGGGATACATATTACGTAGATTCTAATACTTATATATATATATATATATTCACCATGTACTCTTTACATAAAAGAACATAACGAGATACAATATCTACACTTACTTTCCCTTTATCATAATGAGAGACCTTAAGCTCAGTTATTATCGATAGTTATCCATACTGACTTAAACATTACATGCCAAAAATTTCTTATTTGAATAAAAAAATCCCTACATCATTTTAAAATTTTGAGACCATCCCCAAAAATCCCATATGGATACTATGCGGCATCTTTTAAATGCCTGAAGCACAACATTTCTCACCCATCGTCATATAGGCTATCTCCTAGGTCGCATGATCCAGATTGTTGCCTAACAATCCACGTAGTCCACACTAATACCTTCCAATCTAAATTGTTGCCTTATAAGGTGTAATGTTTGCATTGTCGTTGCCCTTCAGATCGTGTAATCTACATTTCCATATTTCAATCAAAGTAACCTAAGATGCGCCAAAAGGGATAATTCCTTTTAGGCCACATCGTCTCCTTGCAATATAATATCGCATTTCAAATTACAAAGTCTTAAGCATCACCTTATAGGTCACGGAGTCTAGGACGTTGCACATCAAGTCACACTAGATATGATAGTGTGCTGCCTAACAGGCCGCACCATCCTATATGAAAAAATCAAGTAGACCAAGCCTTAACTACCTAGAATGTGGCTATCCAATATTACATTCCAAGTCATCATTGTTTGCCTCGAGCCCTAGGGCAAGAATGTAATGTTGCTCTTAAAGGTCATAATTATCAAATAAATATATTAGGGGTAAAATGATAATTTGACATAGCCATCTAATCCTTATAATTAATTAAATATTTTTAATTAGATTAAATAATTATTTAAATTAACTAAATATATTAAAATGCTAATTTAAATGCTTGGTAGGCATTTAAATGCTTGTGGAATAAGCAAATTTTGTTTTGGTAAATATCAAATTGTATTTTATTCATGGCTATGTAATACAATTTAATTTATTAATTAAATTAAATTGTAGCACATAATTAAGAGTATGATTCCTATTTGATATCTATGGCTAAATTGTGTGCATGACTTCTTATCGGAGTGCATTTAAAAGTTGTACTTTGAATCACATTATTTCAAATTAGAGTGCATAAAAATGGTTCAAGTTATAGAACTTGAATTTTTTTTATCAACTTGGAGATTGCAAGCATACCCATCTATCCCATTCATCTTAGTTAGGAGATAAGATTTGGAGGTCTGAAGGTTATAATTGTTGTTCACATGCTATAAGCATATGTAATTCTTGTTATACTTAAATGATTAATTTATAAATATCATAAGGATCTTGAAGGGTAATGTTTTTGTTGCGCAATAAAAGCTTATGCAATTTTCATAATAAAAATTGACTTTTACCTAAAATAAATTCCAAGAAAGAACAACAAATGATAACATAGCCTTTTTATGATAGTTTTAATTTAATTATGTATGTGATTTCATGTTTAGGGTATGCATTAAATTGTAGTGGATGCGATTATTTGTATGGTTTGTTAAATTTTGAATTATTTATGATTGTTAATTATATATATATTTTGGATTTTTACAATAAAACCTATTGTGAACCTTAGCCGAGGATATAGAAATTTTGTAAAAAATATATTTTTACATTATTTTGGATTTTCTAAATTTTTTTAGGAAATTTCTTGGAATTTTTGTATAGTATTTTTAATTTGTATTGAGTTGTGTCTAAACTATTGCTAAAATAGTATTAAAACAATCCTAATAATTACCCAAGTAATATTAGGCTACATTGGCCAGGCAACAATGCTACCATTGGATGAGCTATGGATAGTGGTGACACTGTTCACATGAAGGATATCAAGTTAAAAAGGATGCGTCACCGTGCTTGGTGGCTAGTATAGCAACTACATATGGAACGAATACCATTCCGATTGATGGCATTGGCTTTCTGTTGGGCCTACTAGGGACATTTTTTATGTGCTCTCGTGTGTCCTAGTTCGAGCATGTTTGGTGATACGTTATCATGAAGCTTTGATTTATTTTTGTAAGTCCTATCATTTTAGTGTTGACATTCTTGTGTGTAAAATATATTTCAATATTTTATTTGATTTTTTTCTTGTTCTTTGTAAGTTTAATTATTGTTGACTCAGTATCACTTAGGACAAAATTTTGATTTTGTTCGTTACACACACTCACTCTTTGAGATTGTGTATAGTTTACACTTTTAGATGTTTATTGTTGTGTTATTCTATTAAGGATATTGTTTGTTGTTGTGGTTTCATGTTGAGAACTTTTTTATTGGTTATGTTTTCCCATAGGGACTCAACATTTCTTAGTGTATGAAACACTTTTCATTGCTCATCGACGTTCTTACTTTTGGCTCATCGGGGTGCTCGCCACCCTCTTGCCACCTTGATTTGTTGAGATATAACTATTACCCTCACCACCCTGGTTGACAAAGCTTTCCACTATAGGAGATGATATGGGTGACGAAAGGTTAGCGAGTGGCCCATGAGGTTTTGAGAGGCTAAATTTTTTGTATACATTCCCCTCTCTTCCTTCTTATTTTCTATACGAAAGTCCATGGGGAAGCTTAGCCCATTTGGCACTATACTTTTCTGGTTAATTCATGCTCTAATTTCCTTATGATATCAAGATTCAAAAATGGTGTAACATTTATGTGATATAGGGCATCAGAGAAGAGTCTCTCTCATATTTCTCAAACATATGGCTGAGTGTAAAAAATGTGAGATATAGGATTTATAGAGAGCTAAAATTCTTGTTGGCTAGTGAAATACCACGTCATTTTGAGGAGTATCTCTCAATGTTGAGTTACCATGTGCCAGTTTGTAGTTGTAAGGATGAAACGGTTGTTATAAGAGATGAGCCTATATGGTGTGTATCGTCTATTAGCTAGTACTTCTAAAGATACAACAATTCCCATAGGTGAAGAGCCTATGTAGTAGTGTGCCAGGTGTTAGCTAGGTAATGTGTTGTCACAATGTGATGTATAGGTGAGAAACCTACGTGTTTATGTGTTGTATGTCGATTAGGTATTACATGGTCGCAATAATTATGCATGTTAAGAGCTTGTGTCATCTGTAGTTGATCACATCACGTGGTGATGAAGCTTCAAAGATAAGGTTAGATTTACTTGGATAAGGTGCTTTATTGACAACGAGAGAGGGCAGCTTAGGTATAGTTAGAGTAGTTGTCCCAACTGGTAGAGGTATTTACGTTCATACTTTTATTGAGTTTTATACTATTGATTTGTTTATTAGTGAATTGCTTGCTGCTGAATGATTTTCATAAGCAACTCGAAGATGTTACCATGTAGGTAAATATTTTATATGAGTTTACCTCATTATATATCGTGTTATGTATTATCGTATGATGTGAGAGTAAATCATTTAATCGAATATATTAGCACATAAGAGGTCTTAAAATGATTGAAAATCCTTTATAGCTTAGGAGAACAAGGAATTGAATATTGGTTTTTTATGGTGGAGATTTGATCCTCACATAATACATAGACTTTGACTTTCAAGCATATAAAGATTCTTAAAAATCAATGTATAGATTAGTGTTCACCACCAATGGATGATCCATAGTATAGAAAAGCATAAATTTAGGTTGTATAGATGATTCTATAGTGGAAGTCGAATATATTATTACTTGTGAAGTAACAAAAAAAGGTATATGGATCTGCAAGTTCTTGGTGTATTTGGAAGTTATATCAAAAGTGCATTAGTCATTCAAACCATATTGTGATAATAGTGGGGCAATGGCTAACTCAAAAAAAAAAAACCAAAAAGCCACAACAAGGAAAACATATAGACCATAAGTATCATTTAATCCAATAGATTGTACATGCTACCAAGACACTACCTCCAATGAGTTTTTAGAGTCACCTAGAAGGGATAGGATTAAAAGACATGTCCCTTTTGTTTAAGGGTTAGTATGAGATTGTTTGGATAGAGCTTTAAATACAAAGGAGTTTTACTTAAACTATATTGATATTAGAATAAATAACATGAACATTTCTTCTATCACATGTGCTATTATACTCTTTAAATAAATTATTGCAAAATCCTTGATTATTTATGTATGATTAAAACTCAGTATATCAACATATTTATAAGACGATTGATTTTTAGTAAAATAAGCAAAGTAGTGAGTGACAGTTAATTAGATTTTATAAAAGGGATCTTTAATTATGTCACTAGTGCATCCCATATCCATTTGGAATGGAGTAGGCCTTATCTAGGTAACTAATTTTTAGATATCTAGTTGGGATTACTTTGTATAATAATTGATTATACAAAACTGTATCGGATATTAGAAACATCGTTAATATGTGTTTACCTACAAATGTTTCTATTAGGATAGAAACCCTTAAATGCAAATAAGAGGTCTTGAAATGATTGAAAATTCTTTATAGCTTTTCCAGCATGTCTGCCTAATTCATATGTTATGTATTGTTTGTCATGCTAATGTATGTTTCTAGCCTAGATATAAACCTATGAGACATATTGTCATTAGTGTGTTTAACGTAGAACTTTCTTCCTTATATGATGGTTGTTTTTATGGTATGTTCATTTAAGAATGTTGTATTTATTGTATTTTTATTGTGCTATATGCTTAATTCAAATTGTGAGGCCTACTTAGTTGAGTTAGAATATGATGGTATAATCATCCACTTGAAGGTCTTGAATGTCTATTAGGGTTGGAAGTTTAATTTACATATATGTAATTGTTCTGACATATGAAACTCACTTTTCGATACAAATTTTTATAATTTTGGATATTTTTGGACCATACTCAATTTTTACAAGAAAATAAAAGGATTGGGATATGTTCCAACTTAATTAATTATGTCATGGTTACATAAATTAATTAAAACTTCTTTATTTATTGTTAACCCATACGAATTAGGTCATAAATAATGTGATATTTATTTTATCTTCACATGTTATTTTATTTTTGATGTATGAATGGTTCATGACATATGAATAACATTGACATGAATATGCCATGCCATACAGATTTAAAATGTCTACTCATATGGTATAATTTAATTGTTAAATTGAATGCATGCATCACATGCATGTATATACATGGTTAAATTTTTTATAAGTTTTACAGAAAAATCTTTACATATAGTAGGTTAATTAAGTATGATTAAATTAATAAAAGTAGAATATATTAATAATTTGCATGACCAAACCCTAATATAAATATTATAATTGAAAGGGTGTTTGGGTTAAATGGGTAATTTAATTTAAATTGAAAGTTATTATGTTTTAAATGGTTTCAATTATCCAATAATAAACATGTGATGTTTTTCCAAACTAAATTAAAACATTTAAAATATTGAGTGAGAGCGACAACCTTCCCACTGACTCCACTATTATTGCACGCATATGAAAAACCAATTGGCGCCTTGTGATGTCGTAGAGCATACTTCCAAATGAGGGTGTTTATTTAGGGTTAGTAGAAATAGTGACTTCCAATATGGATAGAAAAACACTATGAAATCCAAGACATGACTTCTAAATGGAGCAATTCTTGTAATAAGCAGGGATTTAAAATAGTGGGTTACACTCAATAAATATACTTGAAAAGTTAATTATATTAACTAAAACACTATAGTTATAACTGATTTAGCAATATTAAGATATTAAGTAGTTTAATTATGATAAATCCTTGTTCAATTGGTTGATTTAATTATTAACACAAAGTCGACATTCAAATTTCTTGGAAGTTGCATAATTACTATCATGGAAGTTGGATAATTGCTATCCTATATATATTGGTATTTCATGCATTCATGCATCATTTACAATGTATGAAATAATAGTTAAGATAAGCTTATAAATTGAATTATCTTTATTTATTTTTTAAGCAAAAATGTCTATATTATAATAACTCTACTCGAAAATGAGAACTTGACTGGTGACAATGTTAACAAGTGAAAATCCAATCTAAATCTCATTTTAATGATAGACAATATTCTTTGTGATATTATGAAGTAATGTCCTCCAATTCTCTCCAAAAATGCAATTTGTAGTGTATGAAAAGTACCTGGTCATTGGATTAATTAGATCCAATAAAATTGCTCTCAATTACTTGCTAGTTAGAATACTAGAAAATACAAAATGTTGCCTACAAATGATTTATGATCATTGAATTAGCATGCACAATGCCATTAGATCCATGCAAGAGAACAAAGTGAACCTATATGAGATATTGCAATTTTAACACTTCTTAGGAAGTGTGACCAATCTATCACAACTTGAATACGTAGAAGGTTGTTTTGAATGCTATGAAAAGTGAGAAAACTTAGTTTTTTTACGAAAAGGAGAAGATAACAATAGAAAATAAAGGGTAAAGAGAAAAAAGTAGTAAATTGAAATGGTTTTCTTTACAATAAAGTTAGGAACTATGTGTGAAGAAGTTCTCGGTATATCCTACAATACATAAACAAATAAGAGAAAAGTAAACATGATTTACTTGTCCTAAAAGCTTATTTGATGAAAAATGATATGTTACTCTTAATAGTTGATTCATGTTTTTCTCAAAAGTTGATTCTTTCAATTGTTCAATTGAGAGGTGAACACTTAATCATACGAAAGGGAATTATGGATGTTGTTTCAGCTAACATAGTAGAAGTTAGATTTCTCTTTAAAAATAAATATATTGTTTTGAACAATGGATATAATATTCATGGATAATTTGATTTCCTTGTCAAGGCTGTAAAGATAAGAATACAAATTTATTTTGAAGAACAATAAAATTACTAATTTTCAAGAATGGAAGAAATGCTTGTTCTATGCTTTTGGAAAGTGACCTTTATATATTAAATCCAAAACAACACTCACTTCTTTAAAATGTTCAGAATGGAACAAACTAAACCTAAAAAGAAAAAAATCTATAACATCTAAGGCTTGGTCATATAATTTTTGATCGAATTCAAAAACTAGTAAAAAATGGTCCTTTGAGAGAACTAATTTATGTAGTTACAATTTACCCATCCTTTACATACAAGTAAAATTATTATTAAGAGTTGTATAATTACGATTTTACCTTCAATATCACCAAAATGTCCTTACTCTAAAAAATTTCAAGTTATAATACAAGGGTTATTTTGGCTTTTACTTAGTTATTTTTTTAAGCACAAGGTGTTACAACCTTTTTTCCTAAGAGAACATGTCCTTGTGACTAATCTAAAAAAATAAAAAATGAATGTGATTCTAAGATATGAGTCACATAGCCACATGGCATGAAATAAGCAGAAAATAAAGAAGAAAAAAGAGAAAGAAAAGGGGAAAGGAAAGAAAGAAGAAGTGGAAGAAGATAAAAATTCTAAGATAGAGCATAGCTAGGTAACTATTTTTGTAACAAATTCAAATGGAAGCTATAAAAACTTTAGGAATAATTAGACTTTGTTTCATATTTTTTTAGAAATGTATAAATGTCTAGTTTATGATAAGTTTTATGGTTTTTTATTTTGAGTGTCCTATGCAAAGTTATACACGTTTAACTAAAGGTGGTTCTATGATAATCATGCTAGAAATTGTGAAGTTATGTTGAAAATAATGTTTTAAATTGAATGGTATTCTGTATTTTTGGAAAGTTTTGATAATTGAGTTGTAATATCTTGTTTTAAATGTTGAAATGCTAGTTTTGTTATCTTTTTACAGAATTATATATGGACATCTCTATAAAAAGTTATACCTATTTTTGTGATGATAGGTCAAAAGTGTTTTAGAACTGTTCATAATGAGATGACACTGATTGAAATTTCAGTTTATAAAACAAATTTATTGATCTAAAAAGAGCATATGTTAGCTCTCTAGAAAGATGAAAATGTCAAATTTTTGGATTGTTTTGACATATTATAATTTGAACATTTCTATTTAGAGTTATATATGTTTGAATGATGAAGCTTATTTTGGTGATTTCAAAAGATATTTTGTCCATATTCATTGCTAAAGAGCTGAGTTCAAAAGATGATTTTAAAATATTATTTTAAACCTATTTTACTTGTAAGTTTAATGAATTTTAGAGTATGTCTTTTTTATTTGGAACTAGAAACGTAAGAATATTGAAACTATAAGTAATAATATGATTTCTACTTAAGTATTGAAGAGGGTATTGAGTTATATGTTAACATTATATGTTTTAACATTTTTAGAGTACTATTTAATTTTAGATTAGTCAAACTAATCATAACGTTATTCTTGTTTCTAACACAAATATGATAATATAGGATGTGTTGATCCAAAGACATTTCATTGCAACTAGAGCAATAACTATGATATAGTACTGTGAGTAAATTTTTAATATTTTTAAAACTAGATCCCATGAATTTACATTCTTATTTAACCATTTAGAGTCAATAGTCAATTCATTCAAATATTTAACAAAGTTCACACATATGGATATACATATGGATATGGTATTTCCAATACAATAAAAATGGATTTTCAATATAATAGTTAGTTCTAATAGTGCAGCTTTAATTCCAAATCTTTACTTATAGAGTTAGTTATATTCAGTTTAAAAATACATATTTCATGTCAATGCATTTTATGTGTCTATCATCAAGCCATTTTATAAAAATGCATTTTTCTTTTGGCACTTGAACTAACTAGTACATAATTAGTAGTATCAAAACAAAATAATTATATTTTACAAGCTATACTAATTTTAAATAGAAGTTTGTAAAGTGATATTGAATTTGTTTTTCATAAGATTTCATAACGTTATTAAGAACACCATTCACATTCAAGTAAATTTAGTTGGTTTTATTATTATGTTTTTGAGCATTAAAGTTCCAAGTGCATTCACTTAATTCAAAAAGAATTGGAAGAACATGTTATATGTTAACTTCAACGCATTCCAATATGAAAGTACTATGAGGATATATTTTATTATCCTAACCATCAAGCTAAAAGCAAAACAATTTACAAGCAATTTTAACTTGAAATTAAGTCTGATTTATTATATATATTTTTATACAAGCTTGTAAGGTAAATAAATATTTTAAAAATGTTAGTACTTTACCTTCATTATTAAGTAATAGTTGGCTCCATTCATTATGTAGAGTATTCAATTTTAATTGGTAAGACATCAATAACAATAGATTTGGAACGTTTCATCTCAATATGATGTTTACCAAGTTAGTATGATATCATACCAGTTCAGTATAATGTTATCATATTAGTATGATATTTATATTAGATCAGTTTAATATGATGTTACCAGATCACTATGATGACATCAGATTAATTCATTATGATGTTACTAGATTAGTATGATATTTATCAGTCTAATTTAGTATGATATGTAGGAATTTAGTTAAGTCAAAATGCACATGATATATGTATGCGTAGAGCCAACATAGCAATTTTAATGGTTGTATCAAGAAAGTTCTCCACACTTGTAGTTGAGAGCTAACACCAGTGCTAAATATCTTCTCCGTGTGAGACCAGATTCCTAAGTACTATTAGTATGAAAAATTCAAAGTATATTTCTCATGCTTATATTTTCTATTTATATATGGATCATCCACACGTGTCGTTGAGAGCTAGTGCTAGTGTTAAATATCTCCTTAGTATGCAATCAAATTTCCAAGTACTCTTAGCATAACAAATTCAAAGTACATATCTCATACTTATACTTATACTTTCTATTTATAAATAGATCATCCACACATGTAGTTGAGAGCTAGTGCCAATGCTAAATATCTTCTCATTGTGCGACAAGATTCCCAAGTACTCTTAGCAAAACAAATCCAAAGTACATATCTTATAGTTATACTTTTTATTTGCATACTTATAATAGTATGTTATTTCATGAAAACTCATAAGATACATTATTATATTTTAAAGATAAAACATAAATCATTTATCAACATAATTTTATTTCATGGTAACTTATAGATAATATGTTATTATGTTTTAAAGATAAGATAAAATTATTTTTATAGAATGTTATTTTGTGATAACTCATAGATAATATGTTATTATATTTTGAAGATCAGACACAGATCATTTTTGTGAGTATGTTATCTCATGGTAAGTCATAAGCATTTCGTCATAGTTTTCAAGCTTGTAATTACATATATTTATGAAACTCATCCACTCATTGAGCTTTCAAGCTCACCCTTTATATTTTCCTCTTCTTAGTAGCAGCTTTGAGAAAACATAGCGTGATAACAAGTTTGGGAGCATATAATCAATATTTTATTATATAGTTTAGATGGTTTGATCTCTCTACCCTTTTTGTATAGTTAATGTTGGTTTGTAAATGAACTTATAACAAAAACAAGCTTTTGAATTGATGTATAGCATGTATATTATGATTTATAGCCATGTTAATGGACATGAGTTACTTTGTAAATATCTAAAATATTATGATATGTGTTAGTGTATGAAAAAGTTATATGAGAATTGTCATTTTACTACAAGATGATTAGTTCATATTTAATTGAAACTAAGGTCATAAGTATGTATGTTTGTTGGATTTTATAAAGAATCAGAAGGTGGTTTATTCTATAATAGTCAATAAAATAAGGTGTTATGTTGACAAGTTCCATATTTCTTGAAGATGATTATATGAATAATAACAAGCTTCATAGAAAAGTAATACTAGAGGAATTTTGAGTCTAATAAGGTCAAACAAAAACCTTATGTTAATATCTATACTCAACCAAACCAAGAAAACATAATATATAGTCAAGATCCACCATAATTTTGTCGTAGTAAAAGGGTATTTAGTGTACCTGACTAATTCAGGAGAGTTGGTATGGCATAAGTTGTTGTGTATAACAGTCATATAGATTATCTATTATCTTATAAACAAGAAATTAAGGATATTAATAAATATAAATTGATTACGATTATGAACCTTGGGATGAAATTGATATATTCAAATTCCTTCTAGGAACTAGGAGACAAACCTGATGAGGTTAGACCTATTAGGTGCAGATAGCTCTATAAGAGGAAAAGATTAGTGGATGGGAAAATGGATAATTTCAAAGCTAGACTAGTGAGATAAGGTTTTACCCAAAAGAATGAGGTTGATTATAAGGAAACATTATCGTCAGTATAAATGCTTAAATACATTCACATACTCTTATCTACTAGAGTAGCTCTCAACTACAAGATTTGGAAAATGGACGTCAAGATAACATTCTTGAATACTTATATTGAGGAAACCATTTATATGGTCCAATCAAAGGTTTTCATATATTGGAAGGCTAAGAGAAAAAGATTTGAAAGCTTAAGAGGTCCATTTATGAACTCAAACAAGCCTCAAGATCATGGAACATCATGTTTGATGAAACTATGAAGGCCTATTGTTTCGAGTAGAACCTTGATGAGCCTTGTGTTTGCAAACTCATCAAGAATGAAAAAGTGGTATTCCTAGTGCTTTATGTGGAGCGATATTATAATTATTGAAAATAATATAGAGTTATTATTGAAGTAAACTAGTGGCTAGCTAAGTAATTCCAAATGAAGGATATGATAAAAACAATCTATATTTTGGACACACAGATCACTCGTGATCGTAAGAATAAGCTCTTAGCCCCGTCTCAAGCATCATAGATAGACAAGGTGTTGTTAAGGATTTTGATGCAGCATTCCTAGAAAAGGTACTTTACCTACTAGTCATGAATTGACCTTATCTAAGGAGCAAAAGACACCACAAGAGATAGATGATATGAGATAGGTACCATATGCATTAGTGGTTGGAAGTCCGATGTACGCCATGTTGGTTACTAGGCTTGACATTTTCTATACCATTAGCATAGTCAGTCGATATCAATCCAGCTTAGGATTGGATCATTGAGTGGTATTCAAATGCATTCTTAGGTATCTTAGGAAAATAAAGAATTATATATTGGTTTTTTATGGTAGAGAATTGATCCTCACATAATACACAGACTCTAACTTTTAAGCAAACAAAGATTCTCAAAAATCAATATATAGGTTAGTTTTCACCACCGATAGATGATCCATACTATGAAGAAGCATAAATTTAGGTTGTATAGCTAATTCCACAATGGAAGTCGAACATATTGTTGCTTGTGAAATATCAAAATAAGGCATTGGGTTTGCAAGTTCTTGGTGTATTTGGAAGTTATTGCAAAAATACACTAGCAATTCAAATTATATTGTGATAACAGTGGGGCAGTGGTTAACTAAAAAAAAAACCAAAAAGTCACAAACGAGAAAAGCATGTAGAGTATAAGTATCATTTAATCCAATAGATTGTATATTCTTTAAATAAATTATTGCAAAATTCTTGATTATTTATGTCTAATTAAAACTCAATATATCAATGTATATATAAGAGGATCGATTTTAAGTGAAATAACCAAAGTGATCAGTGATGATTGATTAAAGTTTATAAAAGATATCTTTAATTATTCACTATTATCACATATTCATTTGGCATGGAGTAACCAGGTAAATGATTTTGGGACATCTAGTTGGGATTACTTTAATAGTTGGTTATACAGAACTAGATCAGATACTAGAAGCATTGTTAATATTTGTTTACCCACAAATGTTTCTATTAGGATAGAAGCCCTTAAATGTATTTTTTTTGTATTTTAAATTGATGAAGTTAGAATAAATAAAAGTTATAATCAATTGCATGTTTTAACATATTCTTTAAATAAATTACAAAATCTCTAATTATTAGAATTACCTTATTCTCTATATATAAGAATATATATGAGAGAATAGAGTACAAGTATAATAATTAAAATAGTTCATAATAATTAATTAAAGTTGAGGATTTTCAATTACGTTACTAGTACGTGCAATATTGATTTGAAATGGAGTTACCCTAATCTAGGATAACTGATGTAGAGACATCTAATTGGGGGTAATTATGTATAATAGAGATCATGCAAGACAAGATGAGACATATTAGAAATGCTATCAATATTCATTTATTCATATTTGTTTCTTTATGTGACTTGATGACCATATGTAGGACAATCTTAATCCTAAGTGATTTAGTTGACCCCTTATTGTAGCATTATGTCATTTGACTTACTCGACGATACTTAGTTGTTGGGTTAAGATGTCTTATATCTTAGTGTCTAGGTGTTATAATGGGCTAGGAAGTTTTCTCACAAGTTGTGAAACCACTCCATCTATTCTTAAATGTTAGATAGCAATTCCCATTGTCTAACAATTCCAAAGCTTGAATAGTTGTGCACATCCTATGATATGATCATAAATAGTTATTTATAGAAAACACGAGTACTCAAGGAGAATTCGTAATTATAAGGATAATTGACATTTGATCCAACTCTAAATATGAACTAGCATTGTAGGCTTCACATGCACTTAATATTTTTATTAATGGATTACTCAAGTACTTGAGATTAAGTACATAACAACTATGTGATTTGAGAGTTTAATTCTAATTTTTTAGTGGAGTAACTTTAAAACTAATAAATTGATGATTAATAAAGGAGTTAATTAATTTATCAAGTTTTTTTGAAGCTTAAATAAATTGTTTCATTGTTCTTGAGTCTACTTCATAACAACGACTATGTAATTTAAGGGAAATAAATGATTGATTTTTAATTAATCATTTATTTTAATCAAAATTAATATATGAAATTATGACATTTTGTGAAGTTCATAAATGGCATGCAAATATGCAATGATTCAACTATGAGCTATGAATGAATATTTAATGGAATTAATTGATTAAATGATGTATGTTATTTAGTATGACTAATTAATTACTATTTAATTGATGAAGGAAAAAAAATTAAATTACCCACTCTATGGTAGGCGTGTGGTACTTGTGTGACAAGTTAGACATTTCGATAAATATCAAATAGGATTTGATATTCAAATTAAATTAAATAAAAAGAGCAAAAAATTAAACGGGGGATTTAACTGTTATTTTGTGATCACAATTAAATTTATATATAATTTGAATTTAATTTAGAATTTTTGTGTAATCATAATTCTTATTGGTTAAGAATCGAGCAATCCAATTGGAAATTAGATTCCTCATATTGTGTGGTTTGTGGTGAATAACATGAATAGTTCGTTTCATTATCGGAACCAAATGTGATTCGGTTTATAGTTTTAGGATCAAATGCTATATAGAAAAGGAGTCTTTTGCAAACCCTATTTTGTACAATATTATTATATATAGAAAAATCAGTCCATTCATAACACATACATAATTGGTTGAATTTCACACTCAAATTTAAGAGAGAACTTACCTCGAACACTTACTTGAAAAAAATTGTTTTTTTGCAATCGATTGTGAATTGATCTTTTAAAGAACCTACTTAACATGCATAAAAGGTTCAAGTTGGGGAAATATAATTTGAATAACTTGAAGAATAAAGAAACCCCTATATTTAGTCCACAATTATTGAGAGAAAGTGATACAATCCAAAAGGCCCAAAAAAACATTTATTGGCACACCAAGAAAATCAAAGACTTAATAGGTTGATTGCACCATGGCTCACAAGATGATATATAAGCTTGGATGTGTCATCTAAAAAATTAAGTGGGTTGAATAAAGGAGTCTAGGTGCATATCACAAGTAATTATAGAACAAAATCTCATTTTTGAAAGTTTTTATGCTCTAAATCGAGTAATTATAAGACAAAATACTATTTTAAAAAGTTTCAATGCACAACTTTTACTATTATTATCATATATCTTATCATCTAATATTCGAATAAGGCCAATAATAATGTGTTACAAAGCTTACCCAATGGTGTACAATTATTATAGAAATACACATTTTTTAATCCAAATTAATATTATGTCAAAATGAGATCACAGGTTGCAACAAGAAATCTAGAAACAATTAACTTTTCTTTTTGATTTAGGCTTTAGACTGAACACTTTAGCTTTAGGCTTTATTTATTAGGATTTAATTTATTTTCTAAAAAATATTATTTAATTTATTTAAGAAATATTCTAGATCAATGTTCTATAATATTTCTTAGCTTGGGTTTCTTTGAGTACGTGGCCTATAGGTCTTACCCATATGGAAGGGAAACAATAAAATTTTAAGTGTAATCACATTTGATAAATTCATCAAATAAAAAAATATTTTTCTAATTAAAATTTGACTAGTTACGTAGCCAATTTCTTGCTACGTAAGGAATATGAAATGTTTTTGTCTTAGAGAGACATACCAAATAAGAGAAGCAAAATAAAGCCAAAAGAACAGTTTTTTTTATGAAAAATAGTGTTGTATGTTTACAAGAGTAAGAGAGAATATTTTTAAAAAAATATTTGGGATATTTTCTAAAAAGGGAGTGACAAAAGTAGCAAATTTAGGAAAACTTGTGTGTCATTATTTTAGATTTATTTCAATTTGTTGTATTACCTCTCACTTTGTAACCGTTAATTTTATTAGTAGAATAAATATTTTTTGAAATTTATCCCATGAATATAACCCAAATTAAATAGTGAATCATGTTAAATTACCAATGTTATTATTTTAATCTGTTAAATTTATTTTATTTTTAACTTCTATGCCTTAACATAGCCATCCTTGTAAGTTTGAAAGTAATTTGTTTTACTAAGACTTTATTGTTATTCTACCTAAGGTTTATATTATATTTTTTGTATATAAATACAAATGTAATATTTTAGAATTAAAAACCAATTTTAATATAATTTTTAATTAGACTTTTCTCTTATTCTCTTTTAATAACTTTATTGAATTTATTAAGAATAATTATTGTGACGTTCATCTTAAATTCATCACTCACATCTTTTCATATTTTTTAGTGTGCCTCTAAAACATTATTTTTTTATATTAAAGTTCTTATCTCATTATAAATAACAATTTGTGGTCATCATTTTTTTTGTCTTTACGATCTATTTTAGAACAATTCTAGTAAATATTTTAATATTGATTTTTAAATTTCACTTCTTTAGATTAATTTCATGTTATTTGATATCTGAATAAAGATTTTAAATCAATTTAATTTAACTTCTTCTTTTTTTCTTTTTTTAATTTATAATATTATTTATGTTATTATTTGCCCTTAGAAAATGATAATATATATATATATATATAATAATGGTACTGTTCTTTAAAAAAAGTAAAATTCAACTGAATTTTTTTGTTAGTAAAATATTCGTTGTTGAAAAAAAAAAGAAAAAGAAGAAAAAGAAATATTATTGATGGAATGACTTGTTTTATATTAAATGTATTGTTAATAATAAGACATGTAACAAATTCATAAATAATCACGTTAAAATACTCATTTATATATAATAATCGAATTATATTAATTTTTTGAAAAAATATGGAGTTTTGATATTCAATATAATAATTTCGGACTAAACACATTAAATTTAATAATTACGACTTTTCATTCGATTCACGTACCCTAATATGGCTCTCCTTATTTTCCACACCAACGCTGGCCGTCAAGTATCCTCCAGCTCTATTGCCGCCGGCCAATAGTCTCTACAGTCCACTCTCCCACTCCCTTGCCCGTTAAGTATTCTGCTTGGTGGGGTTTTAGTTTTTAATAGGTAATTTATCTGCCTTATCTTGATTTATTGGTTTCAGTTTTATTCTTTATGCTTCGAATTGCCGACATTGTATAAATGGTACTGTGATCTTAGCTAGTTTAGTGATCTGATATGATGATTTATGTACTTTTTCAATCATTCAAATGTATTATTCTCGACTTCTCAATACGCCTAGGGCGTCACAAACTCTTGACCGCCCCTGGGAGCACAGTTGGATTATTTACCCAGACTCTGTCGTTACTGTTGTCAGGTGGATTTGAGATAATACGAGATGTCGTCGAGACCAGAGCTGCAAGCCCCGCCCGAGATTTTCTACGACCATGAGGAGGCACGAAAGTACACATCGTCTTCTCGTATCATTAAAATTCAGTCTGAACTAACAGACAGAGCTGTGGAGCTTCTAGCTTTGCCTGATGATGGAATCCCAAGGTTACTAGTTGATATTGGTACATGAACGCACTGCCTCCATAACCTTGGTTTTTAAAATTATATATATATATATATAGGCTGTACAACACAATTTTTACCAATTCTACTCTGTTTCCCCCCCAAAAAAAATTTCTTTCAAAGATTTGGTCCTAACTTTTCAAATTTGACAAATTTAGACCAAAAATAGAAATTGACGTGATAGAGTTTATCGTTTCTTATGAGATAGGGACCAAATTTAAAAAAAAAATTAGTTAGAGATCAAAGTTTAGAATCGATAAAAGTTAGGACACTATTGATTAAAGGTGTAAATTAAGATGAGATGTCTTACTAATCCATGGTATAACCTATTAATTTTAGGGAACCATCCCATCTTGTCCCCCTTAATTTTTGATGGAATGGGATAGTAATGTTATGGTATTAGTTGAGATAATCCTATTTGTCTCAGATGGGTCTAAATAAGATGAGTAAAAATGCAAAAACAATGGGAAATATGAAACATTATGTTTAGAGTATAGCATATTAGGACTACAATCTAAATGAGATAGGATGTGATGGTATTTAAATGGGATATGACAGTTTTGAACCATGAGCCCATTAGGGAATGGGACATGGAATCAGATGGTATAGCCCACTTTACATCCCCACCATAAGTGGTGTCTAGCCTTTTTAGTTCAATAACTGACAGAGTTGAAACTTCCAATTGGAGAAGGCTGTTTATGACTTGAGCTCTTGAACCATACTTTATTTGTTTATTTGAGCTGCTTTAGAGATTGAATTTGACCTTTGAATTTCACTGCAGGTTGTGGATCAGGGCTTAGTGGGGAGTGTTTGTCTGAGAGAGGATACCATTGGATTGGTTTAGATATTTCACCTTCGATGCTTAGTATGTGAATTTTTGAATTTTTTTTTTCTGTTCACATCTTTCTTCTATTGATAACCCCACCCCCCTTTTGTCTTAATGTAGATATTGCATCGGAGAGGGAGGTTGAGGGTGATCTCTTACTTGGTGACATGGGACAGGTATCAGCTTAAGTTTCAGTTCTCTACACTCGTTAACTTAAGATTACTGTGTATGTATTGAGATTATGGTATTTAATTAGAATGCTAGTTAAGCAATCGGAACATCTGTTCATATCTAGGTATGGCATTATTATGAGTTTTCTGGTATGGTTACTGAATGGGAAAACATTGAAATTGGATCAGTATGGGATTAAAAAAGGGATTAATGAAGAATTAGTTGTTCGCTTTGTTGGGTTTGTATGTTTGATAGGTTAGAACTGTTAAATGGTTATCGATTGAGACGAAGCATCTTTTAAGAAACCTATGAAGTTCATGCATTATCCATTCTTGTATTGGAGTGTTATCTTGTTCAAAGGTAGCAACTTGGTAAATTATTCAATTCACTAGAGTTTTGAAGCTTTGCAATGACTCACTATATGGAACTCTAAAATTGTGAATGATCCTAGCAATTTTTCATTTTGAACATCTCTGGAAAGGAGTTACATTTGTGTAATGCACTACAGTCTTCAGCTGCAGCTCAACTTAATAGTTTTTTTGGGGTCAAAAGTGAGAAGTTCATTGATTAGAAGTAAAAGAACATTACAAGACTTCATCATCTACTGAGGCCAACAGAGGCAAATTGATTGCTTAATCCTTATCCAACGTAATGTAGTTATCCAAAGGAAGCATTTGCTAGCTACCCTATTTTCCTGTTTTAGCCTTTTAGGAAACTACTGTCCAGCAACTCCTTCACTAACAGACATAAGAGCAAGCTAACAAGATAGCTAAAGCATGGCCTTAGAAGTTTACAAGAAATCTAACTATATCTCCAAAGTCCAAACACTAATAAAAGACGTAAAAAAACTAAACATAAAAGAAAAAAATGTATTGCTAATCAATCTTCAATCTTATGAGAGTTAGAGAGTCTCTTTACCGTCATGCTTTATGCTTTCAATAGGCACATCCTGCAAATGTTTGAGGCAAGTAATGTGCTCAAGATCCTTCTTCAGCTTCTTACCACCTTGCTTATTATGAGCCTTGCCATCACCTTTGGTACACAGAGCAACAAAGAAAGATAAATCAGCAACTACACTCCCACTTCCAGCAATCTTGATAGCAACGATAATTCTCATCCCTATGACTGACCAAAGCCGCTCCAAAAGTTTAGATTACTTCCACAAAAACCACCAGCCATACCTCCACCCAAACAGCAATATTTGTATTCACATTATTTTCTACAATACTCATGTTAGTGAAGGATGCATGTTGCATGAGACCGCTCGAGCAACAACAGAAGCAGCAACTGCAATTGATTAATGAAATCCTTTACCTCCAGACATTGATTGAGATCTTACATCTGTACAAGCACAAATAGAGCCAAACATTGATTGAGATCTTACATCTGTACAAGCACAAATAGAGCCAAAGTTATGTGTAGACCATAACTTTAAACAACAAAGATCAAACCAAATTGAAGTTCAACTAAACAGATCAGTCAAAAACTCAAATCAAATTTAAAAAACTAAGAAATTGATGTTCTAAACTAGCAGTAAAATCAAGAACACAAAAGCTAAGGACAACTAAAGATGGAATATTGGAACTAGGAACAAATAATAGGGAGAGGAAGAAACAATAGTAAATGAAATCGAAAAGAGATTAGAGAACTAGAGATGGAGGATCGTGGTGAAAATGAAAGAATCAAGAGAAGAAACAAACAAAAGTGAAAGAGGACGAAATAGAGAACACAAGAGGAAAAACATTAGTAACGGGTCTAGAGAGAAAAGCTACTCTCGGAAAGTCGAGAATCCCATGGTTTAGAACTGATTCTGGTTGTTCTCCATATTTTCCTTGGGAAATCAAATCTAAATGCATATCTATGCTAAAGGTGTAGTAGTAGAGGGAAACATTTAACGGAAGATCAGAAACCCATGGAGATCGTGACAATGACAGTTCCATTATGTTTCTGCAATTTTATCTCAGAAAGTTTTTTTTTTTAAAAAGGATCTAGATTAGAGGTGGAAAACATAGATTATGATAGAATAACCATGGAAATACAGATGATTCCATCGATATTTGGTCTGAGTGGAAGGGTAATAGAAGATAAGAGGAGAAGAAACCCGGGCATAGCTGTTTGGGACGACGACTTCAATCTTCCTAGTTCAGCTTAATAGTTTGGTGGATATAAAAGACAAATGGTTGTGAAATGTCAATTGTTCCTGCATTTTTTTCTATACCTTACATGAGTATGTTAAGTCAGGATTTTTTTTTCAGGGCTTAGGACTTCGTCCAGGAGTTCTTGATGGAGCTATAAGCATATCAGCAATTCAGGTTTTTTTAATACTGTTTTCTGGATGAACTCGATGTCCTTTTTTATACAAGTGCTTTGTGTTTGTTACTTATTGCCCTGCTGTTGATCCAGTATAATGTTGAGTTAAAATGATCAATAGCTACTTGAATACTTGTTATTTCTTTCGTTATTGCATATTAGACCTTTGGATATAATTGCTGATGTATTTAATATGATCTATGTGGCTGGGCCATCCCATATTTTTCAAGACTTTTTTCCTTCTCTTGATCATATATTCATCAAGACACATCTTCATACTTTGTCCAGCACACAGCATTAATTTTTTACGAGTCCCTTCATCTTGAATATTCGTGGTCTTGATGTTATATTTGACAGATACTCCTTATTTCATCAGCGTGATTGTGGCATTACTATTTCAAAAAAGGGAAGAAAAAACTGTTATTCAAAATACTTTTATTTCTTATTTTCCTTTAATTTATGTCACTGCAGCTAAAAACAAAATTAACACTAACAGTTCAGAAGTTTGTATGTCTTTGACTCTCAAGCCAGTATAATGGCCATTTAAATTGGTTGCTATTTTCTAGATGCTTTTTTTCTGCATTTCCTTCCCATAATAGTCTAAATGCTCATCAGTAAAATAATATCAAGTTCGTATATTGACATATGCTCTGTGATACTAATCCTTTTCATTCAATATCCACTTTGACATCAGTGGCTCTGCAATGCTGATAAGTCTTCACATGACCCGAGGCTAAGATTGAAGTATGTTCAATTTCTTGTTGGTCTTAATGATGAGTAACATGTTTTAGTTCTTAATGGGATGCACATCTATATTTCCTGTTTCATGTTATTATGATTTAATCAGATCTAAGCACAGTCGATTATGGGGCTCTTTTTACCCCTTTTATTGATTATATAAGTTATGTAGTTAATTCTTTTGTAGGGCATTTTTTGGATCATTGTACAGATGCCTAGCAAGGGGAGCAAGAGCAGTTTTTCAAGTGTATCCCGAAAATCTGGATCAGCGTGAGTTGATTTTGAAATTCGCAATGCGTGCTGGATTTTCTGGTGGCGTGGTTGTTGATTTTCCCCACAGGTGTGATAGAATAGTTAAAGGGCAAATGAAATATTGTGGTTTATAGCTTGCTTTTACGGATGCTAGTAAAAGCTAGTCACTGTTTTACTAATGTTTTCAGTCATGCAATTTTGAAATTATAACACCACTCCAAAAGTGTATGTTCTAGCCAATAAACAATGCAATCATGCAAAAGCAAACTGTTAGTTTTGAATGTACATAACTTGTTATAAGTTTGCGAATTTATAGATTTTTTTTAATATCAGAATTACTTAAACTTTTTAATAATTTAAAGGTATAAGAGTGAAACTGTTGAGTGCTCAAATATTCCATCTATTATTTCCTTTGTTGCTAATTGACATAATCTGTTGACACAGTACAAAGAAAAGAAAAGAATATCTTGTTCTCACTTGCGGTCCACCATCTATAAGTACATCCGTTCCAAAGGGAAAATATGTAGATAAGTGTTGCTCTGATGAAGAAAGCGGTGGTGATGAAGAGAATCAAACTGTAAGTTTCCACTCATTCATGAGTTGTTTTCTATTGTTGACGTTGCCCTTATTCCTCTTTGGTTAGGAATATGTGTGCTCCAGGGGGTTTCCATTGGGTGATTTACACAAAGAAGTCCTCTTCCTCTTCTCGTGGTGAACCATTTTTGTCATTCTAATAGTCCAGTCTTTGCTTATATTGGATTGACTGATTGTGTATGCAGGTTTTCATTTCGGATAGGCAGAGGCCCCGAAAAAGGCAGAAACTAAGAAAGAAAGACCAGGGAAGAGAATGGGTATTGAAGAAGAAGGAACAGATGAGGAGAAGAGGAGATGCTGTGCCCGCAGACACAAAATATACTGCTAGGAAACGGAAGTCCCGATTTTAATCTTCCCAAGGCCTGCAAACCTATTGATGCTCTGAAGTTTTCAGTGAGGCATTTACCGGCCATGATAGTGACTTCTCAAGCCTTGTTGAAGATTGTTAGGTCCGGATAGGTTATGGTGGATTGGTATCTGGCATTGGGACTCAGATTCATTATGAATTTAGTTTATTTCTTTGCGATAAACGCAATGGAATTATGGAAGTGAACATTTTTGTTTACATTTTTTTCTTTATTTTTGAAATATTCAAGAATTGAACCGTGTACAACATAGAGAAGATAGGAGAATTCAGGAATGTCACCTCCATTTTTAGTAGTTATCTACTTTATCTCGAACGGTTGACCATTATTCATTATTTCATTTCATGGCCTATACTTTTCTTCTTAAAGACCCTCATCGACTACAGAACCTTTTTTTTCTTCACATTAATCACTTTTGAGATGGTAAGATTGTGGTACCCTAGCCATGGTTATATTTCAACCTCACATCCAGCACAAAAAAATGTTGCCTGGATCATGAGCATTTCTTTGAAGGCGTTTATGTTGGAAATCACGAGGGCAAGATTCGTAAATAATACTTTCATTCAATTCAGTAGTAGAATAGCAAATTTGACAATCCTACAATGTGTCAATCTGTTACGGAAGTGTTTTGAGTTCATCAATTACATTATTCGTTTTTTTAGCTCGGTTTCAGGTTTCACCAGACTTTTCATATGGTTATGAATCTGGTAAATAATATTTACATATCCAGGAAGGATTTACTCTTGGAAACACCGGCAATAATCATATATTTACGAACTTTACATGGATGACAAACCCGATCACCTGAAATCCCATGAGGCAGTGGTCAGTCATCAGCAGAGCAGCCTCTCAATATGCTTGCCGTACCACATCTTTGAATTAATAACAAGTTTTTGTTTTCCGTTTGGCATCCCAAATGCCAGTTGAAGATCTAGAGAGAGCTCCCTTGTGTTGCATCAAGAATTCATTGATGCTGATGTTTGATTTTCTACACACATGAAAGCGGCAAGTTGCTAAAAAAATATATTTGGATCAAACATATCAAACATTTGATCTTTTTATGCAGCAAAATCCATGTTGCTAACATTAAAAGTCCAAGGAGTAACTTGAATAAAATGGGGTATGTAGGCCTTCCCAAGTGGGATACAGGAAAATTATGCTCTCAATTTGAATAAAAGTACATGACTTCTACATATCTAACATAAAGGCATTCTATATAATGCATACCCCATGCAACCAGAACCTCAAGAATACTCACCTTCTCCAAAAAGCTGTTCAAAGCGAGCAACAATGTGTTTCCCGTATGTGTAATTCTTTAGTGCAGGTGCATGTGCTCTTATACGGTTGAGCAACATGGTCCGCTGATTGTCTGTACATATTTTAAGAGTCTTCTGGACCACATAATTTGCAAATTGGTCCTTCATCATCATCTAGAGTAAAAAAGAATGGAAGACCCAGTTAAAAACATATTTTATTAGTCTTCAAACTTTGAACAACTTCACATATAAGTTCTTAAATTTCACACATAAGTCCCTCAAATTTTAAAACCTATGATTTAACCCTCAAATATTTAAAACATCACAAATAGGTCAATAAATTTTTAAATTGTATACTTTAATCCTCCAACTTTTAAAAGTTTACATCTAGATCCTACCTTAACTACTAAAATCATATTTATGATTCAAATTTTAGAACCTACATGTGAAATTTTAAAAATTTGAGTATTAAATCATATGATTTAAAAATATGAGAACAATTTATGCATGAATTTTAAAAATTTGATAACTAATTCACACATTTTAAAAGTTTAGAACTTAGGTGAGAATCTAGTCAAAATATGAGAATCGATAATATAATTTATCCTATTTGTTAACTTCAATTTTTGACTTACCAATAAATTATCATTGCCTTCATTGTGCCCAATAATCTCACCAACTATGAGATCATGTTCTGCAGCACCACCATACTCTAAGCATTTTTCAACAACATTTGATGCAAACTTATGCCAACTTAGTTGTACAACATGTCCGGACAAATTGTCAATAATTTGGCTTCTTTCATAGGGTTTTCCTCTCTTCATCACATGCTGTTAACCAATTAAAACATCACATTAATTTTAAATAACTGAGCATGATCAGATGAGAAAATATATGGCCCAAACACTAATTAGTAAAATGATAATAACGTTAACAAACACTAAATATCTCTAAAATGTAAAATAATAAAATAAAATAGCTAGTTTCTAGAGGAAAAATAAAATAATAAATATTCTCCTTGAATCGCAAAGAACCAAATACATGATAAATAGCAGACGAAAGCTCATCAAATCAGCAATTAAAAGATTATTTCAAAATACAATAGAATATTAGTTAGAATATTTTCATTATTTTTCTGGAACAAAATGAAAAACCTTAGAATATCTTCATTAACTCATACAAATCCGACACTCTCCTCAAGTTGGTAGATAGTTATCAATCATGCTCAACTTACAAAAAACTAAAAATTAGGCCTAAATAGTCCTTTGATGCATAATGAGGATATTCTAACTGATATTCTATTGTATTCTGAAATAATCTATTTGTTACATAATAGGGACAAAAGGCATGCAAATAACTCCACAATCAATCTTCTCTTTTATGATGTGTCAATATCCACATGCTTAGTGTGATTATGCAATACTGATGACGGTTTTATTGTCACAATATAGCTTCATTGGCATCTTCAACTCTTCGAGAATCTTTTTTAGTCATAGTATTTCACAAACTCCATCAGCCATAAACTTGTTTTCTACCTTAGTACTACTCCTTGTAATTATATTTTATTTCTTGCTTCTCCATGTGACCAGATTTTTCTATACATGAGTTAACAATCGAGCCTAAACAATCCTAAGGCGTAAACCACAATGTTTTGCTATAGGTTCTTCTGGAAGAGTAAACCTTTGCCTAGAATGCTTTTCAAATATCGAAGAATCCGATAAACTACTTCAAGATGTATCTCATAAGGCAAATGCATAAATTGTTTGACCAAAACTCACAAAAAACGCAATGTCTAGCTGTGTATAAGATAAATAAATCAATTTCCCCACCATTTTTTGATCTTGAGTCATATTCACTACATTATCTTCCTTGTCATTTCCAAGATTCTAATTGGGGTCAATCAGAACGTGCTGGCCTAAAACCACTCATCCCAATTTCATCAAGAACATACTTTCATTGGAAGCCCAATTTATACCCTTTTTAATTATGAGCATAAACAACAAACACACATTTTGTGGCTCAAAGGATTGAGTTTTCCACAATTATGATTATGCATGGAACAAATATTGCACATCCAAATATCTTTAAGGGTAAAGAAGAAGACAACCTATTTGTTGGATAACTTGTGAAAAACAACAAGTGTTTCAAGATTCAAAACTATTTTTGGTGTCCGATTTATAAGATATGTAGCGATACGAGATGCCTTTCCCTAAAGATATTTAGGTATCTTACTACTAAAAAGGCTCGAGTTATTAATAAAAGATTATTTTTTCTTTCAACTAAACCATTTTATTACAGAGTGTCGATGCAAGAACTTTGTTGAACAATTCCTTTTTCAAGGAAAAAATTCTTCTTAATTTTTTGAAATATTCACAACCATTATCACTCCTTAGAATTTTAATAGTTTTTGAAATTGTGTTCGTACCATGATATAATTTTTTTTGAAAATTGCTTCCACCTCATTTTACTCACATCAATTAAACCCAACTTAATCTTGTGTGATAATTAATAAAAGTTATAAACCATTTCTTGCAAGAGAATGTAGATGTTCGACATGGCCCCCAAATATCCTATGAATCACTATAAATGGCGTGGTTGGTTTGTAAAATCGAGGGGGAAAGTATGCATGATTATATTTCACAATCTGACACACTTCACATTGGAAAAAAATGAACACTTATTATGGAATAAATTTGGAAATAAGTATTTTAATACTAAAAACAAGTACTTTGACATTGTTCGCTCAAATCAAGTCCTTCAAGATAATAGAGTCCATTCCTTCTTCCTCCCTCTTCTTAGCATTGTCAATCATCCTACCTGAGGTCGGTTCCAGAAACTCACAATAAAAAGAATAGAAATTAGCTTGATATATATGATCAAAGGTGATTTTATTGATGGATAACAATTTGTACGAAAAATTGGGAACATGAAGCACATCGTGTAGTGTTAAGAAAAGAGTGAGTTTAATAGTTCCTATCCTAATATTGACCAAGCATGAATCATCAACAATTGTGACCTTTTTATTACTTGCAGAAGGACTTGAAGCAACCCATTATATGATCGATTGGGCTAGAATCAATGATCCAAGAATAAACAAAACTAGGAATGATACTCAAACATGCAGTGATTTGAGAATTACCCTTCGGAGCCAAAGAACAAGATGTTGTTAAAGACAATTTTGGAGACTAAAGTAGTTTGCACAAGTGCTCTAATTGTTCCTTGGTGAAAGGAACTACCTCAGAGTTGTTAGAAGGTGCCTAAGGCTCTTCAGTTATGACTTGGTATGCTCGACCATCTTGTTTGAACGTTGGCTTTCAATTTGTTGGTTTATTATGCAACTTCCAACATGTCTCCATATGCCATGGCTTTTGGAAATGTCTATACCATAGCTTCTTATGCCTGTCATTTTCATAATCAAAACTTTTAGATACAAGGACCGAGCTTTCAGTTTCTAGATTGGGACTGGTTTTATTTCGATGTAGCATAGTTTTCCTCTTTGCTTCTTCACGCATAACTTTAAAAAATACTTCTGAAATGGAAGGTAGGGGTTTCCTACCAAGAATGTGGCGTCAAACCTCGTTCAAACTTAAATTAAGGCCGACTAAAAACATGTAAACCCTGTCGTTTTCTTCTCTCTTCTTATGACGATTGTAGTCATTAGAATTTTCCCAAACATCATCATAGAATTCATCAAACTCTTGCCATAAAGCCACTAATTCGTTGTAATAAATGGTGTATCACAATCATTTTATTTGAATTGCCAAAGTTAAGTTTTCAGCTCAAATATTTTAGAGGGATTTTCAAGATTAGAGTAAAGATCACGAACAATTACCTATACGTATTGAGCAATAGGAAATAATACTATTAGGGGACATATTTCGTTTAGATAGAAGAAGTAAAGAGATACAATAAATGAGCAATGAATGATGATGACGTTAAGTCTTTCATTGGATATATATAGTATTTACATACATGTGTCATTCATTTAAGAGGTGTACGTGGACCTTACAAGAATGAGCTCGAAAGCTCACATAAAACAAGCATAAATAACGATCTATATCTGATCTTCACCTCAACGACCCATTTAATAATACATTCTTCTCTTCAACGATAGCACATAGACTACTTCCATACATTGAGTCCTCTACTCTTTCACTTCGGACACAAGGATCGGGGTGAAAGAGTGTTCATTTCATCCAGGCTACAAGTGCTCCTTTGGTGCGCGTATGCTCCTTTGAAAGTTTGAATTTCAAATGTTGGCGGGAGATGAAAAGTATAAATATGGGTCAACAATCTCAAGGGTCCCATTCATTTTCACATTATATCAGCTCGTTGCATTCTCAAAACACTCTGTTGCCTTTTCTCGACACCAAATCATATTAGACTAGTTTTGATAATTTCTCATCAAACCTTTTGAGTTTAAGTCTAACGGTAAGCTTTTATTGGCTCGGTTCATCACAAGACATCGCGAGTTTCTTTCTTCTTATATCGGTTCTAACAATTTTCTTGTATTTCAGGTCGATTTCTTCTACAGTCACACTCTCCATTATTTTTACATTATGGTACCTCTTATCGAACTTGCCTCTTGCTTTTTATTTTCCTTTTATCTAGTTTTGGCTCTATATTAGGATCAAATGATAGATATGGCCAATAAACAACTTTGGAATCTTCCTAGATCGAATAGTGTGATAATATGTGAGAACGAAGAGGGGAAGTAGGCTTTGGAGGCTTCTAGTCCTCCTTGAGTTCGGACTCAACCTTTAGCTCGAGCTCTTCTGGGAGCTCGAGGAGCTCTCATAATATAACAATCGTTGTGCCTATGGCAAGCATAGCTTGACTTGGAACCAACACTACAATTTGCATTCTCGTCCCAAACAGAATCGTGGTTCCTAGGGCATGGCGTAAAAAGACTCAAGTAGGAAAAGGTAGGGGAAAACCCACGTACAAGAAAAGGTAGGTTGCATGAGCCCAACAATGTCCAGTCCCCATTTTCCAAATGGCCAAGGACTAACCACACCATTCATGGCATGAGAGGAACATGCGATAGTGGGTTGAACCTCTGACACTTGTCACACGTCTACGAGTGTTTTATGTTGTCTGTCAACATAGTCGGCTAGTAGTACCCCATGCACATGATCCTTTGTGATAATATCCGACCAGTGGAGTGCGATCCCCACTCACCCTCGTGCGCCTCCTTGAGAAGGCTTAGGTTGACCGTACTAGTAGCACAAAGAAGTCCAAGCCCCAACTGCTTTTTTGCTATACAGTTTACCCTCTTGTAGGAAGTAAATGCTCAACTTACAAACAAGGGAGTTTCTATCTTCTTGTCTTCAAGGAGAGAGAGCCACATCACTTAAATATTTGGTGAAAGGGTCAAACCACAACCCCGACAAATTTTCAACTTGATTTATGCCAATTTCAATCTCAAACAAGCTAGCTCTCAACAACATTGCTATGGTCACCGTCCTTTAATGCTTGGTGTCGTGTACTAAGGCCATTGTTGCCAAAGCGTCAACGTGACTATTACTACGAGAGATTTGTTCTATTTTGACATTTTGAGGTGTGAACATTCATGCTTTAGCCTTTCCAAGTATCTCTTCATTTCGTCATCCTTTGCTCCGAAAATGCCTGCATACGGGTTAATGACAAGTCTTGAATCGCTAAACAATTCTAAACTCAGAGCGCTCAACTTCCTCAAAGTCATTACTCTGAAAATAGCAACCTTATACTCCGTGATATTGTTTGTTACTAGTAAAGCTATTTCGACCAAATATTCATACAGTTCATCGTCCCATATGACCACATCGATACCTGCTCCTTTGAAGTTACTAGAACCATCCGTGTATACTTTCCACGCAGCATTATCCTTCATCTTCAGTGTACAAATGTCCAACCCAGACGCCCCTTCAAAATGTGGCTATTTGTGTTCGGTACGCTCGACCACAAAATCTACCACAACCTGTGCCTTGATAGCAATGCACAATTAGAACTTAATGTCATATTTCTCGAGCTCAATACATAAGTGGACCAATCTACTAGAGACCTATGGTATACTAAGAAAATTCTTCAGGCCGTCACTTTGAGCGTCAATGCTAATTTTTCAAGCACCAGGTACCTTCCCTGAGCATCTGTCAAAACCTAACTGACGTAATACACCGAATGTTGGTTCTTTTCCCTTTCAACAAGCAATACAGAGCTGACTATCCGGACAATAATGGTAAGGAAAAGGTACACGAGCTCACCCCAAAGAGGGCTAAGAAGGATAGATGGTTGAACTAGGTAGGCCTAAATGTTCTGGAAGGCATGTTCCCACTCCTTATTCCAAAAAATCGAGGTATTTTTCTTTAATAACTTGAAAAAGGGCAAGTACTTGTTGGTGCATCTTGATATGAACCTATTCAAGACGATGATCCACCCATTCATTTGTTGAATCCCTTTTAGATCCAAGGGCAATTTCATGTTCACAAACGCTTGAATTTTATCAAGGTTGGCCTCTATTCCCCAAGTAGATACGAGGTACCCCAAGAATTTTCCCGAATTAATGCCGAACACACTTTTTTGGATTCAATCTCATCATGTTATTCCCTATCACTCCGAAGACTTCGCTCAGGTCTAAGACATGGTTTAAGGACTTTTCTATCCTTACCATCATGTCATCTACATATGCCTCCATGTTTCGTATGAGGAGACCCTCGAACATCTTGTTCATCGATCTTTGGTAGGTTGTTCCTGCTTTTTTCTAACCGAAAGGCATTCTTCAATAGCAAAAGGTCCCATCCTCGGTTATGAAGTCCATTTTTTCCTCATCCTCAGGATTCATGTGCATCTAGTGATAACCTGAATATGCGTGCATCGAGGAAACTCATGATGCCATACTCCGCCGTTGCATCTCCATGTCGAACGATGCTTGGGAGAGGATAACAATCCTTTAGGCACACATCATTTACATCAATAAAAGCAATGCACATTCGAGGAGCCCTACAAGACTTGGCAACGAGTACCACATTCGATGGCCAAGTCGGGTAATCAACTTCCCTTATGATCCTAATCTCTCAATGAGCTTACCTGTGCTCGGATGACTTCATTCTTCTCTCAAGAAATTCCTCTTCCTTTGTTGCATCGTCTTCCTATATGGGTCGACATTTAACTTGTGGGTAAAAACTTTGGGGTCAATCCTAGGCATGTCTTCCGGATTTCAAGCAAAGACATCCAAATTTTAAGTACTCGACTTCAATGAAGGCCCTCTTGATTCCGTGGTCCAAGCCTGAGTTCATTTTAAGTACTCGACTTTCCTCATCTCCTAGCACCACCAATTCCACCTCATCGGCTCTAACTATTCCGACAAGTGGCATTCTCATCTGACCCTCTTTTGGCCCTTAACATCGTCGAGTGGACAATAATTGCTATTTTGGCACGACCTGTTTCATGGCCACATTGTAACATTTGTGAGCCTTCTCTTGGTCTCCTCGATCCTCCATATTTCCTCCCTTGGTTGGATATTTGATTACCTGATAATAAGTATAGGGAACCGCTCTTATTTTATGTATCCACAGTCTACATAAGGTCAGATTGTAATGTGTTAACGCATTAACCACCACAAAGTTCTCCACTACTACATATCCCTTCACCATTACAAGCAACTTGATAGTTTCCAGGACGTATGTGATACTACTATTAAACCCTACCAGGGGCATTTCCTTCTTTACGACGTCCTTCTCCCAGACACCCAACACATGAAGGGTGGATAAGAACAACAGATCTACTGAACTTCAAGTGTCACTTTTATGTATTGGGAATTTCTGGGCATCCACATATGTAGCATTATCTAACTCTTTGTTCAAGTTGGGAGTATTGACTTGGCTCTCCAGAACACTACTCGTCAATGCCAATGGACAATATTGACCAGAAATACCATATGGTTCCCCAAAAGGTTGATGATGGTAATGCATATATATAGGATCAACAAAAGAAGGCGGCAGCGGGTACCCAACCTGCCCATAGAGCTTATTTACTTGTTGTATATTTCCTCCGGGAGAAATTCCAATGGGCGTTGAAATCGATGCTGTCTAAGAATTATAGCTTGAACCAACAGTCCCATCCACAATGAGGGGGACAACTCCAGGAGGAGGATATCCAACAAAATATGGAGGGAAAGTCGCAGGATTTGTGGCACATCTACCTAGATATTGAGGAGAAAAAAATGCCTGGAGCTTGCGTACTTAGGAAATATGCATTAACTGAAGTCATGTAAGATGTTGTAGTAGCATACATTGGAGGTGTGAACCCTGATGACTGCAGTACAGGCTGCATTTCTGCTGAGAACTTTGAGGTACTATGGAGCAATTGATCCATGCCAATATATGCTCCGTTCGTTCCTTGGGTAGCCACTTGTGACTTCACATTTTGAGCTTGAGAAAAACTCCCTTTCTGTTGGTACATTTTCTGCAGCAAAACATCTTGGCTGCTAAGCTGCAACTGCTCTTGACTTGTTTGTGTAGATCTTTTTGAGAATCTGCTTTATTAGTGTTGAACATACTATATTATTAAGTGTAAAATAAGTTGTAATTATTGTTGATACCAACTGTTATATTCCTAACTTAGTGTTCACTAATCTAAGTTTTTTCATTCCTATTTATAGTGTTGTATATACATTAAAGAAAATTAGAGAATGAAGTGAAAATACATACTCCAGATTATCTCCATCATATCTCTCGTAATATAATATTCATGGTATCAGAGCATTTCTGAAATCCAATTTTGTGTTCTCACCAATTCTGTCCGAGGAAGAAAAAAAAATTTTCCCGAAATAAATAGTTCTTGGGAGATAATGAGATTTTCTTTTTCCCATTGCTGAATACGTCTGATTTCTATCATCATCGCCACCATCAACCATCTATTCATCGTCATCGCCGATGATATAATATCATCTCAGACCAGTCATCATCGCCAACCATCTCTTCATCGTCGTCGCCAATCATCATCGTCGTCGCCAATCATCATCGTCGTCTACTTCAGTCCCGCAAGTCAGTAAGTCCCACATTTGCATTCTGTTTTTGTTTCCAATACCCGTAAGCTGTATTTTTTGTAATATATCTCAACCGACCCGGTTCAACAATACCCACCCGACCCGGTTCAACTCTACCCGATCTAGCAGATTATCTAAAAAAAACAGCTCACAAATTTCAGTTCACATATAATCTACAATTGAAATAACACCAACGGCCACGGGAAAACCTATAATTACTGGTTCCATGGAAAACAGTTTTATGCTCATCACCAGTCACAAATTAAATTGGCACAATTACCTTCAGTGGTCCCAATCCGTCATGATGTTTATATGCGGTAAGATGAAAGATGATTACCTTACTGGCGATGCAGCAGCTTCGAACAAGGACGATTTACAATACAAAACATGGAAATCTGAAAACAATATGGTGATGTCTTGGTTGATCAATTCCATGACAAACGAAATTGGAGAGAACTTTCTTCTCTACAAACCTGCCAAAAAAATATGGGATGCCGCCAGAGACACTTATTCCAGTTCTGATAATATGTCCGAACTATTTGAGATCGAAAGCATCCTCCATGATCTTCGTCAAGGAGAGTTGTCAGTTACACAATACTTTAACTCTCTCACTCGATATTGGCAGTAATTATATCTCTTTGAGGTTCACGAATGGACCTGTCCAGCAGACATCATCTTGTACAAACAAATTATTGACAGAAAGCAGGTTTTCAAATTTTTACTGGGGTTCCATAAAGATCTTGATGATGTGCGCGGCAGAATTCTCGAAACAAAACCCTTGCCCAGCATTGGTGAAGCCTTCTCTGAAGTCCGTCAAGAGGAGAGTCGGAAGAAAGTAATAATAGGTCCTCAATCTACCATTTTTATGACTGGAGAAGGATCTGCACTTGCTATTCGAGGCCACCAGCACTCTCATAATACAGACAACCGTCCTCGTCGTGGAAGACCTTGGTGTGATCATTGTCGTAAACTTGGTCACACTAAGGAAACCTGTTGAAAAATTCATGGCAAGCCAACTGATTGGAAACCACCATTCGCACAACACATCAACAAAGAAAGTTATGGAAAAATTGTCTCCAAATCTCAAGGCACTGAGTCACCCGAATCTGCTCTGTTTAACAAGGAACAGATTGATCTCCTCCAAAAATTATTTGGACAATCCTTAACCATATCATCTTCCACTATAGCTCAATCAAGTAACACCCTCAATGCTCTTAGTGTGAAACAGGTTATGAGACCATGGATTGTTGATTCAGGAGCTTCATACCACATGATGGGTGATGCTTCTCTTCTCATGAATCTTAAAACTTACCAGAATGGACACATGGTCCGAATTGCCGACGATTCAGTATCCAAAGTAACAAGAATTGGTTCAGCCAAAATTTCAAACTCCTTTATTCTAGATTCTATCCTTTTTGTTCCTACACTTGATTGTAATCTTGTATGAATTACTAAACTCACCCGTGATAAAAATTGTATGGCTAAATTTGTTCATAACCTATGTGAATTTCAGGACTTGGATTCGGGAAAGATGATTGGCAGTGCTAAAGAATGCTCGAGACTCTTTCTCCTCAGTAGTGAAGAACCTTCAGCAAGACAAGCCCACCAAGTTGTATCCAAAGTTTCTTATCAGAATAAAGCTTTGTTAAATCTTAAGTCCAATAAAGATGGTGAAATCATGTTGAATCACTATCGCTTAGGTCATCCTAATTTCAAGTATTTACAGAAACTTTTTCCTTCATTCTTTATAAATAAAAATTCAGAAGATTTTCAGTGTGAAGTATGTCAATTTTCAAAACATGTTAGAACTTAATATCCTCATCTTCCACATAAAAAATAACATCCTTTCTCATTAATTCACACTATTATATGGGTACCTTCTCGAATCAAAAACATCATAGGGACACGTTGGTTCATTTCATTTGTGAATAATCATACTCGAATCACTTGGTTATTCCTAATGAAAGAAAAATCTGAAGCATGTCAAATTTTTAAAAATTTCAATACCATGATTCAAACCCAATTTCAAACAAAAATCCAAGTATTGAAATCTGACAATGCTAAAGAATACTTCACTTCTACCCTTATTGATTATCTGTTAAGTCAAGGGATTGTCCATCTAAGCTCATGTGTTGACACACCTCAACAAAATGGGGTGGCTGAAAGAAAGAATAGACATCTTCTCGAGGTAACTAGATCCCTCATGTTCACAACTCATGTCCCTCAACATTTCTGGGGGGATGCTGTTCTTACAGCTACCTATGTTATCAATAGGATGCCATCTCGTGTCCTTCTGTTAAAAACACCTATCAATACTCTACTTGAGTCATACCCACATACCAAAATCGTGTCCCACATTCCCTTTAAATTTTTTGGATATTCTACTTATGTCCATGTATATCATAGTGGCAAACTTGATCCTCGAGCCATCAAATGCATATTCCTAGGGTATTCATCATACTAGAAAGGATACAAATGTTTTTCTCTTATCACAAAACGATTTTATAATACAATGGATGTCACATTCTTTGAACAATATCCATACTATTCCAAACTTGTCATTCAGGGGGAGAACATAGGCAATGAATACTAGCTTTCGAATATCATAACCACTCAGTCTCCCACAAATCCTATCCCACAACTTCCAGAGAGTGAATCAATGTCTCAAATAAATACTCTTACTAATCCCAATGAATCCTTAACTTCTTTACCAACAGATCCAAACTTCCTTGTCCCAAACAATGATCTTCTTGTCTACTCTAGAAGGAAAACAACTCAAGAAAGAGCATAAAACCGAGCATATCTTGAGCCAATCCAGGAATCCAACCCGAGTACAGGCCACTCCGATAATTCACAAGGTAACATCACTGAACCTCATATTATTGAATTACCTCCTAATGATTTGAATTTGCCAATTGCTATAAGGAAAGGTGTAAGATCATGCACAAACCACCCCATCTACAACTTTGTTTTCTATAAAAATCTCTCACCAGGTTATAAGGCATTTATCAGCAATCTTGATCAAATAGAGGTTCCAAATTCTGTTCATGAAGCATTTCAGATACCTGAATGGAAGACAACTATTTGTAAAGAACTCAGTGCCTTAGAGAAAAACAAGACTTCGGAGATCACAGAACTACCATCGGGAAAAGAAATTGTTGGGTGTAAATGGATCTTTACAATCAAACACAAAGCAGACGGTAGTGTAGAAAGACTCAAAGCTTGTCTTATGGCTAAGGGAGTCACTCAGACATATGGGCTTGACTATCAGGAGACTTTTGCACCTATAGCAAAACTTAACACTATTTGTGTTCTTCTCTCCTTAGCATCTAACTTGGATTGGCCTCTTTACCAATTAGATGTCAAAAATGCATTCCTTAATGGTGATCTCGAAGAAGAAGTCTACATAGACATTCCTACTGGAATTGAATCTTCTGTTCTAACCAATAGAGTTTGCAAACTTAAAAAATCCTTGTATGGATTGAAACAGTCTCCACGTGCCTGGTTTGATAGGTTCTCCAAAGTTCTGAAGTGATATGGGTACACTCAATGTCAATCAGATCACACACTATTCGTCAAACACTTCTCTAATGATAGAATAGTTATACTAATTGTGTACGTATATGATATTGTTCTAATAGGTAATTCTACAATTGAGATGAATAAACTCAAAGAATTCCTTGCCAAAGAATTTGAGATCAAAGATCTGGGCAATCTCAAATATTTCCTAAGAATGGAAGTAGCACGAACAAAAAAAGGCATATATATATCTCAAAGAAAATATGTACTTGATCTTCTCAAAGAAACTGGAATGATCGGGTGTAAACCGATAGAAACTTCGATGGACTCTACAGTAAAACTCGGAATCAAAGAAAATAGTACACCTGTGGACAAAGGCCATTGCCAAAGACTAGTGGGAAAACTCATTTACCTATCCCACACTAGACCAGATATTGGTTTTTCAGTAAGTGTTGTAAGTCAATTTATGAACAGTCCCACTGAAGAACACATGGAAGCAGTCTATCATATACTCAGGTATCTCAAGATGACACCAGGAAAAGGATTATACTTCAGTAAGAATCCCACGAGAAAAATTGAAGTCTTTGCAGATGCTGACTGGGCAGGTTCTATAGTGGATCGCAGATCTACCACTGGGTATTGTACATTCGTATGGGGAAATCTTGTAACTTGGCGAAGTAAGAAACAGTCAGTAGTCGCTCGAAGCAGTGCAGAAGCTGAATTTAGAGCTATAGCTCATGGGATTTGTGAAGGAATGTGGTTAAGAAGACTACTCAATGAACTGGACTTCACAACTCCTGAACCAATCAACATGCATTGTGACAATCAAGCTGCAATAAGAATTGCAAAAAATCTAGTTCATCATGACCGAACCAAACATGTAAAGATAGATCGTCATTTCATTAAAGAAAAGTTAGATGAAAAAATCGTGGACCTACTATATACATCTACACATCATCAAATTGCAGATATCCTTACCAAAACATTACCTCGAACAATCTTCGAAGAATTGAGTTGCAAGTTAGGAATGATTAATATCTATTACCCAACTTGGGGGGAGTGTAGACTTTTCTGAGAATCTGCTTTATTAGCATTGAACAGGCTGTATTATTAAGTGTAAAACAAGTTGTAATTATTGTTGATACCAGCTGTTATATTCCTAACTTAGTGACCACTAATCTAAGTTTCTTCATTTCTATTTATAGTGTTGTATATACATTAAAAAAAATCAGAGAATGAAGTGAAAATACATACTCCAGATTATCTCCATCATATCTCTCGTAATATAATCTTCAGTTTGTTAAACTGAATTGTGGAAGTTAGCAATGCTAAGACCCTCCATTTCAGATTCAGTGATGGTAGTACCTGAAACAATAGCACTGCTTTTGCTTCCTGTATAATCTAGAGAGGAAGAACTCATAACTGGCAAGGAATCAGCATTTGAGGATGCTACATCTTTGGTTGCAAGACTTGAGATGGCAACATTAGAGGTGTTTATAGACCGGTTACATAAGAAGCTACTACAACCAGAGTTGTTAACTGCAGATTCCAAAGCAATTCCATTGCTCAACATACGAGACTGGCTATAAACAGGTGATTGAAAGCCACCACAGCTTTCCTGCAAATCCTAAAGAAAAATAACAATTAATTGGAGAGTTCAACCAACTAATGAACACTTGAAATAAACTGGAGTTTTACAAACAGAAATAAACTACAATTTTCATATGATGAACTAGTGAATAACCTCTCATGAGAGCTAACCAAAAGAGCAGCACCCATAAGAAATAACTCAGCTCCCCAATGCAGGCCAGGAAAAAAGAAAAAGTATATATGTAAAAGAAATAAGTTCTCTGACAAGCTACACACCTTGTGTTCTGCTGGTAGCGCTGAATTCTGTCCAGACCAAACTTCACCCATATTGCCATCCAGCCAAGCAATAGAAGGCTGCGGGGGTGATTGATCATCCTCTGGCTCTTCTTTGTGTGTAGGAAGTGATCCTTGTGATGAATGGAGGGAAATATTATAACTATCATCAGCTGGAGTCAGTCCCCCCTTATTATCAGGGCTACGAATGTGGCATACCAGCCACTCATTCTTCCTTGAGATAATGGAGGGAGAAAGCCTAGTGTTAAGGTTGACATTAGAGCGGTAATGTGCCATAAAAGAAGGATCAGCAGGTAGCTGCTCTTTAGATTGACACCTTTCAATACTAGTGTTAGAATCTTCCAAGCTTTCACCTATTCTGAAATTCCACCAGCACAGGTTATCGATGGCCAAATTCGAACCTTCAATACTTGGGGGTGCACTTCCACTTCGATTGAGGCATGCATTCTTTCCACTACCGGTAAAGCAATGGTCCTTCAAAAGTAATTTCAAACCCTCTGCTGCCATATTAGCAGATGATGGTGCAAAGGCTGAGGCATCCTTAGGGGAGGACCATTTTGTAGATTCTCGCATTCTAATTAGGCTCTCTGTTGCCATATTACCAATGCTGGTAGGGTCCTATGTTAATATATTAAAATGGAGGTTCACATAGTTCTCTGAAAATGGCAGAAAAAACAGGAAGCCTGTTTAGTCAGAATATGCAACTTTTATAAAATTAAAGTATGTGTGTGTGGAGAGAATAACAAGCCGAAGATGAGATAAGGGATCATAAGAATTGCCAGATAATATGAATACAAAATACAAGAGTTTACCTTGGCAAAACATGAAGTTAAATTAAGAATGAAGCAACCATAATATAATATATGTAGCAACGTTAACCAAAACTAGACTCCATTATAAATCATAAAGCTAATCAAATTTAAAAATTAAAACTAATGATGTTATTACTGGTCACCAGCTCAAAAGTCATACAGGAACTAAAAAATTGTAATCCAAAGATTTAGTATATGGTTGAGTTTAATAGAATTTAGATAAATTCTCAACCATGAAGCCAATTCAAGAAAAAGCCTCGTTCACAAGAAAGGAAATTGCATGGGACGAACAGGCTATGAAAGGCATTAAATGACTTGAAAGTGAGCCTTAAAGACATGCAGTAACAGGAGAAAAACCTGACACCAACACTTCAGATTTTAGCTCACAGCTTCACCACGCTAATCTTGGGGAGAGATACAAACCAAGAATTAATAAGAGAAAGGTAAAGAAAAAGCAACAACAACATTTTCTTTATTCAAGAAACAAAACTTTACTATGTTTACTCTTTATAATAGTTATTCGTTAAGAACAACCCAGAAGTGAATAACATAGAAGTTCAAAAATAATAATTCCGCCATCTTACTCAGCAACCAATGAACAAAGACACAAAGGACTTATAAAAACGCACACATACCACACTTAAACACCACCATCATCAAGAACAGAACCCTCCTCACAATTTTATAACATATGAATAAAAACTAATTATTTCACCAACTTACAAAATACCTCATAAGAAGCATGCATAACACACCCAAACACAATCATCATCATTTTCATCATCGTCAAGAACACAGCGCTAAGAACAATTTAAGAAAGATCAAGCTCTAGCACAACCAAAACCAATAAACTCAAGCTTCTTTCACAGTCAATCATCCAATAACATAGAAATGGAAAGAAAGAAAGAAAGAAAGAAATAGGGGGAAATAAGCTGAAAATTGGTGGTAAAACAGAAAAATAAATAAATACAGAGCTAAACATCAGAAATCCCTAGGTTGACTTTCTTACTTTGACTAAAGGAGTTCAATGAAGTGTTGGAGATTCTCTAACTAGTTGCAGCTGATGAATAAGATTCAATGTTTCGAACAAAGCTTAGATTCCTTCTATAGCAATTGGATAGAGAAAGAGATGAGTCTGCTGAAAATAGAAACAGTTTTGGTTTGGAGTCGAGTGCATATAGGTGTTGGTTCACAAAATGGAATCGGAATCGGAATCAAAATGAGAATAGAATGAAATGGAATAGAAAGGAAATAATGTTGTTTTGTTTGAACACTGGAATCAAGATTATAATGTTTGTTTTGTCACTTAAATGGAATGAAAAAAGATGTAAATTACCTTAATACCTCTACATTCGGTAAAGTTCAAATAATGTTATTTAATTGCTATTTTTTCGTCAGACAAAATACATTATTGAAATCATTATTTTTCTAAATAATTATTATTTAATTAAAAAAAAATATATTATTAAAATTATTATTTTTCTAAATAGGGTTTAGGGTTTTGAGGTTTGGGGTTTGGGATTTAGGATTTGGGATTTAGGATTTAGGATTTAGGATTTAGGGTTTAGGGTTATATTCATGGGTTAAGGTTTAGGGTTAAAATTATTATTTTTCTAAAAAGGGTTTAGGGTTTTAGAATTTGAGATTTTGGATTTAGGGTTTAGTGGATTTGAAATTTGAGGTTTATGGTTTAAGGTTTAGGATTTAGGGTTTTGGGATTTAGGGTTTAGGGTTTTGGGGTTTAGGGTTTAGGGTTTTGGGACTTAGGGTTTAGGGTTAGAGATTTGGGATTTGGGATTTGAGGTTTAGGGTTTAAGGATTAGGGATTAGGGATTTGGGGTTTAGAGATTTGAGGTTTAGGGATTTAGGGTTTTGGGTTTATGGTTTTAGGATTTTGGGTTTATGGTTTTAGGTTTTGGGATTTAGGTTTTAGGATTTAGGATTTAGGGTTTAGGGTTTAGGGATTTAAGATTTAGGGATTTGAGGTTTAGGGTTTAGAGATTTGGAGTTTAGGTTTTGGGGATTTTGGGTTTAGGGGTTAGGGTTTTAGGATTTTGATTTAGGGTTTAGGGTTTGGGGATTTGAGATTTGAGTTTAGGGTTTGGGGATTTGAGATTTGAGTTTAGGGTTATATTTGGGGTGAGAATAAAATTGGAAAAAAAGTTTAGATGAAAATGAAATCATGATTCTTAAAAGGAAGAAAAGGAATTGTGATTCCTTATTCTTTAATAATCGATTCTATTCCATCCCCCGTTCTCTCCAACCAAACACACGAAATGAAAAGAATCAATTCTAATTCCTTTCCATTTCGTCTAAACAAACATCACCATAGAGTTGTGTCGGTGCTAATGGTGTAAAGAGGAGAGAGAGAGTTATTAAAATACAGAAGCGTCGATTTATAAAGTTTTTTTTTTAAATAATTAAAATTGAATTGTATTTAACATTAATCTATTTTAAATTATTATAATTAAATTTAAATAACATTAAATTAATTAACGTTATTAAAATAATATAATAATATATTAAATTTTTTAATAATAAAATTATACGAATATAAAAATATTATTTTTATAATTATAAATTATAAATATATAATATATTTTATTTTTTTAAAAATACTTTAAAACTGGTTATTATAATAAAAAGGGTAAATATAATGTACACCTGTCAAATTTGTCCAAATATCAAAAAATTTCAAATTAAAAAAATTGTATTATACGTATACCCTAATATGTAAATTAATTCAAAAAAAAAAAAAAATACCAATCTCATACTTACGTGAAAAAAGTGTCTAACCAAATGAAAATATCGAAACTTCAAACTTTCTTAATATTAATATGCTATATTTACTCCTAATAAAAATAACATTTATCATATTTAATTTAAATATTTTTATCATTATAAAAAAAATTAATCTATCATTATATATTAAATATCATTACATTCAATACCAAAAATTACAGTTATTTATATATATTTAATGTTAAATACTATTAAATTAAATCTTATTTAATATTATTAGATTTTATTATTATTATTATATATTTAAAAAGTGTAATTTATATAATTTCCAAAAATATTCTTTTAAGAAAATAACAAAATTTAACACCTAGATAACATTTTCACCGGCATATATTCAACTAAGTTTAATGAAAAAATTAATGTTAAAAATTTTATTAGCTAACTATTTATATAAAATAAATTAAGTTTTTTATATTAAATTATGTTTATGATATAACAATAAAAATAAAAACAATTTAATTATATAATTAATTTATAAACTTTATAAATTTTTACATTTTTTTACTTAATATTTTAGGTTAATTATCATTTATATTTAACATGATTAGTTTAAATTTACATATTATGATAAAATTATAAGGTAACAATCATAACTAATATATTAAAAACTAGTTTTAATTATTCTTATAGTTTAAATTATAATATATTTAATTTATTATTTTAAGTTTGAATTAATGTATTAATTTTTTTAAAAAATAACTACAAACACATAAGTGTTATTAATTAAAAAAATAGATTTAATTATATTAACTAATAATAAACTATTATATCAATTATTATTTCATACATAAGAAAATGTAACATAATAAAAGATATAGTTAAAAATTAATTTATTTTTACTTTTTTTACACAAACTTATGTAATTTTATGAGATTTTTTTTGAAAAGAACCTTTCTATAATATGAAATATTTTTTAGCATAAGATTGTTGCGTTAAAATAATATATTTTTTAAAAATAATTGAAAAAAAATGAAAAAAAATTAGTTGATTTATAAAAATATTATTTTTTTAATTTAAATATAATAATATAAATTGAAATTAATTTCCTCGCATTTGAATTGCATTTCATCCACTCATATAATATGGTTTATCAAGTGATTTATGTAGTGGTAGGGCGGTAAGAATCTATCATTTTTCCATTTTAAATTACGTGTTAAAATAACACAAAAATATTATTTGGTAAAAATAAAATAAAAATATTATTCGATTAATTTGGTTCTTTACCTTCTACGCATCAACGCTGGCCGTCAAATCGTCCAACTCTATTGCCGCCGGCCAATGGTCTCCACAGTCTGCTCTCCCACTTCCTAGCCCTTGAAGTGTTCCGCTTGGTTGACTTTTAGTTTGTAATTGGTAATCTCTATGCCTTATCTCTTTTTATTGCTTTCAGTTTTATTCTTTATGCTTAGAATTGCCGACCTTGTATATATGGTACTTTGATATTAGCTGGTTTAGTGATCTGATATGATGATTTATATACCTTCTCAATCATTCAAATGTGTTATTCTCAACTTTCCATTACATTTCAAGGGCCTAATTTTTAATTGCGGCCTAGGGCTTCACAATCTCTGGAGCCGTCCCTGTTGCCGATTCTTGCTTGCATTTTCGTTTTTTTCCTTGGTATGGGAATACCCAAGCAAGTGGCAACTGTTTGCTAATTAGAGACTGATTTTGCATGTCCTCTCCTACTTTGTTGGCTAGCCTTAACGCACTTTAAGAGTTTGCTTGCTAATTAGAGAGTGATTGTGTTTGTCAACGCCTACTTTGTTGGCTAGCCTTAACTTGCCCTTGTATCAGTGTGGTTTAAACTGCTTGACTTTATTGGATATGTCATTTGCTCTGAATATCACTTATCGTAATATTAAATATATGTGATATTCAACTCCAAATATGATAATGACCCGAAAATATTTCTTTAGAAGTACTTCACATTAGCTTTTGGTAAGAAGTCATAACTAGCCATTATGTGTTGATGTTTGATTTTTCTTGTTCCTAACTTCCCATTTTTCAGTTCCGGTACAAAAGCTATGTTCAGAAGAGCGAAACTGTCCCCTCAGTCAGTTTCCCGCCAATGGACTTTTGAGAAAACCCACCAACTTTCCAACGTCAACTTAATTGAGAACTTCCCACAAGAACATCTCTCTGAAAAGCTCTTGTCTGTGTTGGAAAAATGTACATTCAACAGGCAAGTTCAACAAGTTCACACTCAAATGCTTCTTAACTCCACATACAAACCCAATTTTCTTTTATCCAAAATTATTGACCTCAAAGATTATCCGTATGCATCTATCGTGTTCTCCCACATCCCTGAACCCAACGTCTATGCTTTTAATGTTATGATTCGTGGCCTCACCACAACTTGGAAAAATTACACTCTTGCTATTGAATTCTACTACCAAATGAAGTCATTAGGCTTGAAGCCAAATAACTTCACCTACCCTTTTGTGTTCATTGCGTGTGGAAACCTTGAACTGATTAATCATGGGCGTTTGGGCCATTCATTGGTGTTTAAGATTGGTTTAGACAATGATGGGCATGTGAGTCATTCTTTGGTCACCATGTATGCAAGGAATGGTGAATTGGAATATGCACGGAAAGTGTTTGATGAAATTAGTGAGAAAGACGTTGTTTCTTGGAATTCTATGATTTCAGCATATTCAAAGAAGGGGTATGCACAGAATGCAGTGGAGTTATTTCAGGAAATGAGGGATGCGGGTTTTGAGCCTGATGATATGACTTTGGTAAGTGTTCTTGTGGCGTGTGGAGACTTGGGAGATCTAAGTTTGGGAAGGTGGATTGAGAAGTTGGTTGTGTTAAATCAGATAGAACTAAATTCTTATTTGGGGTCTGCACTGATTGGAATGTATGGAAAATGCGGAGATCTGTTATCTGCAAGGAGGGTCTCTGACAGCATGAAAGGAAAAGACCGGGTAACTTGGAATGCCATAATTACAAGGCAAGTAATTATTTTTTTATGCTTGATCTGATGTTCTTATTCACGATTACAGAGTTAGTCTTAGGTTATTTCAGAATATGATTGTGTAAAGTCTGCTACAATTGAGTTATTTTACTTGATACATATTAAATGTGACGATTCATTGGTATTTAAAATGTAGCTATATCCTGAAATTTTTCACATGAAATTCCTAGATATTATATGAGGAAAAAAAGTTCTTAGAAATTATTATTTTGATTCCATAATAAAATTGATGTTAGTTTCACAGCCAAAAAAAAAATTGATGTTAGTTAACCTTGAATTTTATTGCTTAATTTTTTTTTACTATTTTTAATTATTCCTTGATGTTTTCTATTTCCGTCAAAATTAGTTTGAGGAAGAAATTTGTAGATTTAGAATTTATACATTGGGTGTTAACCGGTTTTTCTTCCCTTTCCTTCCGTCTGCATGAACATCATGACCTGTCATGCAGTCTTTAATGAAGTATTTTCATTTTATTATTTTGTGGTTACCTGTGCTAGTATATGGGGTTTAGCAAGTCTGTTTATAACAGACATATTAACAGGTTAAATGATAATTTGTTTAATTCATTCTTTTCAAACTTGACAGTTATGCTCAAAATGGAATGGCAGATCAAGCAGTCATGCTATTTGATAACATGAAAGTGGCAGGGGTTGAACCGGATCAAATCACATTGATTGCAATTCTGTCTGTATGTGCTTCTGTCGGGGCTTTAGGTATGGGGAAAGGGATTGAAAAATATGCATCACAAAGGGACTTACAAAATGACATTTATGTTGCCACTGCACTTATTGATATGTATTCCAAATGTGGGAGCCTAAACAATGCGTTGAGGGTTTTTGAATACATGCCCCAAAAAAATGAGGTATCCTGGAATGCCATGATATCTGGTCTTGCTTTCCATGGGAGAGCCATGGAAGCCATATCTCTATTTAAACGGATGATGGAGGATGGGGTGGCTGCTAGCCCAAATGACATTACATTTGTAGGAGTACTTTCTGCTTGTGTGCATGCTGGGTTGGTTGATGAGGGTCGTCAATTATTTAACATGATGATCTCAACATTTGGTCTGATCCCAAAGATAGAGCATTACTCTTGCATGGTTGATCTTTTGGCACGTGCTGGACATCTATATGAAGCTTGGAACTTGGTTGAGAAAATGCCTGGCAAACCAGATGAAATTCTACTGGGAGCATTACTTGGTGCCTGTCAGAAATGCAAAAATGTTGATCTAACTGAGAAGATTATGCAGATTCTTCTAGAGTTGGAGCCTTCAAACTCTGGAAACTATATTATCTCATCAAAGATATATGCGAACTCTAAAAGGTGGGATGAATCTGCAAGAATGAGGTTGTTAATGAGACAGAGGGGTGTAAGTAAGACTCCTGGTTGCAGCTGGATTGAGGTCAAGAATCAACTTCATGAGTTTCACGCTGGGGATGACTTGTACCATCTTTCAATGAATACAGAGATTGACCATGTATTTTGGATGCTGAATGAGGATCTGAAGAGGGAAGGTTACGTTCCAAACATTAATTTTTCCTAGAGAGAAAGCTTAGTAAAATCTGTGCTGCAAAAAGAAAAAAAAAACACTTAACAGCAAACTTGAAGGTTGGTAACTTCAATCAAATTAGTCTTATGTCTTCCAGCATTTTTAGCAAGATGAAGGTCTTTGCTAAATTTTCTTAACAACATATGTATGCTTATTTTTCTTTCCTCTATTTGTTTTAATGTCAGCTTCTGTCTCTTATATCTAATCTTTCCTTTTTTATGTGAGTTTTATATAGTGCCATCTGCAACTCCACTCAAATAACTATGGCATGTAAATTTTGCATCAACCAATAAGTTTGCAGCTTTTGGAATCTGTTCTAACATTGTGATCTTGCCACCCACTCCTGCTTGTTTAGTAGAATAGTGAACCATCACAATTTAAGAGAAACTTGAAGCATATAAAGCCAATGTATATTTACTTATTCACTTTCTTCTATGCCACAACATTGCTCCTTGGATTTCATTCAGAGGCCATCTATCTCCCTGTTTGTACTCATTTCCAGAAAGCTGCCTTCAACTTTAGCTCCAAATTGATCGTGCTCATCATAGTGTTTTGCTGTTTTTCCCTTTCTTGCTTGCAACAGCCACCATTTCTCACCCTCTTAAGAATTTCTGCTAGTATGGGTAAATGTATTTTTCTCAGAGTTTGAACTCAAAGCAGTGCTACTAGTTGCACTTTCTGTTGAGATTTGAAACTTGTTATCCTTACATAACAAAGTTCTGACATGCATTGTCCATCATCTATGCCTTACTTCACTATTTTCAAAGATAACTTGTTCAAGCAAGAAGAATGACTTCTCCTGGCATCTAACATTGGAGACACTGCTATAGCATTCTTCAAAATACTGCTTGATCCATATTGCCATCTATATCTTTCTCGTTGATTGAGTCTTTTCTTTGCCATTTCCCAGTCAGTTCCAAATGGATAAAGGCAGAAATGCTCTTAATTTTGAGGTTGCTTCATAAAGTCACCTTGTTCCTGCAGAGCCCCAAGGAGTCCATAACATTTAGCATATCCACCTTGCTTCTTTACTGGTATGGATTTGTCTTCTTTTCTTTTCCTTTCTCTTTTTTGTTGCATGAGGGCATTGCTGAAGTAGCATAGTGAGGTATCAAAGGTTTTATTTTTTTTATATCATTTAGGAGCGGCATAAAATCTAACCATAGATATCCCATCGTTGATTAGTTCTTTCCAAATCAGAATGTAATCTTGAATAGCTAATGTTAATGCAACAGTCTTAATAGTGATGGTGATAACAGACATTCTCAATGAGTTTTCTAAAGTTTTTCTTATGCAGGTCCAATGGCTTTGGAGATTTGTTGGGGACAGTTAGACGCGACAGCTACATTGCCCAAATCCATTGCAAATGATGGACTAGAAGTTTTCATGGAGATGCCAACATTGCCTGTTCTTATCGCCATAGCATTGTTTGTGGCATTCCCAACCTTTTTCGTTGCGGTTAGTTTATCCTTTTTTTACTAGAGCCTTGCCTTTATGGAGTTGAGCATGAACAATAACTAGACCATAGTCCAGTTGCATTCAGAATAGGAATCAGTTTGTATTTATTGAACTCGCTAGGAAGTCCACAAGTTGCTAACAATGTTAAAATGTTCATCAGTTAAAAAACCATAAAATCTTAATTAGGCTATAAGATTGGTTTGCATGAATAGTAGTCTTACAAAGGGTGGTTCAATTTGGATGAAGCAGGCACTGCTGATATAGCATATGAGTACTTGATCATGTGTAAGCATGGCTGCTGTATGACTATAACCTGTAACCACGTAGAATCAAGCCTAGTGAGATGCAATGCAGAAAATAGAGTTTTTTTTTATAAGACAATAATTAGCGGTGGAGGAAATAAATCAAGTATTCCTTAGGCCAAGGATGCTGGAAAGAGTTGCACAAATTAATTTCTAGAAATCACACTTGGAGATGTGTTTTATGAAAATTTGGGCTAAGAAATAAGACAAGTTAACAAATCTAGCCTATATGTAAGCCTTATAAAATATGACTAAAAGTTTGTAAGTCTTACAAATAAACTATTTTTAAGTGCATACTATACACAAATAACAAAACAATTGCACTTTCACATTATGCTTAAAATGACAGAAATAATAGAAAATCAAGAGATAGTGGAAATAGAAACACAATACATCTCAGAATGCTTCTCACAGGAAATAATATTTAGTAAAAAGGAATTTGAAGAAATTTAAAGGGAAAAATTAAATCTTAAAGATGGAGATTGATGCAGTCAAAGTCGTTGTGTATATCCTACATTGTTTAAGAAGCTAAGTGGTGGGATATTCATAAGGGATGTGCCTTTTTTAATGGTATGATGCGTTTTGAGTTTACCTTTTAAGTAGAGTCGTGAGGGCTCATTGAACTGAAGAGTCATGGTTATGGGCTCGCTAAATTTGCAGTTATGATCTGAAGCAGACAATATTGTATCATAGAGTGTGGCCTTCGTACATTAGTATTAGAGCCATGGCTCAATTGGGTTATGTGGGCTTGCATCCTTACGAAGATGTAAGGCTCCTTAGGAAGGATTGTATGACGCATTCAAAGTCGCTGTGCATATTCCACGTCGCATATGAAGCTAAGTGGTGAGATATACCTTCATATATGCCCTCTCTAATGGTATGATGCGTTTTGGGTCTACATCAGAAGCAAAGCCATGAAAGACTGTTGAATTAGTGAGTCATAGTTGTGAGTCCATTGAACTTGCAGATATGATCTGAAGCAGACAATATTGTATAGTGGAGTAGGGCCTTCCTTTATTAGAGATGGATTCAAAGAATCATCCTTCTCAAATATAAGAAAAATATTCCTGCTGAAAGATATAGTTTATTATGTGATAAGTAATAAAGAAATGAATGTTACTATTACATATGTAAAAAAAAGATATAGTATACTATTAATTAATAAAGAAATCATTATAGAAAAGCTATCAAAAACTTCTCAGAAGAATAGAAGAAAAATTGGATACATCAATTTAAGAGGAGTCTAAATATTAATAAAAGTACATTTCAGGAAAGGGATTGATATTCTAATAAAACTAACCTTACTAGACAATAGAATAATAAATTGAAAAGATGCTTTAATTCAAAAATTTATTTTTAAGATTTCATTTTTATTGTTACTATTTCTAGACTTGCTTTAAGATCTATACATTCATAATTAGGTTCTTTTTGTATATTATGTTTCTTTTCTTGTATTGTAAAACAATATATTAATCATCGGAGGTTTTATAAAACTTTAGATATTCTTTGACTTAAGTTAAAATTTTCTTTTATTATCTTTCTAAAGTTGATTAAAGCTTGTTTAAGATAAATGATATCTTTTCTTGGTTTCTCAATTATTGCTTTTCCTTGTTTCTTATCTCTGTATAATTTAGTTCCTGATTTCTTATCCTTGGAATATTTTTTGGGCATTTTTAATATTTTAATATTATTTCTAAGTTTCAAACCAATTAATTAACAATTAGGATTTTTAGTCTTACTTAAAACATGTAACTATTACCTTATGAATGGGTCTGTTGCATTTTTTCGTTTCTAGTTGTCTTATTTTGATCCTTGATTCTCACTCCTTAGGCAGTTCCAACCTTAATATCCTCCTCGACTAACGGTAAGCTATGGCTATCTATATGCTTATTTCAAGCTCAAAGTGACTAAAAATGTTTTAGAATAAAATGGACTTTTTATTCATTACAGTAATATTACAATATTTAAGCTAGCTAAGAAGTTTGAAGAAGTTCTTAGCCATTCATTACTGTTACAAGATAAAGTTAGGTGAAAGCATTCAGATAGTGTGTGTGAGGTTTCGAGGGATGATGCTAAATGAAATAAGAGGGTCCCTTTTATACACCAAAGGTTCCCTGTTTTTGTTAGTGGGAAAATATTGTTCATGTAACTTATCTATTTAGCGTCTTTTTAATGCCTTACATTATTGACGTCAAGCGTTAATTTTTTTAAGTGTAGTTCCTACATTTTAATTCTTTTTCAGAGTCGGTTGTTGACACTCTTGTATGATGCAGATAACTCCATGTTTTCTTCTTTGCCTTTGATACAATAGATGCACATGTGATCTTTGTCTTGCTTTTTGGCATAGTGGGAAAATACTTTTTTTTCTTTCTTTTCCAACTTCTGGGTCATTGCTATTGTAAGTGTGCTTCATATTTGCAGATTTTCTCATTGTCTTAGGATAGGCAAATTGCTATGTGAAGTGATAATCACCTTACTAGTGGAATAATTAGCTTTAATTTTTGAAGAATTATTAATCTTTCTTAATTCATAGTAAATCTGACTTAATATTTATCCACGCTCAATGTTAAGTTCTTTTGGATTAAACTCCTTTTTTGGCAATGCCTTGGATCAAGTAACTTCCCTCTTGGTGTTTGCTAGTCTCAGCTTGATGAAATGATAAAGATTAACTGAAACTTCTTTATTCTAGTCCCTAATAGAACTAAAGAACCTTAAGTATATAGGCTTATCCATGGCTTTAATCTTTTTTCTAAAGTTCTTAGTAGCTTTCCTAAAATTCTAAGGAAAATAGTATAATTTTGATAAATTATTTCCTGAATAAAAGTTTTCCATTAAACCAGCATGAAAAACCTTATATATAAAGATTGGATCAACTCCTTCTAAGACATTGAATTTACTACCTATAGGGAAATCCTTTTTAGTAGTGTTAAATTTCATATCATTAATATATTCATGTGTTGTTTTTCTGGCTAGGTTGTATGGGTTTAACCATTGTTGTTTAGTCAAGTTTCTATATTGATCTTATTCATCTTTAGAGATGATGAGTTTGTTGATAGTTGTAACTTCTTTAAACAAGATTGGTCTTGCGACCTTTCGTAATGGCTTGAAGCGACTTGAAGTTGTTGGGTGTTGCAAAGCTATTGAGTAGTTCTTAATTATGGTTGATGGAGACAATAGTTTTGGTACCCTGTAGTTTTTATAACTACCTTCAGTTTCAATTTTGTTGGTGAATGCTCTGTAGATTACTTCGTTGAAACCTATTATTGCTCTAATGCTTCTGGCCAATTGGTTTAAATTCTTGGTTTTGGTCTATTGTAAGGGTGATAGCTTGTGCGGGTTGGGCCAGTTTAAGCTAGCCTAAAGTAGCCCAACTCTAAATAATTAACCTATCTCGAATTAAATTTAATTTGAGCTAGCAAAAGTGAGCCTGAAACACAAATCAAGCAAGAACGAGCTGGTCCAAACCAGCCCACGTTGGCCCGAATTGTTAATTGTATTTTTTTAGTTAAGTGGTCTTTTTTATATAAATCAAGAAATCTACTTAAATATCATTAAAGTTTAATCAACAAGTAATATATATTGTTAAGCTTTTGTAGAGTTATTTACATTATGTGTATCTTTTAAATAAATGATAATTATACATCATAATAGAAAAATGATATCTTTGAACATATCCCTACTCAAGCAAAATCGATAAATATTATAAAAGCTTATAATAAAAAATATATATAAAAAAATTTATAATAGTAAAAGTATAATTTAATGATTTTTTTGTCTTATAAGACTTTGGGTGGGTTGAGAAGAACATCATGATGATAATTTGTATAACGAATATAATATATATGCCTTTCAATATTTTTATACAACAAACACCAATAATTAACATTATATACTAATATATTTCTGACAATTAGATTTAAGTGAAATAATCTTAACCATTTAAAATAATACTTACATTAAGGGTGAGTTTGCATTCTTTAACCTATTGTTTTTTTTTAATTTTTGACTCAAATTTTATTTTATTTTATTTAAGACTAGTGGGCTTGCTCAACTCAACTTGAACCTTGCCCTATTTTTTTGTGTTATTTGAGGTGGTTTGAATTTGGTTCATATTTAATTCGATTCGGTAAATCGAGTTACGATACAAATTATCACCCCTAATTGTAGGCCACATAGAGTTAAGTTTTTTCTTCTTTTTTTGCTTCATCAACGCAAATGAATTTTTTTTTTTTTCTCATTGACAGAGGGATTGAACTCTTTTGGATTTTTAGGCTCCAAAATCTTTGAAGGATTAAACTCTTCTTTTTTGACCTTTTTTGAGGGTCAACCTCTTTGGAGTTATTGGAATCCAATACCATTGTTAAGTGATTAAGCTTTTCCTGTTTAGCTGACCCAACCGTCCCATCTCTTTGATCAAGAGATTTCTCAAGGTATTAAACCTTAAGTTTCTTTTGAAAGATTTTTCTTTATTTTAAAAAAAAAAAAATCTTGATATCTATATCAAGATGATCAATTCCTGATAAATAAATAGGTTCATCGCGTTCTTCTGCTTCTAATTGTCTTCTTTTGTTCCTTGATTCTCATGCCTCAACTTCAACCTTAACGTCCTCCTCAACTAACAGTGAGCTATGGTTATCCATATGTTTATTTCAAGCTAAAAGTGACTAAAGAAGTTTTAGAATAAAATTGACATTTTATTCATTATAATAATAGTTACATGTTGTAAGTAAAATTATAAATCTTGATTGTTTATTAATTGGTTTAAAACACAGAAATAATATTAAAATATTTAAAATGTCTAAAAAAATATTTTAAGAATAAGAAATCAGGAACTGAATTATATAGAAATAAGAAGCAATTATTGAGAAACCAACAAAAGATATTATTTATCTTAAACAAGCTTTAATCAGCTTTGGAAAGATAATTAATTTTTTTAACTCAAAGTTAAGGAAGATCTAAAGTCTTAGAAAACTTCAAAAGATTAATAAATTATTTTACTATACAACAAAATAAACATAATATACAGAAAGTATAAATCTAGAAGCCAAGTCTAGAAACAGTAACCATGAAATGAAATCTCAAAAAGAAAATTTTGAATTAAGCCAATGGATTGAACAAATGATTGATCCTCTTCCACAGGAAACAACTAGCGTTTCCCCGATATGATATCAGATAAAATTAATCTATCTACTTTATCAAAAATTCCTAAATTAAAGAAATTAGTTGGATTAGAAAATATCCAAATCATTCTAATTCTTGTAAACCTTACAAGATTTAATAAAAGTTTGGATTAAACGAATATATTTGCAAATTAGAAAAAACACAAAGGAGTAATAAATCAGCCTTTTTGGGCCGTTTTCTCACAAAACGCCTTGGAGACCTTGGTCATCGTTCTTAGGAGAGGTCATTGCATAAACGATTGTGTTGTCAGGTACCTGTTTCGTTTGCATTAGTGAAATCCTAATAAACTATATTTTTGTTTCTAAAGTTTAATTTATGTTCCTTTTTGTTCATGCATGATTCAAGAACAACTATAGGCTAAATGTTATTAAAAAAAAAGAAAAATCCAAAAGTTAGTCTAATAGGATCAGATTTGTGAAGTTTTGTTCTGGAAACCTAGACTTACTTCCAGTGCCTCCATCAATTTTACCTATGCTCTTTCAATTGCAGATAATGTATAACAAGCAATAAATAGTAGTTGATGGATTCATATTTCACCCATTAAGCAAGACTGAAATAAGATGGGAGAAAAAAGGGCTAAACTACAGATTTAAAAGTGCAAAACTGGTTTGTGGTAATTCTAACGAATCTATATTGAGATGACAAAAATATTAATTAGGAAAACGATGCAGGAGCATAACAGCCATTTCCATCTCTAATTCCATGTCATTTTAGTTAATTGCTATTTAGTTATGTTTTGTCTAGTTGCTTAAAATGTTGGGGTATTTTAGTCTTTTCCTAAAGGGCTGAATTAGTCACTCAGTCCATCAACACACACGCATAGCACACATTTTTGGAAGCTTCTCAGGTTGTTATAACAACCAGGGTAGTCGGCTTTGCTGCTCAGTTTTTGAATCATTGCAATTTTATCAATATTGTATTGTTTCCTCTGTCAATGAACATAGAGCTTCAAGCTTGTTCTCTTTTGGTTCAAGTATTAACTGAGATGAGCTGTATCAGAATTGGTATCAGAGCGAAGGTTGACCTGAGCGACGATGACTGATGAAGGTGATAGCAGTCGACAAGTTGATGATGAAGTTAATGACTTGAAAGCTCTCTGGCTTGCTTTGAGAGACATGCAATGGGATTTGAAGTTCAGTGACGTGTTTCGTGACCTCCATTCCCTATCACTCATCAATCATTAACTCACTTTTATCCAACATGAACATTACAGAGAAGAGCCACCAACAATTCGAAATCCAACCCCAATTCAATATGACCCACGAAGTTACAATCATTGCGACCCAAACACTCCTAACCATCGCAACCCGTATAACCCACAAACCTATAACAATCAATAGATGACTGATTCTGATGGAGGTAGTAATCAACGAAGAAGAACCAGGTACCCAGAAGTTGTGGCTAATGAACGTGATTGGCATAACTACCACCTTAGATATGATCAAAATTACCCTTAGAGAACAACTGAAAGAATTGATTATAAGCTCAACATACATTTACCCTTAGAGAACAGTTGAAAGAATTGATTATAAGCTCAACATACATTTACCATATTTCTCTGGTCATATGCACGTAAAGGAGTATCTTGATAGGTGGATTTACTGTTTTGTAGGATAAGGTGCAATTTGAGAGGAGGATAGCTAACAAGTTACCCATTAACCTCGAACATAAGACACTTGTTGAGGCTCCCTTTTCCAAGCATTAACTCAAATGCCTCGTCTGTAAAATTCCTCTATGTAATCATGTACTGTGCGTGAGCCTTGCTGACATTGATGATACTTCTGATACCTCATTTCCTCATAGTCAGCTAGGAGAAATCTTTTGTTCAATTCCTTCCTCATTCGTTTCCAATTATTGAGTTCACCCATAAGAGAGGCTTGAACTCAGCTAGACTTGCTGGATTGCCAATGAAGCAAACGACAAGGCTTTAAGGGTAGAAGAACATGTTGCTAGAGTCAAGAAAGCCTCCATCACTTCCAGAAAATACCAAAATAGATTTATACCCTGATGAGGCCAAATTATTCTCATCCCCAAACACATCAAGACCCCAAAAAGATATCCTAAACAATCCAAGAGTCCAACCTCAGAAAACTAACCCGCTAACAAACCCATATGCCGAACCTTTTCCTCATAAGTGCTTTAGGTGTAATTTGCTAGGACATGAATCAAATTAGTGTCCTCAAAGGAGAACTACATATCTAATAGATGAATGTGAAGATACAGGAAGAGAAGAAGAATCAGAGTCTCATTTAGAGGAGGATTATGATGGTGGAGTACTTGTGTTGGCAGATGATGGAGAGAGAGCAGTTTCATACATTGTGTAGAAATTGCTATCAACACCAAGGGCTGTTGAACCATCCCAACGCCATCCATTGTTCAAGACAAGATACACAATTAATACCAAAGTGTGACATTATCATTGATAGTGGTATCACAAAAAATATTGTTTCAAAAGCCTTAGTACAAGCTCTGAATTTCAAGATCAACCACATCCACACCCTTACAAAATTGGGTGGATCAAAAGGGGTATGGAGGTTAGAGTATATGACATTTGTGCAGTTCCCTTCTCCATTGGGCAGTATTATCAGGATAGGTTGTTTGTGATTTGGTAGATATGGATGCTTGTCAAATTCTACTGGGAGGTCCTAGCAATTTTATGTCAATGCTATCCATAAAGGAAGACAAAAATGTTTCTGTCTTTGATTGGAAAGGCGAGAAGATAGCCCTCATTCCTACACTCAACAACACAATTACACCAATAAGCGTTGAAAACAAACAGAAGGTACTCATGAGCAGAATTGTTGGAGAATTTGAGAAGGATGTGAAGCAAAACAAGGTGGTTTATGCTTTTCTAAACATTAGCCAGCAAAATAAGGGCCATTTCTTACCTGAAATTGTGCAGCCATTAATAAAGAAATATTTTGATCTAACCCTTGAAGAGTTACCATTTGAATTACCTTCTATGAAGGAGATCCAACACCAAATAGATCTCAACCTAGAGGCTAGTTTATCAAACTTACCTCGTTTTAGAATGAGTCCCCAAGAACATGAAGAATTAGAAGGAATTTTAAATGGTTTGTTGAACAAGAATCTAGTCAAAGAAAGTCTTAGCCCGTGTGCAATTCCAACACTGTTAGTACCCAAAAAAGATGGCACTATGAGAATGTGTGTAGACAATCGTGCAATATATAAAATTACTATCAAATACAGATTTCCAATACCAAGGATGGATGGCATGTTAGATTACATTGCTCTAAAGTTTTTAGCAGACTAGACCTCAAAAGTGGGTATTACCAAATTCGTATAAAGCCTGGAGATAAATGGAAGATAGCATTCAAGACTAAAGGACTTTATGAGTGGTAAGTCATGCCATCTGGTTTATGCAATGCCCCAAGTCCATTTATAAGGGTTATGAATCCAGTACTCAAACCTTTCACTTGGTAGTTGTCTATTTTGATGATATTTTGATCCACAATAAACATGAAAAGCACATGCAACATCTTAGCTTAGTTTTACAAGCTTTGAGTTAGTATAAGCTATACCTCAATCTTAAAAAGTGAGTTTATAACCAACTGACTACTCTTTTTGTGATTCATTATTAGTTTAGAAGGAATATCTACAAATGAATAAAAGATCACAACCATTAGAGAATTGTCAACCCCATCTAATGTTTAAGAGGTCAAAAGTTTTCATGGTCTAGCCATATTCTATAGGAGATTTATCAACAATTTTAGCTTTATTGTGGCCCCTATAACAAATTGTTTAAAATAAAGGTAATTTCAGTGGGGAAATGAACAAGTTCATAGTTTTGAGGCTATTAGAGACAAGCGAAGCACAATTCTTGTACTGGTTCTTCCTGATTTTCAAAAAGTGTTTGAAGTAGAGATTAATGCTTCTATGATGGAAATTGGGGCAATTTTGTCCTAAGAAGACCCTTGGAGTTCTTCAATGAAGTTGAATGAAACTATACAAAAATGGTTATCATATAAATAAGAGTTCTATGCCATGGTTAGAACCTTCAAACATTAGGAGCATTACCTCATACAGAAGGAATTTTGTACCCCACAATGATCATCAATCATTGAAATTCTTGAATTCCTAAAAGAAAATTTGAAGAGCTCAAGCTAAGTGGATGATCTTTTTGTAGAAATTCCCTATGTTTTTAGGCCAATGATGGCCAATAGAATAAAATGACATATGCATTAAGTATGCTTGTGTTGAAAAATGAGATCACTAGCTTTGACAATTTGGTTGAATAATATGCACATGATGCAGACTTCCAGGAGGTGTGGAAAAAGTGCAAGAATTTTGAAAAAGTTGGTGACTATTTCATTAAAAAGGGTTTCTTATTCAAAGGGAAATCAACTTTGCATTCCCAAGACTTTTCTCAGGGAACAATTAATGAAAAAATTGCATGGAGGAGGGTTGGCAGCACATTCTAGTAGAGATAAAATAATTTGTTCCTTGGAGGAGAGGTAATTCTGACCATAGATGAGGAAGTATATTGTTAGTTTTGTCCAAAGGTGTCTTGTTTGCCAAAGGGCCAAGGGAGGCAGTCAAAATATAGGTTTTTACACACCATTACCTGTACTTAGCACCAATTGGGAGGATCTCAGTATGGATTTTGTATTTGGATTGTCTTTTACACAAAAGAGAGTTTTTTCCATCTTTGTGGTGGTTGATAGGTTTTCAAAAATGGTTCATCTAATCCCTTGGAAGAAAATACGTGATGTTAGTCAAATAGCATCACTATTTTTCAAAGTAGTAGTAAAACTTAACGGTGTTCCTAAGACTATCACCTGGATAGGGATGTAAAATTTGTGGGGTATTTTTGGAGGGAGATATGGAAGAGACTCAACACTACTTTAAACTTTAGTAGTGCCTATCATTCTCAAAGTGATGGCCAAACCGAAGTTATGAATGTATCTAGGAAGTATGTTGAGATGTTTATCACATGATAAGCTAAAGATGTGGGATCTATCATTACTACAAATCGAATTTACCATCAACAGTGTGGTAAACAGAACTACTACAAACAAATCCCCATTTTCTATAGTATATACCAAAACTCCAAATTATTCCATTGACCTACTCGTGAGCCTAAGAACAAAAATGCTACCACTTGGGCCACTGATTATGTGAAGTTTCATGCAGAGATCAGAGAGCAAATTGAGACGATGAATGCAGGATATAAGGGGCAAGCTGATTTGAAAAGGAGGAAATAAGTCTTTCAAGGAGAGCTAGTGATGGTGCACTTGAACGAACACAGATTATCAGCTGGCACTACTCCTAAATTATAGTGCAGAAAATATGGGCCTTTTATTGTCCTTAGGAAGATCAATGACAACAGTTACATTGTCTGTTTACCCTCTGACTGGAAAATCTCTGCCACCTTCAATGTTTCTGACTTGTCCAAGTATCAATCCCCTGATGGAGGAGCAACATCCATCGAGAATTCTGGGCAGAATTCTTTTGAAGTCACCGGTTCTGATGCAGGAGTCTAACAACCATTTCCATCTTTAATTCCTTGTCATTCTAGTTAATTGCTATATAGTTATGTTTTGTCTTGTTTCTTAAACTATTGGGGTATTTTAGTCTTTTCCTAAAGGGCTGAATTAGTTAGTTACTCAGTCCATCAACACACATGCATAGCTCACGTTTTTGGAAGCTTCTTAGGTTGTTAACAACCAGGGCAGTGGACTTTGCTGCTCGGTTTTTGAATCATTGTTATTTTATCAATATTGTATTGTTTCCTCTGTCAATGAACATAGAGCTTCAATCGTAGAATTGAGCTCCAAGCCTGTTCCCTTTTGATTCAAGTGTTAACTGAGATTAGCTGCATCAGAAAAGCTTTTGCAGGTATGCTATTAAAAGCGGAAGTATCTAGAAAAACCAAATTAACATATATAGCATGAAGAATCTAATAAAATCATTCTAGATAGTATTTTGATAAAACATGAGATATCCATGATCAAGGACCGCAAAACTTTTAGGGAAAAGTATCCTATGAGTCCCTTAGCTTTACTAAGAGGGACATTTTACTCCGTTAGCATATTAAAAGGGACATTTTACTCCCTTTTGGTCCAAGTCAAGTCTCCTAATCCTAAATGTTTAGAGGTGTCATATGGGTGGGATAAGTAGTCGACCTATATAGTGTCATCCATGGATCGAGGCACACATACTTTTGGGGATACATGGTCCCTTAACTTTTCGACAATTTTTTTTCTATTGTTTGTACAAATGTGTCTATTTTGCAAAAGTATGTAGTAATGCTACCTTCAAGCATGTAATTTGATTTTTTTTTCTTTTGTCATATTACATACCTATTTAAGGAAAAAGGTGGTCTAAGTCTGTTACTTTTAACGAAATTGTATTTTTGTCTCCTATTTATGAGGTGAGAGAGCACAAGTTCGCTACTTTTACAAAAAGGGTTATAGAAAGCCATTTTATAAAGATAATAAATTTGTGATGCCTTACTTTCGAAAAAAAAGTGAGACAGTATAAGTCTCTTAGACAAAATGGGCTTCTGCGATCTTTTGTAAAGGTAGTCGACTTATGTTGTCTTACCAAATAGGTACGGGTCTAAAGTGTATTTTCGTTAAAAATAACAGATTTGGATGATCTTTCGTCTCTTATTTAACCTCTCCTCGTATACCTTTTCTTTTGTTCTAATCTCATTCAATTTTTGCTATTTGTTCTCTAGTAGGGATAAAGATTTAACATATCATGAATTTCTCTAGTTACAATTTTGATGGTCCTAAATATCGTTTGATAAAAATATTTTTTCAATTTTTCCCTCCTATAATTATCTTGGTTAGGGCCTTTTTTTCTTTTAAAGATTGAAATTTTTACTAATTCATTATACTTTATATTATTTAATTCTTTTAATGTTTTTATTTTTGTTTATACGTTGTTTAGTGTTATTACCTCTTAATTTAGTTAGTTATGGGACACTATATATGTATACATATATTTTAACCATTGAGCCATTTAATTTTAGATCAGTTAAAAGAATGGCACATTTAACATGTAGCATTAACGGTGAATGTTTAATAATATTGCAATTTGCAATCTTTATTATGAATTTTTGAAAAGATTAATTCCATTATTAGGTGTTGAAGTGGATTTTTGCATTCACCATAAATTTGCCGATTCAATCCTGAGATAGAAGAACAAACAATCAGAAAAAATGATACCAAAGAGTGTCAAATCTATTCCGATGCTTAAGTTTTTTGAAAGAGATTTGACTGAAATAATAGAAATATATAAAGAAAGCATACCTTATAACTGTATAGTAGAACCATCTCACCTCCGACATTTTTGCACCTAGCTGCATTATATCTTCAAAGATATAAGTGCTTTCCAGTGAGAATCTGTTCCCACAATGTAACACACCAGTTTCCCTTTTTCTTTGCAATTTTTCCCCTTTTCTGCATATTTTGCAGCCTTTTCTCCTCATATAATCTGATCTCGCATTTCACTTTTGTGTCTCTGACAAAGATCCTTATTGTTGTCGTTTTATGACTGTTCACTAGGGGTATATACACTTTCGGCATTAGATGTAGCATGTAAGGCACAAAAATCCACTGTTTATATTCACATATACTTGTTTTCCCAGAAATCAAATTTTGTTCTTGCCCCACCAAAATTCTTATGATATCCACAGTATCTTGCACGATATGCAGAATTTTTAAAATCATGATGTTTTAGACCAGTTTGCCCCATAACAGCAATTCCCATCAAGTACTAGCATTTGTTTTGTCTAGGTGCGTAGACCTTCACTATGACTAGTTTTAGCACTATGAGAAATAATGCAATTACGTCTTTCTAAGGGTGACAAATAATGTTGGTGGAAACTTGGAGCAATGAAATATGAAATTATGATTTGAAATAGGATGAAAAGATCATATTTCCCCAAATTTTTCCAAGCAAGTTTTTACATATCTTCCTGCCACATGTATCCACCAACACATTAAAGTACCACTCCTTTGTTTTTTGCACATTTTCTTTTACACTGGGTGGTATATGGTGACGATTTGACATGACCATTTCCACTAAACCTTTTCAGGTGACATCCTTTTAGATGTACAATACCCGCATCCACTTGGTCACATTTGCTTCAAGAACTATTTCTCTTCCATCTCTTGGTCAAATTTTAAAAGAAGTTGGTTATGGCGATCCCACCACTTATTTTTACTACCATTAGCAATTATGTTCATGTAAGGGGGACCCTTATAAACCACATTGAATAAAGAATATGTAGCTTTATCTGCTTTTCTATTATGACAAAGTTTCTCATATGATTAATATGAGTTGGGCATAATATACTATATATTTTGTGGTTAATATTTTTCCTGGTAACTATGTTGTTGTCATGGATAGAATTTTGGTTGTATCCTTTTACATGATAAAAGAAGACCCCATTAGTAATCAAAGTCACCTTCCCATAATTTATGGTCTAGTTTCTTGGCTTGGTGACCAAATAGGTTCATTAGTTTTGCAACTAGAACATTTAGGTCCATTAACTATTTTTTTTGACCAATTTAGTTCAATTGTTTTAAAAAAGTAACAATACAAGAACAAAACAGTGCACTTAGGTTCACTAGTTATTTTTGTGAGCAATTTAAGCCATTTGTTTTTAAAAAGTGGTATCACAGAGACAAAATAATGCACTTAGATTTGGTAGCTATTTGTTAAAAAATCATTATTTTAGTTTTTCAATTGCATTTGACAAGGAAAATTTTGAATAGAATAATCATTTGGGGTAATTTTTGTATTGCAAAACTTTATTTAAAAAAAAAATAGAAAAATAAAGAAAAAATATAAAAGTTTGATCATTTATCATTGTGTTGTTATTCTTTCAAAATTAATAGATTAAATTGTCCACAAAAATAAATAGTGGATCTAAGTATTCTAACTACAGTAGCTAGAGTAGCCAATGTAACTTGGGGACATTTGCCTCTAGTTTCTATACTATTGTACTTAATATAAATATGGGATAATATCATTTGTCGAAATTTATTACTTTATCAAATCTCAATCGTTGAGATTTGAAAAAGTGATTCTCTCTCATCCCCTGTAAATCTCTTTGAGTACATTATATTCATTGTCTATGTTTTATCTCAAAAGTTGATTTTTACAAGGGAGGAGAGAAAATTACTCTTTTTGATGTCAAAAGTTTGTGTAATAAATTGAGGGGTTAAAATTGATTATACGAATATATATGTATGGACAAGATCAACTACCTCAATTTTTTATGCAATTGTTTATGATTTTATATCTTAAGGGATTATATCATTAAAATTCTTAAGTTTTAAAGTAATATCACCAATATTTTTAATCTTTTAAAAATATCATAAATATTTTCAAACTTAACGGGAATTAAAGTTAATAAAAATGAATAGTAATCTTTTATATATAAAAATGATAAAAATAATAGGAAATGAAGAAATAATAGAAATAGAAATATAAGATATTCATGATGTTTCTCACAATAAATAATAATTAATAAAAAAATTAATTTTTTTAAAAATATTAAATATTAAGGAATATGATGGATTTAAAAATTTATCATTTTTAAGAATAAAGAAAATATTTTCAAGAAATGGTATAATTTATTATGAAATAAGTAATAAAAAATGGGTATTAATATTACAGACACAAAATGAAGGTATAATATACCATTAATTGATAAAGAAATTATTATAGATAAACTATTAAAAATTTCTTAAAAAGATAAAGAAAAAAGTAGATATATTTATTTAAAAGAAATTCAAATATTAATAAAAGTGTATTTTAGAGGGAATTGATACACCAATAAAATTAGTACTGTTAGATAATAGAATAATAAATAGAAAATGTGTTTTATTAATAATGATCCATGAAAATCTAGGATACTAGAAATTAAAATTCATAATATGTAAACTTTAAATTTGTCATTAATATTAATGATAAGAACTTAAACAAAGTATTGAGTTTAGTCTATGAATTTCAAAGATGAAATTTAATAAAATTAGAAAATATTTTCAGTATATTATATAGTAGGATAATCATAATCGTTTAATATATGAACAAAATGAATTCATAAAAATAGATAAAACTTTTTAAGAAATTAGACAAATAATAAAACCATAAATATTAACAGACTTTGAAATACTAAAAGAATGTAATTTAAATGTTAAAAAAATATCTAATACTAGGAAGAAAAAGTAATATATTAAGGTTTACGTTTATAGATCTTGAAGGAGAAATCTTTAACAAAGAAAGAGAAGTGACATATCTAAAATAAGAAATTAAAACAATGAATGTATGAGTCCATGATGTAATATTAGAAATAAAATAATACAATTATTATCCCAATAATGTTCAAAAACAACAATAGGACATAAAATTAGATTTTAGAAAACCTAACAAGCATATCAAAAAATTAAATAATAATAAAAGTTTTAATTCTTTTAGTAGAAAAAAATTGATATAGCATAAAACTCAAACATAAAGCCTTTACAAGACATAAATGAAACACAAAAAACTCTTAAAAGAAATTAGAGAATATGGTTATAATAAGAAATTATAACAAGATATACATAAGAAATTTATAGAATTAAGAAGTGATATAAATAATATACTTAAAAACAATGAAATTATATGTTATAAGTTTGATCCATTTGTAGGATTAAAAAAAGAATTACTTAGGAGTTCTGATATATTGATAATTAGAAATGAGAAAAGAAAAAATAGGAAAAACTCAAAGATAAAGAAGAAATTATAATCTCGGTTCAACCGAGCAAGGAGCTCGAACACTCTCTTGATTTGCACCCTTTTTTAGTAATGTATGCTATCCTCTCTATATCCCCATTCTTCTTCATAACTTATATCAAATTCTTTCCATAATGATGTCATTTTCATGTAGTAATCAATGACATCTTTCTCTCTTTGTTTCAATTTTCATATTTGGCTTTTTACGTTAAAGATGTAGGCTGAATCTTCATCGTTGGAGTAAGTCTTTTGTACGGCTTGCCATACGTCTTTGGCTATGAGTAAAAAGAGGTAAGTTTTACCAACGGATGGTATCATAGAATGAATAGATCAGGCTGTGACCATTGAATTTTTAGAACTCCAAAGTTAGAGAGCATTGATGTTGATGGATTTTTGTTTCGTAATTTCTCTAGCGAGGAAACCTATTTTACCTTTTTTAATTGATTATTAATTTATTTGTTTGAGTCTATTCTCTTAAATTTCTCCCATTTAGTTTTTCTAATAAGAGTTGTATGAATGAGCTATCATTTGAATTCACATTAGGAAGGGTTTTAGAATTTTGATTTTTAGAATTTTGATTAAAAATATCAATTTATGGGGTTTTTGAGGTTATAGGATCTTCCATTGAAAGTTGGCTTAAAATAAATAATGCTATGATACCATATTGATAAGAATGATATATAAAACAATGTGTTTTTTTATTGTTCTTCAGTATATTTTTGTATATGATTACCTACTAATTTATAGTACAAAACATAGAAAAATAAATATCTTAATTTATGCAAATGAAATCTCTTAATTAAATTTTAAATTTATCATAATTATAAATTATGAAAATCAAATTTTACTTATTAAAATATAATGAAAATCATGAATTTTGACACTTTTTTATATGTTTTGTACAGTTGTGGTACCCTATTAGGGATATACTTGTACCCATGCATATTCTCCTACTATTATTACAAAGATACCCATGTTTAAAACTTAGCATATTTTCATTTAAGAAATGATACTAATTTACTCCAATATCATTAAAATAATTAACAAGTGAAGGGTATTTATAATCATTTTAACTATATACTTACCATTCTCGCCAAATTGGTTTTTTTTTCCTCCACATTTAACCAACCTGTCCCGTTGCAATTGGAATATAAAAAAAGAAAAGAAATTCAACTATAAAAAATACAGGTATCATTTTAGCTAGAAAAAAGTTAGTTAACTCATGCTTTATAACCTTTAATCAATCAGCTCTTATTCCTTCACGAATTCTAATTTGTTTTCCTACTCTTTTTATGCTTTGTTTTATTTTTATTTTTAATTTTTTTAATTCAAAGTTAATTATTTTAAAACTTAATTTTAAAAATGGTATATAGTATATAAGTCACATTTAAGATTTTCAATTTAATTTTATTAAATTAGATTAAAATAACATAATTTCTTAAATAAGATATTGAAAGATTACTAATTTTAATATATATATACTTTATGATAACAATAAAAAATATAAATATTAATAGACATTAATTTCCTTAAATAGGATATTGTTATATAGCTTCATAGTTAGCAAATTAAAAAATCCAGCATTGGTTAAGAATGAAAATGGATGTTGGATTTGTGGGCTATAAATAAAACCCTTATTCACCATTTGTAAATATCCTAAAATTTATAATTCTTTCTATCTTTTGTAAGAGTAATTGATTATCTCAATTTTGTTAAATTAATTGTAATTTTGGAGTTTATCCATTTGGAGATAGTGGAAGTGGTCAACGACGCTCGAGGACCTAAGTAACATTTATACCGAACCTTGTTAAATTTTTAGTGTTATTATTTTTCTATTTTAATATTTCTGTTTTAATATCTATTTTAGTTTATTTTAGCATTATATTTCAATAGAATTATTTTGTCGAGTTAGTTTGAATTCTATTCATTTAAATCATAAGTGAATAGTAACTATTTAGAATAGGGAAAATATACCCGATTTTCCCAACAATTGGTATCAGAGCTGAATGTTTTCTATCTAGGTATTTGTTTGTATTTCGTTTGTTTGCTATTGGAATATAGTTGCTAGTTGTTGTAATTTGAAGAAATGGCGGAAGAAAAATTCTTTCAAACAAAGGCCAATCATCCACGTCAGGCAGAACTATGGTGATGAATGCAAGGTTCGAGGTGGAGAAGTTTGATGGAATTGGTCATTTCGGCATGTGACAAGGCAAAGTTCTAGATGCTCTGTTTCAACAAGGTCTAGACATCGCCATTGAAGAAGAGAAACCAGATGGAGTAGATGAAATAAAGTGAAAAAATATCAACTGATTGGCATGTGGTACAATTCGTTTGTCTCTCAAGAGAACAAAAGTACATGTTCATGAAGGAGACATCTACAAGTAAGTTGTGGAAGGCGTTTGAGAATAAGTTTACGAAGAAGAGTGGACAAAATCAGCCATATTATTGCTTTTAATCAATTAGTAGCAGATTTGTTAAATATGGATGAAACTTTTAAAGATAAAGATTTAGCCTTCATGTTGTTAGCCTCCCTTCCTGATGAGTTTGATCATCTTATTACGAGCTTACTCATTGGGAAGGATATAGTGTCTTTTGAGAAAGTTTGTATTGCTTTGTATAGTTATGAAATTAGAAAGAAAGATAAAAGAGAAAGCAAGAATGAAGCAGTAGAGGCATTGTCTGTAAGAGGACATCCACAAACACAACAGAAAGGAAGGAGAGGTAGATCTCTATCAAAAGGAAGACTTGGTAAAGATGAATGTGCCTTTTGTCATGAGAAAGGCCATTGGAAGAAAAATTGTCCGAAGTTGCAAAAGAAAGGAAAAGTTGTGCAATTTGATGCATGTGTAACTGAAAGTAATTCAAATTTAGATTTTGCATTGGTTGGTTCGTTAACAACATCTCATCCTGGTGATTGGATTTTTGATTCAGCATGTACTTTCCATATGTCTCCTAACAAGGAGTGGTTCTTTAACTTTTAAGAACTAGACGATAGAGTTGTTTTCATGGGTAATGATTATCCATGCAAAGTTTTAGGAATCGGTACAATTCGTTTGAAGAATCAAGATGGTTTAACCAGGGTCTTGACAGATGTTCATTATGTTCTAGATGTGAAGAAGAATCTCATTACTGTGGGAGTCTTAGAATCAAAAGGCTTCACTGTGACCATACAAAATGAGGCATTGAAGGTTACTTCTGGAGCACTTATGGCGATGAAAGGTGTTCAGAAGAATAACTTGTACTACTACCTTGGTAGTACGGTTATTGGGACAACATCAACAACAGTTTCAGAGGAAGAAAGAGATTTAGAAACTACCAAGTTGTGGCATATGCGTTTGGGACATGTTGGTGAAAAAGATTTACAGATTCTAGTAAAGCAAGGCCTGTTGAAAGGTGCGAGAACTGACAAGTTGGAATTCTATGAGCATTGTGTATTGGGGAAGCAGAAAAGAGTAAGCTTTGGCACTACTCTCCATAATACAAAAGGTATTTTGGATTACATCCATACTGATGTATGGGGGCCAACAAGAACTCCATCCATGAGTGGCAAACATTATTATGTCACTTTCGTTGATGATATTTCTAGAAGAGTTTGGGTGTATCTCATAAAGAAGAAGGATGAAGTGCTGAGAATTTTTCTCAAATGGAAGAAGATGATCGAGACTCAGATTGGTAAAAAGATCAAGTATCTAAGGTCTGATAATGACACTGAGTACACAAACGATCCATTTATGAAAGTTTGTGAAGAAGAAGGGATAATACGACACTTCACTATTCGAAAAACACCACAACAAAACAGAGTTGTAGAACGTATGAACCGGACTTTGTTGGAGAAGGTTCGGTGTATGTTGTCAAATGCTGGTTTAGGTAAGCAATATTGGGCTGAGGTTGTGACATATGCATGTCATCTCGTCAACCGTCTACCATCGTCTACTTTTGAAGGCAAAACGCCTATGGAGGTATGGTCTGGAAAACCTGCTAGAGATTACGATTTCTTACATATGTTTGGTTCAATTGCATACTACCATGTAACGGATCAAAGTTGGACCCAAGAGCCAAGAAAGCCATTTTTGGGGATCCTTTCTGGTTCTAAGGGATATGACTATGGTGCCTTGAAACGAAAAAGATAATCTTTAGCAGAGATGTTACCTTTGATGAATCTGCATTGTTGAGAAAGGTAACTAAGAAGATTGATGGCACTTTAGAGTAGGTGGAGCAAACTCCAAAACAGGTGGAGTTTGAAAGCAAAATTGTTAATCCAGTTAGTGAAGATAAGACAGAAGTTGATCCTCCATTGAAAGAAGATGAATAAGATGAAGAGGTTTTAACCCAAGAACCTCCACAACAACAAGAAGAAACTGTAGTTGATAGGCCACGACGACAAAATGTCAAGGTACTTGCTCGATACAAGGATTTTGAAGACCTACCTACTCAGTTTAAGAATATGATGGCCTGTGCACTTTCAGTTGTGCATGATGATGTTCCTTCCATATATAAAGAAGCAATTAGAAGCCCTGAAGTTGAAAGATGGAAGGAAGCCATGGATGAAGAACTTTTGTCCCTTCAGAAGAATAAAACATAAAAGTTGACACAACTACCTAAGGGCAAGAAGGCAATTAGATGAAAATGGGTGTATGCAAAGAAAGATGGTATTCGCTACAAGGCAAGGTTGGTGGCTAAGGGCTATGCTCAGAAGGAGGGAATCGATTATAATGAAGTATTTTCTCCAGTTGTAAAACATTCATCCATTAGAATTTTGTTGGCCTTGGTAGCACAGTTTGATTTGAAACTAGTTTAACTTGATGTGAAAACCGCGTTTCTACACGGTGACTTAGAAGAGGAAATCTATATGTCTCAACCAGAAGGGTTTAATGTTGCTTGTAAAGAGAATTGGGTTTGTAAGCTGAACAAATCATTGTACGGATTGAAGCAATCTCTAAGGCAGTGGTACAAACGATTTGATCAGTTTATGTTGCAGTAGAAGTACACCAGAAGCACACATGATCATTGTGTGTATTTTCGCAAGCTACAAAATGATTCTTTCGTCTATCTCCTATTGTATGTCGATGATATGTTGATTGCATTGAAGAGCCAAGTAGAAATTGAAAATTTGAAGGCTCAACTAAGTCAGGAGTTCGAGATGAAAGATTTGGGAGAAGCCAAGAGGATTCTCAGTATGGAGATAAGTAGAGACTGGAAGAAGAGGAAGCTTAGTTTGACCCAAAGTCAATATTTGAAGAGGGTACTACAACGTTTTGGTATGAATGAACAAACAAAACTTGTAAGTACTCCGCTAGTTCCTCAATTCAAGCTTAGTGCTCAATTATCTCCTAAGAATGATGCAGAACGAGAATATATGTCAAAAGTATCATATGCAAATGCGGTTGATAGCTTGATGTATGCAATGGTGTGTACAAGACTTGACATTTCACACGCGGTTGGTACTGTAAGCAGGTACATGCATGATCCTGGTAAAGGACATTGGTTGGTTGTGAAATGGATTCTACGATATATTATAAATACTGTAGATGTTGGTTTAATATTTCAGCAGGATAATACCATTGGTCAATGTGCAATCGGATATTGTGATTCCGACTATGCAGGAGATTTAGATAAGCATCGGTCAACTACTGGCTATGTGTTTACTCTTACTAGAGCACCAATCAGTTGGAAGTCTACCATGCAGTCCACAGTTGCTTTGTCTACAGAGGCAGAGTATATGGCAGTTATAGAGGCTGTGAAGGAAGCTATTTGGTTACGAGGTTTGCTTGAAGACTTGGGAGTTGGTCAAAAACATATTAAGGTGTTTTGTGATAATCAGAGTGCTATTCATTTAGCAAAGAACCAAGTCTACCATGCACGTACGAAGCACATTGACGTTCGTTATCATTTCGTGCGAGAGATTATTGAAGAATATGGAGTACTAGTTCAGAAGATTAGTATGACAAAGAATCCCACAGTTATGATGACCAAGGTGGTAACAATAATCAAGTTCAAACATTGTCTGGACTTGATTAACATCTTGTAAATCTGAATTGGCACTAGCGTCATTGATCTAGTAATTGAAGAAATCATTTAAAATCACTAAGTCGCTAAGGTGGAGATTTGTTATATAGCTCCTTAGTGAGGTAATTAGAAAAGTCCTACATTGGTTAGGAATGGAGATGAGTGTTGGATTTGGGGCTATAAATAAACCCCTCCTTCACCATTTGTAAACATCCCAAAATTTGTAAATCTTCCTTTCTTTTATAAGGGTAATTGATTAGCTCAATTTTGCCCAATTAGTTGTAATTTTGGAGTTCATCCATTTGGAGATAGTGAAAGTGGTCAACGATGCCCGAAGACCTAGGTAACATTTATACCGAACCTCGCTAAATTTCTACTTTAATATTTTTTGTTTTAATATATATTTTAGTTTATTTTAACATTATATTTCCAATAACATTATTTTGTCGGATTAGTTTAAATTCTATTCATTTAAATCATAAATAAATAATAACTACTAAAAATAGGAAAAATATATCTAATTTTTCCAATAATCCCTTTTTTTTATACAAGGAGACAAGGAGCAAATATAAATTGTGTTAAACAATTAGTAATACCATTAACCTTGGATTAGATTCAAAGAAAGTTTCAAAATATAATAATATGTATAATTAATCATTTTGTAAGTTGCATAAAATATCCATTTTTATTTAAACGCAAATGAAGATGATAAAAACTTAAAAGACAACTATAATTTTGCGAACGTAAAGAGAATCCAATTTATAAGAAATCTCAGAGCTTGTATGAAATTTATTTAAATATATAAAAGATATATAATTTTAATTTTAATTATAAATATATAAATAAAATAAAATAATTTATTTTACTTAATAAAATGACCCGAAAGCCTTATCTCTATTAAAATATATGTGAAACCTTCGTAGCGTGAGGGGGCCGAAAGCAAAAGCATTAGCATAAAATACATTGGGAAATGCTTGATTGATTGGCACTAATACTTAATCATGACAGGTAAGAAAGAAAGAAATAACGAAGGAAAGAATTGAAGAATAAAAGTACATATATTATAAAGGAAAATTTCATTCATCGTGACTTTGATATAAATTAGTAGTTATAAAATGTAGTATTAATATTAAATATAATGAAATTTATTTAATTATGTTCAAAAAATATCACATTAATTATAATTATAATATAATTATGAAATATAGAAGTATTTTTATTATAAAAGATCCAAATAAATTTCATACTTTAAAAAAAATATATTACAATTAAATAATTTGGATTAATTACATTTAATATCTATAATATATGAAATAACTTATAAAAATATTTACTTTATTATAATTATACCTATAATATATATATGTCGAATAACGTGTATTTTTAAAGTTATAATTATATATATAACTTATCGATAATGATGTAATTATGCTTATAATTGAACATATTTTTATTGTTATACATATATAATGTATATAATTATATTAAAGTAAATATTTTAGATATTTTTGTAAATTATTTCATATATTATAATAATTTAAATAATTTAAATTCTGAATTGAGTATTTCTTTACGTTATAAATTATAATATGATTAAATAATTATTAATTAAAATAATATTAATTATATTTTTTTCAAATACAATTAATTGTGATATACTATCACATACCTTTTCTTGTAAAAAAAAATCCTTATAATACAATATTAGTTAAATTTTCTTTTGAATATATATAATAAAATATTTAAAAATAAGTTTGTAGGAAAAGAAAAAAAAAATTTGCATTGACGAGTGAGCATAAGGTCTTAGTAATAACCATGTTATGGTTTTAAGTTCTAATGCTCTAGAGGTCAATGGCGTTTATTTTCAGCACTTGATAAGTGTTGTAAATATGTTTCGGTGAGAAGTTATACATTAATTTAAGTGGTGTAGTATTTTTTTAATTATTATTTTAAAAAAAATTAATAAATAATTGTGTTTTGTTTAAAAAAAAATTATTGTATTTGTTTTTCACTCCATTAATTTAAATCATCACATTATCAGTATAATTTTTTATGATTTCGTATATTAAAAGTAATGATTTTATATTAATGAGGCCCAAAATAACATGTGGTTTGAGTATTGGTGAAAGTATTGTTCAAAACTGAGGTAACCTGTTATTATTGATATTAACTTTTATTAATTTTATATCATATTTAATATAGATTTTTAAAATTGATAACTATATTTTTTCTATACTAATTAAATTATTTTTAAATATATTTTCATAAATTTTTAAAATTTACATGAAATAAGATATATAATCAATAAAAAATAACGTGGCAATAATCACTCCCTTAACGTCATTGCGCTTATTGTTTTGTTCTGTGTACATCATAATGCTATAACAAAATAGTGTAATGTTATATATTATACATGTACAAAATACATGTAGCTTATGTACCGTCTGTATATATATTAAACCCAAGATTTTCAAACATTTCTTTGCCCAATATCCAAAAATGGACTATTTAGAATTCGAATTGAATATTTTAAAGTTTTCAAAAAAAAAAAAATTATAATTACTTCATTAAATTCTCTCATATATTTTTTTATTTTTTTTATCTCCATGAAAATTTGTAATAACAGAAATTTTCAATTTTAAATTATTAGATGTGCTGTTATATTTAAAAGATTTACGAAAGAAGTTGCTGCAAATTTAACTTATCATTTGCATTAAAGTATTTTCTATATAATATACTTTATAAGTAAAATAAATGTATTATTTATTTAAGAGAAAAATATCACAGAAATTTCTTAGATTAAATAATTTATATTATTTAATTATTTATATTAAAAATAGTGGTATCATTTAATACGTTAATTTTATAAAAAAAATTAATTAAAGAAAAATTATATTATTTTAATAATTTTTTATTAAAATATCATTGATTTTCTATCAAGTAATTAAATATGATTAAAAATGAGTATTTAACAATAATGAAGTCATAATTAATATAAAAAATTCATAATTTTTTTTAATATTTATTGATTGTCACATGTTTTATTTTAATGTTTTGTTAATTTTTAATTTTATTAAAATTAAATATATATTTAAATAATATTTTATTTAAATTTTATTATTGTTATTTTTTCGTAAACTATTTCATATTAAAATTTATTTTTATAATTGTTAAAAATTTATATTTTGAGTATGTTTTAATTACTTAACAAAAAAATAATAAATAATTTAAAATAATATAATTTAGCATAAATTAATTATTTTTACAAAAATAAAAGACAAAATAACATCGTTTTTAATATAAGAAATTAAACGATATAAATAATACTTTATCTTTTATTTAAATAAATATTTACACCCAAACAAGCTTATATATGAAGTGGCTCCAACTTATGCCACTACAGTATCAAATAAATTAATCGTTCATATCTTGTCGCACTATATGCAAATTTACATCAAATAGTACTTTCTTTTATCTAAACTAAAATTACTCTTCAATTTAAACTTCTCATGATTTAGTGGTATATTTATTTGATATGATTTCTATTTATATTTTACGATTATAAACAGCGTAATAGTGAAAAAAAAAGATAAAAAAAAAGTTTATTTTTTTGTAATATTTAAGTACTCAAACACCGAAACACATATAGGGTTTAAAATCACATCCTTACACAGCTTATATAAAGCTTATATAAAGCATATATTATGTGGTTATATAAAGCGTAACCACATATGGCTTTATGTATTGTCCAAAGAGAGATTTTTATGGGGAAACGATTATTTTCTATATTTTCGCTCATGATCTTATAATTGGATTGCTGAGACATCCACTAACCATTGTTTTTTATTTTAATTACAAAAATAACATTCTTCAAAACATATAAAAACAAAAATATCAATTAATATCATTTAACGAATTTAAATAAACTTAATTCAATTTAAACCATGTTTAAAATAAAATCATATTTTTAATATTTTTTTAATATTATAAATATATTAGATAGACATAAATTATATTATTTTATATTTAAAAGTTTTAAAAAAATTGTTTTTAATATTTTTTTTTCTAAGACAAAAACCATTGTTTTTTCCGTAGACAAAAATCATTGTTTTTATTTATTTTATTCTTTAATTAGAATCCAAATCATATATCTAAATAAATTTTATTATTATTATTATTATTATTATTGGGTAGACATTTTTTTCTTTTTAATTGACTCATATTATATTATATTAAGATAAAAAAAATATAATATAATTATTTTATGGAGGTTAACAATATAACAATCTAATTTCATACCAGTAATTATAAAATTGTAACAATTTTTGATAATCTATTTGAGCTTGCATAGGTCATGTTTGAACTACTTTATTCCAAATGTTTTGAACCATATCTCCTCTACCACGTTAAAATAGGCATTGTTTCTTAGAAATGAATAGGAAGCATTTAAGTTCAATTTAAACGGTTGTTCTCCATATTTAATTTATGAAAACGTATTAGAGAATATCTTAAGTTTTTAAGAATAATAAAAACTCTTCATTTTTTTTTAAAATAAGTAATTATATCCCTTTAATTATTATTTTATTAGAAAATTATTCTTCAAATTTCTTGACTTATATTGATTTTTTTTTAAATACAATCTTTGAAAAAATTTAAAATAGTGATAAGAAGAGTTGATTTTTCAAACATGTTGGGCTTTTTTTTTTTAATATTTATAATTCACTCTTTAATTTAAGAATTTTTTTAAAAGTAATTTCATTACAACTGTAAATTATCATCGTCACAAATCACCATAGAACAAGAAGTGTGTACACACACATTTATTTATTTATCGTGTGCGTAATACATGATTTTATACATTAATAACTTGAAATCGAATTCCAAATATTTTATATATTTAAATGAGTAAAATACGCTTGATTCAATGATCAAACAAATGTTATATATATGATAATTAGAAAAGGGAGATTTTTCTTTTTGGGTAAAGAAAAGAGAGAGATCGAAATATAAAATTTATAGTGAATCTTTTAATTACATTCAGAGATACATCTGGTCCAGGCTTTTGAAGAAGGCTACACATTTTTTTATTATTCATTAATTTAGTGATATTTTTGTATCCAATTAGCTATATATAATAGTACGTTGTAGCAGAGATTAATTACCTATACAAATTACCAAATGAGAAGTGCATGCATGGCTAATATATAATAAACGTACAAAGATTTATTTATACTAATAAATAAAATAATTAACTAGCTAGCATTAGTATGTATCTAAATGCTCCTAGCTAGCTCCCTAGCAAGATTTGATTCTTTCAAATCTATATCTGATACAGTGATACTATATATGCGTACTTCATTCATTGCACAACAATAAATTAGTGGATCACAAAGAATAAAGTTATATAGCGTTCTCCATTCTTATATATTCTCCTTCAGAATATCTCTTCTATTGAAGAAGTAGCATTTTTCTATAAAATTAGCTCTCTTACATGCATGGAAATTGTTTCTTTTATTGTTGCATTCGTTTAATAAAATTAACTATAATTGTGGTGTTTTCCATCAACATTTTATTGCATAGATGTACTCTAATGTCATTTATGCTTTTTGTTTGGTTATGCTTTTAGTTTAATTTATTTGTTGAGGAGGTGATGTTATGGTGGAAAAATACATAGAATTAATGAAGTTGTTTGACACAATTATACTTAATCAAATAATCTAGAGAAAGAAAAAGCTATTAATGAAGACAAATACTCTCAGTGCTAACACCCAAATGATCTAGAAGGATGTTTATCTTATAATATGTCTATATGTTATATTAAATTATGTATTTCAATATGAATGAATTAATCAAATTTAATATTCTTCTAAAAAAGCATAATAAAGTTATATGATTAAAAAAAAGAATAAAAAGTTACATACATTAATAATAAAACAATGAGTCTATTTGTGATGCTCACTTTTTATTTAACATTTTTTACTACATGCGCTATGACTACTATGTTAAAAAACGCATAGGTAAAAGTTACGGAAAAAGTATATATATATATATATATCTTAAAAGCTTCGTTGTTTCAAAATTTTTAACATTCTCTTATTGGAAATGATGTTCTTCGAGAATTTGATATTTATTTTAAGACATCTACAAAATGAATATTTATGTAAATTTTTTTAAAAATATTCAAAAATTTAAAAAATTATTTATCTAACTTTTGTTTTTGAAAGCGTTAAAGATAAGGAAGTTAAATAGAGAGAATACGAAGATTATCAAGAAATGAAATTGATGGAGGCATGTTAGTCTCTTTTAGTGTTTCATCAACAATCTTTTTTAATTTATTTTATTATTGTTTTGGCTATTGTTTGGAGCTGTAGGGACAAACTTGATTTCTTTTGATGGTGACCTCTCAATTTCTCTTCCACTCTTAAGTGTAATAGCTTTGAATTATTCACTTCTGTATTGCTACGAAAAGTTCCTCTTTTCTGGGCATTAATAGTTGTGGCTAGTTGCCCAATTTGTACTTCAAGATTTTTCATAGTGGCTCCCATATTGCTACAATGGGTCTCAATGTTATCTAACCGTGAGTCACTCTTTTTAAACCTTGCTTTGTCTCCTCAACAAAGAAAACCATGACATCCTTAAGTGAGATCTTATTCTCACTTGGTTGACTATCAAACCCTGGAGGAGATTGCAGCACATTATTTGTGTTTCCATAAGAAAAATTCTCGTGATTTTGAAGCCTTGGATGATAGTAATTTGGCATAGAATTACCACGACAGTTGTAGTTTAGATTGTTTATGTATTGAACATGTTCTTGACTTTCTTCACTCATCGGAACTGTCATACTTGAATTTGTAACATATTTCACACTTTATAGTATTCTTAGGGTTGTCAAGACTGAAACCTGATGAGATAAAGATGCAACTTCACATGAAAGGGTAACAAATGACTCCAAATCATAAATCCCAACAACTTTCTTAACCATAGATATTTAAGTTGGTCATTGATAGTGTTTGAGGCCATTTCTTCCAAAAGAGAAGTAGCACTTTCAACTATCTTTGACATTAAAGTAGCATCAACTATGGTTCTAGTTTTTCCATTTAACTAAACTTGCAACCAATCTGGCAATCCATGATGAGAGCAACACCAAATCATATCTTCATATCTTTCACATACTTTATAGAGTGTCTCAAAATATTTTTTCCTGAATTTGAGTTAGGCCTTTTTTACAAATGGAAGGACTTTAGCAAGAAACTTTTCTATCATGTCCTACGAACAAGTGATGCTTCCCGATTGTAGAGATTGTAGCCAACCCCTGGCCTTGTCCCTCAATGAAAAAGGAAATAATCTCAATCTAATGGTTTCTTTAATAACACTATTCATCTTTATAATGTCACAAATCTCTAAAAATATAGGCAAATGAATATTGGGATCATCAAGTGGCGATATGCTAAATTGGGCTTGTTGCACCTTGTTGATCAATGCCCATTTATGCTCAAAATTATTGACATTAATGGTTTTACGTCCGACACCTGAGTAATTGTCATTCAGAATTGGTCTTACATAATCCTTCAAGATGCGTGGTTATGTATTATGTTCTCCTTTAACCATGACTAGTACTTTATTCTTTTTTTGTGATCTAAAAGTTCTTTCATTCTCCAGGTCAAAAGGAATAATATTTCGAATTCTAGCACGGTGCATCCAACGTCAAAAACACACCTAGAGAAAAATAAAAAAATATAAATAAAATAAAATAAAATAAATATAATTCTAAATTAAAACTAAGAATACTTTGTATCAATAATGGCAAAAATAAGAAGAAATCAATCCCCAGAAACAATACCAAAAACCTGATCGGTGTAAAATTGCAATTGCACAGTATTGTAGTTTTATAGTAAATTGATAAGAAGAGTATCGTCTTTAGGGAGGGATTAGTAACTTTTAACAAATACCAAAATTATGTTAATCTTAATTTTATCTAGATAAGTCACTAAGGTTAGTGTACTTGGAATTTAAAATAAAATCAATTTAAAGAAAATGCACAAAAGAAAAGAAAGATATTGTTCGAAGATCAAATTAATGGGAAGAAAACTTCTAGGAAATCGATTTCACATAATCCCTCACTATGCTTTACTCATCTAGCTAATTTTATTTAATTTTCTCTGTTTGTTAGCAATCTCCAAAAAAATTCAAAAGCCTCTTTTGGCAGTCAATTGGAAACATTCTTGTTCATCAATTTACACAAAAATATGCAATTTAATAAAGAACGAAAGCATTAAGACCAATGATTTTAATACTACATAGGTTCATACAAGTAGTTTGATCTTTATATTTACCTATGCCAAAATATTATAGATTTATCCTATAATTCCTTCTTTCGATCGCAAATCATAAAATCAAAATTATCTAATTAATTACCGATTAATTAGAAGCAATAAACTCAGAATAAATTAGAAAAACATGAAGAGAAATAATTCAAATTAACATAGAAAAACAAGCAAGTATAGTTGCAAATTAAATTAAATTTTTTTTCTAGAATAAAGAAAATTTAGTTCATGCTAAAACTTAAATTCAACATAAATGAATTTACTATAATTTTTTTTGAGAAGATTTGAAAGGAAAATCAACACTCCAAAATCTGCTTCATTATTCCTCCGTCTAGCTTTTTTCTCTCCAAAGTTTTCCTCTACTTTCACTTTCCTCTCTTTTAGCCCTTTTCTGCCTCAATGCCTCCCCCTTTCTTTCTATTTCAACGCCTCTATTTAAGCTTTTTTACTCTCAGTGTTTTAGCATTTTTCTTTCTCCAGCTTTTGTGCATGCCTCTCTTTCTGTTTTTCTATTTCAGCTTTGCTTTTTGTTTTTTTGTATTTTTTTAATAAATCTTCATTTAAAATTTGAGAGTCCTTAGACGATATGCTTCTAAAATTTTAGATCTTCACTTTTTTCAAATTTTTAAAAATATTTAAATAAAAAAAAATGAACTCTAAAATCAATATAAATAAATAAAATTAGACTAAAATTTAAAGTTGAAAAGTGATAAATTATATCAAATTATGCAAGTCATCATTATTGTCATTCAATTACATTATTTAATACGATCTTAATGCTATTAATTGTTTGGTTAACAGTTAATTTATAGAGACTGTTAAATATATTTGAGAGAATTATTTAATTGTTTGTCTTTATTAAATAACATGCTTAATTTTTAGGTAGGGATGTATGATTTTCATATATGTGATATATAATTGATAAACTTAATGAGTAGTATGCAATCTAAATGATATCAAAGTGTGCTATTAAATTAATTATTGTATGATGTAGCTTACTTAAAAGAAAAATACATGCTAAGTTAGATTCAGTTGATAATGTAATTAGTTGGTAATGATTTTGAGAAAATTTGTAATTATTTAAATGTTTAAAAAATTAGGGTATTAAAGATTCCTATGTCGTTTTCTTATATATTTTCGTAATTGTTGAGTTTTGATTTGAGTAATTAGTTGCAATTTATTTTTATGTTTTTATAATTTGCTATTATCTAAATATTATTTATATTAATTATATTGGTACTCGATTATAAGTTATACAACTTTTTGTTGTATCGACATTTGTACTTAAATACATTATATTATCCAAATTACATGTATACTTGCAATTTGTGTGTGATTATACGTGTAACTAATACTAGAGAAAGGTTTTTAGAAAATTGGGCTACTAACTATTAAGCATAGTATTGAAAAATTACGCAAATTCCCGATAAGTCAGATTTATGAGAAAACAAAATAGACAAAATAACATACAAATTTGATAACGGAGTTCGGTCAATCTTGCTTACGTCTTTGGACCTACTGCAGATCTTTTTACTGAAAAGGGAGAAATTATACAAGGTGTTTACAACACTCACAACTCACAACCCAATTACACCCAAGAAAATTACTCTCAATTATCTCTTTAAGTTTTTCTCTCAATTGGAATGAACATTTGGTTAATTAATTCATTACAATTACACATCTATTTATAGGAAAATTTACTCCTTGAATTACTCCTTAAATTAATGATTCTTTGAATTGCTCTTTAAATTTTACTCCATGTTTTACTTCTTAATTTGTTTCTTAAATTAAGAAGCTTTATAACAATCTCTAACACATAGTACGTGGGTATATAAGGCTATTGTTGCTAAATGAGTGTAATTGATTTTATTCTAATCAATTGTAAGAATTATGAGTGTTGGCTATTTTCGTGGACAAAATATTTATTTGTAAATTTGTTTTTAGGCCTGTTATCAACTCTATCAAGAAAAGCCCAACAAATACTCGAGTTTCAGATAATCGTATTTCAGATATATCTTTTATAACTGTGACACATAGAATTTCATTTATACATTTAATAGTACATGTTCATAAATCTAAAATTATTTTTGGTCTATAAATATTTTTTTATGTGTCTTAATATTTTTAAGATGTGATTTAAAAATATATTTTTTATTAAGACTTTGAATGGGCTTTGAAAAATTAAGCCCAAAATGCATTTAACCCTAATACTATTAGGTATTATTATTATCTATAAATATAGATACATTAGGGTTGATGTTATGAGTGAGAATAAAAAACAGCAAATTATTGCGAAAAAAGGGTGAATAAGCAGCAAGGAATTAATAAGTGATATTAGGCTTATATGAAGGAGTAAAAAATTTGTAAGCGACAATAAATTAATAAGTGACATTAGACTGATACGAAGGAGTAAAGAATTTGGCTTGCTTTCAAAATCTTCTTGATTTGATTTGAAGATTAACAAAATCCATAAGATTAATAACACCCACATTCTTGTTTCGTGTTCTCATTCTGAGTAAATTGTTTTTATGCGGATATCAATGGAATAGTAATTACATGTATATTTAAATAGATCGACTAATATCAAATTGATATCTTATTAGAAGTATTTATTAATAAATCTGTTTGATATTTTTTTAATCTTTATATTGCTTCTTCTTGATTAGATTTTTATATGTTTGGATTAAATAATTTTATGTGTTATCATGATTATTTGATTTGATTATTAAATTTTAAAGAAGTTATTTTTATTAAATTTGTGCTTAATCTTTTTACTCTAAAATTTTCTATTTGATTTGATTTAAATGACATATACCTTGAATCATCTAGTTAGGATTATTTATTATTAAATCCATCCTAGAACACACACGTGCACTTGTGTTTTTTGTAGTTGATTTGTGAATGATCTGATTGACGAGGAGCTTATTGGAACATTGGTTTGGAAACCGCTCACGTTAATTTCAAAAACTGTGAAAACAGAGCAGAAACTCGTAAGTAAAGTAAATTGAGGTAGTATTTTAGAGAGGGTAACATAAGACCAAGTTTGTACTTGAATATTTGATTTTCATAGTAGAAAGTTAGGTAATCCGATGGTTTTCCTCTTAGGTCATTGTTGTGGTCTAGGTTATTTGCACCTAAAAATATCGTATGTTATTATTTTATTTCCACACTTTATTCTTATACGCGATTGCATACCTGATCGTCTTGTTTAACATATTAAGTTATAAATTAATAAAAAATTAAAAATAACATATTTAATCTCTCCAAGTTAATTCAGTCTATATCTTATAAACTTTCGTAAATCTATTCATTTTCAAGAACCTTGAATACTTATATCCGAATATTGGTGGTACATGGCAGACGAAAGTTGTAGGGTGATTTAAATTCTTAGTTCGATTAAATATTACTGTAAGAGAATGGATTCATAAAACAAGAGAATCTTATAAAGTGTAGATAATATATGTTTTTAATAAAGTGAAGTCGATAATTGAACTCAGTCATTATATATTCTTTTTTTTTTTTTCAAACAACTATTATATATTCAAAGGATACATTAGTTTACGATAAATAAAGGACACATTAGTTAAAGGAACACTACAACATTAATGGCATACGGAAAGTTAGCTAGCTACAACGACAATGAAAGTAATTAGTTATTTATAACTTTTTTAAAGAGAAGATAACTAAAGTTGTCTATATATAAATATATATATATATATATATCCTGTGCAATATACCATCATCAATTACTAACATTAAGCTTTTATGCTATACATGTTAGTAATTTCTTTTAAAAAAAAAACTCAAATGGGAGCTAGTTCTAACTTCTATTTAAAATAAATATATTTATCTTACTGCAATATTCAATATAATATATATTTTAGAAAAAATCACATCATTTGATACTTTAAATAAATATCATTTTCAACCTAAAATTTAACACATTATTAGCATAAAAATGTGGGTATTAACCCCCTTAGTGCATGAAAAAAAAAACTGTAGATAACTTCCAAAAATATACTTTTAAAGATATACTAAAATCAGGCGACTAATCAAACATGAATAATATATAAAATAATATCATTCCAAAAATATACTTTTAAGAGTTTATTAAATTCAATCAAATATAAATAATATATAAAATAATATCATTATATATATTTTTAAAGATATATTAAAATCAGTCGTGTAATCAAACATAAATAATATATAAAATAATATCATTCCAAAAATATACTTTTACAAGTTTATTAAATTCAAGCAGGTGATCAAACATGAATAATTTATAAAATAACACTGATTTGGAGAGGAGTATTATATTCATAACATGAAAGTGTCCTAGAAAAGTTGAAAGCAAACGCTTTTATTCATGTCTTTTCATAATAGAGACCTTTACTTTCGATTTTAGATAAAAGCTAGTGATAAATTTTTTTCTTTCCTCCTTTTTTCTGTCCTTATTTTTCCCCATTCCTCTCATCTTTGTTCTTGTTTCCTTGTGTGCTAGAAGAGGGAGTATCTTCTTCTAAAAATATTCTCTTCAGAATCTTTTTATTTACTTGTATTTTAAATTATTTATAATCTTAGATATTTATATTATTATATTTGATTTTATAAAAATCTAATAAAAAATTATAAAGAGTTTTGTATACTCTTTGATTTTCAAACCTATAAAACTTTATCAAGATTTATATATTTTATTAGATTTAAAGATTTTATGATATATTTTTCAAAAAATCACCAAAACACTATGTGAAACATTTTAAAGTTTTCTAGGTAGATTACAATAAATGGGTATAATGTTTTTATATTATCTAGAATTATATCTTTGTATTAATTATTATGATTAAATATTAAAATATCTAAAAATAAAAAACAAACAATAAAGTCTTTAAAATATTATCTCACATATTTATTTGGTAACTTACTGCTAATTAGTTTTAGTTTTTAATTTGATGTATCTAAAAAATAAAAATTAATATTTATTATATGCTATTTATATCTTGAAGATCCTCACTATTTTTTCAAAAAAAAATATATATATATTATGTCTTTCCATTTCAACTTTGCATTAATATTTTCTTGTAATTTGTTGTAATTTTTAATTTTTAATTTCTTTTTGAAAAAGAATAATACTTTTTATCACATATTAAATATAATAACTTATATATCATAATTTACATAATTATTTTAGGTTCCGTTATGTGTGAATTTTTTTTTCAAAAAATATTTATTTTTCTGTAACGTAAATAAATATATATTTTCAAAAATATAAAAATAATTATAATTGAATAACTTATTATTCATTCATTCATTAAACATTTTCAATTTTATAAAAAACAATAACTGACCATGTTATTAGGATATAATACTTGTATTAAAAAATGATCCGTCCGTACTTTAAATCGATCAGTTTCATGATAATACCCATGGCCATGCTGCAAGATGACCGGAGTCGTTGTCTTTTGATATTAATAAATTTTTCATATTCAGAATAATTAAACAGTCAATTTACGGACTGATTTCATTTTTGTAACATCGATTTTTCATTTTAAACAACAACGTACTCTCTCTGTTTTTTTTTTTCAAATTACCAGGCAAGATCATGATCACTAAAATTGCAATTAATTTCTACAGTTATTTTAAAAAAAATTATTTCAAAAACTTAATTTCTATAAAAAAAATTAAAATTAAGTATTTCAAAGAAAGAAAAATATGTTTATATATGTACTTGAGAAATGTCTAGAAACTAGAATCACCTAGTTTAAAACATACATATAAATTTAAAGTATCCGATTTCTATTTTTTAAAAGTTTATAAAAGCATTAACTTATTCAAACTATTAATGATTTTCAAAAACTTCATTTAATCTTACTTTTGAAAATTTTAAACACATTTGTATGTAAACGAAATCTATCACCATCAACTCTTAATGTTTACCGCGTACTAATCTAATAAATTGATTTATAATTAATTAAATTTTTTTTACTTCTCACGTACCAAACTTTTTTAATAACTATCGATCACAGAACAAGGATATCATTACAATAACGTTTACCAAAAACTAAGTTAAATACGTATCTCTTTTTAATTAATATAAAATTATATTTATTTATTGATAAATTTTAGATATTTTTATAACTTAAAAATGGTATAAATTTGATTAAATTTTTAAATAAAATATATAATAATATATTAAATATTTTTTATAATAGTAAAAGAATTCGTTAAAAAATTATAAAATTTTAAAAGTTTTATAAAATATATGTTTAAATTTTTAAACATTTATTAAAATTTAGACTTAAAAATTTAAAATATATCAAAATCTCCTTAAATCTTAATTAAAAACACCCTTTCAATTATACTTTTGAAATACAAAAAATATTAAGATATTCAATGTATCAAAGAATTTTAAAAACTTTACTTAATCATAAATTTTTGAATATTTTAAACATTTTTTTTTTGCGTATACAAAGTCCACTATCATTCACATCTTCTCCCATGAGAATTTGAAAACTTTTTTTTTTAGCTCTTTTTACTTTTTCTTTTTTCACGCGCGTATATATATATATAACTAATAAATTGACTTACAGTTAATTATAATTTTTTTTTATAATTCTCACATATTATTAAATTTCAAGTATCTCATAATAATTTCTGGCATAAGTCTAACACGTGTTTCTATTTAATTAATACAAGTTCATATTTATTTTTATGTAAATTTTGGATATTTTCACTTAAAAATATAAGTTTTATTAAATTAAATAAATGATAACATATTGAATATTTTTTATAATTATAAAAGATTTATTAAAAAAAATATAAAATAATTAAAGTATATTGAAAAAGTGAGTATGATAAAAATTTAAAATATATTAAATTTTATAAAAGTTTCTAAAAGTTATAAAAATATATAAAAAAAAGTCATATAATTCTATTCAAATTTATGTAAAGTTTTTAAAAGGTTAATAAAATATATGTTGAAATTTTTAAAATTTATTAAAATCTGTAGAATTTTTAGAATTTAAAATCTATTAAATTTTTTTTAATTTTAATTGAATTTTTAAAAGTTTGGAAAAATATATGTGGAAGTCTTTAAAAATTTATTAGAATATGTAACAGCATACAACTTAAAATCTATTAAATTTTTTTAAAATATTAATCGAATACATCTTCCTTCAATTATTTCTTATTACCAATATTTTCTTACTTTTGTTTAACAAAATTATTTGTTATATTTTATTTTTTTTTAATTTAACTGGAAACATAAACTTATTTTTTCTTTCTATTTTTAATACATGCCATGGTGGAGGATTCAAATTACGGGGCTCTGAAAAAAATGTTGTCTTTATCAAATACACTAAAAGACGACTAACTTAATTGCTTGTTTCTGACTTATTTCTTCAATAAATAAATAAAAAAACACAAAAAAAAAGACTTAGTTTCTTCGTGTGCTTAATTACTCAAGAGAATATTGTCTTTATATAGTGATAGGACACATCCCGAAACTACCTTAATAATATGGAATTAATGCATTTAAGTTGAATCTTGTTTAACCTGAAAATTTCAGGTAAGAATTTTAAAAACTTTTGGGTCTTCTAATCATAGTCATCGTGTGCGTGCTGTGATATCGTTTCACGCTGGCCGTGGCATGGTCTTCTCTGATTTCAACTCCTCCATGTGCGCCACGGCACAGATAAATTACCTGCCCCGACATGAGCTGTTTTTTCTAATTTTTGACTTGTTTTCACTCATTTATCATCGTTCTATCTGAATTAACATAATTAAATATAAATTAATTTTTTTATAATATTTAACACAAAATAAGATAAATAAATAGTTCAAAAATAACTAAATAATTTTATTTTTATAAAACTATCAATGATTATGTTATTATTTTATTGAAGTTATAAAAGAAATATTTTTAATCTTTTTAATATGTAATTTAATATAAAATTATAAATTTTGATTGAATTGTTGATAGTTAGAAAAAATTAATCAATTTATCAAAAATCAACCCCAAAAACTCAATTATTCGATCTTCTTATTCCTATTCCTTAAATTTATCAAAAATCAAGACCAAAAAAATAATGCTAAATACTTAAAGTTTGGCCAAAATGTTTTTAACTTGGAAGACTAATATATATGATCACTAATTAACTATATATTCTGATTCTCTTGGAAACATGGATATGTGCTTCTTGTCTTATATATCTAGTTTTCCCTATTTGTTTTTCATTAATTAGGATTATATATGTACACAGGTTTTTTTTTTCCCTTCATAATATAGATATATGCTTTTTATAATTAGCATATACCAGGAGCACAATTGCACCATGTATCAGTTCTTAAAAACATATAGCAATATAAATTAAGAACATATATATATATGAGTAATACAATTATTTAAAAATAACAACTTAATCAATTAAATAAATAATAGCTGATATGGATCGAATTGTGATTTAATACAAGAAAATGTAAATCTGACTCACATAGCACCAGGTGAACCACTAGCTAGGCACTAGCTATGCCAAATCTGAAAGCAACAAATGTCATTTTTACTTTCTCTTTCCTAAAAAGAAGTTTTTTTTCTTTCTTTCTTTTTTGGTAATGCTTTCCTAAAGAGAATCAACAAATGCAAACTGTGTCAAAAAAAGTTCGTAAACTGATTAAATCTTTGTGGTAATTGTGTTGTTATGGGAAATGATTTTGTTTTACAATATATATTAGTTCTGAAGCAAGTATAATACGATAATTCCCATCAATTACATATTTATTTAGTATAAATATTTTTTTAAAATTCTATAATAATATATTTATAAAAGTAAATTTGTTTTAAATATAGTTGATCGAAAATATACATATAATAATTCAAAGCATAGAAATTACATTTTGTGCTTATTGAAATAAGCACTTTATATATTATATAAGCTGCTTCTTGAAATCTTTTTATTTTCTAAAAACCGCTTATATTTGAAACTACATTTAACAAAGGCACAAACAAATCGACCCTAAGTTATTTTCATGTTTTTGAAAGAAAAAAAATTCCATGTTTTTAGGTGATACATATTAGGCCCCTTATTTTAAAAAAAAAATAAACATAAGTGCAATTCCTTGAACATGCTTATAACACTTGTGTTTAACGAAGAGTATGTGTTGTCATTTAAGAAATTAAGAAATACTAAAAACACAAAAATTTGAACATACTTTTGCTACCACACCACTTATTTCGTAACAAATGATAGAATTATCTTAAAAATGGTTAAGTAATTTATTTTTTTCAATAATTTTGTCACATTAAACCATATAAGTGGTGTATGTACAAAACCATTTTAGCGCTCTTAATTTTTTTGTTGATGGAGTAAAATTAAACTTATGTGTACCTTTTAAAGAAATAGGTGACTAATGAAATACTATTGATAAGTCTTGAAAGGCACTCATATATATTTCGTGATTTAATGTGCTTATTTAGAATAAATAGGTTTCTTATAACACTTTTACTTTATTATTTTTACAAATCTATCTTTATAGAATCATAAGTATGTTTTCATATATTCCAAGTGATTTTAGCTTCAAAAGAGATAAACAATGTCAACATGCGAAGATATAACACTTGAGCACTCAAATAACACGCTAAGAGTGAAAGAGACTATAAATCTTAGTCTTTTGTGTTTTGTTGGCTTTTCGTATGCAAAACCTAGAGTTTTTTATTTTACTTGGTATATCTATCTTCCTCTATATAAGGTTGGTCATTAAAATTAGTAATGTACACATGCACATAATTAGGTATACATTGTATGAAAGCATGTTATACACACACCACATAGATGGTTTTCTTAGTATGCATGCTAGGTTAAGCATTATGGTTTTTGGAAAACAAGCATGTGAGCTAGCCAATGTTGTTGTTTGTGTTTTTGATTTGGTTCCGGTGTGGGTATTTATGAAAATTACTCGATAATTTTTGGATCAAAAAAATATTTTTTTTGGAACCTCGATAAGGGCCTTGTCAGACCCCTTGATAGACCCCCAATGAGGTGGTCAACAAGGCCTTGGCGAGGTTGAGTTATGTAAATACCTCTTCTCTTTATGTTTTCTATATAGAAAAATGGTAGCAAAGTTTTGTCAAATTAACATTTCATTTTTTTTATTTTTGAATCACTATTACCTTGAATATTGTTCGGTATTAGTAATTCATGACTACATGAGCAAAATTGTTTTTTTGAGTGGTGAGTGATTGAACAATATTGGCATCGAGTTAATAATACTAGTTTTGCAAATACTTTGGTTTTATATTTGTAAAACTCTCGTAAATGCACGAATCATTTTATAAAAAATGACAAGTATACTTCCAAGTCGATCTAAGGAAAGAATATATGTGGGTTTTAATTTATTATTTAAACTCTTAGAAACGAAATTAAATCCAAAATATCATGTCAGGATATTTTGATTTTTTTTGTTTCCTAATTTAATAACATAAAAAATAAATAAACATAGATATGAATTTAATAAACAATTATACAAATTTTTATCATTCATAACAATGAAGTATTTATGGATATAATAATTAAGTTAATTATGCTTGTTTATATTATTTAGGTTATTAAATATATAAATATTACCTTTGGTAGGATTAGATATTTTTTGTTAATTAAAAAATCAATTAACACCTATAGGTAGAGTCGATAATTAATTTGATTAATTAAATTAATTCTTTTTCTTTAAAAGATTGAAAATGAACCATTTAAATGCCACATTTTGTGGGGTTATACATTTTAAATCTTATTCAAAGTATCTAAATTAAATCTAAGAATTTAATTATATGAGTATTAACTTTCAAGTTTTAAAATCATTACTGAAAATATGTTGTTAATATATTTTCGAATAATAGTTCTTATAAAAACTTTTGAAATAAAGCTTCACTCTAATTTCCTCACGATTGTACCAATAAATAAAAGAGTACTACTCTAAATCAGACCGGTTAATTAAACATTAAAATCTAATTTTTAGATTTAAGTTTGTAATAAAAATAATATATTTCTCTCTAACACCCTTAATATAAAATCTTGAATAAAAACAATATCAATTTATTTTATAGAAATGTTTTACCTATTTAATATTTCACAAGTATAATAACGTTATTATTATATCGTATTTACAAACATCCAACCATGCTAAATTTAATTACAGATAAATTAAATATAACATATAAGAATAAAACATAAAAATAACTATAAAGAATTAATTTTAAAATTATATCTCAAAAGAATCCTTACAGAACTTTGATGCTAATTCCGTTTCTCGAAAACCTCCAAACGGATTTGTATTTCTATTTATTGAATAAAAAATTAGAAATTTACAAAAACATAATTAGTTCTTCTCAAAAAAAGAAGAACTTTAAAACTAAAAATACTAAGAAAGCATTTTAGAAAGAGAAAGCTAGAGAGAGAAGAGTTGAGATTTTCAGACATGATTTTTACAGTGGGAGAAAATGTCCTTTTATAGGTGAGTAAAAGGCTAAAAAAATGGGAAACAATATCTTGAAAATGGGTATTGGACGCGTTTCGATAGGCTGGCATGCATGTAGGGACGCTAACGCCTATGGCTGGGTGCGGTTTGCTACGCGAGACAGGCACTAGTGCACACCGGACTTAGCATATGGGCACATTTTGTGATTTTTTTGTCCAATTTTTTTCATTTTTTTTACTTTTCCTCATTTTTTCTCCACATATTTGTGATGTATTACCTCCAATATTTTTTTCGAGTTTTTAAATTATTTTTGAACAAAAATATTTAAAAAATAATAAAAATACCTGTGATTTTAAAAATATAAATTTATATAAAAATATGAAAAAATCATACAAATATAAATATATTTAATCAATTAAAATACATTAAATCATAGTAATTTTAATGCTTTTTAAACACTCATAAGTTGCTTGAATGCAACTTTTCATTTGGGAGAACTCTCATGTAAGAGTGGATTTAACTATGTGTGATAAGAGATTGAATGTGTCCCACTTTGGCAGTAAGTGGTTGATTTTGTTGCTCATATTGTTGGTTGCATATGGTATGTGGTTGACTGTGTGTCCATCGTAGATGATTTGGGGTTTGTAGTTGAAAGTCTTTCCCATGGTGATTATTGATTGTTCATGATTGATGTGTGTCCCTGGTAGGTGGTGTTTACATCGAAGAAAAGCCAGGTTCATGTGTCAAATCAGGTTGTTATAGAGGTAAAAATCGAGAGTAGTAATAGGCAGTTCAAACAATGGTCTTGACTGATAGAGTTAATATGATTTTATTTCTATTAGGCTTGTAATTGTTTTATTACTTAGTGGATTTGTTTGCTATTGAGTAGTTACTATAAGCAACTTGAAGATATTACTATATATGTAGGGGTTTTATGTGAGTTTACCTTGATATATCTGGTACTATGCATGCTCTATTATTTGGCTAGTACAATTTGACTTTAAATATTATATGTTTCTACATACTAAGTCTTAAACTTTGATTAGAAAATGTTTAATATTTATTGTTTGCTTTCAGTTTACTAATTATATATCTACTACTTATTTACTATTTGTCTATGATTGTTTATACTGTTGCTATGATTATTAGTTAAATGTTTATCTATCTATTGTTATCCATGATCAATTTGTGTGTTAGTATAATCTGAGTCTTTATCATGTATGAACTAACATACTAGATGCAAAGCTTATTTGTTATAGTTATCGCTTGCTTTCTTTCCTTTATATGTAGCATGCATATAGCTCTTTGTTTATTGTTTTTCCTATCTTAAATTAATCCATATGCTTCTTAGTTAATTTATATTGCTTCTACGTTTTATCTATATGGTAGTTTAGTATGAGTCTCTAAAGAGTCAGTATATCCTTACCCTAATAATGTACCTAAGTGTTATACTCTTTATTATGGTTTGTCTTGTAATTTATAATTACATGATGTGAAAATACAACCATCATTTTTCAAATATATTCCCACATATAAGGTCTTGAAGTAATTGGAAATCCTTTGTAGCTTTTTTATATGTATGAATATTTTGCATGTTGCTAGCCTAGCTCCAGAAAAGCTAACCAAATTTGTATAGTTGGCACCAGAAAAGCTAACACAATAATACAAGTGTAACTATCTGTCCTAGAATAGATTCAATAATAAATAAACCTAACTAGATGATTTAATAAATATATCAGATAAATTGAAATCAACTAACAACTCTAGAACAATCAATTTAAGTACAAGTTTAATAAAGATAACTCTTTTAAAGATTAATAATCAAACCAAATAATTATGATATAATATACACAATTATTTGATCCAGTAATTTAAGAATGAAAATAAAGAAGAAACTATAAGAACATACAACTAAAATATCATAAACCAATTAGGCTTATTAATCAATCAAATATAACCACCAACTTTTGATAGATTAAAGAAATAAAAAAGTTTAAAGAATTATGATCTTATATTTGCAAAACAAGAAAGAAAGATTAAGATGAAGAGAATAATTCTCTTTTGTGGTTAACCAAATTGTGAGTCAATGGCATGCTTAAATAGCATGAGTTGAAACTGTAGGTCAAAGGTTAATTACAAAACTATCCTTAAAAGTATTTAGAAGAGCTTAAAAACATAAGGATAATATAGTAAAAATACTAACCGACTCAAGTAAAAATTAGGTTAAATTTGCAAACATGACTACTCAATAGATCAAAACTAGCTCGATCCATCGAGTATGGTTGCTTGATCAATGTAGTCAAGCTCGTTCGATCGATTATGAATAGTTTAATCGATGTAGTTAAATCTCGATCAATCTAATGAAACAATTAATTTAGAAATAACTGGATTGATCTAGTTATTAATCTCAATCAATCTAATCATATTAAAAATTAATTCAATCAATTTTAATTAGGCTCAATCTATCTAGTCATCACTCGATTGATCTATCTAGTCACCACTCGATCGATCAATCGATTGAATGGTGAATGGTGACTAGATCAATCAATCGAGTGACTTATTTGAACAATATTCCAATGTATCTAATATGAAATCTAACATGTATGGAACATAGATGTACTTGAGATGTGATCACTAAGGCTCGATAATTTGTTTACTTGAAAATATTCTTAAAAGACACACATATAAACTAATATTACATACAAATTTTTTGTTTACGAATATCGCCAACACTCACACCTAAATTACTTATTTTGTGTTACCTCTTTATATAGAAACAGTTTACCCCTACCTAGAAACACTTTATCATTTTTTAATTCTTACGGCCTGTTACAAAATGATTTGTAAGGGCATGAGTTTTGGATTAAGGAGCTTGAAATTGAATGAGTAATACTATAAATGTTTTCTGAGGGGTATTTAAGCATCATTATATGCCCTAAATTATAAAGAGCATTCATTCATGTGTTTAAGAAGAGCTAAAATAGAGAGAAGTGTTCGCATCAGTGTTAGGGTTTTGATAGCTTTGTGAAGTCTCTTTGAGTGCTTTTTCTTGAGCAAGTGTTTTCTCTTCATCTTATTTTCCTATTATAATTGCATTCTCCAAAGTTGAAGCTAGTGAAACTCATCTCTATTAGAGGGGTGAAAATGTGAAGTAGACTTATCACATTGGTAGAGTTGAACCACTATAAATTATGTGTGTTATTTCTTCTAGTATATTTGTTTTATATTTTCATTAATATTAATATTCATTTCTCAAACTTGATAATGAATTTGTTGAAATATCTTTATTTAATGCTTGATTGGATATTTTATATTTTGCTTGGATCATTGAATAGTTATAACATTCGAGGTTCACTATCATAGAAAAAATAGTAAGTAATGTTAAATTAAATATTATGGGAAAAAATAAAGATATAAAAAGATCTCTATAATGTGGTCTTACTTATGTCACATAAGAGTTTTTAGAACAACAAAAGTTGTAAATTTTTGTATACTTATCACAACTGTTGAACATACACATTTTTATAAATTTTCTTCAAAATTGACACTAAATTATAGTGTTTGAGTACTCACACATATGTTAATGCCATATGGCTTAGACACATCTACTAAAAACAAAGAATAAAACTAACCTCTTATGAGGTTATAATCCTATAATTAACAGCTAATTGTTTTTTGTATGGGAATCACATGTGGATTCCATTTTCATGAGCTAGTCTCTTAGTACATATTCTCCACGCTATGTCTCATCCAATAGACAAAGTTGTACCAATTATTCCCGAAAAGTAAATTAGTTTGGTGAGTGGTTGTTTCTCTATAAAACCTTACTTGATTCATCGTGTAAGAATTATGTGATATTTCATTCCTTCACCAACATAAACCCACCATTGCCTCTTCTTCAACTATCGCAACTTTATTTTAAAGCTTGAAACAACCTCCTAGCCTCATCGAAATTCTATAGCTACAATTCAAAGGTTTTTTTTCCTTCCTCACTAGTATTTAGTTTTAGGGATTATAACGTTTCTATTCAATCTTTGAAACTTTTGGGTTTCCTTTTTTTAGCTTCTTTTTTCCACTTGGTGTTCATCAGCTCGTGACTCACTTTTGTAATAATGCGTGTCTCAATCTGTTTTCTCACTCACATAACGTTTGGGGAATGATTAGCGTCACCATATTCACAAGTGTCTTATTTATACTATGCATCAACCATGTGTTTTCTGACACCCATTTGCAAAAGATTTGAAGTATTTTGCTCATTTTTATTGTTTTGTGACATATAGCTAAATCAAAGACATATCAAAATATTCATGTGTGGTCCAATCTTGATTGATATAGTTTCTTTCGTTCTTCTTCGATCTCGAATCCAGTACCTAATCTTTAGAACATTGATTGGTATTATCTAAACTAATAAGATGTATTAGCTAGTCAATATCCTCCTAAGATAGTATCAATTACGACTTAATAAGATATTTAAGATTTATATTAAGGTTGAAACCCACCAACTAACTTTGAGTTAGATATGTGAAAATATTAATCATCCTAATACTCCGAAAATTTAATTAATTTTATAAAAACTTTTTACTAATGAACAATAAAATATTTTACCTAATTATTTAATAATAAAATGATTTTAAAAATAGAAATTTTGTTCGCCCAATAACCCCCTACCTTATTTTTTTGTTATATATAATTCTAAGTTGTGTTATTATTTAGCTGCTCTGAAAAATTGAGATCTGAGAGGAAAGTGTAAATGTTTAATTTATTAATTTTTTTATTTTTTATAGTTATTAAGAAAGAATGGCTGCCCAGGAGATAAACAAGGAAGCCAAAAAGTTGCAGAAAAGCTACTTTGATGTATTGGGGTTATGTTGTTCATCCGAAGTTCCACTTGTTGAAAACATCCTCAAGTCTCTTGAAGGGGTTATGGAAATATCAGTTATTGTCCCAACAAAGACTGTCATTGTTGTTCACGATAATCTTGTGATTTCCCAAATTCAAATTGGTAAGTTTCCTCTGAATTTTGATTGTTATCTGCATGTAAATTTGTCACATGATCTAGGAAATTTTCTGCATATATATGCAAGGTTTCTCAAAGCTGCTTAATCTGATTTTAAGAACCTAAGAGGGTTGATCATTGTAATAGCTCATATATTTAATTTTTAAAGGCATATTAGGAATCACAATTATATTAAGAGCACTTATGACATCCTCGAGAATTAATAAATATTGGAGTTAATTTAAGGAAATATGGGAGTCTGTTGGTACTGGAAATAGTGAAAATAAAAAAAAAATAATAAAAAAAAATTCTCCCTTCTAACATCGATATATGCACCCATTTTAAGTGTAGTATTGAATTTAAATCTTATTTACCTTCTCTAACGTTGAAGATACCAAGTTCAAGAATACCAAAGCCGATCGAGCCGAATGATATAAGCCTTGGGATTTTTTTTTTTAATTTTATCGAAGTATTTTTAATTTAATTTTATTTAATATCTTATAAATCGTTAAATTTTAACGTGATTTCACTTATAATTTTTAATATTTATGTTAGTAAAATATTTATTTTTTATTTATATATTTTTTTAAAAATAAAGTATTAAAAATAAAATTATTGAAAAAGGTTGACCTTTAATCTTAATCACTTTAATGATTATTCAGTTTTTTTTTCCTCGAAAGTATTCTTGGGAAAGACAACAAACAGAACCCAATTGTTACCGTACATGTTTCCACCGTGAGATGAAAAAGAACGTAAGCACTGAAATGGACAGAACAACTGAACGGCGTTCTCACAAGCATAATATTAATAACAACTTACTATTATCTGCTTAAAATAGGAGTAGAATAGTCTTGAAGTTCAATTTTTTTTAAAAAAAAAAATTTGAAAAATTGGCAAAATAACATGTGAAAGCATCAAAGACAGATATGAGAGCAGTAATTAAGTTTTTATTCAAGAGAAAACACAACTTTTTTTTTGTAATAATTAATTAATAATGCTTTAAAAACAGGTGCAGTTTTGGGGAGTCAACAAATGAGAAAATGACAATTTGGAAAATCTTGATTGTTTCATAAATTGATAGAGAAGTAGAAGCAAATTCTTTATCCAATTTAACCCATTTTTACTATTTGTGGCAATTGATAAATATAAAAATACTGGGGTTTGTTTTGTTGCAGTAAAGGCGTTGAACCAAGCAAGATTGGAAGCAAATGTGAGAGTGAAAGGGGAGGAAAATTTTCAGAAGAAATGGCCAAGCCCATACGCAATTGCTTGTGGTTTTTTACTATTGGTGTCAATTTTGAAGTTTGAGTACAAACCATTGCAATGGTTTGCCCTTGGAGCAGTTGCTGTTGGCATTTTTCCCATTTGTATGAAAGCGGTAGTTGCCATTCGGAATCTTAGGCTTGATATCAACATTCTTATGATTGTTGCAGGTCCGTCATTTTTTTCATTATTTTCTATACTTTTTTTTCTTCTAAAATATATATATATCGTTATTAAGCCCAAATTATTATTTTTACAATAATAAATTATGGATGATAATTTTTATTTAATTATAATAACATTAAGGTGTAATTAATAATATAAATAAAATTTATATTTTATAAATTTTTGTTGTAAAAATAACAAAAATAATTATGAAAATATTATTATTATATTTTTGTTTTATATAAAATAATATTTTGTGTAGCTAAAAATTGTAACTTAAAATTTGTAATTAGTAAACAAATTATTTACATTGATATTTAAGCAATGCAATCTCTTGTTTCAACCCAAAAAAAGAAGAACAACAATCCCATTTTAACAACATGGGTTTGATTTAACACAACATTTGATCCCAATATTATGTGTAATAATAGTTTATTATTGTATTAATTTAAGATAAACATACTTTTACTTTTAAAAGACTTTATTATTGTATTAATTAGTAAGGCATGAATAAAACTTACTGTTTCAATAATTATAGTTTAATTGACCCTTTCGCTTTTATTATTAATTTATTATTTAATCATGAATTGGAAATCAACTTTCATTAAATCAATTTTATCACTTGGGTACCTTTTTGGCCATCGAGAAGTTGAGAACTTTTTCTTGTGTTTATTGTAGACAAGCCGAGGGGGCAATTATATGCTTTTTTATTATTTTATTTTTTTATTGATTTCAAAGAATAACTTTGTGATTTTTTTTAAATCTTTTTTTTTCTTTTCTGTTTTTTTTTCCTGCTAACTTAAATGTTTATTTGCATATTTTATAAAATAATAATTATTGTTAATGTTGCTCCTGTGATGGCGGTAGTTTCACGGCTTCGTTTACAAATTTTATTTTGGAAATATTTTTTTACCTATAATTTTTTATGTTTTATCATGTATTATAATTATTTAAAAATTTAAAAAAGTAATTTAATATTTTAGATAATATTAAAATGTGATAAAATTTAAATAATATGATTATAAAAATAGGTGTAAATTTAAGTGAATTTAATATTCCTTTAAAAAAAATTTTACTGGTGGCTTACCAAAATAAATTGCAAAAAATAAATCTAGTGGCTCCCTTTCCGAAATTATTGTTTTGACAAAAAATATTTCTATCCTTTCTATCGGTGAAATAAAATAGAAAAATATTATAAGTTTTGAATTTGATAGGCAATAAAACCAATAATTATAATTGGTTAATAAATTGTATTAAATAAAAAATTATTAAGTAATTTAAGATTGTGATAAATTTATTATATGTAATACTGTTTAATAAAATAAGATTTTCAATAAATAACATTTTTTCATTTTTTTTAACAGGCAAGGTAAATAAATAACATGTTTTCAAAATTAACAAATGAGATACATGCAATGCAATCCAGGTCTTCTACCTTTTTAATAATTTAGTATTTATTAACAATTTAAATATCTATTTTATCACGTCTAACTCGATATAGATATCTCGAGATATTTAAGTAGGATATAATCTTAACTGATACGTATAATTTTTAATTATCTTATTAAGACATTAATTGGTATTGAAAATTAAGATAACACATGTAACTCTTTATCTTTAAGTTTAATCATTCTGGTTTTAATTATTATATTTTAAATAATTAAATTGTTTAAAAAATTCCCTCTGTCTTAATTCATAAAATTCTAGTGCCTTCACCATTATTTAAAACAAGTTTTTTGATTTTTTTGTTTTTGTTTTTGTTATTTTCTTGTTTCCCCCTCCTAATGACAGGTTAAATCTGATATAATTGGCCTCCAGACTTTCAAACCATCAAGTTTTTCCCTTACAACTTAACTTATCTGAATCTTAATTTGCTTAAAAAATTAGAAGCAACATGTTTATCTTCATCATAAAATTTAAAACATCACCTATTCTCACTTACTTTACTAGTATGCTTATTAGACTTGAACTACTACGTCATGCACCTGTCCAACCTAAAAGTGTATTCTCAAAGTTACATTAATTCTTATCTTACTATAACACTCTTCCATTCAGCAAAATGTTATCATTATGAAATGATTTCTCAAATAATTTCAAGCAACTTTTCTCTTATTTGCTCCTTGACTTATATTTTTGACAGTGGTCGGCACAATTGCGATGGGTGATTATCTGGAAGCTGGTACCATAGTTTTTCTGTTTACTATTGCTGATTGGCTCGAGTCAAGGGCAAGTCACAAGGTTTGCAATCAAATTTAATTATTGGCTAACAACCATAATTAAATCAACTCCCTTTTTACATTCTTGTTTTACCCCCTTCGACAAAATGAAAATTTCTCGGGCGCGAGACCTCGGTTTTTTAAGTATTGGTCTTATACGAGACGATTAAGTATCCGACGGGTACCAGCACGCAATACAATTTAAGAAAAGGGTAACACCACCTAATCTTTTAATAAAAATATACAAAAATGTAATAATTATAAAGTGATACATAAAAATTCTATTATTTTCAAAAATATGTACACATTTATCCTAATTTGACATCTATGATATGCTATCTTTGTTAAGATAATTTCTTAATATATTTTATTAAATGTATAAGTACTAATTGATAACTAATTGATAATTTCATAAATTTATTTAAGTTTAAATAAATATTTTAGTAAAATAATTTCAGATTTATAAATATCTGTTATTAAATGCATAAGTATAATCGTATGTATTATAATTATAAAAGATATACACGAAGTATGATTATATGAAATTATAATATTTGTTTAGTTTTCCTTGATAGACTTGATAACAAATCTAAAACTAAGTTTATATGTAAATATTTTGTCCACAAAATACAACTTTTTTTCTTAACCGGTAAAGTATTAACGTTTCTTTCATGAAGTTCCTTCTTTGAATCCCCAATCCCACAATGTATTAAAAAAATCAATAAAGAAATAACACATGTTCAGACTTAAGCCTATAAAGTTAACAATGAATATTGACTGATTAGTGTTTTTTTTTTTAGAATAGAGGATTAACAAGGAGAATGAAATAAGAGAAGAAAATTCAAATATATTATTTTTACATATTAATTTGATATGTTGAGACCTTTATCTTTAAAAAAAATGATAAATTCACAGGCAAATGCAGTAATGTCTTCATTAATGAGCATGAGCCCTCAAAAAGCTGTAATAGCAGAAAGTGGAGAAGTTTTAGATGCTGAAGAGGTTAAGTTGAACACAATTCTTGCTGTTAAGGCTGGTGAAGTTATTCCAATTGATGGTTTAGTTGTGGATGGAAATTGTGAAGTTGATGAGAAAACACTGACTGGAGAGTCTTTTCCAGTTTCCAAACATAAGGATTCTATTGTTTGGGCTGGCACTATTAATCTCAATGGTCATTCTCTTCTCCTTCACTTTGCTTTTCACATTTAAAAGATAAAAAAGAAAATAATTCCCTGCTCTTTGTTACCACTTTAATTTCGTATGCTTTCTCAGGTTATATTTGCATCAAAACTACAGCTTTAGCTGAAGAATGTGCGGTGGCTAAAATGGCCAAGCTTGTTGAAGAGGCTCAAAATAGCAAAACATCAACTCAGAGGTTTATTGACAAATGTGCTAAGTTTTACACCCCAGGTTAGTACACCAAGAAATTGGATATCAGATTTTAGAGCATCAATGATGAGTTTAACTTTATTCAATTCATTTAAAATTGATTTAACAAGACGATGAGTTAAAAAGTTTAACTCCAACTCACTTAATTTATGAACTAAAATGAACTAATTCACCTTAGCGTGAACTCATTTAAAAAATATATTCGTTAAAAAATAGTTTTTATAATATTATTATGAAAAAAGATATTTAAAATATAATATTTTTTTGTTTTAATATATATTATAATTTATATATAGGATAGGTAAGAGTTTTTATAATTGATTATACAATTTATTACACTATCATATCTTAATTGTTAAGATATCATGGTGTAATAAATTGTTTAATACATTGTAACAATTGATATATATATATAATTATTTTATCAAAAAGAAATAATAACTTTATAAATATTTTTTATTTTTAATTATTATTTTAAAAAATAAATAAATAAATCGATACGAGTTACTCAATCCAACTCATTTTAAAGTGATTATATGTGAAATAAGTTCCATAAAAAAATTATATAACCTGAATTAAGTTACAATTCATCTAAGCAAACTTAACCAACTGTGTTCATTTAAAACATGTATATTTTTTTATCCTTTAGTTAAAAGAAATTGGAAAAAGTTCTATCCATATCCAAATTCATATGTGTGGGTTTCTTTTTTTTACATGCAGCTGTGATAATCATATCAGTTTCGATTGCGGTTGTTCCTACTGTGTTACGTGTTCATAATCGATACATGTGGTTTCATTTAGCTTTGGTTGTTTTAGTAAGTGCATGTCCTTGTGCACTTATTCTTTCTACCCCTGTTGCAACTTTTTGTGCACTTACAAAGGCAGCAACTTCTGGTCTTTTAATCAAAGGGGGTGACTACCTTGAAAGTCTGGCAAAAATTAAGATCATAGCTTTTGACAAAACTGGAACTTTAACAAGAGGTGAATTTTTGGTGATGAATTTTCGTTGTCTTCGCGACGACATTAGCCTCAACACATTGCTCTACTGGTGAATACAATTTCTACTTTCTCCTTTGTCTTATGTGACATGGATTTTTATAGTAATTTTCTTACTAACATAAAAAAGTTTTTGACAAGATATAATTGATATTTTATGAAACCTTGTAAGGGTGTCAAGCATCGAGAGCAAGTCCAGTCATCCAATGGCTGTTGCACTCGTTGAGTATGCAAGATCACTTTTTGTTGAGCCAAAGCCTGAAGATGTGGAGGAGTTTCAGAACTTCGTAGGAGAAGGCATACATGGAAAAATTGATGGAAAGGATATTTACATTGGGAACAGAAAAATTGCTGCAAGAGCTGCTTGTGAAATAGGTGAGAAGCTCAAGTTCTCTTATTTTATGGTTTTAATCCTTAACAACTTTAGATTTTAAGCCTATAATAACATGTATATATTATACATAATTAAATTAGTACCAAAATAACATATTAGCTGGTACATAATGCTTACTCACATACATATTTAATTTATGTATATTATGTATATAAATGAATATATATCATATATAGTTTATATATATAATAATATATGTATACAATATATACAATTGACATGTTATTTTTTAAATAATTTGATTATACATGTATAACCTGTACATGTTATTTCAGGTTCTGACTGAATGTCTTTATGTAAAACTTGTACAAAAAAAAATGGTTATGATAATTCTTGATTTTGACATTTTGTAAGAAATGTCCATAACTTTACTTTCTTGGAACACAATTTGATTATGTAATTTTTTGAATTTTTAGATCCAGAGATTGAAGGATTTGCTAAGGATGGGAAGACCATAGGTCACATATACTGTGAAGGTATTCTTGTTGGAATTTTCACATTATCTGATGCGTGTCGATCTGGGGTTATAGAAGCACTTAAAGATCTTAAAAAATTAGGCATCAAAACTGCTATGCTCACTGGAGATAACCAAGCATCTGCATTGTATATCGATGAGCAGGTAAATCTAGTGTCCAAGCTTAGTACATGAGTATGTGACAATACTTTGAGCTTAAATGCATTTTGATGATAATCTAGTCTCTTTCATATAAAATAGACAATATAGTCTCTTAAGTCTCAATAAGTACGACATCAAACACCAAACTTACCTTCAACTGAACTTTTATTCCGTGCTATGTGACAGTAGTTTTTTTTTTCATTTAAGATGTTTGTCTTAGTGACATGGAGTGTTGTAGTGTTGATCCTTCTAATAAGTATTTACCATTAGGTGACATCTTGGCATAACTTTCAAAAACTATAGTTGCTGATGGTTCAACTTTTCATTCTTTATTTTCTTTCCTATTTAGAGCACTACTATTAAGCCAATTGAGATTGTAATCTCAATACATCTTTTTTTTTTCTTAGAAAAAAATTCACCTCTTATAGTTATGCCAGATATAGTAGTTTAATTCATTTATTATTATTTTTCTACTAATTTAGTCCATTTTTGTTTGTATTGTTACTTTTTTCTATTGTTGTCATTTCTTCACAATCTAGGAATCTTCCAAGATATCTTAAAGTTGGTTGATCTCTGTGTAACAAAATTGATGAATTGCTTTGAATGATGTTTTATTCACTCACTATATATCTAGTTAGAATGAATAGAATACATGATATGTATTATTAATATGAATAGAAGAAAATGAATTAACATTTATGATATCTATCAATTTGATATGCAGCTAGGTCATGCACTCGATATAATTAAGGCAGAACTTTTGCCTATTGACAAAACAAGAATCATAAAAGAATTTCAAAAGGAAGGACCAACAGCTATGATTGGAGATGGTATAAATGATGCCCCTGCTTTAGCCACAGCAGACATTGGTATCTCCATGGGAATTTCAGGCTCAGCACTTGCTACAGAGACGGGCAATGTAATTCTTCTGTCAAATGACATCAGAAAAATACCAAAAGTAATCCAACTCTCGAAAAATTGCACGAGGAAAGTGATCGAAAATGTCATTTTGTCAATCACTACTAAGACTGCCATACTTGGCTTGGCCATTGCTGGCCATCCTCTTGTTTGGGCTGCAGTTCTTGCTGATGTTGGGACGTGCTTGTTAGTCATTTTAAACAGCATGCTACTTCTACGAGGAAGTAGTAAGCAGCACACGGTTAAATGCTGTAAATCTTCTTCGGCACCTCATGTGCACAAAAACGGATGCAATGATTCCCATAGTCACTCACATCACAAAAAACAACAATGCTGCACCAACAGTGAAGCTTCAAAGATTTCTACCCGTAAAAAACATTCTTGTCGAGCAAGGGTCTCAAAATGTCAATCAACTCGATGCAAGTCAAGTTCTTTGTGTGACGATAATCAGTGTAGAGACGACCTAGCTGACACACATGCTAATTCCATATGTGGTCACAAGTCAGATGAGGCAAAGCATAGTGACCATGGAAGTTGTGATACCAAAACTCATGATTTAGAGTCACAAATAAGGCACAATCATAGTTGCTCAAATTCTCAAAGTAGAACAATAGGGGAAGATAACATTCCGTTATGTGGGGGACTTCATGAAGCAAAGAAGTGCAACCACTCTGTTTCTTCTTCAGTGGAAAGGCACAAGCAAACAAATTGTGGTAATAATTACCAAACAAGATGTCATGGAAAAAGCGATCATAAAGTTGAAGCTATAATAAAAGCTACCAAACCAAGTTGTACACATGATAAGCGAAGAGATGTTGAGGGACAACGTTGTTCGAAGAATTCATGTCATGATCACACTAACATTGATATAACAAGAAGTGGCAAAGAGCAGCATGTTGAATCAGCATCTACGCATATTTGTGCGAATTTGGAGAAAAGGGAATTAGATGGCTGTTGTAAGAGCGCAAGAAAAGGATGTGAAAACACAGAAGCAGAGTCTCAAGCTTGCATGAGTTTGGAGAAAAGAGAGATAGGTGGTTGTGGCAAAAGTTACATGAAGGAATGTTCTGGAGAACGTGAACATTTGGGGGCTGGCTTAGGAGGAGGATTGTCAGAAATAATCATAACTGAATAGATAATCTTACATGCAAGAAAAAAGATAACGATGTAATTTTCAATATAAGTGCTTTTTCTTCAAAATGGAAGAAGTAAGAGATTTGGCTTCAAAACTACGGATTGGTGACTAGATAATTTTAGATGAAAAGAAAAGCATGTATATTATATTATTAGGAAAAGTGATGCCTTGTATACATTTAAAAAAAAAAAAATCTTGCGTGATATAAGGTGTTGGAATAAAAAAATTTCTGTTGATTTACACTAAATTTAAATGTGTTAAAAAAAATACAACTTATTTGAACAATTTTAAAAGTAATTCTACGTCCAAAAACTTTTCTTGGAGACATAACATGATTTTTCAATGTTCTGATAACCGTCTATTGTTAGAATTGCTAAAATATTGGTGACTTTGTGCTTTTAAACGTATAGTCAAAAAGAAAAAAAATTATGAGCATATATATGTTCAATATTCCCTAGAGGTTATTCATTTAAAAAAGTTGTAATATTGAGTTGTAAGTAGGGATAGATACTTAGATCGGTTCTAGGTGGGCCACGTGCCCCCTCTCGTTTTTTAACAAACAAAATTTTAGGTAAAATATTTATCAAATTATAGAAACGTTTTCTCATAGAATGAAATTGTGTCTTTATTGATTTTAAATTTTAAGTTTTTACTACTTAAAAGCTCTTTACAAATTCAATAATTTGAACATATTTATATTCAAATGAGATACATATAACATTCTTAATCAACAAGAAGCAAGTAGTATATAAGAAATTAGTATTCTCTTATACTATTTTGGTAGCACCTCTCCTAAGATCAAATCATAAATCCACCACTAGTTATAAGATAACTCTTCCCTAAACAAACTCATATATATAATCATTCTAAATCTTATAAGTTTTTGTTATACTTTGTAAGGGCTTACTTACAAAGTATAACTCACATATATATATATATATATATCCAATTAAAATAACAAAATAATTGTGTTTATATTAAACATAAAATGGAAAAATAATATAAAATTAATAAATAATATAAAATCAATAAATAATAGAAATAGAAATACAATTTAAGATGTTTTTCACAATAAATGATTATTAACAAAAAAAATCTAAATAAATTCAAAACGTAAAATTAAATCTTAAAGAATGAGACAAATTTAAATATTCATTATTATAGATTCATAGATTCATCACTCTCAAGAATAAAAAAAATAAGTATTAATATTACAGATAGAAAAATAAGGTATAATACCTTAAAAGGATAAAAAAAAATTAGATATATCTATTTAGGTGGAATCCAAATACTAATAAAAGCACATTTTAGAGAATGAAAATTGATACACCAATAAAACTAACACTACTAAACAATAGAATAATAAATAAAAAAGATGTTTTATCAAAAATGATCTATATAAACCTTGATAACCAGAAATTAAAATTCAAAGTATACCCTAGGTTTACCATTAATATTAATGATAAAAAATAAACCAAGTATTAAGTTTAATCTATAATGGATGCAAATTGTAAGCATCGAATTTGGCCAATTTTAAATATCCTCTAAGAAATTACTTAGTCATTCAACATCTTTGTTACATTTATCCAAAACGATGATTTAGATTTTATAGTGGATCTAGCAATACATGTCTATTTAAAGAACTTTTACGATATAGTTGCACCATTAAATGTGAACAAATATCCATTGGTAGACTTTGAGTCTTTCATATCAGATATCTAGTTTGAATCACTATATCCTTCTAATACAGCTGGATATCTTGTATAATACAATCCATAATTATGAGCATATCTTAAGTATCTAAGTAGTCTTGTAATACTTTTATAGTGATATGATCTTAGATTACTGCTATATCTACTTTGTTTACTTACTATATCTTTAATAACCTAACTAATTTTAAGAAAATATGGTTAACTAACTAATATATCTCATAAAATTTTCATTGTGTATTATTTATTTATCTGTTTAATATTTATTGAATCAATTCTATTCTTATCCTTTAATTTTATGTCAATAAATTAGAATTTTTAAAACTCAAACTATTGTAACATAATGTTTAGGTTTACTTTTCATTTTTTAAGAGTTTTATTAAATTATTTAAAACCAATAAGTTCCTATTTATACCAACTTTGGAAGTATACTTGTCTCTTTTTACAAAGTGATTATTGCACTTATGTATTATTATAAATTTTACTATCAAGTTTTTGGCACTGTCGTAAAAAAGGAATCACATTTTAATTTTTATTATCAAAATTCTTAAAAATTGTTTTGGTAATATTCATGAGTTATTTAACTTTAAAAATAAAAAATAGAAAATAAAACATCAAAATTTCAAAAAACAAAACAAAACAAAAGATAAAATTTCAAAAAGTCTAAGGATATCTTAAAACAAATTCAAAAACAATTCAAAAAATTTAAGATCTAAAAAAAATTAAAAAAATTGTTTTTGTTTGTTTTAATTTTTAATTTTTAACTTTTTTTCTTTTTCTAACTTGACTTTAGTCATTAATTTATTTACTAACTCAATTTTTTTTAATATTAATTTTTATTTTTAATTTATTTATTTTTAATTAATTATTAATTTACTAACTAATTTAATTTATTTTTCTTTTAGTACTTGTGTGTTTTAACTTTTATTTTTTATTTACCTTTATTTCTTTTGTATTTCTTTTTACTTTATTTTTATTTATTTTTATTTTTTTTTTAGTATTTTTGTCTACTAAGTTTTGTTTCTTCTTTATATATTTTTTATTAATGTATGTATTTACTATATATATATTTGATTTTATTATTTGATTTGATTTGATTTTTATTTCTTTGACTATTTGCTTTCTTTTATTATTTATTTGTTTTTCTTTTAGTTCTACATTTTTGTTATTTTTTTTATCTTTATTCCTTTTCTTTTATTAACTTGTTGTAGTTATTTATTTAACTTTTATTATCTATCCATTTGCTTGTATTATTTTATTTTATTTTTGTTATTTACATGTCTTTTCTTTTCTTTTATTTTTATCTTATTATAATTGATTAGTATTTATTTTAGTACTTAATATTATATAAGTTGTTAAAAATATTCTAGACCACAACATGGTTTTTGTGTTGTTTGTGACAAGACGGTCTTTGGATATAAGTGGGATGAAGAAAAATATATACATAAACTTGGATCCTTATTTGAATATGATGTGTTCTATTTTTACTATGATGAATTTTTAAACTAAAAATATCAAAAAACACATTTCAAGTCAAACCTACACAAATTTTCTCTTATTCTTCTACAAATCTTATTTTTTCACCCAAACACAAAATAGTTCGAAGCTACCTCCAAAGATTCTTGAAGTTTTAAATCAATATCACCATTGGTGATAAAAAGGAGGTAAATACCAAGTTATACTTAGGTGTAAATGTTAATTTAATATTTTATTTGTTATACTTGATGACTCCATGAAAATAGAGTTATTAGTATACCTTTTTACTTAATATTTAATTGTTTTATTTAATAAATAGTATTTTGGGACTAAAAATATTAAAATATAACATTTTTAGTTAAAAAGGATGAAAATATAATTTTTGGAATTTTTATGAATTTTTAACGCATAGTCAATCAGAAGCTACCACGTGGACTACCACACAAGCAGAGAGGTTAACTGAGTAAGCCATGTAGACACCACGCAAGTAGGGACAACGAATAGTAAATCGTCATGTGATAACTGTATTTTATATAGTTATTTTCACCTATTTTATTAATTATAATTGCTATTTTCTTGATGTTTTTAATTAATTTTCGATTAATAAATTAGTATTTACTGTTTTTTATATATTTTAAATAAAATTAAGTAATTTGTATCGAAAACGTACTTAAATGCAAATTTGTACCCAAAAATATAATTTCAAATAAAAGAGTGATTAATTGCAATTTATAAAAGTTGAAAATATAATTTAAATTAAATTTGGGCTTCATTTTAATTATTAAAAGTTTAAAAATTTAATTTAAAATTAACAAAGGGCTTAACTGTAATTAAAAAAAGTTGAAAATGTAATTTGAAATATATTTGTGGTCAAAATATAATTAAGAAAATTGAATTTTCTCGCGTAGGAAAAGAATCACACTCGCGACAAATCACGACGTCCATCACGCGCCGTTTCGATCATCAATTAAACGGTCATTCGGTCGAGTACAACCAGACGAGGAAAAATCGCGTGTAGAATCTTCGCGCGGCTGGCGTGCGATGGGTCCCACGTGTCGCGCAGAGCGGCGTCAGGTGGCCCACAGCATGTCGGTTGCGCGAATTCCCCGAGGTGATCGCCGACCGTTGGATCGGATCAACGGTCCCGCATTGACGCGTCCATCCGGTGCCGCACGCGCACCGGCCGTGTGTAAAAATCTGTGTGACGCGGTCAAGCGTGCATCCTCGCTTTTATTGCACAAGAATGCCACGTGTCCCACTAATATTTAAGCAAATAATATTGACACGTGGTATATTATCGAGCGCGAGCGCGGATTACGCCCCGCGATACGCGTTGTCTCCGTGCGACAATCCTTCGCACGCCCCGTTTCCCGCGATGAAATCCCGCCACGTGTCCCACCATTTTCATGCGGCGAATCAAACGCCGACACGTGGCATGCATAAAGAATTTAAAAATGCAGAATCGGCGCCCTGGCTCACGCAAGTGATTTAATTAATAAATCGATACGCGTAATTTTGTTTTTTCGATACAAATTATTAAACGTTTTTATAAAAAATAAAATAAAAATGTAATATTTTAGATGTATTTTTTGCTATAAATAGGAGATAGTTTTTAGTTGTAAAAAAGTTTGGTTGGAGTAGTTTTGGAGTAGAGTTTTAGTTTTTAATTTTCGAAAGTTTTTTAGAGTGTTTTAGTTTTTTCGGTTTGTAATTTTATTGTGTTTGTGTGTTGGATGGCAAACACGCAGTAAGCCATTTTTGGCTTTTGCTTTGTGTTTTGCGTGTGCCAAATAATTGTTTTAAGTGATGTTTTAATTTTATTTCTCGCTTCATCTTAATTTTCCGTAGTTGTTATAATTTTTATTTTAATTTTTTATGAAGTAATTTAATTTTTCTAGGGTTGCATTTAATCTAAATTTATGAAGCTTTAATTTTAATTATTTTTGATAGATTTATAAGACGTTCGATTTGTTCGTTCTATTTTGTTCTTAATGCTTTTTGATTATTTACGAATCTTATCAAAAACGATCCGTGGCACGAATAAACTTGAGAAAGGCATTTATGTGTGTATTGCTCGTAAATAGAATGACATGTATGATGAAGGATAGAGATATACCCTAATTGTATGTGTGGCCATTTGAAAACTTAGAACGAATGAATCTCGGTAAATTTAATTTTCATAGAGATATAGTAAATTAATTTAACGAGGTGTGTTTATACTGAACTCAGAGAGATGTATGAATAATAAAAAAGAAGTTTTCGGTTGACAAATTAAATGTACTAAAAATATAAATCAAAAGAAAATAACATGATTTGAGTGGATTAGTTTGGTGAAAAATTGCAATCCTAGATTTCTTTTATTTTCTTATTTTACTTTTTTATTAACCAACTATTATTTTGGATAAAATCGAGAGATACAATTTTAGTACTGACAAACTATAGTAACAAATCCTCGTGGGATCGATCTTTACTTACAAATCTTTATTACTTGTGACAGTGTATGCTTGCGAGTTTGTGTGTTGAAAAACACGCATAAGTTTTTGGCGCCATTCTTGAGGATTTGTTTTACTATTTTCATTGTTGATACTAATACCAATCAATTTGATTTTAATTCAAAAAAAAAAATTAAAAATAATAAAAAAATTATGCTTATTGTTCTTGTTTATTTTATTTTAAAAATTTTCTCGTAAGTTGAGATTTTGTTTGACACACAAATCTTAACTTACAAAAAGAAAAAAAAATTTATTTGTTGTTTTATTTTATTTTTCAATTTTCTCGTGGGTTGAGATTTTGTTTGACACACAAATCTTAACTCACAAAAAGAAAAATAAATTGTTTTTTTTTGCTTATTGTTGGTTTATTTTATTTTTCCATTTTCTTGTAAGTTGAGATTTTGTTTGTCACACAAATCTTAACTCATAAAAAGAAAAAAAAAATATTTACTTATTGTTGTTTTATTTTATTTTTCAATTTTCTAGTGGGTTGAGATTTTGTTTGACACACAAATCTTAACTCACAACAAGGAAAAAAAAAATTTATTTGCTTATTGTTAGTTTATTTTATTTTATTTTATTTTATTTTATTTTTTTTTTAATTTTCTCGTGTGTTGAGATTTTGTTTGACACAAATCTTAACTCACAAAAAGAAAAAAAAACAAAAAAAAAATTTATGGTTTTTGTTTCTTACTTAATTTATTTTTCAATTTTCTCGTAAGTTGAGATTTTGTTATACACAAATCTTAACCTACAAAAGAAAAACAAATTGAGAAGTCAAGCTGAAGACTATAAATCAAGCGCTTCTTGGGAGGCAACCCATGTGTTCACATTTATTTTTTTTATTTTTCGCATTTATTACTCTTTTTATTATGTTATGTTTTTTTTTCGTAGGTGCAAATTGGAGGTAATGAATCAATTTTGGCTTAACCAATCAAACAAACCAGGAAGTTTCTTTAAACCCATCTCAAATGTTCTTTTAATTTTCACACATTGAGGACAATGTGTATATTAAGTTTGGGGGTGGTGGATATATTGAACCTAATTGAAATACTTTCTGGATGTTATTGCTTGTGAAATTTTTTTTTTTTTTGTTTGGTTGATTGAAGATATTTTGCTATGAATAGTGATTTATTTTGATTTCTTGTATTTAAATGATGCATAATTCTTTGAAAAATTTGAATATTGTCTAAGTGATGAATCATTTTTTCGTATGTTTCATTTTTACAAGAATAAATATTCATGAGCACTAGTCTTGATTTTTGAGTTGCTATGATAATTTAGAGAAGGTTTATGTGAGTATGGAATTCGATTGATTTTTGTGGTGTCATGATTTTAGAATTTGTTTGATTTTCTCTCGAGGCGAAATTATAGATAACATTTAACTAAGAAAATGATGTAGGCCATCTTTGGATCGTTTGAGCCTTTCTATCTACCTTGACATACATTATCCATAGTATACCCCTTTTGAGCCTCAAAGTTTACATATATATTTTTCTCAATTTAAAAGCCTATCTAAAAATATATATATGTGTAGATATACCTATTGTTCTTATCTCACTACCATGCGGGAATTGTTACTAAATGTTGAAAGGTTATATCAAAAAAAAAAGGGTAATTGAAAAAAAAAAGAGTATGGTGAAAAAAAAGAAAAAAAAAAGAGTATGGTGAAAAAAAAAAAAAAAAAAAGAGATTCTAAAAAAAAAAAAAAGAAAAAGAAAAATATAGAATCTAAAAAAAAAAAATATATAGTTATTGTATGTGATGAGAAATCCCAAATTGGGAAGTAATTATTGTGATGATAGAATTATCTTTTTCAATCGTGAAATGTTATGCTCGGGAAAAGTTTTAAGCTAAATATTATCCTTCATCCAACCTTTACCTAAGCCATACATTACAAGCTTAATGAAGTCCTATTGATTTGGTGTTTTGTGTTTGTCTACATTATGAGTAGAGAAATGAAAAATAAACTTGGGATTTGTGATTTCATTAAAAATTTGTTTGATTTTATATTTGTATAAATTGATCCGGATTGCATGTGATGAAATATGAAAAGACTTCACACACACACTAAAATTCATTGTGAAAATGTAATATACTTTTAAATTGATTTTGATACTTAGATAAAATTCTTTTATTTCTTTGAATTATGTAATTTCAAAAGAGAAAAGAAATATTTTGAAAATCACTATTTTACATGCGTTATCTTTGTTTTATTTCCTTCCTTTTGCTCGAGGACTAGCAAAAACTTAAGTTTGGGGTGTTGATAATTGTTTATATAGTTATTTTCACCTATTTTATTAATTATAATTGCTATTTTCTTGATGTTTTTAATTAATTTTCGATTAATAAATTAGTATTTAATGCTTTTTATATATTTTAAATAAAATTAAGTAATTTGTATCAAAACGTGCTTAAATGCAAATTTGTACCCAAAAAATATAATTTCAAATAAAAGAGTGATTAATTGCAATTTATAAAGTTGAAAATATAATTTAAATTAAATTTTGGGCTTCATTTTAATTATTAAAAGTTTAAAATTTAATTTAAAATTAACAAAGTGGCTTAATCGTAATTAAAAAAGTTGAAAATGTAATTTGAAATATATTTGTGGGTCAAAATATAATTAAGAAAATTGAATTTTCTGCGTAGGAAAAGAATCACACTCGCACAAATCACGACGTCCATCCACGCTACCGTTTCGATCATCAATTAACGCGGTCCGGTCGGCGAGTACAACCGACGAGGAAAATCGCGTGTAGAATCTTCGCGCGGCTCGGCGTGCCGGTGGGTCCCACGTGTCGCGCGGCGGCGTCGAAAGTGGGCCCCACGCGTTTGCCGGTTGCGCGAGATTCCCCGAGAGTGATCGCGGACCGGTGGATCGAGATCAACGGTCCGAGATTAGGCGTCCATCCAGGCCGCCGCGCACCGAGCCGCTCGTGTAAAACCCATCTGGTGTGACGCGGTCTCCGTCAGCGGCGCATCCTCGCTTTTACGGAATAAGAATCCGCCACGTGTCCCACTAATATTTAAGCAAATAATATTCCGACACGTGGTATATTATCATGGTGTGGTAGGCCAGATTACGCCCACGATACGGCCGTTGTCTCCCGTGCGACAATCCTTCGCACGCCCGTTTCGCATGACAATGAAATCCCGCCACGTGTCCCACCATTTTCATGCAGTCGAATCAAACGCCGACACGTGGCATGCATAAAGAATTTAAAAATGCAGAATCGGCGCCCGCAGCTCACGCGTGATTTAATTAATAAAATCGTCTGCGTAATTTTTGTTTTTTCGATACAAATTATTACGCGTTTTTATAAAAAAAATAAAATAAAAAATGTAATATTTTAGATGTATTTTTTGCTATAAATAGGAGATAGTTTTTAGTTGTAAAAAGTTTGGTTGGAGTAGTTTTTGGAGTGAGTTTTAGTTTTAATTTTTCGAAAGTTTTTAGAGTGTTTTAGTTTTTTCAGTTTGTAATTTTTATTGTGTTTGTGTGTTGGGACAAAAACACGCAGAAGCCATTTTTGGCTTTTGTTGTGTTTTTTGCGTGGTGCCAAATAATTGTTTTAAGTGATGTTTTAATTTTATTTCTGCTTCATCTTAATTTTTACGTAGTTGTTATAATTTTTATTTTTAATTTTATGAAGTAATTTAATTTTTCTAGGGTTGCATTTAATCTAAATTTATGAAGCTTTAATTTTAATTATTTTTGATAGATTTATAAGACGTTCGATTTGTTCGTTCTATTTTGTTCTTAATGCTTTTTGATTATTTACTAATCTTATCAAAACGATCCGTGGCAATACCTAATAAACTTGAGAAAGGCATTTGTGTGTGTATTGCTCGTAAATAGAATGACATGTATGATGAAGGATAGAGATATACCTAATTGTATGTGTGGCCATTTGAAAACTTAGAACGTAATGAATCTCGGTAAATTTAATTTTCATAGAGATATAGTAAATTAATTTAACGAGGTGTGTTTATACGAGTTCGAGAGATGTATGAATAATAAAAAAGAAGTTTTCGGTTGACAAATTAAATGTACTAAAAAATATAAATCAAAAGAAAATAACATGATTTGAGTGGATTAGTTTGGTGAAAAATTGCAATCCTAGATTTCTTTTATTTTCTTATTTTACTTTTTTATTAACCAACGATTATTTTGGATAAAATCAGAGAGATACAATTTTAGTACTCGACAAACTATAGTAACAAATCCTCGTGGGATCGATCTTTACTTACAAATCTTTATTACTTGTGACCGTGTATGCTTGCACGAGTTCGTGTGTTGAAAAACGCCCAACATCATGTGTAAGGAGCGAAGCACCGTGTGCCATGTGTCAACACGACGTTCAATCTGAGTTCGGAGTGCGATCAAACCTTCATGCCATGTGTTATCATGCGATTTCTCCCCACGTTCCACCCGTGTGCCATGCCATTCATTACCGTGAATTATGTTGCATCGTGTGGCACTGACTCAACGAGTGTTGACTAGAACCGGTCTCCCCTACCAAACAAGTAGGGACAATGAATTCTATGTGCTACGTGTCGCACTGTGATTGATTGGCTCTGTTGATTTTTCTTTTTTTGATCTCAACCATTGATCTAAAGCTGATCTAACATTTCAGATTGTACCTGAGCAATATTTAAGTCCCTAATTACCCTATAAACCCTAATGAGCCACCGTTATCATAATTTTGGTAAGTTTTTAGAGCAAAAGGAGAAAAATACAAAAAAAAATCAAAAGAAGATACAATTTTGGTAGAGATTCAAGAGAAAATTACCACTACAATTCAAGAGATTGATTTTATTTCTTTTACTACTTTTTTATTTATCAATTTTTATGTCTTTCTTTATGAAAAATATGAGTTTTATGAAAACAATTATAAGTAGTTAATTTATTAATCTAGGGATCTTATGAACCTAATTTTCACCATGTGAAGATCTAATATTTTACCCTAATTATAATTATAATTTAATTATATTATTTAATATTATTTTTATGCTATTAATTGTGTGGCCAACAATTTATCTATAGAAGTAATTAAATAGATTTGAGAGAATTATTTAATTGTTTATCTTGATAAAATAACATGCATAGTTTTCTAGGCATAGATGTATAATTCTTATGTATGTGATCCATAATTGATGAACTTAATGAGTAGTATGCAATTTAATTGGTATGAGAGTGTGTTAAATTAATTACTATACGATGTGTAGTTTACTTAAGAGAGGAATACATGCTAAGCTAGACTCAATTGATCATTTAATTAATTGATAATTATATTGTGGGGATTTTAGCAATTCACATGTTTAAAAAATTAGAGAATTAAGTATTCCTAGATATTTTTTCATATATCTTCTTAGTTACCAAATTTAATTTAATTAATCATTTCTATTTACTTTTAGTTATTTTAATTTTTTTTCTTAAAATATAAAAGCACAAAAAAATTGATTTTTATTTTTTGTTTTAAAAATTAGTTTCTAATAAAATAATCTATGTAGAAACAATCTTTTCTTATTATTATATTACTTATTGCGATATGTATATTTGTATATTCATTACACACACAATTTATGTGACGATCAAGTTTTTAGCAAAAAAATTCTTAATGAAATACTTTCCACTAACAGAGAATGTCAAGCTTAGGAATGCCATTATTTCCTACCAACAATACGAAGGAAAATCTTTATATGAAGCATGGGAAAGATTCAAAGAATTGTTAAGTAACTTCCTTCATCATGGTATTCTTTCATGGATTCAAATGGAGACTTTTTACAATAGTCTCAATGTTTAAACAAGAACTATTGTTGATGCATATGCTAATGGAGGTTTGCTAGCTAAACATTACAATCAAGCTTATGATTTACTTGAGAAAATGGATAGCAATAACTATCAATGGACAATGTACTGAATGATAGCCACAAAAGAGTGGTTAAAGTACATGAGGTAAATGATATCACAACACTTACAGCTCAAGTGTCATCTTTGGTTAATCTTTTGAAGGCTCAAAACTTGCCAGCGAGTATGAACTAAGTCCAAGATTCATGAGTTTCGTGTGTGTTTTATGGATGAGCTCATTTGTTTGATAATTGTCCAAATAATCCTGAATTAGTATTCTATGTGGGTAATGTGAATCAAAATAATAATCCATACTCGAACATATATAACACAGAATGGAGACAACATCCAAATTTCTCTAGGAATAAAAATAGTCAAGGTGGTAATCAATTCATCCATCAATCATTTCCACAACCTAGTTTTCAACAACTACATCAATCACAAGCAAAAGAAAGGAAGCCACATATTGAGGACAATACAAATGCTTTAATGGGGATGATGAAAGACTTCATCCAATCAGTAAATACAAAAGTGTTCACTCAAGAGGCTTTAACTATAAATTTGGAGAAATAAATGGGGCAACTCTCTCAGTCTATAAGTCAAAGGACTCAACGTAACCTTCCAAGTGACACAATTGTAAACCCACGAAGAGAGGGTAAAGACCAGTGCAACACCATAGCCTTAAGGAGTGGTAAAACTTTAGAACATGAACATGAGATAGAAAAGTAACAAGGATGAGGAGGAACTAGTGGATAAAGAGAGCATTAAAAAGGAAGTAATTCAGCCAAAGAGAATCAACCTTTACAAACACACTATTTGTTTCCATCAAAGACTACAAAAAAAAAGTCAAATACGTAGTTTTCAAAATTTCTGGAAGTCTTCAAGAAGCTGCACATATAGAAACTATTTGTAGAGACACTTGAACAAATGCCATATTATGCCAAATTCATAAAGAATATAGTATCAAATAAAAAGGAGGCTTAGAGATCATGAAATAATAACTTGAAGGTCGTAGCACCATTCTTGATAGAAAACTACCACAAAACTGAAAGATCTAGGTAGTTTTGACATCTCTTGCACTATTGGGAACATTCTTTTTGGCAAGACACTATGTGATTTGAGTTCTAGCATTAGCCTTATGCTATTATCAGTTTTCAAGAGATTAGGGATTGGTAAAGCCAAACCCACTTCAATAACATTACAAATGGAAGACAAATCAATTAAGAGACCTTGGGTGTGGTAGAAGATGTGCTAGTAAAATTAGAAAAATTCTTCTTTCCAACAAACTTCATTATGCTAGACATAGAGAAGGACCGTGACATTCCTATCATAGTTCGGGCCAAAATCCTAAAGAAAGCTAAAAAGAGTTGTTTGATCCATTCTTAGTAACCAAAAAATCACTCATTGATGTACAAAAAGGTGAACTTACAATAAGAGTGCAAGATGAACAAGTAATGTTTAAAGTTTTTAAAACATCTAAACCCCCTGACATTGAAAGTACGAATGCATGCTTAAGGATAAATGTTACTGAATATGGGGAAAACTTAAAAGAATCTGTTGAGTCGCACATACTTAAGAATGTTACACATGATGCTATGAATAAAGACATAAACAAACTAGAAAACAACTCAACTTGTTTTAACTTTGAGAGTATGGAATCGAAGGTTGATATTGTAGAATGTGTGAAATTTTTGGAAGATGCGTCTCTTATGTGTGTATCAAAGGAAATTATGGAAAATTTTGAGATATGATCTAATCTCAAACCATAAATTGAAGAGCTAGAAAATTTATACCTCACATTTTTACCCCTCTATCCCCAGTCAAGTATGAAAGAAAAAGAGTCCAATAAAGAGGTGAAAAATATGTTAGAAATACATTAATTAGATAAGTTACGATAGAGTTCTTATAAGAATACCAAAAAGTAGAAAAAGAAAACAAAAATATTTCATGATAAGAGAATTGAACACCATGTTTGAAAAGCAGAACATAAAGCATTATTGAACAAATCAAGACTCAAACTGTTTCAGGGAAAAATCAAAAGTAAATTGACACAAAAAGATATATCTTAGGACTTGATATGATCTTCTAGACAATGATGTTAAATGTGACGCTGGTTGGGAGGCAACCCAATGTTATTTTACTTATATTTTCATTGTTTTTTTGTAGGTTAATAAATATAGAGAGCAATGACACAACAAGAATGAACATTTCAATGACATATGTGGTGTGCCAAAGCTAAAGGAGTTTTCTTTCATTTTACCTTTTCATATTTATATATGCACATTGGAGATAATGTGTAAATTTAAGTTTTTGGCAGGAAACTTCATTCTCTACATTAGTATTTACTATGCATTTTAAATTTTTTAGGAAATATTTTTTAATTCTTAGGATGTTTTTAATCATGATGTGGGTAAAAATTAACAAATATATAGAAACTAAATGCATGCATGCTTGATATGAAACATATGAACTCAATGATAAAAATTGGTTATCATGATTAGGATAAAAAATGTAACATATTTGTTAAGATACTTACATTAATCATGTGACATGCTTGCTAGTTTTGATTTGATTGATTCAAATTCTTATGCACATGTTCATGATTGATTTTGGTGTTCTTATTAAGAGAAAAAATTTAGTGAGTAATGCGAGTTTATGAGATCTATCAAGTCTTAGAATCTATTTGATCATCCCTTAAGATGAAATTCTGAATAGTATTTAGCAAGAGAAATGATTTAGGCCTTATTTGGATCGATTGAGTCTTTCAAGCTAACCATTATTATATCCGTAGTCACCCATTTGAGCCTAACAAAGAAACTATTCATATCTTTAAGCCACACTTAATGCCTAACCAATAAGCATTACCTTTACTCTTGCATCTTTAGCTTGTGTGAAAAGAAAAAAAATGTAATCATGTGTCATGCTATAGAATAAGGTGAAATTTAATGCACCAAAAAAAGAAGAAGAAGCAAAACTCATAACACAATTATCCCTCTAAAAAAAGAAAATAAAATTGAAAATAATTTTGGAGGTGTTGTGAAGTTACAAAAGCAAAAGATGTGGAATAGAAGAATATGAAAAAATGATAAGAGGCACAAGAATATCATGTAAAAAGTGCACGATGAACAAAAAGAAAGCTAATGTGTGGAAAGAGCATAAATGTTTTTATGTATCAACCTCCACCTAAGCCTTACATTACAAGCATGTAAAGTCCTTATTAATCTATAGCTAAGTACATATTTATATTAGTAGAGAGGGATGTGAAAAATAGATTTATGAGACTTGTTCTAAGATTGAATTTATTAGCATGCTTATATATGTTGATTTCATGATTGCATTGGATGATATCATGTGCAGTACACACGTATGAATCAATTTGTCAAAAACCTTGCATATATTTGTATTGATGGAACGTTGATTGATGAATATGTAAACTTCATTGTCATAGGATTGTACGACTTTGAGAGAGTTAGTTTTCGTGAAATATGCATGTATTAATATATATATATATATATATATATATATATATATATATATATATATATATATATATATATATATATATATATATATATGAATATATTATCCATATTATTTTATTTATTTATACTTGGCTTTACTTGAGGATAAGCAAATAGTTAAGTTTGGGGATGTGATAACTCTATGAAAATAGAGTCATTAGTGCACATTTTTACTTAATATTTACTTGTTTTATTTAATAAATAGTATTTTTGGGGATCAAAATATTAAAATATAAAAATTTTAGTGAAAAGGGTGAAAATATAATTATTGGAATTTTTAGGAATTTTTTATGAATTTTTAACGCATGATCAATCAGAAGCTGCCACATGGCCTACTACATAAGCAAAGGAGCTGACTGGGCAAGTCACACAGACGCCACACAAGCAGGGACAACAAATTGTAAATCTCTAAGTGTGAAGAGAGAAGTAGTGTGTGCCACGTGTCAACCCGACGTTCAATCCGAGTTTGAAGCATGGTAAAATATTTATGCCACGTGTTGTCAAGCGATTGCTCCCTACGTTCCACCCATGCACCACGCCATCCATAACTGTGAATTATGTTGCACCGCATGGCACTGACTTAGCAAGCATTGACTAGGATCGGTCTCCCCTATCACGCATCACATTCTCATTCACCTAGTGAATTTCGTGTGCCACGTGTTGCACTATGATTGGTTAGCTCCATTGATTTTGCTTTTTTATCTCAGCCCTTGATTTGAAGCTAATATGATGTTCCATATTATACCTGACCTATATTTAAGCCCCTTATCACCCCATAAACCTAATAAGCTATCATTAACATAATTTTGGTCAGTTTTTAGAGCTAAAAAGAGAGAAAAATACAGAAAAATTCAAAAAGAGATATAAATTTGATAGAGATTCAAGAGAAAATTAACACTACAATTCAAGAGATTGGTTGTATTTCTTCTTCTATTCTTTTTCTTATCAATTTTTATTTCTTTTTTTTATGAAAAATATAAGTTTTATGAACACAATTATGTATAGTTAATTTATTAATATAGGGATCTTATGAACCCAATTTTTACCATGTGAAGATAAATATTTTACCCAAATTATGATTTTAATTTAATTATATTATTTAATCTTATTTTTAAGCTATTAATTATTTGGCTAACAATTTATCTATAGAAGCAACTAAATAGATTTGAGAGAATTATTTAATTGTTTGTCTTGATTAAATAACATGCATAGTTTCTATGTAGAGATGTATGATTCTTATGTATGTGATCCATAATTTATGAACATAATGAGTAGTATGCAATTTAATTAGCATGAGAGTGAGAATAAATTATTACTATATGGTGTGTAGTTTACTTGAGAGAGGAATACATGCTATGTTAGATTCAATTGATCATCTAATTAATTGATAATTATATTGGAGAGATTTAAGCAATTCATATGTTTTATGTTTTTTTACATTTTATATAATTTTATTTTGCTTTAGTTTATTTTATTTCGTATTTATGTGAACTATGACTATTTTATTTATAATTGTTCGTTGAGATGTGATTTTCTAGAAGTACATAGCGTTTTATCTGCATAATTAAATTGTTTGAGATAATATATGCACTTGACTTATCACATCATAACTTGATCACATAAAGAAAATTGATAATTTTTCTCTTCTTTATCTTTGTCTTTCTTTTATATTTGTTACATCGAGAACAATATAAATTTTACGTTGGGGGAGGGGGGAAGTTATATAAATTTAGGCATTTTTTAAATTTTTTGTTGAACATATGTTTACATTTATTTTGTTTATTTATTAACTTAGGAATAGTTAAATTCAATTTTAATTTTTTTTGTAAAATTATCATGTCTTTAGTTGATTTATGTTTCATCTAGTTAGGTCATTTTCAATATATAAATACACATTTTATATACTTATATCATTAAATGATAATCTCTTATCAACATTTATAAAACTACAATGTACTTTTAATTGATATGACAATCTTTTACAATAATTAATGTTTCTCCTTAATTACCACTATTGTGAACATATTTAAGATTACATGTTTTTCATTTTAAGAGATCTATGATTCAAGACCAAGTACATCTTCTTGAACACTTTCAAAATATAACATGTTAATCTCAAGGAACAAAAATACATAATATTCAAAAATCATGAACAATACATAAATCTTTGTAAAAAAAGAATAACTTTTAAAACACACATCCTACATGAAGGCCCTCCCCAAATGGTTAGTTTTGTAATTTATCTTATTCAATATATGATTGATATATTAGTTATTTTTGTAATCTGATTACAAGAAAAGAGCTACCCATTTATTATTGAAATACATTGAGCCAAAGCTGATAAGTTATGGATAATTGGTAACACTATAGAGCCCGTTACTAAAGTCATAATTTTGCGATTTGAAAAACCAATGAATCCATTAAAGTATATGAGCATGCTTATTTAATATTTCACTTAAATAAGTTTTATTTAGTAAGATGAAATATAGTGATTATTACTCTTATTAGAATTGCATGAAGTTTACTTTAGCAATTCTATTCCCGTAAATTGGTTTAAGCATTATTTTATATATTTTTGTTTAAGTAGTAATATTTGACACAACTCTACGTGAAAAAGCTCTCAAGCTATTTAACTTCAAGATATTGACAATTATTGTGTCGGATACCTAGTGACATATGTCAACATGCTATTCGTATGGGTGAACTTTATTGTTTATCTATGAAACTTTTTTAACTTTTCTATTGGATAGTTATTATGGAAGCAAGTTTACACATCATATACCACCTATTTCAGAGTTCATTAGGATGTTTTTTATTATTGTCTATAAAAGTAATATAAGTTGGTTAACTATTTTTTAATTGATATTTCATCTGGATTTAAAAGAGTATAATTTATTCAAGATAATTATTACTTTTAAAATAATAATTCAAATAATTTAAAATTCATAACGTAAAATTAATACAAATAAAGTTATTAAATATAAATTATGTAACTATTATTTATTATAAGAATATTTTAATATTTATTAGTATACAATATATAAAAAAAATTAAAGCTTGAAAAAAATACCTAAAGGAATATATTAAAAAAAGATGTAAAACGACCAAACGTCAAAGCCATGAAGGAAACACATTTCTAATGAGATAATACCATTGACAATCACTCCTTGTACGGTATAAGCTGGAGATTTAATATTCTCATCTGAGTGTACATCGTAGTAAAAATAATATTAATTATTATTTATTTTTATTTATAATAAATATGGTGAGTGTATTATATATAAAATATATTTAAATTATTAAAAAAAATTAAAATAATAAGTATTAAAACCTTAAAATTTAAAATTCTCATCTCTATCTACACCCACTGCCCTTATATATATCAATAATTTATAACCATCTGTATTGACAGTCTGACACCCTCTAAAAACTAACAATATATATTATGAACTTGAATTTAGAACCGTTAATGATACATATGTTTGTGTTAAAAATGTGAATTTTTTTTTCCATTTTTATACTCATAAATAAAAATCCATGGGATCATCAAATTGATTTTTGATCCACGTACCAATAAAAATTTCTTTTCATTAGAAAAAAAATCTCTTTTAAGATTTGTTTAATTTATTTTTTTCCAATTTTTGAATACCGTTTAAAAATTATTAAATATTAATTAATCTTCAAGTCATACATATTGACCTCCACATCTTTGACAATTATCGATATGTATTTTTATGGCATTGAAATTTTTGAGATGCATATAAAAGTGATTTGATTTTATCTCTACTTTAGAAGATTTATTTCCCGAAGCAATAGATTCCACTTTAGATATGTTACATGATAAAAAAAAGTCAACAATTTGATGTGACACTTCTATAAAGTCAATAGCTAAGGATAAATTCAATGGTATAGTATCACTCTAATTTATATATTATTTATTTATTTATATTTTTAATTCTTTTAATATTTTAAAAAAACATATTTCATTTAAAAAATATATGCTTTTTATATCGTAAAAAAACTTATGAAGTTAAAAATAAAATTCAATATATAAGGAGATTACGTTATGCAATTAAATTTATGATCAATTATTTAAATTTATCACACAATTTCTTATAACATTATATTTTAATCGTTGAATTAAAAAAAATGATTTTATCCCTCTATCTTTTATAAATTTCAACCATTGATATATGATAATTTAATAAATTGTATAATAAATTAATGTATCATATAGAATATATATTCAATTCTCTAATTATTTATTATTCTATTCCTACAACAATTAGTCAAGAATCTTTTATCTACATGTATTTCATCAAAGTATTAAGCTAGATGCATAAAAACACAAATATACATTAAAGCATACATTACACTTTAAATATATATGTTATTAATATGTACATATTTGGCCTCTATATATATGAAAGCAATTCACTAGCTAGATATCACGTATCTTTTAACTACATATATAGCTTTTTACATGAAGATATGGAGAGTGGAAATTGAGCCAAGAATGACTTGCCGAATGTTCTAAGACTAGCTAACTCCCTAACTCGACTTTCTATTATCATTTCGGCGAGATTCTTGGCTCATTTTGGCTCTCTATATTATCATGCAAGGCTTATATGTTACATAAATCAGTCTCTTATGGATATGTGCTAGCTATATATGTTTTCTTACTTGAAGATGTATATATAGAGTGAAGATCGATCGAGCAAATAATGACTTGTTGGTGTATGTATTAGTACTAAGAACATCTTGCTTTGCATGTTGTAGCTCTGGTATCTTGATTATTTGGTATGTCTATTTTTAACTCATTTTGACTCTTTTTTTCATGTAAGGATATATGTTTTAGAGCTTAGAGTTTCATTATTTTCTAATCTTTTGAGATGTGATGAGAACATGACTTAGCCTTTTTATGGTAAATATATGTATATAAAAATATGATAAATTTAATTGTTAATTTTTCTTAATTTTTTTATATAATGTTTTACGATTTAGAGTATTGAATCTATTTTTAAAAGAAAAATCTATTGGTCCGAGTTTATAATAAATCATAAATAATATATCATAATATTATTAAGTACAAACAGATCTATAAAACTATATTTAATAAAAAATTATCATGTTAATTATGATTATAATACATAAAAATACTTATTTTAAAATTTTTATAATTAATGAGTAATCAACATTTGTTATATTTGTTGAATATACATGTTCAAAAAACATAACAATTAATAAGTTGTGACTAACACAAAAACTTAGAGTTGATTAAAAAAAAATTCATGTGATACAATTTCGTGACAAAAACTTAAAATTATAGAATTGACTAATCTTACGGAAAAAAGGAACTTAATATTAAGCAAAGTTCATAGGATTAACTTTTGCATAACATACACTTCAAAGAAAAATGCTAAATAATATAAATAAATTATTAACATACATTCCATAAGCTTGAGAATTGGTGTCTAATAACACTTTCTTTAATTTCAAGCTTATCATTAGTTTTATAAAAATAAAAATAAAAATTATGCACCACATGCTAGATTATACTGGTAAGTATGAACCCATGCGCAGTATTAACTCTTAATCGTACACAAATAACTTTTACTAAACATTTTTTTTATGAGTTAGTTGTTCAACTATTTTTACTAAAATTTAATAGTGTGCGTTATATTTTTTATGATATAAAAAATATATATTTATAATGCAATGATGATTAAGAGAATTTCACGTATGAATATAATTAAACCTAACTTTTAAATTTTCTTTTTTGGCACTTTATATATACTATGTTTTAGTTGATGATTTTTTTATTTTAATAAAATCCTCCTCATTCATTCAAACAAAATGTTGAGCATTAATCCAACACAAAGTCTCCAATTCCAACTAAACCTCAACCACAACAGAAGCATCCCAATCCCACACATATACAATGTATCCCATATATCCATCTAAAGCGAAAGAAGCAATTTTATGCGCAACCCTATTTGGATTCTCTGCTCTTAAACAAAACAGTACTTGAGCTAAATTCCTCTAGCAAGCACCTAATATCCATTAATACACCTTCCAGCGATAAACAATCACCCTCCATGTTAATCATAGAAACAGAAAGCTTTTAATCAGATTCAAACAAATCATCATCTTTCCCACGCACCTTAACATAACTTACTAAATGCAAGCATAATTGTCTGAAACTCAACCGCCAGCACAGAAACACATCTCTGCCTACAAAATATTGAGTATTATATAACAAATGGGATAAACAGTATAAATGTTAAACTTTAGATATTGTATATGTTCAAGAATCCAAGTAAGAACGTAAATTTCTCATGTAACAACATCAAATGAAGAATGTTTAACAAAATATTACAAGCTACAAAATCCTAGAATGGAATATCAAGCAATACGAAAATAATGCTAGGAAATAATAAAGAAATAACACGTTAAGTTCATAATAGTTTAACCCGATTAATGTGGTGAGTCTATTATACTTTTTCACCCATTTTAAGTAAAAATGAGCTCCAATAGCTTCTTTCAAAGAGTACAAGTTACAATATAGATATCTCGAAGAATACACACTTAAGATAAATAACACTCAAATAGACCTCACAAAAGTTTCACACACAATGATAGTGGAAAATTCTAACTCTTTCCTCACAAAAGTTTCACACATAATGATAGTGGAAAATTCTAACTCTTTTTCTTTTCTAGCTCTTCTTCCTCTCTAAAACCTTTTCGAGACAAGAGAGAGTTAGGCTATGTAGATGAACACTCTATGCCATCATCTTCAAATACAACTGATTTTGTAAAACCCTCCAACCCTTCTTAACATGTTATGAATTCACCTCCAACATCAAATACAACACTTGTAAGGGATTCTAACTTTACTCTAATTGTTATTAATTATGCATAAAAAAATTTGTTCTTATAATAGAAAAAAATTGTTAAATTTATGTTTATCTGTCATCATTGCGGTACAAAAGGTCATATTAAATCAAAGTGTAGATTTTAGATGAATGTTTACTCTTATTTATCATCCATCTATGAATATTATGTCCAATAATTATACTAGAAAGCATGAAGTAGTTGGTTCAAATAGGCAAGTGGATTTAAACACATATAGTTCTAGGATTAATTATCATCGTTCTACCATAAACGTTGCATCTTCATTTAAGAAAAATGTAAAATATAAAGGTAAGTCCAAGAAAATGCCGAGAACAACTAAAGTAGTTGATATCCAGCCTAAAGATAAAGAGAAATCAAAATTCAAGAAAATTTGAGTTAGGAAGGATTTTCTTTTTTTGATAACCTGACCATCCCTTAATTTTCACTTAGGAACTTTTGTTTGAGTGTTTAATGTACTTAGGAGAGCATCTTTAGTTTTTTTATTTGTTTTTTTGTTTGTTTTTTGTTTTTTTATTTTTATTGATGTTTTTGTAGTTTCAAAAAAAGTAAAAAAAAAATGCAAAAGAGGAAGTAAACATGCTTTAATATTGATATAAACATTACATACCACTCTCATATTTATTGACTATGCATTATGAAAATGGATATTATGACTTGTGCATTTACATATTTTTCACATCTAGTAATCGATGTTAACATAAAACTATACATACATTTACTAGACACATATGTATGTCATGCTTTAAGTTAATGATTGACATTGCGAGATTTTAGGTCTTGAGATAAACTTGACAACTAAATTATGGTTGAGCTCAATCTTTCAATTTTAAAATGTTGTTATAAAGAGAGATCTAGTTTTGAGAGGACAATCTACAGTAATGTGTGAAGCTATCATAATAAGCGGAGAGGGATACCTCACAACTAATGTGAAAGTCATCATACTAGGTCTTCTGGCTCATGTATATATTCCAAAAATCAATGATAATAATTATTAAAGAAAAAATAAAATAAATAACATGCACAAAAAGAAAGAACCATAAATGGCTATCCAAAAAGAAAAGTAAATAACTAATATCCCATACAAAAATTTATAATAAATAATGAGACAAAATACAAAAAAAGTTAATTAAGTTCTTTTTTTGTAAGAAAAATTTTATTATGTACAAATATGGATTCAACTATAACTTTTTAATGATAGGTGGTACTCTGCTCTTTGAATTTTTCATAACTGATCATAAATAAATAAATTAAAATTCTATTGCATTTTCAACACATATTTTACTTTTGGTGATTTTCAATATGTCACCATATGTGTTAATATATTTGTGTGTTTTGTCTACATATATTTATGTTATCAATAGATAGTCACACTTTAGAAAAAATTAATTTCATTTTTTGTATATACTGTTGTAGTTATGTTTAATTAAGTCTACTACCTTCAATTCAAAAAACAAAAAGATTATATATATATTGATTTTTATAATTTTTTTTATTCTAATTTATTTAAGAATGTATATTCTATCAGTCATTAAATACACTACTTGTTTGTTCAAACTATTTGTCATTGTTTCATGATTATATTATTCATTTGTATGATAAAAAGAAGGAGAGAGGTGTTGAGCATTAATTGAAAATATATGAGAGGGAGAGATAATTGTGGGAGAGAGTTATTAATTGAAAATCTTCTTTGAGAGAGATTACACATAAGGAGAGAACATATTGAGTATTCAAGTATATTCATAGTGGTAGGATTAGTCATCAATGATCAATATAAGTGAAACCTCCAAGTATGGCTTATCCAAATCTTAATAATCTAAACAAGCAATCTAAGTCTCGGATATTAATTCACTTTTAATTAATCCAATCCCAAAAAATATTTTTGCACAAAATACTAGGAATCACTAGTACCAAAAACACACTCAAGGTATTAACAATCAAAAATCAGAAAATAATTTACACTTTTGAAAACACCAAGTTTCAATTTTGACAGTGTTTCTCAATGTTTTTCTAATTACCAAAACATTTCGAAGAATGAGACATTTATAGAAAATTTCAAGTAGTTCGGGTGCCTTATCAGCCACTTAGCACCCTCCTTGTCGCCCAAGGTGGCAAGGGTAATAACCGTTACACACTCACTAGCCAATGATGGTGAGGGAGTGGCGACACCACGGCGAGCACACAAAAAATTTTGTTTTTTGTTTCTAAAAATTTTCAAGTAATTTTCTATAAATACCTATACAATAACACGAATGCATACTAATGATCCAACCCTTATAGTGTGTAAAACATGCAAATATACAAAGTGTTTCCAACTACATAAGTGTGTACATTACTAATCATATGTAACTGACTTATGTAAAGAAAAACAAAATACTAAATAAATTAAATGGATTATATTTTGTACATTGGAATGTCAATAAAGACACACAAAAATATAAGACTTATAGAAAATATAAAAAAGACATACATGTTCAAAATGGCACAGAAATTAAATCTATGTTTAACGCATTTTTCAAGATTTATCGAACATATGTTAATTACGTTATTAATTAAAATTTTAGAAGATTATTCATATAATTTCCTAATTTCTTTTTCTTTTTCTAATTTTGTTTGTTTCAATTAGCCTCTCATTTTTTTTGTTCAAGCCTCTTATTTAGGTGTTTTTCAAGCTAGCATAAGTTTCTGAAGGTCCCGTCAATTTTACCAAATGAGTACACTAGTCTTATAATTATTGGATTAAGTATCAAAGATTTTCTAATTTTTAAAAATGAGTAATTTAGTCTCATAATATATGAGTTAGGAACTATTAGCCCTATTATTATGAAATGTAAATACTTTTAGTTCTATAATTCATTGAAATAAGTACTTCTAATCCATCAAAAGTATTAAAAGTGATCATTTATATTGCTTAATTTTTATAAATAATAGAACTATAAATACCTAACTTAATAATTACATGACTAAAGTGTTCTTTTCTACATAATAACGTAATTATTTTGACTTTTTCAAAAATTATGCGAAATCTTGTATGCAATGCTATAGTATAACTAAACAACTTAAATTAAATAATTATGGAAATTTTTATTACCCTAGTTTCATTTTTCAAGTTATATATACATACAAAAATTGGGAAATATTTAAAAGCATTGAAAGGGTACAAAGAAATAGATAATAGAAGAAAGAATATTAGAAAATAGAAGAAAAAATAATATATACATGTTGTATGTATCTTATTAGTTGATTTTTCACGCATTTCTTATATATATTTTTTATTTTAAAAAGATAAAGAGTTGAATGAATATGGTCTGTCATGTAATAATATATATCTCTAGAATATAAACACAATCAAACAAAAAAGTCTTATTATTTTAAGTTGATGTGCAGCAAAATAATGTTAAAAAAAGTACATGCGTTTTGTCCGGTTATAATTTTCCACTTCTTGCCATATACACTATTTTTGACTCTTATTCGTTTACATAAGTATAAATATAAAAAATATTTCATACTATTAAATAGACATTATTAACATGCAATAAATAAATATTAAGAACTTACTTTAAACATATAGTTAAAATTGTACATAAATTGAACATATGTTAATGTATTTATGAAGATATATTGAACATAAGTATATGAGTTATAAATAATCCTAATATGTTCAATATGTGGGTTAAAAATGAAACTCTATTTATAATATGTATTATACTATTATGTTTTGCACTTAATTTTTTTGGAAACTAAATAGATATAAAAAGGTGTGGTGTGATTTGGTCTACTAATTTTAGAAAATTTGACACTTCAATATATTAACTTTTAATTAGTACACTTAAAGTTTCATAGGTTAGCAAAATAAGATATTAGAAGTCCATGGTTTGACTAGAAGTAACTTTTAAAATACACATATGGAAAAGGCGATAAAGGCGACATTAAAAAGCTCTCAGGGAGAGGAATTTGGTTGTAATCAATGTGCTTATATACAAGTCTCCAAATAATAGAATCAATGGTGGAAAAAAAAATTGTAACCTTCCTTCTATTGTTTGAAGACTTGTATGTAAGTAAATCGACTATCATTTAATTACTACCATCGAAAACTTTCAAATAAACATTCAAATGCCATTGATATCGTTACCATTAGAAGTATCTTTTATAATTTAACATCAATCAAATTATCAAATGAATTTTTACTATCTTACTTTACTAAACTAGTATACTTTCAGAATATTAGAAAAAAAACTAATGTACTAAATTATGCGTCAAGAGAGAATAGAATTTTCCGAGAAAGTGAAAGCTTTTTCAAGGTTCTATGCTTTGCATAAAGGTTTTAAGTAGTGTTGATCATTAAAATTTTTTGCTCTTTAAATTTTTGATTAGTTTTTCTTTACTAATTTATTTTTAATATGCGCATATATCTCATGAAAAAAAAACCGATCTTATAAGTTTGGTGCTTTTGAGTTTTTTCATGAAAACTATGATTGATGATGATGAGGAGGATGACACGACGACGACGACGATGATTAAATATTTGATATGGTTACAGAAGAGGTATGTAATAAAACTTTAAAAATATTACAGAATAATATTATTACGTGTTCAAAGATTCTCTTTTCTTGTTGTGAGATTGTTTGATTCACCTAGTTTTATATTTGGTATATTTTTTCATTTGTAAGCTATTTTACGTAACGTTGTAACCAGGTTTGTTTGGTTTCTTGGTAAGAACCTACTATAGATTCTATTTTTTTTTCATGTAATTACTTTCTAATGACCTATTGTGTGAAAATTGCATTTGCTTTAACATTTGTTGGAGTTTTGGACTAAAAAGATGACCACTCTAGTGAGTGGGGAAGCAAGTGGTATGGATGTCAAGAGTTGTCAATACTTAGTATGATACCAGTACAGTAACTCAAAAGAGAGAGAGAGACTTATGCAGTACTGAGTTATTTTCTCATGATCTTATCTATATAAACCCTTCTAACCAAAAACATGCATTATGACAAGGTCTCCACAGTATGACATGAGAAAGAGAGAAGAAAATGTAGCCAAGAACAACTTGCCGCAGAAGAAGTATATATTTCGAATTACCATTTAATTAAATTAAAAGTTGTAATTTCCCCTTCGGCAAATCATCCTTGGCTGCACTTAAATCTCTTCTTTATTTCATGCAAAACTCTAAGACCAACACAATTCTTTCAACAATAATTCTTCATCAAATGCCAATAAGCACTAAATCTTTTTTCCTAAGAAGGTTTAGAGTTGAACAACTACTTATAGAGAAGACCAAAATGGTAGAGGCATGGGGAGTTGACGCTTGCATATATTCTGTGTCTCTCCTACTTTCCGTAAAGAGCATTATGCTATTATTGCTGTCGTACCACTAACATAGAATAACTGAATAACACTACTAGTCTACTATAGCACGTAGATCGCTTACTTCTTGTAATAGATAGTTTTGGATTTGGCAGCAACTGAACTGCAATAAAATATAGAAGGGGCCAACTGTCCAAGCAAAAGTTGATGACAAAAAATTATAGTTTAAGATATTGTTAAATAATTGTCATAAAAGATAGTTAAGTTAGGATTATTATGTTGAATAAACATATATATACTAAAATGAATATCTGAGCTATATAAACTCACTACTTGATTTTGCCAAAATTATGAGAACAAAAGTTGATTTTTGTAATAATAATTAATACAAAAGATATCATTTTTAATAATTTGGGGTAACCAAATGCTTACTAATCTACATTTATAGTATTTTATTCATAGCTTTATATAAATGAAGGGAGTATCTCTTATGACGAGAGAGATCAGTCCCTTGATTTGGGTGTTAGAAAAATCACATTTAATTTTTAATATAGTTGAGTATATAATAAATTCACTATATAATTTTATTTATTTATTTATTATTATTATTATTATTACTTTTTTTTTTATAATCGATACAATCTATTTAGAGTATACAATAGATATTCACCAGCTAATTATTCTGAATCACAGGGAATTCAAATTAACTACAAATCGAAGTGAATATGAAGTACCAACTTTAGTATCAGATTAGTGAGATGATAGGCAATTCACTATATACTATATAGTTTAAGATATTCACAATATAAATATTTTAAACCAGCCATATAACTTATTTTGAAAGCGTGTCACTCTTTTAATCACATGAATATTTTTTAAATTATAAATCATTGGATTGAAAATCACCAAGTACTCTTAATCTGTGTTAACTTTCAATAATCAAATGGATGCGATCAATCACATTCACCTATATTTTTTGTTATTTAATACAAAATAAATATTAATGACTCAATAATAATCATTAATATTTTAAATAATTAAATATCATTAGTTCAATATTTAAATTAAAAATTAAATATTAATGAATCGATATTATTTATTTATAATTATATTATTAGCTAAAATCTTTAAATAGATCCTTATAAGTAGAGAAAGTAGGTATACGCTAATGCCTAAACTCTTGAGCGTACTACTCGTATCCTTTCAAATTTCATCTCATATTATATTTTTCTTCAGAAACTGACTTAAGCATGGAAGTAGATAGAAACTTGAAACTGTTGTCTTTTCTGATGTAATTTTCTAGTTATTTGTAGGTTTACATGTCTAAAGAATACGACATAATAGAAATTGACTTCAATAATTTGGCACCGTCTATAGGAAAAAAATTTAGTGTTCAACCTATTGAACTAGTGAAAAATCCAAAACATTCAAAATGTTCTTTGTATTCTTCACTCTATTCATCCTGCTCTTCATTCAATTCTCCATTAATAACACCTTTATCCATTAAGTCACTAGAATGAGTTCATAACTCTCCATTATCCTCAAAAGATGAGGAGTAAGTAGAGGTCCAAGTGAGCAATCCACCACTACCAAAGAAGACTAAGAGAACTAAAAAGGGAACTAAGCTCAAGAAACCAACGGATCAAAAGTTGGGAATGTTGGAAGACATGATAAAGTAAATGATGTAGCTCTAGAAGCAATCACATGGAAACGTAGTGCCTTAATGTGCCACTCTTTATCTTTGGGATCAGCAGGGCGTGGCACCCCAAGAGAGTTGCACTAGTTGCCTAGCGCCAGCAGCAACTCAATGGCAATGGTAATGGCACCCTACCTCCAACACACTTAGCCATTAGCGACCAAGCTGGTGGAGGCCAACTGGATTTTGAACACTTGCGCATCAGAGGCGCAGACTTGAGGAATCACCTAGAGTCTAAGCACTATGCACACTTTAGCCAGGAAAGCTTCTCTGGCGATGCAATTGACTCCTATCACATCAAACAAGGGTTGTAGGAAGTATGCAATCATCATGTTCTACCCCACCAATGGGAGATTTGAAACATCGGTTAAATAAGAGCTAAGACTAAATAGGGAGAAAAGGGATCTAGACTACGCAAACTCTACTCAAACTCCCTTCACTTCAGAGGTATTATATACTCTACTAGGGGAAAATTTCAAGCAGTCTTTCATTAGAACTTACAATAGATCCTCTGACCCAGTAGACCACCTTGATTAGTTTAGAGATTGGGTGAATCTATATATGTATAATGATGCAATCTGTTGCAGAGCCTTCCTTATGACACTGGTAGGGAAGGCTAAGGTCTGGTATATGAACCACACAAGGCTACCCAAGAAGAGCTTAATCAACATATCTTAGCAGAAGTAGCCTTTAATTATAAACTAGTCATCCACCAAGAAAATGTTATCCAGTATATACTACAACAAGGTAGCCAGCGAAGTAGGCCAGCCAGGAAAAGTAGTCAAGTAAACCTACTAGGCAGACCAGCCTATTTTAAAAATTAAACATCGACTAGCGTTGAGCTTTTACAACTCAAGAAAGAAAAGATATCAGCCATCTCCCAACCATCGCGATCAATATAGGCATGTGCAGTTTAAAGCAATTTTTTTGGCTCACCATAGAAATAACTCTAAAGCTAGATAATTGGCATAATTAGGTTAGAATAGTCACGCCAATAATGTCGCTTATCCTATGGTAGATGCCCATAGCTATAGTTGTTAGATAGACATTACTCCAAGAAAGTAAAGATTCACACATGAAGGAAGATTAGGCCTTAACAGTTCATGTTGCATCCTATGGGGCTATGTTATGTAGAACACTACCTCTAAGGTCATGCTTTTTAGAACGTCATTTTCTAGGCTAAGCAATTTGGGACACCGCCACTTAGGTTGCACCAGCCTTAATTTAGGAAAAATATTGGATTATCTGTATTATTTTCTAAAATTTCTATGAACTTTTGAAATTTTAGATTTTTTTAAAGTTAGAAAATGGGATCAAAAAGAAGTTGGAAAGGAAAGAAGGTTTCAACTTCTAGAGATTATGATAATTCAAAATTTTCTATTTATGATACTAAAGTTTGCTTTGGAAAGGTAGCAAAAGTAAATTAAGGTTTTATACTTGAAAGAGGGATGAAATTTAATAATGAATCTAAGAAAATTACTGATGTAATAATAGTCTTAGGATGGAATTTTTTTGTAAAAGAACTAGAGACTACTACTGAATCTCTTATTTGGGAATTCTATGCAAAAAAATTGATGTTATTGATAATAAAATTCTGGCTTGAAATATACTAGTTTCATGTGGACTAAATGATAAAAATACTTAATATTATTTAGTGCATATTGAAGAAGGTAAGTTTGAGCAGTTCCTTAGTAACGTGGATTATACTACAGTTTTATAAACCTTAACTTATAAGGTGTTGAGTAAAGAGGTTTCTATATGTAATCACATCTAAGATGTCCATGGATGTTAAGAAGTAATAACTCACTTGTCTGGAAATGATCACCAAATAGGTTTTTTTTTCTCCCAACTAATAACTGCTTTATAAGAAAGAAAAATTAAAAAGACTAAAAATATTCTCACAATGTAGTCTCTACTATTTGATTCTTGAACATCAATTTTGAATTTATTGTAAATTCAACATTTTATTATGAAATGTAATTTATGATATAAACTAATTAATCATCATATTAATCCACGATATATATTTAATAAATTAATCTAACAATGTAAAATACTAAATCATTTACTTAAAATTAACTAAAAGACATGATAGTTTTTGTATGAAAATTTTTATAATCAAATATGAAATTCCTAAACCAATAAAAAAAATAAAAGCAAACAAATGAAAATATGAAAATGTAAACAAAAATAAATGAAAATGTAAACAATGTTTAATAAAAAATTTAAAAATTTCTCAACTTTATGTAGATGTAACTTTTCACTCTAAACCTAGAACTTATATTGCCCTCAATGTAAAATTATAAATTAAAGATAAAGAGTAAAGAGGAGAAAAATTATCCATTTATTAAACATGCTCAAGTATTTATGCGAAAATACAGGTGCATCCATCATTTCAAACATTTTAATCACACAGATAAAATATTGTGTGCTTATTACACATCTCCACAAAAAGTTATAAATTTAATAGTTCTAAATATAATAAACATTTGTTCACACGACAAGAAATAAAACAAAATAAATAGTATGAAACAAAAACAAACATAATATCAAAATAAAACAATTATACTAAAGTTCACAACATAAAATAAAATAAAATAAAAATAAGAACTCATAAAAATTTTCAAAATAAATTTGAAGCTCATAATGTTGTTGTGATTAGTCTGGTGGTGTAAAGGTGAAATCATAATATTGATACTCGGGTGCCACTAAATTGCTTGAATCTACCTTGAGATGGTTATGTTGTAACCAATTTATTTCATACATTCAATGGTTATTATTCACCTAATCACAATGTTATCGATTTAAAAATGTAGCTTGTTGGGTAGTGTATATTTGCTTATGTTCTTCCATATAGGCCATTCTTTCACCTAAGTGACGAATCTCTTCTTTCATAGTCATCCTAGATGAAAAATGGCCCTTTTATCCCTTTGGGCATTGTTTGTACTAAAAGTGAGTTCATCGTAATATGGTGTATTTAATAATTCTCCAGGATGAATCATAATTTCACCTTTTGAGTGAGTCACTCCCACTTTTTTACATAAAATAGTAATGAGTTGGGGGAAAATGTAACTCAATCAATGGCTCTTAGTAGATTATTTAATATTGTGATGAATTATATTTCCTACTTCCATAGACATTTTGGATGTTATAGCATACAATAATATTGTCCGCTCTCTATCCACTGAGTTGTAATGTCTGTTGGACATTAGTCTTGAACAAAAAAAGTATTGCCAAATGCAGGCAACCTTATCCAAATACTTAGCTTCAAAGCTCTTAAGTTTTCTACCGACATAACCCCATTTAACCCCTTCTAAAGTTAAAGTTTCAGTTATTGAAGTATAGTCGATATTACCTAAACAAGTTTCATACTCACCCTAACCAATATACATCAACACAAAATGAGCACTAATATTAGCTAGCCCAAATAGGACTAGTACATCCCTTGCTTTAACCATATTATCAACAACATTGAAAACATTTGCATAGAATTCTTGACCAAAATATTTTATTGCAGCATATGGCTATTTAACAAACCTTTTTCATTCTAATATTGTTATTACATCATAAATTCCATCAAATTGGTTATTTGGCTCCAAATAAAAGTCCACATTTTCCATTACAAAATGTTTGTTTACTTTTGCTACGTTGTCAAATATTTGGCCTTATAACTAGAAACCTTAGCCTTATCATAATCCTTAAAAGTTGATACTACATTTTCTCTATCTGTTTTACCTCTTTTTAGAGCCATTTTTAAAATCAACAATATCTAAATCCAAAGGTTCTTAGATAATCCAGATAAACAACATAAAATAAATTATTCTAGGATATTTTCCTTACCCCACTTAGTCCAAATTAGGATTTGGAATTCTTTTTAATTCAAAAATAATTCACAAAATTCATAAAATTTAATTTAAGACTTAAATTCTAAATTTTTTTAATTACTTGTGTTGTTGAGGATAATGAATTTGAAGAACACTCATTTCAAAGAAGAGGAAGATTTGTTGATGAGTTGATGGTTTTCCAAAAAATTTCAATAGAATAGCTTGCAAATAGTTAGGAATAGGATTTTTGTGAAAATATTTGAAAGAAATTTGAAGAAAGGTGTGATTTTTAAGAGATTTTTGGTGTTTGGAAGGGAAAAAATGTAGGTTTTGTGAAGAAAGCTAGAAAATATGAAAGAGAAATGGGTAAAAATGCGTTGAGACTGGTAATTCTAGAAAGAAAATGTATGCAAGCGACGATGCAAGTAGAAGCATGCTACTGCATGAGCTTTAGAAATTCTATCTTAATTTAAACAAAAACACTAGTGCCATAACAAGGTAAATTTTGTGCCAGCGACTCGTGTAACTCTATTCTTCACACTAATTTTTATGAGACCTCATTTTTATATATATTTAAAAATTTAATAAATTATTAATCTAAATAATAAAATAACCACAAAAATCTATTCCTAAATAAAAATATTAAATGAAATAACAAATAAAAATAATTATAACTATGAAACAAAAATAAATTAAATTAAAGCAAAAATAAAATAAAATAATGGGTTACCTCCCATCTAGGACTTTTTTTATCATCTTTAGCGAGATGTTGCTTAGGTGACTTCATCATTGAGTAAATTCAATGTCCCTACGTCATTAAGTTCAATTGTTGTTCTAACCTGGCAACTATTATTTGTTGTACTTCTGTAAGTGCTCAATCAGCTGCTCAACTTGTACTTCAACCTTATTGATAGAAACCTCCATAGAGTCCAACGTTTGATTTTTTCTTGATTGGTTGTCCCAACTCACTTGAATGAATGCATCCAAGTTATCCTCTAAATTTGGCTTGCTGGGAGGATTCCAATGTAGTTGTTAATGGTTTTTTTGGCCCTATTGATTTGAGCTCTAGGGGAATGGAGGATTATTTTATTGCTAGGAGAAATTAGGATGATTCCTCCACCCTAGATTATAGGTATTTGCATTGGGATATTACTTGTGTCTTGGTTAGCAATACCCTCAATGCATTGACCTATTCAGTTCTACCAACTGCTTATCCTTAGTAAGGATAGGTATCAACACTGTGCTCTAAATTGCTACACAATAAATAGTGTTCTTTATTGGGTGTGACATGTGTGGTGAGAAGCATAACTTACTTGGTCAGTTGTGTAAGTTGCATCTTTACTTCTATACCATAGTCGATTTCATGGCTTGTTGATGTGCTTCTCACTTGGGATCTTCTCTATTGGGAATTAGCACCCAACATCTCAAAGAGATTATAAGTCACCAAGGCTATCTTTTCAACCATTACTCCTCCCGTAGTCTTGTCAATGATGAACTGACATTGTTGTGTCAATCTATCGTAGAAAAATTGGTTTTATAGCTATGGTAGGTAACTATGAAGGGGGCACTGAGTGAGGAAGAGTTTGAACCTGTCCCAAGGTTCGTGGAAAGGTTCTCCCTCCATCTGAAAGAAAGTAGCAATTTTTTCTCTTAACTTTGATGTTTTCTAATGGAAATAAAAATTTCCATTGAATTTATTGTATACATCATCCCAAGTCATTAAGGAACCTAGAGGAGTGACATCAGCTAAGCCTTAGCTCTGTCTTTGAAGGTGTAGGAGAAACATTACGTTCTAAGTTGGTCCTCGGTGAGTACACTTAGAGAGAATGTTTGGATTGTGGACTAGAAGTCCCTAATGAAAGTTAGAAAGCCTTCATTACGCGGTCCATTAAAGGAAGGTAACATGGAAAATGAATATTTCTCAATTCATAATTCAAGGAAGCCTTACCTAGTTAGATTGAGACAGTAGCAGTGTCAATGAATGGCCTTGCATACTCTTTCATAGTGGTTTTCCTAGGTTGTTGGTTTTCCCTTATAATTGTTAGTTCAAATGGAAGACGTAGGTCTTATTCTATGTATTGCTTAACTAAAGGTTATTAGATCTCAAAGTCTAGCCTTCTTGATAGCTCTTTTGATATATTAATATTATTTATGTAAGGTGTGAGAGGGTATCCTAGGGACCTTCTACCTCGTATAAACTATTTAAAAAAAATTAAAATCATATGTCAAGTAGAAAAATAAAAAGATAAAATAAATATAAAAATATGTTTTAAACAATTTATAATACAAAAACTTTATGATACAATTTATACAATAATTACATCAAGTATATTAAATATTACATATTTGTACACAGAAATGAAAAACATAAAATAACAAAAAGAAATAAAGTAAAAGAAAGTAAATAAATTAAAGAAAATAAAATTACAATTTACAATTAAAGAAAAAAGAATTGACAAAATAATTTTAAATAAAATAAAAGAATGTTAATTTAAAAATTAAATTTTTATTTTAAAATATTTTTAAAGATGTATTTATTTTTATTTAATAATTTTTTTAAATTTAAAATTTAAAATATCTAAAGATATTAATAACCAAGATATTTTAAGATTTTAAATAAAAATTACAATATTTATGACATAATTTTTTTAAGATTTTGTTAATAAAAATTTAAAAATACTATTTTTACCTTATAATTGTGCCAAAAACTTATGCTCGAGCTTTGTATATATAAAATAGCTCTCAAGTACTGAATCACTTTGTAAGAAGTGATAAGTATATTTCTAAGGTCGGTCTAAAGAGGAATTACTTAATTCAATAAATTCTTAAAAGCTAAAATTAAATATAGACATTTTGTTACAAAGTTTAAGGTTTTAAAATATCTAAACTAATGACATAAAATTAAAGGTAGACTCAAATAACTTCAACCAAATAACATAATCATATGTGTAGCGTCGGTTGACGCATAGAACCGACGCTATGTCCTACGTGTAGCGTCGATTCAACATGTCAATCAATGCTATCCAAGTGAATTTTTCCTTTTCTCTTCTTTCTTCTCTATCAGACATAACATTTTTAATTTACAGCACCCAAAAAACTCAAAATCGAGATTCACCTCTTCCATTCTTTCACATTTTTCGGCCACCTACGACCACCATTTTCAACGTTGTTTAATAGGTTTTCTTCATCTCCAAATTATCTTCCAAATTCCCTATTTTTTGAGCAAAATACTCAAATTTTTTATACCCATTTTCTCACTTATAAAACCCTTTTTTTCTTCTTCATTTCCTTCATTTTGTCACTTCATTTACTCTTGTAAATATTTCTATTAATCTTACATATTTATTATTCACTTTGCGTGATTTTTTGTATTATTTATGTTTTGGTATATATTCTAATAATTAGGGAATTCATATATAATAATACCGAAAATACATTGCTTGGATACATATTTAATATGCTTAATGTCATTAATAGAAAATGGATAAATCTTGGATACCAAAGTGTAGAATTGAGCAGGACTACATTTTTGGAGTTGAAAATTTCTTGGAATTTGCTTATAGAAATAGTAATAATGAAATTAGTATGATTCGATGTCCATGTGTTAAATGTAAAAATGAGCGATTTCATGAAGTTGACGAGGTTAAGTATCACCTTATCCATAGTGGTATTCTTTTAAGTTATAAATATTGGTATTATCATGGAGAAAATATTGATAATACTCATGGGGAAGAGATAAATAAGAATGTGAGTGGATTACATGCATTTTATCATAATATACAGATAGAAAATATGTTTCATGGTGTTAAAGATAAACTACATGAGATGTCGAAAAACTGTTGTATCCAAAATGCAAGAAATATACTAAAATGTCAGAATTGGTTCATTTGTACAATGTGAAGGCAAAACATGGTTTTTCTGACAAGGGATTCATAGAATTACTAAATCTACTAATAGATATGTTTCCTGAGGGTATTGAATTGTCATCTTCAATGTATGAAGTGAAGAAATCTTTTAGTCGATTTGGCATGAAATATCATAAGATTCATGCTTGTACAAATTATTGCATTCTTTATAAAAAAGAATGTGAGACATTAGATGATTATCTGATGTGTAAAGAATCGAGATGGAAGCATGCTACAAATGAGACAACACCTAAGAAAGGCGTGCACATAAAGGTTCTTTGGTACTTTCCTCTGATTCCTCGCTTTCAAAGGTTGTTCAAAAGTAAAGAGACATCAAAGATGTTGACTTGGCATTCAGATAATCGATCTGATGATGGGGTGCTACATCATCCTTGTGATTCTCCAAATTGGAAAGTAATATATAATTTATCCCATCAATTTGCATCTGATCCGCACAATCTTCGTCTTTCCATTGCTGCTGATGGAATTAATCCACATAGTTCCCTTAGTAGTAGATATAGCTATTGGCCAATAATTATGGTAACATAAAACCTTCCTCCCTGGTTATGTATGAAAATAAAATTCATGATGTTAACATTATTGATCTCAGGACCGAAACAACTCGGTGTTGATATTGATGTATATTTGCAGCCTCTGATAGATGATTTAAAGATGTTGTGGAATGATGGTGTAAATGTTTAAGATGCACATAAAAAAGAACACTTTAACTTGAGGAGGGTCCTTTTATGGACAATTAATGATTTTCCTACCTATAGGAATTTATCAGGACATGCAACAAAAGGTTACAAGGGATGCCCTATATGTAGTTATGGTACTTCTACAACTTATTTTTTCATGGATGAAAGATGTCTAATAGATACATAGAAGATTTTTTCCATCTGGACATAAGTTTAGATATCAAAAGAATTTGTTTGATGGTGAAGAAGATCATGATCATGCACCCCGACCTTTGTGAGGTGTTGAGATCTTAAGGCAATTGAATGGTATGAAATTAAAACGATATGAAAAGATGAAAAAAAGAATACTCACTAAGGTAGGGAAATGAAAGAGGTCAACTAATAAAAGGGGTGAAAATAAAAATGTTACTGAATTAGTAGACCATGGTTGTTGGAATAAAAAATCAATATTTTTAGAATTACCTTATTGGAAATACCTACACATTCGTCGCATGTTAGATGTCATATACATTGAGAAAAATGTATGTGAGAGCTTGATTGGTACATTACTTAATATACCTGGAAAAATTAAGGATGGAATTAAAGCAAGACTGGATTTAAAGAAACTAGGCATACGACATGAATTGACACCAAGGGTGGAAAATGATAAGAATCGAACATACTTACCACCAACATCATATACAATGTCAACAAAAGAGAAGGATGTGTTTTGTAAATGTTTGGTGGGTGTGAAAGTTCCCGATGCTTACTCATCTAACTTAAGAAATTTTGCGTCTATCATCGATAAGAAACTTTATGGATTGAAATCTCATGACTGTCATATCTTAATACAATAGTTATTACCAGTTGCTATTAGATTAATTCTTCCAAAACATGTTTGATTATCAATAATTCATCTTTGTTCATTCTTCAATACAATATGGAAGAAATTTATATCAATTGGCGAGTTAAACTCTTTACAAAAAGATGTTGTAGAGACTTCGTGTCTAATTGAAAAATATTTTCCTCCTTCTTTCTTCAATATAATGATTCACTTGTGTGTTCATTTAGTTCAAGAGGTTCAATTGTGTGGTCCAACTTACTTAAGGTGGATGTATCCTTTTGAGAGATATATGCAAGTCCTTAAAGGATATGTAAATAATAGAAATTAACCTGAAGGATGCATGGTGGAACGTTACATTATTGAAGAGGTCATTGAGTTTTGTTATGAATACTTTAGTGGTTGCACTGAAATTGGGAATCCTATGCACAATTTATTCTTAGAACTTCATATGATCTAAGTAGGTAACCCTATACTTGGTGGAAGTAAGAAATCGTTTATTGATCGCACTCGATGGAAAAAAAGACACCAAATCATTTTGGTAAATAATAATTACGTGATCGAGTGCATATTGTAGCTATTTGAATATCAAATGATTGATTTAAGTATAATTCAAGTGTAGATAAGGTGAGTCATCAATCAGTAAATAACTTTCATTTATGTAGAACATATATAATTATATTTATATTATCTAATTATTTATACATATTTCTTTTATATAGTGCATGTTATCGACTTCACCCAATCACTCATCACATTTAGCAATGTTCTATGATTCTTCATTTTTCAATCAATATCAAGAGAAGAATGTTAGCATCAAAGCTAAACAATTATCTGATAGGGAATTCACGCTTAACAGAAATTAGAAGTTGATAATCCCTTGGCCACTAAGGTTTGAACAAGGCCAAGATCATTGGATTTTGGTAATCCTTGATATGTTCAATAATCATGTTTGGTACTATGACTCAGCTTCCATAGAACTGAGTAAAGATACAAAAGCAGTTGTTGAAATGTAAGAATTATAACTAGCTATTTTTCTTCTATTGTTCTTTGTAATATTTAATAAAAAAACTAATTGTTTTAAACTTTGATAGGGCATGGAAGCTGTGGAACAAGTTTAGGGGCATTGCCCTTAAAAATTCTCATAAGCTTATATGGCACAAAGTTATGGTATGTATAAGTGAATATTAATAATTTTATTAATTTTACTATTAAATAATAAAGATGTTCGAATATGGAAAATCATGTACACTTGTTTTTGTAGGTTCCACAACAAAATGATGGAGTCATGTGTGGTTATTATGTCATAAAGTTTATGAGCGAAATCATCACAAATATCAAAATTCTAATTGAATATGTGCTAATCTCTTTTACCAATATACATTTTTAACATATATGAGTTATTTTTTGTGAATTCATGAAATTACATTCTTATTTTGAATTTAAATACATGTAGTTCTTTGGTTGTAACAATACGGGCTATGACCCATAAATTTTTGATCATTTATGAGTAAAATGGGCAAAATACATGGTTCAAATTATATCATCACAAGAAGAATCAAGAGAAGATTCTAATGATCTTGAATAGCATATGACAACATAATGGTAATTTTTATAATGCTTTAATTTATCTATTCCTGTGTCTGAAGTCCCTTGTTTGATGGATCTTTTGTTTGATGGATCTTTTGTTTGATGGATGTTTATGTGCTCATGTATTTTGGGGAATGAATTGTTTTATGGACCTATTTTTTGCCCAAATTTCATCTCATCTTTCTTGCCTATTTCCCTTATGACAACATCATGGTATTCACTGGCCAACCAAGTATAGAAAAACAACCAAGGATCATCATTCCAGTGTAATATCACGAATTCACAAAAAATAACTTATATATGTTAAAAGATTGGTAGAAGAGATTACCACATCAACACTCGAGTGATATAAAATAACTTTATCCCTTCGAAATCATAATAGCACTGTATTAATCTTTTTATCTATAAATATGAAGCTATTTGGAATCAAGCTGGTATTTTTAATGCTATAATGAGCTCTAATATAAAGTCAAGTGTAACTCCGATTTATTACTTGGGTTGGTTGAGTTTTGGTGCCCATAAACTTATGGAACAACTTTTTTTTCCTAACCAACCCAAGTAACAAATCGAAGTTACACTTGACTTTATATTTAAAGCTCATTATAGCATTAAAATTATCAGCATGATTATAGATAGCTTCATATTTATAGACAAAAGATTAATACAGTGCTAATATGATTTCGAAGGGATAAGGTTATTATTATATCACTCGGACGTCAATGTGGTAATCTCTTTTACTAATCTTTTAACATATATAAATTATTTTTTTGTGAATTCATGATATTACATTCTTATTTTGAATTTAATTACGTATATTTCTTTGGTTGGAACAAGTGGGGCTATGATATGCATATTTTTGATGATTTACAAGAAGAATGGACAAAACACTTTGTTCAAATTATAACATCAGGAGAAGAATACGATGATCTTGAATAACATAGGACAATACTATGGTAATAATTATAATGCTTTAATTTCTCCATTCATATGTCTCTGAAGTTTAGACTGCTTGTTTGATATATGTTTACGTACTCATGTATTTAAGGGAATGAATTGTTATATAGACTAGCTTTTTTTGGCGCAGTTTTTTTGTCACTATGCTGGTGATTCTAAGTCAACCAAGATTGCTCTACTTGAAATAAAGTGGGAATATCACAAAATCCATGACATTTTAACGACATCATTTTATTTGTAATTTAAGTTAAATATATATGTATTGTATATAAATTATTTTTTTGTAATAAATTTAATTATCAAGTAATTAATTATATTTACTTTTTCAATTATTTGTATTATTATTTAAACTTTGTTAAACAAATTTTGATTTTTTTCCTGCTATATGTGATTGAATACAGGTTATTAGTATAGTAAAAAATGAGTAATATATATATATATATATATATTAAAGTTGATTCACCCGTTGAACCGAATTTAAATTTTAAGTCTTACAATTTAAAGTTGGTTTTTAACCAACTTTAATGCCGGTTTTATAGTAGTGAAATTAATTAGGTATACCATTTATTATTAATTAAAATCATTTAACGTCTTTAATCAATCTATCAATTAATTTTAATTAAACTATGCTTCTTTTTTAAGAGATTAATAAATCATTTAATTGTCACATTTGGTTAGGTCTAATAATTTAAACTCTTTTCAAGGTATCAAATTTAGGTTAATGATTTAAGTATCTAGAAACTAACTTTCAAATTTTAAATCTATTATGAAAAATATATCGTTAATATATTTTCCAATAATAAATCTTATAAAAATCTTTGAAATAGAACATGACTCTAAATAAGATTTGGATAATTACATATAATATTCAAGAGTATTACTTTAAATCATATCCATATAATTTTTTTTTGACAAACTTCATTTAAATCTTAAAAAAAGAAATAAAACTTAATTCATTTAATTAAATTTCTTTTTACCTATTTTAATATTTCACAAACATAATAATATTGTTAATATCCTATAGTATTTTCATTTAAATATTCTTAATTTAATAAATTGACAGTAAATTAAATATAGCATTTACAACAACAAATAAAGCTAATGTGAAAATAGAAGAATACTTTTAAATTATACCTCAAGAGTATCCTTCCAAGTATAGATTTTTTAGTGTTGTTTTTGTATCTGAAAAACCTCCAAATAGATTTACCCATAATGTTTATTGAATTAAAAGAAAAATAGTACATAGACTAAACTATGTTCAACATTCAAAGTTGAGAGAAAAAATTTGAAACTAAAAAAAGAAAAACATAAGAGAAAACTAAGAAATCAGCTAAAAGAAATAGCTGATGGGATTAGAAGGGATGATGATTACAATAGGTTTTAAGCGTTTATATAGGGATAGAAAATGTTACAAAGGAGAAAATTATGAATCCTATAGCCAAGTTCCACTGCATGCATTTCTTCTGCAACCCAACATGATTGATCCTATAATGCCTTTGAATCTGGATCCCATTGTCCCACATTGCGGCTCACAAAAACCTTCATTATGGCACCCGTGTTACTGAGCTTCTTATTTCACCCCTTACATTGGTTTTGGAACATATATAAGGTTTACATATGTTATTCTTTTATGCTTAATGATTGCAATGGAATACTTCCAAGTATTATTCTTCAAGTGTTTATTAGTTGAATCAATTTGAAACTATAAATACCTAAAAAAATAGAAAAACATACATGTGATTTTGAAAAGATAGATTTGCTCAAATGATGATATAATTATGCAAACACAAATCTATTTTGACATTTAAAATGCATAAAATCACCTTACATTTAGTGTTTTTAAGTACTTATCAATCACCATAGGGACAATCAACCAAGGGATATACCTATAGTCTTCCATCCCATCATTGACAGGTTATTTGTCCAATTACAAGGGGTATAACAAAGACTAAACAATGGTAGACTTCTAAACCTGGCTCTCTAATGACTCCCCATTCACACTGAAATTCATGGCTATCCCACTTTCAAATAAATTCAAGATGACTAGTGTGAGTTCCTATTATGGTAATAAGGGCTCGTTGGAGCACCTTGAGAACTTTAAAGGTTGGATGAACCTTTCTACTTACTATGATGTAGTCAGTTGTTGAGTGATACGCTTGAAAACACGCAAGTATACATAATCAAATTGTAAAAGTGATAAATAAATTAAGAACACATATTTTCAATTCCATGAGGATTTCTACAATAACTACCACTATTTATTAACTTATTAGCAAGTTAGTAACGAGGTTTTGAAAAAATAAATAAATAAAACATAAAACATTAACTAAAATACATGAGCACATAAATTAAGAGAAATATATGATTATGAGAATATCCTCAATCTAACCAATTATATTATGAATTAATATTAGAACTATCCTTGAATTCTTAACTTTAGCTTGAGAAATCTAAGTAACTAAGACTAGACTTCATAATGCACCTTTGCTTTGTAATTGATTAAAGGTCACTTAGTAACTAATCAAAATCATTAATGACTCATTGGATAAATCATTCATTAACATTAAGTTCTAAAAATGAGATGGCTAAACTATGCAGGATTATAATTCTTAATAACTTTTAACAAAGGTATCAACCCTACTTGTCACACTCTCACTATGCAACAAGATACTAATTTGAATAAGAATATTAGTAATTATATTCTCATTATATACTAACATTCTTAGACTAGCATTAAACATGCACATTCAATAAACTAGTTAGCTACTGTAATTCAAACATGTATAGTTATAGCATTTAAACATTGAATTGAAAACATCAACAATTAAGGATTAAATTTAAAAATCATCATACCATTTTACTAATTAAAATAATAGTCTAGGGGTTAAAAATTTCCCATAATCACATAAATACATTAGCTAGGCATGGATTCTACAAGAGTTATAATTAAAATAATAAATAACAAAGAAGAAAAATAAAAAAGAGAAGAAGAATAAGCTAATGATTAATATCAATGGATGCTTTACAACTCTTTAATTTCCTCTAACTTTTAATTTCTTTGCAAACCTATATATTTTTTATAAATTTATGTGTATATGATTTGTGCTACTTTGTTGTTAACCCTAGCTACATATTTATGAATGTTGTGTTGTGGCGTACATATACTCATGCCCACCCTTAATTTTACCAATTAAATGTTTTAACCCCTCCTTAATGTATCTTGAAGAAATGTTTACATTTAGGCCCTCTAATGTGTGACAATTATACCCTTGATTGTGAGAATTTGTTTAGTACTTTGTCATTTGCATCTTTTAAGTCCAAAAATTCTTAAAATACATCAAAACATACCTACGATTCTAAAAATATAATTTGTAAAATATTTGGGTAAAATGTGATATTAAAACCTAATTCATTAAGTCACTAACAATAAACAAGTTACAAATATAACAAACAATAAAACCATTATTACCTCTATCATCTAGGAACTCCATCCAAAATTCCTACTACTACTATTTATTTACTGATTTCGTGACTATTTGGTTCAACATAGAAACCCGACTATCTTCCACAGCCAAAAACATTCATTATAGTGTGATTGAAAACCATGAATTAGTAACTAGAAGTATAACTACTCTCAACCTTATGGAACAGATATTTATTACAAATATTAAATCTCGTATAAGAGAGACATTCAAACCAGGTACTCACACAGATAATAATTTGATAACTAACTACCAAATGACACACTCTCAATGATAAGAATAATTTAAAAATAGATATAAATCTCAATTTGAATTTTGGTAAAGTTTTGGCTCTTAAAAAATGGGTGAGAAACAAATAAAATGAGAAGTGTATTTATAGAACTTAGATTGCCACCTTGCCAGCCACCTTACCAAGGGTGTTGGCGAGGTCCATGGCGAGCTTGTTGGTAAAGTGCTAAAAAGTCACATTTTTTTGTTCCAAAATTGTCGAGTATTATATATATATATATATATATATATATATATATATATATATATATATATATATATATATATATATATATACCCGCACCATAAAATAACTAAAAAAGTAAGTGACAATGTTGGCTTGCTCGCACGCTCACTCATTGAAAACCGCAACCCTTAACTTAACATGCATACTACGAAAACCAACCCCATGATATATGTAAACATGCTTGCATGCAAAGTGTACCTAATTATATGCATGTGTGAATTACTAATCAGCAATAACTAACCTTACATAAGGGAATACATATGCTAAGTAAAATAACAGACATCGTGTTTTGTGCAAGGAAAACCAACACAAAGATACAGAGCATAACAGTTCTTGCATTATCCCCCTTTGTCTTTTGGTATCAAAACACTACATAACTAAGTATATAAACTCATCAAACATGATATGAACATTAAGATGTCCTAAATTTGTTTGTTCCTATGAGCAATACAATGACACACACCAAAACCCAAAAAATACACCTATTCTAAGTGCATTTATTTTGAGTGTAATTAACTAGCTAATGTATCCTATAAATTCTCCACTACGTGATAAATGTTTAATTGTCTAAATATTTATTGAATCTATCTTTATTTTATGTCATTAGTTTAGATCTTCAAACCCAAACTTTGTGACAAAATGTTTAGGTTTTATTTTTGTTTTTATGAATTTGTTGAATTATTTAAAAACCACATGATTACTCTTTAGACCGACCTAGAAAGTATATTTATCATTTTCTATAAGGGATTTGTGCACTTACAATCTATTTTATAAATCATACAAAGTTTCTATGCTTAATTTTGTCATATCAAGTTTTTGGCATCATTTCCAAGTATATTGGTATAGTGCCAAAAAGTAGATGACCTTTGCAAGCGTCAAACACCACTCAATGTTGTGTGATTAGTAACATCTATAGATCAGTAATGTGACATAAAGTGAACAATCAAACTTGAGCACCACCTCCAATCACAAACAATCAATAACCATCATGGGAAACACTTCAACCACAAACCATAAATCATCTACTTGGGGCACACAGTTAACCATGTACTACACACAGCCAACCATTTGAGAAAGTTGCATTATAGCAACTACCAACCGACACATAACTCACTACCACACAGGCTCCTCAACTAAGAAAATGTTTCATCCTAATAACTACTATCCCATACATGGCTCATAGCCACACATGATTCTCACATAAAATCCACTCGCAAACATCACCTCGAGAACTCTCCACAAGAGTATAGTTTTTCTCACACAGTTATGAATCACTAATACTAAACAATACTTAGGTAATAGAGATCTAAAAAAAGAAAATGAGATGTCAATTTGATAGAGCTATAATATAATTTCTTTAGATCTCAAACACAAAGAGGAGGGTATTTATAGAAATCATCCAAGCACACGATGGTCCTCATCGATGATTCTTGTCGACCACCTCACCAAGGGTTCAGCGAAGGCCTCGTCGAGATGCCAAAAAATCTTGTGGTGTGTGTAAACATACTCGTATACAAAGTGTACATAACTATATGCTTGTGTGCATTACTAATCATCAATAATCAACCTTACACAAAGAAAAAACACTAAGTAAAATATACAAACTCTGTATTCTTTACACATGAAGCCAACACACAGACACAAAGTACAACAGGATTTACAATTTTTTATTTAAAAGGGACTCTTATTAGGTTATGACATACTACAACGGGTCACCTCTATTTTATTTAAAAGGAACTCTTATTAGGTTATGACATACTACAACAGGTCACCTCTATATAGTCGATTTAGGGTCGACAAAAAATCAATATGATTAAAATGTTAAAAATAGACAAAAAAAAAATGATGATCAATAAAAAGTAAAAAAAAAAATTGATATTTAGTTAATATTTTAATGACAGATTATTACCCGTCAGGCAATCTGATGAGGGTCATTTTTTAATAAAAAACCATATATGGGGGCCTTAAGTGATACCCAAAATGAATGCAAATTTATATGATACTCGAATTTCTCAAATATTCAGTCAGTTTCCGAGTTTATAGGTAGCAAAATGTGTGTAATAAGAAATTGCATTTTTGGCATTGCAAGAAAAAAAGAGAGGCCAATATAGCCAAGAAATGATTGCCGATCAACGAATAAGCTAGTGATTAATTAAGAGATCAATTTGTAAAGAAATTATAAATGGCTTTATTTTCAAACCGGCAATTCATTCTTGGCTTCATTATACTCTCTTTCATTTCCTGCAATGAACTAATGCTTATGCTTCTCAATTTCTGGTACATTAATTGCATTGGGACGTATCATGTATATATAGCATGAGAAATTTTATATTCGTTACATTGACCCACAAATTGACAACCGGACAGGGGAATGTGATTACCATTTTGCAATATAAAAAGGTTTTGACAAAGGGACAAGGGAACTCATCCAAAATATGGTACAGTATGAATAAAATTAACAAGAGTTAAGCTAATTTTATAATATAGAATGTGTAAAATGGAGAATATAACTTGGTGTATAATTATCACATACCCATATGGAAATGGGAAAATAATAGATGTGTAACTTTCGTAAAAATTTCACATAAAATTACACCAGTTGTAAATATATATGAATTTTTCATATAAGTATGTGCCAACTGTGTGAAAATTACGAAAATTATAGGACACAATTTGAAAAAATAATATGAATAATGATATATAAAATTAATTAAAATTAGATTTTAATAATAATATAACTTAATCATATTGTGTGATTTTCTCATAGAAAATTTGGATGATAAAAAGAAAGAAAGCATCCTCTCTTTTTTTTTCTTTTTCTTCTTCTTCTTCTTATTAATCTCGTGATACGGTCATCTGTGCACTACTTGTTGATCCTAAACGAGGGAAGATTCGAATGGTTGACATTCTGACTTATAATAGGAGAATATGGAATATAATCATGAGAGATGGTCAAAAGAGAAGATGGTCGAAGGGAGTTCATGATTATATTTGGTATATGATACGGAATGAGTGTCCTAAATTGAGATAGTGTTCTGAAATTATTAACGACATATAAAAATACTTGCAAAAAGTTAAGGGTGTTTGTGATAGCAATCAAAAAATTCCAGCTAGTTTTAAATTATATGTACAATTTATGTGTACAATTATACATATGTATTAACTGTTTTGTTTTTTATGAATCAATTATAGGTACAATTTATGTGTATAATTATACGTATGTATTAACTGTTTTGTTTTTGATGAATCAATGTAATCATAATTATACGTACAATTTATGTGTATTATAAATGTCATTTAATTTTCTAACATAATTGTATCATGTGCATTCCACACACATTTTCTTGTGGACATAATTACAACTATTTAAATATTTTGGACATTTTTGTAACTAATTTCAGACATTGTAGACATAAAACGTGGTTAATTTACTCAAGATTTTACCATAATATCCTCAAGACAATACATGTGGAATGCATGTGATACAATTATGCTAAAAATATTAAACTGTAGTTATTAATTAGACATGTTTTTATTATTACTCATGTTGTGAGCAATGCATAATTACAACTACTTAAACATTTTGAAATTTTTTATAATAATCCCATATATTATATGGTATAAAATATAGTTAACACAAATATTTTTTAAGTGATTATAAATAAGAGTATGTTTGGTTTATTTTTTTTATTTTTATTATTATTATGACTCACCTTCTTGTAAGAAAAATATTTCTTGAAAAAATAATTGGTTTACGTTACATATTTTGTAAGTTATATCTACTCCTACCTATGTATTAATTGTTTTGTTTTTGATGAATCAATGTATTAATTGTTCAATAGTTATCAAAATAACAATGTTTCTTGTTTTTAAATCATTTTATTGGATGACATTTATTTAGGAAAATATAAGAGTTTAAATTGGTTGCATTGATCTACCTAACATAGCATGTAAAGTAGAATGACTTCCCCACATATAAATAGTAAAAGAAGTATTTACAATTATGTTGAATCTGTTTAACTCATTGTACTTGTTTACTATTGAAAGTACTTATATTGATCTTGATATAGATAAGCAATTAGAAGGAATGATACAACGGTATCGTATCTATTTTGATGCTTAAAGTTAGAGAAGATATGAGTCTTTAGTTAGAAGGCATAGAGAATATCTCTTCAAGTATGAATAGAAGGGCCTATTTATTGGGGTATCAATTTGTGTCGTAGTTTGATTGACTGAATCAAACCCGAATCATAGAACATGAATCAAACACAAATTGAATTAAATTTTATGTTAAATTCGGGTCAGCTCAAATAATCCAAAAAAGTCGAGCTGGGTTGAGCTAGATTCGAGCCAGCATGTTAGCTCGAAATAATTTAAAAAAAAAGTATAATACCTAAACGTTACGACATACATGATAGGTTAAAAACTTAAAATTAGATAAACATATTTCTTCTTAATTCACAACTGACTCAATCTCACTCCTTCAATTTTATATTTCTCCAGTTGTAATACTACGTCCAGTATTATTTCCCTTTTTCCAACTGCAACCCTAAGTCCATTGAAGCAGCTTAAAGTATATTTTGTGTCACCCTAAAAAGATGGTTTTCTTTGTATGATCATTGTATAGTCTACTTGAATACACTAAGATATCTTTATATATGTGTGGTCATTTTTGGAGGAAATTATTTATTTAATATTACTCATATAATTCTTTGTTCAGTGACCGAGGAAAATTCTATTGAGATTTTGAGTTTTTTATTCAAACTCTAAGTTTTCACGAAGACACGACAACTTTTGAATTATGTCGAATTTATTTATAAATGTACTTCTTGCTTTAAGAATTAGTTTTCTTAAGCTTAGGTTTATTATTGTTGTTTTTTTGTAATTAACAAGTTATTGTAACATAACATGTGTGTGAGGAGTTGTATTATCTCTGTGGACTTTACTATGTACATGAATTGTTGATTTAGTATTAGTTTATCATTTGTTCAAAAGACTAGTTGTTATAATATTATTTCCCTCATTTTTGATATTACATGTAATGATGTTTAAACTAATGAGCTTTAATCATTAAACATATTTTTTGATTTATAAAAAAAGTTTTATTAAAGAAAAAACATACAATTAATAATTTGGGCTAGTTTAGGACAATATGGACCAACTCGTTTATGTTTAGTTTGGGTTCGGACTCACCTTTAATGACTTAGATTAAATTTGAATTGAATTAGGATTGGATTAACTTAGACTAATTTAGTTCGAACCAACTCAAACTAGTCTAACTCACACAAATTACCACCCCTGCCTATTTATAGGCAAAGATCAAAACAATATTATAATATTACCTTGATTTATAATATTAATATAATATATAAATAAGATATTATTTTGATATTAATTAATATATTAATGATCTTTCATATCTAAAGATACTAAATCATTAATATATTCTTTTTTATTTAAGTTAAAAGATAATTATCATAACTGTTTTCTTTTTGAATTTAAATATTTGTTAATTATTAATTGACAGTGAATCATAAGTGGTAAAATTTCTCCACACTTCATCCCTAGGCCTCCTTTATATTCTTTGGCAAGTAAAGTGGTCTAACTACTTCACCTAAATACGGTTGCATAGTTGCATCTAGTTTTGGGATATCTATATTGTCTACGGCATGTAGTTGTTACCACAATTTTCTTTGTACAATAATAATCTTGTGATTCTTGGCTTTTCAAATTCTATTTTAATGTCTAAGTCGGACTTTCAATTTAAAAGTTATGACCATCAAAGCTCCTAGTGAAAAAGTCAATGTGAACCCTATGAATTTTGGCTTCTCAATCCTGTTTGTTAAATGATTAGATTCTCAAATATCTTCTCTAATTTAAGCCCATGGTTGAAATTGAACTTGTGAATTTTTATATAGACCGAGCCTCTATCGGTCTCTTTCAATCCTAAGTCCATTTGGCTAATTATCGGAGATTATGGTAGGATACTAGATGATCAGGATTTGAAGGGAAGACTTGAATCTCTAGATGTAAAATATTTGAGTAAATGAATTTTGGTCTTGTTTATGACAATGTTGTACTTGATGTTGAAGTGAATGTTGGAGAAAGATTAGGTGAAATTACTCTTATAACTTTAATTGAACCAGAAGATAAGATGAAATGGTTGGTATAGATTCAATGGAACTAGATGAAAAGAAATAACTTTTAATTTTATGGTGAGATTCTCATGCTTTCTCATTTTCTGTTTGGAACCTACATATTGTCAAAGAAGTTCTTTGGCTAGGGAGGGTACTAAGAAGATTTGAACAGATCTGGGAAAGCCTAAAAGAAGTCAAGCAATGCCTCCAAGTAATCCTAGTTATGAGAGATTGTTACTAGCAAGATATGGATCCAATGCGTGACAGAGAAGAAGTCTAGGAGTCGATTGTGAGCTTTGCAGCTACTAGGAAATAGGTAATGCATAAGTAAGTAGAGTTCAACAATTAGGTGACTGACAATCACCAGTGTCTCTTGGCCACCTGAGTTTAAGCCTACCATGCAAATTGTTTGAGTCATACATTTAGACTATGACTTGTTTCTCGATTAGTTCTCAATCATCTAGTCTGCTGACTTGGTGAGTCCAAGGAGACTATTGCATAGGACATCTAACTAAACAAGGAATGCAAAGGTACATAATGCACATAGGAGACTTCTGGATTCCATGGTGACATTCTAATCTCGTATAGTGCCCAGGGTGACATGATTAACAGCATTTTTAGAAACAATTTCAAGTTGGGATGCCAATCTTTGGATCTCAGCTTCCAAAATTTTCCCTACAAGATAGCTCATCGAATATGATTTCTAACAACTGCTTCTTGAGAGCCTCAGCTGCTTCCTATGTTCTCTCAAGAGCGTTAATAGTTGACAAATGTGCAAATATTTATTAAGTGCTAAGCATCATCAAATTCCTAGTGTGGACAAAATTCAAAATATGAAGAGTACGTGTGGTGTTGTAGATAACATTGCAACAAAATAGATAAGTCTTTTCTAGTCTTCCAGGCCCTCAAGCAAAAACATAGCAAAGACTAAGGCACCAAGATTGATTTGGAAGAATAATTTCTCTGGAAGCAAAATATTTCCTGAGAGTAACAAAAATTCAAGAAGAAAAGGTGCTACAAAATGTACAAGTACATCATGGCCTATTGAATCACTAAGTTAAAGTTGAGCTATAAAAACTTTAAAACTGACACATGTATAGCTGGGGGCCATGGGTTTGAGTTTGCTAAGAAGAGAGCTAGGAAATTGTATCTCAAACTTTTCTTCCCACTTTATCATTTTTCAGACTTCTCTAGAGCTATAGTTGAGAATGGTAAGTATGATGACGGCTAATGTCTTGAGGTGAAGGTGGCACCCAAGGCTCCCATGGGAGCTAAGAATACTGTGGAGCAATAACTATAGTCAACTTGTGATATAAGGATGCAAATCCTAAAGATAGAGGATCTCGAATGACATCAGAAAGGGCAAGCTTCATCAACCTTAAGATTTCTTTGTTGTTTTTCCTTTAGACTACACTTGTATTAGTTGCTTTTTATTTTCATGCTAAAGTGTAGCTACTCTGCATTTAGTCAATAGCTCTAGAAGCACTTTATATTCTCATTAATAATAAAGACTTCATAATGTGTCGCTTGTATTGCACTTGACATTTATTTACTTTGCAGATTTTCCATAGAGACTTCATAAATACTTTGCAGATTTTCCATAGAGACAACACTTCATAAATTTACCAATAAGACAAGACTAAGAAAATCATTGAATGACTTGAAATGACACTCTGTCAAGACCTCTTGCCATTTGGATGAGTTAGTGACTTTATGACTACTCGAGAAATACTTAACATATTTTAGTGATCTTTCAATTAAAAAAGTGGTAATTAAAGTAGAATGGGAGAACCCCCAACAGCCTATAGTGCACTTGGCATCTTATCATAGTGGAAAAATGGACAAGTTTCAAAAAGTACCCAATCGAATAGACAGTAGCATGAGCGAGACCAAGCAACAGTGGCGTGAGATGGCACTAAGGAAGGGCAGAACATAACAAGATTGATAGAGGCTGGCTGGCAAGTCGATTGATCGGTTGGTTAATTGGTGGCTATTTGGAGGACTTGTTGGTCAATTGCAGTGGTTCTGTAGTGGCTAGTCACCCATGGTGAGGATGGACGTGCACTTATCAGCCATGTCCCGTCAATGTGGCAGGCAATCCTCATTCTACTGGCACAACAAAGTGCTTCCTTGGTGACTTGAGATCTAGAATTCGATGCTCACTTCTATACTTCCGTGATACAATGTTCCTTTATGATTCCAAAAAATTCTCTAGGTATTGAGTGGTATTCTCAAGTTATTTCTCAAATTTCTCAAATTTTGAATTTTTTTATGTTTTTTCTCATAAGCTTCCTAAGTGTTGGATGGTCAACTTTTGAGGTTAAACTTTGTAGAGCACTAAGTCTTTCAGCTCCTTTCTTGGAATATTTAAGTGTAGCAAGTATTAAAGGTAGTATGGACTCTAACTTGTGACTAGTTTGTTCCTCACTTCGTTTCCAGGGGTTTTGTGGTCAGAATAAGCTATACACAGTGCCTCGTGATCCAATTGATCAAATAAGGGTGATAAGTGCCTAAAAGTATGCTATAGTGTGATTTATTGGGGCTAAAATAATGATTTAGGTTTTAATATTGCACTTTTACTCAAATATTTTATAAATTATATTTTCGGAATTACATAATATGTTTTGATGTATTTTAGTTACTTTTAAACATTAAAATATATAAATAACAAATGACCAAACAAATCCTCGTAATTAAGAGTATAATTATCATACAAAAGATGACCTAAATGTAAATATTTATATATAATAGATCAAGGAGGGGTCAAAACATGAATGACAAAATTAAGAACTCATGGTGACATGAAGATATGTGAGCCACGCCATAAGCCTCTTAGATGGAATTTCATTGAATTGGAAATAATCTCACACCATGGCATGAGTTGATGAACATGGTGGCCCATGCATCTAGATTTGCACTTAAATGTTAGATTTTAACATATATCTATCCAAATTGTTTCAAATTTGTTAGATTGAAATTTTTAGTGTTTCATATCTCTACAAACTTAATCCTAATTACATTGTAACTCTTTTACTTTAAATATACATTTAGGATTAACAAAAAAAATAACTATAGATAATAGACACCAAATTTATAAAAAATACACTTAGGTTTATTGAAAAATTGAAGTTTTGAAGTAAGATAAAATTCAAACAGGTAATTAAGGAGATGGAAATCATACATTGATATTTGTCATTAGCTTCTTCTTTTTCTTCTTAGTTTTCTATAATTTTAATTATGATTCATTCAAATCCTAACCTAGTTAATTTATTAATGTGATTGTGGACAATTTTCAAGCATTAGACTATGATTTTATTTAATATAATATTACAATGATTTTTTATATTCAATCCATGATTTTTGATGTGTTTGATTCTGAAAGAGTCCACAACTTGGTACCCGTATAAGTAAGGAGATATAAACTTATTTCAAACTCGTCCCGACAAAGAGCGCACAAAATAAAAACTTGAAAGCAGAACACTCAACAAAAGCAGTAACAATATAATATCAAAACAGTAGACAACATTCAATGATAGATATTATATGTAAATCAAAAAAATATGTGACCAAAGTGTAAAAATTAAAAATAAATAGACTAAATTATAAAGAATTAAAATAAGGAAACTAAAGTGGAAATATCAAAGAAGACAAATGCACCCTGGATCATTTAATTATGCATATTAGATCATTTTAATCTCTATATTATTTTTGTAGCAATTTAGTTCTTTTATTATGAAAAAATGATATCTCAATAACATCTAAAATAAAAATGGTTATTTATCTTTATTATGTCACTTTTTTAAAATAAAATGACTAAATTATTATAAAAAAATAATAAAATGATTAAGCTGTTCTTTTTAACGTAACAAAAAAACTTATAATATCACCACCTCAAATAAAAAATTTAAGAACGTAACTAACAATTGATAATCTCTCTCCTTTGAAAAAATACATATGTTAATTTTTGACATAACCATTAGAATTCACTTGCATTTTAGCACAAAAACAATTCCCTCAATGAAGCATAGCAAGTAGCACATATGGGATCCAACTTATTTGCTCTATTTTAAAAAAAGAATAGATTCAATTCAAGCAACGAAATAATTCCCTAACCTAATATTTGATAATAACATTTACAACATTCCATATAATTTTGAATAATATTTTATTTTTTATTAAAAAAATTTAAAGATAAAACTTATCACAACGGTAATAAATCTTACCTAAGAGGATTTTGATAAAAAAAATCATGATAAGACATTGATCTGAGAAAAAATTTACCAAATGTGAGAAAATTACTAACATATAATATCGTGGTAAAATTTATCACGATAAAACAATATCCCATCATACTAATGGTAATCCTTACCTTAGAACCATTTTAATAAAAAAAAAATTGTGATGAAACATTGACCTAATGTGAAAATAGATTAATCCAATATGAAAAGAATTACTATAGACATCAATATCATGATGAGATTTACTACAACAAAATAATACCTTATTTTAATAATAATACTCCTTACCTTGGGAGTAATTTTTATAAAAAATAAATAAAATTCAACTCAAATATCCTACTAATTTGATAAATCACTCGAACATTATCCAAGATTAACTTCAAATTTCTTTATCCAAGATTAACTTCAAATTTCTTCTATCCACTGCAGTTAAAGGTGATAATTTATACAAAATAGGAATTTGAGCTAGTGTGAATTGGTCCATCACTCCACATTGGAATCAAATTTAATTCAAGTCATACTCTTTTCTCTGCGTTAAAAAGCATCCTAGATGTTGGAATGACCACCACCACTCCAGCAATACTTAAATCCTTTTCTTTCTTTCTTTCTTACAGGTGACGGAGGAGAAAGTCGATAATAACATCAAAAGGTAGGAATCACAATAAAAACATGTTAAGTATTGGAGGAAAAGAAAAACGTACAACGCCGAAGATCATAATCGAAATAAATATCAAAAGAGATTGCTTATGTAAGAGGATTAAGTGACATGGTCCAGCCTCAAAATTTGCAACATTCTACCATCTAGATTAATACACATTCATGAAGCATACAATTATTAAAATACATTTTTTTTTGGTATTCTTTTCCATCATAAACACCTTTTGGGTTGCCAACAGAGCATATATATAGGACTATGAGAGCAAAATAAAACAGTGGCCTTTTCAGAGAAAATTAACACATACTTTATATGTTTTCCTCACTAGAACTATCTGAAGTAAAATCGTTCCAGGAAAGTGCAATTAGTTTGGTCACCAAGTCAAAGCCTGAAAGCACTGTAGCCTCCTAAGCCTGAAGATCCATATCCCCCATATGACTGAGATGATAATGAAGATGGCGGGTAATTGGTCGAGCCCAATTGAGGATAGGATGATCTCAATCCAGAATCTAACCGTCCATACATACTTCCAACTGGCTCTTTGTGATGGCTTATAACTTCCTGAAAACACGAAGTAAACACAACAACAATACCTCAATACGCTCCCATATTCATCTTTCTAATTATGGGGGATGAAGAACAAAAGGAAGCCTAAAGGTCCACACGAGATTAAACTTTGTCATTGTCATTTCTCATTTTCAAACATGCATACAATTTCCCACTCATATACTTTGCTAAAATCCCCAAAGTTGCTAGTCAATCATTATACAATAATCTTACAATCTTATAATTATTATAGAGTGAGTGTACATTTTCACATAAAAATGACCATATTAGCCCCAAAAATGACATGACATCCATTAATTGATGAGGTGTAAACTAACTATTAATGTATTCTCGCATATAATCTAATTCAAATTTAATTCATTTATTTTCTAAATTATATTTTAGTATAAAAAATAATAAAAACTATACATTAATTATCTTTTCGTAGGAGAATAAAAAAGAAATATCAAAATATTCTTAAAATATTTAATTCTATGTAAATAGATTTAAAATTTATAAATCATATCTTAGATGAAATTTAAAAAATCAAAATCAAAAGACACGTGCATTATAATAATTGTCTATTTTTAAAAAGAGAAAATCAAAATCTCTTAAACATGTGTTTTAATTTATTTTCTAAGTTATATTTAGTGTAAAAAATAATTGATTCTATGTATTATTTATCTTAAAGTGTGAGAATTAAAAAGAAAAACCAAAAAACTCCTAAAATAATTGAATTTATGTGAATAGATTTAAAATCTATAAACTTATGGTTAATTTAAAAAGAGAATCAAATTTTTAAATTGAATTTTTTTTTACTTGCGGTGCACGTTCTATTGGCTAGTATTCCCTAAAATGGCTAGATAAGGGATTCCTACAAACCGAATTATTTTATTATCCACAAAATTTAAAGTGATAGACCAATAAAAACCTTTTTACAAAAACAATTTATCATCCCTTATCTCAATGGATGAGATTTATAAAGGAGTTGAGAGAGAAACTTGCTCCTTTAAATCTAAAATAAGTGTAAAAAATTGTGTAACATTTTGTAACCACTAATGCTATCCCAATTTTAAAATATCAACAAGCATAAAAAATGACTTGTCAGATGTCAACAACACAACAAACCCAAAAAATGGACATCATCTGAAACAACAGAATCACATCAATATAATGCCAAGAATCTAACTTTCAAGAGAAGCACAAAATGTTTGTGTTAGTATATTCAAGTCAAAATCATACCAGTTTACTTAAATGTACAACCATCTAATCAGAGTACTACAACACATTTGATAACTTCAATAAATAAATTATCAATCCCTAGAGCCGACCTTGCAATTGAGTCAAATAAGGAAATCACATGTTCATAAATGGCATATCAGTTTAAGAACATGTCAGAAATATATTACCTTGATCAACTGTTGGGCCATCTGAACTTGTGATGAAGTACCTCTAATTTCCACTGTAATTTCATCAGGAAGTCCCCGGCTCTCTTGCACAGTCAAGATGGCTCCACTAGTACGGCGAATGTATGCAATATTAGAACCCTCAATTCCAATGAGGTCTTCGGCATATGAAAGTGGGATTTGCATGGTTTGTGAAACCTATTAAAATGAATGACAGAAATTGATGTCATAAGGATGTAAACTAACCCAAAAAGAAAACACAACCAAAAAACAAATTGTATAAAATTTGAAAGAAAATCCCATTTGATACAGGACACCAGAATTCCTCGTTAGCATAGTCCTCATATTCAAATTCCATTACCAATGTCCACAATCCTAACCAACCTACTATTTAGAAAATAAAGAAAATGATCTTTGCAATACGCATTATTTACCATTTAAAGCTAAGCTTGGAAGATAAAGGATCCCAATTTTGAGGAATGAAAGCAACTTTGACACACGCCCTTATTTCACCCATTCCAATCTCTCTTCCAGAGTCTAGCATCATAAAACTTTTACACTTTGCATTGTATGGATAGTGAGCATTTTATGGCCTAGAGCGAATTTTTGAGGTCAAATTATGGTCCAAAAAGTTGGGAGATTGTGAGGATAATATTAAATGTGATTTCCATTTTTCCCAATTGCCAATCCACGTTATGAACTCGAAGAGTTTTTAGCAAGGTTCATAATCACAAGTTGTTGAAGATATCGCAATTTGCATGTACAGAACAAGGTCTACCCTGCTTGAGAGGTATGTTGTGTCCTAATCTATTTTTTCCCCTGAATAGTTCTTATAAGCACTTCTCTGTCCACTATGTGAATGAAGTCTCAGCACATTCTTAACCTACAACAAATGTCTTCTTTGTTGCTTAAATGCCAGAATACAATTTCACTATTTTCCAAATCTAAAAATGTCTCTAGAATCTTCATCTTTAGAAGAAAACCAGATTGCAACACTTCTCATTAAACTATACTTACAGATTGTCAACTGCAAATAAATATGATATGTCCTAACTAACAATCTAAGCTCTGAACCCACCACATGCAGAGAATCCTTAAGTACGTATGAACAATACAAAGCGGTCCGTCACAGTAATTTGACACATACCATTAGAATGTGCACAAATGAACGAAAATGAGCACTGGCAAGCTTTCTTGACACAAGCACACAATCTTAAAACAATACAAAGACTACAAACAGACCTGAGTAACAATAGGTGCGCCAGCATGGCCAATTCCTGAGGATCGAATTCCAGAGTGTGACGGATCTTGTCCATAGATAGAAATTCCTGACGAGGAAAGCTGTGGTTCCAACTGAGTCTCACGGTCAAGAAAAAGTGAATCCCTCTTTGATGAGAAAGAATAGTTGTTGCTGACTGCTGTTTGCGGAATATTCTGAAGCATCGACTTGTCAGCCCAGGTGTCTACTTGGCATTCTTGAGTATTTGTTACATTGTACTGAAAAAAGTGGTTGAAAAATTAGGACCAGAAACTAAAGAATATGTAGTAGATAACTAGAAAGCAATGGAGAACTTACAGTCTTCTCAAAAAGTGGAAGAACACTATGGTCAACCAAAAATTTCCTCAGGTGATTGATCACTGCTTCAAGAGCTTTGAGAACCTTGAAGGATTCTCCCTGAAGCTCAACAATCCTCTCATCTGAAGCCGCATAAAAAGGAACCTCGTCTGCTATTTGAAATTTGTATCATCACTTGTATCACTCGGGGAATACGGTATACGCACAGAAAAAAGAGCAAGCCACATTTGAAAAATACAATAGGCATTTACAGTTAAGAGGCATTACTACATGTTCAAATTAAAGAACACAATCAACCTATCCAAACTAGTCAGCTGATAAATAAGTTAGGACTAAAGCATTCAAATGGTGTTGCCTAACTATAGCTATGACAAAGTACATAAAATACAGGATTAACTTATGATATCATAATATGTTTTAGCCTTATTACGAATTTGACAACATCTTCAATACCTGCTGATAATACGCGCACAGAAGCACCAGTATTTTCCTGCATTGATTTGATCACTGATCCTTGCTTTCCAATTAAGTTTATAGCTTGAGTGGATGCAACCAGCAACCGAACGGAACAGAAAGCAACCGCGGAAGCTGCAAACTTAGCGTCACCCTCACTCTCAGACAATCCAGATACACGTTTAAAAACTCTAACAACAGCATCCATTGCAGGGGAAAGTGGAGCCTCTGGCTCTTCCTTTCCTGATATCAACACCTAAAAGATGTACTAAGGAATAAGATATAGGTCAACAAGGTAATTAACGTAACAGTGGCACATCTATCTGGTTCTGGAGGACAGAATTGTCTCCATTAGGACGTATGCATGTGGTGATGTGTAAGAAATTGGAATCACTTGATTTGTCATCCAAGAACCAAAAAGAGAACCCAGGTCCCACCCTAGGGCCAAATAGACCAGCACCAAACCAGGTTCAGACCAGAACCAGAGCCATGGTATTATTGGTCTTTTCCAATGTAAGGTAACAAAACATTTGAATTCAGAGAAAAAATTCAATCTGTTTTAACATCCTTTGCCCCATCACTTGAGAATTGTAATTAAGATTAATCAATTAAGAAAATTAGTATTATCAAAATAGAAGCAGCTTTTTGAGGAGTGAAAATACTTAAAAGAAAATGATATATAATCATAAAAGAGGAACTCAAAGCATAAAAGGAACTCTACTAGATCAACGCACAATTTAGCTCGCAAAACATAACAACGCACATCAAAGAGTGAATATTTAACTTTCTCACATTTTGCTGAGCTAACCAAGCACCCAAATAGCATACTATAGCGTAATTTCCAAAGTAACACACAATCTGTAAAACCTGGTAAGAAATAATAACAATTGAAAAGGAAAAGGAAAGAAAGTGAGCAAACACTCACGATGCGATCAGCAGTACCAACGGCGCCGTCAAGGACACGAATACGAGCACGAGTGTCCTCACACATCTTCTTGATCAGCTCTCCCTTGCGACCAATAATACTTCCAACCTTAACCACCGGCACAATGAGCCTGAACACACAGTCCCCAGGCCATCCCGGCCACTTATTTTCCCCTACACTGGTATTGGTCGTCGTCGCAGCCAAAGGAGCTCCATGCTCCGAATTCGGTTGAGCTGAATCGGAATCGGCGTTACGATTACCATACTCAGGTTGGGCCTCCGTCAACGGGGTCGTCGTCGTTGCGTCAGTGGCCTCACGGGCTAGAACGGCGTTGACGCCGTTGGTGAACAGGTAGGATTCCGGTTCTGGAGCCTTCGTTAAGCCGTTCTCTGTGGGTTCGATGGTGGCCATGAAAGATTGAGAGAAAGAAAGACAACGAGGGATCAGGCCTTAGGGATTTAGGGTAAGGTTTTAGATAGAAATGGTAGAGAGAAGACAAAAGCAAAAAATTTTGAGCTTTGACACACAGAAATGCGTCGCAGAAACGATTTATACTTGTAAATTGCAACCTTTTATTTAAAGAGAATGTAAATGTGAATTTGATATGGTTATTTTAAAAGTGAATTTTAATTTTAGTTTACGTAATAGTTTAATTTTATTTTATAAAATAATAATTGTGTAACGATAAATATTTATTTTTTTATTTTTAAAAACTATTTTAATTATAATTTATTTAAATTTTATCAATTTATATCAAATATAATCGAAAAGTTAAAAAAATTAAATTTATTTTTATACAATTACTTTCTATAATAATTAAATTAAATTATTATCAAAATAGATACAAGGTTTAAATAATATTTTTATAATAAGTAAAAAATTCTATTGGTATTTTTTTCTTATTCATAAATATATAACGACCAAATTTTTTTAAATTTATAATTTAGTGTTTTATTGTCTTTTAAGTTCTTTCACATTCTCCTAAAAAAAGTTTATTTACATTTATTTTAACAAAAAATTTCAATTTAAAAATTGATTAAATAAACAAATTAATAAATAATTAAATATTAATTACATCGTTAATTTAATACAAACTAGCCATTAGTAATACAAACACATGAAAACTTACACATATAAATTAAATAAAGAATTGTTTTTTTACTTTACAACAAACATTTATATTACAATATTTTAAAATAAATCGAATCGTTAAAATAATTATAAATTTTATAATTATTAATTTATTTTTAATAATAATATTTTATTATTTTAATTAAATATTTAAGATTCATATTTTTTATCATAAAATAAAATTGTAAAAAGTCAAATACCATAAAAAAAATAACATTATTAATCAATATTTCATTAATAGACATAAAATATATATAATATATATACGAAAAAATTAAGAAGTACTTTTTCTATAAGTAGAAAATTTCATAAGTTAAATAGAGTTATTACAAACATTATAAAATAAATACAAATTTAATTACAATTAATTTAATAATTTTTTTATTTTTTATAGTATTAAAATATATATTTTAGATAAATAAAAGATAATATAATAAAATAAATTGGGCTTAAACCTACTTATGTTTTTTTTATAATTTCTTGTATTCTAGAGTTGTCAACGGTTCCAAAAGAAGAGACTGGAGACCCCTTTTTCGTTTCATGTGCACAACTTAGAATTTATCCTTTATATTCACTTAAAATCTCTATGCTTACATATTAAAGATCCCATATAAGGAAATGGATCCAAATGATATTTTAAATTTTTTTTTTTTTGTAATTTTTTTTATTACAAAGAAAATTATAAAAAAATAAGACAATAATAAATTAAATTATAAAATAATTATAAGATTTTAAATTTTTAAAATTTAAATAAAAAATTAAAATAACTTTTATAAAAAAAAACTATTGATGTTTTAATAAAATAAAAAATAACACTATAAAAAGTCAAACATCATAAGATATTTTTCTTAATCAATGTTTCATGAATAGTCATAAAAATATATAACATATATACGAAGAAAATTAAAAAGTATTTTTAAGTTCTAAAAGTACAATTTTTTGTGATTATTAAGAACATTTTGAAGCAAATGAAAATTTAATTATAACCAATTTCTTGTTTTTAATAGTATTAAGAGTTATACATTTTAAAACGAATGAAAAAATAACATAACAAAAAATTTGGGCTCAAATATGACTATGTTCTTTTTCACACCTTTATGTATTCTCATATAATCATATAAATTCATCATTCTTCATTTCAACTCACATATTTGAATCATACTAAATATTGTTTGATATAAAAATCATCAAATAATCTTACAATAAATTTGAAAAAAAAATAATAAACATATTATCTAATAAGTTAAATATATAATAATTATTAGTTTTGGTTCAAGAGAAGTAAAGATGCATCAAAATAACTATACATGATCTCTAACTATTTTAATTATATAAAAAAAATCAAGAATGTGTGATTTAATGATCAAAATTAAACATTTTTATAATTTTTATTTTTATTTTTAACTAAGTGATTATGTCAGATATTTATTATTTTATAAATAATTAATTTTAATTAAAAACATTGAATTATAAAATAATTTTAACTGTAATAAATATATGCAATATAAAACTATTTTAATTTCATATAAAAATAAATTTATGAAATCAAAACTAAATAATCCAAATCGAAGTCACAGAAAAATATTATTTGCTCAAAAAAATATTTTTTTAATTTTATAAAAACAAAATTATGAAATATGGTTAAATAATTCAAAGTAAATTATTTAAAATTCTAATTTTTAATTCATTATATTATTTATTATTTCAAATAGTTAATTTTAATTAAAAATATTAAAAAAAATAAAATTATAAATGTGATTAAATAATCTTAAATAATTCTAACTGAAATCTTTTAAAATTATAGTTTTTAATTATTATTTTAAAAAAAATTAATTTAATTAAGAATATTAATGTTTTGAATATTTATGCCCAAAATAATTACATATAATTTATAACTTTTTAAATTTTATAAAAATAAAATTTTAAAAAAGTGATTAAATAATCCTAACTAAATTCTTTTGAATTCTAATTTTTAATTTCTAATTAGATATATATTTTTTATTTATTATTTTCAAAGGAATTAACTTTAATTAACATAAAAGTTGTAAAGAAATATAGTCAAACTAATTATACACAGTTTATAACTTTTAATTTTATAAAAATTAAAATTATGAAATGATGATTAAATAATTCTAACTAAAGTCTTTTAATATTTTAATTTAAATTCTTAATTAATACATTATATGTTGCTATTATTTCAAATAATTAATTTTAATTAAATATATTGAAAAATAAAGTTATAATGTGATTAAATAATCCTAATTTAAATCTTTTTAAATTATAATTTTTAATTCCTAATTAAATCATTATGTTTATTATTTATTATCCCAAATAACTATCAACTAAAAATATTAAAAAATAGATATATGAATGGGTGTTTAAATAATCAAAACTTAAACTTTTTATAATTTTAGTTTTTAATTTATAATGTTTATTTTTTATTATTTTAAAAAGAATTAATTTTAATTAAAAAATATTAATTTTTTGAAAAAGTATAATCAAAATAATTATATAAAATCTGTAATTTATTTTTAATTTTATAAAAAATATATTAAGAAATGATTATTAAATAATTTTATAATTGGAGTCTTTTAAAATTTTAGTTTTAATTTCTAATTAAGTCATTATGTTTTTAATTTATTATTTAAAAATAATTAATTTTAATTAAAAAATTTAAAAATATCAAAAGGTATAATGTATTTAATACATAAATAATTAGATTCATATATGTGTAAAAATACATTGAAACTTATATAAACCTTATCTATTAAAATAAAATGTGTCACTTTTGATGTTATGATGATTATTTTCATATGAAAATACAAACTTACTTTTTATAATAATTATATGATTATAATTATTTAAAAAATATTAACTAATGGTGATTAATAATACTAATTGAAGTACTTTAGAAATTGTTTTTTAATTTCTAATTGAACCATTATGGTTTTTATTTATTATTTTGATATATATTAATTTTGATTAAAAAATTAAAATATCGAAGAAGTATGATCATAATAATTATATTCAATTTTTAACTTTTTAGTTTTATAAGAAATAAAACTATAAAATGATGATTAAATAATTTTAACTTATTTTTTTTGTTTCTAATTTTTAATTCCTAATTAATTCATTATGTGTATTATTTTTTATTATAAAAAAGAATTAATTTTACTTAAAAATAGTAAAGTTTTGAAGAAATATGACAAAAATACTTATATATATTCTATAGCATTCTAATTTTAAAAACAATGACTATTTTTTCACACATACTCCACAAACAAAAAAAGCAAACATATAAGAAAAACATACAAATTATCAAAAGTGTTGTGTATAATATACAAACATAATGTTTTGCATGTGTATGAGAATGAAAGGTACTGAACTAGCGATACTCGATCGTATAATAAGACAGACAAAAATATCAAGTAAAATACAAATTTTATGTACAAGAAAAACAAAAAAACAATATGACTTACAAAAAAAAATTAAAAATAAATATATCAAGAGGTGTTGAGACAATTTAAAATGAAGTCTTTTAAAATTGTAGTTTTTAATTTATAACTATGTTATATGGCATGTTATTTATTATTTCACAAAAATTAATTTTAATTAAAACTTGTAAATATTTTAAAAAGTATGACCAAAATAGTTATATATAATTTATAACTTTTAAATTTTATAAAAAATTAAGAAAATGTGACTAAATAATCCCATATGAACTCTTTTGAAATTTTAGATTTTAATTCTTAATCAATACATTATTTTTTATATATATTTCAAAAATAATTAATTTTGATTAAAAATAATAAATTTTTGAACAAGTATAACAAAAATAATAATCTACAATCGATAAATTTTAATTTTATAAAATAAAAAATTAAGAAATAACAATTAAATAATATTAAAAAAATCATTAGAATTCTAATTTTAATTTCTTAAAGCCTTTACATATTTTATTTGTTATTCTAAAAAGAATTCATTTTAATTGAAAACATTAAAAATTTAAAGAAGTATGATCAAAATAATTATATGAAATGTATAACTTATAAAAAATAAAAAAATAGAAATGATGGTTAAATACTTTCGATTGAAGTTTCTAATTTCTAATTAAGTCATTGTATCTATTATTTATTATTCTAAATATATAATTTTAATTAAAAATATTTTGAAGAGATGATTAAATATTTCTAAGTATTTTAAAATTTTAATTTTTAATTCATAATTAAATTTTTATGCCCATTGTTTATTATCTTTAAGAATTAATTTTAATTAAAAATTTAAAAATAAATATATGGACTGATTAAAGAAAAAATATTAATGTCTTTTGGAATTCTTGTATGGAATTAAAAAAAATCTAAAATCTCTTCGATATAAGAAAATAGAAATTAAAAAAATGTGAAACCTTCTCATATACTCCATCTCAATTTTCATACGATGTTATAAACGTAACTATGAATGTAATTTTTGATGTTGATATAGTGAAATATTTAGTTTTGTAATATTCTTTTAACGTTAATTATGTTTGTTATTTATTATTTTATAAAAAAATATTTTATATTATTAAAAACATAAAAAAATTAGAAGAAATATGACTAGGGATAAGCATGGGTATAGACGAGAATGATTTTTTATATAATTGTCTCTGAATCGAATTATAAAAATTATACCCGAAATTGCCCAAAAACCATTATGATTAAGGGTTGGGTTTTTATCTATTGGTAACGGTTCGGGACGGTTATTAAAAAATATTCAAAAAGAACTATTTTTTTAAAATTAAAAAAAAAATTCTTAATACACCCTTATTGTTAATTAATATATAATTTAATTTAATAAATATATAAATTAATTAAATAAATATAATTAATTTCGAGTATGAGAGAATACGATTATTAGTATAATTGTATTTAAACTGTACCCGTTGTTTCATGTTAGGTTTTTATCTCAAATCGTACCCGTTTTCAAAATTTATCAGATAAAAACTAAACTGACAATACGAATAACCACAGATAACCGAATCCACAATTTTTTTACCCATTCTTAAGTATGACCAATCAAATACGCTAATAAAAATTTAGAAAAAAAACTACAATCATTTTGTGATACATCGTTATTTTAAAGGTTAAGAAAAATGAATAAAAATTTTAAAAATATTATAGTTTTTTTTAAGAACATGCAAACGTTTGTATCAAAACAAAAATGCAAACTTATACCTTTAGACTAGTTGTAAAATTAGTACCAATAGATGTATAGATATGTTTAAGTATAATTATCATATAATAAAATAGTGATAAATAATATAATATTTTGAATAAAGTATACAAAACAAAATAGTGATAAATAATATAATATTTTGAATAAAGTATACAAATTATGAAAAGAATAAACACTTTGAAAAATGTATGTACAAGAGAATTTCAAAATAAATTAAGTAACAGACGCAAAACAATTTATATTATTAAACTTAATTTTTTTTAAAAAGTAAGATTTTCAAAAACTTTAACCTATTTAACCTAATAATTTCAATGGAAAAGCTTTTATATTCCTTCTTATAAGTTTCTTCTCTAATCAAGAAAAAAACTAATAGTTAATATATTGATAAATCAAAATTTAATAATACATAGTTCATAGAATGTGTAGTAATAGTTAATTACATTTTTACAATTAATTAAAATTTAAAAAAACATTAAAAAGTATGATATATATTAATTTAAAGTAGTTGAATAAGTTCATATTAAAAAATACATTATTAATTGAAGATGAGGTACATAAACATGTGTAGTCATAATTAATTATATTTTTATAATTAATTAGAATTTTAGAAGATGCTAAAATGTATTATATACTCCATATATAGATAATTGAAAAGTTATATAAGAAATGTATGATACTTAGACCTCACATGCCATTTTGGAGTAAGATGGTGATTTTTATATTAAAAAAAATGAAAACACTCTCGATATAATAATAATAAGAAAAAATTATAAGATTTAATTATTTTGATTGTCCAAACCTAATAAAATAAAACAATCTTTTCAAATGTCAAAACTTTTCTTTTATTAAAAACAATCAAATGTCAAAACTTTTCTTTTATTAAAAACAATTTATTTGTAAGAAATCTAATGAGTTCAATGTTTTCTAATCCCTATCCCTAACATAAAAAAATTTGTTAGAAAATCCTTCTTTCTATGCAAACACCCATTTGTAGCCAATTACCTTCTTGTTCTTAGGTAGTTGTGTTAACTTTCATGTCTTATTCTTGTGAAGGGATAGAAGTTCTTCATTCATGGCTTCCTTTCATCTTTCAACTTCAGGGCTTCTGATTGCTTCATTATATATGGAAGAAACATTATCATGTACAACTGAAAGTGCACAGACCATTGTATTCTTAAACTAAGCAGGTAGGTCTTCAAAATCTTTGTATTGAACAAGCACCTTGACATTTTATCGTCGTGGCCTATCAACTACAGTTCTTCTTGTTGTTGTGGAGGATCTTGGGTTAAAACCTCTTTTGATTCATCTTCTGTCAATGGAGGATCAGTTTCTGTCTTATCTTCACTGACTAGATTAACAATTATGCTTTCAAACTCCACCTGTTTCAGAGTTTTCTCCACCTGCTCCAAAGTGACATCAATCTTCTCAGTTACCTTTCTTAGTAAGTCAAATTCATCAAAGGTAACATCTTTGCTGAAGATTACCTTTTTCGTTTCAAGGCACCATAGTCGATATCCCTTAGAACCAGAAGGGATCCCTAAAAAAATAGCTTTCTTGGCTCTTGGATCCAACTTTGATTTTGTTACATGATAGTATGCAATAGAACCAAACACATGTAAGAAATTGTAATATCTAGCAGGTTTTTCAGACCATACCTCCATAGGCGTTTTGCCTTCAAGAGTAGACGATGGTAGACGGTTGACGAGATGACATGCATATGTCACAGCCTCTGCCCAATACTGCTTGCCTAACCCATCATTTGACAATATACATCGAACCTTCTCCAACAAAGTGTAGTTCATACATTTTGCAACTCCATTCTGTTGTGGTGTTTTTCGAATAGTGAAGTGTCGCACTATCCCTTCTCCTTCACAAACTTTCATAAATGGATCATTTATGTATTCAATGTCATTATCAGACCTCAGATGCTTCATCTTTCTACCAGTCTAAGTCTCGATCATCTTCTTCCACTTGAGAAAAATTTCCAACACTTCATCCTTCTTCTTCATAAGATACACCCAAACTCTTCTAGAGAAGTCATCAACGAAAGTGACATAATAATGTTTTCCACTCATAGATGGAGTTCTTGTTGGCCCTCATACATCAGTATGGATGTAATCCAAATGCCCTTTGTATTATGGAGAGTAGTGTCAAAGCTTACTCTTTTCTACTTCACCAATACACAATGTTCACAGAATTCTAACTTGTCGGTTCTCGCACCTTTTAACAGACATTTCTTTACTAGAATCTGTAAAGATTTTTCACTAGTATGTCCTAAACACATATGTCATAGCTTGGTAGTTTCTCAATCTCTTTCTTCCTCTGAAATTGCTACTGATGTTGTCTCAATAACAATACTACCAAGGTAGTAGTACAAGTTATTCTTCCGAACACATTTCATTGTCACAAGTACTCTAGAAGTAACCTTCAATGCCTCATTCTGTATAGTCACAGTGAAGCCTTTTGATTCTAAGACTCCCACAACAATGAGATTCTTATTCATATCTGGAACATAGTGAACATCCGTCAAGACCCTGGTTGAACCATCTTGATTCTTCAAACAAATTGTACCGATTCCCAAAACATTGCATGGAAATCATTACCCATGAAAACAACTCCACCGTCTAGTTCTTCAAAGTTAAAGAACCACTCCTTGTTGGGAGACATATGGAAGGTACACGCTGAATCAAAAAAACCAATCACCAGGATGGGATGCTGCTGACAAACCAACCAATGCCAAATATGAATTTGAATTTCTTTAAACTACACATGCATCAGACTGCACAACTTTTCCTTTCTTCTGCAACTTCAGACAATTTTTTTCCAATGACCTTTCTCATGACAAAAGACACATTCATCTTTACCAAGCCTTATTTTCGATAGAGATCTACCTCTTCTTCCTTTCTGTTGTGTTTGTAGACGTCCTCTTACAGACAATGTCTTTGCTGCTTCAATCCTACTTTCTTTTTTATCTTTCTTTCTAATTTCATAACTATACAAAGTAGTGCAAACTTTCTTAAAAGATACTTTATCATTCTCAATGAGTAAGCTCGTAATAAGGTGATCAAACTCATTAAGAAGGGAAGCTAACAACATCAAGGCTAAATCTTCATCTTTAAAAGTTTCATCCATATTTAACAAATATGTTACTAATCGATTAAAAGCAGTAATGTGGTCGTTTATTGTAGTACCTGGAAGGTATTCAAAACGGAACAACTTCTTCTTCAAATAGAGTCGATTCTGTTCACTCTTCTTCATGAACTTGTTCTCCAATGCCTTTCACAACTTACTTGCAGATGTCTCCTTCATGAAAGTGTATTTTTGTTCTCTTGAAAGACATGAACGAATTGTACCACATGCCAATCGGTTGATATTTTTCCACTTTACTTCATCTGCTCTATCTGGTTTCTCTTCTTCAATGGCGATATCTAGACCTTGTTGAAATAGAGCATCTAGAACTTTGCCTTGCCATGCCGAAATGAATGGTTCCATCAAACTTATCCACCTCAAACCTTGCATTCATCACCATAGTTCTACCTGGCGTAGATGATTGGCTTTTGTTTGAAAGAAATTTTTCTCCCGCCATTTCTTCAAATTACAACAACTAGCAACTATATTCCAATAGCAAACAAACAGAATACAAACAAATGCCTAGGTAGGAACCTTCGGCTCTGATACCAATTGTTGGGAAAATCGGGTATATTTTTCCTATTCTAAGTAGTTACTATTCATTTATGATTTAAATGAATAGAACTCAAACTAACCCGACAAAATAATACTATTGAAAATATAATGCTAAAATAAACTAAAGCATATATTGAAGCAAAAATATTAAAATAAAAAAATAAAAAACACTAGAAATTTAACGAAGTTCGGTATAAATGTTACCTAGGTCCTCGGGCGTCGTTGACCACTTCCACTATCTTCAAATGTTTACAAATTTTAGGATGTTTACAAACGGTGGAGGAGGGCTTTATTTATAACTCAAAATATAACATTCTCTTTATTCCTAACCAACGTGATACTTTTCAAATTTGCTTACTAAGAAGTTATACAACACATGCAAACTAAAATTGATTAAGTTTGTTCAAATTTTATCTTTTCTTTCGGTAGATGGGTCAAAATCAAAATCAATTCTCACATATTTAGATATATTATGTACAGGAGAGTCAAATATAAAACCTTAATTTTACAAGAAAATATACACAAATGGAGAGATAAACATATGCATGTTCATATTTTAGTTTTATGGATTTTATACGGGCGCTTGAAGGAGTCTATATATTATGGAAAATTTGGACATTGAATGATTTAAGCGTTCTCTTTTTTATTATTTAATGTTGCATATATTTCTTTATAGTTTACTGTATAATACTAGTTACTTTTATTTGATTGTTTAGATGTAAGTTATACATATTTCTTATTTAATTCTTGCTTTATTATATATACTTTTTGTTGGGTTCAATATATGTTTGTTTTCTTAATAGTTTTGTTTTGTTCACTAATATTTTGTTGTGAACTAAGTTAATTTCTTGTGCAATTTTTTTCCTAACATGTTTTTAAGCTTTGATTAAAATTTGATGAACATAATTATATTATATTTTTTCCTCGAACAAACATCACATCTTATTATGGAGTAATTTTTCTTTTATATTCCTTCTAAATCTTAATGATTGAGAATATAAACTTGTAAAAAGTTGTATGATAAATTAAACCATCATTTATGTTCATTTTTATCAAAAAAAAAAAATAGATTGATATGACCTGGACTACTATTTTTATGGTAGATTTAATCCCTAACTTACAATTTTATTAATATTCTTGTTATATTTTTAATAAACATACCAACTAAAAATAATATAATTAGACATATATTCAATAAAAAATCAAAGATTTTATTTCAAGGACATGTGTCTAATTTTATATTGGACAATTATTTAAATCAGTTTTTCAAATAAATATTAACAGACGATTGAAGTCACAAAATTTGATAAGTTGGTCATGCGTCTAATTTGGTTTCGATGAATATGATCATTAATCGATCAAAATACGACTAGTTAAACAACTATGCAGTTTAATTATACATAAAACCAACTTTATTCAAATAAGTAGGGTCATCGACTGATCAAATTCTGACCTGTTAGACAAGTGTTTATTTAATTGAACACGTGTTCAATTCAATTCTGACGAGTGGGTCATTGTGTAATTAAAATCCAACCAATTGGACATATCCAACGAGTAGGGTCACCAATCGACCAAACCTTGGCTAGTTGGATAACTGTCCAACTCGACTCTAACGAATGGATTCACCAACTGACCAAACTTCGACTAGTTAGACAACTATTTAATTGTGACCTGACAAATTGAACAAATGTTTAATTAAAATTAAATCACAATTAATTAATAAAAATTAAAGTAATTTTTATTATTTTGTAAAAAAACCAAGTGAGAGTAGAGATCATATATAATTTTTTATTAATATATAAATATATACTTTTTAAAAAATTTTAGAAACTAAAATTAACTTTTTACTATGCCCCTAAACAAATAATTAGCTCATTTAGTTTATAATCACAATTGAACAAATAATTTTTATTGTTGTAATTTAAAAATAGAATTAAATAAATTTTAGTTTAAAAATAGGCACATTCTAACCTTAAACTTAAAAACACATATTTTAGTTAATTTTATTTAAAAATAAATAAAAATATATATCAATTCTATTTTACAAAACATAATTATTATAAACATAAAAAAATATTAACACCTTATAAATTTATAATTAATTTTAAATACATAAATATTTTTTATCATATTATATATTAAAATTTTATATAAATTTATACGAAAATAATATGTTAAACATTTTGATAATTCATAAATAATATAATATTAATTATAATTATGATATAAAAATAATATTCATAAATATAATTAAATTATTAAAAAAAATTATGAAGCCTTTCTATCCAATTTTTTACAAGATATAATACAAACATAGAATATTATATCGCAAATTTTGTGTGAAAATATTATTTAATATAATATTATTATAATTATTTTTATTATTAATATAATAAAATATATAAATTATATCTAATTAATTATATTTTAATACTTAAATAAAATTATTATTAATAAATATTTGTTATCTTAGTAATAATTAAAATTATAATAATATTAGAGATATATGTTATAATGTAATCTATTTTTTAATTTTTTAATTTTTTTAATTTAAATAATTTATTTTTTAAAATATCAAAAAAATTGCATAAAATTATTGTAACTATTTATTATTATTATTATGTTATAATAAAATTTTGATAAGTTATTTGTTATAAAAAATTATATATTTTTTATTATATAAATATAAATTATTTTTATTATTTTTTATTTATAATAAAAATATATTATTATTTATTCAAAGTTAGTAGAAAGTTATGGAAGAAGTGGCAAGTAATTAGAGAAGTAAAATTAGGGTAGGAGAGAGAAGAAGAAGGAATTTGATCGGTAGAAGAAAAGAAAAAAAAATTAAGGAGAAAGAAGAAAAATTTGACCATCAAATTGTTAAAGAAATTATAATATGTTTATTTTTAAATAAAAATTCACTTAAATCTATTTTTAAATTATAATAATATATGTGTACAAATGCCCCTTAGTTTATGAATTAACCAAACGTAATGTATACAACATTGGCTCCAAAATCAGTCACGCTTCAGAAAGAGCTATTAGTTTAATCTTTCAAGTTTTGTTAATATTTTTTCATATAATCTCTGTAGTTGGTTTTTTTTATTGTATGGCTTAATATATATATTAAGCAATATAAGTAGTTTTTTCACAAAGATGAATAATTATATTTTTCTTACTTTTAAATGGAAAAAAGTTATTCCTTACACTTCTACGTACATGTACTTATTATATTTTATATCAATAAAAATTATTCTTGATTATTGTTAATTACTTTTATCTTATCTTATAACTGTTATAAAAAACATTCTTAATTATTATTAAAAATGACAATTATAACCCAAAAGTAACATATCAAATTTTGATAAATAAAATCTATTATAAGTATCAATATATTTTCATATATAACTTAGTTCAATTATGTATATTAAATGTATCATATGTCTTAACTTTCTTCAATATTTTAACATCTTTAATTAAAATTAATTATTTTTAGAATAATAAATTACAAATATAATAACTTAATTAGGAATTAAAATTAGAATTTTAAAAAGCTTCAATTATCAAATTATTTAATCGTCATTTCTTAATATTCTTTTTTATAAAATTAAAAAAGTTACATATCATTTATAATTATCGTAATTCTTAGTAACTTTAATATTTTTTAATTAAAATTAATTATTTTTAAAATAATAAATAGATAATATAACTTAGTTATAAAATAAAAAATAAATTCTAAAAAGTTTCAGTTGGAATTATTTAACCACCTGTTCATATATTTAATTTTAATATTTTTAATTAAAAATAATAGACATAATGAATTAATTATGAATTAAAAACTAAAAACTTAAAAGATTTCACTTAGTATTATTTAATCACAAATTCATAACATTAGTTTTCAATATTTATAATTCCATTAATTATTAAAATAATAAATAATAGACATAATGACTTAATTATAAATTAAAAACTAAAATTCAAAATTACATTAGTTTGAATTATTTAATTATCTAATTTTATCTTTTATAAAATTAAAAATTTATAATTATATATAATTATTTTTATCATATTTCTTTGAAGTTGTTAATTAAAATTAATTCCTTTTCAAATAATATATAAGAAATACAATGGTTAATTTAGGAATTAAAAATTAAAATTTTAAAATTCTTTAATTATAATTATTTAATCATTCTTTAAATTTTCATTTTATAAAATTTAAAAAGTTATAGATTTAATATAATTATTTTGACCCTACTTCTTCAAAACACTAATGTTTTTTTTTATAAAATTTAATTCTTTTTAAAATAATAAATAACAATCATAAAAAACTAAATTACAAAATACTTCACTTTTGATTATTTAATTATGATTTCGTAATTTTTTTTATATAAAATTAAAATAGCAGATATTGCATGTAATTATTTCAGTCAAAATTTCTTTAAATTTCAATATTTTTAATTAAACTAAATTATTTATGGAATAACAAACATAATTACTCAATTAAGAATGAAAAATTAAAATTATAAAATCATTTAGTTTTAATTTTTTTTCTTTTAAAATTTTAACATCTATATTTCCAAGTCTCCAACTCGAGACTTCCACTTTATACAACACTGGCATATGTCATTAGGCTACAAAGCCATAAGGATTATTAAATGACATCTATATTATTTATAGTTAAATATCACATATAATTATTTTCATGCTTCTTTACTGCTCCCAACACTAATAATTACCATATATCTAGCTTATTAGATAATATAACTATGATATTTATTTTTGTTTTCTCAAATTTGTTACGAGATTATTTGATATAATTCAAATATATGGATAGAAAGAAGTTTATTTGATGATACAAGAATACAAAAATACTTGAAAAACAATATGGAGATATTTAAACTCAAATTATTTTATTATATTGTTGTTAAAATGTACAACTTTTAATACTAAAAAGCAAGAAATAATCAAATTAATTATGATTAAATTTTCTCTTACTTGATAATATTCGTAATAATTATAAAATTTTATACTTTTAGAACTTAAAAATACTTCTTAATTTTCTTAATATATATTTTACATATTTTTTATACTTATTTATAAAGTATTGATCAAGAAAAATATCTTATTTGCTTATTGTGTTTACTTTCTATGATATTATTTTCAAATATTCAAATAAAAATAAAATCACTTTTAAAAGTAAACTAAATATTATACGTTTATAAAATTAATAATTATTTTCATAATTTAACTAAAATACTGTAATATTAATATATTATCATAAATAAAAATATTTTTCTACTTAATTTAAAGCATGACCTTTTCCTCATGCAATATATACAATGATGACTAATATAATTAAAAAATAGAGAATTAAATTATAAATTTTATTATAAATTAAAAATTAAATTATGTTTTTTAAAAAAGGTTGGGATGAATTAACAAGTCAAATTTCATCATAATTATGTGCAACACCATTAAATTAATTTATCAAAAATTAAAATTGTCAAATTAAAACACATTAAGACTATATTATATGAAGTAAAGTCCAAAATAAAATTGTACTAAATTAAATAGTTTAGGACCAAATAAATAGAAGCCTAAAATAAATGAGATCAAAGTGAAAATTTGTGTAATATACAAAAATATTTGTTTGATAACTATTTTATTAGATTCAATTTTTTAGCTTTAAGTCATGCTATCTTACATGAGATAAACTCTGGGCACTAATTAATTTTGAACACATGTTCAAGAATATTTTCATTTGGTATATATCTTAAATGAAACACAAAGTTTGCCCATTAACAAATTTAGTGATGGTACTAAGAAAATTACAAAAAATAATATCAATAAAACTTATAATAAAAATAACACCCCAATAATATTGAACGGTATTCAATTAGATAAAGTTCAACATTGAATTGAATAAATTTAAATAATCATAATTCAATTTAAATCACATTAAATTAAGAGACAATCAATATAAGATGATGTGTTTGATTTTTTTTTAAAAGTGAAAATATTTAATTTTTTTATAAGAACGCTTTTTATAATAAGTTTTAAGAGTTAATTTTTTTTTCAAAATACTATTTTTATGATATTCACAATCCCCTTGCCTATATAAACTAGATAAAAAGTTTCTAGCATAGAATTTCCAAAATAGCTTTCATACCCATAAAAATTCTATTTATTGAATAATAATATATAATAAAATTATTATAACAAAAAATTAAAAAGACTACTTAAATTTGTTATCTTTAACAAAAATATACTTTAGTTATTTATATATTAGATAGAACAACAAAAGTTTGATACTTTTACAAAAAAAAGTTACATAAATCTATTTCGTAAAGGTGATACATTTGTGTCACCCATTTTCACCAAAAAAGAAAAAGAAAATGGTATAAGTTTATTACCATTACAAAGTAAATTTCTAACTTTTTTGTAAAGATATCAAACTTGTGTTATCTCACTTAATAGACACAGATCTAAAGTATATTTTCATTAAGAAAAATACATTTTTATCCTAACTATACTACTGAGGATGTCTAAATCTCACAAACTCATGCTCCTTGTAATATTAACCTCACTCCACATCTTGACCATACACTTAAGTAGAAGCATCGCTTATATCACTACTCTTTCATTAAAAATAACTTGAAATGACACTTCATCCAAATTAAAATATACTTATATAATAATTAAAAACATACATCTAGTTTTACTACATGTAAAAGCTTTATTGATTTCCTTAACAAATATCAATAATGATTCACCTAATACTCTAACAATAAGACTTGCTTATGTTGATAATAAACTTAATTATTTTATGATATTTTGATAATATGTTCTTATGCCTCCTTCTTTATTTTTATTTTTAAATTGTTAGATCAAATAATTATTTTTGTCATATCATAATTATTTGATTTGATTATTAATCTTTAAAGAAGCTATTTTAATTGAACTTGTGCTTGATCTTCTTACTTTAGGATTTACTAATTGATTTGATTTAAGTGACATATGTTTTGAATCATCTAGTTAGGATTACTCATTATTAAATCTGTTCTAGAACACACACAAGCACTTGTATTTTTGCGCTAACCTTTTTGCAATTAATTCGGGAAACTTATTGAAACGTTGGTCTGAAAATTGCTCATGCTAATATTAAAAACTATGAAAACAGAGTAATGACTCGTAAGTAAAATACGTGAGAGAAGTATCCTAGGGAGGGTAACATAAGACCGAGTTTGTACTTGAACATTTGATTTTCATAGTAAAAAGTTAGGTGTTTCGGTGGACCGATGGTTTTCCTCTTAGAATATGGTTGTGATCTAGGTTATTTCCACCTAAAAATATCGTGTATTTTTCTTTTATTTCCGCACTTTATTTCCGCTTTGTTTAGGTTATCAAGTTATAAATTGATAAAATTAGAAATAACATATTCACCCCTCTAGATTAATTAGGTCCAAAATTTATAAACTTTCAATTAGTATCAGAGTCAACACTAGATACACTTAGTGTTAGTCCTATGGATTTTTATTATGGATCATTCTTTTGAGGATTATAGCTCAGATGATGAGGAACTTCAATCTTCTTTTCTCTTTAAATATAATGTTAAAAGTTCTAAGTCTTAGAGCCATAGAAGAGAATAATAGTTTAAGTACAAAAATAAAAAAATTAAATGAACAACTTGAGGCACATGAAATTTTTTCTAATAAATTAAAAGAAACGAATGATATCTTGCAAGAACAAAATAATTCTTTGAATTTGAGTCTTGTAGATTTGAAAGAAGAAAACAACAAGCTTGTTAAAGATAATAAAAAGCAAGTGCAAGAGCTCAAAAAATCATGTAAAGTATTGGAGAGACTTACCATTGAAGCTCAACAATTAGATAAAATATTGAGCACTGGTAAGTCACATGGTGATACACATGGCTTTGGTTATAAGGATAAGAGTTTCATACCTTCAACATCAAAGACCACATTTGTAAGGCCTTTAAACTCTACTCCTATTGTTACTACTTATGCATAAAGAACTATTGCACCTGTGGTAGAAAAAATTGTTAAGTTTTTACCTGTCTGTCATCATTGTGGTAGAAAATGTCATATAAGCCCAAAATGTAGATTTTTGAGGAATGCTCTTCAAATTAATCATTATTTCCATGTTTCACATAGTAGGATCCATAAACATCATCCATCTATGCATGCTACATCATATTCAAGGATGAATGGAAATTATAATAATATGTTCAAAAATATTACTGTAAAGCATGAAGTCTTAGACTTAAAGAGACAAACAAAATTTAGTACTTTTAAAGCTAGGACTCATTATCATCATCCTACTATGCATATTGCATCTTCATTTGGGATGAATGAGAAAAGTACAGCTAAGTTCAAAAACATGCCTATAAAACCTAAGTTTGTTGAGTCACAACCCAATGATATAGAGAAACCAAAATGTAAGAAAATGTGAGTTATGAAGGATTGTTTTTTCCCAATCACCTGACCGTTTTTTATTAGAATGCTTAAATGACCATAGGTGAGTAATCTTTATTGTTTTTATTTTATTAGTTAAACTTAAAAAAAAGGAAAAAAAATAGAAGTAGCATTCTTATCTGGCTAACACGGTATTAGACTTATTTAATACTTACATATACATAACCCCATTTTAGTGACTTGACTCATTTTGATATTTATTGTATAAATTATTCTAAAATTTTGGCTTATGCACACACATATTCTTGTACATGTGATGATCGATGTTGACATAAACTTATTCACATACTCACGAACACACATATATGTTATGCTTGAAGTTTATGAAATTTCTTGAAAGATTCTAGGGCTTCAACTAATCTTAACTGTAAAATTGTGTTGAGTTATATTTCTTACTTGTTAAAACTTTACCGTATGGAGGCACCTAGTATTGAAAGGGCTACCTACTGTGATGTGTGAAGCTACCGTAGTGAACGGAGAGAGCTACCTCACAACTAGTGTGAAAGTCATCATGCTAGATTTAAGACTCGTGCAAAAAAAAATGAAAGATTATGCAAAAAACGATTACTTATAAATCTTGTACATTGAATGCACAAAAGAAAGAGCCAATAGAGGTTAAAAAAATATCATTTACCTTATATATAAAATAAAGGAAAAAAATTTAAGTCATCTTTTAGTAGATATATTTTATTTTGTGAGATTGAAGACTCAATTATAGTTTTACATGATAGGTGATTTTTTTTTTCTTTTGAGTCTTTCTTGATAGATCATAAATGAATTAATTGACATATTTATGGAGTTTAAACATATATACTACTTTAAGTAAATATCAATATGTTAAGCTTGATTGGTATGAATGCATACTACATAAATATTCTTTACACTTCGCTTATTTCTATGTAAACTGAACTAATATATAATGAGACTTTCAAGCCAAATTGTCGTATGTTTTATTTATGTCATTTCAATTACTTGCAAGTTTATCAAGTTGCAATGAAGATGGATTCACCAGACTATAGGATAGTTCCATTATGGAGTCTGGGACATCATTGTATTTATATCTTATTTTTATAAGTGTTATGTAGTAAATGAGAGGTTTTGCCACACAAAAATATCAAAGGGAGAATTTGTAAAGACTATGAGTGTTGACTATTTTCGTAGACAAAATATTTATCTATAAATTTGTTTTTAAGCCTACTATTAAATTTATCAAAAAAAGCTAAACAAATACTCGAGTTTCAGATAATTATACTTCAGGTATATCTTTGATAACTATGACACATAGGATTACATTTATGCATTTAATAACACATGCTTATAAATCTAAAATTATTTTTAGTGCTAAAATATGAAATAAGATATGCTAAAATATTAGATAAGATACACTCTAAATTATAGCTAGAATCTTTAGTATAAAAGATATTAGATAAGATATACTCTAAAATAAGATATGTTAAAAGATATTAGATAAGATATACTCTAAATTATAATTAAAATCTTTATCATAAAAGATCGCATAAAATCTATTTTTTTTAAATATTAGATAAGATATATACACGATTGTATACTTAACCACTTTGTTTAGGTTATCAAGTTATAAATTGATAAAATTAAAAATAACCTATCACCCCTTCTAGGTTAATTAGATACATAATTTATAAACTTTCAAGTATTAGAGTTATAAAGTACTCTCATATCTCATCTCATGTTTCATTTAATATCTATAATGAATTCATAATACAATATTATCTAATTTCATTTAAATATAATATCTTATTTCATTTTATTTAGATTGTAACCCTAATAAATTTAACTTTAAACATATATTATATTATTTTTCTTATTAAACCTAAATTACAAATAATCATGTATTATTATAGACAAATAATATATCTCGATTAATATTGACTCATTACCATCTCAACTCGTTAAAATTTAAGTGAAACAAAATGATTTAAATTTTAAAAATTAAAAAAATTAATAAACTGCATTATAAATCTCATTAACATCTTGTCTCAATTTATACCTCTAGTATCATCTTATTTTATTTTATTAAGATTGTAGCACTAATGGGTTTAACTTTAAGCATATATTATATTATTTTTCTTATTAAACTTACATTACAAATAATCATGTATTATTATAGACAAATGATATATCTAGATTAATATTGTCTCATTACCATCTCAATTATTTAAAAATTAAGCGAGACAAGATGATATAAGTTTTAAAAATTAAGAAAATTAATAAACTGTGCTATGAATCTCATTAACATCTCATCTAAATTTACACCTATAATTGGTATCAAGAGAATTCTAAGCTTTTAAAGTAGTCTAAAATATAGGGTTAAAACAAACAATTGATACTTTTACCATAAAAAAAAAAGTAAAGCGCATTTAGCGGGATTTTGTCAATTTTTGACGCCCTATTTTTAAGTAAATTAAGCTTCATTTGGAGGCCAGGGAAGCTTGAGTTTGAGAGCGAGGCTTTCCAAAATATTAGACGATTCTGAAGAGACAAAACGACAATGGAGCAATTGAAATATTAGACGATTTTGAAGATACAGAGCAATAATGGAGCAATTGATACAATTGGAGCATGGGGTCTTAAAAACAATTCTGCAACGGAATACATATAGGTTGAAACAAACATATTCAACCGATAAAAAAGGATCCTCATATTATTAATAGTCTAATTAATATAAGTGATATGCCTCTGTAGCGTGAATCAAACTTTCTTGGTACTTCGATCTTTCTAGCTTACCACTCAATGGCCTAATTTCCACACTAATCATAATCAGGATCTAACAATCAGTTTCTTTTTAACACAAGGAAAAAAATGTCATGAGTGAAGAGGTTGATCGATCCTATCTGAATATAATATCCCACTTATAATTTATCTTTCTAGATGGATTGAAATGAGACCGTCAACGAGAACTATGAAACATTAATAAAATAGAGGCCCATACTTGCGTGAAGTTTGACCAACTGACCTCCATTGAGCGTATCCATTGCAATTCCCTATTGAATGACCGGCCTGTGAGGCTTTGGAGCTGAATGATCAGAAGGTTGAGTGAGAATCCAGTCCAACAAAATGCTCTAACTAGTCAACAAGCATTTGTTATAAATTGCTTACCAGTTCATAAAAGAATTAATTCGCACTTCAATTATAGGCAGATATCATTCACAAACTTCAGAGCCAGAAACTACTAACATTCAGTCCCGTCAAACTACTACCATTCTCTCTTAAAAAAATAACAATAAAACGTTATTTAAATTTGCTTAACTTTTGCATCAAGCATTGTATTATTTAAATCAATACAATTCAACTCAATCAAATCCGATATGGCCTACCAAATGCACCCTAAATGTCAATTCAAAAAATCCATGGACCTCTAAAACTTCGACTCAATTTCATAGTTTGGTAACCAACTCCTTTTTCCACAATATTTACAATGAAATATAGTTAAGGTGCTAGGTTTGGTGTAGCAATGACAACAATATCCCCCGCACAGGGGGAAGTTCTTCCCAAAAAAAAAAAAATAGAAGAATCCTTAAGGAAAATGTAAATGAGGTTCGCCAAATATTTTTATTTTTCAGCATGTCATTGGGCAGAGACTTTCCCTTCTTTTTTAAGGAGTAACTAGGGGGATATTTTGAGGAATTGGAGTGTTTTGTCCTGGTGTCGTATCTTATTGAGGGTTTTCATACTAACTTGGATCTAAGATTGGATTTCTCACCTATTCTCACTTTCTTCTTCAACGTTAGTGTAATGGATTTTGTAAATTTGTAACGGTCACCGTCCTCCCAAATGCTTAAGCACATAGAAGATGGATCAATACTTCTTTCTCTCTATTTTTGTTTTATTGTTTATATTTCTAACACACACTCAGTGTGGGCTTCTTTTGGCTCTATCACTTGAAATTCTTTTTTCATTGGATCCAAAGGACCTTTTACAAATTCATAACTTTCTCCAAAAGCTGGGCCAACATTTCTTCTCTTCCTCTTTCTTTTCTGGTATTATTATTTTATATTGTGTAACAGATTTTAATTTCGGATCCCTTTGTCGTAAAACACATTCTCACATTCAAAAACACACACTTAAAAGATTGACCAATCCAAGGACATGAAAGCACAAAAAAAAAAACGGCACACAGCAATTAAAGTTTCTAACCTTCATTGTTATAGATATAAAACATATACTTGAAATCTAAATTTCACCCTCAAATGTTTGAATTAAACAAGGTGTTGAAAAAAACAAGGATAGTAAAACATAAATCATTGTGATACTACGTACCATTAGGGTTCCCTTGCTCATAGAAGCTTCGGAAAAGCGAGATGACTTCAGATGCCATTATGCCACCGGTGCATTTGAAACCCTTCCCTTGTGGAATGCCACCACTACACACACTTCACAGAAAGAAAGAAAAAAAGAGATGTAAATTGAGGCCACTTTGTTTCTTCTAAAAAGATTAACATTTTAAGCATGATTACAATCATAACATTGATCTAAATGTCTAAACATTAACATAGTCTGACAACCAGTTTGAGATCAATGATGAGACATCAAAAAGGGCCCAACATTCATGGCCATACTTTATTCATATATGCAAATGCCCAATTATCAACTACAAAAATTACCAAAAAGTTGTCAACTATCAAGAAATAATCCATGAAGATCAAAAATTCAATTTTTGATCATTTTAAGAAGCATGTTCTGTGAATTAATTTTGATGGTTCGTATAGAAGTTTTGCTTTTGGGTCATTCAATATCATTAAAGACTTGGTAGTGGGAGTGAAACAAGTTTCACGGTTTTTGAAGAGGATTGCTAGCTATGGCCTATTTTGGGAGATCTTTGTTCAAGATCATTCAACTACTGCTGTCAGCTGCCCATGCATGAGTCATATACCAAGTTTATCTGGTGAATATTACCACTTGAAATATATATTTATACACCTAATTGGTGCTTCTATCAATGGTTTTTAAACCATACTTAGTAATCATGCTATGTGAATAGAAGGCACCATGAGGATCTTATAGCACTAGGCATACAGAAGATGAGATTGGAAATCCCATCCATTGGCATCCAACATCAAGTGGAACGTTTAATTAGCTTTAATTGTGATGGTCCTTGTAGAAGTGTTCACAGGATGTTGGTGTGGTAGCATGCAATGAGTATGGGATGTTGGTGGAGAGGTTTCATGCGATATTGGAATCTCACTCAGCTTTGATGACAGTGCTACACTGCTTACTAATCTGCAAATAGTCTAGTGGTGAGAAGATTTCTTCAATTTGATTCAGTTTTGGTTTTTCAAGGACTTTCATATGAGCATTTGACCATTGAAAATTGGAGCTCTAGTTCGAAAAACTGTCATCTGCTCGCAGAGTTTAAAAATGTTTTGCTTATTAAAATGAAAAGGGAGGCAAACAAGGCAGAGAATCGAGTCCTAAAGAAAGTACTATCAAGGATATTACAAGCAAATTGGGTGGTATCTGTTACCCACCATTAAAGACTCGTTATTTGCTAATGCTATATTGTATTTGAAATGATACTTTGTCAAGTAATTATTGACCAAAAGAAAAATATTCCATGTTGCACCAAAAAAATAATATTTATATATCAGAGGTAGAATTTGGAAGAAAAAGCAACAGGACAAGCTAAAATAACGCTCCCAACGCATTTTGATTTAACTCCATATTTCTTAAATCCCAATACTCAATAGTCAATATTAATTACCTATTTTATTGCCAGCAAGAATTTAGAAATCAAAAACACCCAAATTGGCTTTAGGCAACTTTAAGAGCCCCTTGCAACCCATCTTTGTCCTTAAAGCAGTAAAAATCTCAGTTTCTCAGAGATTCCATTCACATGAATTTTGACATTTAGATAAGCTTATCAATACACCAATAGGCATGATATATAAAGCTAGACACATGAAATTTTAGGGATCTCAACAGATGCACACTTCGTATTCGAAAGTGGACTATCACTTGTCCAACACGTTTAAGCGTTTAACAGATGGGCCAGCATTTATACATTCTACTAATTAAAATAATAACAATTCAAAATTGTGAGGTCATGGACACAATCTATGATACTTGTGAAAACAATGTGTAAAATTTATCCTATTAATTGTATAAAATGATTGTTGTACCGTCTCAAAGTAACTTAAGATAGTCTAAGCTATGAGTCAACAGTCATTTTATACCTCTAATATTCTACCTTTAATTGTGGGTCTATATATTTTGTAGGATCAACATTTGAAATTAACCAAATGGGTGTGCAAGTGCTCAACACATGACCTCCCACTCCGATATTAAATATATAGTGCGTTGGTCACCAATCTTTCCGAAACCTTAATATGTTGAAAGATGGACCAACATAATTTTTCACGCATTCTACAAGAGGAATGTTCTGTTCTTTCTGTCATATTCTATAAGATGACCAATTAACCATGTATTTGTCTCTTCGTCTAGGCCAGCGGTGGCAAATTAAATTTAAATATTTGGAAGATGATTGTACTTTCTGCAGTGAGCCTTACAAATTACACCTTTCTTCCTTTTTCATGATTGGTACTCAACCTGTATTTCTTACTGATTATAAAAACTCAGGAAATTTAGCTTGAAAATCACGTGAAATATACTGGCATCACCACCAAACATCAGCAAAAGTCAAACATCAGATATTTTACGATGCTACTGGATTAATAACAAACCTAATCTTAGATTTACAAAAAAACAACCGATCGGAAAGTTGATGAATTCGTAAGCTTAATATCAGGATTAAAGGAGTAAATTTAATAGCAGTTATATACGAATATGGAAGGAGTCATCGTGAAGTTTTTGTTGAAATCTCGAAGTAAATATTTGGGATTTGATTGTCCAGTTAATATAGGAGATTATGGACATTATTATGATTTTATTTATTTATTAGGAGATTGTAATTCCATACTAGCCTACTTTTCTCCCACTAAATTTGTAAGTAATGCAAATGTACGAACAGACATATATTTTACAAAGAAACTTCAGTTTCTAACCAAACCATTCATCTCCATTTATCTTCATGGTATCATAACAAGTTATGGTTAAAACTTAGCTATGACTGATTCAATAGAATCAAAAAACAATAACTGAAAACACCCAAATAGAAACCACACACCTCATGAATTCAAGTGGATTGGACAACTCTTATTTTCAATTCACTGTTAAAAATTTAACAGTAGAAACTATAGAGAAGGGGTGCAATCAATAAAACCCATTATATGCGGGAAAGTTAAATTGGGATACTTGATGGAGAAAATAATAAAACCAACGCTGACGCAGTTCAGCGGTGGAATTCTAAGAACTCAAAGATAACTGCATGGTTCGTCAATTCCATGCTACCAGTGATCACAAAAACGTATATTTTCTTACTGATAGCGAAGGATGTGAGAGAAGCTGTCAAAGAAACCTACTCAGATAGTGAAGATTTCTAATAAATTTTTGTATTAAAAATTGACAATGGCAAATGAAACAAAGAGAAAGGAGAGTTACCAAATACTATATGTATATATGCACCTTTTGACAAGAACTCGATCTCAATTCACAGGAGAAGTAGGAGTGTGCGACGATAAAATTCATTATAAAAAAAAGTTGAAACCAAAAGAGTTTTAAGAATTTTTGGCCAAAACTTAGCCGTGAGCTTGATGATATTCGTGGAAGAATACTTGGCCAATGACCACTTCCTTCCATCCATGAAACACTTTGTCGAAGTCAAACGAGAAAAAAATCAGCGATGAGTCATGCTTGAAGGTGCTCTCGACAGTGACGGCTCTTTTCTGTCTCGCCATGGTACCTTTCTAGCTCATGAAGTCTTAGCCTTAAAGACTAACGCGATTGGGGCCATTGGGAGTAATAAGGTTGGTGGGTTTGATGGCACAAAGGGAGCTTTTATTAGTGCTCGCCCAAAAAGTCCTTTTATTTTTGGTAGTGGGCCCAATGCCTTCCATAAGCCCAACCTATGGAGACCAAAATAGAGAATGGGCTGTATAAAGGTAGTCTTCAAATTTAACACAACATTATTGTAAAATCATAAATTGAAGATACATGGTGGGAAATTCATGATAAACCAACAGATTGAAAAAACAAGACAAAATAGGAACCAGAGTTATCAGGCTTCAATTGATAATTAAAAACCATATGATAATTCAAGTCCAAAGGGAGCATTTAATCTAAAACAACTGGACTAACTTTGCAAATTTTTCTCCGACATGCACAATTCTAGTCAATCATCCCACTCATCAACATCACCAACCTATAAAGATAATTATTTAATTGCTCTAGCTGTCAATCACTATTCAAAAAACATTGGATCATTGATTCGAATGCATCAGATCATATGACTAATACCTATAACTTATTTATCTCTTACTCACCATGTGTTGGTAATCTTAAAATTAAAATAGCAGATAGATCTCTCTCAACCATATCCCGAAAATAGAATACCTAAATTTCCAATTTTATAAGTCTTGAATTTATTCTTCATGTTCCGAACTTATCTTGTAATTTAATATCCATTTCAAATTGCTCAACTAAGTTCTTGTCATCTCATTATGTTTTTCAGGAAATATAATCGAGGAAGATGACTAGCAGTATTTAAGAGAGTGAAGGACTATTACTTTAATAAAGCCAATGACCGGCAGTATTTATGACATTATAGAATAAATCATTCAATATTTGAAACATATATTTTCATTTATGTTTTCAAATAAAACAAGTAATTTTCAGTGCAAAATTTGTAAAATTGCAAAACATCGACATACCCTTTTTCCAACACTCAATACAAACCATCCAAACCTTTTTACCTTAATTCACATTGATGTATAAGGTCTTTCTCGTTTTTTGAATCATACACAAACAAAATGGTTTGTCACATTCATCGATGACCATACTCGAGTTTGTTGGATTTATCTTCTAAAAGAAAAAAAGATAAAATTTGTGATGTTTTCATTAACTTTCACCTGATCATTCACAACCAATTTCAAGAATAAACCCAAATGCTCAGGACAGAAAATAGCACATAATGCTTTAACAATACCATGGGACATTGTCTCGAAAAAAAATGAAATGATACACCAAAGTTCTTGTGTTCACACTCCCCAACAAAATGGAATAACTAAACAAAAATATAGACACCCTTTCATGTAGCTCTAGTTTTAATGTTCACCACCCCATGCTAAAAACATTTTGGGGAGATGTAAATTTAACCGCAACCTATTTCATTAATCGAATGCCCGTGTTCTTTCCTTCGAAACACTAATTCAAAAATTCCAAAAAATGTGTACAACATCTCATCTTCTATCTAACCTTCCTCTTAGAGTGTTTGGTGTACTATATTTACTCAAATTCATTCCAATAACATATTTAAGTTAGAACCTAAATCAACCAAATGTGTTTTGGTTGGGTATTCTCCTACTCACAAGGACTACAAGTGATATGAACTCTCTACAAAAGAAATCATTGTAAGTCATGAAGTTACTTTCTTCGAAAATACACCTTACCACTAATTACCTTCTCTTCGAGGGAAGAAGTTAAGCAAAGAGTGCCCTTCTAGTTAATATTTGGACCTGAGTCTTACCCTTGATGATTTCACCACCCCAAACACTATTAAAACCAAACCAAACGGTGAGTTTCATCCAAACAATGAACCTTAAATCTCATTTGGGCCTATTGTATCATCTATAGAAGGAAACTTAAACCGAGTAGGAGATACAAAAAAACTGGGAAAAAAGAGAGAGAGAGAGATGATTATTTACTCAAGGAAATCGAAATTATAAATTAAGGAGAGCTTCACACTTGATGAACAAAGAGAGTTAGAACCGGTGATAGATCCAAATATTTAGGAGTCTATCTCAAAACCAAGTAATTATGAATTCCCTTAGTCTTATGAGTTTCTTATTGCTCTAAGAAAGCCAACCTGATCTTGTACATTTCATCATATTTCTAGATTTATTTTATATAATACTCTATCTATTGCGTTTTATGCTTTTATCTTTAACCTTAATAGAATAGATATTCCCAAAAATATCCATGAAGTTTTAAAAATTCCAGAATCGAGAGAAGATGTTATGAAAGAAATAAAAACATTAGAGAAAAATGGAACTAGGGATATAACAATGTTACAAAAAAGGAAGACTTCAATTGGTTGTAAATGGGTATTCATTATAAAATACAAGGTCGATGGTACAATAAAATGGTGCAAAACTCATGTGGTTGCAAAGGGATTTACACATACCTATAGAATTGATTATACAAAAACATTGAAACTGGTGACTAAACTGAATATAGTTAGCGTACTCCTGTCACTAGCAACAAATCTAGATTGGTCTCTTCTCCAATTGGATATTAAAAATGCATTCCTAAATGGAATGTTAGAAGAAGAAATCTTTATGACTATGTGAAGATACAAACAATATGCAAATTGAAAAGATTATTGTATGGCTTCCATCACCAAGAACATGGTTTCATAAATTTACAAAAGTAACGAGTAAACAAGGATATCAGTAGGGACAATCAGACCATACAATATTCTTCCGACAAATTGAAAATGGAAAGAAAGTAATTTTGATTGTGTATGATGATGATATAATCTTAACTAGAGAAAAATTATAAGAAATTGAAAGACTTAAGTTTGGCTACAGAATTTGAAGTCAAAGATCTGAAACAAGCGATACTAATTAGGAATGGAAGTTACAAGATCAAAAGAAGGTATTAGCATCTCTCAACGTAAATACATTCCTAACCTCCTTATTAAAACAAGCATGCTTTGATACAAACCGAGCGATACTCCAATCAAGGTAGAACAAAGGTCAAATATTTGGGAAAACCAATGGATAAAGAAAGATATCACACACTAGTGGGAAAACTGATATACTTATCTCACACTAAATCGAACATTGTATTTACGGTCGATGTAGTAAGTCAACACATGTATTCCCAAATAGAAACTCACCTTGAAGCAGTTTTCAAAATACTAAGACATATCTCAAAGGGTCATCTAATAGAGGATTATTCTTCAAAAAAACAATAAATTAGAGGTCTTCACCAATGCAAACTGGCTAGCTCAATAGAGGATAGACGATCCACTACTAGATATTGTCTTTGGCTTTGGAAACTTAGTAACTTGGAAAAGTAAGAAACAAAATGTAGTGACCAAGAGTAGTTTTTAAAGCGAAATTTAGGACACAAGGGATTTGTAAGGCATAGTGGTTAAGAAAACTATTGATGGAACTTCAAATTAAAATAAAACCTTCAATCAAATTTTAATACGACAACAAGGAAACCATCATATCCTTTAATCCTGTTTAGCATGATAGAACATACATTGTGGAAGTAGACATACTTTATCAAAGAAAAAATTGAATTCCAACAAAAGAGCAAATTGTTGATATCTTTACCAAAATTCTTTCTCGACAAACTTTGATGATTTTATTAGTAAGTTAGATATGATAAAAATTTACAATCTAACTTGAAGGACGTGTTGAAATCTCGAAGTAAATATTTGGGATTTGATTTGATTGTACAATTAATAGGAGATTATGGACATTATTAGGATATTTTCTATTTACCAAAAGATTTTATTTCTTATTTATTAGGTGTTTGTATTTCCATATCTTAGCCTATTTTTTCCCTATAAATTTATAAGTGATGCAAATGTACAAACACAAATATTTCACAAAGAAACTTCAACCAAACCATTCATCTCCATTTATGTTTAGTTTCTCATGTAAATCTGCTTGTGCATGATCCTAATGTACAAAATTTTGATCACTATGCTGTAAAAGTGCCCTAGTCCAAGTCTAGTCTCTTGAAGTGGCTAATTGATAATGGTAAGATTAACACAATTGATCAAATGCAATCCAAGTTTTCGAAGTTTTGCCTTTCACATAATTGATGTGTGCCTTGCAAGAGAATTCCAAGGCCATTGATAATTTATTTCTACATTTTCCTATTGCAGATAGTCTTCGCTCTAAGCTACAAAGTAATATAGGTATACAAACAGACGTTTCCACGACCATGAAAATATTTGTTGCTAGAAAAGTTTAACACACATGGAAAAAGTACAAAAGCTAAGAAGGCTATAGTGTTGTGGAGATGTGGAATTGGAGCAAATTTTTGGATGGTTTTGTGGATTGAGAGGAATAGTAAAAAATATGATTGAGAATCATAACAATCTTTTGTGAGAGTTTTATTTTTGGCTTCATCGTATGCATCAGTTTCAAAAGTTCAAATTTTATTCTCAGTATCTTATAAGTTATAATTGGGAGCTTGCATAACCTAAGCATAGAGGATGTGTTTTGTAAATAATAGGCTTCCTCATTTTGTATTTTTATATATTATACCTATAAAAATAATATGATATTTCTTATAAATAAAACAAAACGACATACCTCATGTGTGGAACACAGTTACTTGAATGCAGCGACAATATTGATCCACAACCTCCAAATTTATCATTTGTGCATCCAAAGAAAACTTCCTTTATACCTGATGCAAGGGAACAAAATACCAAGGCATTGACAACTTGGTATGACGAAATAAGTGTCTAGATTCATCATCTTATTGTGAGAAAGCTCGATACCTAGAATTGATAATGTTGTTGCACACATGATGCATGGTTCACATGTGACATAGACGTCACAATTTGAAAGTTTTTCTGCAATTTCAAGCTTTGAAAGCTCCTCTTTCTGCCACTGGTCAAGAAGAGCATCAATCGCTTCCATCTCTGCATGTCTCGTAGCCTGCATATCTACGAAAAAGAATTTAACAAGAAACATAAAGACACCAAAGCTTATCTGAGAGGATACTTTATAGACTCTTGCATAATTAATACAAGTTGAAATTTTTTAAGGCCACTGGAAGACACGTACCCTTGTAATTAACAACAACCCATGGCTATGCAGATGAAAACACTTCTTTTATAAGAAACAATTTTATATTAATAAAGTAATTTTTTTCCTCTAAAAATAACATTTATTTATAATTGAAGTTTTTACAAAGAGTAACAATAAATAATTGCCGTCAATATTGCTATCAGAAGCCCCATTAACTAGAATACAAGCAAGCATGTTAATATTTTCCGAAATCCATGAGGTGAAAATCATATAAAATTGCACGAGAGATAGCGAGCTTGAAAAATAAAATTTTGAGCCTTCCAAGAAACAATAAAATCATCATGCATCAAAGCTATGATAACATTTTTGTTATCCCTTCCAAGTACACGATCTTGTAATTATTTAGAATAGCCAAAAAAAGTAAAGCACAAGATTCTCTTCTCTTTCTTCATCAGAATGACCCAATTAAAATTTACTCCAACATCCACGGATTTTTCCCTTCAGAATCTCGATAGACAACAACTAATAAGTCTTTAATTCATAACGGTATCAAAATTAATTTTAATGGACACCTTTGGCTAAAACGACTGCTATACGAACTCAAGGTTGAACATTCATAATCCATTAGAATCTTGTGTGACAACTAGTCAGCAATTACAATTGCCAAAAATCTAGTCCACCATGATTGAACTAAACATGTGGAAATTAATAGACACTTCATCAGTGAGAAAATTGAAGGCAAGATGATCTCCTTCAACTATGTTCCATCTAGGGAACAAGTAGCAGATATCTTAACCAAAACTTTGTTTCGACCTAATTTCACAGAATTAAATGTAACATTTGGTTTGAAAAATATATATCGCCTTACTTGAGGGGGCGTGTAGGAAATCAACCTAAGAGTATGGTCAATTTCCTGATTTCCAGGGTGGAACCGACCCCTGTTTTCATGATGTTAATTTCCTGATTTTTAGGGTGATTTATAGTTGTATACTAATGACTTCTAGCAGTATATTAGGCATAACAAATATATATATAAAGGGATCTGATATTAAGAAATAAGATGAAGTAATTTTTCTGTAAAATACATAACTTCAAGATGTTTATAACTTTAAAAAGTCAAAACTTTCCTTTCATTAATCCTTCACTAGCAATAGGCCCTCGATCACTTAAAGCTACTTTAATTACCAAATTTTCTCCATCTTCATTTTCAAGAAGAGCCCCTGAATTGGAAATGACTTTACAAGTATTAGGAATCCCCAACATCATAAATTGCTCCAAATCCTTACTACCACTTACTTGTCGTTCATATACACTCATTCCTTTTAGTAAATTAGTATGCATCTTCTCCAGAACCCAAATCTTTCCTTTCATATGCTTGGTAAACACCTTCTTAGATACCCATTTTTTAACAAAACCATTACCTTTAACATCACCGACCCAAAAAGAGCACCTCTCCTTGACACAATCAACAAAGGTCTCCTTGGTAGTTCCTTAATGATCCTACGAGGTGAAGAGTCCGAAGAATTTCTCACTAATAGCTTATCAGTCTTCCCATTGACATAAATGTCAAAAGAAGAATGAAAAATATTAATTCTACTCCCTTTTAACTCTTAAAATTGTATTTAGCAAGAAAGAGTAATTGGTGGCTTTTTGATCAACCTCCAAAAGTCCCCCAAAAAGATCTAATCTTTTAAACACTGCGATGCCACAAGCGAAAAGGCAATCCTTCAATGGCCAACCAATCATTGAGAATAAGAAGCTTATCAATTTCTACGAAAGCTTCATCTCCATCCTTCTAACTTTATTCTAACGCTCCTTTCCAAACAAACATTCTCACACTTCTATAGGATATTAAAACTAACCACACAAGCATAGAATAACAGAGCTTTATCTATCATAAATGGGAGAAAGTTGATATTATAGTTGAAACGTTTCTCCAAGACTTTTTGAATAGAAAATCAACTTAAACAGATGCTCTCCCTTAAACACAGTAGAGTCAAGTGCCAACCCCTTCTTCCAAATTTAAAACTGTCAACTAGAGGAAACTTTCGATAGGCCCCCCTTTTTCTTTCAAAAGAGTTGCTAGCAAACTTAGTAGATACCAAAGGTCACTGCCATGTAAGAACTCGTCAATCAATTCCGGCATAACTCTCCATCCTTTGTTTTCCAAGCATTTTCTTCCAAACCTTCAATTTTTTCAAGAAATCTACAATCCATTGTAGACATCCCAAGTCTAAATCCCATTCAACCTCTAGTTGAACAAGACAACCCTAGTTTTCTCTGTCAAAAAGGACATCAAGCCAAGAAGAGATTCATCAACTTCAAGAGTAAAAAAGCTTTTTTAAAATCTGGATCTCTTTTCCTAAATGAGCATAAAATTTCCATTCCATTTCCATCTCAAAAAGGTGTCCAAAACAAGAAAGGGAAAAAAGAAAGACGCCCAAAAAAACAATTTCTTAAGCTTAAGGGCTCATTGAAATTTTTTTTAATAATGAACAGGGCAGTCGAAGGCCAAAGAAGGGTGGACAAAACTTCACTTTGTTTGCAACCTTTCTTTATCTTTCTATTATATCTAATGACTTTTCTTTCGACTTCAGCCTCAACCTCCACATGCGACTTAGAATTCAAAAACAAACTTTGGATATGTACCAAAACCTCATTCATTGTCTCCCGCTTACATTCTTCATCACTGCCAATATTTTCTTCACCCCACATCTCAGAGTTGGACTCACTACCAATCTCTTGTAGAACACTATTCCTCACTTCTTGGAAACCATTCAAACCCTCAACTTTTTCTAACCACCCTACCTTCTAAATAATAATTCAAAAGATCAGGAGATTCCACGACACAATCTAAGATTTCTTCAAACTTTGAGCCCAAAACATATTGAACATCATGTACTTCCTCCTTATTCTCATCTTTATTGCTAATAGGATTGTCCTGCTCCAAACATAACCTATAGAAAATTGAAAATCTTGTTGATATGAATTACCTTCCAACCCAGGATACTCAGGAATACGGATTTTATTTTGATCTCCTACTAGAGTGCAAATCACAGACCACATCTTATTCATTCTCATTCAACCCATATTTACTCATAACGACCCTGTGCTAAAGAGAATTTTCCTCTAGAGATAACATCCAAAGCTACTTCCCTCGTACTTGTTTCTTTTATTCATGTTGCCAATGCCTAGCCCTTTTTTCTTCAAACTTTGATGAGCCAACCAATTGTTCAAATGACCCCTCCTCCCATTACTAACATCTTCCCACAAAAAAATCTCATTTTTTCAAATCTTTCAATCACTTTCATAGATATTTTCTCTACAATCTAATCTTTTAGAAAACATTCAATTATTATTATATTAATATATGTGATAATTATAATAGTATAAAGTAGATCAATAATTCACTTACAAAATAAAGCACCAAGTTATACAAAATAATAGATATAGATCCTATCCATTACAAAGTTTTTTTCTTTAAAAGAAACATTAAATTATATTAAAATATGTAATAATTACAAAAGTACAAAGTGTACTAGTAATGCACACAAAAGAAAACACCAAACCATGCCTTATCCATTACAAAGCTCCAACACCTCACTAGGATATACTAGCTCCCAAAAACAAATTTTAGCACCATCTCCCACCTTATATCTCAAGTTAGAAAAGAACGATTGTCTTTAACAATTGTTATCAAAGGACTACAACATTATTATAGCAAACTACAAGGCACATGTCACCCATTCTCATTTAACTCATATCCACTTTAATGACTCTAAGCCAAAAAAAGTTTTCCTCTTACAAGAACCTCCAAATTTACTTCCCTAATAGTGCATTGTTTCTTTTGATGCTTTTTCCTTCAATCACTAAGTAGTCGCCCAATTAAGTTCTCTTCCTTTCACTAGTCATAAAAAGTCCATTATTTTCTCTTATCTTTTAGCAACTCTCACGAGTATTCGAATATTGATAAATAATAAGCTGAAAGACTTGACAATATTTAATTTATCAAAGTCAATCGACCCTTTAGAGAGAGAGAGAGAGAAAAAACCTATTTCAATATGTCAATCTTCTATTAAATCTTTCAATAATTGGTAACCAAATTCCTATTAGCCCCGTATAGCCTCTGAAAGCAAACTCAAATATTTCAATGGCCACATCTATACTTTACAACCTAACAAGTTAGCTAAACTTCACTTCTATCTTTTGCACAATTAATACCTAGAATGCAACTTTTGAACATATATATCTTCAAGCTTAACACATAGTATAACAGTAAATCACCTTAACCAAATTTACAAAATTTCTCCTCATCACCCAAGGTGAAGAAAATAATATCTGGCACCTACAAATTGAATGTGAAAGAGTTTAACATCAATCCCAACACATGCATTCTACCAAATTATACCTCTTCGCTTTTTCCACCAATCAACTTAATTCATCAACTACCAACACCAAAAGGAAAGGAGAAAGTGAGTAACCTTGCCTTAAACCTCTTGAAGCCCCAAAGGTCTTCTTGGTCTCCTATTACAGGAAAACTTATGGAATTCAAGCAACCTTGACCCTTGTTCTCCATCTTTTCCATATTCTTTTTTCTTTCAACACGAAATCCAAAATTTATCTCATCAACATAGTCAAACTTTTTCAATGGCAATCCTAAAAATTGATGTCTCTTTATTGTTCCTCCTATACTCCTCTACTACCTCATTTGTTTCTAAGACCGCATCTAAAATTTTCCTACCTTTTACAAATTACAAATGTTCATCTCTATAGATGTAAATAGTAAACACTATACTTTTATTTAAAAATAATGATAATAAAATCGAAAATTCAATAACCATATGTAGAGAAGGCTTTTTTGTTGGATTATGGGTATACAAGTCAATAACAAAGACATGAATATACAATATATACTTTTTAAATTTTTACATAAACATGCCTCAAGAAAAAAATAGTATCTAATAGCAAAAGGGAGGCATAATAATGAACATACATTTCGAGTTTCGTTAGTTCGATTTCTTCCGGAGGCTATGACCTTCTCATCTTGAACGATCACACAACTGATCAATCACAAATGTACTATAAATTAGGAAAAATGTACCACATATATCTTTACATTTAAGTTTAAATATAAAGCGGCTATTTCAAATACATACACCACTAAAGATACTTCGAAAAATGTTCAAAAAGGTCAAAATACTTGTCCAACTAATTGTGGTCACAAAAATAAATTATCTAAACCTTAGTGTCACGACCTTAAATTTCAAGTAGCGATCGTGCGGCACTTAGCACGGTCCGTTGCACTAAGTCTGCCTTTCAACCCGAATGAAACACTCCAAAGAGAATAGAAAGAGAGTTTGTAAAGAATACCTTGTATTGCTCTAGAGAGAGTTTATCTTACAATTTCCCTAGGATTTCCCAAGATGCCAAGAATTCCCAAGATGATTACAAATGAAGATCAATAGGTCTATTTATAGTGTGGCACCAAGCTTAAGACTATGCCACAACTTTCTAGATCCTTCTATGTCTAGAATATACAAGATTGTTCTAATTTTATGTACAACATGCCACAAGGTTCTAGAACCTTCTAGCCAACTCTAGAGTCTTCCAAGATTGTCTAGTTCCTTCATGCAAGTTCTAGGATGTTCTGTAAGCTTCTAGAGACTTTTACATCATTCATGAACCATCCAACACGTTCTAGAATATTTCAATCTCTTCTAGCACCTTCCAGCACCTTCCAGCACATGCTAGTATACTCTGAAACATTCTAGAGTCTTCAAGGCTTGAGTTGAGTCCATCCAACTCTAGCTCTTTCTAGACATCTCTAGGTCACTCTAGAACTTTCTCATGTATAAAAGTCTCGATCCTTTAGACAAGCACCATTTCTTTGGATTTTAAGGGACATTTTGAACAGGACGTAACATTAGGCTGTGATAGTTTTTTCTTTAAAAACGAGTAGAAAAGAGTAGGAGGAATCCGTTGAGATGAAACCCACGCTACCTAAGACTCCAAAATAGAATATAAGTAATATTAGGAAGGAGAAAAAATAACAAATCTTCTAATTAAACTAGGAGTTTAAATACAAACCCACCCTACACTTATTCTCTATGATATGCCTTCCATGGCTGCAGCCACAAGAGAGTAGAAGGGAAAGAGAAAAAAATCAGTCTACCTTCTTCAAGAGTTTTAACTTTAAACTAGCTAAGTTCTCAATTCCTTGTTCTCTTATTTTGCGAATTAGGATTAGATCTTCCTAGAGATTTTAATTGTAAGTTTAGAAAGAAAAAACAAATTTATTGTTCTACAATCTAGTAATAAATATTTTATGAATTTTGGCATAATTATTTTATTGCAAAATTTAAAGTTTTGTATGGAAAATTCTGATGTACGATTAATTTTGGGTTAATAAGAAAGTATTAATATGATGTTTAAAATGTAAATTTAAATTTATTTTTAAATAAACTACACATCTATACAATTCATTGAAATCTAACATTGTCAAAAACAACCCTATATTGAATTTTCTCCGAGTTTTTGAAGTTAATGTTCAAATCTGTCAGTTTCGGAACAGCAAGTGTTTCCTGGAAATTTAATGTATCTTCTGATTATAGTTTGAGCCTGATTATTTTATGTATAAAACTAGACTCCATAAGCATTATTTTTGGATTTTGAATCACTGAAAAATATGTAGTATTGAAATTTTTTGGGCCTTCTAAAAGTTTATGTTTTCTGTGTTTTAGAAATCAAACATATATAAAATTCTTATGGCATAATTTATTGAATTAGTGTTATTCATCCAAATTTCGTGATTTTTGGCATCATAATAAATTTCTAATTTTTTGACAAGAGGTGTCACTATTAAAATTTGTGCTGACAGTTATGACAACTTATTGTTAAACCCAAATTTTTCTACTAAAACAATATCCTGATTATTTATAACTTTTTTACTAGACTTATAAGTGTGTATAATTTAAGCATGTGAATCCGTTTCTGAAAATATTTTGTAATAAGTTTTATAAAAATCTTTGAACATGACATACACTGTGGTGAGTGAATTAGGGTTGAGTGTAAGTAAAATAAATTACATTTTTAGTTGTACCCCAAAAAGAAAATTAAGGAAGCATATAAATATTTCAGAGGTGGGCATTCTTAGGCAATAGGAGTGATTCCTTAGAGAATTAGAATGATACAAACCATAAAAGAAAGAAAAAGATAACGTTATGTTAAAACCTAAGTCGCATGACCATCCTATTTTAGACTTTACTAGCCAATAAAACATGCATTGCACATGAAAAAATTCAATTTAAAATATGCTGCAATTAATCATAATATAGTACAATTAATTTGAATGACATATAAAAGTTTAATAGATAATCATTTAGTTTTTTGTTGTTTTAGATTTATGACATTTTACTTATTTTAATTTGGTGATATTATTAATTCAAAAAGTCGAAAATACATAAAGTAAAAATTCTAAAATTAAAATCAAAGTAGTGAGTTAAAAATAAAATAAAGAAAAAATATGTATAATGATTAATCGCATGCTAAAACATAAAACCACAAACAATAACAATAATACTCAATGATTTTTACAACTTTAAAAATTTATTAATTAAATAAAGCTCCATTTATCACTTAAAATACTTAAATTTTATATTTATCAAAATGACTATATACTTGGAGCATGGCTACACAATACATTTCAAACTGAAATATAAAAAAAAACAATTACTTTGCTTGTCTACAATATACATATTCATATCTCAATGCATTACATTCAAAATTAGAGGAAAAAAATATGAAAAGTATCAAAATCCTCCAAATATTAAATGCACTATAAATTATAGAAGCAAATACAAAGGGAGTGTTATTTTATAATTTTTTTAATCACATTTTATAGATTACAATTTTTTCAAGTATACTAATTTAACACATATTAAGAAAACTCTTAATTTTCTCTTTTAATTCTATAATAATAGATAATTATTATAATGTTAATAAGTATTTTGATCTTCTTTGTAATTATCAGTTTCATTAACTCTTTTACATAGAATCATATATTCCATAAAAAAATCCAATATTTTATTTTAATTCTTTTACTAAAAGATAATTATCAATACATAAAATCAAGTCATTTTATACTATATAATTTACAAAATAAGTTAAATTTTACAAATATTTAGGCGACTTTTAGTTCTATTCTAATTCCATAATAATAGACAATTATTACAATGATAGCGAATCTTTTGATTTTTCTTTTTTTAATTTATTCATATAGAATCAATTATTTTAGGTGTCTTTTGGTTTTTCCTATTAATTCCCCAGTAAAAGATAATTAATACATATAATCATTGATTTTTTACACGATATAATTTAGAAAATAAATTAACTAAAATTAATTTTATAAATAGGTTATGTTATATGAGGAAATATGTTGAAACTCACAATACACCTTATAAATTAAAATATAAAATGTCACTTACAGGGATAGGATGGTCATTTTAATATGAAAGTACAAACCCACTCATTTATAATAGTAATAAACACATGCTTATAAGTTTGGGTGTGATTTATACGTGGCATTGCTTATTATTTCATATATGGTAAGTTTTTTTATTAAGTGGTAACACTCACCCAAGTTTTATTCACCATTTTTCAGGAAATCCATGAGGAGGATTTAGCACTGCACTTGGGCATTATTAGTTTTCCTTTAGGCTTAGTTTGTTTGACACTAGAGATTCTTGATAATAATGTTGACTCCTAAGGGTAGGATATGACCATTTGTTTCTTTTTGAAGGTTTAGTGCAATAATTAGAGATCTTTCCTTTTATAGTATAAAAACTTTTGGGTCATTACATAGGCTATTATACATAAAAGATTAATCATATAGCAGTACACACAAAGATTAAGTTCACATTATAATTATATAATCATGGGTAACTATCCGGTTATCACCCTCAAACTCAGAGAAGCCAAATATCACTCTGTGAAGAATTTGCAGCCAAAAGAAATGCCATTTAGACCCATTGATACTAGTTGAATTACATTACACAAAATGAAGACAAAAAGGGTTGATGGGAGGATTCTTGGTAGGTTTGAATCGTTTAATAGATGTCAGGAAGTAGTGTATCTATTTGCCAGGATGAACCTTGTTAGCCAATTAGGTTGTTTGCACTTGCATGTTCTAAATGGAGAAAAGTCCTAAATGCAAACAAGTAAACTGAAAATTATCCAAAATTTTATATTTAAAAATAACAAAAAGGTGAAAACAAATGTTTACCCACCTAAGAACGGATTGTGAAAGAATGACTTCAGAAAATTGATTAAATAAAGCAAGAACTCACCCAACAGGCACTTCAAGGGAGTCCAAGGCATGCTTTGCCTACCATATATTAAGCAGGAACGGAAAAGAAACAAGTTAAATTAAATTAGGAAAAACCAAGCAAGGAACAAGTACATTACGTAATAACTTAAACAGACAACATTAATAATATAAAGGCAGCTTCCTTTATATTCCTTTAACATATTTACTATGCCATCTAGCCAGAACCTAAAAGCTAACAGGCCAAGACATGCTAAAAAACACAACATGAACAAGAAAAAACGAAAAGAATGTAGCAAAAACAGTAAACTAGGTAAGTAGGGGCCCAAAAAGAAAAATACTGGAAAATAAAATAATTATAGTAACATTTTTCCTCATTAGTCTAGACGTCTAGTATGGTTTTGATTCATTAGGGTTCTCTAGTGGGCAATCTCCTATGTATATAAAGACTCGTTACTATCAATGAAAATTCGAGGGAATTTTCAGGTTTTCTCACCCTCCCTCCCTCTTCATACTTTGATACCCGTTGTTTCCTCCAACTTTAGAGTCACATCAATCTACTTTTTCATTACAAAGCAATGGAACAGGTTTCAATCCATAACTTTTCTACTAATATGTATCAACTAGTGTTGCAACTAGAAAGCAACCATCATCTACAATCCATGCCAACGATAACAACCTAACCGACACACCTCCATCAATAGTACAACACACCATCACATGCACATGTAATATGAGTTACTAAAATTTGTCAATTATTCCACCATCAATGATCCTCATCTTTGGTGTGTGAACAAAGGGTGTGATCCATCAGACCAAGGTCACTCATCATCCTTTGAACATATGTTTCTCACCTGAGATCCACCGCCATTGTCATCAAATTCTCCTTAGCATCAATTTAGTTGAGTCGAGCCTATGTCTTCCAATTACTTTTGCTTTAGTTCTCTTAGATTATCATTATAGAGGCAATATTGATTTTAATTAGATATATTTGTTCACTTTATTTACTCAAATTTGTCACCTCAATTTGTGCCCAACTGAACGATGTCGCTTTATGCTTGATAAACGTGAGTCTTTATGCTTATCAATTTGGCTACTCTTAGTACTTCTTAACCTATTTAGCTACTCTTTAGTCTTTTATTCTTCATACTCTTTGTGATGTAGAGAGAAATTGAAATGGAAGTAAAAATTTGAATTAGGAAGGAGAATAGGAGTTTGGAGGATAACCAGAAAACAACTTGTTCTCAAAACTTCATTCATAATATAAAATATTCAACATTGTAATTAAAACATAAAATAAAAAACCTATGCATACATATACTGATCGGCTTTTAATATGCTAACGGGCCTTTACTAATGACCTGACAATAATTAAAACAAAAAATATATAAAAATAAAAAACTATCACCCTCTTTCCTACATTACTTTGCCAACTATAACTCTTAGTTTTGCAAGACTAGGGCTTTTAGTGTAACAAATCTCCCATAATCTCTCTCATTGTCAACAGTGAGACCCTAGTGGTGTTCTTTAGTTTTTCACCCTTCTCTCTTCCCACATTTAAATAATAGCTAAAATTACACAGGAAACATCTATCCAAGGGGACGTTTTTTCAATCCATTTCAACATACATGACTAAGACATAAATTCAATATTGTTAATGTTGGCTGTGCAAATGAATCCTGCTTTAGATATATACGAAGAGTGAATTGGGTATATAGTTAAAATATGTTACTCCTAATAGGTTGACCTTTTGGTTAACCTTGTGGTTTTAAACCCTAGGTCCAACAAATGATATCACAATTAAGACCCAATTTGCACCGCGTGGGCACACAAAAGATGGATTCTCAAGGTGAAAATGGACTCGAATAAGCAACGCACATGACCCAAGTTTGAGCTAAATGTTGGATCAGATGGGAATAATATGATGATCTTCTAGACTCGTATGAACTCTCGAGGTGTGATTATATTAGTGTGGGTTCTTTGGCACTTTCTTACCATGAATTTGATGGAGTTTGGATGCCCAATTAAATAGAATGTGGCTAAATGACCAATCCTTGATATAGGGCATGGTTCGAGTCTAAGGGGAGCTAGATGTGCTCTCGTTCTAAGAGAACTATTACAGTGTGTGAATGAGTCCCATATTAGATAAATATGAAGAGAAAACTGGGTATATAATTAAAATGGACTACTCTTAATAAATCAACCCCTTGGGTTTGAATCCTAGGCTTAACATTTAAGTTGAAGCTAAAACCAAAAACTATCAAAAAATCAAATCAAGACCAAACCATTGATTAACCCATGTTGGATATATATAAGATATCAATTGTTTGGGCATTGTTTGGGACAAGTTTTATTGTACTAGCCTACACCATAGTGTGGATGGGCCAGTCCATCAACTCACCCCAAAGCAATACTACATGCAAATCATGAGATAAGAACCACTAGGCCAAGCAGAGTCTACTCGGCCTCACCTCGAATCCAAACTTCTACAGAAAAGGCACATGTTGCAAATCATGTAACAATGTGTGATGTGTCTATATGTTTGACTATAAATGGTTGCTAAAGGGGACAAATTTTCCCAAGTGATGTTATATCAATCATCGTGATTCCCATAGTACATATATTTCAATCACCAAATCGCTTTGGAAACTTAAACCCTTTAAACATGTAAATCTTTCATTTGGCTCCATCAAATTGCACCTTTGTGATGCATAATTTCAACCCCAACAATGAAATCAATCATAAGAGATAAACAACCGATGTCTAACTCCTAGCCGATGTGGGATAAACAAATCCTCCACACTCCCCCTCACATCGGACGACGGTGGAGAACAAACCACGGTGAGAGCTGAAGGGAGGTCCACACATCGCACCAGGGCCTAGCTCTGATACCATGTTATAAACCTCGGGCCTAACTCTTAATCCAAAAACTAGCTCGTAAGTTAGAGAATTGCCCAGACTTATAAGCACAACCGATGCCTAACTCGTGGCCGATGTGGGATAAACAAATCCTTCACAAATGGAAAAGAGAAACTGGAGGGGAAAATAATATTTTCATTATTTTTCCGCAGAATTAACAGTGGTTTAATGAATTAAATACGGTCCGATGTCTTTTTGAATCTCCTAAGAGTCTAAAAATTGTGGTTGGTCATTGTGCAAATAATTATGGTTTAGAAAAGTCCAGAATGTTGATTCTTATTGTTGTCTAAATGTATTGTTCTAAAATGAGTGCTCTTTAGAAAAATGCTAGGAGGGGTAGTGGAAGGAAGAGTATAAATATGTCAGAAGATGTAGTTTGTTAACCTTGGTATTAAATAGAATTTCCAGATTTGTTTTGAATCTGAAATTCTCCAGATTTCTCTAGAAGATATTACCATCAATTTTTGAAGTTCGATCATAGGAAATTTTTTGGCTTTTTAAGGATTCAACCCTGTGGCACCTTCCAATCCCTCTAAACGCTGCATTTTCTGCAAGAGGTTGAAATCAGCCACTGAATTTTAGCCCATCTGTTTCCAAATTTTTTCTTATCCATTTTCAGCCCTATTAATCAATTCCACTAGCCTGCTTCAATCTGTTTGAAGTTTGCTTCAATCTGTTTGAAGTTTGCTTCAATCTTTGGCTTTCCTACCCTATTTCCATAATCTATTGTCAATCTACATCAAATTTATTCTACCAGTTGACATCAGAAACCAAAGTAAACAATAAATGTCTCATATGTATTTATATCATTTTACAAACAATACATGCATGATCATGATTACCAACACCTTCTAGAAACAAATACAAAAAGGTATAACTCTTCTAAGGCAACAAAATTTGATATCCTATCTACCATCCTCATGAAAAATATTCTAGAACAGTATTAAAATTTATGAATTAAAATTAAAAGAACTTTTAAATATATAGAATGCAAATATCAATCCCCCCATGCACATGCGGCAAGGGGGTGTCAATACCAAGAAACCCTAATTGTATCCCACCATGCACATGCTGGAAAATAGTTTAGATGTATTTGATAACTTCTAGATATTGTGATGTGGGATTACAAATGAATCAAACAACATACACCTAAAGAACTACTTAGACTATACACAAACACAAATGTAACCTAAAATGGACAACACACAGATTCTTCCTCTTTTCCTACAACCCAGTTTTATTGATCATAAGTGCATTACCTGTTGTATAGCTAGATCCATAAAAGCAAGGGCTTCCTTAGGCGATCCCATCTGAGAATTTAAAAAAAAAATTGAAACTTGAGGATCATGGAAACAGCTTTCTAAGATTACACAATCACATTTAACTACTGTTTTTAAGCAATTCAGTTTTAAGAGTTCCATACTCCGTAAATCTTTAAAGTGTTCTTTCAACAAAAGACAACAAATATCTATGCTATATATAAAATTTTAAATCATGCTTTAAACTTTTTAGACAAAAACGCCCTTATATTTTAACGTAATGACCATATTTATTCCTACTATCTTAAGCAGTGAAAGTCTTATATTTTAATTGTTGTGTACGTTATAAAAGAATGCAACTCTATTTCTAATATTACTCTTACGTTTGTAGAGAGAATATTACATAAACAAAAAATATCATAAATATTTTAGTTGTTTAGCATCTGTATGTCATAAAAGGATAGGACTTTATGTTCAATATTGCTTCTCTGTTGCGTCTTAACCTTTACAATACATGACAAATAAACATGAATATGAAACTTTGCTACTCCTTTTTTCCAATTTATTCCATATTATTTATTATGCATTCAACAATATTGTCTTTAAATGACTCCCGACAATATTTTCTTTAGGCCACATTTTGAGTTTTTTTTTCCAATCGGGTAAGAAGTAAGAAATACAATTCCAATACAAAACATGGTTGTCAAATATAGTATTTCAAGATTTATCTTATATATAATTTAATCATTAGTTAATCTTATTATTATATAAAATCATTTTTAAATAACTATTATGTTAATGATTCAATAATATATATGACAAATTAATAAGAGAAACAAAATAATAGGGAACAAAAATAAATGAAGCCCAATTATCTTTACATCTCTTATTTTCAAAATAAATTATTTAAATGACGTAAAATCAAACTAAATCCAATCACTTCCAATTAATCTCTTGTAGTCATGTCATATATTATCCAAATTGAGTGTCCAACTCTCAACCAACAATTTTTTCCCCCAAATTTCCAAATCAATTTGAATTTTATCAATTATGATATAAATCTAATGCTACATGTAAAATATATGAAGCTAACTTTTTAATCACCAGTCAATTAATGATTTGTTTGTGAAAACATGTCACCGAGCATGTCTTTTTGGTTGGGTTTTGGCTCACTTCTTGCCTAATTCTTATCTTATTGCTTTTACAAATGAAATTTATATTTTAATCTTAAAAATGTATTATAATGCCAGAAAATTAAGCAAAAATTAGTTATTATCATACATTTATTCATAATATTAAATAAATAAAATAACATCACTTACAAAGCATGTGGACTTGGCTAGTATGTGTGTATATATATATATATATATCATAAAACCTAATAGCAAATATCAGGGCATATAACACTAAAAAAATTAATTATTTGAGCCTCTGAAGTAACACATAGGGGAAAAAAATCTAACCATGCTTTTCTATAAGAAAGATTTAAGTAATATTAAAATAAGGAATACTTAGAAAAGTACAAAGTGGATCAACAATCCAGCACCAAACTATACCAATTAGTAACTATATGCCCCATCATAACCAAAGTTTCATAACCTAACTATGATAAACAAGGTCCTCAATTAAAACTTATAAGAAATTGATAATAATCTTTCAATTTTTTAAAAAATGACATCCAAGATGAAGCTAAATATAAAACTCTCCCACAAAAAGTTACTATTATTCCCACTATCATCAAAAATTCCCTTATTCTTCTTCATCCATAAGACCAAAACCCAAAGAACTGCTCCCAACCTATGGTTCCACGACACTCTTTCCTTTGAAGTTTTATTGGCCCTCTCGTAAATGTAAAAGGTTTTCATAACTAAAGATTGGAAAGATACTTAAATAGTCCATTGTAATCTCATATTATTCTGTAACTTTGATCAAATAAGATATGCAACTAGACAATATAAAAATAAACAATCAATATCTTCCAAGCTATTCTTGCAAAGCACACCAATTAGAAGAAAATCATAATTCGAGAAATTTAGTAGATTTTGGTTATTTGTATTCACCCTCCCAAGACTAATCAACCATTTCAAAAACTTGACTTTGATTGGACTTAAGCAATTTAACACTAAATCAAAGTGATTGAAAACTTGTACATTAGGATCACCCACAAGAAACACTAAATAATTTAAAAGAGAAACATCCCAAATATTTCAATGGTCAAATCTCAACTTCACAACCCAACAAATTTACTAAAACTATCTCTGTTTTAGGCACAATTGAGACCCCAGATGCAACTTTTAGAAAGATATATCTCCAAGCCTGACATAATAAAATAATTCAATCACCATAACCAAATTTTTAAATTTTTCATTATTTGAAGAAAAGAAAATAGTATCATCTGAAAATTAATAGTACAAAACTTCAACATCATCTGTCCCTACACTAAAGCATTCTATCAAATTAAACATGTTTACTCTTTCCACTCAATCCATCAACCACCAACACAAAAAGAAAAGATGATAGTGATCTCATTGTCTTAACTCTCTTGAAACCCCGAAAAGCCCACTTGGTCTTTCATTAATAAGTACCAAAAAGTTCAGGGAATTCAAGCACCCTTTGATCCACATTCTCCATCTTTCCCCAAACTCTCTTTTAACACAAAATCCAAAAATCACAATCCACATGATCATTTGCTTTTTCAAAGTCAATCTTGAAAATCAAAGCTACAACAAATGTCTTTGTTGCTTAAAGTCTATATTATTAGAAGAAAACCAGATTGCACCACTTTTTATTAAACTGTACACTCAGCTTGTCAACTGCCAAAAAATTTGATATGAGTTATAGTTCAACGACACTAATTTTGGGATGATCACCTAAATACAGGCTACCTACAAATTTAAGACTTTATGATAAACTACCAGTCCTAACTAACAATCCAAGTTCTGAACCCACCACCTGCAGAAGATCCTTGAGTAAGTATGAACAATACACATACCATTAGAATGTGCACAAATGAATGCAAATGAGCACCGGCAAGCTTTCTTGACATAAGTAAACAATCTTAAATTAAAACAATACAAAGACTACAAACAGACCCGAGTAACAATAGGGGTGCCAACACGGCCAATTCCTGATGTTTGAATTCCAGAGTGTGAAGGATCTCGTCCATAGATAGAAATTCCTGACGAGGGAAGCTGTCGTTCCAGCTCAGTTTCACAGTCAATAAAACGTGAATCCCTTTTTGATGAGAGAGAATAGTTGTTGCTGACTGCTGTTTGCGGAGTATTCTGAAGCATCGACTTGTCAGCCCAGGTGTCTAATTGGCGTTCTTGAGTGATTGTTGCATTGTACTGAAAAAATGGTAGAAAAATTAGGACAACAAACTAAAGAATGTATAGTAGATAACTAGAAATCATTGGAGAACTTACAGTCTTCTCAAATAGTGGAAGAACACTATGGGACCTGAACACAGAGTCCCCAGGCCATCCCGGCCACTTATTTTCCCCTACACTGGCCGTGGTCGTCGTCACAGCCGAAGGAGCCCCATGCTCCGAAGTCGGTTGCGATGAATCGGAATCGGCTTTACGATTATCACTCTCAGGTTGGGCCTCCGTCAACGGCGTTGTCGTCGCTACGTCAGAAGCCTCACGGGCTTGTACGGCGGTGAAGCCGTTGATGAACAGGTGGGATTCTGGTTCTGAAGCCTTCGTTGAGCCGTTCTCTGTGGGTTCGATGATGGCCATGAAAGATTGAGAGAAAGAAAGAGATGACTAAAGCCGAAAACTTTTCAGATTTTATTCGTTACAGCTTGCAGGAACGATTTATTTGTGCAAATGGTGACCTTTTAAGTGTGATTGCAAAATGTAAAATTACTGTAATTATTTCAAAATTGAAAATTATATTTTATATTAATTTTTTTATATTATTATGAAAAATAAGGATAAATATTTATTTTTTTAATTTTTTTCAAGTTATAATTTATTTAAATTATAATAATTTTTATATAATGTAATTAAAAAAATTGTGTTTGTCTTTGTAAAATCATTTTTTATAACAATAAAATTAAATTATTATAAAAAATAAATACAAAATTTAAATATTATTTTTATAATAAAAAAATCAATAATACACAACTATATTATAAACAAATTTTCTTAAATTCATAATTTAGTGTTTTTGTTTTAGGTTCTTAAAAAAATTCCTTCATTCTCATTTATTTTATCAAAATATTTTAATTTTAAAATTAATAAAATAACAAAATTAACATGTAATTAAATATTAGTTACATGGTTAATTTTATATAAACTAGTCCTTAGTAATAATAATATAAGAAAAATTTAATCATGTAAATTAAATAAAGGATTATTTTTATTTATGAAAAACATTTATATTACAATATTTTAAAATAAATTGTGTAAATAATTATAAATTTTATAATTACATAATATATAATTTATATTTAATAGTGATATTTTATTATTTCTAATAAATATTTGAGTTTAATATTTTTATATTTCATAAAATAAAATTGTAAAAAGTCAAATGCAAGAGGAAAATAAAATAATTTTATTAATCAATGTTTTGTCAATAAGCATAAAATAAATGTATCATATATAAAAAAAATTTAAGTAAGTCCTAAATTATAAAATTTTATAAATTAAATCGGTACGAGAGTTATTACAAATATTGTAAAACAAATAAAAATTTAACTACAATTAATTTGATAACTTTCTTACTATTTATAGTATTAAAAGACACATTTTAGATAAATAAAAAATAATATAGTAAAATAAATTGAGCGCATACTTAACTATGTTGTTTTTTTACCTCTTTTTATACTTTAAGATTATTTATCATGCATGCAGGGTAGGACGAGTTCAAAGATCCCTCCTTGTTTTCTGTTTACGATTTAAACTTTATCTTATATTTTTACTTAAAATCTTTATGAGTATATGTTTGGAATCTCCAATGAAAAAACCCAAATAAAAAACATATATACAAATGATATTTTAAATATTATTTTTTCTTTTTATTATAAAGAAAAATTATAAAACAATAATAATAAAAACAATTTAAGCTAACAAATAATTAAAAATAATATTTATGAAAGAGAGAAAAATAAAATATATAACAAAATATATATAATCATTTTATATTAAAGAAAATTGGAAATTATTGTTAAAAAATAGTTTGAAATAATGAAAATAAATTATAAAATAATTATAAAATTTTAAATTTTTAGAATTTAAATAAAAATTTCTTATAATTTTTATAAAAGAAAAATTATAAACCCAATAAGTAAATAAGTTATTTTTCTTGATCATTACTTTATAAATAGACATAGAAAATATATGAAAAATATATGAAGAAAATTAAGAAGTATTCGTAAGTTATAAAAGTACAAATTTTTTGTGATTATTACGTTGTAAAGTAAGTGAAAATTTAATCATAACTAATTTGATAACTTCTTGTTTTTTATAGCATTAAAAGATACATTTTAAACTTAATGAAAAAAATAATATAATAAAAGTTGGGTTCAAACACATCAATGTTATTTTTTACACATTTTTACGTTCTCATGTAATTAAATAAATTCATCATTCTTCATTTCCATGTTAAATATTATAAAGAATTTATTTTAAAATTATAACTCAAAAGAATCCTTATAGAACTTTGACGTTAATTTTATTTCTTAAAAACCTTCAAACGGATTTGTATTTTCATTTATTTTATCAAAAATTAAAAATTTACAAAAACATAACTAGTTCTTCTCAAAAAGAGAAAAACTTTAAAATTAAGAAAGCTTTCTAGAGAAAGAAATCTAGAGAAAGAGAAGAGTTGAGAAATGTGAGATTTGAGATTTTCAGGGATCTTGAGGGGATGATTTTTACAATGAGGGAGATGATCCTTTTATAGGTGAGAAAAAGGCTAAAAAAGTGAAAAAATATCTTAAAAATGATCTTAGACGAGTTTGGATAGACTGGCACGCGTGTGGGGGCACTGGCATGCACGAGCGTGCACGAGACTCAGTATAGTAGGCGTTGGCACGCTTGTGAACGCACGGGACTCGGCGGATGCGAGTGGGACAAGTTAGACATGAGCGTGACTGGGTAATTTTACCCATTTTTCCATTTTTTTTATTTTTCCTCATTTTTTTCTCAACATATATGTGATATATTACCTCCAGTATTTTAATTCAAATATTTAAATTATTGTATGAACGAAAATACCTAAAAAATAATAAAAATGTCTATGATTTCAAAAAGACAAATTTATATAAAAATATGATAAAATCATACAAATATAAATCTATTTAATCAATTAAAATGTATTAAATCATGGTAATTTTAGTATTACTCATTAGTACTCTAGAAAAATATGGACGTTAACTGACCATGAAAGAATTCACTTACTGCTACTTTTCGCAACTTCAAGGTGGCAGTCGTGATTGGTTTTATCTCAAACCTTATGCCAACCGCGTTTCGATTAAGAAGCTTCTAAACATCAATAAATGATGGAAGGACTTATTTTTCATGGTGGATGGAGATTTTGACTTGAATCTCATGTGGGTCTTTCCTATGCCCATCCAATATGAGAAGAATGATAAGACACTTTGAGAGTTAGCCACACTATGGTATACTTTTTTGTTTCTAACATGTTAATTTTTTGTTTGCAATTCGTTGGGTGCATGGTTAACCTTCCAAGAAGAACCTAAAGTTTAGCACTCATCTCTACGGCACACCTTTGGAGGAGTGACATAGTGATAGACTCATACTTTCAGAGGAAATCAGTTACTAGAGTTTGAATTTACAATAGTTAAGCCAGAAAACCATGATTATTCAAATCCTGATAGTGAGTATTGGCATTTTCTCTTTACTTTCAATGTTATTTTCAACACTTAGTTGATAATTGCGTCCTTTTTATAGGTATGACCTCTGATTTTCCTACTAGAAGGAAAATACTAGCATGACAACCTTTAGGTTTCTCGAGGAGTCCAATCTTGGAGAGGGTCCTTTATAAATGAAAGTGGTTCATAGCTTGGGAGGTTCAAAAAGGAAAAAAGCTCCATTTATGGAATGATTATCGTTGGAGAACCTCTTGGGAGAAAGGGGTCCCCATCAAAACCTGTTGATATTCCAGTGATATATGTTGCAATTGGTACAAGTTCACGACTTATTGACTTGGATGTTCCTTTTGTGACCTCACCTACATCCCACACCTTTTCAAGCTTTCTAGAATCTACAAAAGTTGAAGGTTCAAATTTTCATACCCTTTCTATTATGGCCCAAACACTTACATTAGAGTTGGACCATGTTGTAAAGGTTCAGGTTGATTTGGATGTTCATTTGGTGACTATAGAGAAGAAGCATCGTAAGACGATTATGACTCGAGACATTATTGAGATTGGCCACCATTAGGTGGATTAAGAGTTCGGAAAAGTTCAGGGTGCAACTCATATAGCTCAACAGGTTCATGCGACATTAAAGATTGCCTTAGTGGCTTAAGAAATTATGTTGGCTCAAGAGAAAGAGCTAACTCAGAAGTTATCTACAAGCCTTCGTTTGTCTTAAAGATGAGAACATATACTAAATATTGAGATGGGGACACTTCAAGCAAGTGCAGTTGTAGAGTATAAAGACTTTGATGATTATACTTAGGACACTTCAAACATAACGTTTTCTACAACTATCTTTCCAAATTAGAATGAGAAAGTCTTCGGCCATGGTGTGATCGCTTTTGACTAAGATGAGGAGGGCCAAACTAGATTTGGTAGTGATGATCTTAAGGTGACCAAGGAGGAAGCTGACACAAGAGATGATGCATCTTAGAGCAAGACTAGATATAGAGACCAGTAGATCACCTTTTTGTGTTCTTTTGATTTCAGTTACCACCAAAGTGCATGTACTTGATTGCTTTACTTTCTAACAGTGGACTTAGTTTTTGTATAAACCTTTTGGTGTGTATGTATTTACATACACATATGCTTTATTTCTTTCCCGTATTTGTACTTTTTGAGTTATGCACTTTACATTTATATTTCATTAGTAACTCATCGGTGAGGTTCATCAATGATCTTGTCTATTTGGGGTCCATGATCCATCGCGTTGGTATGCAATGGTGTATACTTTTGAGGAAGCAAGTCTAGAGTGATTCAAATAGCTGTGGGTTTATGCGAGCATGCCCAAACTAGCCACATACATTATGTCCTACCACATTTGTCATGTTTTCCATATGTTTCTTGTCCAACCACACTCCCTTTGTCTAGCCACATATGTTGTGTCTAATGATGTGTGCTATATCAAGCCATATATTCCATGTCCAACCATATGTACCATGTCGAGCCATATGTGTTGTGTGTAGCCATATGATATTCGGTGGGCTCATGTTAGCCCAGTTTATCACGTGTCCATTAACTAGTCCAATCATTTTCAGTTTGACCATGTACCATTGGTCTTATGCCTGGACTTTGTTGCTTTCATGTGATTTGTTTTCATTTTCTTTAAGTAAGGATAGTTTTTTTGAACAAGGATATTCATGGTATACAAACACCTTTGCTTAGTGTGCTTGAGTTTATTAAGTCATTCAAGTATTTGGTCTTGAGACTTAGAAAACTTTTATAACCTTTGGTAGATTATTACATTCTATCATGAGTGTCATTGCACTCTGTTCGTGCCTAGTAATTTTTCTCAATGCCCAAGGTTGGAGACTTAAGGTCCCCAATGTGAACAAATCTAAGTTTTTACAAATGGGGTGCATAAGTTATAACAACTCCTGGACTTGAGGAGTAGTTTCGGCTTTTTCAAAGGATAATTAGGGCTCATAGAGTTAGGGTGTAGAATTTGTAGCAACTCCTGAACTTGGGACATAGTTACTACCTTTTGAAAGGGCAATTAGGGCTCATAAAGGTGAGGTGTAGAAGTTGTAGCAACTCTTGAACTCGAGGTGTAGTTACTGTCTTTTCAAAAGTCAATTAGTACCCATAAAGATAGGGTGTAAAAGTTGTAGCAACTCCTAAACTCGAGGCATAGTTATTATCTTTTCAAAAGGTCAGTTAGGGCCCGTAGAGGTAGGGTGCAAAAGTTGTAGTAACTTCTGAACCTAGATCATAGTTACGACATTTTTAAAGGTTAGTCAAGGCTCGTAGAGGTGAGATGCATAAGTTGTAGCAAGTCTTAAACTTGATGATACTGGCGTGTGAGCTTTTATAGTCCACACATCTCAACCATTTTACCATTTGGACTTCACCTGTTCTTATCAAATTCCATAAGTGTAGATGAACCACAGTTCTTTTTAACCGCTCAATATGAAAGTGTCAAGTTACAAACAAAAATGAAATATAAGTCTATGAATTTAAAATGCAACAATAAAAATAAAGAAAAAGTAGAACAAGGCTAGTGGGGTGTACTTTCCATTGTTTTGCTCTTTGGGATTTTATTTTTGTCCCAAAAGTGTTGGCTATTGATACTATTTTTGAGGTGTTGAGCATTCCACACGTTTGGGACCTTAGAACCTCATAAGATTTTTAAGTGATATGAGCCCTTCCTAAAGACATGTTTTATTTTTTATGGGCCTTCTGAATTAAGAGCAAGGGTTCGTGCCTTTTTTTCCATATTAATTATGTTGGGAGTGTGATGATTCTATGAAAGTAGAGTTATTAGCACATTTTTTACTTAATATTTACTTTTTTATGGCAAAAAATATTAAAATATAAACTTTTTAATGAAAATGGGTGAAAATATAATTTTTGATTTTTTTGGGATTTTTCTAAAATTTTCAGGATTTTTTATGAATTTTTAATGCATGACCAATCGGGAGCTACCACGTGTTATGCCACGTAAGCAGATGAGCTAACTAGGTAAGCCACATGGATGCCACGTAAGCACAGAGAGTGAATCACATTACGCCGTATCTGAGGAGGATGAAACACGTGCCACGTGTTAGCATTGCGTTCAATTTGAGTTCAGAGATCGGTCAACGCGCCATGCCACGTTACACAACATCATTGTCGGCACGTTCCACCTGTGCACCACACCATCCATTTCCACGAATCACGTTGCACCGTGTGGTGCTAACTCAACAAACATTGATTCTGACTCGTCTCCCCTGTCATGCATCACTCCTTGATTTGCCCATTGAATTCTGATGCCACGTGTCATACTATGATTGGCTAAAGTTGTCAATTTTTCTTGTTTTAATTGTAGCCCTTGATCTGAAGTTGATTTGACGGTCCAAATCACACTTGAACATTATTTAAGCCCCTAATCACTCTATAAACCCTAAGTGGCCTCTATTAGCATAATTTTGGATGATTTTTAGAGCTAAAAAGAGAAAAATATACAAAAAAATTGAAGAGACAACAAATTTTTTATGGAGATTCAATAGAAGGTTAATACTACAATTCAAGAGATTGATTGTATTTCTTTTTCTACTCTTTTCTTTATCAATTTTATGTCTTCCATTATGAAAAATATGAGCCTTATGAACACAATTATGTATAATTAATTTATTAATCTAGGAATCTTATGAACCCAATTTTTACCATGTGATGATTTAATATTTTACCTCAATTATAATTATAATTTAATTATATTATTTAATTTGATTTGTATGTTATTAATTGTTTGTCCAATAATTTATCTAAAGAGACAATTAAATAAATTTGAGAGAATTATTTAATTGTGTCTTGATTAAATAACATGCATAGTTTATAGGTAGAGATGTATGATTTTTATGTATGTGATCAATAATTGATGAACTTAATAAGTAGTATGCAATTTAATTGGCATGAGAGTTTGATTAAATTGATTACTATATGGTGTATAGTTTACTTGAAAGAAGAATACATGCTAGGTTAGATTCAATTGATTATGTAATTAATTGATAATTATATTTGAGGGATTTTAGCAATTTGTATGTTTAGAAAATTGAGGGATTAAGTATTCCTAAATATTTTCTCATATATCTTTTTAGTTGCCAAATTTGATTTACTTAATTGTTTCTATTTACTTTTAATTATTTTAATTTTGCTTACTTAAATTATAAAAACACATAAAAAGTTTATTTTTAATTTTTCTTAGTTTGAAAAATTAGTTTCTAATAAAATAATCTATGTAGAAACGATCTTTTCTTATCATTATATTACTTGTTACGATACATATACTTGTGTATTCATTGCACACATTTCGTGTGTGGTGATCATTCACTTTACTACCAAGCCATTTGTTTGGAAGTGTCAGGGATTGACTTGGCAATTGTTGTGATTGACCATCCTTTATAGGTGAGCAACCAATGTAATCTAGCTATGTTTAATTTTTCTTTAAGTAGACCATGGTTTAAGGCCAAACCCTTCTCAATGACTTCCAAGTTTTAAACACTGGTTCCATAGCTTGGTAGCCTAATTTCAATTGGGATGATAGCTTTTGTTGTGTTGGTGAGGCAAAATGGTGTCTCCCCGGTAGTTTATCTTGATTTCTGTAGGTTCATAAGATCTTTGGTAGTTTTTCAACCCATACTTTCTTGCATGTTTTAAGTTTTCTCTTTGGGTTCATTTTGATTACTTTATTGGTAGCCTCCACCTAGCCATTAACTTGAGGGTGGTCGACTACAAAGAAAACATGTTGAATATGTTACTGTTCATATAAATTTCTAAATTTTCATTATGTTAAATGGGTCCCATTATTTGACACTAGAGTGTAAAGAACTTTGAATCCATAGATAATATTCTGCCAAATGAAATTGATGACTTTGTCCTATAAGATTTGCAAAAGAACCAACTTCTACCCATTTGGTATAGTAGTCCATGGCAACAATTCCATACTTTCATTTTATTATTAACAATGGATCTGTAAGGTCTAGTCCCCATTATGCAAATGGCTAGTGGGCTTGAAGACATGTTAACTATATTGTGGGTTACTTGGGCACAAATGAATGCCTTTAACACTTATCACATTTTTTGACCCAATCAATTGCATCATTAAGCATAGTGGGCCAATAGTATCCCTATCTAGCTTTTTTGAGGCTAGACTTCTTACACCAAAATGGTTCCCATACATTATTTCATGAATCTCAACAAGGACATAGTTTTCTTCATCTGGTGTCAAACATCTAAGGTTTGAGCTATGATACCCATGATGGTACAAAATGTCATTTTTATGAGAAAATGAGCATATATTATTCTCATTTTCCTTGCCTCTTTCTTATTAATATGTAAGCTTTCATCTATGAAGAAGCTTTTGATCGAGCCCATTCAATTAGGATATGACCTAATAGGGATCATATCTATATCTTGGGCTTTGATACTGGCTCTTAAAACTGATGGATGAGGACCGTTCAGTCTAGATCTTTGTCTATGGTAGAGGCCAGACGAGAAAGCATTTGTTTGGGTATTTTATTCTTTGGAATGTGACTCAGGGTCTATGAGGCGGTTGTACCCAATAAATTTGTAGTTAGATTTTGATATTCATATAGGTTGGGTCCTCAAACTTGGAACTCATCTAGCACTTATTTTACCGTAAGTTGAGATGATTTACTAAAGTAGTCTACCTTTTGGGTTCCCAATGCTTTGGTTAATTTAAGTTTGGCAATAAGTGTTTTGTATTTTGCTTCATTGTTCGATGTTTTGAATAGAAGTCTTAGTGTACAGTGTAAGAGGTCACCTTATAAGGTGAAGAGTATGAGCCTGGTTCCACTCCCATTTTTTGTTGGAGGAACCATCAATATATAGTGTACCCCTGTCTTTTTCTTCAATGTAAAATTCTTTAGAAGGGACCTCAGCCAGAAAATCTATTAAGACTTTACCTTTAATGGTTGTAAGAGGGATGTATTGAATGTCGAATTCATTAAGTTAAATGGACAACTTTTGTAGTTGTCCTAACCCCTTGGGCTTAGAAAGCAATTTTCTAAGTTGGGTGTTTATTGGGACAACTATACTTTGGGCCTAGAAATATGGGCATAACGTTTTGGCTTCGATTATGAGTGTAAAAGTTATTTTTTCAATTTGTGAATGTCTTTATTCCACATCATGAAGAGACTTACTCATATAGTAGATAAGCTTTTGGAACCGTTATCATTATTCATCATGGCTACACTAACGTTCGTTTATGAGGTATAACACAAAGTAAGGGTGTCACCTAGCTATAGGCTAGCTTATAACTATGAGTTGCTCAAGTACTCTTTTAATTTTTTGCATACGTCCTCACAATTCTCATCCCATGAAAAATTAGACTTCCCTCGTAATATGTAAAATAAGGGTGCACACTTGTCAGTTGTACTTAAGATGAAACAATTTAAGGCAACCACTTTTTCCATTAATCTCTTAACTTCTTTAATAGTCTATGAGGGTGGCATTTCTATTAGTGCCTTTATTTTCTCAAGGTTGGCTTCGGTCCCCCTTTGGTTGATTATGAACCCTAAAAACTTACTTGAGTCTACTCCGAATACACACTTGTTGGAATTCAGTTTCATCCTATATTTTTAGAGGATGTCGAAGGTCTCACTTAGATGAATGATGTATTATTTGGTGTGTTTGATTTTGACCATGATATCATCTACATATACCTCTATTGAGTGTGATAAGATATACAAACATTTTATTCACTAGTCTCTAATATGTGGCTCCGGCATTCTTAAGGCTAAAAGGCATAATCATATAGCAAAATAGCCCTTGACCAGTAATGAAACTTATTTTTTCTTTATCATAAACGTACATCCGTATTTGATTATACCTAGAGTATGTATCCATGAAGGATATAGTGGCATGTGATTTTTTCGATAGTGGTCTTAGATTTTTACTTAGTGCATGTATTTTTATATCCAAATTGAGGACACTAGATGGGAGAGAAAAGTGGAACATGGGTCCTTTTTGGGTTGAACCACAGTTTTGTGGCACTGGCTATGGTGCACGTGCATTGGCTCATGGATCGTATGTGCCAAACCTCTATGTTCGACCAGTGGGGGCGAGTCACGTCTCCGATATGAGTATGTATGGTTGTGGACCTATTTCAATGCATTATGGATATTGAAAGATGCCATAGGAATGTCTTTTGGTTGAGGGGATTGTTGCTCCGGTACATATTCTAAAATAGTTTGGAGCACATTCACCATTGTGATTAGGCAAACTTCCATCTATGCCCTTTCTTGGTGCTCCATTTAGGCCTATTGTGGCCGTGGTGGTATGGGGTTGGAAACCTGTATGAGTGGGACCTCATTGTCCCCTTGTAAAAACTTGGCTATTCGAGTTAAAAGGTTCATTCATCTTGAAATGATCAAAAATCTAGCCTTTATAGACCGTGTAGAATGAACTTCTTCTAGAGCAGTTTTCTTTTGAACTTGTAAAGTTTTTTCTTCAAAGACTACCTAGTTCAAAACACTAGATAACATTGTAAATCCTTTTCTATTTAGTTATGATTCAACTAGTAGAGCGCGATCGTTCCCATAAAATGGTGCCAAATGTTGATACTATTTTTTGTCAACATTAATAATTAGATGTATTTCTTTTTCTTGTGGATCTGATAATAAATAACACAACGTTATGACCTTGAGGTTTTTAGAATATTACTCTTCTTTTCAATCATTAAATATACTATTTTCTTATTCAACCTGTTGTCATTACTTTATGATTATATTATTTATTCTTATGACAAAAATAGGGAGAAAATTGGTATAAAATTTTTTGAATTTTAATTGAAACATAAAAAAAAGGATAGTTAATTTAGGAGGAAATTTTTATTATGAGTTACTTTAATTTTTTTGGGATATTTCACACCAGGAGAGTTGTGTTTTTAACTTATATCTATTGATTACTTGTTCTTATAAATATTATTTAATTTCTTATTATTGTATACATTGAAGTAATGAACAATGAGCCTTTTAGGACAAGTTGTTTGGTTTGATTATTAATCTTTAAAAAAAACTATTTTTATTGAACTTGTGCTTTAGCATCTGTTCTAGGGTTGCTAGTTGATTTTGATTTAATTGATAGTTTATTAAATCATCTAGTTAGATTTATTCATTATTGAATTTGCTCTAGGACACACAATACTTATGTTATTGTGCTAACTTTTTAGGTACTATTAGAACATGTTTGATTGCTTGTATGACTCAAGTTGTCTGAACGTTGGTTCAGATCCGAACATCTTTCTTGTATAAACTATGATGAAAGTAGTGACTTGTAAAAAGATTACTTGAGGGCATTACCTTGGTGAGTAGCTTGAGTCTTAACCTTGTAATTGGACCTTATTTTTCATAGTGGATAATTAGGTTGTCCGGTGGAGTAGTAGTTTTCCTCTTAGGTCATTAGTGCGACCTAAGTTATTTTCATCTAAAAATATCATGTGTCAATCTTTATATTTCTGCATTACTTTATTTACACGTGATTGTGCGTCTGCTTATTATGCGAGTTTTTAATTTGTAATAATTTTGATGATTATCTTTTCACAATCCTCTCTAGCTAACATGATCTATAACTAAACAAATCTTTTTCTCTCAACATGTTCTTTCGGGACATTTATTTTTAAAGGGATGCCATTTGGGTTATGTAATACCCTATCATGTTTTAAAGATGTATAATGTTAATATTCCTAGACATGGTGGCAAAATTCATTAAAATATTTATGAATGATTTTTTTTGTTTTTGGAATCTCATTTGATGATTATTTGCATAAATTGACTTTAGTTTTAGAGCGATGCATTGAATGCAACTTGACACTTGATTAGGAGAAAAATCATTTTATGATACAATAAAAATTATGTTAGGACGTGTAATTTTTAACAAAAGAATTGAAGTTGGTAAAGTAAAAATTGAGTTGATTATAAAATTACATCTTCTACATCTATTAAGGGAATTGGAAGATTCTTAGAACATGTAGGTTTCTGTAGGAGATTTATTAAAGATTTTTCTAAAATAAGTTATCCTTTATGTAATTTACTATCAAAAGATGTCTATTTTGATTTGAATGAAAATTGTCTTGTCGGTTTTAATATTTTGAATGATAAATTAACATTTGCTCCTATTATTTTTGGCACTTGATTGGTCTCTCCTATTTGAAATTATGTGTGATGCTTTTGACTATGTAATAACAATTTTGGGATATAATGTATATAAGCGTTTGCATGTCCTATATTATACTGGCAAAATATTGAATGATGCCCAAATAAATTATTTCACCATTGGGAAAAATTCTTAACTATTGTGTTTTCTTTATATAAATTTAGGTCTTACTTAGTAAGTTCTAAAGTAATTGTGCATTCTGATCACAGTGCTTTAAGATATCTTCTAAGTAAATCTAATGCTAAGCCAAAATTAATGAAGTGAGTTTTACTCTTACGTGAATTTGACCTAGAAAACAAATATAAGAAAGGTAGTGAAAATTTAATAATTGATCATCTATCTAGGTTAATTTATAATGGTGAGAGTAAATAAGAAATTATTAAAACTTTTTATGATGAACAATTATTTTCATCAGGTTCAAATCCATGGTATGTTGACATAGTTAACTATCTTACAATTTGTAATTTGTATTTTGACATACTGTTTATCTATTCAAGATTGGTCAAGATTAAATTATTCAAAAGTGTGTGTTTGAAGAAGAACATAAAAGCATTTTGGCCTATTGTAATAAGTTTCATTGCGGGGGTCTATAATATTTAAATATAACACATTATAAAATAAAATATACATTTATTTATAATTTTAATAGTAATTTGGTTCAGATCGGATTTGAACAAATTATAAAATCTATCAATCCAAATCTAAATATATTGAATATTTCTAAATCTTATTCAATTACAAAATTTATCAATCCAATCTGATTCAAATCCGATTAATCAAATTGAATTTCTTAATTTAAATGAATCGATAAGATTATTTATTCATCATTATAAATCATAGTATTTCAACAATTTAATTATAGCATGATGAATTTTTTTTTCATAAATAACTGACAGAGATAATTTAGAAAGGCATACAAATATTATGATTTTTGGTTATTAAATTTTTTTTAAAAAGAACCTATTATATAAAATTCATTAATTTTTAACATGGAGTGTCAAAAATAAGTTTTTAGGAGAAAAAAATGTCAAAATCTAATTAAATATGAATAAATCGTGAACGAATTATGCATAAAGTATATATCCTTAATTGACAAAAGAGTTAATTTGTATTGATAATACTAAAACAACTATTCTAAAAATTAACAATTTTTTTTTCAATTTTGTTAAATTTAATTAATTTTTAAAAAGAAAAAAATGAAAATATTTGAAGGGTTAACGAGATTTTGGAAAAAAAATTAAATTAAATTACTATTCAAAAAAGATAATCACTGAAATAAAACTTTTTCAAAACATACATGGTTTTAACTTGGGTACCCATACTGGACCAAATAAATAAGTACGCACGGTTCTACCCGTTCCAACACAAAGCACCAATACAGTACGCGTGAGATGAATAGTCCAAATTCAGTTTGTTTTTTTTTCCCTTGAAACCTGTTTGTTCTTCTTTTTCCCAAACCACCATTGGTTTGCTCTTCTTTCCCCAGACCACCATTGGACCTTCCACAACTGCTTTTGCCCCAGAATCTCAAAGTATTGAACTAAAGGCGAGTCCTTTCCTATTCTTCATTTGCTTGGCCTTCGGTCATTCAGGTTGTGGTCGCTTATCAATATGTATTTCTTTATTACAATTCCTATTCGTGTACTTTCTTTATATAGATTTTTGTATAGTTGTAAGTTCTTTGTCGGGCAATAGAGAATTCATTTTTTGATTGTTGGTTATGGACAGCAATATAATTGAAATTTGAACTACATATTAGATGTCAAAAATTGAGTATTTGCGTGATCTAGGTTTTGTGTTCAGTTTTTGCACGATTACTGGATAGAGTTTGTTAAATTGATCGAACTTTGACAATAAAACATATTATTGAGGATAGCAAAGGTTGGATAAGAAAATTGGGAAGGTTTCTCTATTGTTTTCTATTAGCTTTTGATTATGTGGAGAAAGTGAAGTAAAATTTAGGAGCAGGAAAATAAAATTTGGTTGTTTTCAGATCTCCTTTCGAATGGAAAGGCTCTTTATCTATTTGAAGGTAGTTTTGTTGGGCTAAGGAAAATCATTAAATTATTAGCTTGAGGTTTTCAACGTTCTACTTAGGGTTTAGGGTAAAAGAGGCTTTCAACTTTGTGTCTCTATTATTATGTCAGTGGTAAACCAAATATAGTGATAAGTTTGCATGCTTCTCTAAGCCCAAAAGTTATTGGCCTCGTAGAACTAGAAAGAACAAGTTGTAACTTGAGAATTCTAGACATTAGACAAACAAATTAACAAAAATATTTATCTTCTAAATTGGGAACTCACACATACTCACTCTTCTCAACACTGAAAAGTTGGTCTCACCATACTGGAAGATAATTTTAAGGACTTTAATTCTTTGGTTGTCAAATCTCGTGTCTGGCTAAGCATTTGAATATTTGGGTTTATAACAAGTTTCTATGAAGCTCACTTTTTGACTCGTATATTGTTGTTTGTATTTCTATTTTTTTGGCAACAAATATTGCTATTTGTACTTTATTGGTTGAAAAAAATATATTGTTTCACCATTAGACCTAGGAATCCAAAACATCGCTAGCTTCATTATAGTAAAGGCCATGTTTGGTTACCAAGGGTGGCCAAAGAATGCATATTGGAAAGGAATATGTACTCTTCTTTGTTTGCATTTTGTATCCCGAACCATAGGTATTCTCAATGGATGGCCTCCAAAATTGAATAGGTGCCCTTGAACAAAAGAAAAGGAAAAATGTTTGCCTAAAAGACATAAAAATATAAAATGATTAAAGAACTCCTAAAATATTAGATATTCCTACTCCTAATCCTCCTCTCCTAAGTCTTTGATATTCTTGGTCTTCAATCAATAATGAAATTAGTGGTTATGTCTATCAAATGTGCTCAAAGTTTATCTTGTTTTGATTATCAAATGCATTGTAATTTTAGTTATCATAGATAGATTTCTTTGTTATGGCAATGCTTCTTCTCAAGGCCCAAAAATATCATATATATCAAGTGTTCGTCTACCATAAGAGAATTGGCTGCTAATACTCTTTATTATTTGAGCGTCTCCAACTCTAAAATTTCTTTACAGGTTTATGTTAAATGTTTGGACCTTTCTTTTCTTTGTATGCCACTTATCTTCTCAAGTAATGAGATATGTTTGTACATACTTGATGGACCCATCAATGGGCTTCTACTTAGTTGACGGGATATTTGCTTTGTGTGCCTTTCAAAACTTTCTCCTCAACACTCAAGCCAATTAAATGAGTGTCAATAGTACACATGTGCGAGCATGTTCGGGGGCTATATTAAAGAGCCAAAACTAAAATATATAAAAATATCATTAAACTAAAATATATAAGAATATCATTAGTTTGTCTTCTAACAACTTAACCTCTTAAGAGAATTGTTTCCTAGTAATCTTCTAACATTCTTTAACAAATCACTTGAAATAGAAAGACAAAATTCAAAATGACATGTCATGATGTGTATTACGAATGAATAGGAGATAGATCGGGCATATGAAATACACTTTAGTACTCTGCATATAGGAGTAGTGAAAGACTTGTGACTAATGCCTGGAAATTGGGAATGAGAAAAATTCATTCTTATTTTTGAGCTTGTCATGGTAATAACTGCATGGTAACTTTAAAAGTGGGTATGACTACTATTTTTAGAAACATGAAGGGATTCCCTCACATATTTCCCAAATATGCATGCGCCTAGTTGTAGATTTTCCCACATTATGATTTTATGTACTTTTATTGTTAGTATATTCTTTCTCAATAATATTTAGAAAGATGGAGGTGTCAGAAATAAGTCAAAAATGTTGTATGAAAATGACCGAATAGTTATCCTTGTGATTTCTCTCTATTATATAGATTGTACAAAATAATTCTATACATGGAAACAAATCCCAAAATAAATGAAAGAAATATGTGCAGTTATGGACAATGAATATGGACAACAAAGTTGTCTATGGATAGCTTTGGACAGCTAAAATGAATATGGACAACTAAATGAATATGGACAGTTAAGCTGTTTGTTGACAACCCCCATAAAATTGATGCGGGTTGATCAACAAGCATCAATTTGCGACTTAGGAAGCAATGTTGATGACGAGTGAGAGCCTTGGTGAAGATATCAGTAATTTGTACTTCATTGGAAATGTGTGGAAGAGTGATTACTAGCTTTAAAGGCTTCATGGATAGAGTGACAGTCGACTTTAGTATGCTTTATGTGCTCATGATAGACAAGATTGGTCATAATCTGTATAATATTTGTATTATCGGCATGCAAAGGTGTAGGATTGGTTTCAGAGAAGTCTAACTCAATAAGCAAACCTCGAAGCCAAATAATTTGTGAACAAGCAAGAGACATTGTTTGGTACTCATATTATATAGATGACTTAGAAACTCTGTCTTGCTTCTTACTATTCCTAGAGATCAATAGATCACCTAAGAATACGCATTAACCAGTGTGTATCAGCACAACCAGCTCAATCAGCATCGCTATAAGCAACAATATGAAGAGAATTGCCTAAAGGAAAAAATAAGCCACGAGCAAAAGTGTCCTGAACACAGTG